>OZ007589.1:216209935-218682435 GCA_963931845.1 Maratus michaelseni | reverse complement strand
ATAGTTCGTTTACTTTTTGATCTAAGGGGAAAAATCGTTTGCACTGTATTTTAATAAGATTAAACAATTTCAAACATAATGAAACTGTTATACATTGCTGAGGTACATTATAATATGTTTTTTTTTTATAAATTGTTGAATACGCAGAGTTTATCGGTTATTTATAGAGACACTCAGAAGAATTCGATTGACTGACTAAGAGCCACAACTGTTGGTTGTGCGTTTTAAAACATAACTTATGTGTAGTGTATTACGAAGTGTGTAGGTCATATACAGTGCACGAATTAATTACACTTATTAACGGCTATGGACAGCTATTGCTGTAAATGAATTTTTACTGGGTTGTGTGTGTGTATGTGTGTTTTTTAATGTTTATTTAGATATCTAATTTCGTTGTATGAAAAATATGGAAATATCTGAAAAATATTCCGATAGTGTTGGAAAGTGTTTCATAATCTATGCTCTGATGCATGATTTTTCATTCTTTTTTTCTTTTACCTTCACTATATTTTTAATGCTCACCAAGCGATTAATATTGCAAATGCTGTCTTTTTAAAAAATACAATACAGTTAAAACAACAAATTTAAATACATTATTAGTAATTATTATTATTACAATCAAAATGTAGCAAAACTATATTATACTTCTAAAATCTCCCTGAAACTGAAATAGTTAAAAATTCATTAAATTCGTATTCTTGAATATTTTAGTGAAGGTATTAGATTCCATATTCTTATTAGTGATGATTACAATATCCGCCATTGTTACCACATGCGTTTTTGATCTTCCTTAACGGATGGTGTAATTTTGTCTCCAAATCATCATCATGACAAAAGGTTAAACACTTTATCAGGAGTATAATAAAGCGATCTCAGAGAAACACTTTTAGTATAACTTGCGAAATATCCTCTCGAGAATTCGTTCTTAATGAAACAGATTTGTTTCGCGAGTTCAGAAGAAGTCGAAACCACAGTGTTGGAAATGTGATGCAAATGAACGGACTACGACTTGCGTAAATTTCTAAAGGCGGGATTTGGAAGGCACAAAAGCTCTTAAGACCTCACACGTACACTTTACCTAAGCTCGAAGAATTATATCCGCGTTTCAGCGTAAATTCTCGAAATTCATCTGAAGACCAAGTTTCTGAGTAATAATAGAAAATGTATGTAAGTTCAGGTTATAATATTTGAATTTGTTGAATATAAGTCATCCAGATAAGTCATATAACTGGGGAATTCTAAAAATCCCATGTGGTCCAAGAGTTAAAATATCTAAATCGTGATAGAAATATATTTAAGCAGCATATAAATTGCATGTCAGTTGTTATAAGTTACAGTTACTGTAAGAGCTATAATAGCATCTATGAATATTAAAGGTGTCAGTTGCAGTTACAGTAATTAATGTTTTTAAGTTACAGAAATGTTAAAAAATCTTACGTCGGCCACTTATAAAATACATTTAATTTTATGTTATAAAGTTTGGAAATAGTTTGTTTTCACCTGAAATAATCAACGAATTATTTAAAACAGTTTACTTATTATTTTTAACTCAACATGTTATATCTATCTGATAAGAACTTTTTATATGAATTTCAAGTTCTGTCATCATAATTAAATCGCGTAATTGGTAGAAACTTTCTGACACAAAAATTGAACGCACACCAGATGTTAGCTTGTGAACGAAAATTTTTGCGAGAAATTACTATAATATGTATAAATTTTTTGTTTCGAAAACTAATGATCAGTAATTATTGACTACAATTGTTCAATTAACAATTTTGCATTTAATAGTTCGAATTTATGAAGAATTTGGATATAAGTCAAATAAATCTGTAAGGCTGTTTAAAGAAGCTGCATATTTGTGTCGTACAAAGCATCCTAAAAAGAACTGATTTTTTCCCAATAACAAGAAAACGGTGAGAGCTATTGAAGTTATTCTTGCGGGAGAGTAATGTGTGGTTTGGAATTTCTTCATCGCGCTTCCTTGTTTCAATTCCACATACAATCGATGGATGGCACTCCACTGTCTCAAATTATAATACTGCTCAAAATAATTTTACAATTTCAAAACACAAACCATTGTTTAGCGTTTTGAAAGCTAAACAGAATGAAAGTGAAAAGTTGAGTGAAATTTGATTAACTTTTATACTATAGTTTGAAATCTACACTGAAAAAAAAAGTGTTGATTTTACAGTATTTTACTGGCATCCCAGCTGTTGTATTATACCGTAAAATTAACAGTAATAAACAGTAAAATAAGCAGTACTACGCTGCCGCGCAGGTCTAAAAAGAATTAGGCTGTCCAGATGATTATACTCACTCACAGATCTTTTTGAGGCGGAAAATACAAAATATACCGTGTAAATGCATAATAATTTCTTTAGAAGCTATCATTTGTTGTAATGTTAAAAAATATATACATATTGTCTAAGGTACCATGGCTAATAAAACTGCTTCTGTGCGGATTTCGTAAAGAATATTAGGCGTATTTTAATAGCGGTGGCTCTTCGATGGTGGCTCTTCCATGGATTCTACTTTAATGGACAAGTGCCCTTTATCTTTCTGGGTGATCGCTGAAAATCCGAGCACTGCAAATGGATGCTTGAAGGAAATATACTGTATTTTAGTAAAATGTAGTTTTTTTTGTGTTGCAAGAGTTTGAGCAAGATAATGTATCAATACAGGCTGCGATCATTACAAAATACCGGTTCAGTTCGCAAAGTATTAATATCTTCAATTATCGCTAGTACGTCTGATTTAAGTCTCATCTGGAATGTTTGTAGAATCATGTCTCAAAAAATGTAATTCTCTTCGAGATAAAAATTAAAGGAACTTCGGGTATTATAGAATAGTCGGGTAATTTGGAATATTAATGTTTCTTTTTGGTAACGTGCTGCCAACAAGCGGCAATATTATAAACAACTTAAGAACGTTCTCATAGTGCCTCTCAGAGCGGGTCATTCGTCGGTTAGTGTCAGGGGGCGTTGTGTGAATAAACATTTGTTTTTCGTGTTTGGAAAATTTCAAAGTTTTCAATACTTTTTATTCATTATTAGAAATATTATTTTTACATTAAAACTAATCATGATGTACACCCAAATAGTATCTGTTTATCACTTAAGGCTCGTTTTTCAGTTCATGATTCTTGACAATAAACAGAAGGAATTTTTTTCCAAACTGGCGGGATCGGGTTCTATTGAATACCAGAATTGAATACCATTAAACATACTGAAGCAGAGACGTAGCCTTACATTGTGATTTGTGCATGAAAGTAAACTATATTAACTAACTAGCTAGATACCACATTTTAATCATGCTTCCTTGTTGTTATTAAATCTGTATTTTCCAAATTTTATATATATTTTAGTAAACTTTCTGTTTTATATTACCCGTCTATCTCATAATGCCTTCCAAAAAAGTTTTACATTATTATAATTTGTTTGCATGTGATGAAATTTTATAAAAGGATTTTTGTCTACAAATAACTAATTACAGATAGTTGAAGTTTGTGACCGTAATCGGTTTTCGGGTTTTAAACTATATCGAGTTATGATATTTCCTCAAACGTAAATGATATTCAATAATACCGGAACTTCTTCTATTTCTTAAATGAAAACTTGCATTTTTTAATTCAGTAAAATTTCCAGACGCCATTTTATATCATGCCTTTGTCCTCATTTCATATGAAAATGATGCCTCATTCTTAAGAAAGTGTGTATTTTAATTTATGAATTGAAAATAATTTTTCTGTGATTTAAATAAAAGGACGTCATTGTTATTGCCGTTTCATTTCACTGGTACTCAGATTAATGCCTCGAAATTTTTTCAAATGCTATGATTGAATAAAAGTGACGTAATTTTATATACTTTTGGTTTAAAAAAAATGTCTTTCGGTTTAAATGGTATCACGTTTAAGAGATAACTTGCATTTTGAAAAGAATATTAAAACATTTATGAAAAGAAACATTTTGTAACAATTGCGTTAAAGTGATGTAATTTTAACTTATTTTTAATACCGCCTATTTCAAGAATAAAATGATTTTTTAATCAACAAATGTAAAGAAAACTTTAGTTTTTCGATTCTATCGTCTTAAATTCTGTACTAAATTTCGCAAAAATAGCCCATTTGATAAAATACGTCTCAAGCTTCAATCTAGTTAAAATCTCATTAAACTTTATACAATTGTTTTGAGGTATGCTCTAACAACCCACAAAACAGATTTGCAGTTTTATAGTATAATAGCTTAATGATGTCAAATTGTAATGAAATTTTGTCTATACTTTTGAGACGACTGAATATTATATTTTTCCTATTATAAGAGACATTATATATAACATAATATATATATATATATATTACTCTATGTAAATTTTCAGCAAAATGTAATATTTGTGAATAGATATATGAAATTTTGATTTACTTCAAGAATTGATAAAATGAATTCGTTGTTTAAATTTTGCATTGAGGTACATGAAACATTTACTATTGAAACAGACTTTACGTTATAAGTTTGAATTTGTTCTTAGCACTAAAAGTAACAAAATTAGAACTTTTTTATTCAAATTAACGATCTTGCCTTGTATCTTCTATCATTAAATGAATCTTTAGACAAATAGCGCCACATTTTTACTTAAATGATTACGTGTTAAAGTAAATATCTTATCAACACAACAGAAAAGTTTAAAAGTACATTTCTTAATTTGTTTCTAAATGATTTTGATGTAAATATGAATATTAACTGTATGACACCAGGTACGAAAAGGTTAACTAAAATTTTTTAAAAAATAAAAATATAATATGACATTTTCACTGAAAGCATATTATAAATAGAATATAAATATATTCTTAACCATTGACTAACTGTGTATATTATGTTTCTATATTAACTGTAATACAGAGTAGAGAAATCCGACTCATTGATTTTAGATTTATAAGTGTTTACTATTAGAATTATCCCATTACGTGTTCACCTGATAATTAAAGGAGATGTACAAATAATCATCGGTATTTTATCCTCGCTCTACTAATGGTCAGGCACAGATTTGGTTGAGCATAGCATACAGAATTAGAGTCGTGCATAGCAGGGCATCGGTCAGCGGTAATTGGACATCAAACAATACGGCCGCTTTGGCAGCAGCATGTGTAAATGAGTCCGAGATTTCAGCGGCATTCCATTCTCAACTCTGTACAGCTCATTCCAAAGATTGCTTAGGCAGATTAACGAATTTCATCAAAAAGACTTTTCTTCGGTAGGATAGTATGTAAACCATGCAAGTACTTGAAAATTCTTCTACGAATGGAAGTTAAAGATGGAATTTGAAGCACACTGAATAATTAAAATAGTAATCTTTCTGGAAACGAAATGTAAAATTTAATGCGCGTTAAAAAAATATAGTTACATTTTTAATTGGATTATTTTCAGAAAAGACGGTTTTAAACTTTTATTAAAGTTCTAAAACTCTTGTCTCAAAATGTAAGTTAAAATAGTGTTTAACAGACACGTTTTGCATTATTTTATTTTATCAACTCAGCTATGTTGTTTTGGAAAATAAGTATTAGTTAATAAAATGATGCTATAAGAATTATCGTGTGAACGATCCGTTGAAGATTTTGTGGCATTCCATTCTGAACTCTGTATTGCTCATTCGAAAAATTGCTTAGGCAAATTCATGGCTGCCAACTTCTACGCTTTTTAAAGTCATATAAACATATTTGAACCAGAGCTTTTACTTAATAAATTAAATAAAATGTGCACTATATTTAATTAAATAAACAAATTACTAATTTCATTAAATTTTTTTTGATTAAAAACAGGGCTATACGATTTAAAAAGGTTTAGTAGTTCGCAGCTACGCAGATTAACGAATTTCATCAAAATGCTTTTTTTTGGTTCGATAGTATGCGAACCGCGCAAGTGCTTGAAAATTCTTGTACGTATGAAAGTTAGAGACGGAATTTGCAGGATACTGAAGAATTAAGATATTAATTTAACTGGAAACGTAATGTAAAATTTAATGCGTGTTAAAATAATATAGTTATAATTTTAATTGGAATTTTTTCAAATAAATTTTTTAAATATTAATGGAGCTCAAAAATGTAAGATTATGAATTTTTTAGCTGAATATTTTCAGAAAAGAGGGTTTTAAACATTTATTAAAGTTAAAGTAAGTTAAAACATTGTTTAACAGAAGTGTTTTATATATGTATATATACAGTGTGCCCACTAAAGTCCATTACCACCCTCTTAACTTCGGAATGGCTGCTGCTATATTCATAAAAGTGGTGTCTAGGTGTAGTAAAGTAGCCATGCGCTATTGAATGAAATGCGCCACCTGGTGGAAAACTGCGAAGTTAGCATTCCTATCTCGAAAACGGAAAGTGATAGGGAAAAAAAGTGATTTACAAAGTTGTAGAGCATCATCGATTTAGTAAAAAAAGACACCTTGTGGACATTAATGCGCAGAATAAAACGCATTTTATTTTTCGTGATTTCCTACACTGTGACGTCACGAAACTTGAACGGAAGGAGAAATGATTATCTTTCGAACAAAACACGACACTGCAATGTGGCACAGTGGTGTCGCTTGTGATTCCCAATCAAAACGATGTATTACGGAAGCTTGTGCCAACGTGTCACTCTCAATTTTCCAACGTGTGCAACGTGAAGTTCAAACAAGGATCCAAATGTGCATTACAACTGACGGTGAGAAGTTTGAACATCTCAAATAAAGGAATATTGTTTCAACTAGTTGTTTTTTTCTTTCTAAGATTGTTTTGTCACATCACAGTGTAGGAAATCACGAAAAAACAAATGCATGTTTTATTTCTATTCTTCGCATTAATATCCACAAGGTGTCTTTTCGTATTAAATCGATGACGCTCTGCAATTTTGTAAATCACTTTTTTCCCTATCTCTTTCCGTTTTCGTGATAGGAATGCTAACTGCGCAGTTTTCCACCAGGTGGCGCCGTAGGCTTCACTGTACCTAGACACCACTTTTATAAATATAGCAGCAGCCGTTCCGAAGTTCAGAGGGTGGCAAGGGATTTTAGTGGGCATACTGTATATGAAAATTAATTTAACCATCTGATATACAAAATATTATAACTATAAAATATTATAAAATATTATTAATTCATAAATTGATGCTGTGAGAATCATTATGTATACAATCGTTTGAGATTTCAGTGGCATTCCATTTTGTACTCTGCAGGGATTATTCAAAAGATTGCGTAGGCAGATTAAAGAATTCCACCAAGACTTTCTTGGAGAGAATACTAGTATACAAACCATGCATGTGTTTGAAAATCTGCTGTATGCATGAAAGTTACAACTTTATGCTTTTAATCCTTAGATGGTTAATGAAACAATTTTAAATCATATTTCTCTGTGTGTTCAGAAAACAAAGATGGACTGGGATTGCCATCTTCCAATGTTTCTTCTTGCCTACAGTGCGTTTCATAAAACAACTGCGTGGACACCATCTGAGATATAATCGTAGAACGTTTCGTTTGCCCTGTGATATTTTGCATTGTCTTCCGAGTGACATGTCTTCCTCGCTTTAGGAATACATAATTAATTTGGAGGTATGCTTGAAAAGAGGATAAACCTTGAGAGAACGTGATTGAATAGGACTGTACAACAGAAGCATCGACGAGGGCTGTGTCCAAAGCTACAACAACACTGGCAAGAGTCATATGAAAAGACTGCATCATGTCGTGATTGGAATTCAGAAATTGCTAAGCGGTAAACCGAAAGCTATTAATATTAATCGGCTGGCACCATATGAGGGGGTTAGAATGACAGTGGAGTAAGTCAGAAATTTGAAAAATCTAGATAACCATATTTTCTCTGAACGTATATTAATTTCTATCCAGTGTGACAGTCAAATAAGTCATAGTTTGCATAGGGAGTCACTAGAGGGAAAAACAAGTTAGACCACTTAATGCAACGGCTATACGACAGGTTTCACAAAACCCTTCATTTTTCAAATTACTAAATACTGACTAACTCCACTGTCATTCTAAACCCGTCATATCATGGTGAAACTTCAACAGGATGCTTAAAGGTCAGAGGTCAGCAAGGGACGTTGCTTCAAGGTATAGAAACACTGCCTCTTTCTTTTGTTGATGACCACAGAACCTTTAGAAAATAATGGCTACTCGAAAGGGGCAGCTATTCGATTTACAACTCTCTTAGCAAGACTTTATTAGCAAGCATATAAACGGACATTTAAAAAAACTGCTTGGGACGTGCCGTTCTCGAAGAGTCGAGAAATTTTACAAAATTCTTCGAACTACAATATAGGATAAACCCATATACTGCTCTATTGAATTTCCGACATTGATGTCGAATTTGGCGACTTTCTTGGTAACTTCGGCGACAAGTTTGGTGGCTAAATACTTATCTGGAAATTTAGGCAAACGAATCTCAAAGATAAAAATTAGCGGATTAGCCAGAACATAACTTTTTGAAATACCACCATTAATCTCGTCATCAGACCACATCCCCAAGAGAAGCTATAAAAGTACCTGCTAATTTAATTTGAAGGTATTTCTGGTATGAGACTCTGGTTTGCGAAGTTTGATCTCCTAGTTCTTTGTTTTGCTAATTTTTATTATTACACTGTTTTCTTATTTTTTGTGAAGCGAGTTGACGTCTGTACGTCGTGTTTCTGGAAGCTGCCTTTTTATTAGAAATCTACATGTAGCGCACTGAAACTCGTAGTTATTGTAACAAATTTAAAGTTTTAGATTAAAATGTTTTATGGATATTCGTAAAAGGAAAATAAATAAGTATTTCGTCCATGATAAAACTAATAATTATTCATTTAAAACCCTTTTAGGTGATGCAAAGAGTAAACCCCTTTAATTTTAATCTAAAGTCAAAATATTTGCAAGAGTTTTTCATCAAATTAAAAAAAATAGCAGACAAGATAAAAAAAAAACCTCTTTTTAAAATGCAATTTTGTTGTTTCAAAATTCAGCTTTATTTTTGGGTTTAGTATGTAGACTGACAAAAATTGCATATTTGGTTATAATTTTATTACTTATCTGAAACACCTCAGAGTAACAGTGTGTGCAAACGTAGAAATCAACATATTGAAATAAAAATAACTTTAAAGTTTTAAGTAGTAACGTGGCACCTAAGCAGAGTTTTGTTTAGATGGACTATAAATCCGGTGATAACGTGAGATTTTGAATAATATGCAAAATGATTCCATAGTGAGAATAAAGTAAAAACAGAAAAACGTTTTTGGAAAAAGTTTAAAGGTACTGTAACCATTTAACAGAGGTAATTCGACAAACATTTAGTTCATTGTTACAGAATATATTCCACATCGACGTCATGAAACATGGTGTGATACCAGTTATATCATTGTTTATTTCATTACATTTCTACACTTTTATTGTTTATTTCACTACTTCTTTTATTACTTCACTTCTTACTACACTTCTTTTATTGTTTATTCCATTAATTACCTCTTTTGTAATGAGTTACATCAATTACCCTCTCTCCAAATTTAAGCTATTAATAACGCATTTCTGTTTGTTTTTTTGCACTCATTACATTTCACTTTCTCAGATAAAACTCAATCCGTTCTCACATCTTCTGTAAAAAAAAAAAAAAAAAAAAAAAAAAAAACAGATGCCAAAATTTAACGTACTTACGCATTTTTCTTAACCGTCGATAAAATAATCTACATGTGATTGGATATTATGACGTCACTAGTCATAATAAAGGGTCCAATGTCAGTCACTCTTTTTTAACGGCGGAAAATATTTCATTTATTTATATCCAAATTTAATCACGTGCGTCCTTTTGTATAAACAAATAATTCATTTGTCACTTCCAAGATTCTTTATTAATGAGTTTTACCTGGCAGTCTTGTCGGCCAAAATTTCTATCGGAAAAAACGATAAGCTTTTTCCTTGAGAAAAATAAAATCTCATTACACAAAGCCTATAGGCGTTTATTTGTGCTCTTTGCGCAATTCAGTGCGCTTGGTACATTTCAACAAAGTGCTTGTTTAGTTTGTATTATGGGTGATGGCAACATTCTTCGCAATTATGTGCTGCTGTTAAAAACTCATTAATGTCGGAGGGTTACTCCGAAATTATCTTTACTTTTTCTCAAAAGAAAATATCTGCATTCTTTTACATATATCTTTATTAAAAATTCTTTAAATTCGAACTAATGATTTGTGTTTTCTATATAGCCTGACGTTCAGTAGAGTTACTGCCACAACTTATAAAAATGATCTGATACAATCATTGGTCAACATTCTAATAAATAAACTTTTAACTAAAACTTCTTCACACGAAGATTTCTAACAATGGTTAAAGGTAATGTATCACCTCCGACGTTAATAAAATCTTGTACCACCTAAAAGTCGCTATTTATATTTATTATTACGGGAATTCTAACGGCTTCATAAGCACAGTTAGGCAAATTTATAAATAATTGATGTTGATAGTTTAAATACTTATCAATTTTGTTTTAATTTTTTTCTAAAAACCTATACACCTTCTACTAATTTTCCAGTATAAGTTTTCAATACCCTTTTCCAACACAAATAATGATAATAATACTATCGTCTGTTGTTGAACTGTTTGTGTACGGGACTTATTTTGTGCTGTGTACAGAGTATCAGTGATTTTCCTCAATGCTTTTGTATTTCACTACCGTCGAAAGTGTATGTGTTCCTTCCGATATCTTAATACCATTGTATCACCTTAAATATTTAGATTAGATTAAAGAAGGGTAGGTAACCCCCACCCCAAAAGAGCAACCTAGAACATAATTAATACATATTATTTTATCTTGAGGGACACAAAGCTAGATATTTACCTCCCTCGGACGTCAGAGATTCAAGTAATGATGTTCAACCTTCGATACTGTCTTACGCATAAGACCACCATAATTAAACTGACAGTACTCACCGTATTCTTGTGAGAATGAAGCCAAATTTTGTAGGATGATTAAACAAGATGGGGACGAAGGATTCCACGAGCAAAAATTTAGTTCCGAAATCCACCATTAGGAGGATATATTGCGCCCTATGTATTCGTGGAATACAATATCCTGTTTAATAATCCTACAAAATTTGGCTCCATTATCGCAATTAGATCACGCTACAGCACACGCTGATTACTGTCATTTTAATTATGGTAACTTTGTATTTTGAGTTCATTTAACAACATGTTAGGGACTCTGGTTTTAAGATAATTATTTTCCAGATTTTCAGATTTATTCGTCTTATAATTTTATGTATGTTAATGAAACATATATTAAACACCGTTCAGAAAATTTAACGACCTTAATTTTGTTTTAGTTCCTTGGTATCACTTCCCATCTGATTATCTGCATAATCGTTTGCAGTCTGCAGCACATTGATGTGTTGCCCGTGTTACGGAATTAAGCCTCCTAATTACGATAAGTGTTAAAACAAAAATAAAGAAAAAGTTACATCTCCATCTCATAGAACTTACATCTGGACCGTTTTTCTGTGCCGCTCACATCTGGTTAGCTGACAGTAATGAGGCAAATTTATTGACTCTTAGGAAAGACTGCTTATTCCGTTCGTCTCTGCAGAACTTTTGTACAAAACAGTGACGGACACTTATAAAGACAGTTTAGCTCAACTTCTTTTAAACGAGACTTTGACTGACTCTATTTTATAAAAACTTGAATTAGACTTTAATGATGCAAAATGGCCAATTTTAGATAATGATGTTTATCACGCATATAACCTTTGAATGTAACCCACTTTTTGAGAAAAGCACGTGTGTATTTTCGTATATATGTTTTTTTGCTCACTTCTTGCTTGAACGCCCGACTAAGAGGGTGCAAAATGTTCAGTCTCAATTTTCTTATATTAAATTCTTTCTTTTCCTTTAAATGTCTGAAGATGATTTTCTCTACATAGTCTACCACTACGATACTACGGAATACATAATTTTACAGCAGTGATCATCTATCTAGGGAAATCATATAATTTCTTTTCCAATTGGATACACGAATAAAATAATATTCACACAACAACAAACAAAGTTGTTTCAAATGGATTACTCAGATATAGAGGTGACGAAGCTACCAAACGGTAAGAACATTCTTATTTATTTCTATAAGATGTTGTGAAGAAATATGATTAAGTAGTTAGAAATGAAACCATAGGAGGTAATTAACCGTTCTCACGCCTTAATACTCGTTAGGTAAAATATTGTCTAACATGATGATGTGGATGTTGTAATAGGTATAGAAAATTTAATATTTTCTAAGTGACATTTGAAACTTTTATAAAGTACCACTTACGATTAGTGGTGTCAGATGTTCCGATTTACGCAATTCATCCTTATTTTTTAGGTATTAGAAGTCACGTCCCTCGGTTCCACCGCACCGGACGCCAAGTGTTCTGATTTTTTTTTTTCAGAGAGCATAACCACCTTTAAAGTTTTATATGTTCTCACTTACAAATAGCATTTTATTTCTCTTTTCTTTTTTTTTTTTTTTTTTTTTTTTTTTTTTACAAAGTGGCATAAAAAATTTGAATGTTAGTTATTGCTTGAAAATTTGAAATGCAGTCCGTTTATCGTAATTACGCAATGATTAGAAGATCTGTACGTCATAATGACAAAAGGATTCAGAGCTCAAAGGAGCATGTAAAGAAATAATAAAAAAAAACATTTAAAGTTGTCTTCCTATTTTAAAAAAATGTCCAAGGCAGAAATTAACGAATATAAAATTAGATGCTGATCGCTTTTTCACTCAAATATTTTACAATTTTATTTTTCTTGTAGAATATACAAGAATGGCCGTTCACCGTCCGAAAGTCGATACGACCATTTGTTTCAAAGTTACGGCATGTTTTATTAATAAAAGGTCGAAAATTATAATTTAGTACAGGTAAAATAGGGTTTTACAGCAACACCTGGTGGTCAATCATGAAAATTTGGGAAAAACTTCGCTATGGCAGTAAAAATGAAGATCCGATGAGTCCCTAAAAAATAAAATTGTTTTACTATGGTTTGGGAGGGGGGGGGGGCGAAAAGGGGCATTTGAATTCAGGAGGAAGAACTCAACTTTTTTTTTTTTTTTTTTTTTTTTAAATAGGTTCGTTGAGGATTGTTTACCATGCATTTTTTAAATTCTGAATCGAATGACATCATTCACAAGTCGATCACCGCCCTCTGAATACTAGGCCTGCGCGCTGACAAAAATGACGGCTGTCGCAGGCGAATTTTTTTTTTCAGCGTTTGAACGGTCCCTCAAACTTCAACACCAAAAATTTCTAAAAGTTTTCTTCGCCTACTTTTTTTGAGATCAAATAAGTCAAAGAAAACTTTTAGATATTATTGGTGTTGAAATTCGAGGGACCGTACAAACGCTGAAAAAAAAATCCGCCTGCGACAACCCCATTTTTATCAGTCCGCAGGTCTAGTATTCAGAGGGCGGTGAGTCGATACAATCACTTGTTAGAAAGTTACGATTTAAGAAGTCAGATTTTATGAATAAAATATCAAAATCATACTTTATGAGAGAGCACAACTTATTACACTTATTTTATGTTCAAAACATGTTCTTTATATCATATTGAATAATCTTCAACTTATTAATTGTCCTCAAAATAGCAATAATCAAAATCAGTGTCATCTGAGTCTTTTTCAAGGTAATCGAAGTTATGGATGTAAAATAAGTGTAATAAAGCTGTACTCTGTCATAAAGTGCACGTGTATAATTTTAGACTTTGTATTCATAAAACCTGCCGTAAAACAAGTGAATGTATCGACTTGCGGATAGTGTCATTCTATTCAAAATGAAAAAACGCACAATAAACGATACCCTATTCGACCTATTTTTAAAAAGTTGAGTCCCCTCACTAGTTAAAATACCCCCTTCCCCCCCACACCCACCCCGAAAAAAAAAAACATAGTAAAAAAACTTTATTTCTTGGGGATTCGTCGGATCTTCATTTCTGTAAATATTTCTACAGACTTCATTTCTGTAAATTTTTCTACAGATTTCATTTCTGTAAATAATTCTACAGACTTCATTTCTATAGGACCAAAACGAAGTTCTTCCCAAATACTGGTGAATGACCATCAGTTGTCTCTGAAAAACCCTATTTTAACTGTACTACTGCTTTCTTGAAGGTTTGTGCCTCGATTAACCGTCTGCTTTGCATAAACAATCTGATTGACTGACCTCATAGGTTTTAGAGTTATAGGGTCGACCATGGGTCTGACTTTTGAACTGTAGAATGAATACTAGGACAAAAGAATAATAATCTTTGGCCTTGAATGTGCTATTTCAATTTAAAACAACATAAGAAACTTTTAGCATTTAAAGTGTATGCATTCTATCGCTGATACTTTAAGGTCATATTAAGCCAGTCGTGCCAGTCTACCAATTTTTTACATAAATGATCTCTTCATGCACGTTTATCATTCAAGTTTTCTTCATAGACAAGATTGAGCACCATGATTTCTTCCAGCATACCTTTTATCATGTAAGAGTATAATAGTAATATTTTTTTTTAATTAAAATAATTTGGCTTAAATATCTCATTCAAAATTTAGCAACCCCATATATTTACCAATCCTATACATTATGTGTTGAATAATGCTCGAAAATTCACATCTTTGTTTGCATCTACATAAAACTATCCTTTCAAGTTAACCTATTTTACCTTAATTCCATTTTCACATTTATACGTATAACTTATTCAAAAATAATTCAACTCAGCAATTCTTGATGAGAAATCTCAAACGAAGAAATTAAAATTCAGAGAGAAGTTTAAAGTCCCAATAAACGCCATGTCTACAGTTTTCATAAGCAAAGTTAATGAAGTCGACCTTTTGTTACGCAGCTTAAGTTTTCGTGAATAAACATTACACTAGTGAAAATTAGGACTTATTCAAAATATTTCAAATTAAGTTTGAAAGCCTAGTTTTGACTCCAACACGCTAGGGTTACTGTTAGTATGTTATTAAATGAAATACCTGGAAATATGACGGAGTTGGGAGGGAGGGGGGGCAGTGAGCTTTTCCATGGAGTTTAACAACACGCCAACATCTGAATGACTGAGTAATTTAGGGATTATTTAATATAAGATTCAGGCATTTATAAATGGCAAGAATATTTCAACTTGCGTGATAATCTTGATAATTGTTAAAGCGCATAAATATAATGAAAAGGCTCTTTGTTAAAATGACTTTATATTTAGATATATGCATTTCATGAAGTATGCCAAGTCTGTTCAAAGTTTCTGACTTTTATAAATATTTTAATGACTTTTAAAAATGAAGTTTAGTAATTGTAAACTTAAAAAACAACCTTTGTTGCATTTCATAAGCATTTGTATTCGGGTTTCCATGAAGTAATTGATATAGAAAATATGTAAAATATTATATAAATAGATATATATTTTGACCGCATCTGAATTAGCAGTAGGCAGATATTTTAATTGAAGTATTATGTAAGTCCATAGAAGTTAAAGTAAAATAAAAACAAATTTTAGTTCACTTTGTTATGTTACAGTTCCCTATATATCATTTAAAATCTCAAAATAATGTCTAAGTACGAGAAATGTTTTAGGTATTTTGCTTGCAAAATTTAAGCTGAGATTAATTAAAAATATACAAAGTAATAGAAAATTTCACATGACATTTTAACAGTGGTATATATTTTTTCTTCTTCATTTGGGCAAAATGCAACAAAACCAGTATACTTCACCACTTCTTCACTTCAAATAGGAAGTTTTCTTCACTTTTTGTTGAAACAGTTTGAGCAAAAAATTTAATACAAGGATAATAATTAATACAGAAAGAAAAAATGCAGCAAATATGAGAATGAACAATTTTTTGTAAAAACTTTTGTTGGCTATTTACTTTATTTAAACATCAGTAGACTCATATGGATAGAGTTATGAATGTGGACTAATATTTCTACAAAAATATTAAAATCTGTTGATATGTTATGAGAAAAACTTTAAATTTAACCACTGAAAAAAGACAAAATCAAGTATTGAGTGAAAGAAGAAACATTAGTGTACTGTTGAAATCTGTGAAAAAATATACAATTTTTTATTATAGTTATGTTTCTGTTATATTATTATTATTATTTTTTATTTTATAATGACGCAAAGTTTTATAAATAAAAATGCATATATGTGGCATTTTTAATAATATATAAGCTATCATAAAGAAAATAAATGATAAAATTAGCTTATGCAAGTAAAAATAGCGGTTAGTTATCGTATAAAACAACTTAATTTATAGATTGTAATAAATTTTTGAACATTATATTTACCAGGAAAAAAAATATTGAAAATTAAAGGAACTTGTATGATGATTTTCTAATTACAAGTAAGATTTTCGAGCACAGATTTCTAATCAAATAATGTTATCACATCAGTGAATTATTTAGAATTATTATTATTTCATTAAAATAGAATAAAATAATCATGATTCTCTTATAAAAAAGTCATTGACTATTTTAAGAGACGAATTTTTTAAAAAAGTAAATGAATTAAGAAGAAACTAAGCTTTAAAATATGCAATGATTCAAGTTCAACCTACTGTAAAGAATAAACGATACACATGAATTCAAGATTTAAAAATAATTAAAATGAAAATAACTTCTATATGACCGAGTCTCAAATAATTTTGATTTTTAAGTCCTTTATTAATAATTTTTTAATACATATTTTGGGTTTTCTTTCATTTCTTATAATATAAAACACGCCATTGCATGGTGGTATAACAAATTAACAAGATAAATATGCATTGAACGGTTTTGGTGTTCATCCTTAACATTAAATTCCTTAACGACTGTTTCCTAAGAGTGTAATTTAAATGCAAATACAAACTGGAAAATATTAAATTGTATAAATAAATTCTATATCGTTTTGAATACTCATCCAAACCCTTGTCCCTGATGCTGAATTTTAAGTTTAGAGCTGTCTGGATAAAAAAATTTCAAGAAAAACAGTTGTACCTAACTTTTTAACGAAACAGAAACTATTGTTAAAATGTAATATATTATAAATATGTAATAAAAGTTAGCTGCACACATTTTTAAAGTTATTACTAGTTTTTTAACTCTGTCCCAAAATTTTAGACTCTCTACCGTCCCTCTTGCTAAAGTTATGCTGAAAATAATTCCAGAAGCAGACACAGAGTATTTTTCAACTTTTTTCTCATACAGAACTATGCTAGCGGGAAAAAATGAATGTAGTTTTCTGCAAAATTTAAATCAGCATTTAAATGTGAATTTCAAGCATTGTGGCTTTATTGGTAGTCTTACTGTCCCCAAGATTTATTCCTGAATTTTTAGAGGTAAATATATATATTTTTGTTATTAGTTCATTGTAAATAATTGTTGCTAAAAATCAATGAACATTCTGGCTACCACTTAAGCTTAACATGACTTACCGGAAAATAGATGGTAATATTCCTTACCGTTCCTGTTCTATTTCACTATTAAAGGGATGGCAAGGGCCTGATAGGGATAGTGCAGTATTAACATTATTATAGAATAATAACATTTTTAATTACAGAAACAAGAACAAGAAAGTTTAAAACTGGAAGTTTAAAAATACTATTTTATTAAATTGAATTTTACGAGTTTCTTATACTTGAAAGTTAAAATTATGGGTGAATGACTCATATATTATACTGCTATACGTTTTAAAGAGAGCCAGATTTTTCGAAAGTAAACAGAGTATTCAATTATTTGAAATATGTAGACTATACAAATCTTCACTATTTTACATTAAAAATAATTTACATGCAATAACTATTCAAAAGGCAATGTTTTCTCCTTTGAGCACTGCATGCATTATAAAATATTTCTGTGTTGTCCTGTTTCCTAAGAGTGTAATTTAAATGCAAATACGAACTAGAAAATATTTAATTGTATAAATAAATTCTACATCGTTTTGAATATTCGTCCAAACCCTAAAGGTAAAGTTAACGGAGAACATGTCTTTAAGCAGTACTGTAATCCCTTTGAAAAATCTGGGAAACGACTGTCCAAACAGTGCCTCATTTGGAATTTAAATTTTATCAGAGAGAATAATTTTTAGCGAAAATATAGAAATCGTTGTTATTATATAAACTATTCTTCTGAATACTGTTTTAGCTTCTCGTAGAGATAAATATATTTTTAAAATTGTTTATAAAGTAACGTAAAATATAAGTTACGTAAATTATGGTACTGTTTGTTGTCAAAAAAGTGTCATACTATAGACGCAGTGGATAATTTATATTTGTTTGAAGTTTTAGACTTTTGAAATGTTTATTTTTAAACTAAGAAAATCCGCTGTTCATAAGAGCAGTTATCAATTGAAAAATTGCTAATTTTGGAAAATAAAAGGAAAATAAGTATAAATAAAAACTTTTCAGAAAAGTAAATAACAGTACTTTTGCTTTGTCGCGCAAATTGTGAACGATTTTAACTCTAGAACGTGCATAGCGATCAATTTGACAGAGACCAATTAAATATGTTGCAATTTGAAACAGAAAATTCTTTATAAAATAAGTCAAAAATACACTACACAGAAATAAGGTAAATAATTAAGTTAAATAGTATTAAATAAAAATTCTGGCTTAAATTCCTTTTATACAAGCTGACTCGTCCAGCGCGGCCCGGCCAGAGATGAACCAGGGAATAATCTTAAATATATTTAAAATCAATGTTGAATTCAGGCATTTTCCTCCGGGATAGATTTAGTGCGAAGACCTTATTTCATTCGGCAGCGTACACCCTCGAATTTGTATGGTATGATATTTTTTAAATGAAAATCTATTCAAACGGACCTAGAGTTGAGGCCCTACTGCTGTCGGATGCGACATCGGGGCGTGCTACGCATACTCCGTTCTGTTTTTGCAAACGAATTTGTATGATTTTATAACGAAAATCCTTTCTAACGAACATTATAGTGATTGCCATTTTAATTTCTGACCTTTAGATATATTACACATTCAGTTCTGAACAAAAGTTCCTGAAAAAAAAGCCTAAATAATAATAATAATAATAATAATAAAAGCAGCGCACTGTAGTGTTTGTGATCTTTATGTAACTTATCTTGTTATTTTCCCTCTCTTTAAACGAAGAAATTGGTACATCGAAATCACTCAATTAGTTGCGAAATCGTTAAATTATGAAATTTTTAACACGGTGAACAAAAAAAAAACTTTCTGCTCAATCTCTCAACATCTTTTAAAACGCGAAATGATATCTTCATAGTATTCCCCTTACATCCGCAGAAGTGATCGCCGGCACCATCGAACAAGGAACCTACTGGAAGTGGCATAAGAAGTTACTTTTGTTTTAATTTTGATCGGGAATTCTGGGATTGGTATTCTAGTAAACCTAAAGTGCTAGGCAAAATTTTGGCGTCCCACCCCCCCTTGTTCGATGTTTTTTAAAATCAGGATTAGTTCCGTAAGTCCAGCCTCTTTTTAAGTACGAGCTCCACAGGTATCTTTCAAGCCGTTCAGCTTCAAGTTTTCTTATTTACCTTATTTTAATTTTTGTTATTAATATTAAGTAAATAATGTCGTGCAGTTTTATTTCCTGTTGCACTTCAAGGAACCGGAAAGAACCTGGAATTACGTTTCACAAATAAATGTTTATTTTATTATTTTCTGCATGTTTTTCTTTTTCTTTTTTTTCTTTTTTTTTTTTTTTTTTAATATTGTATGAATATCTGAAATTAATAATGTGTTTAATATATTTTTAATTATTTTTGTGTTATATTTATTAACTTTTAAAAATGTTAATTGAAATATAATATGTAAATCATTTTAAATACAGGGTCATTCATAATTCCCTCCGGGGTTTCGAAACGTATTAGTAAAAAAACGAAGACGAATATGAAAAAAAGAAACATATGAAATTATTCCGAAACTATTCAAGTTTTACTTACATACATTACACGTGTTCTATGTGTGAACCCTTGGTCACACGGCATACATCCATGCGATAGTCCAGTTCCTGCCATACTCCGTTTCTTTAAATCTGAATCAGTGGTGTCAGTTCAACGGGCCTTTCGTAATAAATATCGAAAACAGGGACCAACTGACAAAACAATTCATGTGTGGTACCGGAAATTTAAAGAAACGGAGTATGGCAGGAACTGGACTATCGCATGGATGTATGCCGTGTGACCAAGGGTTCACACATAGAACACCTGTAATGTATGTAAGTAAAACTTGAATAGTTTCGGAATAATTTCATATGTTTCTTTCTTTCATATTCGTCTTCGTTTTTTTACTATAACGTTTCGAAACCCCGGAGGGAATTATGAATGACCCTGTATAATACGTTAATCATAAAAAAAGTACATATTTTAAACTATTGTAAATCATCACAATTTTTTTTAATTCTGTCTTTTCTGCTAATAATGTGGTCTTTGCACAAGTAATTTATCGTAATTTCTGGCGTATAATCTACGGATCAAACAATCATTTTTAGACAAAGAAAATTTATTTAATAATCGAAATCAAATATTTACACCAATCTAGTAAGTTAATTTTTTTTCTTACCAAATAAAATTTCTGGGTCGAAATATGATTGTTTGATCCGCGGATTATACGCCCGAAATTATGGCATTTTAATGACTTTTTACATTAATATTTCTTCTTATTTTTTTTAATATAAATATCTGATTATCTGAAATGAATATTATGTTGATCATATTTTGAAGTACTTTGTTATGCTACAAAAAATATATAAAATAACTGTATTAAATTTTATATAATCTGCTAGATACGCCCCTAAATAGAGAATAGAATTATATTTAATATAAAATTTTAACTTGAATCCAAATTTTGTTGCAAGGAGTGTGTAAAAAAATTCACAATATTATATTAATCTATTAAAAATATTGAACAAATTCTATAGTCACATTTCCGGTAATAAATCAACATTTAGTTGTAATAATTAAGTTAAGTTTTTAAATTATAATAATTAGTTGTAATAGTTAGTTGTAAAGAGAGAAAGGAGACAAACAGCGATAAACGCGCCATACTATCCCCCTTTCCTGCTATGAATTCTGGGATTGATCCTCCACAGGCTCAAACATAGTTGGCAACTTTCAGGTAGAAACCGGCCTATGGTACGTTATTGACGTTATCCTTCCAGTTACAGGTTCCTACTTCCATGGCCGGCACAATAGCAAGTTTGCTGATGAGCTTTTCCATTTATCACATGAACCCTAAGAAAATATTATTTTGAAATAATAAATCTACCCTATATATAAAAAATCCTAATGAAACGACTTTATGAAATTACCGATTAAACGAATGAAACGACGATTAAACGAATGAAACGACTGATTAAACGAATGAAACGAATGGTTAAAAGAATATATGTTAAATGAATGATTTGCATAACTCTGGCAACATTCCCCCTGTAGTGCGTAGTTTAAATTATACTACCATACTAATTAAACTACGCATTACAGAGGGAAGCCATAGAAATATGTACATCAAATTCAGAAACATGCAACGATATGGACCTCGCAAAAATTGATAAAAGATGGCGCCAGATGTTATTAAGAAAAAGCAAAATGGAGGTTTTCAACAGATTGACTGACAGAGCAGAAAACATAGCATAAATGACTGAAGTTGCCTGAGAGCGACAGGTGAAAATATTTTTACTGTTTTACAATTTTTAACAGATTGACTGGTTTTGTGTAGTTTTAAATTTTTTTTAAAAGACTTTTAGACATGTACAATGCTTGTTTATGTGTTGGAAAATAAAATAATGTCTGTGAAAATAGGTAGTACAAAGAATTATTATGTTAAAAATGACATTATGAACGATCACAGGTAAAAACAATTTTAGTATGTTGTTACTGTCACCTACAGCATGTTGTTTTCTCCAAGAAAGTGTATATAGCATTTATAGTTATTTTACAGGGCCGTCCAAAAGAATACGAACATGTGAAACGAATATATTTTAAATGCGGGATTTGTAGACTGCTGGCATTAATGACAATATAGCATGTTGTTACATTCACATATAGCATGTTTTTTCTCGTAGAAGGAGTATGTAGCATTTGTATTTATTTTACAGGAGTGCACAAAATAATGCGAATACATGAAACAAATATATGTTAAATTTGTGGAATGCTGACGGTAATGAAATTTTAATATGTTGTTACATTCACCCACAAGTTGTTTTTTTTTTCTTGAAGAAGGTATATATAGCAATTACAGTTATTCTACAAGGCTGCATAGAAGAATACGAATATATGAAACACATATATGTTGATGGCGGGATTTGTAGAACATTGACAGTGATGTAATTTTAGTATGTTATTACACCATGTTTTTTCTGGAATAAGGTATATATAGCATTTATATTTATTTTACAGGGCCGCACAAAAGAATACGAATATATGTTAAATGCGGGATTTGTAGAATGCTGACGGTAATGAAATTTGAATATTTTGTTACAGTCACCTACAACATGTTTCTTTCTTTTCCGAAGAAAGTGTATATAGCATTTATAGTTATTTTACAGGGCTTCTCAAAAGAATAGTAATGCATGAAGTTGATATTGTTAAAAGCGGAATTTTTAGAATTCTTACGGTAATGAAATTTTAGTATGATTTTACAGTCATCTACAGTATATTTTTCCCGAAATAAGTGCATATAACATTTACAGTTATTTTACAGGGCCGCACAGAAGAATACTAATATATCAAATAAATATATGTTAAATGCGCTCTTTGTTGAATTCTGACGGTAATGAATGTTTAGTATGTTGTTACAGTCAGGCAAACAGGTAGCAGATAGTCAGACTGTGGACAGTTAGCAGACAGACAACAGAGAGAGCTGTCACACATAAGACATACAGAGACACAGCAGACAGAGTGTAGACAGATAGTAAGCAGATTGACAGCAGATAGTAGACTAGCAGCATATAGCAGACAGGCGGCATATAGCAAAGAGACAGACAGACAGAATACATACATCCGACAGATTGTAGACAGAGAGAAAGATAGCAAACGGATAAACAGCAGATAGCAGACAGACAGAAGATATCAGACAGACGACAGAGTGTAGACAGACAACAGATAGCAGTCAAGCAGACAAACAGAAAAAAGACAGGAAACATAAAGATAACAAGGAGAGCTGACAGACAGAGAAAAGATAGAGAACAGATAGGCGGACAAAAAACAGACAGCAGTGTGTAAACAGACAACAGACAGGCATGCAGCAGGCCGACATCAGATAGGCAAACAGCAGAGAGAGCAGGCCGAGTGTCAGTAAAAAGACATCAGATATATATAAAACTGACAGACAGAAGACGGACATCAGAAAAACAGAAGGCGGACAGCAGAAAAACAGAAGACAGATAGCAGACAGAGAGACAGCATACAAACAGCCGACAAAATATAGACAGCCAACAGATAGAAGACAGCAGATAGCATACAAGCAGCCGACAGAGTGCAGGCATACAGTAGATAGCACACAGGCAGACAATAGACAGATAGGCAGCAAAGAGCAGACAGCAGACAGACATACAGCATACACACAACCCATAAAGTTTAGGCAGATTGCAGGCCGGCAGACAGCAGATAGCAATCAAACAGGCAGTATATAGCGGACAGACTGACAAAAGAGAGACAGACAGCAGCCAACAGACAGACAGCAGAAAAAAGACAGACATACAGCCGACAACAGACAGAAGACAGACATACAGGATACAGCAGATAGCAGACAGACAGAGATAACAGAGCAGACATACAGCAGATAGTAGATATTTAGCAGGCATACATGAAACGTACAGACAGCAGGGATAGCAGTCAGGCATCCGACAGAGTGTAGATGAACAGTAGACTGCAGATAGTTGGGAGGCAGACAGCAGACCGATATACAGCAGACGGACATACAGCAGTAAGACAGATAGCAAATACATAACAGACAGCAAATTAACAACAGATATAGAGCAGGCAGACAGACAGCAAATAACAGACAGTAGAGAGACAGAAGACAGACAGACAACATACAAACAGACGGTAGATTGTAGAGAGACAACAGATAACAGACAGACAGACAGTAGATAGTTGTCAGGCAGACAGGAAGCAGACAGACAGCAGCAACAGCAGGGAGACAGACAGACAGTTAGCAGGCAGATAGGAAACAGACAGACAGTAGACAGAGGCCAGATGGTAGACATATACCAGAGAGACAAAGATAGAGACAGATAATGAGAGAGCCAGACAGAGACATACAGACCAAAAAAAGTTCGGTGTTTGGCGTACGAAGGGCGCAGGGGGTAGAGCCCCCCCTAGTACCAATATATTTTTTAAACAAGTAATACTATTATAACCGGAAAAATACATTGGATAAGTGTGTATTTTTTTATTTTTTGTATTTCTATCCGGAAAACGCGGTGGCATTTTAAAACAACAGAAAAAAACGGAAAACTTCAAAACAAATTCGAAACTGATCTTCAGAAAATATTTTTACTAACGTTCTATTTAGTAAATTGGGAGTATTTCTGAACACTCAAAGCTTAAAATGTCATTATGAAAGAATATGCCGGAATAATAGATAAGATCAATCATTAGACTTTTTCGTTACTGCATGAAAAAAACAACAGAAACATTCGCCTTAACAATAAACAAGAAAGAGAAATCATACGCCAAGCATAGATTATGAAACACTTTCCATCTTTTCCAGAATACTGTAATGTTTAAAAAGGTAAAACAAAAGATTTTTAATTAAAAAACTTAGAAACAGCATAACACATTTAAAAACCAGATTTCAGCTATTACCGTCCATGGACGGAAACGTACCTGAAGTCTTTTCTGTGTTCCTGCACGCACACAGAGTGTAATCTATAGATCTGTATATACAATAAATCATATGTGTTAAAATTTAGCTTAGTTACAAAACGCATAATACAGTCGAACATTCCTATTTAGCAATTTCCAGTCCTACAAAAAATGCGTTTATTTAGAATTAAACTTTAATGTGTTATCAGATAATGTTAACAAAAGTTAATAGCGTTCTATTCTCGAAAGTAGGACAATTTTTGCACTTTTTAAGTTTAAAGATGTGATTAATTATGAAATAATGTAACAAAGGAGAAAATGTGATACAAATATAGCACAAAATCAATTAAGAATATTAGAAACAATAATTAATCTTTTCTGCTACTGAATTAAAAAATAAAAATTAGAAATATTCGCCTCAACATAAAAAAATATCCTCATTTGTGAGAGAGATTAATTTGTGTAATTATGTGTACATTTTAGAAGAGATATGTAATGATTTGTATGTGAATCTATACAAAATTCTTCTCCATGAAATTACAAAAAACCTCTTTATATTTTAAAAAAAGGTTATGTAATATTATGTACAGCATTACTGTAAAAAGAAAACAAATATTCAGGAAACAAAACTTAGCGGTAGCGGTTAGAACAATTCATCATCGATGACTGTCATATATTTCCAATGCGAAATGATGAGGTATCAAAAAATTCTTACATCTATATAAATTTAACATTGTTCCCATATCATATATAAATAATGATGGAACTATCCAGTTCCACAGTCACTTATTATATGGGAAAGGGCAATGCTTTTTTTCAATTCGAAAACTTAAATGAAATTATAGAACAGAGTTTAGGTAAGAAAAAAGAACTATGTCAACAATTTGAACAAATAAACTTTTAAAATATCTACGATTTAAAATGTTAAATTTAATACAATTTTAATTATAGATTTTGTGAAAAAAGATTACTAGCGTTCGTTATAACAGAATAGAAATATAATAAAAATATTATGTAAAATATAATATAAAAATCTGCACAAAAAAACTAATATCAATTATTATTACTTTCTGTTACTGGTTGATAATTATTCAGAAATACTTGATTCAATATTAAACAAGGAAAAAATCATACGTCAAGCATAGATTATGAAGCAATTTCCAACATTCCATACTGTAACGAAGCTTCACTGTTAAATAAGGTGAAAGACGTTCTGTAAGTAAACAATTTAGGAAACTTACAATACATTTAAAAACCCAATTTCAGAAGTTACCGTTCATAGCCGAGGTACTTGAATTCTTTTGTGCAGCCCTGTATATGATCTACAGATTTGTATCTATTCTACACAGCTTGCTAAAATTTAGTTTAGTTGAAAAACACAGAACACAGTTGAAAATTCATCTTCAACAATTTCTGGAAATAAACGAAAATGTACAGTCCTATATATTATCAACAGATTTTTATACACGGCATATATTAATCTAAAATTTAACTCAGGCAACAATACATAACACTAGTAAAAACACACTTTCAGAAATAACAATCCATCAACTGCAATATATCCAGTTTTTTGCGTAGCCTTACACATGAATTTATTTATGAAATTCTTCTACAAACGAATATTACGAAATTCTTCTACAAACGAATTTATACAAAAGAATATTACGAAATTCTTCTACAAACGAATATTACGAAATTATTCTACAAACGAATTTCTACAAACGAATATTACGAAATTCTTCTACAAACATATCATAGCATACAAAATATAATTCAGCTGGAAAACTCACAACTCAATTAAAAACCACCTTTAAACATTTCTGGCAATATTCAGTAATGATTACGAATTCTTTTGTGTAGCTCTGAATATAAATCTATAGAATTTATACACATAGTATAAAATGCACAAATTTAGTTAAGACTTAAAAACGCCTACCATAACTGAGAACGCATTTCCAGAGCAATTATCACTGATATTCAGTATTGTAACCAATATATTGTGTCCCTGTAAATGAATGATAAATGCTATGCCCACCATATTTCACAGTAAGAATCCTGTACTACGCCTCAGTAAGGTATGTAAATTTAATTATGTTTGAAATAGTGTAACATCATTAAAATACGCGCAAACAATATTTCTCCATAGACCATAATGTAATGAAATTTTTTGAGTGTCCTTGTAAATGAACTATAAATGCTACACTTTTCATTTTCAATAGCTATCATGCTATAATAAACCTCAATAACTTACATCAATCAAATGGCAATGCAAGTATATTTATGGGAGTTAGAGCCCCGACAGACAGATGGCAGATGACTGAAAACCAAAGTCTTAAACACTTTTCAACTATGTTGAAAAGGATTAAAAAGAGATTGATTTACGAAAAAATTAATACCTGTTTGTATTTGAATGTGAAGTTTAGAATGCTATATGTTTACGGATCTATACAAAATTCTTCTCGGGGAAACAGAAAACATTTTTCATAAAATACTATTACAGTAATACTATTTTCAGTAATACTATTTTCATAAAATGCTTTTTTAAATATTTAAAAAATATATGTATTATACATTAGTTTATTAAAAATGGAAAACAAGAAATGAGAAGCTGGCGTAAGCGGTATTGAAATAATTCATAATCTCTAGCTATGATGGATTTTCGAAACAAATATAAGGAGGTGTTGTAATCCATATTTTATTGACAATGATCTCTCTGCAAATATAAATAAAGGTTTAACTATTCAGTTCCTCTGCCGCTTATGAATTGCGCTTGAGCTATACTTACTAACTGCTGAAATAATAAAAAATGACCAGAAAAGTTTAGAAATGAAAAATAACTGTTTAACAATTTTACGGCGGTTCTAAAAAAAATTCACTTCCTAGCTTAACAAATAGAAACTTTTTGACACATTTTCTGACTAATTTTAAAACATAAAAGCATAAAAATACTTCCAAGCATGATTATTGAAGTGATTTGTAATCGAATAATTTTTGCCAGTTGCCGATAAATGAATTACATCTTGAGTTATAAGTGATTGTTTTATCGGGACGGTAGTTCTTTTACTTTTCTGAGCTATCGTGTCCGGAAATTCGGTTCAAAACATCAACTTTAACAGCATTTTCTGAAAAATATTCTGTTTTTACCATAAAGTAAAAAAAAAAAACACTTCAATTACATAGCGTCTTAATAAGAGCACCTGCCTATTTGATATGTTTGAGAGGAAAAATAAATTAAAAAGTGTGTCAGAAAGTAGCCAGCCTGAATTAAAGTACAGCCTAAACAAATGGAATAATTTCAATAACAGATTTAATTTAGTACTCTTTAGTGATAATCTAAATTAAAGTTTGTGATTTATACTTCTGAAAAAAGGAAAATGGTTGAAAATGGAAAATTTAAACAGAAGTATTAGTGCTCTGTTCTGGAAAGAAGTTCCGACTCCACAACCAACAACCTGCAGAGTTATTGCTATAACAATAGTCCGGATTATATGCACTAAAAAAAAACCAAAATACGCAAAAATATGCACTAAAAACTTTTAAAATATGCAAAATATGAATTAAAAACTTTTTAAATATGCAAAAATATGTACTAATAGATTTTAACTACTTAATTATTTCTACAAGAAGACATCCATTTCCACTTTAAAATAATGCACGAGAAAGGGGAAGGAATAATTAATAACGAATGCATTTTTTTTAATCGGGAATAGTTTTTGTTACAATATATAATTATATATTTTTCCAAATTACACAAAGGGAAATTTTTTCTTCACATTTTTTAACAAGGAAAACGTTCTTTCAAGATATACTGATGTAACAGGGTAAATAATATTTAAATAATTTTACATTAGATGATGTGACATCTTCTGGTAGGTCGTATCCATTGATATTAATAAACCAATTTAAGTGTTTAAGCTTCAGAAAGCCTGAATTTTTACTTAATACTTTGTTAAGTTTTTCTTCACTTTTTTTTTCCTATTTCTCCTTGGACTAACGAAATATGATTTCTGACTTTTTCTATTTTTGTAACTGCATCATTCAGAGAAATACTACGCGTTTCTAATTTTTGGCAACGTTTTGGGTAACCATGCAAATGATTTTCAATCATAGATGACATTTTTTGAAAATTATTGTCAGATAAAGTATCCTTAGCAATAAATATTTCAGAAGAGTTTGAACTGTAAAATATTTTAATCGCATTTTGTATATCACTTCAAATTTTCCCATAAATTAAAGCTGCATGATCTAAGTTCCCGATCGTGTTAATACTGGTTCTGGTGGTAGCGGAATGTCAGGATACATTTTCTTATACATTTTTACTCGCATTGGCAATTTTAAAAAGCATTTGCAATTTTAAAATTCTCTATGAAGCTGACCTACAACCTCTCCAAACTAGAAGAAAGGCTAACCTCACCAAATATTTCAACAAACTTTCTAGCTATGGTCAACATAACAAAACGTCTCTATACCTAAACAATTGGCGTAATAATCAGCGACTGAAGAAAAACAGCCCATTCAGTCATGTTGAACTCCTGCACTTACATTATAGTGGGGTTGAGCCCCACTCCTTAAAATATATTCTGAGTCCCTCAGAGAGACTCCCCAGAGTCCATTTACACTTCGGCTTTTCCGCTCCGGTCACTAAGAAGGCCCTTATACCAGCTCATCTCAGGCAGTTGGCATTAGAAGTTATTAATGAGATCCCTGATAACGCCATAAAATTATATGCGGATGGCAGTAAACTGGACGACCACGCTGGGAGTGGGATCTACATTGAGAAACCAGGGCAAAATTTGTCCATCAGTCTCCGTAACCCAGATTTCTCTTCAGTCTTTAAAAGCGAGCTTATTGCAATTGAACAAGGCCTTGAGGCTATTCTCAGCGAGCGGGACTTCGGAGACCTCTGGATTCTTTCAGACAGTCGCAGCTCCCTTCAACACCTTCACAATTGGATTACAGTTGGAGGTAAAACTATTATTTCCGTCCTTCTTAAACTTAAAATCATTTCAAAGCTCCATGATGTTCATTTTCAGTGGATTCCATCCCATGTTGACATTTATGGCAATGAGCAAGCTGATCGCTTGGCCAAGGAGGGTTGTTGTCAATCTATACCTTCCTCTTCAGCCCTTACCTACTCAGAGCATCAATCTAGAGTTATATCTGAAATTTCAAAGGAGTGGAAGGTCCCTCCCAGCCACCACTGGTACGCGGGCAAAGAGCCGGGCTCTTCGTTCGCTATCAACTGTGACAAAGCCTCTCGAACGGCGATTTCAAGATTGGCAAGTGGACACACGAAAAATCTCTCGTTCTTTGAGGGCAGAAAAATCTTCAAAATCTACACTAAATGTCAAGCTCAACAGGCCTCTGCTGAACACATCCTGGACTGCTTAGGTCTTTCCAGAGAAGACTTATATGCTTCCCCCCTTCTGGTTCTGGAATTTCTTAGGATTAACGGAATATTGGATCTTGTCTGACTTCGTCAGACAGTTGGAAGATAAGCCACAACAACAACAACAATTTTAAAAAGATTTTATTAACGCAAGAAATGATTTTATTTACTGGCTCAGAGTTTTCTCTGATTTGTTCCGCAACACGATGAAGAGCGGGAGCCAAACATGTCGCATTGAATTAAATTGGGATAGAATATTTTTAATGATTTTGCAGCTTTAACCATATACGGGACAGCATCACTAATAAATACAAGACCCTTTTCACAAAACGTATCGTTGACAGGACACAAATTACGTAAAGAATCGTTTATGAATCTTGCAATTGTAGAGAGGTTAACTTTTTCGTGTTTTCTACAGGCAGTGAGATGCGAATGAGAGGGCGCTCATTTTTCATGTATAAGATGTGGTATAGAGCGAACACACCTATCAGTTGTTTCATCTGCACTTATCCATATTGCCATTATCTCCCAAAGTCACTTTCAATCTTATTCATAATTTTCTGATACAGTATCGTTATGTAATTTTTTCTAAGCGATGATTCATCAGGCACAGACTTGTTAATGCAGTATTTCGTCAGAATTTTTTTTTTTAATTGAGATTATTCAATTTTTTTAATGGTATATAACTCCCAATCATTGCTTTACACTAATCCAAACCAAAGTCATTTTTCTCTGTGGAATTTTTTCTTTCATTATTTGAGCGTGATCGATTCGTCAAAAACGGTTGTACCTTTACTACTCTTTTTGGATATGTCAATAGTAGTTTTTAAGCGTTTATCAATTTGAAACTTCTTTTCCCAAGGTATGTATTTTTCACATGTTATGCGCTATATTATTTCACCATCAGATAGAAGTTCTTCTTTGTGCCCTTTTATCCATATCTGGATTAAACGACTTTTATCTGATTTTATTTTAGGTATTTTTCTATACTAAATTTTTTTATTTTCGAAAATAACTGCGTTAGATAAAATTTTACACTATTAAATGATCATAGTGAGATAATGAATAGACGTCTTTCAACCACAAAATATATTCCCTACTTCCTACCCCCTCTATATTTCCAAATCAAAAGCATTTAAATAACTGAACAAATGGCGCCAAATATCTTCCAATAACACAATTATTTCTTGTTTCTACGCCAGTTTCACAATCATGCATTAAATGACTTTCTGTCTGGAAATTAATAAAGATTTGGGAAAAGTTTAAACTTATATATATTTTTCTTTTACCAATTGATAATTACTCTAAATATGCACTTTTGATGAATTTTAGAAATATTTATGCACTTACATACACTAATATGTATTTATAGAAAATATAGCGAAAATATGAAAATGCATATGCACATATGCAATTGCATATAATCCGGACTTTTAGTTATAACTTATTATTGGCTGGGGAGAGGTCCTAAAATTTCCAAGCCGATTATCGACGTTTACTATCTGTTTCCATTTAATCAGAAAGTGTTTTATATTAAAACCTGAAAAAATGGAACCTACCAGTAACGGAAAACGGACTTAAATGGAAATTTTTCATGGTTTCGATGGAACTGAATACAGTACAATAGTACGCGCGTTAAGATAAAATCAGCCAAAAACTGAATATTTTTTTCCCCTAGTAATTCCATTTTCGCAGGTTTTATTATATAAATTTCTTAAAAAGGGAGGGGCGTTGTAAATGTTTCACAAGTTTGCCAACTAAGTTTTGTGTTTTTGCCAAGTCAAAAGAAACATATCAACTTTGTGAGAGGGGGTAGCATCCCTTCCTAACCTTCTTAGCGAGGACCCTTACAAATCCTGTAGGGGAATATCGGGTAACCACGGACACTTGGATAAATTGAAAATAAAAAACAAATGAATGAAATTTCTGTCTTTATTTTATACTTAAAATAAAATTACGAACTTCTTTAATGATTTTAATTAAACATTGCTAATAATATCGAGTTATTTAACGAAATCTACTGAAAATAGTTTGGCCTTTTCTTTTGGAGTCACAAGAAACGGCGGGTAGCGCCGGACATATTAATCAATGGTGTCCCAACCGTTTTTTGGTTTTACAAACATCACAATTATAATAAAAATCCGATGCATCTATATAAATACAACCTTCATGGGCCCAGTATTTGCATTCCTGGCACTGAATCCAGTCTTCTTCAAATGTTTCTCCGCATATGATGCATTCTGTCTCGAATGCAACAAAAATTTATTGACGAAAACAAAACACTCACTCACGACTAACTTACTCGGCACCCACGTCGCAATTAAACTGTATTTGTTTCGACTCTAGAGGGCGTTCATTTATAAGAACTCTTTATTTACGCAATACTTTGAATTTCTTAGAAATTGAAATGTCCGCGGTTACCCGATCTTTCCGTAATTATCCATACAAACCACGTAACCACGCACGAACACGTAAATTAAGGCTCCACTCAATGCCTGCAGTGGATGCCACCATTAAAGATTTTAATTTAAGTGGTTATACCTACCTGCAAACTTTCAAAAATTGCAATATTTATTGCATTTTCTGAGAGTACAATTAGTAAAGAATATTCAGTCCTATTTTCTAGTTAATCTGATAAAAAATAAGAAAGTTACGCCGCTTTAATTTACTTTGTTCTATTATACATAAATCATAACTTGAACCTTTAAATGTGATTATGTCAACACTATATTTTAAAAGTCGGTGATCACGATAACTCGGACAAATCTCAACCAGTCTTCTTCAAATTTCGACCAAATTTTGACAACAATATTATATGGGGAGTAATCATTCCTTTTGGCGATCTGATAATTTTTTCTGTTTTTTTTTTTTTTTTTTTTATAAACAATGAAAGTTCAAAATTGTTTGTGAAAATGGGTACTTTAAGTCTGAACGGCTGCCATTTGGTTCAAAATCAAATGTTCCAAAAACCGAACGATTACTGCCTAGTTTTAAGTGTTCGGAGTAAAACCATTATGCTAATTTCAAATAACATTTGACAGAGGTACAGTGATCACCGTGGTCTGCTACCAGAACGACATCATCTCCGGGGAGCGGGTCTGCCTGGCTCACACAACGTTATTACTTACCCATCATACGTAGTATAGGGTAAGTCTTGTAATCGTTTTGAAAATCGAAAATTTTTTTTGACGGATTTACACGTTTCAGACACTGGAGATTCCGAAAAACATATTTTTAGAAAACTTTTTTTGCCGTCCGTCTGTGTGTCTGTAAACGCTCTATCTCCCGAAAAAATTGAGATAGAGACTTGCAATTTGGTATGTACTTAGTATGTAATAATCGGAAGAAGCCTATTTCATTTCAATAACCTCGATTAACCGGAACTATTTTTTTCGGACTCTCGAAATATTCGTTCTGATAAAAGGTATATAAAAATTTTCAAAATTGGTTAGTTTAAGAAATGAATATAAAATACAATAAAAAAAAAATTGCATACAGCATGAAGTCGATCGGATAATTAGTTGCCGAGATATTTGGAATCCTATTTTCCACACTTTTCGATTTTTCATGACCCTGTATTTCATCCAAATTTCACTTCAAAGATATATTTTAATTGGAAATGAGACGCTTAATCAGATGCAATAAACCGCTAGTTAATAGGATTATTATTTTTGGAGTTATAAGGATGTTTCTTTCAAGCAATTCAGTAATCGAGCCTTTAAAGTTTGTGACGTCATCAAGCCACGATTTTATTTGAATTGCAATGCATTTTATAAGTAGTTTACACATTTTTATTTTAATATTTTACATTATGCATATCCATGATGGGTAAGTATTACGGTGGCCCCCAACGAATAGTTTTGTCATTGCATTTCTTTTCTTTAAAGTGTAATAAACAAAATACAAAGAGTTTTCAAATACCTTATTTAATTTTCCTGAAAAACATTTCCCAATAAACATGTTTTATCGACATTGCAGGTAGGTATAACCCCTTAAGTATATCAAAAGAAATTTATGTTTTCGTTATTTTGTTTATGATAGAGTGTTAAATAAAAAAAAGCAAAGATAATTGTAAAATATCACAGTTATCTAAATTATCAACTCACCCAAATTTCGAAGACCTATAATTATTAAAGAAAAAAAAATCAACCTGCTTTGATTTATTTTTAATTTACATCATTGAATAAGAAAAAAAAATCCTAAAAACTCTTAAAAAACAATCGAAAAAAAAAAAAAGCATCATTGGAGAAAATTTAATATCTGTATGAATGTTTTTTATGAATTTTAGAACAAAATATTTTTATTATTTTTTTTAAGTTCATACACAATATTTTATTCTCCTTTTTAAATGTTTATATATTGTGTTTTGCGGTATAATAAATGGAAAACGAGGATTATGAAACCTAAAGCTTACACGAGCGGTCTCGAAACAATTCATCTTCACCAGATGTGATAGATTTTCAGAGCGGCATGAAGAGGTCTCGGAATCCATATTTTATTGACAATGATCCCTCTGCAACTATAAATAATGATTGGAATATCCAGTATCACTGGCATTTCTCAGATGAGGATGAGCAATGTTTTGTCAGTGCTATAAAATATAAAAAAAAGCTGCAGATTGGTGATAAAATAAATAAAATAATAGGAAGTTCAATAATTTCAACAAAAGGAATTATTTTCAAAGGTACATTTTAATTTAATGTGTACAACCGCAGCCGGCCAAATATATATATATATATATATATAATAAATAAATAAATAAATAAATTTATGTTAAATAATTATGAATGTAAAAATAGTTTTTTTTAAAACACTCTTTTATAAGCAATCAACGTTCATCGTGAAAATCACGTCTCATTGGCACCGAAATCTATTATGAAAACTTCACCGCTTTTTTTACGCTTGGTAGAAAGCGCAAGCAAGTGAATTTATTAAAAAATATACGTAATTTTTGCATTGTTTATTTTTTAAGATAGTGCAACAGAGAAGAAAAAATGAAACTCTCTTTTTAGGATATCTAAATTCATTTCTCAACGTATAATAGTAAATTAATAAATATTAAACTATTAACTGATAAAAGCGTATTTGTTTTTAAAAAAATATTACACTCTTATTTTTTTACTTATACCTTTTTACAACATTTTAGCCTTTAAAATATTTCTGTATATATATATATATATAATTATAATATCTTTGAATTTCAAAAAACATATCAAGTTCTTGTAACATTCTAATTAAATCTCCAAAGAGATAATTAATAACAATGTGTAGACAGAATACCACATATTTAATAAATTAACAAGTGCAATCATAATTTTACCATAGCTTGTGTTTCAGTGGTAATTGGCCAAAAATACTGAAAATATGAAGGTTATTTAAAAAGAGAGAGAGAAAAAAAAATTATAATAAACCATAAAATGTTAATAATTTGGAGTTGATATCAAGTGAATACAAATGGATTAAGAAATGAAATATGAACTAAATATAATGGAAAATTGCATAACAAGAGATTTAAATTATAATTGTGTATGAAAAAACACGTGTAGGTATAATCTTCAGCCTGGATGTACCCACACGTGTTTTAAAAAATAATTCAGTATTTCATAATTATACTGGCATATATGCTAAGAACAGTATAATCATCCAGGTATACTGAATTATTACCAGAAAACAATTGGAAATAACAAAATTGGAAATAAAAAACTTGTAAAGAATAGATAAAATATTTTACTCACAATAATTATCCAAAAATCCGTATACAACACTACACTGAATTATTACCAGATAACAGTTGGAAATACAACCACATGGCGCACATATCATATACTTGATGATATAGTCAAGTTGAGAGAAATTATTTGAAAGTTAAGTTGAGAGAACATATTTTGAAATAACACCTTAATTATTACACCTTAACACAATTTGATTTAAAACACACAAATATATTTTTGTGATAAATACACTCATAAACAAATTTATATTTGTGAATATACAAATTTTCCATTTAATTTTAATCTTTAAAAGTAAAATATAAATACACAAGCAATAAGCGCCCTCTATAGGTAAATTAAAAATATTATTAACATTTATTAGTCAAGTAATGTGCTGCCCTCTATTGGAATAATAATTATTCAAAATTCAGTTTGATTTACATATTTATTATATTAGATTTAATAATATATATAAATAGTAAAAAATAATAATATCATTGTAGTTTTACATTAACATCGTACAAAATCCTATTATATGAATTAAATTTAACCAGAATTAAATTAATCTTACCTAGTATTTCAAAGATTCTTACCAAGAGTAGATATTATGTAAAAGAGATATTTATTTTAATACATAGTACTGGTGCTGCCATCTATGGTAATCTACTTATATATATTATAGAATTTACATAAATTAATTAATTTTTTATACTTCTACTAATGAGTTAATGAATTCTTATATAATACATATTGCTACCTTCTATCTACTTATATTTAAAATAGAATTTACCGAAAGTAATTAAGATTTCATACTTCTATTTATTAGTTAATAAATTAATATCATCATAAAAAAATTATATATATATATATATATATATATATATATATATATATATAAATGGAATGTTATCCATGTATAATTTTATGTGTTTTTGTATAAATTATTTTTACAGTTATTTTTATACAATGCATATTTTATAGACCTTTTATAACTGATCATAAGAATCACTTAATATAAAGGTGATCGACTAAACGCACAATCACAGTAACTATATAAAGTGTAAATAATGTTCAACCATCTTAAGTATTGTCCTTATATGTTTTAATGGTATATGTTTTAATTGTATTTATATATGTTTTAAAAACTGATCATTAGTATCACTTAAAATAAAGGTGATCGGCTAAACGCACAATCACAGTAACTATATAAAGTGTAAATAATGTTCAATCATCTTAATTATTGTCCTTATCTGTTTTAATTGTATTTATGTATGTTTTAATTGTAATTTGCTATATTTTATCGCACACTAAAACAATAATTTATTCCATAACATGTTTATATTTATATGATGTAATAAATGTTATTTAAAAGAGTTGATAATTGAATTTATCAAAAAAATAGGATAACCGTATAGTTATATATATATATATATATATATATATATATATATATATATATATACATATATACATATATATGTATTATACATACATATATATGTATGTATACATATATACATATATATGTATATATATATATATATATATATATATATATATATATATATATATATATATATATATATACATATAATAAAACTCTTTGTAACAAAAATGACTAATAATCATAGGGTAAAATTAAATTAAGAAAAATACGGTCATCTAACATACATATATTTATAAAGATAAACCTGAAACTCAATATGTATGTATATTAAATTTTATCAATAGTAATAATAATATTTTCCAAAGGTTTCTTTTATGCCCCAACTCAACGAAACATTATCCTTAAAATAAATATCCAAAGACATAATCCTGAGTAAATTAATTGATTAACAAAAACAAATCCTATATATCTTTTAATTTGCTTGTGAAAAAAAATTCCTTCAATAGAAGATATACGTTGATTATTTTTTTCTCTTTTCTAAAAAAGAGAGGTTTATTGAAGATTTAATAGCCTCTGATTACTTCTCGACACAAATTCCAGAAAATATTTTTTTAAGAACATTGTGTAAAAACAACACAAAAAAAGTTGCAGGAAAGCCATAAAAAAAGATCTACTTTTCTTTTTTTCTGATACATCCATGTTTTAGTGGCGTGAAAAACCCTGTATTCAACGGAAGGGAGTTTCCAAGTAAATGGAAAAACCACCCTTTCAATGTTGATGGTAGCAAAACACGGAGACTTAACTTGTGTCATTTATAGCAGCAAGTTTACGAGTATAGGTGCTGTAACGGCTGATGCCTTTTTTACTGATTTTTGGTCGTTCCATTTCTATTACACAAAATGTCTTATTTCTTTAAAGAGAAAAGTAATTTTTAAGACTTAAATTTTCCTTAGAACATTTATTTTTTCATTCTTTTCTGTTCTTGTTTCTTTCTGCTTCATTTTTAAAAATTTGGGGTAATAAGAGAGTATAATTGATCCAGTTTTGCTTGAAACATGTCAATAGTGATTGATTTTGCAATGTGTTATTTTAGAATGATTAAATATGTGAATGATTTGGTTTGAAAAATAATATTCATTACTACAAGATTGATTAATTTCTGCTGAGATTGATATACGGCAAAAAAAAAAAGGGATATTTTCATTAGCTCAATAATTTTATAAGTTAAAAATGTGAATATAAACAAATTTAATGTAATACTTTCATTATTTTCTTCTTGTTTATAGTTATAGGACAAGTTTTTACATGTTATCAGGTTTAAACAGTAACTGTGTTTTTCTCCTTGTGAGTAACAATAGGATACGTTACAGATATTTTGGTGATATGCATGTAACACTAATGGGGGTAATTGGGTGCTACATCTGTAATTCTATGACAGTAAATGCTAATTTTTATTGAAAAATAGGTGAAAGAAATGAACCAACAGTAATGCATTAAACCGCTTTTAATGGCATATATATATATTTTTTTTACCCGAATTTCAATAAATGGATTTTTTTTTTTTTTTACTTTATACTTGTGGGTAAAATATAAAGAATAAAAACACATTATGACCAAGCCTTTACCTGAGAAACCTACAAGTAGTAAAAATAGAAACACTAAACAGGAAAAATAATCGGTTTTTAAAACTTTCAAATATAGTGGAAAAGTGTTTATAAATTCGGTTTGTCTTTCCTGTAATTCTCGTTTGTAACTATGCTCGGATTGCCACGTAATTTTTATATGTTGTTGAGGTTCACTATAGAATGTCCCTTATTTAAAATGAAGTGCGTAGTTTACAGGGACGCACAAAATAATTCAGTTGCGTAATGGTTAATGGCTAAAGGTCATTTGCGGTGCATTTTAATGGTGTTATGTACTTCAAACATAATGAAATTGATGTGGATCACTGATGTGTACTACCAAATATTTTCTATAGATTACTTAGCGCATAGCATTTATCATTTATTTACAGAGACACTAAAAAAAATCTGCTACAAGACGGACTATGATCGATAATTCCTGGTGCGTTTTCAGCTATGGTATGCATTTTTAAACCTAACGAATTCTTAGTATATTAAGTAGTGGGTATAAATTCTATAGATCACATACAGGGCTACACAAAATAATTCTAATTCGTTGCCAGATATAGACAGCAACTGAACAGGTGAGTGGAAAAATAATAACATTCCAAAAATATGGAAAATGAACTGAGATAGCAATTTTGAAGGTTTTACTGTAAGCAATCTAATGAGTCGAAAAATATTTTACATTCCTGCCTCGCGCGGCCATGCACACTGATTTCGTGGTACTTCAAACACAAGACTGTCTCAGTTCTTCCACCCTTTCAGCTGAGGTTGATGGTTGGAGAGTTCTCGGTACGTGGTCCGGTTTCCTGGACACTGACACTGCACTACACAGCTACACTACAGCCACGTTACGGAAATCTGGAGCAACTAATATGCAAATATGGATGAAAATTAGAAGAAGAAATAAGGAAATTGCAAAGTAAATAGCTCAAGAGAGTATGTGAGTAAATGGAAGAGGGGCTGTATCTTAACTTGGACCAAATTTCCTTCAGAGAAGTTGAAGGTGAATCAGAACTTATGAGCAAAACTTTATGAAGTGATAGAAAACATCTAAAAAAGCTATTTTCGCCATCCATTGCCTGGGCGTATCGTAAGGGTCAACCGCTAGATGAAGCTGTCATTAAATATACAAAGCGGTGGTTTTTCATGCACATCGTCATTTCTACCGTGAATTACAAGAATGATGACTGGTTTTACTAATCAGAAACAGGCGGACGTGCATTTCATGCATAGTGCTACGGTTCTGAGTGTTCTGGAAGTCCTAATTGGGCAGTAAACAGGGTTCTATTTACAATTAAGAAGTGCCCTGTAGTGCTTCAGTGCTTGAGTTACGACCATGCATTGTATGGTGTTTTAAGTTTGTCTAAGAGTGTTCTATCACCTCTTAAAATTTTGCCCAGGAGTTCCGAACTACTCCGTGTATAGTGTATATGAATAAATTTTGTAATCAAGGAAAGCTTTTCGGCACACTGTATATCTCCCTCTCTTCATATATTTGATAGTTATTAGTCACAAAAACTTTATTATATATATATATATATATATATATATATATATATATATATATATATACATGCCTGATTTTTGTCATGCCGTAGCACTTGTATTTATGAACTGATTTGGATGTCACTGAGCATGTGTACAGGATTTACCAAGGTCTTGTTCAAGATCGTTGGCCAGTTTCATCCGCCATCTTGTTTCAAAATGGCGGTTACTTAAAAGCTTGAAAAAAAAAGTACAAAAATTTAGAAATTAAAAAAGATTTTTCCTTTCTGTATTAAGTCTTGATACAAGCTTTCCGGAGCATATTTTGTTTCACCTCTATCCAAAAATGACTGTCATATAGCAGTTTTAAATTCTAGGGTGATTGACATTCTGAAACAATCTAATTTTTGTTAGGCGATAGTACTCGTATTTATCAACCAATATGGATGCAACTGAGCATGTGAACAGGATTTACCAAGGTCTTTATCGAGTTTATTGGCCAGCTTCACCCGCCATCTTGTTTCGAAATGGTGGTCATTTAAAAATTTGAAAAAAAAAAGTACAAAAAAATTAGAAATTCAAAAAGTTATTTCCTTAATGTGTTTGGTCTTGATACAAGGATACCGAAGCATATTTTGTTTCACCTCTATCCAAAAAATGACTGTCATATAGCAGTTTTAAATTCGAGGGTGACTGACATTCTGAAACAATCTAATTTTTGTCAGGCGATGGTACTCAAATTTTTCAACCGATTTGGATGTGACTGAGCATGTGTACAGGACATAGAAAGGTATCGAACAAGTTCGTCGTCCAGCTTCATCCGTCATCCTGTTTCAAAATAGCGACCACTGACAGATTTTAAATTAGAAAAAAGATGTATAAATAGCTAGAAATTCAAAAAGTTTTTAGCCATAAGTGTTCAGGTTCAATACACGGATTCCGGAGCATTTTCTGTTTTGTCTCCATTTAAAAAAATGGCTGAGCTATAATAGTTTCAAATTATAGGGTAGCTGATTTTTCCATAATCAGGTTTCATTTATCAGCTTAAGAAAATGTGGTTTCTCGCAAATTTATTTGGTACTTTTCGGTTAGCCGGGCGCCAGTGAAATTTATATATCTATGTATACATATATATACATATATATATACATACACACATTTATATATGCATGTATATATATACACATATATATACACATACATATATGTGTGTATGTATACATATATATGTATATATAGATATATACATTTCACTGGCGCCCGGCTAACCGAAAAGTACCATTTATTTTAACTGTTGTAACCATTGTTACTACTCTCATATGCTTAACTACTTAGGCATATCCGCCAGCGTCAAGTTTGCACAATGATTGGCGAGACTTGGTAAAATATCACCAAATTTGGCGACCAAAAATAAATAGCCATAAATGAATCCAGCTTGGATATACCTGACTAATTTGACGAAATTCTCATTCGAATTCAGTAATGACGAAAAATGGAATTTAATCTGCTATAATCGGGTTCCACGCATTTTAGCTTCATGTGTTTGAGTAAAATTAGCTGAAGTTTAAAAAAACAAGGAACAGGAAAGCTAACTACAGATCGGAAAGACAATTTTAAACATTAGACGGACAAAGTTCGTTAGGCCCTTTAAAAACAAAGAAATGATAGGGACAAGCGATATATATATATTTACACCAGAGTATTAATATAAAAAAATTGCAAATAAATAAATAAATAAATAAATAAAATAAAATAGGAGCGATATATAATGAATGTAGATACTTCTACATGTATTTGTGTTTATCTTAAAACAATAGGGAAGGTAGTATTCTCTATAAAAAAATTAGTACCCGATTATCCTCGCTTACCCTATATGAGAAAATTTCTATTATTGTTTGCCCTGATGACGACACTCTGAATGCTGCCAAAAAGTTTGTAATAGTTTGCAGCAAATCTTTGGGTGCTGGTAACGTTGTTTTATTTACTTATGCAGAAGAGGGTGCTCTGAACATCCTTGAATGGTAAATAGCTTAAACGTTATTTTACATATATTACAGTGGAAATTTTGCCACATTGGCCATTTAGTGAGAAGTTCCCCTTGATTTTGGGGCAATAATTTCCATTGGTATAATATTGTAATAATATTGGCCAACAGGTAAAGAAAAGAATATTGCACCAATATTGCTGGTATTAGGTATATCTTGACCAATATTGGCATAAAATATTCCTTAGCATTAGATTGTTTACATTTTGATTGTTTTATTACAAGGGTGTTGTCGATCCTATTTAATAATCCTATCCTTTTAAATCCAATTAAACAATCCTATACAGCAGCAGTCCCCAAACTTTATTGTTATGCGACCAACCTTTAAATTTCAATTTTTTCGTTACCCAGCTAATATGTACCATGTAGATGAGTTTACGATAAGTGCAAATTTTCCTCGGACAATCAGGGATTCAAAACTGCTCGGGACGGTGTCTGGAGATGTTCAATAAATAAAGATGTTTTCTAGCGGAAAACAACAAATGAGTTTGATCATGAGTCTACCATGTTCCTCCTCCTTGTTTTTAGTTGTTTAAAGCGTCTTCCGGGATTATCATTAAAATTATGGTAACCTCATACATATAGAGTCTTGTATAATCTATTCTAAGGAAATGATGAACTTTGACACAAAGCACACGCGCGTTAACAGTAAATTGCAATTATGATACCTAAGTTCAGTTAAATAATTTTTTTTACTAAGCAAAAGCATAGACGAAAAAAAAAATTACAACAATGTAAAAGTTTGGGCTTACATAACAATTTTTTTCATCATGTACTCATATTTGATTTCCGTCTGTTTTTTTTTTTTTTTTACTTTTCCGATACATTTTTCTCTAAAAAAAAGGACTAGACGGCATGTAAAGAAAAAAAACCATTCGGTTTCTCATTCTGTGGACTTATAAAATAGCTCTACATAGTTGATAAACCTTGAGAAAATACATACAATTTTTAACCTATGTCGTGGTAATTCCTTGTTTCGACGCACTATGTGCCGGAAGAAAATCCATACACTTATGTCTCCAAAGACATAAAACTGTACAAAATGAAATAATTTCTCAGTCCCCAGATATTCCATTGTCACAGGTTTTACTGTATTTGCCATTTGCATTTAGATTCATGTAGCATCACGCAATATTTCTCTTTTTCAGAATTAATTATCCAATTATTTGACTATATATAACTCTGGAACAATGGAACAATGTAGTTAGCAGCATGGTATACCTAGTTGCGTACTAACTGAACTTCCAGGTTAAAGGTAATTGACTTGCGAGGCAAAAGGGTGCAGTGAGAAATTAAAAAAGTTTAAAATTAAATAAAAATATTTACAAAAATAATAATGAAATAGAAGTATAACAAAAATAGTAAAAAAATATAGCTATTTCATAAACATTAAACTATTCTAGTAACTATTCTGACTAATAATTTCTGGTGATTAATGTTTTTAAAACTTCTATTATCTATCAATGTTTTTAAAACTTCTGTTATCATTATATGATTCTCTCTCTGTAATAAGTTCGAATATTACTACCAAGTAACGAACTTCTTAATAAATGGATTTATAATTTATGGCGTCAAATAAGAAGGTCCTTTTAAGTCTTTCCTCTCACATAAAGAGGATTTTATTGCCCCCTATTAAACTTAGCACCCCGGAATATGCAGTCGTTAAAAGGGCGGGCGTTCTGATTTGGATTTCCTGACAAGTTGCCCCATTAGAAAGTATCAATTAGGAGCTGCTAAAAGACCACTGTCCAAAGCTTTTAGATGGTTTATGTAAATTATGAACTCAATTCAGAGATTCCACGGTCGTAAAAGATCAAAATTCAAAAATTTGAAATTAAAGCAAGAATTTATCTGGTTATTCGAATACATTTAAAATTGGATGCGGATATGGTGGTTCCCAATTACTTTTAGGAATTTCGTTTCAATTAGACATTAAATCTGATGAACTGTTTTGTGATCGTTTCAGCTTACAGTAAAATGACTAATCGACATTTACGCGTAAAACCTACTTGTTAATAGATGTGGTTGAAAGCGTATTATATGGCTAGAATTATCTAGAATTATATACATGATGTATTCATTAATAATGGAAAGGGATCTTTCTTCCAGTGTTAAAAAAATAATATCTTGCAAAAATTATCGTAAAACAACATAAAAAACGTGCTTTCCAAGCAAAAAACAACGAGTTAGCATAGTAAAATTTATTTAAACTGTTATTTTACACCAATAATTAAAGTGTATTGCATCATCCTTCCGTCTAAACCGAACCTCTTCCTATTCCCTTCATTATTTATTATTTTTATTTCAAAATGAAAACTTCTCTAACAACAATTCTCAGTAGCTAAATAAAGACAAGTGCAGAAGGCACAGATTAAATGTTATATAATTACACGAAAGAAAAATAATGCATCACGCATCGGTTATAAAATACATTTTACAACATCCTGAGAAAATTGTACGAAATCTTTAGTTTTATCTTCTTTAATTTGCTGGCAACAACTCAAACAATTAAAGTACATAGACCGTAATATATCAAAATTCTTTTGTGTCCCGATAAACAGACGATATATGTTCTGCAAAGCATCTTTTAAGAGAACATGTTTTTGCACATCTAAATGATGTACTGTACAGTGGTAACTAAGTTCTCGAACACAATGCGTTCCGAAGAATTGTTCAAGAATTGAAACAAATTTTATCATAAGAAATAATGAAAATATGATTACAAGGACAATCTATTCCAGTACTGCGGAAAATCTGTTTCTTTTTTATTATGAATATAAATATACAGTAAAAAAATATATAGTATAAAAGTTTAAAAATTTTTAGTTATATTGATGATATTTTAATTTTTAATTTTGTTTTCGATAATGAATATATTGATATATATCCGGATTGTTTAAAATTAAGCTGGGCAAATGGTAATTGGAGGGCAGATTTTTGGATATTTATTTTTACATTTTGATAATTTACTTAAAATTGGATTTGTATGATAAAAGAAATAATTGCAATATTTTTCCCCAAGAGTATGTCTCACTGGTTCTATAATTTGAATAAGTAGTTTCAAAGTTTATATTAATATTGTGATCAATCCAATAATTAAATTCCGAAAAATCTGCAAGAATGATTTGAATTTTTATAAAGAATTTTTTATGTTTTTAGCTAATTTGTTTTATAATAATAATTATCCACATAAATTTTTGAAATATTATTTGAAGTTGCTTTTAAAAATAGTTGGCAACAGTGCGAACTGGTGGGATAATTACATTCGGATGCCTTCTTTTGGAAATTTCTAAATCATACATCATGTTTAAAGTCTTGCAAAAGAATGAGTTGTTGTGGATGCTCGAAACGAAAGAACAGGCAAGAAAACGGGATTGATGGCTATTGGTTTTGAAAATGGAAGAATAATTTAGTTTTATTTATTTTTAGGTGAGAAAGATTGCCCAAAGTTCAAGCTACATTTTAAATATTTTTGCTTTTTTTGTGCAAGCGGGTCTGGGTGGAGACGTGTTCAACTTGCATTCTATGTAACGGAATTTAACAGTTCTATTCGAATATTATTTGAATTTATTTTAATTATGTTGTTTATTGGTTAATTTGAAGTTATGCATATCTGGTTTCATTATATAACTTGCAGAACTTTGTTTATTTATGTATATTATGTTTTTCAATTATTAATCGAATGTAAGATTGATAAGTCTTTAGAAATCTGCTGCAGATAATTAATTTTGTGGTGAAGGTGGAGTATTTTTATTTTCCACACCTTTCCACACATTGATGGGAAAAGGCGATACTTTTACCTGGGTGTTTTAATGTTAAATTTTGGATGTTTAGCTTCAATACTTAATTGTTTCTAGTTAATAGATTAATACTGCTTGTTGTTCGTTAGTTGATCTACTTTCGAGTATGTGCATTTGAGAATTCATATTTTTAATGAAATTACTACTACATTATATATTGCGGTGTAATACAATACAGTAATATATAAAATCACTTTATATTACTGTGCTTTAAGTGAAATAAATAAAATTGTATAACATTTAAAAAATAGTTTAGCAAAAACGGGACCCATTACCTTTATTGGTGAAACTTTGGATAACTTGAGAATGAAGAGAAAGAGAGCCTTTCCTTTTTTATTTTTTAGATTAAAGAATCAATAAATTACTCGCTGTTTTTTAATATCAAAATGTATGAAATTCATTACAGTCGGGATCACTTCTCTATATGATATGCATATGTGCTTCGTACCCATGGAAAAAAGTAAAGAAAGAAAAATCAGTGGATTTAGCAACCTCTAAACAGGAATCTCAAAGGGCATTAATTGCATTAATTCTGTGATCACTGTACCTCTTGTATGTGTAATAATAATAATAATAATAAACAGGGTTTTTTTGGCTACTTTTTTGTCATTCTCTAGATTTGGAGACGGCTGTTTGAGAACCAAAGTTTTGTTCGAGAGCTGAATCAAATGTTGCTCGAATTCTTGTTCGAGAACCGAGTTGCTCGGCAACTGAAGCTTTTGCGAATAAAAGTTTTACTGTATGTAAATGTAGTTGCTACTGAAAAAATATAAAATCAGTAAAATATATTTTAAAAAATAAGCTCCCATAGACCTCAATTTATCAGAATTCTTTTGTGTACCCCTGTAAACTAACAAAAAATTCTACACCCATTACTTTCAATACAGGGCACTGTGGCCAACATCATTAAAATATACCAATTTTGTGGCAATACAAGTATATTTACAAAAATTAGAGGTAGCTAGACTGACTGACAGACATGTAGCGAATCGAAGTTCTAAACATTTTAAAATGTGTCCTATATGGAAAATGACAGAAAGAATGTTAATAATTTATCACATGGCCAAAAAATAATATAAATAAATATAAAAACATCCTCATAAAATAACAACAAGCTCTGTAAATGCAAATATATTTCATAGCATTTCCAGAAAAAAAAAATCACTTTTAAATTCGAACTCTAATTCAGACATGTGTGTGTAAAGTCTGGAATTCTAAAGGCTAAAACATAATAACTCTTCAAATCAAATGATAGAATTATATTTTAAACAAACTTAAGTGGGGAAAAGACCTATAACAAGTTGCTGTGTTAGCGCTTCATATATTATATGATTCATGCCTTATGTTTTCACCAAGCAAAACTTTAAAAGTGTTCTATAATTTAAAAGTTATTTTTAACTTATCTGTACATTTTTCATATCAGCATTAAGATTAGCGCTTAAAACTAATTATTTACAAGTTCAAAATTTTGTACTAAGAAAAAGATTTTGAAAGAATTACCTCGTTAGTAAGAAAATAATAAAAGAATAAATCTGATAAAAGATTTTGGACTTAATATGAAGGTATTCACGAAAATATCATATAAGCAGATTGTTAGTGTATATTAAAAAGTTATATAACTAGTTAAGTAGCTTCCAACCTATGGCAGCACAAAGTTATTGTCGAAGCTATAGGGACTTTTGATATAATTTCGTGAGACGTTGCGGTGTTAATATCGAGAGTTGATTCGCTAACTAGAAAATTACAGACAAAACATAAGAATTGGCAAATTGAATTTGTGAAAAATATTTTCTACCAACCACAATGAAAAATTTGGAACCATATTTAAGTTATTAAGAATCTTTTTTTTAGAATTTAACCTGCACCCATTCAGAAGGCCCCAACATTGAGCACATACATTATGACGTTCTGGAACAATTAGTACACTCTCATTTTCTATTTTACAAAAAATATTTTACAGAAACCAGCCACTATAACACAACCACATAGTTATTCTCAATGTCCAGTAATTAGTAAAGTAGAACTTCATTATGCTATAATATCACAAAATATAAATAAAGCTCCGGGTCACGTTACTATAGATGGTGGAATAGTTAAAATTCTACATACAATTTTCTATCATTTACTCAAAACACTCTTTCAACAAAGTTTAAAATACTCATACTTCACAAAATCATGTAAAATAGCCAAAATTTTACCTTTTTTATAAATAGAATAAAGACCACAGATTACCACCCGTATATAAACCGATTTGTTTCTTACCAACAATGGGAAAAATCTACGAAAGAATGATAATAAAAAATAATAATTTTCTATCTCGAAATCAGAAAATTGCTTCACAGTAATCAATTTGGTATCTGAACGGGAAGAAGCGGTACGAATCTATTACGCACAATTAAAACACAAATAAAACACTCATGAAACTCATAAAAATACCATGCTTCAGCATCGTTTGACATAATTGGAGCATTTAATATTATTTCTTGACAATTAATAATAGAATTAAATATAGACGGCTACTTAAAATATACACTATTATCCTTTATAAATAAAAGAAAACTACAATATGACTTAAAACTTGGACTCAAAATAATAGAGATCTTTGAAGAAATTCTACAGAAGTCATTTATAGGCTTATTGTGCTTAATAGTAGCAAATCTTTTTCTTTCAGAATACATTAAGTATTTAAAACCCCCTGGGCTTTTACAGACGTCTTTGTAAATAGTTGTTGCAGCGGACACCAGAGCACAATTAGAAGAAATTACTTTTAATAATATTAACATATTCCAATCTCCTTGTGATGATTTCAACACAAAACTTCAGATCCCAAAACATCAGCAATACTATTAAGAAAAATATATATTAGAAAAAATATACGACACCTTTAAACTATATGACAAAAAATTTTGATTAAACGAACTAATATATGTAGAACTAATGATGCATTCTAAAATGGTTCTTACATTTCAATTACTTACTTGGGAAAATCACAAGCTTTATAAAAACACGAGCAGGGAAGACCGAGCTATGCTTGGTCAAAATTAGCTTTGAGTTCAAGTATCATGACCCATGACCAAAAAGACCCACTAATCAAATTTTCTCGAACATGTGACCAAGCCCAATTGTCTTCTCGTGCCCGAAACCCGTAGGATGTAAAATTTAGTCAAAATAGTCTGAGCCGTTTTTTAGATAAAATTAACTTCACCCACAGTGACCCAAAAATGGTCCACTAATCGGATTTTCTCGAGCATGTGACCTAGCCCAATGATTTCCTCGTGCCCCAAAACCGTAGGATACAAAATTTAATCAAAATCGTTAGAGCCGTTTTTTAGATAAAATTAACTTGACCCGCGTTGACCCAAAAATGACCCATTAATCGAAAGTTCTCGAACATGTGACCCAGACCAATACTCTTCTCGTGTCCGAAAATAGTAAGATACAGAATTTAGTCAAAATCGTTTGAAACCGTTTATTTGATACAATTAGTTGGAACCTGACCCATGGTGACCCAAAATGACCCACTAATAAAATTTTCTCGAACATGTGACCTAGCCCAATGGTTTTCTGGCGCCCCAAATTGGTAGGATACAAAATTTCGTTAAAATCGTTAGAGCCGTTTTTAAGATAACATTTGCATATATATATATATATATATATATATATATATATAACCACACACAAGATTTGCTCGTATTAGAATATATGATATGTGAATTTGCAATCTAACATGAGGAATCAAAAAAGCTACTAAAATTTTGGTACTGCATCGTTGTCGCCAAACAATTAGACTACGGCTGACGTATTTGTCCTCTGTATCTAAATTGTCATGGATTGAGATGTCTATCGTCAATTCAACACTCATCAATTTTTGCTATAGCCAAGACATATAAATCAAAGTCAACAAACGCGTTACTTGTTCTAACGGGGACACCTCCTATCCACATTACTCTAAAATATAAAACCATCAAATTTCATCGGTTGGAAGAATTACCACATATTCAGTATGGAATCAATATCCTAACAAAACAAGATAAAAAAAAACTATAAAAACCCCATCATAAATCTAACACTACATTTAAATAACTTAAATCTAATAAAAATAAATCAGATACGAACACAGATACTGCTACGCACTACAGACGGTTCTGAATGGAAACGGTAAAGTCATTTACGTTTACAGTTAATTCTAATTACAAACTTTATTTATGATAAATTCTGTAAACTAAAAAATAATTACTCAATTTTCCAAGCCGAGACCCTCAGAATAATAGAAGCCATGAAATGACTAATCTCCAATCAATTAGATAAAGTTTCTGTATACACAGACAGTAATTCTTCAATCCAGGCTACATAACAAGTGAAATCTTAAAGCCCTTTAATAACCAAAATACTTCAATATGTGAAAACACTCCTGTAAAAATATCAGTATTTTGGATTAAAGATTACTCGGGAATTTTAGGCATTGCGATAGCTGATATATTTGCAAAGCAACCTATATTAAATATAAATATCTATACTATTTATTATGAAACAATTCATTATCTAATTTCATATCTCAAAAGTATTATAAAAAATATGTTATGTGATTAGCAGACAATCTGGAACTTGACAGACACAGGAAGAACAATTTACAACTACATAAACAAAGTCCCTACGGACTTTCTCTATATCAGCACAGTTACACTTTATTTTCTTACAGTACATGGTAGTTTTCCTACCTTCCTATTTAAAATACATAAATTAACACGGAATCAATGTTAATGTGGCTCCATAAAACACCCCTTACACTACATTTTTGAAAAGTGCCAATTATGCTATATAATTATCATTACAAACCATCTTTATCCCAAGAACAAAATTTTCTTATAATCATTACTAAAACAATATTAGTCAGTATAATAAAGGCTCTAATTATATTATCTTAAACACTTTTTATTCCTTTATTAGAATACTCATTGCACACATACGCCAGGACTGTAATTGATGTCTTTTATTGTTTTATTACTATTTTACTTTCATATGTATTTATAAACAACTTTAATTACCTGCATTTATTTGTAAATATGATCTGCTACTGCATTTTAAAAAAACTTTCCCAGTTATGGCTATTTTTTATTTTCTATTTCATTTAAACTCATATACTAGGTATAATACCTGTCACATATTTAAGGTTTTAAGATTTAATTTAATTTAATATTTTTCTTTATTCTCAATTACCCCAGATTTCATATATAATTCAAGGTTAAATCATACTCATATTGTAAAGTATGAAAAAAAGATCCTGAAGCACTTTAGATCTCAACTTTGGACTATATGTTTCTGAAATTTCTGTTGTATTAAGCTGTGATTTTTTGCATAATAGCGTCTAATACTGTAAATTCCTGTTATTTCTCAAACTGTATCGAAATAAATATTGTATTGTCTCAAGTATTGAACTGGTCGGCTTTCAACTACACGAAACCATATTCCTAACAATGTCCGTCACTAACGCTGACATCATAACGATAGTGGCAACAAACTGTGCTGTCACTTTCTGTTTTTTCTGAAAAATTTTAATTTCGAAACATCCCGTAATTTCAATTTTAATAGAATCGAATATAAATATCTGGCCTATGTTGAAAATTATTGATTTTTTTTTTTTTTTTTTTTTTTTTTTTTTTTTTTTTTTTTAAACCATTGGGAAAATGGTTGTTGTTTTCGGTCGAGAATGGAACTCTTGTGTTTTCGGTTGAGAATGGACCTCTTGGCCTCGTCACTTTATTTTTAAGCGTTTTTAACGAAATTCTGTAACTTTAGAAGAATTTTTCTTTGAATAGGCAATAGAAATGCATAAAATCGTTACAAAAATGTTAAAGTTACAAAAAAAGATAGATGCAAACTATCAGATATGAAAAAAAGCCGAATTCAAAAATTGACGTCGGATGAGAAATCGTCTTATAAAGCAAAAAAAACGTGGTCTTCAACTTTAATTACTTCAAAATACCTTTAGATCAGACATTAATCTAAACAAGAGTTAAAGTTATTGTAGGGAGGACCCGACAAAATATTAAGGTATATATTAAGGATAAGGTATAGTAATAGAAAATGCGTTTCAATAACTGCGGCGATGGTTCAAACGAATATTTTTGCGAGGACAGAGAATGCCAGGATCTCCACAACTGTAGTAATGGAAAATGTGTTTATTTGTAGATGGTTCCGATGAATATTTTTGAATAATTAATATTTTTAATTAATTTGATTTTTTTTTAAACTTTCGGAACATTTTCCCAATAGTTGTTGTAATTTGTTAAATTACAATTTTTTTAATTTTTTTTTTTTTTTTGTTGGAAAATGTGGAATGATTGATGATTATCCAGTGTTAAAATTTGCAATTTCATAATACACAAGTTTGTTTACTTTAAATAAAAAAATTATAACAATAAACTAAAAATAATATTATTACTTTCCTTACCCACCTAACTTTTTTTTAATTGTTCTTCAATGCTCAGCATGAAGATAAAAGTGGAAGGTAATTATGGACGGAAGAAGAGCCTATGTTGGAGACACCGCTAATCAATGACATTAATAGTTTCTTGCTCATTTCATAAAATTTTAAATTTGTAACATAAACCATTCTTCTAGACACCCATTCAAACGTACTTTCAAATCTTATTTGTTTGAAAACTGTACTATATTCACTAAATTTTCATGATTTTTTAAAATTATTTTAAGTATGACTTTGTTTTTTTTTTTCTCAACAATAAACATTTTTTTGCTACAACAGCGCAAAGTAATATTTGCAGTAATGTAACTTTATTTATGATAAATCAAAATATGCAAAACTAAGGAAATAATGGCAGTCGCTATTGGCAATTGAGTGCCATGTTTGGTGAGCTTCTACTTCACATTCCTCATAATCAGAAAAAAAAAGTATTTTCTTTCGTAAAAAGGAAAAATGACTGAAGGAATTACGTTGAAACTTTGCATATAGAAATATTATAAACGAGCTTAGGACACATGCTGTTTATTTCATTCTAAACATGTATTTTCAATAAGTTAATAAAATGTATTATTTGAATACATAATTGTTATATTTCATATGAAAATGGTTTTTGATGGTAGTTCATTGGCAATATATATATATATATATATATATATATATTATGTTGTAAAGAAATCCATCAGAGTTTTTAATTAACGAAGATTTTCACCTTTATTCTGTACACCGTGTAATATGTTCTATAACCTGAGTACCCGGGCTGGATCCTCACCTTTATATAATACATAAATGTGTGTCTCATGTTTATATAAATATGAAAATCTTAAAATTTTAAGTTAAATAATCTTTTGTAAAAATATATTTCTGTATCTGAATAAGAAAATTACAGTATTCACCCAACAATAATCAGATCCTATAAAGAATTTCAGCGCGTTCACAAGATTACTGATCCATAGACTTAAATTAGCAATATTTGAAATGTCAGAAAGAGATAAGGTATTTCATTAATCCTTGTCCGAAATTGCCACTTCCTCTCTTTTAAAGCCTTCGTTATATCCAAGAGCTTAGTTTAAGGTAATTAAAGTATGCTTTCGAAGATTGCTCTGCGATATTAGATCGTAATTAAAAGTCTGCTTTCAGCGAAATGCTTCTCTTGAATGTTATGAACGCCATTTGGAGCCGAATAGATAACTTAAATGGATTCAAAAAGATATATTTAAAGTTAGATATTACTGGAATTTATGAATTTAGATCAATAACTCTAAAAGATATTAGACATCGTTAGATGAATTCACGTATGCAAAGCAGAATGCAGCGGAGCACCATCTGGACTTAACGAAGACAAAGAACTTGCTTATCAGATGCTTATGAAGGATTCAGGAATCAACATGGCGGAATTAAAAGCGCTTCAAAGAGGACGGAGAAGGATTAAAGGACTATTTTTATTTGCAGACATAAATCAGGATATCTTCCATTAGAAATTCTTTAATTTTCTTGAAGCAAACCAAGATTTGCGAAATAATTCTCTCCCGATGATTCCAGAATCGGTAAAAGCGCATTACTGTTCATGTCTTAGTTAGGCAAGTTTAATTTTCTGCTTCTGGGAATTATAATGAAATTAGGCAAGTATTATAAATAAACGAATAATTGTATGGCGAAAGCAATTTCTTATTTGTTGAAATGATTATGCATATGAGATTGATCTTTCGAAGAGTTAGAGTTCAAACTATAGTTACTTGTGCCTTGAACTTGTGTGTTTCTAAATAGTGTTTGTTTGTCAGTTTTCAGAATTTCTGTTGCTGAAAATAAACCATTTTTCTCTTTATTTCTACTAAACAAATATGTTTTTGTCTATTTTTACAATTTTTTGTGCGTAAAAAAAAAAAAAAAAAAAAAAAAAAAAAAACTGATGGCGGTATCCATATTTAAAATCAAGTGTTCACAGCAGGTTCGACTCTGAGGGATTGTGCCTTGTAGTATCGTGTTAAAGGATACGGGTTATAAAACCAATTACATTTTCGGAGCCATGAACCTATTTTCATTTTATTGACTCACAGAAGACAAAATGGCGCTTTTTTAAAAAACGAACTATGAATTTCGCACTTTTTTTAAATTTTAGTGTTGGAAAAATATTTAACAGTTAATTGGTTTCCAATAAATATGTTCATGGCAAGGGCGGATTTAAAGAATGTTCGAGGGAGGGGAGGTATTACATTAAAAACGTGGAATTTCCTCTTAAGAAGGGATTTACAATCCCCCTGAGCTTGTACAAAGAACAACTTAGCATTATACACAGAAGACGCTCGATATAACGGCGGACCATTATAGCGACTTTCTCATTCTAACGACCGACTCGAAAAAAAATCTGATATATGTAAACATTCACGCAGCAATACTTTTATATTTAATAGAAAAAAATTCTTCTTTAGCAATCTTTTTTAGCTATTTTACTATAGTTGCATGAGATTGTGCTTGCGAAAAGCTAGAGGAGATCCATATTTTGCTTAAATTTAGTGATTCATTTTCCATTCTTGGGTGAAAACATTGCAAAGACTTATTATAATTTATATATCTTCTGGGGATTATGTAACTCCTGTGTACAGAATCATTGGAACATGTATTTGAAAAAAAAAATACTTCATATAAAATTGCTTGTTTCTTCATTCCTAAAGTAGTTCAAAAACAATACTTCGCAAACTATTAAAGAAACATTTATTCAGTAGTTATGGATAGTTGTCCGAAAACTGGATTTTTACTCTCTTAACAGATAATTTATGGATGCCAGACTCATTCATATTGCTAATTTTCATTCTTTTTATAACCGAAAAAGTTTTTAAAGTATGCCTTTGTTATACAATTTTAGATGTTTTCATATTATAATCTTTTTGAAACGCTTTTCTGGTGATTATCGTATTTTAGATTATTGTGCAATGAAGTATGAAAAAGATGGATATGTATCCATTTTAATCACTCAAGAGGTTAAAAGTAATTAAGATGGCGGTTTAGATATGTTTACCTGGACACGTGGTCCATTGGATCCGCCATTGGTTCATGGCAACCTAAAAATCGATTAAATTTCAAAATTTTGTGATAATCGATTGATCAGTTCGAACTCTATGCTGGGAAAACACGGCTAAAGACCACATGGCTTCAGTAAAACAAGTTTAAAGGTTTTACGTTATGAAAACTCAGCAGACAAATGGTTTCATTCAAATGGCTGCAACTTCGTAAATAATTTGAATAATACAAAATTGTTTCAGGTTGGCATTCTAAATACTTCACGGATGCAAAACATGTTAAAACATTTCGATTTAATAAAGAATAATTTTTATTTGTGTGTAATAAAAGGACTTGTAAACCTTCGATATAAAGGAGGTTGTAAATTATATTTTGAATTCTATAGGGCGAATTTATTAAAGAGAACTTTGGTGAAAAATTCAGACTCATTAAGGGAGTAATAATTAAAAAAGAATTGTGTCATATGATGAATCGATCGAGGGAAAAGACACGTCATTATTTTCACGAATTCTACTTTTTTTCTCTCCTATTTCTAATTATTTTGAATCTATTCATCAATTTCAGCGTTATAACATCACTACTAATTCATCAAGGGATTTATCATGAAGATTTCGTCAACTTATGTAGAAAGGCACAGAGCTCACTCTTATCTCTTTTGCTAAAAATTTAATTAAAACAAGTTGACAAAGTTTGGAAATGAATCACAATATCTCATCCTTAAAAATAGTCATTAGTTAATTGCTACATTATCCCTTTTAATCCTTCTTGAATTAGCTTTTTATATTTTTCGGCACATTCTTTGATGGAATACAATAAGTCTTAAAAGATTCTGCCCGCAAATCCAATTTTTCTTTTGCAAATTAACGAAATTATAATAGACGGAGCATTAAATTCAAACAGCAATAACTTGATTTAATCCCTTCATTTCTCTTTAAATAGAACTTCATTGAATCTTTCTGATCCCCCTTTGTTGGGTACAAAGACTTTTTAAGCGTCCATCTTGTTTCATCAGCGAAACAGATAGGTCATTTTAAGAACTGACAAGCTGGGCTTAAAGTTAACGAGCTGTGTGATATAATGACACGAGAGAGAGTGGAGAGAGAAAAAAATGAAAAGTTCTTCCAAGGTTTTAATTATTCTTGTAATTAATATTTATTATTTTACTCGGAGACAAATTGCCTTGTAATAGATTAGGAAATTAAAAAAAAATAAGGTGGAAATTTTAAAGCAACAGAAAAAAAAAGAGCTTCATTATCTCTTTCTCAGAAAAGAGTTTGTTGTAATTTAATTGACTGTTAATTTAATTATCACGCAAATGATATTGTCTGAAAAAGTGAGAAAGAAAAAGAATGCGCAGAACATTTTAAAATTTACTTATGCATGATATAATACTATATTATTTATTAATTCGTTATTATTATATTCTTTTATGACGTTTTTATATGTTTTAATAATAGTTAAAATATAGTTTAATACATATTTTAAAATGATTTATTTAGCTAACACATCTTTTAACCCTTAACGAACGAATATCTCCATATTCACGACAACCAATTTTTATTACCCAAAATCTGTTTTTTTTTTTCAGTTGGACACCAGTATTTTTGCACGATAAATTTAGCCTTATCTAATTTCAAAATTTCAACAATTAAATAATGCACAAAAAAAATTGTCAGAAAAATTCATAACAAAACAATAATAATTGGAAACAACACATTTGGACTCTCCAAAATTGGTTGTTGCAAATATGACGGTAATCGTCATTGAATCTTTCTGATCTCTTTGTTGGGTACAAAGGCTATTTAAGCTTTCATCTTGTTTCATCAGCGAAACAGATAGACGAAAAAAAACAGTAGAACAAATAGTACAAATAGTAGGAAAAAACGAAAAGTTCTTCCAGCGTTTTAATTATTCTTGTAATTAATATTTATTATTTTACTCGAAGGCAAATTGCTAAGTAATAGATTAGAATATTTAAAAAAATAAGGCGGCAATTTTAAAGCAACAGAAAAAAGTGCTTCATTATCTCCTTCGCAGAAAAGAGTTAGTTGTAATTTAATTGACTGTTAATTTAATTATCTTGCAAATTATATTACCTGAAAAAGTGAGAAAGAAAAAGAATGTGTTGAACATGCAGTGCATTTTAAAACTTACGTATACATGATATAAAACTATATTAAATATTCTGTTGCTATTATATTCTTTTATGACGTTTTCATCTGTTTTCACAATAGTTAAACTATAGTTAAATATTTTTTGAAATAATTTATCACCATCAGCTTCCTTTGAAAAACGAAATTTCACAGTTGTTAACTCATTTAGAATAGGTATTCCATTTTAGTTTAAGTATTTAGCTAAAAACTTTTAATACGGATATCGGTAGAATTTGTTGATTAAAACTAAAATTTTATTCATTCTGTAATTCTGTGAAGCCAATAAATAAATAAATAAATAGATAAATAAATAAATAAATAATTCAAGAAACAACCATTGATAGAAATTTTTATTTAATATTTTAATATTCTGTCATACTAAGCTACTTAATTGCAAAAATCTTTCGACAAACTACTGTAATATGGACACTGGGGTGCTGCACTGCCAAAAAGGACAAATGTTTCTTAATCTAAGAAAATATAGAATAACCATGAACGGAAATTTACAATAACCTCTCCCGAGTTACCCGTGATTCCGAAAAGTGCTCTTTATTTTCAGAAACATCAGAAAACAATATATTTTTGAGATTTAAAGGTGAATTTACCAAAAACAAAGATTATTTTGTTGCCACTGATTTTCGGAAACGTTTTCGAGTAGTTTTTATAGTGTATGAGTTTTAAATCAAGTTTCTCAAACCGAAATATATCTGGTTTATAGGATACTATGAATTCTCAATTAACCAGTTCCAGCTGCTTTATTGGGCTTATACATGGAAGAGTAAAAAATAATATTAAGTTTAATTTTAATGCTGTTAAGTTTTTAAGTGTGTCGGTAAAACGTGTTTGTTGAACGTGAAAATGTTTATTTGAGAATTGAAAGCATACGAAAGACCTATGTTCTGCGTTGAGAAAACTGATTAATACGCAATAAACTAGTCGTTGGGGGCCACCGTAATACTTACCCATCATGGATATGCATAATGTAAAATATTAAAATAAAAATGTGTAAACTACTTATAAAATGCATTGCAATTCAAATAAAATCGTGGCTTGATGACGTCATGAACTTTAAAGGCTCGATTACTGAATTGCACAAAAGAAACCTCCTTATAACTCCAAAAATAATAATCCTATTAACTAGCGGTTTATTGCATCTGATTAAGCGTCAAATTTTCAATTAAAATATATCTTTGAAGTGAAATTTAGATGAAATACAGGGTCATGAAAAATCGAAGAGTGTGGAAAATAGGATTACAAATATCTCGGCAACTCATTATCCGATCGACTTCATGCTTTATGCAAAATTTATGTTTTTTTGTTGTCTTTTATATTCATTTCTTGAAATAAATAATTTCGAAAATTTTTATATACCTTTTATCAGAACGAATATTTCGAGAGTCTGAAAAAAATAGTTCCGGTTAATCGAGGTTATTGAAATGAAATAGGCTTCTTCCCATTATTACATACTAAGTACATACCAAATTGCAAGTCTATATCTCAAATTTTTCGGGAGATAGAGCGTTTACAGACACGCAGACACACACACAGACGGACGGCAATTTTTTTTTTCTAAAAATATGTTTTTCGGAATCTCCAGTGGCTGAAACGTGTAAATACGTCCAAATGTTTTTTTCGATTTTCAAAATGATTACAAGACTTACCCTATACTACGTATGATGGGTAAGTAAAACTACTCAGAAATGTTTTCCAAAATCAACGAACCCAAAACATAAAACTCTTTGTAAATCATTCATGGGTTGAAAGAATTGACGTCATTCACCAGTACTCTAACAAGTACCCTCACTAGCTAATTGTTAAGGATCAAGTATCTCCCAACTGGGTAAAAGTAATCCCAAGTTACAGTATACCTTATATTTTAATGCCGATGTTCTGCGTTGAGAAAACTGATAAAAATACAATAAAAACTACTCAGAAACATTTTCGAAAATCAATGGACCAAAAACATAAAACTCTTTTTAACACTTTCCAGCCTAGTTGAAAAGTGTTTATGACTTCGGTTTGTCCGCCGTCTGGCCGTCTGTCCGTGCTCTAACTCCCGTAAATATGCTCGGATTGCTCTGCAATTTTTATATGTTATAGTCGTTATCTATAGCATGTTCCCTATTTCAACGGAAGTGTGCAGCACTTATAGTTTTTTTACAGGGACACTCAAAAGAATTCCGTTACATTGCGGTCTATGGGGAAAAATCATTTGCGGTTTATTTAAATAATGTTTCACTATTTTAAACGCATTGAAATTTATATATATCACTAAGGTGCATTAGAAGAAGCTTAATATGGAATAGGGTGTGCATAGCACTTATAGTTACTTTACAGGGACAGTAAAAAGAATTCCGTTACATTACGTCTATGGAGAAAAATCGTCTGCGGTTTATTTAAATAATGTTTCCCTATTTTAAACGCATTGAAATTTATATATATCACTAAGGTGCATTACAAGAGGCTTACTACAGAATATTGTGTGTATAGCAGTCATCGTTAATTTACAGGGACACACAAAAGAATTCTCTACTGTATGTTAACAATAATTCCTGGAAGTGCGTTTTAAGTTACTGAACGCGATTTAAATTTTAACTCGCTTTTTGTCTATTACATGGTGTGTATAAAATCTGTAGATCCTATACAGGGAAGCACAAAAGTTCGCGAACACATTTCCGTATTATTTAACTCCAGACGAAAAATTTTAAACTGTGCTACGCGTTTCCTAACTGAACTAAAATTTAGCATCCTATGTAGTATATATACAAATCTATAGATGCTATACAGGGCTGAATAAAAGTATTCGGATTACTCAGATGTTATCTTTTAGCTTATTAAACGGTATGATTTGTAAAATTATTTTGGAATCGTTGGAAAGTGTTACATAATCTATGCTTGACGCATGACTTTTCGTTCTTGTTTAAACCAGTCCTTGGTTGAGAGAATTGACGCCATTCATGAATACTCTAACAGGTAATAGCACTAGCTAGTTGTTAAGGATCAAGTACCTTCCAACTGTGTAAAACAGCTCCCAACTGGATCCAAGTAATCTCAAGTTACAGTATACCTTATATTTTAATGCCTATGTTCTGCATTGAGAAAACCGATTAATACACAATAAAAACTACTCAGAAACGTTTTCGAAAATCAGCAGAGCAAAACATAAAACTCTTTTTAAATCAGTCCTGGGTTGAGAATGTACTCAAGAACTTTTGTGCTGTTCTGTATATGATCTATAAAATTTATACACACCAAGTAATAGACAAAATATGAGTTAAATTTAAATTTCAGCAACTGAAAACGCTCCTCCAGCAACTATTGTTAACAGACAGTACCGAATTCTTTTGTGTGTCCCTGTAAATGAACGATGAATGCTATACACACAATATTCCATAGTAAGTCTTATAATGCACCTTAGTGATATATATCAATTTCAATATGTTTGAAATAGTGAAACAATATTAAAATAAACTTTAAACAATTTTTCTCCATAGATCGTAATGTAACGGAATTCTTTTGAGCGTCCCTGTAAAGGAACTATAAGTGCTATGCATACCATATTCCGTAGTAAGGATCTTGTAGTGCATCTCCACGATATATATAAATTTCAATATGTTTGAAATTGTGTAACATCATTAAAATAAACCGCAAATGATTGTTTCCCATAGATCGTAATGTAACGGAATTCTTTTGAGTGTCCCTGTAAGAAAACTATAAGTCCTACACACTTCATTTTCAATACCGAACATTCGATAGTAAATCTCAATAACATATCAATTGCATGACAATACGAATATATTTACGCGTGTTAGAGAATGGACAGACAGACAAACCTAATTCATAAACACTTTTCCACTATATTGAAAAGTGTTAAAAAAAACGATAAATTTTCCATAACTGAGTTCGGTTCCCACGCCAAATTAACGCATTGTAACGGAAATTTTTTGGAAAAATTATGTATTGCAGTCATGAAATTAAGCATGATTTTTAAGATAAACATTGAATGTTTATAAAAGCATTATATATATTTTTAAAATCTCTTCTTACTTTTATACTTATTACTCCTCATCGGTTAATCGACATATCTAAATCGACAGCCAAAAATAAGTTGAATTTATGTTTAGTGCCCTTATATCAACTCGCTCACTTGAAGTTCTAACATTGCTGTTCTATTCATGATAAATTTCCATACGTAATTTTCTTTTTACATTTTCAAATTTTAAATACAATTGTATCCTTTTTACATTAATATCTGCAATACCTGTTTTCAACTTCATTTTAAAGTGAAAAGGCCTTTGTCCCTTCCTTTTACTCTTATTGCTAATCGATTCCAACAAATCTGTCAAAAAATGTTTTTTGTGAATTTTTAACCAATAGATTCTCCTCCGAAAGTTATGCTTGAAAAAATATAAAAAACTGTAAGTGTAGTTTAAGAAGTTGTTGAATGTAAAATATAAAAATTAATCACAGAATCTTAATATAATGAAACTTTGCATTTTAGAAAAAGAAACATGATCATGGAGAAAATGATTCTAGTTCACTCTGGTACACTGAATGGAATGAAATCTCGGATTTCTAAAATCCAAATTAACGAGACTCTTCACTGTATTTGAACACCATTGATAACTACAATTTTTTTCAGTTTTATTTTAGATATTTATTGTAGAAACGCATATTAAGACTCTGCGTCATTTTCCTTCGTTTCGTTTTATTTAAATTAGATGCCTTTCTTTTGGTTACTTGTCTATCGAATTCAATATCCATTTCTGTAGACATTTTATTCGTATTAAAAACACTGTCGCATAAATTAGTGTAAATGACAGAAGAACATATTTCTCTAGAAAATTCATAAAACAGAGAGTTATACAAAACTCATTTTTGTTAAAACACCAAGATTCCTTATATTTCTTCTATGGGTAAGTTAAATAACTTAACGCATTTAAAATCTGTATTTATTTATTGAAAAAAAAAAACCTTATGTGTAAACAAGCACGAAAAATCATGCGTCAAGCATAGATTATGATACACTTTCCAACACATTCAGAATACTGTAACAAAATTTTACAGTTTAATAAGGTGAAAGATGATTTCTAAGTAAACAATTTGAAAAACGCATACCAAATTAAAAAAAAAAACAATTCAGCAATTGCCATCAATAATCGGAAACATATCCGAATTCCTTTGTGGAGCCCTAGATTTGTATATATACTACATAGTATGTTAACATTTAGTTGACTTAGGAAACGCATAATACAACTGAAAATATCCCTTTAGCAATTTCCGCCAATGAATGGAAATGCACTCCAGTTCTTTTGCGAAGCCCTGTATATGATCTATAAAATTTTACACAGCAAGTAATATGAAAAAAAAAAGTTAAATTTTAAAGCCCGTACCGCAATTGAAAATGCACTTCTAGCAATTATTGTTCATAGACACGTAACGGAATTATTTTGTGTATTCCTGCAAATGATTCATTTTATGCACACCATATTCTACAGTAAACATCTTGCACTACACTTCAGTGATATATATCAATTTCAATATGTTTGAAATAGTGTAATATTATTACAATACACTTCAAACGATTACATATCTTGCTGAAATGTCACCCTAGGATGGCGTGATATGAAGGGCAACACAACGGGGTGTAGATTATCGTCGACGTTCCGCTGTGCTGTAAGTGTGCCGCGGACGACAACCAAAGGGGTCCTGCTATGAAATGAAATGGGATCTCAGCCCATCACTCCTGGATGTCAGACCGCATGGCGGGCGACAGTCAGTTTGGTATCCCACCGTTGTCCGGGGCATCTCCAGACACGTCTTCACTGACCATCAGGGACTCAATACGAAGCGGGACTCATCACTGAAGATAATTATACTCTAGTAAGTGATACTCCGGGTCGAATGTGCCCGACACTACTGCAAACGTGCTTGTCGGTGTGCAGAGGACAGTAGCAATTCGCGCAAGGGGCACCGTGATCTCAGCTCCTTTTTCTGAGTAGCCTATTAATGGTCCTTGCGGTTACTGAAGCACCAGTTGCACGTAGAATCGATGATAATGATGAATCTGGGGCTCGGAGTGCCGCTCTGATCGGTCCTCACGTACTGTCGTCTCTTTAGGTCGACCGCTTCCTTCTTGACGCTCTGTTCGGGCATGGTTCACCCATTCCTGCCAACATCGTCTAATAGTGGCATCGCTCCTATCCAAATGTCGAGAAATTCGCCGTTTAGACCAACCGGCTTCTTTGAGCCCAACTACACGTCCTTTCTCAAATGCTGATATCTGTGCATATTGTTCGCTCACCTGTATGCGAGGCATAGTTACTGTGTACACGGAATGAAATTTGCAAAGAATTTATGACCTGGAATCGAAATTTCTCCTCTTTAATATTCTGCCAGTTTCGCAGTTAAGATGCGCTACAGCGTCGCATGTTTATTCATTGTCCGCCAAATTTTAAAATTTTACATTTCCGTCGAAACGTGTATGCATATCAATTTGTGTCCAATTTGCATTACTTCTTCTTGGTACGTCGTTTTTTTTTTTATCTTAGAGTGTAACATAATGCTTCATGTTTTTATGATAGAAAATATAACTACAACAGTTGCAGGTTATAGCTAGTCATTTCAATTATAAATGAAATGTAAATTTGACAAGTACTGCCGTGTAGTGAACAGCAGAACATATCAAAAACAATTAATCTCAAACAATGAAATTTCATAAGTTCTACGAAACAATCAGGGGTCCCAAATTGTCCGCTTTTTGAACACAAGTATTTTCTAAAAAAGTATTTGCTTTTACGATTTTGTTTTAAAATTTTCTTGAAACCTACCCCAAAGTTTATTTCTATTAAAAATGTGTTAGAAATGAACCACGAAAAGGAACCCCGGGTTGCATATATCTAAGTTACAGTAAATTTTTTCTAACTTATAAAATGTATTTTTTTTGTACATATGAGAGAATTGGTTGATAGTGTTGCATTTTAGAGACTTTAAGAATAAAGTTCTTATCATGGCAAGTGATCCACTTACACTACCATCTTTGGATGCTGGATCGAATTACCCAGAGTGCTGAAGATACTGAAAACACTATTTTGAAAATTATTTAGAAGCTATGAAATTAGCAGTAAAAAACTAAAACTACACTTTTTAGACATGTACAGAGTGTCTCATTTATTTTGCAACCAAAAAAAAAGAACAATGTACAAACATTAATTCTTATTTTACAGAAGTGTTTAAACGACTACAAAAGGTGTTGGAAGTGACCGCCGTCTTCATCTTTACATATCTGGGCCCGTTTGAGGAGGTTTCGAGACACATTCTGTAATGTGTTTGGTGTGATAGCGTTTATCTCTTCCGTAATGCGAGTTTTCAGTTCAGTAATCGAGGCTACCGGTTCACGGAACACGCGATTTTTCAAATAGCCCCACAAGACGAAATCGGGCGGTGACAGAACTGGACTGTGTGGAGGCCATAGTCCTTTTGTAAATAGCCGATCACCAAAAAATTCTTGGAGAAATGACAGAATGTCGTTGGCCGTATGCGCAGGAGCGCCATCCTGTTGAAACCAAACGAAACGTTCATCTGCTAATTTTCTTACTGACGTGGCCGGTTTCTCCTTGATGTCTCAATTTCCTTCATTTTGTGGTCAGTTAGGACAAATGACAGACGGTTCTTTCTTTTCTGTTCCACAGCTCATTCTGTTTGAAAATGATCCACGATTCGCTTAATTGTGCTTTTATTCGGCACCACCGAGTCTGGAAACTTGTTTTCATATCGTTCCTTGACTGTTTTGTACGAAGACGTTCAAAAATAATGTTCAATAATAAACGCACGTTTTTCTGCACATAGCACCATGACGCAAAACTACCTTTCACTTCGTTCTTCTTAGCACTCAAGTGTCTCGTGCGGTTTTCTAGCGTGTTGGTAGTGTTGCTCGCACGCCTCTCCACACCGCTACCTGCGCTAACGGTGTGCGCGTGCACTCGTGTTGCTCATTTTCTTCGCGTTTACGCGGGTTGCAAAATAAATGAGACACTCTGTATATGGATATGAACTCAAGAATCAGTTAAGGGCATAAACACTTAACACTATTGAAGATAGTGATTATGGAACACTAAAGCGAGTTTTGAACGAATTTGATAAATATTTTCTGGATTATAAGAATAAAATATTTGCACCTTTTAAATTATTTATAATTAAATAAGAATATAACGAAAAGTTTTCTGGTTAGAAGATTCAATTTGATCAATAAAAATTTTGTTGAAACATCAGAACAAATCCTCAAAGAAGTTGAAGATGTTTTATTTGGTACAGTAAAACTTGCACGAACCGCACAATTTAATTAAAAAAAAACTGTGTTCCTTAAGTAGTATCACCCCACGAAATTCTTCTTGCTTTACATAACAAAATGAAAGAAAAGCTAAATAATATGGTTGAAAGTGGTATAATAACTAAAGTTTAAAAGCCCTCCGAATGGGTAAGCAACATGGTTGTAGTTCATTCGCCATAAAATCTGAGAATTTACCTTGATTCAAATCCACTAAATAGCTATTCAAAGACCTCATTATACGATTCCCATTGCAGATGAACTTATGACTAAGTTACAAGGTTGTAAGATATTTACTATTCTTGATGATATTTCTTGATGCCTCTCATAATTTTCACTAGATGAAAAGCAATCTTACTTAACAACTTTTAGCACTATTTGGGGGAGACTAAAATTTCTGGTTTTGCTGTTTTGTTGAATTGCGCTCCTGAAGAATTTTAAAGTCAATGGATGACATTTTCAAAGATGATGACGAAATAAACCCTTATTTTAATGATATCGCAATAAGCTCAGCTACAGTTTAAGAACATTTTAATTTAATGTGTCGAACACTCACAAAAGCTAAAGAAGCCAATATAAAGTTTAACATGAAGAAAACACAACTGCTCAAACTACAGGGAATTATCTGGGTCATGTGTTATCAAATAAAGTTCTTAAGCCCGACCATAACAAAATAATAAAAAAGTAGCTAAAAAATTTGCTATACTCAAGTGCAGAGAAGGCATAAAGGATATGGTTACACACTTTCAAAAGATCGCATCACATTTGCCTGGTTAACTCGTGCATTAAGTCACTTCCCAAAGAAAGAATAAATTCGAATATGCAATGGAAACACGCAGAAAGACCTTGAGCTAATATAAAAAAACAATTATGTCTGCTCCATGCTTGAGATACTTTGATAAAACGAAGTCTGTAACCCAATGACTTATGCCAGTAAAAATGGAATTAAAGTCATATCTGACTTGATGCGGATATTTTTCCAAGAATGGGGTATTAAGCATCATATTATATCATCGTACTTTTCAAGAGAAAATGAACAAGTTGAGAGAATGGTGCAGACAATAAAGAATTCTCTTTCTAAAGCTGCAGAAGAAGGTTACAACCTATAAGTCGTATTGTTGGACTACAGAAACTAACCAACAAATTATATGGTCCCCATCAATTGAATTACTAAAAGGTTAGAAAAATGAGATTCTTCCTGCCGCTACATCCAAAGCAGTTGAAGCCTAAATTTAATGTTGAAGATGTACGATTAGCTTTGAAGAAATGAAAAATCTCTTAAAATAAGTATGTTAATAAGCATACAACTGTCTTTCCGGAATCGCATAAACATACAAAAGTGGGATTTAAACACAAGATGAAAAAGCATTGGGAACAAGGTGTCATAATTCAAGTAGACCTTTAGCTTCTTTCGTGTGTAATAAAAGAAGAAGATGGAGGTGTCTACAGAAAGAATAGATACCACATTCGATCAGACAAATCTGAAGATAGAGGACTTGAGTGGTCAAGAATAGTTGTAAATTTTTGTACGAGTGATAGCTACGATTCTACTAAAATTGACAAAGAGATTCTAACCAATTGTTATAAGTGACAGTGTATGTTACAGTTAGTCAACACAGTGCATCTGAAACGAAAAAGTATTCTAGAAACATTCTGAAATCTCGTCGCTACAGCTACTATTACAATATCTTAAATTCAAAAATTGTTTTGTTCTATCACAGTTGAATATCTTTTATTTTTATTTGAAACATTTCTCTATGTAAACTGTTATATCCAAGATTTCAATAGTCATATATTTTTTAAACCTTGTGAAGGGGGATAGTAGATATTGTTTGTTTTATATATCATTTGTTCTGCTGCACTTTAATTTTTGGTATCTGTCATTGTTACTTTTGATTTATATTTGAAATGACTTACTGTAATCTGCAACTCTTGTACTTCTATTTTCTATAATGAAAACATGAAACATTATGTTATTTGAGAGTTAAATCTTATTATTAATTTTTTATAAGTTAGTAAATGCATCTTTAGCAGCTTAAACCCGTTACAAATGAAATAAAAATTTAATCCAAAGAATTTTTTAAATAATATGATTTGGTCTAATCGGAGTAGGTTGGTTTCTGATAAAAAGGTTGATGAAATATAGTTGGATAGAAATATACTTCAATTGCTTTGTCACTGAAAAAAAATCAATCAATATATTTATTTAGTTTCGGAAAAAGAACAAAAATGTTTGGAGATTTCTGTTAAAAGTTTAAGAATACCTACCAACTCAAAGTAGATTACAACAAAACTACAGAAGTCTTTCTCATTAGAACTAAAATCTCTACAAGAGAAATGGCTTTAAGCTCCAATTTCACTTTATTTCGGAAATTAACGAACTTCTAATGGAAGGTACAATAGTTTACGATGTCTAATAAAAGTGTTCTTTAACTGTTCGTCCTCCTATAAATTGGGTTTTATTGTTGAGAACTGATCACACGTTCTAGGGAGACGGGAGTCGTTAGGAGAAAGTTTTATTTTCATCATCGTCAGGAAATGTCTTTTTATACATATCCAAGAATGTGAAAACAGTTAGAACTTGTATTGAGTTGGTCGCTAAATTTTTAGTATCACAATAAGTACTTCATCATTTCATGAATAAATTAGTTCTTCATGATGAAATGAGGTACTTCTTTCATAAAAATTTTTGTGCGTGAAAATTTACTTCTTATTTTCACAGTTAATATCCAGTATTGTGATATTAAATGTGGACGACAGAAGTACTTAAATCTTCCAAAAACATACATGTCTCTACTTATAAGTAACTGACAAAGCCCGTGGTTTTGCACGCGTGATTGTAAAAATGTACCAAGAAATATTTGTGTTCCCAGTAACATGGAATGAAAATTACATTATTACTGATAAGAAATGTATTATTAATAGAAAAGTGATAAAAATATTCTTTTAATATGCAATTTTAAGATATATTCTCTAGTATCTTTTCACATAGGCAATTGCTAATGACTTGTAATAAATTATTCATAGTTACTTTAACAGACATATTCACATACGGGGCTGCGAATAATTTCCCTTTTCTAAAAGTGATGTTATATTTAACAAACAAACAAAAAAGATCCCAAATTGTTCGATTCATAGGACTGATCTCAGATGTAAATGAGGTTACATTCAAAAGAAACGGTGTATTTAAATTTATGAATTTGAAACAATTTACTAAGATTTCGGTAAAATGACTACATTTTCACTGATGGTTGGCATTGGTACTGAGATTAAAGCCTCAAACGAACCAAAATTTCTTTCTAATGCCGCGATTGAATCAAAAAGACGTAATTATTCAGAATTTTGTTTTTAAAAAATGTATTTACCGATGTAAATGATATCACGTTTAAAAAAAAAATACGCATTTTATTAATAAAGAGAAACATTTTGTAACAATTTCATCAAACTGGTGTAACTTTCACTTATTTTTAATCCCTGCTGTTCGTAGATTAAAAACTATCAATTGAGGGGAATGTTTTAATTAAAATGTAAATAAAACTTTAGTTTTTGCTTTCTTCTTTATGCATTAGAAGGAACTATTGGAATTATCAAAATTTTCGACTTCCGTTTTTGGATGGATTTGCACGATGTCCTAAACACGATTTAACTATTTTGGGAAAATATCTGTCTGTTAGTATATCTCTCTGTTAGTCTTGTTTCTCTATGTGTGACGAAAATTTTGTGGCCGGTTTACCTTGGAACTAATGCACGGTATTGCATCAAACTTCATATTCTGTTAGATATTCATATGAATTGGTACTCATTAGGTTTGGATGTCGCTTCTATGCAGCATTTTTTACGATTACCATTATAGCTATATCTGAAGAGCTAATGCACGGAATTTCATGAAAAATATATTCTGTGAGATACTGACATAAATTGATGCTAATTAAGTTTTGAAGCACATTATTTAGCAGGTGGCGCTTCTATGCTGTGTTTATCACGATTTTCACAATAGCTATATCTCAAGAACTAATGCACAGAATTTTATCAAACTTTCTATTAAGTTAGATTTACATAAGTTAATGGTGGTTATACTTTGGTGTATATCGCCCAGCAGATGGCACTGCTATGATGCGTTTTTTGTGGATTTTCGTGATATCTATGTTTCGGTGTCTGGTAGATGGAATTGCAGCAAAATTTATGTCTAACTGGTAAAGGTCCCCAACTGCCAGATCGGGATTTTGTCGAGAGTGGTGACGTTGGAACGCTCTTACCATGGGGATCAAGGAAATGTATACAACTACTGTCCAAATGCAACTGGTAAAGAGTTATAGACCGATGTATTTCTGCCATTTATTGATTTCTCCAGGTTTTTAGCTATGCAGGAAAGACACTCTGTGTGGTACAAAAGACAGCTTACAGGACAGTTATGTAACCTGTTGTTGCTAGCGTGAAGTTGAAGGTTCCAAAATTCCTCTAGTAAGACACAGAAGATTGTGACCAAATTTTCACAATCATATATAACTAATTGGGCTGCATTGATTTGGAATACGCTTAATAGCTTTTATTTTTATTTATTTATTTTTATTTTTTTTTTGCTTTAAAGAACATTAGGAACTAACTCCTCGCCTGAACCTACAGGATGAAAAGAGGGTATGGGCAAGGCCTATGGGGGCAGTTCCCGAGGCGCTCAACCATTGATAATTTTATCAATGTCTGCGGCTGGCGTTCCAGGCGCGCTGGTTCAGGGGGAGGTGGCAAGCACCCCTGTGACATGCGAAGTCGGACTCAGTTCTGAAGATGTCGTCGGCGAGTCTTCAGGCTGTAATGCTATCGCCGACAGCGCGAAGATTGCAAAACTCCTTAGTTTGTAACTGATAGAATATTTTGGGGAATACGAGGAAAAGAAGCCAATGACTGAAGAGAAGGACATTAGTCATATCATTCAAGACAGGGAATGGGATAATCGAAAACGAATATTTGCGATCTGTATGAGTGCAGCGTCGACGAAAATGAACGGATAAGTAATTTGGAAATAAATACGGACCCCACTTTCGAATATGGAGAACCTGCGAAAAAAAGTGGACAGGAAGTGAAGGAGTATCCGTAGAAATAATGGCGAAAGCAATAGAAACGTATAAGAAGGTACAGAAAAATAAACTAAAGGCTGTGCAACATATATGTAGGCAGGTAGAAGACCACAAGATGATTAAACGGTGGGCAAAATACGTAGGAAAAGGTGGGAACATGCAGAGCAAAATGAAATTATTTTCCAAACACGTGTGGTCGCAATTTTATCATCATCGCGGACAGTTAAAAGCCATAATTCATGACATCGACATCAATATTTGGGCCATTGACAAATCCTTGGAGCTTGGAATTCCCGGATTTATAGCAAGCTCACAATTCATAAAGAATTTCAAACGGTTACATAAAGTAACATGTCGAAAGGTGACACAAATCGTAACAAAAAGAGATTTTTTTCCGGAAGTGTCTTTTCAACCCGTGTTCGATGAATTCCGGGAAAACGTGAAAAAAATGATTGAGCAGCAAAAGTGTTCACTGTCTAACGTCCTGAACACCGTTCAAAGGGGCTTCCAATACGAGATTGTATCTAACAGAGCTCTCGATATGGAGGGATCTAAAGACGTGTGTGCATCGGTAATCAGCAAAAACAAAACGACTCATTCCTATACCGTGCAAATTAACGCCGCTGGAAAATTTATGGGACCTTTACTACTTGTAACACAAGAATGTCAGGGGGAATTTGGTACCAAAGTTATGGAAAATGTGCAACGAATATCATCCTCAAATTTGCTCATTGTACGCTCCAAGTCAGGAAAAAGCACAAAACAAATAACTGCGATATACTTCAATAAACTAAAAAAATCGATTGGTGATCAGGAAACAATCATGGTGCTGGATAGTTGGAGTGGTCAAACGGATCTACGTTTATGCATTGAAAAATTTGGATTTAATGTGGAGCCTGTTTTTCTCCCACCGGGCACGACAAAATTTCTTCAGCCGTTAGACGTTTATTTCTTTCAACAATACAAGTACTCAATAAAGGGAATAGTAGAATATTCAAAACCTCATCAGAGTGTTTGTGGAGATGTCGACATGATCACTAGAGAAAGCATAATAAAATTGCATAAGTTGGCCTATAAACAATTCTCCTCGCCCATCTTCGATGACATGTGTCGGTGTGCCTTTCAAAAGACTTTAATTAGAGACACGGATCCCGTCTTTAGATCAATTAAACAGGCATGCTTTAACTTAACTAATAACACCTCTGACAACTGCGAAACACCCCCTTTCATTGTGTGTACCTGGTGTTGGAAACACTCATGCTTCAGCCATTTCTACCGTCTGTGAAGTTACTTTTTTCACCAAGTTAAGAGCTTTCCAACTCTCGACAAAATCCCGATCTGGCAGTTGGGGACCTTCCCTAGTGAGTTTCTTTTTCTGAAAATTGATGATGACTCAGTTTTGGCTTTTGTCACTTAAAAAGGGACGCTGTTACCCTATATTTCTATTCCATGGAAAAGTTTCATAATGGGGTCGACAATCTTTTGATGTAGTTTAGCTACAGTGGTTTGCCATATATTTAACTCCCTTCCTCTAACTTTTATACCCTTTTAATTACATTGTTGCAATGATCACACATTTTTGACGCCAACTTTGGCTGTGGACCAGATTACAGAATTTTAGAACTATGAATTTTGCAATGGTCATTACAACTATGTCTCATATTTTATTACTATATAAAGACGCACCAAATTTTATATTTCAATAAATGATTAAAAAATATATGTTGATCTCATTTTAAATTTTAATACCAATAGATCAATAAATGCTGATTTTTTTCTTGTTTTTTTTTTATGCACTGATCACTTTAACTCAGTGTTTAATAAAATATGCACTATGTTTTATATTCATAATTGTTAGTATTATTATAAATTAATATATTGGAAATATAGAAGAAAGTTTTCTAGTGGCCACTGAATGCAGTTTTGATTTTATCTTCTCAAAACCTGCACTAAATCGCACCAAAATTAGCTTATTTGATAAATTTAGAACCAAGCTTCGTTTTAGTTAAAATACCTCTTAAACCTATGTACAGTAGTTTTTGTGCGATGCTCCAACTACACAAATAGAAATACAGTTGCATATAGTAGTATGATAACTAGTAGTCTGCAATATAAATGTTTTTCTTCATGGTAATCACGGAATTTAAGTTACTATGCGGGAAAAAAATGATCCAGCGAAATTATAAATATATTTACAATTGCGATAATACAAATGAATAAAACAAATTAAAATAATTTAAATTAGACATTCAACGTTAAAGGAATAACAAAAATCAAACGAAAATAACAGTGTTATCGATATAATAATAATAATAATAATAATAATAATAATAATAATAATAATAATAACAGCAATAGTACACAGCGAGATAAACAATATTTCCTACAGAAGTCATTGTCGAAATTCAAGTGTCAAAAGATGACGCTGCTTCAGTATGGAGACAAATGCGTTTTCTTTACAATATTATACAAGTGATTGTTAATTTCAGTTTAAATTGTTTGTTTCTTTTATGCCATTAATAAAATAAATAAGCATAAATAAATCAATAAATATAAAAAGAAAAAAAAAACAATGAAAAGCTACCTTATTAGCAGATTTTATTTGCTCATCATAGTAGCTAATATTAACAAATTGAAATAAATACTTTTTAATCTTCTTTTTAAAACTGAAGACCTTTGTTCCCTGTATCCTTCAAGCACCAACCCCTAGAGCAATTACCATTAAAATAAGTGACAATAGGGACTATATAGAAATTGACGATGACATTTAAAAAAAAAGTATTTTAAAAAGTGTGAAGAAATCTCATCACAAATAAGCATTACACAAGAAGAGATGATGCAAAAAATCAAGTATAGTTTAAAATTCTAGAAACGTAATAAAAAATGGATTCACCTAGCATTCTCAAAGTGTTTTCTAGCAACTCTAACACGCAACTGGGCATTGCTAATATTGTTTCTGAATTCTGAGTTCATCTTCACTAATATTTTTCTTAATATTCTTAATATTCTTATTTTTCTTGTCTCTTTTGTTTAAGGGTCAACTGCACACGTATTATTGACAGTGTTTCTTCTTTCTTTCAATATACAGTGCGCGAAATAATTATGGCCTCTCATAATTTTATCTGATATATTATAATTATGAAAAAAAATCACGCGATGTTTCCTCCTTGTAACATGCAAAGTAAACAGGCATCCATTGGTGGTTGTAGAAGTACCTAGGCATGCGCTGTGAAAGCTTATCAGTGAAATCTGGATTTCAGAAGCGAAGAAATTATGGCCTTACTCAATCGAAAGCTTATCGGTATCCGTGTCGTTCAGTAGAAACATTTTTGTTTTAATTTGTAACAACAGTTTAAATAGAAAATTAATTACATAATTTGTTTAAAGTGTTAGATTAAAAAAATAATGAATATGCCATCTGGCTCACGACTTTCTGATATCGAATGGGGTAAAACTGATGTTTTAAGAGCACAAACGAATCGGAATCCTACAAATATTGCCCAAACTATTGACAGAAGTCCAAAAGACGACTGAAATTACCTTAGCCGCTATCAGATTCACCAAATTTTCGAGCAACCAATTTTTCAGCCAAATTTAACCCCAACTTTTTCGCGCTCAAAGTGAAAGAAGGGCTGCAATTGTCGTTGATAAAGTTGGAGGAAAAACCGGTTACTACGAGTACCAGTTGTTACTATTTATCACTCTTTTGTTGGCGTAAATAAATCGATCGGACTTGCTGCAAAACACGTTTTGTTTTCTTCAAATTGTTTTTGCTTTCTTTTGTTCCAATCTTTGTATCGACAATATGGTAAACAGCAAATTTTTATCGTTGAAGGATAAAAAAAAGTTGTGTTTAGCAATTTTATTATTAGATTCAGATAGCAGAAAGAAGAAACAGAAAAGAGAAGTTTGGATTAGAAGTTGTATGTAAATTGTAAAATGGAAAAAATGGAAAAATTATTCTCATGTGCCCCCCCCCCCCTCTCCCCTATTATTAATTTGAAAAACTATCATACAATAGCTAAAATGCTTTTAGCAGTTTTCATATTTATTCATTTTTAGCTCACAGGCTATCAAAGTCTGAGAGCTTATGTGCCGGCCGGTTCTGTATGTACGTACGTATGTATGTATGTACGTAACGCGATAACTCTTGATAGAACTAACCGTTTTACTTTAAATTTTGTTTATAGGTTCCTTGTGATAAGGCGCTTCCCTGATTAGTTTTGGAGGTTCATTGGTTAAGCATAAAGGAAGGAAACGGGGGGCTAACCCCCCATAATTTAGATAAATGGGTTTTTCATGCAGAATTATCCCATATTCTTCAAATTTTGTATATAAGTTCATTTTGATAATGTGCTTCTGTCAATAGTTTTGGGGGTTCATTGGTTAAGTATAAAGGGGGAAAGGGGGGGGGGCTAATCCCCCCCCCTTAATTTAGATAAATGGGGTTTTCATGCAGAATTATCCCATTATCTTCAAATTTTGTATATAGATTCATTTTGATAATGCGCGTCTGTCAATAGTTTTGGGGGTTCATTGGTTAAGTATAAAGTGGGAAAGGGGGGGGGATAACCCCCCTAATTTAGATAAATAGGTTTTTCATGCAGAATTATCCCATTTTCTTCAAATGTTGTATATAGATTCATTTTGATAATGCGCTTCTGTCAATAGTTTTGGGGGTTCATTGGTTAAGTATAAAGGGGGAAAGGGGGGCTAATGCCACCTTAATTTAGATAAATGGGTTTTTCATGCAGAATTATCCGATTTTCTTCAAATTTTGTATATATATTCATTGTAATTAGAGACTTCCCTGATTAGTTTAAGGGGTTCATTAGTTAACTATGAGGGGGTAACGGGGGATGACCCCCCCCCACTTAATATATTGTTGATTTCTTTATTTTTCGAGGGGCATATTTCAAATTCTTTGAAGTAAGAGTATAATATACAATTAGTGTGAATAGCCTGTGAGCTCAATGCCCTCAGTTTAACTGGGTAGTTTTTTTTTTATTACAATAAGGATACAATACTCGGAATTTGCAAATACCTGATATCTTTTATTCAATTCCTACTATTAGTTCACACACTCTATATATTTATATATCTTGTTCCAATTTTCAATCGTTAATAAAATATTTTTAGCTCACAGGCTAACAAAGCCTGGGAGCTAATGTGCCCGCCGTTTCTGTATGTACGTATGTATGTACGTAACGCGATAACTCTTGATAGAAATATCCGTTTTGCTTCAAATTTTGGTTTCATGTTTATAGTGATAAGGCGCTTCCCTGATTAGTTTTGGAGGTTCATTGGTTAAGTATAAAGGAAGGAATGGGGGACTAATCCTTCCCCCTTTATTTTTGTAAATGGGTTTTTCATGCAGAATTACCCAATTTGCTTCAAATTTTGTATATAGATTAATTGTGGTAAGGCGTTTCCCTGATTAGTTTTGGGGGTTCAATGGTTCAAAGGGGGGAAATAGGGGGATAATCCCCCCCCTTAATTTATTGTCGATCTCTTTATTTTTCAAGGGGCATTATTCTTTGAAATAAGAGTATAATATACAATTAGTGTTCATAGCCTGTGAGCTCAATGCCATCAGTTTAATTGGACACTTTTCTTTTTATTATTCATTCACTCAAGTTCAAATACATTTTCTTAAACTTGTAGTGGATGATACTTCATGTTAATACAGTTTTTTCAAATATTAATTCATTAATTAAATTTCATTTCTATTTTGCCACTTAATATTGTGATTCTGTCATATGTATATACATATTTATATTAATTGTAATTATTTAATAAAAAGTAACTAAAATAATTTTTTTCTTTGATGACCTAAGTAGGAATTGACTTTAAAAAAGTTTCTTTTATATTACTTGTTTAATGTAAAACTACAGTGTCATATTTGTTCATAACAAAACATTTTAAACCCATTTTAGCAATTAATAAGAAAAACACAAGGCATAAATATTAAAAAAGTATTTTGATTTTTGTACTCCTTCTTAAATCATAAAACACAGAATTAAATTTTAAATATATATATAAAAAAATAACAAGATTTTTAAAACACAAATTATTCTTATTATTTTTCTCAATATTTAAACACAAATAAAAGTTTATTGGCTTTTTCAGTCTCTAGTCAATTGTGCAGTTTGGGCTTGTTTGGCCAAAATTTGAAAAGTTTTTCACTGATGAAGCAATACAGCCATTGTAAAAAAGTACGTAAATACCAAGCTATTTTCAAAAATATCAAACAAATCCAATATTTTGATTGATATTGAATAATATTTTCAATACGTTAGCCAACCTATTAAACTTAAAGCAAGAATTAAAAATTAAAATACTTCACTTAACATAAAAACTGTTATTCTACATTTCTTAATAAAATATTTTAAATTATTTGTGCATTCAACGACAAAATTGTGATAAAATTTAAATATCAACAAACACAAGAACAAAATTTTTTTTTCTAAATTTTTCTCTTATAAAAGAAGTATTTTAATTTTGAAAATGGGTTTTAAATTTATTTAAATATTATACTTAAATTGAGGATCAGATGTTTGAACTAATTTTTTAAGCTGATTATTTATATATTAACTGATTTTTAATTCCAAGTTAAAATTAATCTATGTAATTTTTTACTGAAAATATGGAAAACCTTATACAAACAAGCAATTAAACATTAAAAACATGTAATAAGATACCTATAACTGATATTACAATGTTTTTGTATGCATCCAGAATAATTATATCGTAGGACTAATAACTACATACAAAACTTTGGTTACACTCTAGAGATTCATAACTAGAAGCTTTAAAAATCAATACAGAGCAATACTTTTTATGCAGAATTCATTACATGGCAAAAGTAGTAAAATGAACACTTTATGCTATTCCTGTAATGCAAGGATCGATCCAGGCAAAATTTGGGGTCTATTTAGGGCTCCTTCACAAAAATCTATTTAACAAAAGAGGCCCCTTCACAAAAATCACTTTAATAAAATAGGACCCTAAACAAAAATCAATTTGATAAAATGGGCACCTTCACAAAATTTTTTATAACAAAACAACCCCTTTACAAAATTCCTTTTAATAAAATAGGCACTTTCACAAAATTCTATTCCATAAAAACTTACTATTTATTAATTATTTATTACATTGTGACATTTTAAAATGTGTAATTTGTAAACAAACAAATTCACCAGAGAGGAAAACTTCGGCAAAAGGATTTTAAAAAGTTTTTGTTAATAAATGCTTTGTTCGAATTTGAGCAACTAGATAACTTTCGTTACAAAAAGTTATTTTTCACAAAAATATAATAAATTTCACAAAAATAACCTTTACTTTTCACAAAATGGGCCCCAAGAAAAAAACCCTGCATCAACCCCTGTAATGTTTACAAACATTGGCGATCAAACTAGGCAAGCCAAATCACGCCAATCTTATTTCATAGCAAAGAGGCGTTCCCCTCTGATTGGCTGAAATGTTGGAAGTTGGATGAAATGTCGCTCCTAGCCACGATTTTTTAGAGCTGTGGCAAATAAATTGGGGATATTCTTGTTTGCTATCACACTGGGTGTTGGAACGATTTTTCACGGAAAATCGGCTCAAATCAAGAGTTGGCTCAAAAGTTGCTCGAAAAGTTGGTGAATCTGATAGGTGAATCATCAGGGTATGGAAAGAAGAAGAACACGGGCTTACCACCCTCAGGTACGAATAAGGAAGTCCGTCTTCTGAGACACAAAACATCAAATAAAATTGTAACAGCTCGACAATTACGGGATGAATTAAATTTGCCAGTTACTGTTCGTCGAACACAATAGTTGTTGAACAAATTTGGACTTAGCTCGAGATAACTCCAGAAAAAACCGTCGTTGTCTGCAATTCACAAAGCTAATCGTAAAGTATTCGCTCGCAGCCATATGAGTTGAAGCACTGAATGGTAAAATGTTATTTTACCATTCGAAATTTTCTCTGATTCGAAAAAGTTTAATCTGGATGGTCCAGATGGTATGCACACCTGTTGGAAGGCTAATAAAAATAATCCTTTAGTGTTTTCCCCTAGACAACAAGGAGGGGGTTCGATAAACGTATATGGCGCAATAAGATGAAAAAAGGAGAGCAATATTGAATTCCTATATGGAAAGATGAACAATTCTGATTACCTGAACATGCTAAGTAAGCAGTTTCCTCGTAATGGACTTCAAATGGCCGAAAGAAATTGGTTGTTTCAGCAGAACAACTGCAAAATTCATGTGTCTAAGGCATCCAAGTTTGGTTCAAGTCAGGAAAAGTTAAATTGATAAAACCTTGGTCAATCAAATCGCCTGATTTGAATATAATAGAGTATTTTTGGCATACTATGGAAAGAAAAATTTAAGCAAATGTCCGATATTTTATGTGTAATGATAATTTGAAAAGATCTAATTCTTGAAGCAAGGAACTCTATTGATATGAAATATATTCAAGCCTTATATGAAAGCTTCCACGTCGAATGGAAGCTTGCTACAATGCTAAAAGCGGATGGAACAAATATTAAATACTTTTTGTTTCAACAATTAATATAGGAGGCATTAAGCTAAAAGAGGCCATAATTATTTCGCAATTTATGTATCATTTAAAAATGTACAAAGCTTGTATATGTCTGTTTTTTTTTAACAAACGAGATTTGAATGTTCATTGTACAAAATGTAGAATATAATATTTTATATTCCATATGTCTTTATTAAATTGTAACTATATTTTTTGTGTTTGCCTAAAATTAGTAAAAGGGCCGTAATTATCTCGCGCACTGTATAACGGATTTACCTTTCTAATTTGGTATATAGTTACCATTCACAACGGCTATTTTTTAATTTAGAATACAATTACTCATTCAACTTTAATTTTCAGGTGCTACATATTCTTTGAGGGATAATTTAAAAGTATGTCTAGTCCCAAAATCAACCTCTTAAGGAATATATACTGAAAAAAGAATATCAAGCTCAGCTATTTTATTCAATGTTACAATATAAGAAGCATACGAATAAATATGTGTAAATAAGTTTTTAACGATTTGTAACCCTCGATTGCATGAATTATTTTTGAATGGGCGGTAAAGATATTTTTAACTTAAATTATATTTAGAATGTATTGTGAAGAATAAATAATGTTTAATATTTTGAAATGTTGCAATTATCACAAAATTACGTTCACAAGCTTCATATTACATTACCTTATATTACGTTTACGAGCACTAAAATGCAGTTATTAAAGCTGTTCGCAAATCGAAACTTGCTACTTTCTGACACATTTTGTAATTGATTTTTATTCGCAAATGTATCAAATTAGCAGATGCTCTTATTAAGAAACTATGTAATCGAACTGTTTTTTCCGTTTTTCGGTAAAAGCAGAATATTTTGCAGTTAATGTTGTTAAAGTTAGTGTTATGAACCGAATTTTCGGACGCGACATCACAGGAAAGGTAAAAAACTGCCGTCCTGAGACAAAAATTGTTTAATAATTCAAGATGTAATTAATTATGATTTTATGTTTACAAATTAATGAGAAAATGTGTCAGAAAATTTTCTTTGTTGAGCTGACAAAAATATTTTTTTGAAAACTGACTTAAGAGTTATTATTTAGTTTTCCCGAGTTAAGTCGGGGGTAATAACACTGTTTCCTTATCTACGTGGCCGTTGAAGTGGTTAAACTTTGGACACGTTACAACAAAGCCAAAAAAAAAAAGTTACATTTTTGTTTGGTTCCAAGAGCAGAATGCTTTTCAGAAAATTTTATCTCGTTCAGAATACAAAACAAATTTTGCAACTGAATATTTGTAAAGGAGTTGAGTTTCATATTAAGATTACATGTGATACAGGAAAACAAATACAATATGAACAGTTTGATGGGGATTGTTTTTCAATGCCATTTCATATTAAACTTATATCTGATACATGAATAAAAATAATAAATGCACAGTTTGCTGGAGATTGTTTTTCAATACCACTTCATATGACGCTTATATGTGATGCAGGAATGAAAATAAAATATGCCTAGTTCGCTGGAAATTGTTTGCAAATAGCACTTCATATGAAGCTTATATATGATACAGGAATAAAAATAAAATATGCTCAGTTCGCTGGTATTGTTTTTGAATAGCACTTCATATGAAGCTTATATATGATACAGGAATAAAAATAAAATATGCACAGTTCGCTGAGAATTGTTTTTGAATAACACTTCATATGAAGCTTATATATGATACGCGAATAAAAATAAAATATAGCTAGTTCGCTGGAAATTGTTTGTGAATAGCACTTCATATGAAGCTTATATATGATACAGGAATAAAAATAAAATATGCTCAGTTCGCTGGGTATTGTTTATCAATACAACTTGATATGAAGCTTATATGTGATTCAGGAACGAAAATAAAATATGCACAGTTATATGGCGCTTGTTTTTCAATACCAATTCATACGAAGTTTACAAAAGAGCATTATCTTTTTGTTACAAATTATAATAAATTGTTTTATTGTAATATTTGGTCCCGATTGTACATTTTATCTCTAGAAAATAAATAATAACCAAGTCTACTCTTTCTTAATTTTTTAAAAGAATAATTCAGGTGTGGCGCTCAAGTTTAACTGTGGTTCAAGTGGGCCATGAAATAAAAACAAAAAAAAAAGCACTGATTAGTGTAAAATATAAAAATAAAACAAATCACACATGTTTCGCTCAATTTAGATGACGTTTCTATATTTAGATTTAGTAAAACTAATTATCACTTAGAACACAAAAACTTTTCCGAATAAACAAACTTATTTAAATTGAATAATTGCGATTTCCTTTGATTCAAGTGGAATGCTTAGTTTCTATTTAAATTATAACTCAAAATGTATTTCTTTTTTTAAATTTACTTCTGGATAAATTTGACATTGCCTAGCAAAAAATGTGCAAGTGGCAAAAACTCAGTAAGCTCATAATTCAGAAAAAAAAATAGACACAATCAATACCATTATGAAAAAAGTTTCCTTTAAATCTTTCAAAACATTTTTATTGTATCCAGAAACAAATAAAAATAGATCCATTAAATTAAATATGATCTCAATGTTTACTTAAAAAAGAACTTTTACAATAGAATAATACAAAAAAAAAAAAAAAAAAATCTGAATCTGATAAAAGTCGTAATTTTTTCACTTGTCATTGATAGAAAAAATATATTTGTCGTAGGCCAACCCTTTTTTTAATGTTTTCTTTTTTGAAAAAATATTCTGTTCAAGTTTTTTATGCCATTTCTTTATAGACAGATATTGACTGAATACAATGAAAAATAAATTAGGTTTATATTTTACTTCGTTTTTCACATGTTTACATGCTTTAAATCTACCTTTTTATCATCTCTCTGTAAATAATGAAATAGCTAAGAACGTTTTTTTTATTGTAATCATTTTCTAGAAAGTTATTATTTATTTAACCGTCTCATATATGCTCATATTTTTTTACATATATTTAATATTTGTTATTTGTTCTGTAATATTTTTATGTTATTGTTTAATTAAAAATTAAGAAGAAACATATGAACTTAATGTTGCAGAAAATGTATGTATACACAATTAAAAAAAACTTTAAAGGTGAACTATGGTATTTAAAAATAAATAATTTAATGACAAATTTAATGAAAAATTGCTTAGAATGTTTTAAATACTGTAAATCAGGTTGTTATTTTGCGGAGTTTGCTCTTCAACATAAAGCTTTTTGAACAATTTTAAAGTATCTTTAACAAGCTTGTTAAACAAACAAACAAACAACAACAACAACAAAAAAACCCATAATATTTTATTATTATTATTTTCAAGAAGTTAACAACAGGAAAACATAATTATAATTTATAATTATTATTATTGACTTCGCTTACTGAATCTATGAATTAATAGTTTTTATTGGCTGGATTTGAACTAACTTTATTTTTTGCATATTTAATGTTTACCTAGTTATTATTCGTCCGTTATTACTTCAATTGAGAAACTGAAAAACTAGTCATGCAAGAATTGGGATGTCACTTCTTCAACATTGTAAAGCAGTATATTCTACGAAATTTTGAAATTATGTCTGTCTTCTGCTTCTGTTTGATTTTCATACCAAAACGTAATATGACTGAATAAAAATAAAATCATCAAAGGTGCTATTTTTGATAAGTTTTCACCATGATCATCTGAGTAATAAAGACATATACAGAGTTATTCTTCAGTTCCGTTTCACTTCAAATAACTGGTGAATCTAGTCTGCTACAGCCATGAATTTGGTGGTGTCTAGATAAAGTAGTACGGGTATGCGTTACATAATGAAGTGCCTGGCAGGCCGATAAATTACGGAGTTTAGCGTTTTTACCACGAGCCGATTAAGGTGAGCGATACGGAAAAACAAAAGTCAATAAAAAATAGCAGAGAATTCTCGATTTAATATGAAACGATGTCTTACAGGTAAGACTCCCTTTATTAGAAGTCCTTAAATGTAATTTTTTAATATCCAATCAACAGGTTAAATAAATCCGTAATGACATACAGGAGTGTGGCATTATAAGGCTGATGCACATTTACTAATAAAACTAACACATGTAAGCAAAGTACAGTTTATTTTAATAAGGAAACCATGTTAAGTACGCTTAACGTGTCCACATCAGTAGCAATGCATCATGCATCGTACATGTATCCCAATGGTGTACCCATTGAGCATATTTAACTCGATATTTTTAATTAAAATTAATTGCACCTTGCTTACATGTTTTGGTTTTATTAGTAAATGTGCATCTAACTTATAATGCCACATTTCTGGATGCAATTAGTGGAGTATTTAATCTGGTAATCGACTATAAAAAATATTTTTTCAGAGCTTTTAATAAAGCTATTTTAACATATAAGACGTTATTTAATAGGAAGAGTGGGCCGAGTATGCCCCCATGATTTCTAAATGAAATAATTGTTGCATTCTGGTGGTCGTTGTCTAAATTTGATCCTCCATTAGTAATTTTAGTCTTGTGTCATATCTCTTGCAGTAGGGAAATGTTGTTCCAAGTATTGAAAATTTTATTGTTTTTTTTTAATTAAAAAATATTTTTTAACGTTATCGTCAGAAAATTATAAATACACAAAGGTAAGTAACAAAAGTTTTGAATTATTATGGAAATTCTGTTATTGATCCAAGTTTTGATTTTTTATGTTTTGATTGACTTGTTATTTCCTTGAAGTTGTCAAATGGCGGCCATTTATATTTTTGTTTATATGCTCCTAATATCGCACCCCCTAACTATTCCAAATACCGCACTGTGCGATATTAGGATTCATTTTGTATATCATTGATTTTTTTTTCTTCTTTTTTTCAAATAAGGCCAAAAAAAAAAAAAAAAAAAAAAAAAAGCTGTGGAAAGAAGAGAATATGCGATATTAAGAATACTTTTTAAAAGTTGGTACTAAGGCGTTTTGCTTATTTATTTGAAAAAAAAAATATTTTATTGGAAACCATTATAAGCAAAAAATGTTTTATTACAATGTTTCATGAACCCATGCTGTCAATCAGTTTCAATTTGTTGTACAGTCACGCCGAATTCCATCAAATTTTCAAAATGGGTGTGCTCTTAGCCACACTTCCCCTACTAAATCGAGGACGCTCTCAAACTTTGTGATTCGCTTTTCCCGTATCTCTTACAGTTTTTGAGACAGGAATCCTAACTCTACAGTTTGCTACTAGAGGGCGATGCCCATTATACCTCATTGTGAAATGCATATCTAAGGCTCCAATAAGTGGAGTTGACGACATCTTGTTGCCCAAAATAACCGCCATGTTGTAGCCCGGTTCAGCATTAGATTACCACCAGAGTCCGTATTTAAAAGGCCATGTCACTGTCATTCGCTGCCCACCATTACACTAACGCTAACTGATTTTAACCTGGTTTTTGGTTCCGAGCTAATAAATGGCGGGAATGATTCAGCCTGTATTATAGGAGCCCTACACATACTCGTTTTACTATACCTTGACATCTTTTTCATGGTTGTAGCTAACTCTGCGCACCATTTGAGGTGAAACCGAATTAAGGAATCACCCTGTATAGATAGATAGTTTTCGATATTATTGATGGTAGTGAATCTACTGATCTTATTCTTATAATTTTATTTATTGCTATAGTTATAGTTATACTTATGATTATCTTTATTCAAATTTAACGCTTCATTTTAAACAATTAAATGCAATTTTAAATTTTAAGCTCACCTTTCATTCTTTTATCTCAGTCTAAAAACTAATGAATTATATTTTTGTACATGCTTTTATAATTGCTGTTATATAATGTTTAAAGTAAATGCCTGTGGCAACTTACGTTTACACTAATTGAATATTTATCTGGTTTAAAATAAATATAGGTTAAAATATGTAGGGAACAGGGTATCTGAAATTACCCTTCTTATTTTAAACAATTAATTTCCATTAATTTGATATTTTAAACTCGCATATGAAAAATAATTAATTGTACTTTAGTATAAGCTTTTATATTTAATGTTTGGTAAAGCTTAAAGAAATTGCCGATGGCACCTAACATTTTCACTATCTTTTGTGTTGATAAATAATCCATACAATTATCATAAAATATATAAAAGTTTTAATATCGCTGTTTTTTATCTGTTAAAATGAAATTTTTCAATTATGGCAGTGCATTGAATAGAATTAAAATAAATTATTCATATTTTCGTAATTAATGAACTGAATCAGCTATGACATTTAAGATTGTATGCTGTAGCAGAAATTTTGTCTACATGTATAACTGAAAAGTATTTCTTAAGAGAATTTATGTATATCTGAGCTAATATATACAATTACGCAATTGTAAGGATCTAATAATTCCGTTCTTTTCTGTACTAAACGAGTTTCTTAAGTATTATAGAGAATTTTTGCATTAGAATTTAGGCAAATTATCGATATTCTTGTGACCGTTGAACTGAATCATGAATTTAAAAGTTAATTTCATACTTAAGGTGTATCCTTGCGTACCCACACGTTCGTTTATTTTAAAATTATAACAAAGCAATTGACGTATAATAAAATTATAAAGAAATATAGTTTGCTGCACATTTATATTGAGTTCTAAACAAATTGTTAATTGTACAACAATAAATTTTAACAGTAATTTTATAATTTCTGTTTGATAATTTTTAAGCCAAATTTTGGTTGCAAATTACGTTTAGACTAACTTTAGTATTAGTGACTAATATGCAAAATTATCATGTATAAGTTTTGCTATATAAATATTCTTTGTGTGTTAAATGGAGTTTCTCAATTACTTCAATGAATTAAATAGAATCTGAATAAATTATTCATATTCTTGTGATTTATGAACTGAATCATGAGATTTTTTGGAGTATATTTTGTATTTGAAGGTGTCTCCACATTTATCTAGATTCAAACGTATTCCTTCCATAATTTAAGCATAACTGGGCAATTTTTAAAATTGGCGAATAATGCATATAATCGCAAAGCGTAAACTTCTAATATTTCGTTTCATTTGTGTGTTAAATGGATTTTCTTAACTATTACAATGAACTAATTTCTATTAGAATTTAAATAAACTATTGATATTCTTCTGATTGTCGAACTATAACATGGAATGACTTTTAAAAGTTTATTTCGTAACCTCAAGTTGTCTCAGCGAGAATTCAGGATGAAAACAATTGCCTCAGAAAATTCAAACACACGTACGTTCGTTTCTTTCTAAAATTATAACAAAACAACTAAAGTATAATATAATTATCAGCAAATATACTTTACTGCGCGATTATATTGAATTCTAAACAAATCGTTAATTGTGCAACAATAAAGCGCTCAAACTTTGACGAGAAATGATTATGAAACATCCACGGAAATTTTCGCATATCTGGGTTTATTCTGAATAATTACAGCCTAAGAAAATCGCTCATAAAACTGCGGCGCTGTGTTATAGCCCGGTGAGTTTTATCCTTCCTAGGCACACATACCAAACCTTTTCTTCCACGACACTCTTCAAATACGTGACAAAGTACTCGCTTCTGCTATCCACTTAAAACAGAACTTTCAAGAATTGAGTCAATTTCTTTGTTTTGTCGTAGGACTTAGAGCTACTCAAGTTGTAACTGTCGATAACTTGGATGGGGAATCCATCCGGGGTATGGAAATGAAGACAAAGCGAAGATGAAGACAGAAGACAAAGCACCCACTTAATTTCGTCTTGTTCCTCGGGAGCGAGGGATCAACAAGGTGCAATAAAAGCCGTCTTATGGAAGAGAAGAATTTTAAGGATTATTTTATTCAAAAGATAAATTGTCTTCTGTTCCTTTAAAACTTAATTTATCACGATGAGTTTCGCAGTATTCGTGTCTAAGTAACTTGGAGTAGTTTACAAACTCTTTGAGGAAAGAATGTTATTGAAACTGCCAAAGTATTAGGTGATAATTACCCAAGTGTTATCTCTTCAGCATTAAATAAATATATCCTATACACTAACCAGAAGAGGGTGTTAAAAGTTTAATTTAAATTTTGTAAATAAATAGTGCTACGACTGCTCCAAATTCCTGGAGAGATTTATCTTCCTGAGTTAGTGAATTAATACTTTTATACTTAAAGAATTATTGGCTGAAATTTGTAGTTTTACTCTTTTTTTGTCAGACTTTGTTATTTTGTTACATTTAACTGAATTATAAATAAAAAGACATAATATATATATATATATATATATATGGTGTCTCCAAAAGATTGAAACTCGCTTTAATTTTTTACTTGTTGGAGATACGTAGCCAATGTAAGCTGCAAATGTGTTCAAAATAAGGTAGAAAATAATATTATGTTGATGAATTAATCTTGCTATTATCAATAAACCAAAGTTTGTAATACTATCGGCAACGACTAAAAAGTTACTTTAGTTCAAAGTTGTAGGTTAATTGAAACTCACACTGTGTATAAATTAGTATATAGTAGTTTTAGCTCGTAAAGTTTATTAGAAAAGAAAAAGAAACTTATTTTTATGATGAAAAAACACATCTGAAAATGTACTGTTATATTCGACAATAAATGAATACATTTTGTGCACTAGCCTAAAAAGGGTGCTCAAAGTTTGATTTAAATTTTGTAAATAAGTATCGTTATGACTGCTTTAAGTTCCTGGAGCAATTTATCATTTTGTCTGTTTTATCAATCTGACTGGCTGTCTTTCACAATACCCCTCCTAGAATATGGAACACAGCGCGACCAAATTAATACCAGTTATCCGCATGCATGCGAGAATGTCATATAAGTTATCAGAATTTTAAAATTTGAATTAGTTTCAGTGATATTAATTGTTTTGTGACTTTTAACGAAGTTTCTCCAAAGCTGACAACTAAGTTGCCCCTTTTTTATTAAAAAAAGGTGAAGAAAAAGGGAAATAATGGGATATCACGTGTTATTCGAAATGATGAACAAATATCATTATTTGTGTTTTGTTTGACTAAATCGATTCAGTGATTTTCACTTTAAAAATGTAATGTAAAGAATATTCATATGACTTACTCCCACATTTACTAAAATTATTATCTAAAAGCTGAAAGATTTTAATATTATTAATCCCTATGAAAATTATGAAAATTATTTATTATATAGAATCGTAATATTTTCCGAATAGTTTTAAAATGTAAATGACTGTGATAGGAACATGGAGTTTTGAGAATTGATTCTGAAAATATGTACAAGGTATATGAATCAAATTAAAAGTTTTGGTACTTTCGTGTTATAACGGACCCCCACAATTACGATTATGCCAAAGTTGCAGCTATGATTTCGCCAAGATCATCGCAAAACTTGTATGCATCATATATACACATATATATACTCCAAATACTCATATATGCGCCATATGCGTCGTTATATAAACATTATTTATGTTTTATATGTCATATATACATCATATATGCTCCATATATGACTATAACTTGGCCATATATGTCACGAAATGTTATATGCACCATATATTATTATTATGTCATCTATGCTGTATAATTTGGCGATAAATCTTGATCACTTGGCGATATATCCTTGGGGACCGCTATAACGCGGAAGTACCGAAGTTTTTGCCCAAACCATAGCAACCGACACTTCAGAACTTGAGATACTCGCCTGGACGAATTCCTTTACACGAATTAAACAAGTAAACAAGCATTAACTCAGCAATAATGGTAGTCTCTCCAAATTTTTATGCAAAATTCTCTCGACTAATGGTATTTTATTTCCCTTATGTCGCCATATTCTTATAAATGCATTCTGCTATAATTGCACGAAAATCCCGTGACGAGAAAAATGTATTGTTCGTAATTTTCGGTTCATATACGTTGCAAAAATGATTTCTTGTTTATAATAAGAAATTAAAAAAAATTAATATTATAAATGTTTTCTAAATGTAGAATTAATTTAGATTTCCTTTTCCCCAGAAAATCGGAAGATCATATATGTAATGCAAATGCAACACATCGGCTTGCTAAGTCGGCTAGTTCATACCTAAAAAAACAGTTGAATTTTATTATTATCGGAATATATTATTTTGCTTTATTTTTAATTCATATTACTTTTTTAGAATCATATTTATGCAGTTTAAAATATGTTTTTGAGAGAAAACTTTACTGCTCATTAATGTTCCTACGCGCTCCGTGAATTGAATGAATTTTATCGTTGATTATATTCCTTTAAAATACAAAAATGTCCGCTTTGTTTTGCCCAGTTCCCCACAAAATACAGAAAATCCTGCTCTCAAATCTAAAAATTACGTGAAATTTTCCAATTTAAAGCAGCATTTTCGTTAAATCACAGAAGTGTTCCGGTTACTGTGCTGCTTAGTACTTTTCCATATTAAAAACGGAATTTTTACTTATATGCCCCCCACCTTACCAAAAACACGAAAATTTCTCAAACCTAAGCTCAAAATTTTCTGAAATTCTCCAGTCAAAAGAGGTAAATTTTTTCAAATAGCAGAGAAATCTCTATCAGTCACAGGAGTGTTCCAGCAACTTGCTACCTGTTCTTTTTACGTTTTTTGAAGATTTTTTTTTTGAGTGTGTACATCTCAGTGTTAAATAAATAATACTTATTAGAGTAATACGATGAAGGTGTTAAAAGTTTAATTTTAAATTATGCAAATTAATAGCATTATGATTGTCTAAGCTCCTGGAGAAATTTATCATCCTTAACTTGATGATTTCATACATTTTTAATTAAGGAATAAATTACTCAATTGACATTTTTTCTTTATTTAGTCAGACTGTATTTCTTTAATTATTTCTTTTACAGTATATGCTGTTCATTAGAAACTTAAGTAGCTGAAAAGCTATTCTTGGGCAAAAAATAAAATTTTACGCAAAAAAATGCAGAGGAAAGAAGTAGAAATATAAAGAGAACAAAAAAAAAAAAAAATTAGAAAAAAAATTGAATGAATAAAAAATGAAGGTCTTCAAATAACAGAGAACTAAAGGGGTAAAAAAGAAAATAAAGAAAAAAAAGTAAATTGTTGCGGTAAATGAAGCAAATATGCGAAAAAACCCTCAGCGAACATAAACAAATCCTTTTCGCCGTCCTTATTTTTCTGCAATTGACATAACCACCCATGGTATTTTTTTAAATATGGATTTTGAAACTATTGGCGTATATTTATATATATTTTAAAATAAAAATAAGTACGATGATTTAATCATATTACTCTTATCCTTGAAATGAAAACAGTTTTTGTAAAATTTTTTGAAAATGATTTTATGGGCATTGAAGTGACTGCTATTTATATTTAAATCTATTTTTATTTAATTACATAATATGGAATTTGCAACTACTTGCTTATATTTATATATTTTTTTAACTTACATAAAAATAAGTACTTTAGTGTAACCACATATATTTTCTAGAATTTAAAGCGCTTTTTGTAAAAGTTATTGAAAACAATTTTATGAACATTGAAGCTTTTTCTATTTATCTTTAAATCTTTTATTAACTACATAATATGGATTTTGCAATTACTGGCTTATTTTTATATTTTTAAACTTATATAAAATAAATACAATAACGTAACTACACATATTTCCAAGAATTTAAGGCGTTTTTTTTTGGAAAAAATATTGAAAATAATTTAATGAGAGTTGAAGTTTCTTCTATTTACCTTTAAAGCTATTTTTAATTACCTTTCTGAAGACTTTTTATTTTTTCATGTACACTTAATGTTACTTATAAAAACAATGGAATGAGGTTCGTTGGTAACTATCAATAGAGAACATAATACATCTAATTTTACATGCATTGCAATTTTATGGTTGAATACACCTATTATAGTATCATAAACGAAAGATATTAACGGAAATATACCTTTAAAATTTTGAGTAATTCGTGGAAATCATACCAGGTAATTTTGCATCTTTTCAAATATCTGTCGGTATCTTTTGATGGCAGTGGACTTCTAGAACAAGTAAGAACAAAGCAAAGCCGCCCGAAAGCTCGCCTCTTGAGCTACGATTAATTTTGAGAACAAAGCGATGTATGAAAAATAAATTTGTTTGCCAACACCAACAATCTTCAGAGGAGCGTAAAACAAAAACAGAGCAATCTGTTCAAATGTAAATAACAAGAATCCGTCTCCATCGGCGTGCATTGTTCTTCAGATGATTCACGAATGGATTCCAAAATTTGTTTGTTCGTTTATCTTTCCTTTGCTAATGCAATTTATTCAGAGCGATTTTCGCTTAAGTGTTTCTTTGTTTAACAATTTATCGCAGTCTTTGTTTAATTAGGAATTAAAATCCTTAGCTTGTCGTCCGCCATTGTTATAAAATGAATGCGATTTCACCGCGCACGAATTTTTGTATTCTCTTTGCAAAAATGTATTTGGGGTAAAGTGAGTTGATAAACATGTGATTTCATATTACAATTTCTAGTGAATAATTTTCTAGAAATGTCTGTGGTTAGTTAATTGTGTTCCAGGTGTATATTGCATTAAATTAAATTTGTTACATTTATACAATAAAATTTTACTTTTCATAAACAGCAGAAAAATATTTCTCACTTGGTTTTAGATATTAATTATAAAAATACAATTAATTTATTGTTTTATAAAATTGTACACAGAATAATTTAACTTAATAAACCATTGGTTTTTGAAAATTTAATGGGTCCACAGATTGGAAAACAATTTACCCGTGTTTTTAAAAGTAGTGTTAAGTTAAAAAAAAATGTTTAAACATGTTAAATTTTGTTATAAACTGTATAATAAGATAGTTAAACTCTAAATAATCAAAAAGTAATTACTTTTTTAATAAAACGAAAGTTATAATTTTTTTTTGTACATTGAAATTACATATTGATCGAAAGGAATTAAAAAAAAAAGATTAAGCGGTCAAAGGGTTAAATTCAATTTATTTAAACTGGTTGAGCGTATAGAATAGAGAAAATAAAATCTTGTATAAAACTTACGCAACACATGGAATGGAAGCTTAATACAATATCCTGCATTTTCGAAATATTTTAAACACAAAATAATATTATTTTTCTGAAAAACAAAAGTTTGCAATATAATGTATGTTAAGACAGGGTGCATACGATCCTTACTTTGAGCGCAAATATTTCCAAATAGTAATCTTCGCATTATTTTATCGCAAAACTGATTTTTCATAGTTTCGCCAATTAAATAAGGGGAATATTATCATTTGGAAATAGCGGTACTCAAAAGTGAGTAAGAGTTTGAAGAGTCTCTAAAAAGATTGTTCAATAAAACCAATGACTTGTTTGAAGCGAAGAAATTGTCATAGTTTTCACAAGTACGAAATTAGAATTACGAAAATCAGCGTAAGCGCACCGCACCTTAAGTAAATTTAAAGAATTTATAGTAGTTTATCCAATTCCATTCCGTATTTTCTCTTATTGGCACTAACCTTGGAATGGTTAAGAAGTCTGCTTTTGTCATTGTAATAACTAGAATCTTTTATAAAGTTATTTTGAATCAAAATTATCTATTTTTATGTCTGACTTATTTTCTAATTTAAATCAAAACCATGTTTTTGTTGAAATGCTACTTTCTTTCAATTCTGCCCCTCTCTTATATATATATATATCTATATATATATATATAACCATATATATATATACTAATTATCTCATTGGAGATTTGGTTAGAATGTTGCGAGAACTTGACTAATTATCTCATGGAGATTTGGTTAGAATGTTGCGAGAACGTGATTAATGTTTTTTGAAATTCAAAGATATTATAATTATACATATATATATATATATTTTTTTTTTAATTTAATTTTTTTACTATGTATATGGAATCTATATTCAGAGTGTTGGGGGAACACTGTTGTTGTCAATTAATTATTACATTCTAATTCATAATTTCATAGTTTTTTTGGTGTTTCGGTAATGTTTCATTAATGGTTATATATATATATATATATATATATATATATATACTTGATAATTCTATATAAATTCCACAAATTTCATTCATTCAATTTCTTTCATTCAATTTTTAATTTTTAATTTAATTTCTTCTTCTTTTAAATAAGTATTTGCTATCTATATTCAGTGTGTTGGGGTTACAATTTCGTTGTCAATAAATTATTACTTACTAAATCATATTTTCACAGTTTCTGTTGGTGTTTCGGTAATGTTTCATTAATGGTTATATATATATATATATATATATATATATATATATCAGAATATAAATTGCAAAATAGCGAGGATAACTTCCTATATACGTCAGTTTTAATTTCACAAAAGTAAATAACATGAAAATTTATTTTTCAGTACTTGAAAAAAATAGTATTGTTTGATAACAGTATGTACAAATTTATACAGTGTATACAATTTGCTGTAATAAATTTTTAATGTAGGATGTAGTAAGAAATTTTTTTAAACAGAAAATAAACTTTAATATATTAATACAATTTTACGAAGAATAAAAATTTGTTGGTAAAATATTAAATAAAGGATTTTTTTAATTTTCCAAAGCAAACGTATTTACTTACATGATCTGTTTCAATAGACTATTGTTTTCTGTGATTAATGTTTTATAAATTACCTCAGAAAAAACAAATCAGCACAATGAGTGAGCTCGAAGATACTTATGTTTTTAATTTAACAAAATTACTTTTCAGCGGGGATTCCGTATTGTCCAGTATTGTCAGAGTCGGGATTTTTTTACATTCAAAATATCTATCATTTTTTTTCGATAATAATTTTCGATTTATTTATTCACAGAATATATGTTGTTAAATAAATCGAACATTGCTATTCTGAAATAGTGATATATAGATTGAATAAATTAATTTCCCAATTTGGCAACACCGGTAATTGGGATACCATCCCGACCAGGGTTCTCGCTGACTTTTGACCAACGTTAGCAATTGGGCTAATCAGAAATAAAAAACGTTAGCCAAATGAAAAAAAAATTTTGCAAAATAGATTCTTCATGAAAAACTAAAAAATTGATCTTTAACCCCTTAATGTACCATTATTTTTTTTTTCAGTATATTCTAATATAACCCAAATTTTTGTAACTACTTATAGATCAGTTATCCATGTAAATTCAACTAATCTGCTACAAAAAATATTAAACATATGTACATTTTAAATGCCTTGAGTAATCAAGAAAAAATACCAAACCCTATTTAAATCATTAAAATGTTATGAAATAAATCTTCCAACCCATGATAACTAAGGATTTTAAGATATATTTAATGAATTCTGAAATTTGAAAATGTAAACAACAAAATATATGTCACATTAAAAAAAAAAACTTTATTTTTCTAGAATTCTTGGGCTTTTCATTGAAGTCCATACTTCAAAGGCAGTTTCAAAATTGTATTGTTGCCTATTAGGCCGGTTAACGCATACTGAAATGACATTATTCACATTTTTTATATTCATTGCACTTCTCAATTTAGTTTTTGCTGTGTTCATCACACTGAACCCGCTTTCACAGTTCACTGAATGTAGTGACAAGATTGCAGAAAAATACAGCATATTACCTGTTATGGGATAAAGCTGCTGCAGATCGTTTTTTCGAATGAAATCTATGAAATCTCCTAAATTTCATAGTTCTGCAACGACAACTCAAGAAACTTTTAAATAATTTCCATTCTGTCTGACAACACCTCAGATAAGGAACTGCGTGTATCACCCAAATGCATAAGGTTAAAAATTGATTCAATTTCTTTTATACCATAGTTTTGAAAAGTGTCCTTTAGTAACGCGCATTAGAGTATCACCTGTCTCTCTCTCTCTCTATCTCTCTCTCACACACACACACACACACACACACACACTCACACACACACACACAAGTTGAACACTCGCAATTTGGCGAGTTTAATCATTCGTTTACTCGTCAAAGGAAGCATTTTGTCGCGATTTGGCGCAATGGCGAGCGGCAGCGAGAACCCTGATCCCGACAGTCATTTCTTAGTCGGGGTATACGGATATACGGTTCAGCCATATCTCGTTACTTATGCATACATACACCCACACACAAATACATAAATAAAAATATTAAAGTAAAATAAAATAAACGTTTAGACATTTTATGCCACACTTTGTGAAACAAAATAATTCCCCCCCCCCCAAAAAAAAAAAAAAGATTATGTTATATGTTTTTCATGGTTAAATATGATGTTTCTGTTATAAATAGGGATTTATTCTTAAAAGAAAAAAATAAAATAAAATAAAATAAAAATTTATTGTAAATGGATACTATACCAAACATTGTGAAAGTAATTGTTTATAAAAAATAAAAAAAGTTTAAAATTGTTCATGGTTAAAAAATAATGTTTCTGTAATAAATATGGATTTATGACTTCTATTCTATAGAATGCACTTAAAATTTTAAATGTACATGAAACAAAATAATGTTTATACGTAATATTAAACAAATAAATTCATAAGGAATCTAATATATGTACCTACAATCTAAAAATTATAAGTAACTTTGAAAAAAAATATTTATATGGTTTATTTCTATAAAATAAATACATTTTATTTAAAAGCACAACGAAATTTATTTTTACAATTAAGCGCTCAGCATCTTCTTACAATTAAAACAATATTCTATATTTAAGATACTTTTTGAAAACAGATAAACTGCACAAGATTTTTTAAAAATTGCTTGCAAAAATACTTTTTTAAACAGATACGTAGAGTTAGTAACTACACATTTTTTAAATCGTAGTTTCAATTGTTAAGCAACTTTGCTTTTGCGGCATTTTATTCTCCTTTTGAATAGTGTTTTACGTCGACAAAGAGACAATTTTGCTTGCAGTTGTTTGCTGTTCTATTTTCTTTGCAAATGAATATTAATTGGATAGAATATTCAAAAAGGAACCAAAAATATCTGTTTTCAAAGAAATCGTTTGTTAATGCTAGATTTGTTGTTCATTAATATTTGAAATTTATCTTTTGGGAATATCATATAATAGATTGCTTTAAGCTTCGATGTATATTTTGGAATAAAATGCTGTTTTATTTCTTCCTTTTGTGAAATACAGATTTTTAAAAAAGAGATGTGAGCGATTTTAAGAAGCGGAATGGGAATTTTTACAGGATTATGGATACCGTTTGTTTTTCAATTCGATCAGAATACGTGAATATTATGCGGTTATAAATGCTTCCGCTGAAGCAGATTTTTTGACTACAAATTTAAATAATACGTAATTCTGTATTTATTTTATGCAGAGATTTAAAAAAAAAAGTAATTCTAGAGAAGTCTCAGCACTATCTTTCATTGCTTTAAATGAATATTTAATAATAGCAATTTAATCAAGTAGATTTTAAAAATATGCTCATTTTAATATCTCTAGTGATAATTTGGAGAAAGACAAGAAGCTTTCAGCGTCCTCCATTTTTGGCCATATTGCTTTAACGCTTTATGTCCAAAATTATGAACTAATAAAATTGTCACTTTCCAAAGCATTTTTTGTAAATTTCTGAAAACAAATTAGAACAACCGTTCTTAAACTGTGCTCCGTGGACCCCAAGAGGCCCCCAACACATCTTCAAGGGGTCCGCTAAAATCTCACGTTCAATATGTTTTATTTAGATTTCGTAAGAAATACTACCTATTACATTCTTCCCTATGTTGAAATTTCTGAAAAATGTTTGCAGATCTATACCGATCGTGACTCCCAGAACCCAAAACTACTCCCAGTTCAAAACTTCATATAACTGTCTATCTATCTATCTATCTATCTATATCACTTTTTTATGGACAGACAACTTCCATAATTCTTCACAAATCTCTTCCAAACGGATACATAAAATGAAAGGGCAGAAAATATCGGTCAAGTTCGTTAATGGGCAAAATCGTACCAAAAGGGGGGGGGGGGGGAATGGGGAAGTGGTTGTGAAAACAAAAAAAAAACCCATAACTTCTTAATTATGATACATATTGAATCGGTTTAAAGTTATTATTACTACTAGGAAAAGGGTAAAAAATTTATGATATTTATGAGATTTTTGATATCATTAAAAATAGCCTCAAGGGAGAGGGGGGGGGGAATAAGGGTTTAAGAAGAAAAAAATCGTAACTTCGTCAATTCACAAGATATCAAATCCGCTTAAATTTATTGTAAATCTTCTTAATATTATCTACAACTTTTATATTGACAATTTTTTTATAGGACCAACTCTTACAAAGGAAAAAAAAAGAAAAGATTTGTTAATACTTAACAAATCCGCTGTAAATACCAATTTAGTTTATTAATTTTAATAGACGAGTTTCTTAATGTATTTATTAATTGTACTAATTTCCTACTTCAGCGGTTCTTAAATTCTTAGTTTCCATGGAACCGAAATGCGAATTGAAATTCTTTAGTTTATTAAATACAGGATATACAAACTAATAAAGAAACATGTGAAAATGGAACCTGTGTTTAAGGGAATCCTGTCTTAAACGTAAAAAATTCATGGTATCTAAGAAATAAATAAAATAAAATTATACTTGACAAAACGGAAACCTGTCTGAAACGGAAATTTTTTCAGGTGTCTAGTGATTTCATTTTTACATGTATTACTACATACATTAATGATACTGTATTTTTTAACAGCATTCTAAGCTTCTTTGATTTTACTCGTAAGTCTTTTTTCGGGTTTTATACAAGTAAAAAAAATTCCCTGACGGCTTCGCCTACAGGCACAGATAGGTTTTGAAGTGAGTGTTCCCAACTGCCGTATCATGGCAAAATAGTTCTTATTCTGCAATTTCCAATAAATAAACACCCCACAGTCTGCGTCCTCGAAATCTACCTGTGTAATCTACCTTAGTAAGTATACTTTTATTTTACTTTTTTCTTCAGTACCATGGATTTTTTTGCGCTTAAGACAGGATTTCATTAAACACAGGTTCCATTTTCACATGTTTTACTGTATATCTTTATTAGTTTGTATATCATGTAATTAATAAACTAAAGAATTTCAATTTGCGTTTCGGTTCCGTGGTAACTAAGAATTTAAGAAGATTATTACAATTAATAAATACATAAAAAAATTGTCTATTAAAATTAAGTAAATCGGTATTAATAGCGGATATGTTGAGTATTAACAATTCTATCCCGATGATTTCTTAAAAATTTTCTTTTAATATTTTATACAAATAAAAAATGTACAATTATAATGGCCTTATAAATATAAAAAATTTTCAGAACTGGAACTTTCCGCTCTATGTCTTTTACCATGAAGAATGTTAATCAGTTATCCATTTTATTCCTTTATTAAATTATCCGTTTAAAAATAATTATGGATTGTACAACGAATACTGATTATAGAACACGATAATATGAATTATCTAGAACTTATCTTAAATTGTATAACTGCGGAACGTTGTGTTATGTAAATTTTATAATGTCTTATATTGTATTTTAAAGTAAGTGTCGGGGCTTAAAGAATTAAAACAAATAGTTTTAAGATGAACTTTTGAAAATAAAGTTACTTAAATGTGTGCTCAATTTTAAAGGGGCTACTTTCAGACACACTTTTGAATTCATTTTTGTTCGGAAAGACATGAAATCGACAGGTGTTTTTAGGTGCGTTCGTAATTATATAAATACGTAGCACCTATTGTCGTCGTCTGGTCCGTCCGTCTCTCTGTCCGTCCGTCCGCATATAACAACGCAAAAACTACCCAACGCAATGGTTTGAAATATAAGATAGATTATCTTTGCAGAATTTTGTCCAGACATTTCAAATTTTTTAAAAATTGAATCAAAACTTTAGAAAATATTAATAAAAACATTTATTAAGAAATTTGATTTTATTTTTTAAATCGGTGCTTTCTTTTTGTTGGAGCTTTCGAAGTTGAATCGTCAAGCGACCGAGATACTTATTTTATGACAGAAATTAATCTGCAGACGATATAATTCATTTCACAGAATTAAAAGTCATCAAGATCTGAATATTTATATAACTAGCTATAGTACGAACGCACCTCGTTTGTAACATTTGACGTACAATTTCCAACTTGTTTATTCAAAAACAATGTAATCAATCACAAAGTGACTTAAATGTATTCTCAAATTTAAAGGGACTACTTTCAGAGACACTTTTGAGTTTCATTTTTTTTTCGGAAAGGCATGAAATTGACAGGTGTTTTTATTCAGAAACAATGTAATCAAACACGTTTTTCATTTTTTTGGTAAACGCAAAAGGTCTTTCCCAAAATACTGTCAAAGTCGGCGTTTTGAACAGAATATCCAGACGTGACACCGAGAGGAGGAGAAAAAAGGATTGTTACGTGACACGAATCACTTATAACTCGATAAGTAATTTATTTATCAAAAAATGGAAAACTAATTTCGATTCGAAATCTCTTCCACAGTCAGGCATGCTGATTTTATGACTTTGCGTTTAAAAATGAGTCAGAAAATATGTCAGAAAATTTTGTGTTGTTGATCAGGTCATTTGAGAACCACCTTAAGGTTGGTCAGTGAGATATTAAATTCAGCCGCTAGCTAATGTTAAACCTATGGGCGTAGAATGGATTCGTACTTAAAAAATATCTCCAGGAAATTTAAAATTTTAAAGTCTTTTTTTCAATACGATCGTCTTGAAGGATGTCACTTTCTTTTCTAATGAGCAAAATATTTCTAAAATCTATGCTTAATTTAATATTTTGTGTGTTAAAATCTTAGTGAAACTGACGAGCTCTGAGTAAGATTTTAGCACTTCAAATAAAATTAAGTATACATTTTAGAAATATTTTTACAAGTAAAAAAAAAAAAAAAAAAAAAAAAAAAAAAAAGAAAATAAAAGAGATATCGATTAAGAAGAGTACACAGAAAAATAAGTTCAAAATAATAATTTCCCAAGCCGATTTTTTAACTCAGCTCAGCTGAAATTATGGGTAAAATTAAAGTTCAAAATGAAAAATTTTGAAAATAAATTTCGAAAAATTTCGCAAATTATTTTCTTAGTTCCCATTATTATACACATACATTAGTATACACTAGTATGTAATACACTATTCCCTTTTCTACACAGTATTATTTCTATTCCATTTTCACATTAGTTTAAACATTTTTGCATGCTGAAACAGCGCAGAGCCATCTACCGACGAAAATTTGATTGTTATTTAAACTACTGTAAGCAAAATTTGTGAGCTAAATTATAACATGTCATTTATTTCATCTACACGTTTATTATAGTTAGTTAACTATTGGATTTTAAACTTAGGATTCACCCTGTAGTTCTTTGCTTAGTATTTCTTTTGTAAGAAAAATACTAACATGTAAAACATTAAATTTATTAGAATATTTATTACATTAGAAAAATTATTTATTATATTAGAAAAATTATTTATTATATTGAAAAAATTAAACACTTCAACCTTAATAGAGAATTTCTTTACTTTTCAATAGTAGCTTTAATTCTTTAAAATGGAGACATCATAAATGACAGATTTATAGCTAAAACAAAAAGGATTATTTTTAAGCGAATTTTAATGCATGTTCTTCAATAAATGGTTCTTAGAAAGCATTTTTCTTAGGCTATGGATTGAAGTCGATGAAAATGCTAAACTTGCGAAACGACAGTTTCAACTGGTCGGAGCGATTATCTAGGGAGCTTTAGCATGAATTAAGGCAGGAGAAACTGGAAGACCTTAAAGTTATTTGACAGTATGAGGCCTTAAAAATTTGCACTCTGGTTAGTCATACATGAATGGAAGGCAATTCCTGTCACGGTGGTGTTTGATTTATATTTTTATAAATAATTGATCGTAAGAGGAAAGCTACCTGGAAAGCTACTATTGAACCCTATATTGCATTTCGATGCTTATGTGAATCAATTAAAGTTTCACCCAATACTAAATCTGTGAAGAAAAAAAATTGTAATTTTCCGTAAGTCGGGTGCAAATCTCGAAAATAACTGATCCTCGCCCGCACCCAATAACAGCATTTATTTTGGGGTAATTAAAACAACGTTTAGATTTTGAAATAAAATGTGTTTAGTTTGCGATATTATTTCTCATTAAAACATTTCTTTATTTTTAATTTTTTTATATTTTAAATGAAATGATTGGAAGTTAAGTATTTTAAATGAAAGACATGCATATTAATTGACTATGAGTGAAAGGTTTGTATTTTAAGTAGAATGAGTGCAATGCGAATGATAGTCCTGCCCTATGGAATATCCCTGCGCCCGGCTAACAGAAAATTATCAAAAAATTGCATAGATTTGACTGCTATATGCAGGGCTTTCAAAATAGTTAATCGAAATAAAAAAAGAAAAGGGACCATGTACATTTGAAAGGGGCACTTAGAGAGACCATTTGTATTTTAAAAAGGAAATAAGAATGTATATTTTTTTTACTTTTACTTTTACTTTTTTTAGGCGATTTTTTCTCAATATAGAAGCAACTACACAAAAATTATTTCAGAAAATATTTTAGTCGAACAAAAATCTCATTAATCAATTCGTATACAATGGATGTTTATCAATACACAGTTAAATGTTGTATTGCAAGATAGAAGTATCCAATATCTAGCATTTATTGCCACCTATTGACATCTGATACGCTTTTGACAATTCTTAAAAAAAAAGAAAAGAAAAGAAAAAAAGAAAACCTCACAAGAGAAAGGCTTATCTTTAGTATGAATTCGCAGGCGGCCATTTAAATGATATTTTTGAGAAATCAAAATTGCTGCTTCGTAGATATTTATAAAAACAAATTGGTTCAGTAGTTGTCTCATAAGTTATAAAAGAAAAAAATAATGGAGCGTAGGGTTGAAAACTGGAACAATTTTATTTTAGAGACCGTACTAAATGTCAGATATAAGGTTATCAATAAGCATATTCATATAAGCATAATTTTTTTCTATGATGAAATCATAGTGACGATTGTATCTTAATTTCCAGTAACTTCTTTTGTGGATAACAGATATCTAGTACGCCAGAATAATAATTTTAGAAAACAATGAAAAATTATATATATAATTAGATTTATTTAAAAAAAATGTAAATTTGTTTGCCATATAATTTTACAGTATTGGCACTCGTACTTAGCATTTAGAGAAAATGAACTTTTAATATTAATGCAAATTTCCAGCTACTCATTTTCCACAATAAAATATAAGTTTTATATTTTGCCAGCAAATTTTTCACAAGTTAATAAATATCAGAATACCGTTGTTATCCCTTCAGATGCCTTATTTGTAGTTAAGTTTGGTTACTTTTATTTGAGCAGCTATGCACCCCTTTATGATAGCTGTATTTTTTTTTAAATGTACATCCAGGCTCTCATTTTTAAGAATTTATTTTACCAGTGTGAGTATTTTATAAATTAGGACAAAAATTAGATTCTATAGAAACTTCTCTTACTGTATAAATAATAATATAGGGCTTAATGATGAAATATTTCACTATTGTGATGTCATTTATTTCTGGATAGTCATCTCTACAACTATTGTCTAAATGATAAAATATCTATTTATTACTATGTAGCTGCAAATGAGAATATGCACGAAGAAAAAAAATCAACCATTTTTTATTTAAAAAAAATTCTAGCCCATAAAACTGACATTTTTGTGACGCTTTATTTCCTTAAAACTAAATATGAATTTAATATTTTGCTATTGAATATTTCACTAGTTAATAAATGTCAAAATACCGTTGTAATCTTCGCAATTGAATTATTTTTATGTAAGTATGTTTATTTTTTTTGACGCCGCTATGCACTTCTTTATGAAACAGCTGTATTAAAAAAAGTACATTTGGTAGAAAAGAACATTATAGAAATTAATGTACATTTGGTAGAAAAGGACATTATAGAAATTAATGTACATTTGGTAGAAAAGAACGTAAAGTAATAAAAGTACATTTGGTAGAAAAGAACATTATAGAAATTAATGTACATTTGGTAGAAAAGAACGTAAAGTAATAAAAGTACATTTGGTAGAAATGCACGTATAGCAATAAAAGTATATTTGATAGAAAAGAACGTAAAGTAATAAAAGTACATTTGGTAGAAAAGAACATTATAGAAATTAATGTACATTTGGTAGAAAGTAACGTAAAGTAATAAAAGTACAAATGGTAGAAAAGAACGTATAGCAACAAAAGTGCATTTGGTAGAAAAGAACGTAAAATAATAAAAGTACATTTGGTAGAAAGGAACGTATAGCAACAAAAGTACATTTGGTAGAAAAGAACGTAAAGCAATAAAAGTACATTTGGTAGAAAATAACGTATAGTAACAAAAGTACATTTGTTAAAGAAGAACACATAGCATTAAAAGTGCACTTGGTAGAAAACATATAGAAACAAAAGTATACCTGGTAGAAAAGAACATATAGTAACAAAAGTACATTTGATTGAAAAGAACATATAGGAACAAAGTTTGGTAGGGAACAACATATAGCAACAAAAGTACATTTGGTAGAAAAGAACAATATAGTAACAAAAGTACATTTGGTAGATAAGAACATATAGTAGTAACAAAAGTACATTTGGTAGGTAAGAACATATAGTAACAAAAGTACATTTGGTAGATAAGAACATATAGTAGTAACAAAAGTACATTTGGTAGGTAAGAACATATAGTAACAAACGTACATTTGGTAGAAAAGAACACATAGTACATCTGGTTCTCTTTTCTAAGTAGATTTTGTTTTAACAGTTTGGTATTCTATATATTAGAAAAAAAAACCCAATCAGATTCTTTAGAAACCGCACTGTATAAATGAGCCGACCAACTCTTCTTTGCACTTAACTTGTCTCTAATAAAAAAAAAATAATACATTTATTTGAAAGTTATTAATTGTAATTTTCATTTACAGCTAGCTAATTAATCTATACTTTAACAGGGCGAAATTTCAAAATAATTATTAATGTCATTGTTCTTTTTCTAATATTGCAAGAGACCCCCCCCCCCCCAAAAAAAAAAAAAAAAAAAAAAAAAAATACTGGGGACGGTAACATAGAAAAAAGAGGCAAATATAGACTTTAATGAACGTGAAAAATGGTATTAGAAACAAAAAAAAAATGCATTGCTGATTACGTTCCTAAAATTTTATTTATTAATCTAGTCAAAATGCTAAATAGGAGTCTGAATTAATTATTTGCATATTTAAAAAAAAAAAAAAAAACTTAACTCGTCTTTGATGAAAATAATAGTAGATTAACCCAAATAGAATTTTAGGGCTTCATTATGAAATATTTCAATATTGTGATATCGTTTATAGCTTAATAGTGATCTCCAAAATTTTTGTTTGGGGAATAAAATATTTATTTATTTCTATGCAAATGAAGATGAGAATATGCATTAAGAAAAAAAATATATTTTTCTGTTTCTGCTTTTCAAAATTTTCCCAAGTTGGAAAAATGACATTTGTCTAAGACTTTATTTTTTTAAATCTGAATACGAGTTAATATTTTGCCAGTGAATTTTCTACCAGTTAATAAATGTAAAAAAAAAAAAAAAAAAAAAAAAAAAAAAGTTGTAATTTTCTCAGATCAATTATTTTTATGTAAGAGCGCTTGTGTTTTCGGAGAAGCTATGCATTCCTTTATGATACATCGGTATTTAAAACAAGGAATATAACTTAAAGAATTACGTAACATGCTTTTAATACCAAATTTAACATGATTTCAAACAAAAGCGAAAAAAAAATATTTGAATATTCCATTGTCATCGACAAATGACTTTTTGTACAATATCTAAAAAAAAAAAAAAAAAAAAAAAAAAAAAAAAAAAAAATGTGAATATTATGCACTCAAATATTGTAAATATTGTGCATTTGATAATGACTTTGTTATCGATATTGACATTTTATGCAGTATATGAGCAAAAAAGGAAACTTCATGAACATTGTCATCGACAATGAAATTTTGTGAAATATATGAGCAAAAATGAAAGTTACATGAATATTGCATAGTTATCGACAATGAACTTTTGCGCAATATTGGATAAAAAAAAGACGGAAACTACATGAATATTGCACAGTCATGGACAATGAACTTTTGTGCATTATATGAGCAAAAATGAAAACTTCATGAACATTGTCATCGACAATGAAATTTTGTGAAATATATGAGCAAAAATGAAAGTTACATGAATATTGCATAGTTATCGACAATGAACTTTTGCGCAATATTGGATAAAAAAAGAAGGAAAATACATAAATATTGCACAGTCATGGACAATGAACTTTTGTGCATTATATGAGCAAAAATGAAAACTACATGAATATAACGTAGTCATGGAAAATGAATTTTTGTGCAAAAATGGAAACTATATGAATACTGCATAGTCATCGAAAATGAACTTTTGTGCAATATTGGAGGGGAAAATGGAAACTACATGCACGTTGCATGATCATCGACAATGAGTTTTTGTGCTCTATTGGAAAAAAATCGGTTCGAGAGAAAAAGTGTAAAAATTGATTGCAATATTTGACACAGACAGGCAGAAAACAGTCGAAGTTAAATAAAAGCGTGTAAATAGAATATCCAGTTTCTCATTTTTAAGTATATATCTTTTAAACAGTGGGTTTTACAAGATAAAAAAAACAGATTCTTTAGCTAATTCACTTAAAGTATAAATAACAATATAGAACTTCATTATGCAATACTTCTCTATTGTGATGTTGTTTATCTTTCTCAATAGTCGCATATAAAACTATTGTCTTAGGCAGTGTTTCTCAGCCTTTTTTATCATTCGGCACACTCGAATCCACGCACAGTGTGGTATTTAGCTCCAAAACATGGCCAAAAATGATTTTTTTAAAAACCGGTTTCCTACCCTGTATATTATTCCTCAAAAAGTTTAATAGTTACTGCATCCAAAGGCGAAACGTGCAAGGCGCTAGCGCAACACAGCGCGCCACTCGATAAGTCCAAAGTTGCCGTTCGCTTCCAGTGGTCCTGTGATTTTACGATGCGCTCCGATTTTAGTGTTTTGAAATCTCTTGTAGTTGTGTGTCTAAACAATTTAGTGGTTGTTGTTGTGATGGATTATTTTGAACCGGGTATATACTTTATACACACTACATTTACCTAATGAATATCCTGCGGATTTTTTGTCTATATGGTCAACAACTTAGGTATAGTTAATAGTGGCATAAATAATTATTTATAATATTTAGAAAGGATTTTGTTATATTTTTAAACATATTTAAGCGATGAAAACTATTGTGTAATATGCAGTACTTAGTATACAAGGCAATTATAAAAAAATCAGCCGCCCGAAACCGCCCCCTATTTTTAACGATTTTTTTTTGTTGGTTCCTACAATTTTTTATATAAATTACTGCGATTTATTTTTTTTATTTATTTTGGTAACAGGGCTTTCAGAATTGAGATCTATGACTCGAAATGAGTTGTATACCATCATGCAATGCTCAAATGAGTCAACATTTGATGGAAATCCACAATTTTTGGAGCAAGAATTATTGAGAAATTATTCTGAAGGTGATCCAAGGATAGCTGAGATGAAGCAAAAGCTCTCCGTTATTAAAAATCAGTTCAAACAAAAATAGGTAGCTACTCATAAAAACAAGGACAATATTTTAAGATAACAATACTAATACAAAATTAATACAGAAGAATTTGAAAAATATTGCTAAGAGATTGCTGAACTGTATGTGTCGCTATATGGTTTTAATCCCATATCCCCTACAGTGCACAAGGCACTTCGTCATGACACAGACTTTATAAAAAAGCTATTCTGCCAATAGGCCAACTATCTGAAGAGGCTGCAGAAGCTCGCAATAAACATATTAGGTCATTTAAATTAAACTACAGAAGAAAGTTTTCGCGAGTGGCCTGTATGTGTACATTGAAGTCCTGAATAGGCTTCTTTTAACTTCTGACCCCCTAAACTGGCATGAAATGCAACACAAACTAGAAAAGAAAGCCCTTATCTTCTGAAGTTTTACATCTATCATCAGAAAGTGATATTACAAATGTTAATATTCTTAAAGACAGTAATAGTGATGAAACTGATGAATAAATGCTTTCATTTATAAATAAGACTTTATTTTACCGCTTTCACTCTGCAATTCAAATAAAAAAGAAAACTGCTCAGTTAAACTGAGGACATTGAGATCACAGGCATTTCTCACTAATTGTATATTATACTCATGCCTCTCGAAAAATAAGGAAATTGACTATATATTAAGGGGATCATACCCCCATTTCCCCCTTTATATTTAACCAATCAACCCCCAAAACTAACCAGAGAAGTGCTTTAGGCTTAGATGCTTTACACTCACGCTAAAAAAAAAAAAAAAAAATTATCGGTTAAAAAAAAGAAAAAAGTCGCCAAATTTAGGGGATTTTTTTCTTTAATGGCAACCTAGCCATTGTATTAAGTTATTCGTTTGGCGCAGTCTTGGAAATCGCGCCAAACAAACAGTCGCCAATCTTTTGTTTACATTTTAGCGTGATAGTAACACATCTGTTCCGTGCTTTATTACAATGAATATATATACAAAATTTGAAGAAAATCGAGTAATTCTGCATGAAAAACTCATTTATCTAAATTAAGGGGGAGTTAGCCCCCCCCCACCCTTTATATTTAACCGATGAACCCCCAAAACTAACCAGAGAAGTGCTTTATTACAATGACTATATATACAAAATTTGAAGAAAATCGAATTATTCTGCATGAAAAACTCATTTATCTAAATTAAGGGGGAGTTAGCCCCCCGTTACCCTCCTTTATACTTAACCAATGAACCCCCATAAACTAATCAGAGAAGTGCCTTATCACAATGGACCTATAAACAAAATTTGAAGCAAAACGGTTATTTCTATCAAGAGTTATCACGTTACGTACATACATACATACATACGTACGTACATACAGAACCGGCGGGCACATTAGCTCTCAGGCTTTGATAGCTTGTGAGCTAATAAAAACGTAGATGTGTAGCTTTTAGAGGTATAAAATAATTTTGGCCAGGTTTTGGGAAAAATACCACACTGTGCCACGGTTAAACAGTCGGGGCCCACTGAACTTATGATGCTTGAAAACCCATGAAAGATCTTTTTTAATCTATTTTATAAATCAAAACCATGTCCGCGAATAACGTTGACGTTATATCGGCGGAAGCAAGAATTTAAGCCTTCCATTGACCGTTTTTCGCAAATTTAATTACTCCTAAACATTGTATAATTTAAATTTTTATACCGTTGAATAGGGGATAAAATGCATTTTTAAATGGAATTTTGTTTGAAAACTGTTCTGAATTTATATATTTTTTATGCTTTTTAAAATAATTTTCAAGCGCGATTTGTGAAAAATCCATCTTTATCGCATGCAGTCCGATTACGAAAGATTAATCAGTTTGCACTTAAAACAATATAAATAGTCCAGTATTTGTTTCCGGCTAATATTCCATAACGAAATTAAATATCTATTTATTTCTATGTAATTGGATATGAGAATATCCATTATAAAAAAGATTCAACTCTTTTTGCTTTTCAAAAATTTTTAGTCCGTAAAACTGACACTCTTGTAAACTGTAGAACTCAGACAGTTTCATTTTAAAGTACTCTTGTTAGTTCGTAGAATCTTGATATAACTTTACTGACTCAGAATGTTGCATTTTAAGGTATTTTTCTTAGTTCTTAGAACCGTAAAATAACTTTACTAAAGTTTTTCGAGGCACACTGGGCCACCTCTCACGGTACAGCACCATGTTGCGAGAGCCATTGGTCTAAAGAATAAAATATCCATTTATTTCTATGTAACTGCATATGAGAATATGCATTATGAAAAATATTCAACTCTTTCTGTTTTTCAAACTTTTTCAGCCCGTGAAACAAGCAATTTTGTAAACTGCAGATCTCACGTCAGTATGTTGCATTCTGAAGTACTTTTATAAGTTTGTAGAATCTTGATGTAATTTTAATGACTCAGAATGTTACTCAGAATGTTGCATTTTGAAGTACTTTTGTTTGTTCCTAGAATTTTGATATAACTTTACTGACTCAGAATGTTGTGTTTTAAAGTACTTTTGTTAATTCGTAGAATCGTGAAAAATAACTTTACTGAAAATTTTTGCGGCACTCTTGAGAAACTCTCGCGGTATACCAGTGTGTCCCGAGAGCCATTGGTCTAAGGAATAAAACATCCATTTATTTATATGCAACTGCATATGAGAATAGGCATTAAGGAGACATTTTTCAACTCTTTCTGTTTTTCAAAGTTTTTTTATCCGTAAAACTGACAGTTTGGTAAGACTTTTATTTTCTTAAAACTGAATACCAGTTTAATATTTAGCGAGCGAATTGTTCACAGATAAATAAATGTCGCTGTAATCTTCTCAGATGAAAATGGTTCTCTTTTGAATAACTCATCACTCCTTTGTTTGGAAAATTTTTCGAAAAACATCCAACAGCGAGAATATTTTTAAAATATTCAAATCATGATTCTCATTTCTCTCTCTTATTGTGTCCCGAAAATATAATTAATGTAAATATTAATTTATTGCATACACAGAGCTTCTTTTAATTTTCAAAGTCTTCAGGATTTATTAAAAGCCTTTAAATGAGCATCATATTAAAACAAAACCCACTCCTGTTGAAAATCAGAAAGTTGCTGGAGAAAAATAATCATCTTTCTTTGCATCTAGATTTTAATCAAAATTAATTTCAAATGTCTTTGTTTATTGTTTACTGTGTCAAAATGAAACATTTCACGATAATGAAAAACTTTTTTCCCGTTTGTTTGGGAACAAGCAGATAATGCAGTCATTGAAATTAGCTCAAGTATTACATGGCATTAAATGCTGGAATGTATGTAGATATAATGAGCAGTTGGATGTTTGGATTTTTGTTGAAAGTCATATTTTCAGAACTTAATGCTTAAAAACAAATATTTGTTTGTGATTTCGTTGTCTTCAAAAACTGCTATTGAAATAGAACTGGCAGTGTTGATAGCATTTTATGAAGTTCTGTTGAAGAGTTTGTTTTCTTTTAGCTTATCCGTATAATATTTGAACAAAATGAAATTATTTATGCTATTCATTTTACAATACTGCTTGAAGTGATTTTCGGATATGAAATCCTAAGTACATATTTTATGTGCTTATCCCATTTTTTTTGGCCCGATTTTCTTTACTTAAAAATATTTATTAAGATGGATTTTTGATTGTGAATCACCGCATTGTTATTTCTAATAGTTTTTATTGATCATTGGAAAATAAACATGTCAAAACTGTCAAAAGCAGCTTCGTAGTAAATTTATCTTTTTAATTTTTGGCTTATTCAGCTCTTTCAAATGTTTGCTTACACAAAGCAAAGCAAGTTATAATTGTTTAGTGAAAATGCAGATATTTTTAATCAGATTACCATGAACGTTATTGCATTTTTTCTTACATTTACATGTTCCCTATTTAAATATTTGAAACATTCGGAAAAGAAAACAAATGTTTCAGTAAACTGGCATTATCCTTGTGTTGTTTTCTCAGTCATTAAATCTTCTCTTGTAGTTGAAACTGTGCCATGCAAAAAAAAAAAAAAAACAAGTTTTCAAAATGAAATGATAGTTTTATTAAAATTTAACATAAAAATTCAAGATATACATTTTCGTAGAAGTCAATAAGATATTCATATAGGAACCACGTATTATTGATGATTGTTTAGTGTATAGTTCTTATATTTGAATGATTAAATTGGAAAATTGCGGAATTGTATTTTAGCACATTGTTGACCGGCAATTTAATATAAAATTTTCGTTTAGAGTCAATATAAATAGAGCCTTTTTTTAAAAAGTTGTTGTAATACTCTTTGTCTAGTTAACTTTTTCAAACTTACGCATCAGTAAATATCTCCCAGTATGTGAATTTCATGTAAAGTTTCTTACACTCTAACAATGTATTCCCAAATGTATCGTATAAATACTTCTTTTTGAAAAATGTTTATGTCGTGAAAATTATAAAGGCGGAACTAAGTATTTAGGACACGCCTTTAGTAAATGACAGTAGTGAATAAATGACAGTGGCCAGTCAACAAATGTTAATTTGCTGTGTTTTCCGTATTTGAAATTTTATAATTTAGATATTTTTTTCCTATAAATGCTCTTTCATAATTTCAAAAATTAAACTAGGGTTTTATTACAATTCAATAGAAAAAGTCAACAGATTTTTATAGAAATCAAGACATTCACGTAAGAATAAACACAATTTCATGATTGATTTGTATAAAATTGTATTTTTAAATGATTAAATTGAGAAATTTTTGAAATTGGATTTTAATTTTCTGTGTTTTGCCTAATTTAAATTTTATACTCTCTCTATTTTTTTCTTATGAATGTACTTTCATAATCTTCAAAATAAAAAGACAGTTTCATCGGTATTTAATAGAATAAAAAATCAGAAAGCAGATTTTCATAGAAATCAAAACATTCATGTAAAAATCACGATATTTTTATGATTGTTTTATATAACGTTATTATTTTTGAATGATCAAATCAGAATATTGTGGTAATTCTATTTTAATCTTCTGAGTTTTCGCTAACTTACATTTTATAATTATTAACAATTTTTACAAATGGACTTTCATATTTATGATGATCGTCATGTCCAACTTTTTTTTCGCTATCAATTTAAGAGAAAAAAAATATATTTTTCAAATATTTTTGTTTGGAAAAAAATAAGAATTTCAAGCTGCAACACCTGAATTACTTTTTAGAACTGCCATATAATTTCAACACGAATTAAACTGAACTAATAATTTTAGTTGGACTAAAATCATTAAAAAAGAATATGAATTTTAAAACCAGTTGATATTTATGTATTTCATTTATATAATGGTTTAAATTTTTGCATTGATGAACACTTTCTAATTTATTTTGAAAAGTACTATTATCTTTTGAAGAAAAATAAAATAAAACCTTGCAAAAAAAAAAAAAAATTATTTGAAATAACTTCTTTTAAACTGTCACATTTACTACATTATTTTTGAAAATTATGAATTGAATGAAAACAATTTAATCTATTCCAGTGAACAGACACAAATTTAAAAATGTGGTATATTCAATGTTCAAGAAATATTTTTCTTTCTTGTTTCGTTAGATATTTGGTTATATTTGTCATTTTTTAATCAAGAAAATTTAAAATTATTCAAACGAACATTATCTTTAGAAGAATATTTCTAATTGTGGACTTGTAAAATATAATTTTTAGTAATCTAACCAATTTTTTAAAAAATAACGCTAAAAGTAAGAATAATTCAATTATATGCCTCTGCGCAATTTTTTCCTGTTAATTTAAAAATATAGTATTATTCAGAAGATGAAGTTTTGTTCTCATTAACAGATACATGAAACAAAAGAAGAATACCTAGATGTATCTGTGAATAAGTGATGAGAAAGAGTGTAAGCGAGAACTGTTAATACATTTAAAAAGAAGCTTGCTTAAAAATCTGTTTATACATTTGCTCTTAACTGAAATATTTTATTTATTACACACTTAAATTTCCTACACATATTCTGCCATATTTATGTTTACAAAAATTTAAGTAACGCTGGAACGTACCTTTTTACTGTACAAAACATTTTTTTAGGTAAGAAATTTCCAGACAAATATTTCTTTAAAAGTGTAAATTAAGCATATGGTTTAAATTTAGAATAATTACGCTCTTAATTTTAAAGCTGACAAGTTTTCTCACAAGGCTGTTAGGCGTACTATTTGTTTTAATTTTCAAGTGGAAAATGATCTCAAAAAGGGAAAACAAAATAAAAATCTGTAAAAACTAAACACGTTTATACAGATTCTTCACTTACTTCCCTCCTTGTTTTTTAAATCCTGACTGGTAATTTTTCAACTTTGTAAAACTTAATTTTCATAATCCAATTAACTTCATTCTAGTATGTAATTAAGTTACCCCGTTCTTGAATACTTTATTTCATCTTTTTTTTTCCTTCTTCTACTGCCGTCAAGGTAATTTTTTTCATGACACGTCGTGTTTAATGAAACTTCAAGTAATTGCGACAATTTTTAATTTATTAGACTTAGGCTGTTCTATTAAACTAAATGAGCTGTCTTCATTAGTTTATCCCTGAAACATCTGTAGCAATTATTAAACTGTTCTGTTTGAAAGGAAATAGGATTTTATGTAATTTTATTGTTGAGTTTGGCGTTCTGTAAAAGATTTAATTTGCATATTTTTAAGAAGGTTCAGTGAAGTGTGAGGTTGAAATAAATACATTTTTGAATGCGTTTCGAAAAGCTTACTGCTGATCTCTTTAAAATGCTTTTTTGTTTTTTGTAACAAAGAGAGTAAATTCCCTTGAGGAAAGTACATTACTTTCCGAAATGAAAAATTACCGAGCGAAAGTAAAGAATTTGTTTATTTAAACAATAATTGAAATTACGCATTATGTGGGGCTTAATGAATGATAAATTCTTTTTTGATGTTAAGATTAACTTATTTAAAAAAATGAAAGATAATCAATAAGACACTTTTCATTACTTTTGAATATGATAAATTTGTTTTTCATCATTTTCGTCGCAACATAAGTTTATAACGTGGTTATTTTTAATCACTCATGGGTAATGAAACAATAATCAGTTATTCGTTTATATGTGATGTATGTATCATGAACTATTTCATACAATGAAAAAAAAAATATTTAATTTTACAGAAAAAACTCTCAATCAGGACGCCAACACTCCTCCCCTTTATTTTACGTGAAAAACTTTCATTTATTAAGAGCTTTTTGTTATTTTAATATATTTTGCAAACTCAAAATAGCATGTCAAATAAAAAAAAAAAAGAAAAAGAAAAAAAAAAGGCTTTACTTGATATTAATTTTACGTTAACATAAAACGAAAACATTTTTCCTTTGACAGATTTTAATTTAAAGCCAAAACGTAGTAACTTATGTTTAATTTGCTTTTTATTCTGTTTAATTTGCCCTGGACAATCATTTGCCAACTGTACTAGTTACTTAACAGAACCGTTTATGGACCATATTGCTAAAAAAATCCATGATTGGAAATTAATTAAAAAGTCATAAGAAGTCACTAAACTGAGTTACTGTTAAAAAAAAAAGGTTCAATCAAATGTGTACCCTCACCCGACTTATTCGACGATGAAAATTTTTACTATGCGATATTTAGAAGTAATATACGGACGATAACAAAAATTAGAAGTCTGTTTTTTACACGAGTTGAATTTTTCCAACTGAGTGAAAAGGTGTTCAAACCGGGAATCGAAACCAAGACCTTTGACTTAAATTGCCAACGCTCTACCTATTGAGCTACCTGCGCCGACACCCTGCGAACATATTTCACTCAAATAACTTTATGGGTAATAACATCGGGTCTGCCATGTAAACAGCTCAACAGAATATACCTAGGGTAATGGAACTCCATTAAATCATTGATACACGTTATTATTTTTAACTCAATCATACTGATTGGTAAAGATATCGCACGAATGGAATTTTTCCAACTGAGTGATAAAGGCCTAAGCCGGTGGTCGAACACAAGAGCTTTGAGTTAAATTGCAACGCTGTACCTATTGAGCTACCTGGGCCGATAACCGAAGGACATATTTCACTCAAATAATCTCATTTGCAACAGCATATGATCTGCCATGTGAACAGCTCAACAGAATATACCAAAGGTAACGGAACTCCATTAAACGATCGATACTTGGGAAATAGAAAGGTGTATATACACAATAATATAATAATAAGGTATATATACACCTTATTATTTTAAACTCAATCATACTGATTGGTAAAGATATCGTACGAACTGAATTTTTCCAAATAGGTGAAAAAAGGCCCGGGTGTGGAGTTGAACCCAAGACCTTTGACTTAAATTGCCAACGCTCTGCCTATTGAGCTAGCTTTTTACACCCTGTCCAAAAGTGGACTACAGATTTCTGAGAAAAAAATTTGTATCGAAACAAATAGGACTTTGTCGCTAACAATTTTGATTATTTTCGTAAAATATATTCTTTCTAAAGTTTATCATTTAGTAAATGATTTCCATTATCTGATTTCTTTCGGAATGAAAAAAAAAAAAAAGTTTTTTTAGCATATTTAAGGCATCTTTTAGGCATATTTAGCATCTATAAGGTTAAAAATAAACGTCAAATATTATTAAGAGTAACTTTTTACAATACGATTTAATGCAAATAAAAGAATTCACTACTTTTGAATATGACATTTTTTTTCATTAATTTGTGAACATATTTATTTTTATTACAACGTAAAACTATATAATATGACTTTTGATCACTTACGAATAATGAAGCTGCCATTTATTAATTTTTTATTTGTGATGTATCACAAATTGTTTCATATACAGTAAAAATAAACTGTCAGCCAGGGCACCAGTAAAAAAATGTTTATTTTGTGAAAATAATATGTATTTTAATACCTGTGTATAAATATCTGTACTCTGTTTTTTTAATACATTTTCCCCTTAAAATAAACAGTTTACAGATTTTTTTCCAGTAAAATATCATTTTTTTTTTTTACTTAACATTCATTGTATTCTGTCCTCACATACAGAGTAAATATAAATATAGACAATCAATTGTCTGTTAACATCATTAACAAATGTAAATCTTTAAACCTGAAAATAAGTTGTAAACATCTTTAAAAGTTACTTTTTATGATACGATTTAGTACAAACAAAAGAATTCTGTAATTAAAATTTATCAAATCATAAAAAATAAAATAAAAATAAAAATAAATAAATAAGTAAAATACAAAAAAAAAAAAAAAAATCAATGTACAACGGTTAAAAAAAATGTAAAACTTCTTCCTTTCCTTTAAAAAAGTGTTTTGTGTTATGTTATACAATTTTTCTTCCTGGTGTTTAATTTTTTCCGCCTCAAACATAATAAAATATAATTTTTAATAAAAATGAATTGTGTTTTGTATAATTTTTTTCAGCCATTCTTTGATGTTCCGTTTTCCCTTCCAAATTCACCTTGTAATCATGTTATTTGTCATTTTGTTTATTCTTATTTCCGTATATTTAACTGTTTCTAAAGGCAATTAATTATCGAATATAAACTTAGGCAATATACCTTTTATTTTATTATTTTCTAAAAAACTGATTGCCACAATGTTTTTATAAAATCACATTAATTAATTATTCAATTTCCGCATTTTTCTGCCTATAAATAAATCTGTACATAAATCGTAAACTGACTAAAATTATTATTTTTTTACATGTATATTATTATTATTATTATTATTATTTTAACATTTATTTTCATATTATAGGGACCTTGGTATAACTAATTCTTAAGGCTTTTCTCAAATCTAAAAGAGCTACTTTCTGAGATATTTCTAAATTAATCTTTGTTCGGAAACGCATGAAATAGACAGGTGTTCTTATTCAGAAACTATGTAATCAAATGGTATTTTCCATTTTTTGGTAAAAGGCAGAATACCTTTCAAAAATACTGTCATAATCGTCGGTTTGAAACATATTCTTGACGTGGCAGCACGAAAAAAGGGAAAAACTTGTCGTCACGTGACAAGAATCGCTTATAACTCAATAAGAAATTTATTTATCAAAAAATGGAAAACGATCTGCAATTCCATATCCTCTCAATAGTCAAGACTGCCAATTTTATGTCTTTACGTTTAAAAATGAGTCAGAAAATGTGTCAGGAAGTTTCGTGTTGTTTAGCTGGGAATTTGAGAACCACATTGAGAAAATGCGATTGAACACTAAATATTATAAAAAGTCACGAGACTGAAACAGCGACCAATGAAAAACATTTCTAACCCGCATTTAGTTGACTTTTCTTCAGCTCTCAAAATTAATGTCTGCTAAATTAATATTTTTTTTCGCTTCTAAATTTTCCAGTATTTTTACTATTTTCAATTTACCGACAACGGAAAAAGATGCAATAATTCCAAGTGAAAGATATTTCACCTTCTGAAAAAAAAATCTGTGAAAGTGGTCATAATATGCAGCTGGAGGTTGGGAAAAAACCATCTGGCGATGCAATATAAACAACTGCAAAAAGATGAAAGGTATTTGCATGACGAATTTGTTCAATACATCAAAAATAAAATTTGAGCATGTATGCACTTCAAATTGAGTATGTATGCACTTCAAATTGAGTATGTATGCACATCGAATATGGCTTTTTTATGTATATATTAAGGCGATTAGAAAAGTTTTAAATAAAGAAAATTTACTGAAATTTGATCGTGTATTCGGAAGCGTGTAATTAATTTAAACTAGTACTTCATTTTGCATTTATTTATCTATGTTTTATAGAAATAAAAAAACATTTGTTCAATTTCAGAAAATAACAAAAAAAAAAAATAAATAAATAAATAAATAAAAAAACGACAAAATTAATCTTGCAAAGTTAGTTTTGCCACCAGTTTGAAATCCAAGTTCCACATTTTTGGGTCGTCAATTATTCTTTACACTGCTTATTACGCGGTCTCTCGTTTTTGCTTGAAAAACAATCAAGAAAATTGCAAAAACCTTAGAAATATATAATGAAATATTCAAAATACACAAAATTTTATCATATTTTTTATTATAGCTTGTAAAAAAAATTGTTTGTTTTTCAGGTGTAATCGGAGACAACATAATAAGCAGTATAAAGAAGAAATGACGACTGAAAAATATGGAACCTGGAAAATCATGCCAAAAATACTTTTGTAAAATTAATTTTATCGCACAACATTAACATTTGTATTATTGCATTTTTACAATTAATAAAATATATTTTTTATTTTTATGAAACACAAATATTAAATGCAAAAATAAGTAATAGTCTAAAGTAATTACAGGCTTTTAATAATCCAAGATCAAAAGTCAGCTATTTTCCGCCATTTCAAACATTTCTTGTCCCCTTAAATAAATTGATTTCTAATGTATGCATTAAATGGCGTAAATATTGAACAAATTGATTGTACGTTCGATAATTAATTCATAAATATATAGCAAATGAGGTTTTAAAATGTAAATAAGGTTTTCCAGAAGTTCTTTAAGAAAATTTTGCTTTTCTCTTTTAAAAAATCGGGCCACGATATTTCCATCTGTGCTTTACTAAGATCTATGTTTGCAATAAATTACTTTTTAATCGTTTGAGCGATTTGGCGAGAATTCTCGCTCATTTCATTGTCAGATTGGAGTGGACACATAGGAATCTTCGTCCAATTTCAAGTCGCTACGCTTCAATAAAAAATAGTCACAAATATTTTTCCCATTTTCCAATCCCTCGTTTTATTTTCAGAACATTTCAGTGTCTTTAGTTTTCTTTGGATTGTTCAGTATTTTTCAATATTTATACCTCAGAAGGTGTTATGGGGTATTGTTATGAATGTATTATTAATACTGTAGGGCAGGCATTTATTTAAATAAAACAAATTTCAAGTAAAAACTTTAAAAAAAATATTTTTATTTCTATCTGAAGCTCAAAATGTGCCTCTAATAATTTGATCACTCGCTGTACACCTGTTTATGTTATCTTATAATTTCCCATAGATACCAGGCAAATTAAAAGGTTTTAAAAACGTTAATTTCTTTAAATAAAAAACCCGTTATAAATATGATCAAAATACATCCATGATGTGCTAATAAAATAAATGAATAGATCTTTTTATCTGTCGCACAAAGTAATACAGTTAGGTTATCATTGAAAATTATTCCCATATTCAAATACAATACTTTGCATTTTTACTTATGCAAACTCTGATAAAATATTTCAATGAAACTATTTTTCTCTCGGTAAAATTTAATGTAAAAATTATTTCTAAACAGTTAAAAAATCATATTCATTTAAATTACTAAACTGCAATACGGAAATTTTTATAAACTCTAAATCTAATTTGAACTACTTATGAATAATTCTACAAAATAGTCACTATTAATTAAAACGCAAGAATACAATTTGTCCTTTTATTTTTATGAAATTTAATCCAAGTTCTAAGTCAAAAGTATTTATTTTGAAAAATAATTTATGTAACATTTTCATATATTTTTATAAAATTATGAAGCGATTATTCATATGAACAAACATATTAAAAAAGATTAAAATTGACGTAGATTTCATATAATACTTTTTTCAATCTTTTAAATACCTCAACAATTAATCTTTTATTCCAACCGCATGTATTTATCAAGCATTTAGTCATTGTGTATTTCTTGCTTTATTTCATTAATCCCTTTTGAAAATAAACATTTTTAATTGCTAAACATAATGAATTAGAAATTTCTTCACTCTGTAATTAACAATAATACCCTAGAGATCCGAAAAAAAAAAAATAAATCTTTGCGCTTATAATCAGATAGTTCTAGAGTGTGGTATAATTTTCATCATAAAAATCACGAAGCGAATAGGTTTTAAAGATACTTTAAATTACGTATTGTAATAAAATACTAAATTTGTTGTGGTCAACCATCTAGCTTCATTTTTCAAGTATGCAACAATAGAAAAAATAAATAAATGTTTTCATGAAAAAAAAAAAAAGGCAAATAAGACAAAAGAAAAAAAAAGAAAAAATACTGCATTGCTGGTAGATTATATATACATGTCCGGTTAACTGTTATAAGAGCAAAAAAAGTTTTAATTTTTTCAAACGATAATGAAATCTTAATAACTGAGCTACAACTTAAGATTATGCTATACGGTATAGGATAAACCCATCTATATATTTAAACATCTACATCTACACATCTATGTCTACATCTACAGTGTCTACATATTTACACATCTACCTTTCCATCTGCATTGATATGCACATTTACAGTATCTATACATTTACATCTCTACATCTACAACGATTATATATTTACAGATTTACGTATAATTAGAATATCTGCAAATCTGTATATACACTTACATCTATATCTAAATATCTATTCCTACCTGTCTACAATTTTATATCTACTCATCTACCCACCTACCTATCTACACATTGCATATTTACACCCGAATTAAACTAAAAATTAAAAAGTATTCATTAAACCTTCCCAGATTCCGTCGTCATGAATGCGACCCGGTGTAATTTTGCAAATTCGTATTCGACCACAGTTGCTTTAATGATTGCTCAAGTATTTAGTAAAATTTCTTAAACTATACAAACGATTGTTATATAAATTACATTTTCAAATTCAGAAAGAATCATAAAATTGAAATTTCTATTATTTTTTTAAAAATATTTATCACTAAATTAACGGTTAAGGGGTTAAACAGAGGTATCTTCCACACGCACACGCCCACAAGCACACGCGCACAAGCACACACACGCATGAGATGATTTGGAGACAGATTAGTAAAACTTAACATAGAACTTGCAGTAATCATGATTGCTTTTATTTCACTTGTAGAATCGGGTGGTAAGAAAAAAATACTGTCGAATCGTGGCTTAGTTCAATCCAAGGAATTAAAATTAGAATTCATTACAAAGTTTCCAATGATAAAAAAACAGCAGGATGACAGAGCACATAGTTTTTATTAACAAATTTCCATACCATTATAACAGGCTCTACTAAACATTCGGGTGTTTCATTCACTTCTATCAATGAGAAGTCTGTGATATAACACGTCGTTCGATGACATTCCCTTCACTTAATCCACTTATTCATACAGGACTTAAAATAGAAGTTTACAGATTAGTTATGCACAAAGTCTTAGGAAAAATTCACGTGATGACTGACAAAGCTTTTTCAAGCAACAAGATTCATGAAATTCTTTCTTACTTCGATAGGTTGAGAATGTTTTATGCAATTGCACGCATGAGTACAGAGAGAAGTCTAAAAACCAGAGTGAACCTGATTTAGAGCCAATCAGCTAACCCAAAAGCACTAACTAGCCACGTGTAGGGAAAAAGTGTAAAGTGCCCTGGTTTTTAAAATACGTCCAGAAAAAAAAAGGCTTATTAAATAAAAATAGTTTTCGAAATGGAGAGATTTTAATACGGGAAAGCTAAGATACTCGGCATAGAATAATGAAATTTTGAGATAGGGAATAGACAAAAAAGGTATTGGCGAAAAAGAACACAATTGGTGATTGACAACCATTTTTGGTGACCCATCTTCTTCGCACGGATAATACATAAGTACCGAATTAAATTAATAGTTATTTTGTTGTTAATAAATTAACAAATAAATGTATCTGTGTATGTGCGAATGTGAAGGCGTTAACGATTTCATGAACGAGTGCATGTAGTTTTTATAACTAGAAGAAGAACACATATTTCTTTAAATTTACATTCAAGCAGAAAAAAAGAGAGAGGGACACACACGGAGAGAATGGGTGATTTATTTTTCATGTATGAAAACTCAGAAATATATGACATTAACAGAAGTTTATTGTTTTTTTTCCCATAAATTGTTGACTAATAATTATATATATATATATCGATTCTTGTTTCAGAAGTTTATTGGAATTCATTTTTAAAAGTCATTTCTGTGCTTTAAACAAGCATTTTGCACACCATCTTCAATGAATTTTTCCACTTCATCATAAAATGCAAATGTTTTCAAAAGTTAAAATACCTATAAAGATAAAGTACCCTACAAAGCATAATATTTTTACGCTTATATTCATTTACAAAATTTTGTTTAATCCCATCAAAAGCAAAAAGATGAATTTAAATGTGTTTCTATGTTTATTTTTGTAGTTTCGTTATAAAATTTACATTCGCTTCCTCTTACACGTAATTAGGATATAAAGTTATACAGATTTGTTTTAAATAAAATACAGATTCGTAATTTGTGTTTCAAGCATCAGCAGAAAATAGATCTTTTTAAAATATCAAAGAAATGAGAAACTGTTTTACATAAAGCTGTTTGATGAACGTATATGAAAATGAATTCACAATTCTGAAGTAACCGAATTAAAATCCAGCTAATCGCTAAATGTATTCAAAAAATCAAGAGTCGACAAAATAAAATCTAATTTACACTACAATTCTGGAATTGATAAAAGATACGAAAATAACATTTTTAGAACGACTGCTTCATTATTTTTTGGAGAAGGAATGGAAATTTTTATCTCGGTTAATCATGGAGTATATTCTTATTGTATTAATAATTCAGCAGAAAGAGCTACTTTCTGTTTCATTTTCTTCGGAAATGTTGAAATAAAGAATTGTTTTACGTAAAAAGAATTGAATTTTAGATGCAACATTCTTAGAAATACGCAACTGTAATTCATAGTCGTATATGCAAGGATTAGACAGAAGATTAATCATTTATGTTCCTAATTTTAATTCGTTAAAATCTTAATTTTGAATTTTGGCAAGTTAATTATTCACAAAAATCACGACGTTGCATTAAATATGCTTTAAATATTCGTGCTCAACTGAATGTAAGACACAATAATTAAATTTATGTAAGGATGTTTTTTACTTTTTATGTTGTTTACGAAACAAAATACTTTAATATTTGACTAAATAATGTGTTAATATTTGAACACATTAAAAACGGCACAAAAACTAAAAAAAGGTTTCTGAAATATGAAAGTAAAGATTTGTGAAATATATATTAGTTTTTTAAATATATATTAATTTTAAAACTTAAAATATGTTTTTAAACTAATATTTTTCTAGCATAATTTCATTCTCGAACTAAAATTGTTAGGTAACCTTGAAAAATGTTGCGGAATTTGCAAATATTAGCATTTATTAAAGTAGTCCACAGAATTATGAAATATTTAAATTAATCCAATCTGCTTATATTTTTAATTTATTATGTTCGTTTTCTATTTACGAAGGACGTCTTTATAGTATACAGGGAGTTTGTCTGTTCTCTTTATTCAGCATAAAATGTGAAAGACACGTTGCGTAATTTGTTCTTGTTAATAATTGCAAAAAGCAAATGTTTAATAATAATATTAATAATAAATAATTAAACACTCTTATTTAATTTAAATGTAAAAAAGGAATTTTTTAACCGTTTTTTCATCCATTTCCTGATATGCTAGAATCATAAAAATTATTTACGGAGATGTATTTTCGATGGCAATACAACTTTTATATATTTAGAAATTAATTATAAATTAATAAATTAATTTTAAGTCATTTTTTTGTCGCCAGTGGCAAGTGATAAATTGCCAAATAATCTTTATGGTTAGAACTGTTCACGAGTTACAAAAACAATGGAGCGCCAGACCACTCTTGCCGAAATATGCCAAATTTCTCTGAAACTGCAATGTCGAAATAATTTAATCACTACAAAATAGAAAATACAAATTAAAAAAATAAAGAGTGTAGCAATTGTTTTCTAAAATACACTTTTTTGGTACATAGTTGTTATATGTATTTAAAAAAATCAACAAATTAAATGTAATTTACACTACGAGTCTGGAATTTAGAAAATATACGAAAATGGTATTTTTAGAATGACTGCTTCATTATTTTCGGTCAAGTAATTGAAATTTTTGTCTTGGTTAATCACCAAATATATTCAGATTGTATTAATAATTCAGCAGAAAAAGCTACTTTCTGTTTCTTTTCCTTTCTTTGAATGAGGTAGAGAGTGCTCTTCTTAAATATGTTTAAAACATTTGCGTTCAACTGAATAATAGAGGTATCGATCAACTCCCAGACTTAAGAAACACTAATTAAATCTGTGTTAGAATGTTTCTTTTCTTTTCTTTCTTTCTTCCCCCCCCCCTTTTTTTGGAGGGGGGCTGTTTACGTTAAGAAATATTTTTATTATTTGATTCCAATATTTTTGATATTTGACGCAATAAAAACGGCACTAAATACTTATATAAGTAAAAATTTGTAATAATATATATAATAAAACTTTTATGAATAATAATCTATATTTACCGTAAAAACATTCAATATATTTTTAAACTAATATTTTTCTTTAACATTTTAAATATCAAACTAATTATTGTAAAGTAACATTGACAATTGTTTCAGAGATTGCAATCCTTATTATATCTTCAGAAATACCGCGGTATTATTAATCATTTTAATTTGCCTACGAAGTCAAATTAAATTAATCCAATGTACTTATATTTATAGTTTTTCATCATCTTTTCTTTTTCTTGAATAAGTAATTAGAACTGATGAAGGAAGTCTTAGTTATTATACACAGGAAGTATGTTAGTCTTCGTCATTAAGCAAATAAGACAGAGGACATGCTTCAAATTACCTTGGTCTTATTCTCTATTACGACTCGGAAAATGTTACGTTTAATATTTTTAATAATAAAATTGTTAATGTAGGATTTGTTTTTAAAAAGAGAAAAAAAAATTATTCTTTTTATACATCAAAGTGATGAAACGACTCTTGATACGATCTTTGAAATTCTTAATTATTTGAATGTGAAGTTTTATAAAGCGCACTTAAGTTTCTTCAAAATTTTCTTTTCCACGGAAAAAAAAATCCCAATCCCAAGAGTGACATTAATGCATACATATTTAAATCGAAAAAAATTCTCAAAAATGCTGCTGAAATCACCTTCTAATTAAAAATAAATAAGTAAATTGAAAATTTCAGATTATAAATGTGTAAACTAAAAGATATTTACAATGAATGAATAAAACACCTTTGAATTTGTAATTAAAAATTTATTATAAATGTACGCGTTTAAAAATAATTTTTTCTTCTTCTTTATATGCATTTTCACACATGTTATCGCATGATTTTTTTTTAATTTTAAAGCAATATATACGGTTTTCAAAATAATGTCCGTTATTAATATTTTTTAATGAAAATAATACAGCGTTATCAAATCTTACATTTCTAAATAAAACTAGAAATTAAAGGTATATATATATAATTTATTTTTCAAAAATATGCATTTTTGAAACTCTCAAATTTTTCTATTGACGTAAACCTATAAGCGACAAATTTACAAGAAAAAATAATCAATAAAAATTAAAAACAATAGAACACATAAAAAACTTTATGTCTCGCATAAACATAAAAATAAGAATATCCTAAATTAATAAGTGTTCTTGAAAATATATTTCACCTATTATTGCACTTATAAATGCGATAGGGAAACCAGAAAAAAATAATGGCATTGTTTTTCAAATATTTATTAATATTGGCTTCTGTTGTTGCGCCCTCTGTTCTGAGTATTCAAATAAAATCCTTTCTCGTACTGTTGACAACTGGTCAACTGGACAGCCGTGACCTTAGAGCGTGGAATCCCGGAGACCAAAGTACAGTGTTTTGTTTTCTGTAAAACTATAGATACTTACAGTCAATAGTTAAAATAAAGTTTTCCATTTAAGCAATAATTACAGTTACATAAATTACAATAATTGCAATTAGTACAAGTAAATAAGTTTTTACAATTACTGTAAACATATGAAATTTCAGAATTGCACGAAAAATAATAGAATACAAAATGAAAAAAAATGCTTGATACAGAGAACAGAGAAACAAAACTATAAATTTCAAGAATTATTCAATTAAAAGTATATTATAAATGCTTGTAAAGATTAGGAAATATTACAACAAAGTATCGATATGCCTTTTAATGGCACATCTTCATAATATTTTTCATTTATTACGGATATGAATTAACCTGCCATATAAAAATTCTTTCTCCTTGCTTCTGCATTTCTTTTTCTTTTTACCTGTTGCAATACTTTATATTCATCTATAGCAAATTTCCCTAAACGGATGCAATATTTCAAAGCAGCATGTTGTTCAAAACAATTTGACTCCCTCTTCCATAACCGACAAAATAATGATATGGTAATTATAATTTTGTAAAGTCTAACCGAATGCATTGCCAAATTTAGTTACTCATGCCCAGTACCAAACCAGACGATATCTCTGACATTTGCCAAACTTTATTTCGTTGCCATATATCGTCTGCATTTAAAAAAATAAATCCATTCTCAATCTTTTTATTAGCGTACGTGTAATTAGTTTTTCAAAAATATGCATTTTCAGGTTTCAGAATTTATCCTGTTTACATCAAACTATAAGTGACACGAAAAAATTCTTAAGTTAAAAAAAAAAGTCTATAAATGAAAAAAGTATAACAAATTAATAAATTCACATATTGCATAAACATAGAATTAAGCATATCTTAACTTAATAAATATTCTCCCCATTCCAATTCATCCAATCTTGCATTTTTATGCACCACAGAAAAATCAGAAAATCAAAAATTGATGGCGTTGTCCTTCAAATATTTTTCTAAATGTCGGCTTCACTTGCTGCGCCCTCTGTTCTGAGTATTCAAATAAAATCATTTCCCGTAGTGTTGACAAGTAACGCTACGCCTTTTAATGTCACATCTTCATAATCTTTTACATCTCTCATGAATATGAATTAACCTGCCGTATAAAAATTCCCCCTCTTTGCTTCTGTCCTTTTTTTTTCCGCGTCTGTGAAACAAACAAATAAAAGGGGATTTGGAGGAAGCTTTAATTTATTTCATTACGCAGCTTAGATATTCTTCGGAACTGATGTTGCCAAAAAGAAAATCAAATTTGCAATTTGTCTCTGCATTATGGAAAGACTAGATGACAATGTCAGAACTTTCTTTTTCATTCTGTTTTTATAAGAGCGTGGGTTTCCGATTTTGATTTTTCTGAAAGAATAATGCGTTTAAAGTATTAATACCGTAATTGTTTAGCAGAGTTGTACATAGTAGGAATTTAAGCTTAGAGGTTTCCCCGAGCTTATGCTTTCAGAAATAATTAGAAACCTTTGCTAGAAAAAAATATAGTTGTAGAAAATCTCAGTTATTATGTTTTTAAGTTGGAAGTTTTTAATTAATGAATTTTTATTTCACAGTGGAATGAAAATTAATTGAGAGTAATTTAAGGCAGTTAATATTTTTTGAGTTACACACGAGTGGTGGAAAAAAGCTACTTTCATAATTCATGATGAAAGTTATAAATTTTGTTAGGATAGAAGAAAAGTTCACAAATGACTTGCATTTTGTTTTCATTATCGACCCTGTTCAGCATCTTAGTCTACATTCTTCATATGCATAACAAATATTTTAATTATTTCACCTTTGTTATTCATCTCACTGTTTTCGTTTACTTTCTTCTTAATACTAATTTGAGCATAATTGACCCTAATTTGTGTATATCTTATTAAAAATTGGTATTAGCTGACAATTTCTAAAATATTTGTGAAATTTTTACACATTTTTAAAATTATTGACTTAAATTAAAATGGAGAATCTGAAATTTTTTTTTTTTAGCCAAAAACAATTTTTGGTGTTGTTTGCGTTAGCGATACAAAACATATTTCATTTATCTATAAATAAAAGCTACAGATACGAAATTCAGATGTAATTGAAAGTCAAATTTGCAATTTGTCTCTAAATTATGTTATGACTAGATGAGAATGTTAGAAATTTCCTTTTCATTTTGTTTTTTATAACAGAATGGGCTGCCAGCTTTGATTTTTCGAAAAAATAATGCATTTGAAGAATTAATACCGTAATTGTTTAGCAGAGTAGTATGTACTAGGAATTTAAGCTTCGGTATTTCCCTAAGCTTATGCTCTGTGAAATAATTAGAAATCTTTGCTGAGAAAAATGTTGTTGTAGAAAATCTCAGTTATTATGTTTCTAAGTTGGAAGATTTTAACTCTTTCAGGGGCAAAGTACTTCTGTTGCTAAAATATTGAAATGATTGAATGGATTTACGAACAAATTGATTTGAAAATAAATGAAATCTTTTCTTCCCGTACATTTTAAAAGCAAAATTTTATTCTAAAATTCCGGTAGCATTTGGGGATTAAAATTAAGTGGAATATATAATATGCCACCGCCCTCCAATAGATTAATTAGTGAATTTTTATTTAACAGTGTGAAGATAATTAATTGAGAGTAATTTGAGAGAAATTTTTGGCAGTTAATATTTTTTTTAGTTACACGCGATACATACTATACAATATACTCAGAAATAGTTACATAGTATCACAGAAATAGTTACATACTATACTTATTTCATAATTCGACAATAAATTTATAAATTTTGTTATTATAGACTAAATTCGCAACTGGCTTTAAAAGCGATTTTTTAAATTTTCATGTTCAGTATTTCAGCGCGCATAATAAATGTTAAAATAAATTCATTTTATTATTCGTTTTATTTATTTATTTTATTTTTTCTATATATTATTAATACTAATTTCAAAATAATAAATTTTACGCTATGTAGCTTTTTAGATTTATTAAAAATTGGTACTTGTTCTTGATCTTAAAAAAAATTGTATCGGGTAACATTCTAAAATTCATTAACATAAATTAAGAGGAAAATTATTTCGTAAAACTCTGAATTTATTCTTTAAAAGTATTCTTCCAGCCAAAAATACTTTATCATGTCTGTGAGATAAAAACTTGAAGTAACTTTCTTTCATCTTTAAAAGGAAATTCAGATTTTATTTGATCTATATTTTACATGTCAAACCAATTTAACTTTGATTATGATTGTTTAACACGTAGTTTAATATTATACAATTTTGATTATGGTGTTTCGGAAAATCGTTGAAAATTAAATTTTTACAATATTTAAAAAATATTTTGACTTTAATTAGAAAGTAAATTGTCAGAGTAATTATGTCAAATATGTAGCACAGTTTATTTTATTAACTAGTAAAGTACTGGAGTTCTTAATCATTGAACTAGTAGAATAAGATAAGTAGACATTCCACTCACCTTTTATTCAAAATCCATGTTTGCTGGTCATCTTTCCGCTATGTCTCCAAGCCGTTTATATATGTGTATCCAATGAAATCTGCTTAGCTTCTAAAAAACACTATGGTTTCTTATGATTATTTGCGTTTGATTAAAGCATACTACCATTTAAAGAGTAAGAAAACTTATATTCAATTTAAATTACAGTTAGGTTAAAATATAATATACTTGCATATTCAGGAGCTTTAAATATTGCCCCTCTGTTATTGAGCTTCAGTTTGTTATCTGAATAAGATTGTTCAGAAGAGAAAAGTTCTATGAATGATAGTAATTACTCGGTAATCACTAAGTGTTTCACTTTCCTGGTGTAACACAGTTGATTGATGTTAATGAGTTTTTTATTGATGATTTCGCTAGAATAAATAATGTTGTCGATTTATTCCTGCTTATTGTGATTATTAGCTGATGGGTTTATCAATAAAATCCCAATTAAAACTTTGAAAAAAAAATCTGTTTGTCTTTTATATTTTCCCGGCCATCGAACCCTGGCTATCCGAGCTAAGGATGACTCACAGAGCGTAGAGGAAAATCATTTTTAATTGAAAACTCTAATAAATTTCTTACATTTAGTAAATTTTCTTAGATTGCCCATCAACTACACCAAAATGCATTTTTGGTACTTTGGTACGCATGCCAATTGGGAAAGGTTTTTGTATTTATAGCAACTTTTTGATTTTGTTTGTTCAGTGTTTAAGCACGTAATTTGATTACATTTCTGTTAAATTAATGTTTTATTTATTTATTTGTGCAGTTTTAATCTCGTTTGGCGATTTTGTTACGGAACATTACATGGAAACAAACAAATGCTGAATTGTTTACGTTGTTTTAAGTGTAATCGGGTTGCACGTTCATTTTTGAGACACATTAAAAAGAAAATCATGCTTGAAAAATATTTTAAGAACTATAAAAATCAGTAAATTGAGATACAATTTTCAAAGAAATTACATTTGAAAGTACATTTTTTCCCCTAATAGACGGTGTAAAAATTTAAATTATGCGATGTCTAGAAGTTAAGAAAATTACTATACAACGAAATTAATCATTCAGATTGTTGCCACCGTTAACACTCAGCTTTACTCATGGATGCATTTTTGCTTTGTATTGTAGATTGTTGGCAAAAAACAGTTTTGGATGACATTCTATTAGATTTAAAACAGAACAGTAATCTAAATAATCCAATCCTAACCAATTCTTTTCTCAAAAACACTCCTTGTTTACGTCTTATAAATTCATAAAACATGTGAAAAACACTTAATAGATAAATAATTATAATCTCAGTAATCTGATTCTTTCATAATTGAAGGATTCCGTTCATATTTTTCCCTTTTAAAAAAATCATAATTTAAAAAAGCTTTGCTTGTTGAAAAGATAATAAGAGTAATAAATGATAAAAAGAAATGCTACCTAAACGATATGCATTTGAAATGTTTGAAAAATTTTAAATAATGTCTACATATCTTTAAACAAAAAGTAACATTTGCAAGAACAAGATTTTTTTTAAAACACCTAATAAGGCCTAAAGAGCTTTAAAAAGATTAAATTCCCAGAAAACTTGTTATAAAGGGTTTAAAATCCTAAGAGATGATCATAATTTTACTAAATATTTTGTTTTCTACACATGTAACGACAACACATTCAACTTATTATCCACCATTTATTTATATATAAAAAAAAACAGGTATACAAAAACATTCTCAAATACATATAAACTTATTAAAAATAACATAATGTTTATTCCACAAATAACATTTTATAGGATTACTTTTAAACTAGAAAAAGCTATAAAAATACATCATTTAAACCCCAAATTACATACATTTTAGCTGCATTAAAACATAAAAATAACCAAAAGAAATAAACACAGATATGATCAGTGGCTCTGATCACATTTAGCGAACGTAATTCATGAGCAAAAATTTTATCGGTTAATCTCAGTTAGATTTTATTTTAGAATTTTTTTCTTTTTAATAATTCCTTCCGAATTGAAGCACAGAAAAAGATTTCGCTCTCAAAAGAGATTTCGGAGACGGAAGAAAAAATGTGATTTCATTTACAAATGGCGAGAATATAAGTCCTTTTTCTTTAGAAGGTTAAGTTTCGCAGCCAAATACCGAAAAAGAAAGATTTTCTATCCTTTTAAAAATCTAGCCTTAAGCGGATCAAGATGTTAAGAGAAAAAATCGATAGCTTTTAAATTTTATCTTACTCATAATGGCAGCCATTGTTCTCCTCGACAAAGAATTCGTTGAAAATATTCTTTCCAATTCTCCATTTTTTTTTTAGAATCTTGAAGAGATCTTTAAAATATCTAAGAGAACCTTCCAAATCATCCGTACAATTTGTTTTATTTTTTTACTTTCCCATTTTTCCTTTCAAGAACCGATTACACCTGATTTCAGGAATGGGGTTTTAAAATTAATATAAAAATTTAGCTTTTTCTCGAATGTAATATTACTGGATCGAGAGTAAATCAGGTTTTTCTTTCAAAGCACATTTTGAATTTCTTCTTCATTCTTTTTTTTTCTCCTTTCGTTTTGCTTTGTATATTAATATGAGTTAAGAGCACTTTTTAAAAACGTAATAAATATTTCAGGATATTATTTTAAAAACATTTTGATATGAAATTTAAGTAAAAAGTTGCTTTTGTAAAAACATTTCCTAAGGATTAGTGTTCTTTTACTGATTTCAGTAAAAGATTAGCTTTGAGAAAAATGCATGAAAAATGTATAAGAATGTTAGGATGTGAAGATTGTTTTAAAAGATTATTTTATTTTAACATACCGCAAAACAACAACAAAAAAAAAATATGAATATTTAATTCAACGAAAATTTTTGATTGTATCTACAACGGAAGACAATGTTTATTTTTAACAAATAATGCAATTCTTACACATGTTTGAATATTAGGTTATCATTAATTTAATTACTAAACAAAAATGAAATATGGAAAGAAATTATATTTAAAAATAAAATTTATTTTTAAAAAAGGAAACCATTAAAAAAATGTGGATTTATCTAAGCTTGATGCTTTTCCTAAATTTACAAAAGGGTGCATAAAAATGTTTCTTATAAGTAAATTACAATAACAGTATAGATTTTTCCCATTTGCTTTCATGCGCCACTTCGACGAAGAATACGTTATCTAATTTATGCTGTGTATTTTTCTTTTTTTACAATAAAAGGTTAGAATTTATGTACTTTTGTTTTAGAAAAATGATTTTGATTAGATTTAAATCTGAGATCTAAATGCAATTTTTGAATAATATAACGGAACAAAAAATGCAGTAGTAAAAGACCAGATTTATCGGAATCTTAAAGCGGGCACACTTAATGTTTTAAAGCCAGGAACTCTAAGCCACCTAAATGTTGTTTGTGAAGATTTTAGGTCCTTTGGCTTTAAACACTTTCAAATAATGTAGATTTCAAATAATGTTATTTTCTGGGTTTCGAAAAATTTTGCAATAAATAAATTTTAGAATGTGTGTAGAAAATTGCAAATACAAAATGGTAATAATTTAGAACAATATCGAAAAATAACATAATAGTAATCCTTTGTATATTAAATAAAAAAAGAAACTGAAATTGATAAAAAGAATCTATTATATTAAAATCTGACCGTCGTCGGTTTTTATTTCATAGTTACTCCTCCTGGAATATGGAACGCAGCCTGACGAAATTAACACCATTTATCTGAGTGGCTCCGATGATGTTATATAAACTCTCAGAATTTTAACATTTGAATTAGTTTACAAGATATATATATATATATATATATATTTGTAACTTTTAACGAAGTTTCTCTAAAGATGGTAACCAAATTACTCCCATTTTGTAAAAGAGAAATATAAATAATGGGATATCGTCTGCTATTCGAAACAAATATTTTTATTTCTGTGTTGTTTGAATCAATCGGTTTAATGGTTTTCAGTTTACATTCTCTTTAAAAATATGTAATGTAAAGAATATTCATATAATTACTTCCAAATTTACTAAAATTATCATAAAAAGGTGAAAGATTTTAATATTAATGATCCGTATGAAATAATTTTTCCGAATTTGTTTACAAAGAAAACAAATTAACTGTGATAGGAACATGGATTTTTGAGCATGCAGTCTGAACATACATCCAGGTCATATGCTCAGATTAAAATTTTTTGTCCAATCTACAGCAACCCACATTTCAAGCTTTAAAATTATTTTAAAAACCATAAAAAATGAGTAAATTGAGATACAGTTTTCAAACTAATTGCATTTCAAAGAACGTTTCTTTTCAAAGTCGTGTAAAATTCGAAATTGTGCGATGTTTAGAGGTTAAAAAAATTGCAGTAAAAGCGAAATTTATTGGTCAGGTGTTGTCTTCGTCAATATGACGTCAGCATTAAACACGGGCATGTTTTGCTTTATAACATAGATTAATTTTTTTAAATATAAAAAAACATCAAATAATAAATAATAATGACCCATATCTTCAAGGAAAATTAGAATCTCAGTAATTTGATCTTTACCTATTATAGATAACCCCATAACACGTTCATCCATAAAAGAAAACATTTTTTAGAAAAACCACTTGTATCGTCAATTGTTTGTCTCGAAATCTAATCCTACACCAGTGGTGTAGCAATTAAAATATTATAGGAGGAATGCAAGTAAACGTTTTATAATAAATTGAACAATTAGGATGATCGATTAATTAATCAAATATCTATGATAATAAATAATAGTTCAAAATAATTATTAATGCCATTGTTACAAAATCAATAGTTTAATTATTTAAACTAGCTGAACCGCTAGTTATTTTATATCTGTAGCCCAATTTTGTATGAAATTGTATTTTTTGATAACAAATTCGCAAAAAAATATTGATACTTATTGGTAAAAGCTCTCCTACGAAGATATATTTTTTATTTTTTCACGTAGGGCAGTTTCATAGTTTTATTTATTATTTTTTTAAGTTCTTGTTGTCCGAAATCTTTAAAATTTTTATCGGTTATACGTATAACGATATTACAGCCCGCGTAAAAATTTTGCGAAAAAATATTGTTAGGTAGTTGTAAAAGTTTTATGTAGTTGTTAATTACACAAAAAATATTGTTATGTATTTGTAAAACACAGAGTATGTTTCTTCTCGCTTTTCTTTTTTTGTGTGTTTTCTCATCGATTTCTTTAATATAACAATAAAAAAAATAGTTATCATCTTCCGAACTCTCTGACATTTTAATCGGTTATAAATATAACTGTATCCAAGCTCTCTTTAAAATTTCGGAAAAAATATACATATTTAATAGTTAAAAAATACATATTTAATAGTAAAAAAAATAGTCGAAGCAGAATGAAGCCACGCCAAAACACCTCGCTTTTTCCCGGTTTTTTTTTTCGAAAAATTCTCAGATTTAATTTTTAAATACTTCTGCACGTCCAAATATTTCAAAAATTTTGTAGATGATGTAAATAGGGTGTACCAAGATGCTATAAAAAATTGTGTCTAAATACGGACGTTTAGCTACTTTTAGCGCAGAAAAAAGGAGTGTCTGTGAAGCGCGAAGTGACCTGCGTTCGAACGAGTATTTGAAAGGGTTAAAATTCGCATTTTTAAAAATAGATTGCATCGTCGATTAGAAAAAGATTTCAGCTTTAAGAACATTTTTTTGGTTTATTGGTACCTGTAGTAGCGTTGCCATAAGGGGGGAAAACGTCCATTGGGAAAATGACCCTTTTTGAATTTTTCTTTTCAAACGACTTGTTACAACGATATTTTTTTCGAATTCATTGCGGCATTTGAGACATAACAGTAGGATCTTTCTGAATATGTCTTCCAATTTTAACTATATAGAATGGTTTGGCTGATTTAGGTTAAAATAAAACTACGAAATAATACAAGAAACGGTTTGTACGGTTCTTCATTTTCTTCCGATGCGCAAATCGGGTTCTGGGCATGCGCGAGCCTTTTTGCGAGCTTGGAAAGAAATGGATGCGTTTTTAATTAATATATTGGTTAATTATGAAAAAATGAGCCTTAGGGGCATCAGGACCTACATTGAGCTACCATCACTCAAAATTTCAGACCTCTAGGTGCGGTAGATTTCTCTAGCCATCGTCAAAAAACAGAAATACAGACAAACACACACACAGAGCAAAACTTTCTTTTATTAATACAGATAGAAAATATAATATTAAATTCTAGAGAGTTACGATTATAAATTAAAGAGACAACAGAGGAAGGGGTCGGGGTGTCCTACAATAAATACATGTCATTGAAAATAAACAGTCTTAGCGTATGAATGTATGTAGTCGAATTTATTGGTAAAATTCTTAAATCTCCCGAAACTATTTGAAATCATATTTGCAGCAATAATAATAACTATGAAAAAATGAAAATGTGGTTTGAAGGTTTCATAATATTAAATGTAATCGATTCAAAATATAAATGTGAAGGTCTATGATTTTAAAATTTATTAGTTAGAAATGTAATCGATGGTTTTAAGAAGTTGTATGTTGGTTAAATCGATGGTTATTAGAAACGTAATTTATGTCTTCTTTATGCACAGAGTTGTTTTAAAAGAGGTGAATTATCAAACATTGAACACATAAAATAATTGTTTCTGGAATAGTTCATGTGACTAAAAAAATTGCCCTTATTGCAGTGGAGAGGACTTGATCTCTTGAACCCCTCCTTTTACTACACTCCTGCCATAAACATTTGTATTAATACTTTTGAGACACCCCGTGTATCATTTCTTAATTATTTGCATCTGAATAGCATTATTAAAGAAAATATCTAACGTATCTTAAAACTTTTGGGAACCATTTTTTTTTTTTTTTTCAATTTTGGGAAAAAATATTTTTACATTAATAAAATTAAAACTAGCAATCCAAATCACAACAGTTAAGGTTTAAATGATTTTAAAGTTAAGGTTTAATGAATAAGTTTTAACGAATATGTTATTTACTGAAGTCTAACGAGAATACTCACTTTGCGTACTATTTGTGTAAAGAAGAATTTTTTAATAGGTATGGAAAATGTCATATTACAGCACGATTAAACAGGCATAACAACTTTTTAGTATTTTTTGTTTTTGTTTTATCATAAATTATTCGTTCGAAAAAGTTTAAGTTAAAGACCCTTTTTAAATGTAAAGAGAGAATGTTTGATATAGAAGAATCGCCACCAATGTAAGGAGATTTAAGCAAACTTGTAGTAATATAATTATTATTAAATACTGAAACGTTAATGAAGTCATAATAATAAATGTATAGACATACTATCATTACCACATATAGATAATAACAAAAAAATATTGTTAAGACAAAATAATAGTCAATGAAAAGACATTTCCTATTAATAAGACGCCAGACCCCGAAGGGGTTAAAAAACATCATACATTTTCTATATACACTTTAAAATGCTTTCAAACGCACAGAGAGATTTATAGATTCCGTCAGACAGCGTTATAAAAGCGTCGCCGTTTTACAGGAACATTTTTGTCTCGTCCCTGAGATTCAGAAGAAAAGGTCTTCATTATCACATAAATAACCCGTTATTTCCATCCCTCTACCAATACATAAGGTCTTTTCTGATGTGGAAGAGCACGACGGAATAACGGATAGGTAGAGGAGAAAAAAGTATTCAGCCTTACTGAAAAAAAAACAGCCCTCTTATATTGCGCCATTTTGGTTCTACACAAACGACTTACTTTTACCCAAATGGAAGATTCATGGTTCTTAGACCACACACTCAACTCCACCCTACCACATAAACAACAAAGAAACATCATGCGTCAAACATAGATTTTAAAACACTTTCCAATACATTCAGAATACTGTCATAAAACACCATTTAATAAGATGAAAGATGATGTCTAAGTAGACAAGGGATGACCGCCTTGGGAATCCACTTTTCCTTTTGGAATTTAAGTGCAATCCCAGGACTAATATCCAAGTAAACAAGGTCATGTTCAAACCGGGTTGGGAGACCTACCTTTCGACTTAAGCTCAACTATCCCCGCCCAGTAGGTTTGTTTACTATGCGGCAAGGTCTAAGCCCAGGGAGCGATGCCCGGAAGGACCAACCAGGTATAAGACCCCTCACTAATGAAAATTAAATGTCAAAGATTAAAATGTCATCACAAAGCTATCCAATTATACTGGACGAGGCAAGTTAGATACAATAATGCGCTGAATGAACAATTGTGATTGTGAATAAATATAAGGAGATGTAGAGCTTTTACAAGATAATAATTAAAGTTGAGAGAAAATTATAAATACAAAATAATGCTAATCGCTCACTTACTGAACGATAAATGACAAAGAAAGTAATCATAGTTTGAATAGTAGCATCGAGTGCATAAAAAGACTCAATAAAAATAGTCGAATTATCTTGTGTAGTCTTGTATATGATCTATAGATGCATAGATATTTTTATATATTGTACACAGTATGCCAAAATTTAGATCAGTAAGGAAACGCATAACACAGTTGAAAATTACCCTTCAGCATTTTCCTTCAATAAGCGTAATTGCACTTGAATTCTTTTGTTCAGCCCTATATATGAACTATAGAAATTCTACACATCAAGTAATTTGCAAAACATTAGTTAAATTTAAAAACGGATACCGTAATTGAAAACGCGCTTACAGCAATTATTTCTCATAGACAGTATTGTAACCGAATTCTGTAGTGTGTCCCTGTAAATGAACAATAAATTCTATGTACACATTACTCTATAGTAAGCATCTTGTAATGCACCTCAGTGATGTATATCAATTTAAATAAGTTTAAAATAGTGAAACATCATTAAAATACACTGCAGTCGATTTTCCCCTCATAGACCGCAATGTAACGGCATTCTTTTGAGTGTTCGTGTAAACGAAGTATAGATGCTACACACTTCATTGTCAAAACCGAACATGTCATAGTAAAAATATTTAACGTATATAAATTACGTGGCAATCCGACTATATTTACGTGAGTTAGCGCACAGACAATCCGACGGCTAGACAAATAGAATTCATAAATACTTTTTAACTTTGTAGTGAAGTGTTAAAAAAATAAAACATTTGCTTTTCTATGGTAGAATTTTCTATTATAAGGGAGACTGGTGATTTTTGACCCACTGTTTTACTAACATTCTCGTAATTTGTTTTTGATAAACAGTAGTACCTCAGTGTATCGCATATAACTTATCACGTATTCTATCTTTTTATAGCGTCATAATCTTTAAAAAGCACTAAATGATAGCTATAAACTGATCATGTTTCGGATTTTGAAAATGAAAAATAATCAAGTCAAATTGTAACAATTACATAAATTGTCTGGTTCTTCAAGGCTGGTTTACGAAATTGCAAGGATACTCCCTTCAATGAAGCTAGTTTGGTTCAACCGGAATGTGTGATACTGCTGTGGTGCCAGGACGTGGACTTGTGGACGTTGAATACGTGTTACAGTTGTAAGTTACTTATATGTTAGCTATAGCAGTCGATTGTTTTTTCTACTGATGAGGGGATTTAGAAAAGCATGAAACGTTCACAATGTTTTTTTTTTTTTTTTAATCATGTATTTTGTGTGATTTTATTTCATGTCTGATTTTAATGTCTTTTGATTCAAAATATTTTTCTTTATTAAAAATTTAATGCATTTGTTATTAAAAATAAGTTTTCCTATTTCTTTTCTTTGAGTCTTGTTAGATGATCTAACTGAAATTTATTTCTTTAAGATCTGTTATGTTAATAAAATGAAAATGATTCGTATAAAAATGGAAAATTTTGGGTTTATCACGAAAAGAAATTATAGTTACGTCATTGGTTGACTAAGTTAAACTGTTTATTAGAATTCATTTTTCAGAATTTGTGTAAAAACCTGCTTTTACTTTTTTGATTGAAATCACGTGCCTTAACAGCTCAACGATTAGATATGAACTAAGAACCTACTTATTTTCAAACATATTTCATGAGGACGACTGTATTTGCCAAACAAATATACTTTGAAACACAGCAAAGAATAATGTAGAAAAAAAAATATGTTTTTGTGAAATATTATTTTGAAACCGGTTGCAATTACCACAATAGAAATAGTTCAACATTTGTTTCAATCTAATATTCCATAACTAAATTAAAATTTCATCAGTAAACAAATAAATACATAAAATAATATAAACAAAACAAATATTTAACAGATAGGTAATCGGACTACGTTCTTAAAAACTGAAATATTCAGAATAAAAAATATTTCCCAAAATAGTGAAATCTTTGGCGATTTCTTTGGCTACTAACCGCTGGCGCGTAACGTTACAGATTCAGTCCCTTATTTCAATCGATACTTAATGAGTGTACATTAATATTTTGTTTCAAATGTATATCTACAGCTATATATTAATTGGTAGAAATAATAAAGGATCTTTATTGAGTAATTTAAAGAAATCTATTTTTAAAACAGTATTACCTCAGTGTATCGCATATAACTTATGACGTATTCTATCTTTTTATAGAGAAACTATTTCAAACAAGAAAGAAAAATCATGCATAAAGTATAGATTATGAAACACTTCCCAACACATGCAGAATACTTTAACAAAACTTCGCTGTTAATAAGGTAAATAACATATCTAAGTAAATATTTTTGAAAACGCACGAAACATTTGAAAACCAGAGTTTAACGATTGCCATCCATAGCCAGAAAAGTACTCCAAATATTTTGTGCATCCCTGTATTCTATCTATAGATTTGTATATATTCCACATACTATGCTAGCATTTAGCATAATAATAAAAAGCATAAAAGGTTGTAAATTCACCTTCAGCAGTTTTTACCAATAGACGGAAGCATACTTGAATTCTTTTGTACAGCCCTGTATATTACCTACAGATTTTTAAACACACCACATATTAAGCTAAAATTTTATTCATTCTCAACCACGCTTAAAAGTATTGAAATTAATTTTCTAGAAATTATCATGCTTAGAAGGCTATGTATTCAGCTCTTTGCGTGGCTCTGTATATGATTATGTTTATATTTTACAAATATCTTTTAGTATAATAAATATAATCCATCTTTAAAATACATAATTCAATTTAAAAGCACTCTTAGGCAATTTACGCTCATACTCAGTAATGCTTACGAATTATTTTGTGTAGCTCTGTGTATGATCTATAGCATTTATACAGACCACGTTGTATGCCAAAATGTATTTAAACTTAAAAACACATCCCATAACTGAAAATGTATTTCCAGCAATTATCGCCAATATACGCAATATTTGGGATACAGTACTATTGCATACGACATCTTTTGTGTGTCCCAGTAAATGAACGATAAATTCTATGCACATCATTTTATTCAACAGGTACCTTGTAGTAAACCCCTGTAATGTATATCAATTTCATTACATTGGAAGATAATTAAAATACGCGGCAAAGAGTTTTTCTCTGTAGACCATTATGTAACCGAATACTTTTGTGTGGCTTTGCAAATGAATGATAGATGCTATGCACTCTATATTCTACAGAAAGCATGTTTTAGTCAAATTCAGATATTGATATCAATTTCATTATATTTGTAGTAGTGTAACATAATTAAAATGAACAACAAACGATTTTTCCTCATAGACCACAATAAAGCGGAATTCGTTTGAGTTTCCCTACAAACCAATTATAAGTACTATAACAATATAATAAATATAAATATAAGTACTATATTCGAAAGTAAGCATCTTGTAGTGCACTTCAGTGATATATATCAATTACAATATATTTGAAATAGTGTAATATCATTAAAATACACTGCAAAGGATTTTTCCTTATAGATCATAATGTAACGGCATTCTTTTGAGTGCCCCTGTAAAAGAAGTTTAAGTACTACATACTTCATTTTTAATACCGAACATGTTATTGCATACCTCAATAACATATATCTCAATTACAGGGCAATCCGAGTATATTTACGCGCGTTAGAGCACGGACAGACGGCAGATAAACCGAATTCATAAACACTTTTGAACTGTGTTGGAAAGTGTTAAAAATGAAATTTTATTATTTTTGTCTGACAAGCTGTGTTGAAAGAATCTTTTTTGAATGTGTCTTTTTGTAATTCCATTTAGTTTAATATATGTATATTCCTGATAGAAATGTTGGAATGCCAGTCTTATATTGCACCATTGCGGATAACAAGAGGTAGAAGATTTTTGTAAAACTGAATCAATACTTTAAACACCAAAACTTTGCTTTTAAATTTAAAAAAAAAAAAAAAAAAAAAAAAAAAAAAGTCATCAAATCTTCTTGAAAGTTGTAGAATGTAATGTATATTTTGCACAACTCTTTTCGAGTTACAAAAAAAAAAAAAAAAAAAAAAAAAAAAACCTCCTATTTCCGCAATTGTCAGGAATTTGTACTAAAGAAAGTAGCTGAAATTTTAACAAAATGGAAAAATTCTACATAATTGCCGTACTATAAAGATAAAAAAAAAAATATTATTAAATTAAAAAAAAAGATGCATTAATAAAAAAAAAATGACAATACTTTATTAAGTTAGCTTCGCAAATAAAGTGATCAAAAATTGTAATTGCTGATACCACTATAATTATCGCGCTAGATTTGAAACAGGCAAACAAAAAAACTATACAGGAAACATTTGGCCAAAGTTTAAATTTAAATTCAAAGCACTATCATCATGTCTTCGATATTTAAGAATTTGCTGAATACGCATTTGAACCTCTTGATTAAGGAGGGAGAAAAAAGAGAAAAAAAAGGAGGGATATTAAATATACTTTTTTTTGTCGACCTGATTATCAATATAGATATAAAATTTTAATCCCTTAGAAGGCATTACTAAAACAATGCGTGGACAAGCACGGACTACATTTTTGATTATTTTACCCGTAAGGGGGATTTAAAGTTCCATCATCAATTTGTTTAATGAACCTCTTTTTCTATGTCATCATCTTTTTTTTTTAATTTGCTATAATTGTATAATAAAAGTTTCCATTTTATTCGTATTTCAAATAAATTTTTCCCGTAGCCCTTAAAGATGGAAGTTATTTTAAATTGTTTCTAGTGTTGTATTATCTTTATCTAAAATAGAGAATGTAATTTTATTCTCGGTACAGAGATATGTAAGTTCCAAGACACATTAGAATATCGTTGTTAAGATGCAATGCGTAACATTGTAACTCAAAAATTTGCCTTTTTAGTTACGAACATATTTCCTGTCAGAAAAAATTTCTACACTAAATGCAAGAACATTCATCTCAATATCTTAATTCTTACGCCATCTGTTGGCATGAAATGATATCCATTAAATTTTTGCTTCTTTATACAAACTCGAATCTTAGTTTGCTGCGATCCGTCAGGACCAGCTTGATTGTTAGGTAACATCTCAACTAAAGTACAGTAAGTACTAACTCAACTAAGATTTTAAGAAATACATTGTTTTCTTTAGGATAATTATGGTCAAATTGAAAGATTTTTTACTGTTTTAAAATACAAAAATTTTTTAAAAATATAAAGACACATTTAAAATACCATGTGCACCTTATAAATTCAACGTTTGTTGTGGAAAAAATAGCATAATTTTTTTTTACACGAGTACTTCTAAACGATAATCTTTATAATAGATTATATACATTTTTATATTATTATATGTGTTTCTATACCAAATTTTGTAATAAAATACCACGAAGATGTTTTACTGTTAATTATTTTAACACAATCAAACTGATCGGTAAATAAAGCGTACAAACAGTAATTTTTCCAACTGATAGTGACAAAGTGTTCATGCTAGGACTCGAACCCAGAGCCTTTATGAGGTTCGGAAAGGTTTGTTTTGAAAGGTTCTAGGTTCGAGTTTCAGACTGGATACATTTTCACTCAGTTGGAAAAATTCTACTCGTACAATTTATTTACCAACCAGCTTGTGTTAAAATAATTAAAAGTGTAATTACATATCCATAGTTTATTCGAGTTCCTTTATCTGTGATTTATTCTGTGGAGCTACTTCAAATAACACACCAGATGTCATTACCAAATGGTTTTCACAGTGAATTGTGTTGACTGGGATGTCAAAATAACTCATTAAAGGAGCATTGGATAAAGTTTATGGGTTAGAGTCCTAGCCTGGACACATTTTTACTCACTACTTAATTGGAAAAATTACTACTCGCACGGGCCCCATCAGTAACCAAGAGGCTCTATCCTCAAAGCTGGTATACGGGACGTTTGGGTTCGAATCCAATCGGTACCATCGGTTTAATCGTTCGGAGTTTTCATAGTTTTCTTCGAACCTTGCCTTGGTTATCCTTGAGTAAATACGGTTTAGGTTCCCTTAGAAAGACCTCCACACAAGGCACTCCTCCCACGGTCCTATATCACTCGTGCAGATAATCGGCCGTCATTATTACATCATACACCAACTACTTATAGGGGGATGTTTGTTTGGAAATAGTGGGTTTCAATGCCATTTTTTCCGCGAGTATAGGCTATAAATAAATTTATTATTCTCAATCATGTGTTCTCCTATTTGTTTAATTTCGAAATCTTAATAACTCAACAAAAATCACAAACATTATAGAGGCAAAATTTCGTATTTTGCATAAACGAGTAAATCATTGAGTTTAAATTGGTGTTCTGTATCTTATCTTGAAAACTTTATGTGAACCATTCTAATATCAAAAATATTTTCGTAGATTCAAATTCAAATGTCTACCTGTCACTCCTGAAAAATACACATTATTGAAATAGACATTATTGCAATTCTAACGACGATATGGGATTTCCTAATTGGTTTCTTTAGTGCAAAAAATGCACTTCTACTGAATAAACGAGTTATAAAGAGCAGCATTTGCAGGATACCAAAATATCTTTATGTACACTTGAAATATTTCCTTATATTATCATAATATTATATTATCCTTATATTATCAGAAAATAAAATATGCCACATGCGAGTAAAAAGTGATGATTTTGGTACATTTTAAAATTTTACTTTTATTTTTGATTTTTTAACACTGATTATGTACATCATGATAACCAAGATGATTTAAAAGAATGTACATAATGAAAAAAAAAATTAAATTTAAGTTAAAATATTGTGTTTTGGAGTACGATAGACTTTTTCATGTAATTAAATTTTGCAAAACTAAACAAATAAATGAAATAAAACTCAACTGGAGATTTTTTTTGTACGTTGTAATAATGATATCAAAGGATGAAAAGGATAAAATTATCAACTTATTTTTAAACACTTTCGTACATTGTTGAAAAGTGTTTATGAATTTGCTCTGTCTGTTCGTCCATTCTCTAACTCGCGCAAATATACTCGGATTACCTTGCAAATGATATATGTTATGAAGTTTACCTTAGCATGTTCGGTATTGAAAATGAAGCGTGTAGCATTTATAATTTTTTTACATTGTCACTCAAAAGAATTTCGTCACATTATGGCCTATAGGGAAAAACTGTTTGCGGTGTATGTTAATTATGTTAAACTATTTCAAATAGAATGATATTGATATGTATTACTGAGGTGCACCAAAACATACTTTCTGTAAAACATGGAATGATATAGATAGAGATCATTGAAGTGCGCTACAGGATGTTTACAATAGAATATGTATGCATAGCATTTATCGTTCATTTACAGGGACACACAAAAATATTCGGTTACATTACTGTCTAAGATCAATAATTGGTGGAAGTGCGTTTTAAATTCTGGTATGTGTATTTAGATTTAACTAATTATTTGTATATACTTGGTATCCCTAAATTTTACCCATCACATAGATTATATACAGAGCTGCACGAAAGAATTCGAGTACATTTCCGTTTATTGACGTTAATTGCTGTAGGGGAATTTTTAACAGTGTTATGCGTTTCCTCACTTTCATTAATTTTTTACATATAAAGAAGGATATATCCAAATTTATAGATCATATACAGGACTACGCAAAATTATTCGGATATTTTCCTGACTGTAGATGATAATTGTTGAAATTTTGTTTTCAAATGTATTGTGCGTTTTCCAAAACGATTACTTAGTCTCCATCTTTCACCGTATTACACGGTGAAGTTTTGTTTCAGTATTCTGAATGTGTTGGAAAGTGTTCATAATCTATGCATGAGGCATGATTTCTCTTTTACTTACCCATCATAATATAGGGTAAGTCTTCTAATCGTTTTGAAAATCGAAAAACATTTTTTTACGGATTTACACGTTTCAGACACTGGAGATTCCGAAAAACATATTTTTAGAAAAAATTTTTTGCCTTCCGTCTGCCTGTGTGTGTGTCTATGTGTCTGTGTATGTGTCTATAAACGCTCTATCTCCCGAACAAATCGAGATAGAGACTTGAAATTTGGTATGTACTTAGTATGTAATAATGGGAAGAAGCTTATTGTATTTCAGTAACCTCGATTATACGGAACTATTTTTTTCGGTCTCTCGAAATATACGTTCTGATAAAAAAAAATATATAAAAATTTTAGAAATTGTTTATTTTAAGGAGTGAATATAAAATACAATAAAAAAACATAAATTTTGCATATAGAATGAAGTCGATCGGATAATTAGTTGCCGAGATATTTATAATCATATTTACCACACTCTTCGATTTTTCATGACCCTGTATTTCATTCAAATTTCAATTCAAAGATATATTTTATTTGGAAATAAGCCGCTTAATCCGACGCAGCAAACGGTTAGTTAATAGGAATATAAATTTTGGAGTTATAACGATGTTTCTTTTACGCAATTCAGTAATAGAGCATTTAAAGTTTCTGACGACATCAAGCCATGATTTTATTCGAATTGCAATGCATTTTATAAGTAGTTTACACATGTTTTATTTTCATATTTTATATTATAGATATCCATGATGGGTAAGTATTTCGGTGACCCCCGACGACTAATTTTGTTACTTTTTTAATATATGGTATAATCGTAATAGTGGCAATTTATAAAAGTTAATTTTTTTTTTTTTTTTTTTTTTTTTTTTTTTAATATTTACAAGTAAGTTATAAACCATTATTATAAGTATAAAACATTTTGCATTTTAAGTGCATATGTATAAAAAGAAAGTTTATGATATAGACGTACAAGTAAACAAATACTTTCTTCATAGGTTGAATTGATAATAATTTTAATAATATATGAACCAGCGCGAAGTTATGAGTGAATAAAAATAATACTAATGTTTATAAGGCAAAAATCTCTTTCTTCTTCATTTTTACTGAAAAAGTCCTTTTTTTACATATTTTCTTTTCTTTTAACTTACATTTCTGTATGTATGTGGCAGTCAAATCTTGTCATTTTTCACCCGCTTCCTGTCGACAGAGAGCTTTGAAATTTGTAATATATATGTACTCCTGAGGACAATACATGAATTGGACTTTTAAAATTCGATCCCTAAGGGGGGGGGGGTATTTTAATCATGTTCGTTTCAAAGTGAAAACGTTCCTAGTCATAATTTTTGCACATTTCACAGTGAAATTTGAAAACTATTGTCAAGCTATTTTGACTTATCAATAGAACTCCACATGTAGTAAATATGAATAGCATTAAACAAAAAATAAATGAAAAAGCATAATCAAAGCATTTAAAACCTTATTATTATAAACATTTTTTATTTCAACAATAGTATTTAGACATTTTGTTTCACTATACAATGGAATATTCTCAATGATTAATGTCTTTTCTATTCGCGTTTCGTGTACTCTTTGTATCATATCTATCATTCCATTCGATTAGTGGCTTGACATTTCATTTAATCAAACTTTAGTTAACGTATTTGATTTAAGCTTGTTCATTTCAAAATGTAGCTTTAAAATTTTTTCCACCCATTATTTGCCACTTTTGTACTTTTCGCTTTTAAGGTTAAGAATTTTTGTTGAGCTATTATCACTTATCAAAAAGAAAATCACGTCTGCATCAAGTATTTATACATTTTAATCATAATAAAAAATGATATTTAAACATTTTGAAACGCTATATAACGGCATATTCGTGATATTCAATTATATTTTATTTTTCGTTAATATCACTTTTAATCAAACCTTAATTACGTATTTTCTTTAAGGGGTCAGGTGTCTTTGAAATTGACAAATTACATGTAAAAGTGATGGATTGAAATAACTTCCCATCTGATAAACGTTTCGATATGAAATTTTAAACACACATTATAAGTGGTATATGATAACGGTTATTGTTCTGAAAAAGAGTCTATATGAATATAAAGTTTTTTTTTTAAATTAAATATTTTTTAATAAATGAATTCACCTTATATGCCTTGCGTGCAGGATTTCTCATAATTGAACTGTCACACTGAACCAAATTTATTTTATTGAGTAAAAATATAATATGTGCTTAACATGACCTACACGTGAAAAAAGAATATAATAATTATTTTTTGAGGGGGAAAAAAACGAAATCATAAATCTTGATTTAAAAAAAAAAAATAAAAATAGTTATTATTTCTAAATTTCTTATTTGATGAACATAATGGTAGATCATTTTGCGCATGTATAAAGTTTACACCGTCAGTCAAAATTTCCGTAGTTAATATATTGATTTAACCATATTAATTTTTAGTTGGAGAAACTTTTCCCATCATTTTCTTTTACACTCTTGCCCCTTTTACCATAAAGTTTGAGAACTGTTGTCGAAAACCTCACGTAAATATAAATATTAATCATATTTAAAAAATGACATTGAGATTGTTTTCTACACAACAGCATATTCATAATACTTAATAGCTTTTTTCATTCATATTTTGAATACGCCTAAATTTTTAGACTGAAATGTTACATACGATTATTTAATATCTACAAAAACAACTTTTCAAAAGTAAAAAAAAAGCCAAGCGTAAAAAAAAAAAGTTGTGGCTAAAAAATGGTGTGATATCAAATTTCCAAGCTATTATATTACTTTTTTAACTTTTTTCCATTAAATAAGTTATCATATATATAAGTCGAGTGCCTACGTATATGTTAATAGAAATCGTTTTCTCCTGTACTAAATACATCCTAACGAGTTTCTGAAAATTCAATTTTTTTCAAATTATGCATGATGGGCTTGGCGGCCATCTTTGCATATTATTCACAAAATTCTAAGCATCCAAATCCGTAGTTAAAATCCGAAGTTCAAAATTGTTATTTAAGCAAATATTTTAAGCGTTTCATTTATAGATTTGTATGATCTGAAAATTGTGTCTTAAGATAATGATGACTTATCTTAAAGATTCATCTTATGATTTATTTTTTACAGTAATTAATAATTTCAAACTAGTAAAAATCAATTTCTCAAAATATCAGTCTTATCTAATTTATCTGTCCGTAGTTAAAATCTGAAGTTCGAAATTGTTATAAACATATTACATTGCAAACATATTACGCTTTTACTTTAGAAATTTGGGTGCTTAGAAATATGAAAAGATGGCCGCCAAGCCCATCATGCATAATTTGAAAAAAATTGAATTTTCAGAAACTCGTTAGGATGTATTTAGTACAGGAGAAAACGATTTCTATTAACATATACGTAGGCACTCGACTTATATATATTATAACTTATTTAATGGAAAAAAGTTAAAAAAGTAATATAATAGCTTGGAAATTTGATATCACACCATTTTTTAGCCACAACTTTTTTTTTTTACGCTTGGCTTTTTTTTTACTTTTGAAAAGTTGTTTTTGTAGATATCATTTCTTTTTTTTTAAACAGAATAAACATAATTTAAATAATCTAAACATGAGAAATAATTTAAAATTACATTTTACTTTCAGTCATTGTTTAAAAGGTTAACTAGAAATACCAGTAGATTTTTAAATTAAACTAATAACAACATACTAAATGTGGCTTGTTATAATACTTGTTATCCCCCGTTAAAAAATATCACTGACTTATCGATGAAATGAATAAAAATGCAATACGTACATAGCGTGTCAGCGCTGCATTTGAAATCAAACGTGATATCACGCTCTTTTATTATTAGCACTAGCTGACTTCGCCCGCTAGCGGACCCCTAATTTATATCGGGGCCTCGAATCTTGTAAAACCTCGAATAAGATAAACCTCGAACCGACCGAATCTCCGACCTGGTTCTCCGCTGCCTTCGGCACCGGATAATCCCTTCATTTGCACATCGAATAGTATAAACCTCTAACCAAACTAACTTCCGACACGGGTCCCCGCTGCCTTTGGCACCGTATAGCAGTCGTGCTGCGCACGCTCAAGTTCCATCTTCCACCACCAGGTAGCGCAATCTGTTCTGTATGAACCTCGGGCACTGAAATCGTTAAGGCTATAGATGTCGAGTCGAATGAACTGTACCCGTCGTGATCTAGCCCATAGAACCAGAGATAGAAAAGTGCCCCTGGTGGTGAAAAAACGAACTAAAATCGGAAAGCTCTATTGATGTCGAGTCGAATGAGCCATACCCCGTCGTGATCCGACTCGTAGGAACAGATATAGGAAAGCGTCCCCTGGTGGTGAAAGCTAATCGCGCTTGGGGGGCAAAAGGGGGGATGAACACCGGAGATGCATAATAGGATTAAGCGGTCACAGACCTTTCCAACGATGTATCACATGAGGGGTATGTGCAAAATTTAGAAAATACCCCCCCCCCCCCCTGCATATTATGATTAAGCGTTCACAGACTTTTCCAACGATATATCACATGAGAGGTGTCGGCAAAATTTAGAAAAGAGCCCCCTTTGGGTGGGAGGGCTGAAAGTGGGAGGATGGACCCCGAAGATACATAATATGAATAGCGGAACAATTTTTAGAATTTCTGAAAGCTGATTTTTATTTATTTATTTATCTATTTTTTATTTTTTGTTTATTATTATTTTATTTTTTTTGCGTTGCCCTGTGCATGTTTGGAATTTCTTAGCAATTTCTTAGATTTACCTTATTTTATTCAATTAAACATTGTACTGTTACAATAAATTTAAATGGAAACTTCACTTCTAAAACAAAAATAATTTAACAACTGGATTTCATTAATTTATAGGAAAACTAGCAAGCTACGCCCGCTTCGCCCGCTGAACTGGTCGGTTTCTACAAATGAACCCTGAATCAAACGAAATATATCGTTTAATTTGACCTTGTATTTGAAAGCAATCTGTATATTTACGTGGAATATCCTTCCACATTACTGAAAAATGACGCGATTGCGCTATTATATTTTCTAATGTGCAGTCAAAATTTTAGCTGTTAAGGACCAACTCTTTTATTTGGTCATTTACAGTTAGGGTTTGCTAAAGAATGATAAAACTATATGCAATATACTAAAACCATCACTAAAAATTATCGAAATAACAATGCAAACAAATTAACTAACAAAATCCATTCAGAAGAAGTTTTTATAAAGGCTAATCTTTGATAATCTGATTATTGAACTTTTCCACATAATTCTAAAACAACAAAACGATATAAAATATACTAAAACAATCCTTACAAATTATCTACTTAACAATGCAAGTCGCAAAAAATACGCCCAGTAAAAACTATCAAAAAGGCTAATATTTCGGAATCGGGTTCACTTGACTATATAACCTTCACACATAACTGTTGGACTAAGCAACGTAGGACAATATATAGTACATTAACAACATTTCTGAAATAGCATCTAACTAACAATACAATTCTCATCAAAATCCGTTCAGTAGAACTTTTTTAGAAGGCTAATCTTTCATAATCGGAATCAAATATTGAAAAGGCTAATATTTGATAAAAAAAAATGGTCACCCGATTTTCGAATTTCCCCCTATAACTCTAGAACTAAGCAACGTTATATAATAAAACGTTCCCTAGAAAATTATTTAACAGTATAGGTTCCATCGAAATACATTCGGCAAAATCTTTTAAAAAGGCTAATCTTTCATAATCGGATTGATCTGATTATAGAACTTCCCAGAATAATTATATAACTAAGCTACGTAGAACGATATGTTATACATTAAAACCTTCCCTTAAAAATTATCTTAGTTTAAGTTCTACGAAAATGCATTCAGCAGAACTCGAGTTATAAGCAGCCGGAACGAAATTTCATATATGTAGAAGTAAATAGAAGTATATTGCCATTAATATAGTTTGCATTTGAATAAAAAAAGGTACTTTTCGGTTAGCCGGGCACCAGTGATATATGAACACACACACACACACACACACACACATATATATATATATATATATATGTATGTATATACATGTATTTGTGTAGATATATGTGTATATATGTGTGTGCGTATATATATATATATCACTGGCGCCCGGCTAACCAAAAAGTACCAAAAAAAAATACTGCGAAAATACAGTCGTACACTTGAAAAAAAAACACCTTTTGGCCTAAAATCTCTCATCAAAACTGTTTTTCTTTTTTTTCTTTTCTTTCTTTTTAAAAAAAATAAAATTAGTAACAGTTTTTTCTTTTATTTTTCCAGATGTATAGCCATTTCAATTCTTTCTGCAACAAAAAAAGACCCTTTTTGGCTTAAAATCAAATTGTTTGGGGTCAAAAGTAAAATCAAAATCGCCAAAAACAAAAGATAAATCGCCAAATTTGTTTCAATAGAAATCTTGCCCCTTGAATAATGTTTTAAGCATTATGAACATTTCTAATCATGTTTAAATTAAATATTTTCGTTTTATAATATTCTCTCATCAAAACTCTTTTTTTTTTCTTTCTTTCTTTCTTTCTTTTTTTTTTTTTTTTTAAATAAAATTAGTAACAGTTTTTCTTTTATTTTTCGAGATGTATAGCCTTTTCATTTCTTTCTGCAACAGTAATGATCGCCAAAAAATTAGCAATGGTAACCTTTTCGGCCAAAATAACAGAACTTTCTATCATAATTCGATAGCTATTATACGTAGAACGTTGTGTTACATACTAAAACCTTCCCTGAAAAATTATCTCTCGAACAGTGCAAGTTCCATCAAATTCCATTCAGCAGATCTCGAGTTATAAAGGAACGGAACGAAATTTTCGTTTGTGTTTTATATATATAGCGAGGCTAACGAAAAAGACAGGCTACCGCGGTGCGTTCCACTTATCTTTTTTTACAGACCGCTAGAGTGACGTGATGCTCTTTTCGTACACCTGCATTGGTGGATTCGAGCCTCACGTGATTCCCGCGGTCTGTAAGAAAAGATACGCGTAAAGCACCGCGGTAGCCTTTCTTTTTCGCTAGCCTCGTATATATAGTAGATGACGTGAAAGGTATTCCTGCGAACGAAATGCCTGTCCTTTACCGTGTTTTTTTATTTTTAGAAGTAAATGAATCACATTTAATTCATTTCAAAATTTTTGTTTACGTTTGGAAAGAAATTTTAAATGGCGATAACTCTTAATGTATACATTTTAGAAGGTACATCTTCCCTCAAATACTAATTTATTTTAAAAGATCTTTCTAAAAACGTAAATTATATATTTAAAATATTTTTAAAGCATAAACACTACGTCTGATTACTTTATTTTACAATATTTATAAGAACACGCATTTTAGCAGACAATTAAATACACTAAACAAACATGAGTGAAAATTTGACCTGGGCCTGGACTCGAACCTGGGACCTTATGCGTACCATGCCGACGCTCTGCGACTGAGCTACCCAGATCCATATCCGTAACCGGCAATTTCTCATACTTATTCATGTTAGAAACAATCATCTGCCACAGTTTGCAGTCATATTTAATTATTTGATAAAATATGTGTTCTTATAATTGTGAAGTTTTATTTAAAAAAAATATCTTCAGAAGAAAATGGCTGACTTGCAGATGAAATTTGATGTGGTTATATTATAACCTGTAACTGATTTGTGCTATTTTAATACAGATGGTACATGGTCGTTGGCGGGTTTTATCTCTGTTTTGGCATAATTTTTTAATCGCCAAGTTAATTAACAGTTTTTTGCTAATTAAGGATAGAAAATATTTTTTTTTTACACTGAATTTTATAAAAGCACATAGATTACGTAATTACTTGTTCAAAAATGCAATCCTTTTTTTATTCTGCCCAATATTAAGGCCTGTAGCTTGTTTGAAAAAAAAAAGTTTGACGAAGAAAATAGTGATCATTTTAAGTAACTCGACGTTTTTTATAAAAAGCTATATCTCTGTTTATAAATCACTTATGAAGATGAGTTTGGTCTTAAATTGAAGAAATTCTTCCTTAGATTCTTCTAGTTTTCGTTTTTTTTTCCTACGACGCTTGGTTTGTTTGATATCTGATATTTTAATCTGGCATGTTTTGTCGATTTAACATTGCGAAGTTGCTTTCTGTATATAAGCATTAGCGGTCTTTACTCCAGTTCTTGGCGTTGTTTGTGTGGCGTTTTTTTTTTAAGCTTGGCTTGGCAGAGCGACCGCCCTGCTTGATTCCATTCAATTAACCTGTATTTAATATATTAGATTTAACCATTTTCATTTTTAAATGTAATTTGAAAAACTTTTCCTCACCATTTTCTTTCCCACTCTTGCCCCTTTCACCTTTAAATTTGAGAAATGTTGTAGAAAACCCCACCTGTAGTAAATATAAATATTAGTGAAATTTAAAAAATCATATTCAGACTTTTTCTACACTATATAACGGCATAGTCATAATACTTTTAAGAGCCTTATCTATTCATATTTTTAGTGCGCTTAAAATTTGGGGGCTGAAATGTTATATACGATTGTTTAACACTACATTCAATGAAGCATTAGCTAATAAATAAATTACATAATCACGTTCATTTTTAGCTCACAGGCTATCAAAACCCGAGAGCTAATGGGCCCGCAGCGTAATGTGCGTACGTATGTATGCACGTAATGCGATAATTCTTAATAGAAATATGCGATTTGCTTCAAATTTTGTATATAGGTTCATTCTGATAAGGCGCTTCCCTGATTAGTTTTGAGGGCTCATTGGTTAAGTATAAAGGGCGGAACGGGGGGCTAATCCCTCCTTAATTTAGATAAATGGATTTTTCATGTAGAATTATCCGATTTGCTTTAAATTTTGCATATATGTTCATTGTGATAAGGCGCTTCCCTGATTAGTTTTGGGGGTTGATTGGTTAAGTATAAAAGGGGAACGGTGGGCTAATCCCCCCTTAATTTATTGTCGATTTCTTTATTTTTCGAGGGGCATTATTCTTTGAAATAAGAGTATAATATACAATTAGTGTGAATAGCCTGTGAGCTCAATGCTATCAGTTTAACTGGGAACTTTTCTTTTTATTAAATGTAGTTTGAAAAACTTTTTCCCACCATTTTTTTTTCTCTCTACCCCTTTCACCTTCAAATTTGAGGACTGTTGTCGAAAGGCTCACCTGTAGTAAATATAAATATTAATCATATTTCAAAAATTATTTTATGATATTTTTTTTCTAAGCAACGGCATTGTCATAATGCGTAATAGCTTTTCCTATTCATATTTTGAGTACGTCTAAATTTTGTGGATTGAAATGTTACAAACGATTGTTTAGCATCCCATTCAATTGAGCTTTATTTAATATAATTAATTTAATCACGTTTATTTTTTAATGTAGTCTTCCCCACCATTTTCTTTCACACTCTTGCCCCTTTCATCATCAAGTTTGAAAAGTGTTTTCGAAAACCCCAGCTGTAGTAAATATAAATATTAATCATATTTCAAAATTCATATTAAGACTTTTTTCTACACTATAGAACGGCATAGTCATAATACTTAATAGCTTTTACCATTCATGTTTTGTGTACTCTTTTATCCTTTTTCAAATGGTTTTCTCAGCAGGTCACAAAATGGCGTTTTATGGGATCCAACATTTCCTCCGTAAAGTGGGGGAGGATATCAAATCGGGGTCCGTAAAATGTGCATAATAGCAGGCCGTGATTTATCACGTGATCGCAGAGTCCATCCATTCCATGAATGGTTGCTGCGTCGCTTTAACATGTAAATGCCTCTCTTACTCGGCCATTGAAGTTGTAACCTCTTTCGTCTAGAAAATGGGATTGAGAAATTTCTTTTTCGATTCCACGACTTCTTTTTTCTTTCTTTCTTTCTTTCTTTTTTTTTTTTCCTCACGCTCTTCATCTACGTACAGCAGTCAGAATAACGTCAAATCACCCACCAGCTTCGATTTCTCCTGATTCTTTATATCCTTTCAACCCTGGAAATTTTTTAAGAATATCTTATCGAGGGAAAAACCACCAAATTTGTTTTAGAATCTCATGGGCCGCCATGGAAGAGAATTTTAAATTATCCACTCGGGCGTCATAAAAGAAGGGACTTGAGTTAAATATTCTTTCTAAGTGTTCTAGATCAAAGCAATCAGAGGAGGTTTTAAAAGTGAAAATTCAAAGCTCTAACACAAAACTGTTATTTAAAAAAAATTTGACTAAAATCAATTGTTCTTGCTCAAGTAATTAATTTACAGTGGCTTTTAAACTTTCATCATTAATGACAGAGCGGCAATTATTTTCGTTTGTTGAAAAAAAAAAGTTATTATAAAAAATATAGGACACTCCGACTATTGAAGATTCCTCAGATTAAATCTATTTGTATTAAGTTTTTGTTCAATCGGGATTATGGAAGATTCCTTATTAGGCACAAAGCTCAATATTAGTTTAATTTATTTTTAAAAAAAACCGTTTTGGTATGCATTGTACATAATGTGCGTAATTATATGCATTGTAAGCGATTGTGAGTGAGTTTTTGTATGCAGGGTATGTAAGTTCTTTTATGTAAGTATGTATGTATCTTGTATGTATTGCAAGATGTATGCATACTAAAAGACCTATGCAAGTATGTAAGATGCATGCATAAGTATATAAAACTAGTAAATCTGCAGATCAGGAGCCTCAACGCCAGCTCTGAAAGTCATTGTTTTTTAATCTCACTTTTCATAATATTTAACATATTACAATCCGCAAATGAAAATTTTGAAATTACTACCTATATATTTATACGCATATAAAATAATTCGAAGGTTTCAGAAATTAACGGTAAACCAAACATGGTTTATGCAATAATATTCTGACATTCTTATGAACCTATTCTTGCAATTTTTTAGATAAAAAAATACATTTCTTAAGAGGGGCTCTGCCCCTGAACCCCCAGTAATCGTATTAAATTTATATTCGTGATTTCCTATTGATTGTGTGAATGATTCTAGTATATTTTGGATTTCGATCTACACAGTAGTTTTATTAGGCTAAAAAACAATTTCGAAAATAATTTCATGTTACCTTAATAACCAAATAGCAATATTTACTTACTTGCTAACCACGAAACATCTGCATCTGATAGATAAGTTGAATAATATCTTATGTACAAAACCAACTTATGGAAATGTAAAATAAATCTACTATATTTCTCTTACATCTATTTTAGAAATCTAGTGTTATTACAATTTTTGTTTCGGAGAAACAGTTTTGATGGTCATTCTAAAATATTTATTTTATCTAAGTACATCCTGATCTAACTCGATGGCAATAGCATACTAGAACCTCCTTAAAATAGGCTTATTTGGAAACTTTTAAATCTTTTGGGTAATCATTCATAATCGTGCCCACTGCCAATTCACTAAAATCGTGATTTGGCGCTATAAAGTATTTTTTTGTGATAGCTTTTTATGTTCTCAATTTCCTTTAATTGTAATATTTCAGGATCGTTTTACTATTATTATTTCTTTAGATTAACCATATCGTTGTACGAGTAATTTTATTCTATTTCTAAAAAAATATTATCTTTTCAATTGCGAAAAATTCAAATTTGTTGCAGAAAATGATTAATTTCTCATGTAAGAAAGATACACAAATGTAACCACATACTACGACACTTTAATCCAAATTACACGTTCAATGTTTTTGTAATTTTCGTTTGGAAAAAAATATTTCGGTAATCATTCTATACTAGTTAAACGATAACTTGTATCACGCTAAATTCTCATTTATGTCACTATAATACTAAAATCACTCGAAAATAATTTATTAAATATATATATATATATATATATATATATATATATATTGCAGTAAAATAGTACGAGTTACTTTAATTTTATTATTTTGATAGTCTTTGAAATATGGTTGCTAAGCAACTAATACATTAAAGAGCAAAGTAAAAATAAATGTATTTTAAAATTTGTAAAAATATGAAAGTAAAAAAAATTATATTTCCCGAACAGATGCAAAAAATTTTCCAACATTTTTTAATTTCTAAATTCTAATAAACGTATCGGCAAATTTTCAAAGCTATTGGATATGTTTAAAACCTCCATATAAAAAAATTAGCATCCATAATTTTGTGTTTAAATCCATTATTCAAATATGTGAATTTCATTTCAGTTAAAAATTAAATTTGAAAATCGTCTGTTTTCCCATAGGAAAGCATTATGACCTAAAGAGACATGTTCTATATTTTTCGAACGAATGAACCAAATGTAACTAAAAACTATACAGCTAATTCCGGGTACCCCACCAACATACCTACCAAAAATCAATCTAATCGGATAATTTTTGCGGCAGTTATCGCGGAACAAACAGACAGACAAACAGAGGGAAACCAAAAACTTTTCGTGTCTCCACAGTGAACCTTGACTGACGTTTCTGAAAAAATAGGTTTTTAAAAAGTTATTTTTCAATTTCACGAGTATTTTTCTCTTTCTCCATATACATACAGCCATGAGAATAACAGCAAATCACGCACTAACTTCGATTTCTCCTGATTCCATTTATCCTTTCACCGTGAAAAATTTTTAAGCATATCTTATAGAGAAAAAAAAAACACCAAATTTGTTTTAAAATCCCATGGGCTGCGGTGGGGAAGAATTTTAAATTATCCACATGGGTGTCACAAAGGAAGGGACTTGAGATTATAGCTTAAGATTGAACTTAATTTTTTTTAGCATAATAGCAAAAAAAAAAAAAAAAAAAAAACATTCTGCATGGACAACTCTGAAAAAAATATGCAGCATTTTCTTCTTTATTTTAAAAATATAAATTTTTCTAAAATATACGCAAATTTAGGTTTCATGAAGATATTAATGTAATCTAAAAATCCGTGAAGATTGAATGTAACCCTTAACAGTTACGGCCTGGCTCCTATTTTAATGCATCAATCAATGTCTTTTATTATTTGAGTTGCAATTTTTGCAATAGTGAATCAAATTTACGCACATTAATTGACAATGTACAGTCTCATTAGATATTCCAGCTGCCGCAATTTAATGAATATTGTCTTTCCACAAGATTTCTAACACCAATACACAGACTAGTTGGATGTGCCATTCCCAAAACTTTCTTCTATGTGATACATGTTAATATTCAAAATAACAGAATATGAACTTTCATAAAATCCTGTGCATTAATTCTTGAGGTATGACTATCGCTAAAATTGTGTAAATCCTGAAAAATGTAACATAGAAGCGCGACCTTTAGGGCTATTTACACCAAAAGCTAATCAGCTACAACTTATGTCAATGTCTAACTGAATCTGAAGTTTGATGAAAATCTATGTACTAGTTCTTGAGAGCTATCTTGAAAATCATGAATAATGCAGCATAGAAGCGCCACCTGTTGGGCTATTTACACCAAAAACGAATCAGCACCAACTTGTATAAATGTCTAACGGAATCTAAAGGTTTATCAAATTCCATGCATTAGTTCTTGAGGTATGACTATCTCAAAAATCGTGTAAATGCTGAAAAATGCAGCATAGCAGCGCTACCTGTTGAGAGATTTACACCAAAACCTAATCAGCAACAACTTATGTCAATGTCTAACGGAATCTGAAGTTTGATGAAAATCCATGCATTAGTTCTTGAGATATAGCTATCATGAAAATCGGGAATAATGCAGCATAGCAGCACCCCCTGTTGGGCGATTTACACCAAAAACTAATCAGCACCAATTTATATCAAGGTCTAACTGAATCTACAGTTTTATGAAATTCCGTACTGAATTTCTTGAGATAGAGCACTCACAAAATTTTTGTCACATACAGACAGACACACAGACAGATTCATAGACAGAAATGTTCTAAAAATAGTCAAATCTTGTTTAGGATCTACAAAAATGTATAAATCCGTCGAAAATTTTCATGAATCCAATTCTTTTTTCTTGTAAAGATAGAAGAAGGTAAAAAAGTATTTGATTTCGGTTTGAAGTACAATCGTGACTTTTGTTTAAAGCTGTTCTCAAAAATTATTTTCCATCACTCTACAACACGAAACTTTCAGATGTGTTTACTGATTCGTTTTTAAACGCGAAAGCACGAAATTTGTAGGCATGACTGTTGAAGTGATTTTTAATTGAACAGTTTTTTAATTTTTTGATAAATGAATCACAATTTGCGCTATAAGCGATTATTGTTTCACGAGATCAATTTTTTTTCCTTTCCCGCTCTGTCGCGTCCGGAAAATCAGTTCAAAACGACAACTTTGAGAAAATTTTCGAAAGATATACCGTCTTTAATTAAAAATGAAAAATACAGCTCGATTAGGAAGTTTCTGAATAAGAAAACCTGCCAGCGTTTACCAACAAAAAGGACTTAAAAATGTGTCACAAAGTAGCCAGTTTTGATTTGAGAACAGCCTTAAGTTATTTATAGCATCAATATTAACAATTTAAAATTTGACCTCCGGTTTACTCAATTTGAATCAAGCACTAATACTATAGCAACATTTATTACATTGCGCCAATATTTCATTCATATGAAATACTTCCTATGAAATACTATGGTTATATGTTGGTTTTTACTTGCAATGAAACACGAATATTCCATAAATATTGGATTTACATTGAAAATATCGGCAACGAAATTGTGAAATATTTCTTGTTAACAACACTGATTGGTGCAATATAGTACAGTCAATACAAACAATACTGGCTCAATATTGTTGGAAAACGGGGAATTTTAAGTCTAACAAAATCTCTGTTTTAAAGTATTTTTGTAATAAACGTAACGTTTTCTGTTACAAATGACGGTAATTTTGTCATATTATTTCACTATTATGGCACTCTTATGGCCATATGTCATGCCAGTATGTCATGCCAGCATAGACCAAAATAAAGCCAAAATACAGTCAATACAAACAATACTGGCTCAATATTGTTGGAACACGGGAAATTTTAAGTCTAACAAAATCTCTGTTTTAAAGTATTTTTGTAATAAACGTAACGTTTTCTGTTACAAATGATGGTAATTTTGTCATATTATTTCACTAATGAAATTCAGTACATTAACTATGATTGCTACATATTTGAATTATAACACTAGGTAAAATCTTTACAAGATAAAATATCCTAGTTGGAAATATTTGAAACAAAATTGCGAAATTTATAAGTAAGTTTAATTTCGATGCATACATCAAAAGCAGTTTCCTGTATCTTTTCTACCTAATTAATGATTTGCATTAAATCTCGAACCCAATAGAATCCAAGTTTTCATTCTGAGGTAGAAAGTTCCCTTTAAAAGATAACTTTGAGGTACATATTCCTTTATGAATCATCTGAAATTAAAAGACGGCTAAGTCTGGGTAATTTTAGTCATATATTGAATAACTTTACTGCGTACTAGTAAGAATAATAGCGGGGGTAATTCTTGACTTTTAAAAGGACTCCTACTGACCACGTTTTGGGAGAAGACTCAGACAGAGAGAACATATGAATGCTTTTCGGATCTGTTCCCAGGAATGTATCGAGAAATTTCCATTTATTAAAGCTAGTTGAATAAAATAAATAGTTTATCCTACCATTAAAGTTTATAAATAAATCCTAAACTGATGGATTTAAATTTAAATTTTATGCTATTAAAAAGCCTTTTATAGGAATTGGGTTTGAAAATAAAATTTATGGTAAATGTATTTATGCAATTGGAATAGACGTAAAAATGTTAAATAAATTACAGATTTCTGGACTTGTTAGAGTTTTGAGAATAAAAAAATAATTTAATTATTTTTTGTAAAAAATCCTCAAATACAGATATTTCAGTAAAGTAAATAGCTCATCAGGAAATTGAAAGATTTCTTAAATAAATGATCTAGTTGAATAAAATTTTTAAATAAATGAGTAAAATGGAGAGTCAGTTTTTTAAATTGCGATCTAACATTGAATGCCATAAATGCTAGTTGTATAAAATAGCTTATCATGCCATTAAAGTTTATAAAACTGATGGATTAAAATTAAAATATTATGCTATCAAAAAGTCTTTTATAGGAATTGAGTTTGAAAATAGAATTTATGGTAAATGTATTTATACAATTGGAATAAAAGTAAAAAGGTAAATAAATTACATATTTTTGGACTTTTCAGAGTTTTAAAAATTAATTTTTTTTTAATTTTATGTAAAAAATTATGTAGCACAGATATTTCAGTAAAGTAAATAGCTCATCAGGTAATTAAAAGATTTATTAAATAAATGAGCTAGTTGAATAAAATTCTTAAATAAAAGAGTAAACCGGATAACCAAATTTTTAAACTGCGATCTAATATTGAGTGTCATAAATGCTAGTTGTATAAAATAGCTAATCATGCCATTAAAGTTTATAAATAAATTCTAAATTTCTGGTTTGAAATTGAAATTTTATGCTATAAAAAGCGTCTTTTATAGAAATTGAGCTTGAAACTGAATTTATGATAAATGTATTTATACAATTGGAATAAAAGTAAAAGTGTAAATAAATTACAGATATGTGGACTTGTCAGAATTTTGAAAATTAAAACTCATTTCTTTTTTTAATGTGAAAAATCTGTCATCAAAGATATTTCAATAACGTATATAGCACATCAGGCAATTAAATGATGTAAACATAAATAAATCATAAAATAATGGAATTAAATTTAATATTTCTATTTTCAAAATTTCTTTTTTGTACATTTTGAATTTTAACGAGGAATTTTACGATTAATTTATTTAAACAATTTGAATAGAAATAAATGTGTAAATAACTTTCAGCTTTCTGAAAGTTGAGTTTCGAAAAATATGATACATTTGATTTTTTAAGTATAAAATTTAAATTTATTAAAGAGATATGAATGAAGTAAATAGGTTATTAGACCATTAATTATAAATAACACACACAAAAAAATTAAACAGATTAAAAATTTTGCCATCAATATATATATATATATATATATATATATTCGGGTGTTGAAAAGATGGGATTTACTATAAATTTAACTAAACAATATGAAATGTGTAACTAAATTATAATTTTCTAACTTTAATTTTTTAAATTACACACATCTGGATAAAGTATTACAAAAAGAAAAATCAAACAAATAAAATACCACATGCTAGACATTGTGCTATACAGATTGAAAATCAATTCACTGATTTACAATACAAAATAAGGTATTTGTAAATGGAAGAGTGATTAAATATTTTATAATGATCTTAATTAATAAGGAAAAGTGATTTATTTTAATAGTTAACCATTTGAAATGTTAACTATTAGAAAATATGCATATTCTTTAAAATTCCAAACAGACAATTTGTGCAAATAAACCTCAAAGCAATAATTTTATAAATAATTAAACTAGAAATATTTTCGTCAATACAGTTATATTTATATATTAAACAAAGGAACTTTAATTTAGATTGCATGCATCTGATGCCACTTCTATAGCTCCTTCGCATAGTTAATTATTTGCATTAAAACTGGAATTCTAATAAAATAAAAGTTTCTCCATTCCAAGATAGAAAGTTCCTTCATCAGATGATAACTTCGAGAAACACATTCCTTCATAAATCAATCCGCAGAATTAAAAGTCTTCTAAAACTTAAAGCAATTTCAGTCATAAATTGAATGATTTCAAACCATCTTTTTGACGTACCAATTAGAAATGGAGAACGTAATTTCAGACCTCTAAAAGGACGCCTCGTGATCATGTTAAGAGAGAAATTTTAGAAAAGGAGAATTAGATGAATTCTTTTCAGTGCCGCTTTCCGGGAATATCCTTGGAAACTTTGATTCCAGAATGGTGTGAAGTTAAGGTTAAAGCGTAGAGTGAATTTGGCCTCAGAAAGTAATGTTTAATATTTTATGAAATGTTTGGTTTAAAGTCGGGTTGTAACTTTTGCTCGAGCTCAATTAAATTAAGCTTAGTTTTAAATGACTTCAAAAAATGGGGCGACGTTTAATTTAGCTTTAATTTCATTTCATTTTAGCATGTGTTTATATATAGTTTCAGGTAGAGGCATGGAATTTGATTGTTTTTTAGTGAAAAAAAAAAAAAAAAACTCGCTCAGTTCATAGCTCCACATAATATTTTGGGATCTATCAAACCCAACGATTAGCGTATTTTCCACAAATAAAAAATTGAAACTGAAGTTAGTGAGTTCGATCCTGCTTCGTCCCATTAAGGTATTTATTAGTTTGTTTTAACCAAAACAAGAAGTAATATCAATTAATCACAATTCGTGTCTATTTACCGTAACTTACACACCAATGTGAATAAACAACTTCTATAGGAAAAGAGTGACAAAGGTCTTAATATCTTACAGAATGTGAATAATTTCTCTCATACAGACACAAACACTCAAAAATTACATTAATTTTTCATTATAAGCGCTTAATAAAAACATCACAAAATGAAAATATACCTTAATTTGATAGGTTAGCTTGGGTTTCTTTAACACATTCTTCGATAGAGACTATGCTTTAACTAAAAAAACTTTTTAATAATAAAATGTCAATAGTTTAGGGTTAAAATTCTTGCTATCTCTAATTTTTATGCTAAATATTTTTTGTTAAATCTTTCTTAGAGTAATTTTTTAAGTTTCTTATTTTTTTTAGAACTGACAAGTGATGTCCTATTTTGCATTAAGAGCAAAGAAATACGTGCGCCATGTTACTTATTGAGGTGGTTGCATATTAATAAGCTATCATTGCATGTATTTGATTACTATAATTTGAAAATTAAATTTAAGATAGGTTAGTTTTATAGGGTAGTTAGTGTTTTTAAGTCTACAAACTAGTTAAAGCATTGCAATTTATTTTTAATACTTTCGTTATTTAAATAAATAAGTTTTTAATGATCCCAAAATTTAATAAATGCATTTATCAGTTAGGGCTTTAAATTCCTAACTTGTCAGAAAGATAAAATTTTAGGATATTTTGTAATGAAATACGTTGTTTTTAACCCATACAGAAAATGTTTCTTTTTTGTTTTTATTCTATAAATTGCTCTGCGCTCAGTAAATAAATTAAACGAAAAAAAGGGGAAAAATTTCCTGTTGGGAAATATTAAAAATTACTTAAACTGAAAACAAACCTTTTCTTTTTCAGATTTTTAACTACAGTACATAATTATTTCGATGATTTATAACTAATAAATGTGTATTTTGTTTCTTAAAAAACTGTATATACATATATATTCCCTTTTTAATGAAAATTCTTAAAAAAAAAAAATCTTGATTTTAGCTATATTTAGAAATTGATGTAATTTTTGAAAGAATAATGCTTTTTGCATACTTTCGAGTACATAATTTTCGAGTACAGAAAAGAATAAATATATACTTTCAGGATAAATAAAAAAAAAATATTAAATTTTTGTAAATATTTTTAAAAAGAGAAATGAGTAATTTTTTATGAGTACTTTTCACTACGAGAGTGATATTTTCCAAAATTTTCCTTTCAAAACTAAGAGTCCCTCAAAAAGTTTTAGCTGCAAATAATCGTACAATGTTTCTTAACTTTATTTTTCTTTGAAATTATATTAATTTAAATATTGCATTTTTTTAATTTAAAAAAGAAAGAAAGAAACACACTCTGAGATAAACGTGTTTAAGTCTTGAAAGAAGGCGTGTTCACGGACATTACAACATAAAAAGTGTTATATATTTGGATTTAATAGCCGTATTTACGTTATTGTGACGTAATTGTGTTACGTTATTGTTAGCGTATTGTGGCAAAAACTGTAGAGTCTTTCGTAAGGTAAAAATGCAGAAAGGCTTTTTTTTTAGATTTTTGTTCGGACCAACTTGAATAGACAAAGAATGGGATTTGTGATTAAATTTTGATTTTTTTTATAGCTCTCATTTTTGTAGAAGTGAAAATCAAATACTTTTATAAATGTAATTAGTCAGAACAAGTGCAGTAAACTTAAGTTTATATTTTAAAAATATTTTAAAGATCCGACACCTCTCTTAAATGGAAGAATTCAACTGCAGCAAACAAATATTTGCATACTTTATAGCTTATAAATTGTTAAATTTATGTTCAGTATTTTCTGAAAGCTTAGTGATTTATTTTAGTATCTACGTATATATTTTACGCATTTTTTTCCAGCATTAATTGCCAGAATACATTACGAAAATATGCTGTACTAGAAAGATACTGTTTAGATTTTTACAAGATTCCGTAATCATATTAAACAGTGCATTAATAAACATTCATTTCTTGTTAGAGGAAAAATATTTTGAAAACGTTCCTGTTTTTCTTCTTTTTATTTTTATTTTCTGAAAGCATCTAAATATCACCCAAGGGAGAAAAAGAATATTCAATAAAAATAAAGAACTTTTTTTTTCTTCTTTAAACTTTTTTTTTATTCATGCATCTCAAATGATAAAAAAAAAAAAAAAAAAAAAAAAAAAAAAAATATTTTTAATAAAAGTGGAACTCATTTCAAAGATTCACTCATTTAATTATTTATCTGCGTCAAAGAGAATTAACTCCAATGAATAGAAAAAAAAATACATATATTGAGAAATAAGGAAAAAAAAAATCCCTCCCCGAGCGTCGGCAGATAAAAAACTTGAAAGATTTTTTTTTCCTCTCTTATTTTTTTTCTTCCTTGATAGAGAAACAAAATTACTGCTCTTAAGCTATTTTCATCATAAATTGTGCCTCCTAACTCTCTCATCTCCCCGGGAAAGATAATTACGCTCTTTTTTTCAATTATTTAAGAAATCCAAGAGAAATTGCATATCACGCATGTATGTATAAATTTACTAATAACTTGTTTTAAACTAATAAAGAATTGAAGATTTTCTAAGCGTAAAATTAAAATAAGAAATAAATACTAATTTACAAACTACTAATTTCAATATATTTCTAAAATTAACGTTGCTGTTTTAAAAAAGAATGTCTTTCTGTTGTTGTTGTTGTTGTGTTTGCATGATGGAGAGATATACATCTTTGGACAACTTTCGATCAATCGATTTACAGTTTACTTTCATAATTATTATTTTTTATATGCAATTTGATTTACTAACATCGTAAAATATGATACCAGAATTAACAAAGCAAAATTTATTAAATAAATTTGTTAATCTCGTATAATTATCGCTCGTATAACTCATTTATTTAATAAATTTATTAAACTCATATTAATAAAGCAAAGTTTTACAAACGTTTATTAAAAAAAAAAAAAAAAAAAAAAAAAAAAAAAACTCAATATAATTTAGATATATAAACAATATTGATATAATTTAGAGATATAAAATTCATAACATAATATAAAAAGATACAATTTAGAGATATAAAACTCAAATATAAGATATAATTTGGAGACTATAAGAAATATAATTTATGGAATATGAGCGATATAATTTATGGAATATGAGCGATATAATTTATGGAATATGAGCGATATAATTTAGAGAATATGAGAGATATAAATTACAGGTTAAATATTATTTAGAGATATAAATTATAGATTATAAATTATTTAAAGATATAAATTACAGATTAAATATTATTTAGAGATATAACTTAGACAATATCAGACATTGTTAGAGTTTATTATATTATTTAAAGATACAATTTAGAGATTTAATTATTACATTAATTTTTAGAGATATAATTTTGAGAATATGTATATATGTCTAAAATATGTGTAATATGAGAGAATATATGTACATGTAAGTCTAAAATATGAAATGTATGTATGTAATATATGTCTGATATAAGATGCATATATATGTCTAGAATACGTCTATTATGTATGTCTAGTTTAGAAAATATGTATATGTATGTCTTATATTACTTAGAGATATAATTTAGAGAATATAAGACACAGAATTTAAATATATAATTTAGAGAAATAATTTAGAGAATATGATAGATATAATTTAAATATATAATTTAAAGATATAATTTAAAGATATAATTTAGAGAATATGAACGATATAATTTAAATATATAATTTTGGTATATAATTTAGTGATATAAAACTCAGTATAATTGTCGCTCGTATAAGTACTACTCGTTTATTTAATAAATTTATGTAGCTCGTATTAATAAAGCAAAATTAAAAAAACTTTTATAATAAAACTAGGGGGCCTACCCCCTGCGAGCTACGCTCGCCAACCCCCGCTCAGACTTCGAGGCCTCTAAAAACATGGCAGCGTGCTTTATTTTTTAAATATTGGTAAATCTGTAATTGGGTTGTCATGCTTCTAACGTTTTAATGGGGCATTTTTTGATTATCATGGCCTCATACACAGCTGTTGCGACAACGGACGACTGTTTTCGGGATTGATAAGTAAAATCAATTACAACTTGAAAACCAGCTTGTATAAAAGGATTAGGTTTAAATTGTGGCTACCTCTCGGACTTTACTTATTCTATTCTTCCTTTGCGTTTAAGGATGAGAAAAATTCCATCTGCTTGTGAATAACATTAAGAACCACGGTATTGAAAAGTACTATGTTATAGACGTTTTCAGTAACAGGTTTTAATTTTCTCTCTATTTTAGTGCACCATCAAGCATATTTTCATGTTATTTTAAATATGTAAATTATTTATTTTAATTAATATGTATAAACGAATTTTCTAATAATTATTTATCATACAAAATTAATTAAATATTTTGTGCATGCATGCCTGCATTTATTCGGCATCAATTGATGAGATATTTAAACAAATTTGTTATCCGCGATAATTTTACACCATGTTATGTCACTTGAATATTGTCCATAAGAAAATCGGGTACTTTTCCAGTATAGGATACTTTGCTTTTAGGTTTGGCGTAATTCGAGCTTCAAAAAGGGATAGATTCGTTAATATACATAGATTTGTTGCCAAAAATTATGAAAACAAACCCAATGAACTTTTGATGCTTTTCTATTATAGGGGTCTTGACGTTTTTTAAAAAGCTTGGCGGAAAAAACCAAGCAGGATAGAAAACCAAGCAGGATATTTTATTCTCCTTCCGTTCAGTTGGGCAATTATTATTTTATATATTCGTTTCAAATATCCGAATTAGTGATTTTATAAATTCGTTTAATTAAATTTTACAAAAAAATAACAAAATTATATCAATAAATAATAATTACTATTAATTCCTTTTCCCTCTTTCTTTTGCGTTTACATAAATGACGTCATTTGGACGAATTTATTCAAATTATTTTCAGTTTATAAATTAAATTAAATGCTGACAGACGATTGAATCCTGACGATAGAAATGTGATTTTTTTTTCAAATTTTCCTGAAAAACATAATTTAATCACAATCTTGTCTTCATTATCGATTGAAATAAAAGATAAATTCAATTTCAATTTGAAAATGACGAATAAAAAGAAATCAATAATCCCTATCGGGATCCTTTTCAATTTTTTTCTCTTTTTTGTCACAAAAAAACTGAGTAATTAGTTGCCATCATTACAGAAATGTCATTAAAATTAGAAAAAAAAATAATATCTCGAAAACTAATTCCAATTTCAAAATTCTATTACCAGTTTTGACATCCACGGATTTTTATGGACAATTGGTATTAATTTCACCATCAAGCGTTTAATATTTTATTAAAAATAGCTCTGAAACATAATCAGTCGTTTAATCAGTCGTTTCATAAAATCGTTTCATAAATTCGTTTCATAAAATCGTTTCACAAATTCGTTTCATTAGGATTTTATATATATAGGGTAGATATCGATATAATTTAGAGATTAAATTCATATAATGGATTTTAACTCTCTACAATCTGGTGCATTCTCCTGCGCACGCATCCTTTTTTATTATTCGCATTTCTAGAAAAGTCCCTACGGGCAAGCTCAGGTCCATCTATTGTCTGTTTTGGGAAATAATGAACGTATTGGTATCTAATTAAAACTTGCTGTTCTAATGAGATGTTTTTCGTAACTTTCCGAACTCCCTTGTACCCTTTTGACTCGTGAAACTTCAGTGTTGACCAAGTTTTGTGTTCTATTATGATTCGCAATAGGTGAGTGTTGACATTTTTTTTCACGAGTATCGCAAATTTTAAATGTTTTGTGTATGAAAGCTATTAAAGTATTGCAGTTCCAGTACCCAATGTGCAGTAGCGTGACAACAAAACAAACAAACAAACAAAACCACTTAATAACTGCACATATTTTCTTTATTTAGGGGCAAAAAATAACAAAAAGCAATAGAAACAAGAACGAAAAATCATGCATGAGACATAGATTATGAAACACATTCAGACACTAACATAATATTATTAAAAAATTTCAGTTTTTCATAAAAAGAAATGAAATATCTAAACAAGCAATTTAAATAAAATGCACCGCAAATAATTTCCTTTCATAGAGTATATGTAACTTAATTCTTTTGTGTGTCCCTGTAAATAAACTATAAATGCTGCACATTTAATTTTCAATAGCGAACATTGTAGACTAAACCTAATTGGAATATGAAAATTACATGTCAATCCGAGTATATTTATGTGAGTTAGAGCACGGAAAGACGGACAGACAAACTGAATTCATAAACACTTTTCATTCACACGTTGGAAACTGTTGAAAATGAAAATTGCTCTGGTAGATCCTATGTGAAAACCGGAGGGTTTGATTAAAATTTCAAAGCTTTGAAAAACATCGTGTGCATGCACAACATAATGTATATACAATTTTTTTCTAAAGGAAATTATAGAATACAACTTATATGCTCTTTCTAATACTTGAAAAAGTTGATTTCAGCAAATTAACAATACTTAGTCATATTGAAAAGTGTTCTTTGAATTTAATAAGAAAACAAACTAAAGAGAACTTTAGGCTGTTATCAAATCAAAACTAATTATTTTCTAAAACATTTTTTAATTAATTTTTGTTCTCAAACTCATGAAAGTAGCAGATTATCTTATTCAGAAACTACCTAATCGAAACGTTTTTTCCTTTAATAGTTAAAGGCATAAAATCATTCAGAAAATGCTATCAAAGTTGACATTTTGAACCAGATGCGACAGCAGTGGAATGAAAAAACGTTGCCGTTCTGACATAACAATCTCTTTTAACTCAAGTTACAATTCATTTATCAAAAAATGAAAAAAACTTTTCCATCACAAATAATTTCAATAATCATGCCTGCAAGTTCCATGATTTTACCCTTAAAAATGAGAATGAAAATGTGTCAGAAAGTTTTGCGTTTTTGACGGAAGAAAACTATTTTTTTAGAGCCACCTTACCTGATTAGAAAATTATCTATGAATGTGGGAGCCTCTAAATCAGGGGTTCTCAAACTATGGTACGCGTACCAGTACTGGTACGTGTAGATATGGTTACTGGTACGCAGAAGTCCGTTACTGGTACGTGAAATAAAACACAAAATGTAGCATATTATTATGGAATCGTCTTTATTAGCTTGTAAATTTTCAAAAAAAAATTCGACCGCAATTTAGGATCTGTAAACTCTTTTTCTATTTTTTTGTTATCAGAAATGTTTGTTTTAGAAGATTTGCTGAAATTTGCACACAACGCTTATGATAGAATCAGTTTTCCAGAATTAAAAACACAATTATTAGATTTATATAGATCAAAGTTGAATTTTGTAATAAAGACCTAATTTTTAAATTGATGAATGAATGAAGTAGTTTTAATTAGCGGAAGAACTGTTTTTAAACATGCTTTATAAATTGAACAGTCTGAATGCTTGCAAGTAGGAGGAGCTTGTGTGAGTAGGAAAAATTAAAACAAAATAACATTCCTAGTGTAATTTATAACTCATTGTTCTCTTTGCACTAGAATAGCTTCTAGGAGGTTTTGAAATAAAAGTCTTATTTCAAACATAATTCATAAATTGATTCATTGTGTTGATTGAAATATTTTTCTTCTCTTGTACAAAAAGGTGTGACGAGAATCACATGGTTAAGAGAGTAAGATTATTTAAATCAAACTAAAACTGTGGTCATATGCAGTGCGGATTCCAGGTAAAGCATTGTACATAGTATGTATTAAAGGGGACAGATCACCTTTAAAATGGTCAAAAATTCAATTTCAAGGTTTTGATGTCAGTAAATAGTGCATTTTATTCTGAGTAAAAAGGTACCAATGTTTTTCAGAGGCGATAATTATTGACGAAGATATAAAGTAAAACGCAATCGTCATTCTTTGTTTTTGAATGGAGAGTGAAAACTTTAAATGCATTTAATTCACAACAATGATTTTCGAACTTGCGCGCACGATTTCTCTAAATATAATTTAGATAGAACCTTAATTTTTTTCAAACTTATTAATGTTGTAAGAATGAACTAGAATCTTTTAATTTGGTCAATAAATTAAAAAATAAACTGTAATTAAATTAAAAACGCATTTTGAATGCGCTTTTCGATGAATTTCGATGAATTCGATGCTTTTCGATGAACAGTTAATTATATTGAAAATCATTGTTGTGAATTAAATGCATTTAAAGTTTTCACTCTCCATTCAAAAAACAAAGAATGACGATTGCGTTTTACTTTATATCTTCGTCAATAATTATCGCATCTGAAAAACATTGGTACCTTTCTACTCAGAATAAAATGCACTATTTACTGACATCAAAACCTTGAAATTGAATTTTTGACCATTTTAAAGGTGATCTGTCCCCTTAAGATGGTATGTACATAAATGTATGACGAAACTTGCAAGCGTTTGCCTACTGAGCGACATTATTGTCTCATTTAAAGGTATGCAGATTATTAGTACGGTTGTATTGAGCCTATGTTGAATGTGCTAACTAAGCTTTGGATAAGAAATTCGCAGTGAAGGATTAATGCAGAAGCCGACTAGGCCGTGGTCTAGGGCCCATCACTGAATAAATAAAATTGTTTGCAAAAAGTTTATTAAAAATGCAGTTTTTTGCAATTATTTCTCCCAAAACCAAAAAAGATTTTGTTTAACTTGGTAACCATATCACAATATCTAAGGCTAACCACCGAATACTCCCCCAAAATATTTATAGCTATTATCTTGGTTTGAGACTGGCTCCGAAATGGTACTGGGCCTTGGGCTCCACATGACCTTTATCGGGCTCTGGAAATTCGTTTCTCATTTGAGACACCCTGCCATTGTATCTCACGAGAAAGGAATGAAGTAAACTTATTCAGCTCTCATCTCCTGCGATGGATTATTGGAGTCCACATTCCAAAGTATGAATGTAACAGAATTTTCGCTGACGAGAATATCAGAGTACCGTCTAATATCGTCAAAGTCTGTTTGTGTTTAGCAAAACATATCTCTGTGAATGTTCTTTTCCGCTCTTTGTTATATGAAAAACAAATACAGAAATAAACTAAACATCGAATCTGACTTATGACTAAAACTTCTTAATATTGAGCCAGACATGAGGAAGTTGTGCTTGATGAAACAAGCCCACCCTTTTTATTAGCCTACTACAACAGTAGATGAATCAGTGTGCGCCAATATGTTATTAAGTATTGTGGCTTTTTTACTATACCAAAATACTGTATTTTGATAGTGTATGCATTATTAAAATTTAATGATGATACTACTTTTTACTTAAATATTATTATAAAGCAGTCAATTTAGTAATATAATCATTCATTTTTAAATGCAATAAAATCTGCTATGAAGGAAATACAAAAAAACGGAGAGATATTTCGTTTTAGACAGGTTATTCTATATTAACTTTACGTTTGTTACCTGGTGGTACGCGGAAGTATGAACTTCGATTTAGTGGTACGTCGATCTAAAAGTTTGAGAACCCCTGCTCTAAATCATATTGAGCTTCTCCAAACTTCAGGCATTAGTCAGGTGCTCTGTTGATTAACAACCACTTACTTAAATACTAGACAAAATGCGAATTTTGGTAAAGACATATCCTAATTTTTACACATGCTATTTTTAATATTGCTATTTAAGTTATTAAGTTCCCTCAAGTTGTTTAAGTTATTGCAATTATTAATTTACTTAAAATTAGCTAGTAAAAAATATATAACGCTCTTTTGAACTTTGCACGTCGCTATCATCACTTAACTTCTTCTAAAATCAATAAATATGAATTAAGAAAAAAAAAGAAGAAAAAGAAAGAATGATTTCATAAAAATCGATAAAAAATTATGCTGTAAAATAAGTTGATGTCTTCCTTAAAAATGAATACAAAGTGGAAAGCGGATCAGTTTTTCTAAATTATCCCATAATTTCTTTCCTCATTTTCTTCTAAAGTTACATTTTTTTCCCCTTTTATCAATTCTTCATGTTAAAAAATTGTCCTTCAGTTCTCTCGCCTTTTCCTTTCTCATTTTTTGTTCCTTTTAGTTATGCAAAACAATTACCTGGGGGGTTTGCTTCTTAAAGAAAACTAAAAGAAGAAAAATTTAATAATTTTCTCTAATTAGAATAGTCAGGGCTAGATCGCATTATCAGATTTCGTTTCCTCAACCTAGGTGTCCATTTTCTTATATATTATGCATGCCATATTATGGATGTAAATGTTAAACAGAATGAAGATAATCATTATGTGATGATTATGGAAAGTTAAATTCGAGCAGAAATAAATCATATGTCTAATAATGTTTTCTTCTTTAATTCAGGTTCATGAAAAAAGTCAACATATTATATGGAATGACGATCAATGCTAAAATAACTACAATTCCATTACAGAACTTACGTGGACGCATTTTTTGCTGAATGCTATATATTATATTCGAAATTAATTGCTATTAAAACAGTAAATAACATTGTCTTTATTCATAACTCGTTAGCAGTTTAATTATTTCACATGCAAATTGCACCATCCGATTCTTAACTTCAAAACTAGCATGCTTCACAATCCTTTGGATGCGTAAATATTTCTTCACAATTATGAATAATTATAGTAATTAATTTAACGGTGCATGTCTGTTATACGCACTTTACACATTTCTGGACCAAGTAAGTGACTAACTGTACAAACAATGCATATACAACACCATATAAAAGTTACACGATCAACATGGAAGTAGTAATGGAAATAATACAGCAAACCATTAGTAAGAAAGAAAGTGACACAAAACTTTTTAGAAACAAGATAAAATGCAACAAATTAACACATATTTCGAATGTCTGAATCGATCTTCACGTTAAAGCAGTTGGAACTTGAGTACCTTTATATATCAGAGTATGCGGGCTGTAAAATTTGAGTGATCGAGCCACTCAATGGCAAGACCATTATCGTCTAAACATGTTTGTTTACTTGTCTAAGCGAAAACTGCCAATTTTTGTCATGTGATTTGTTATATTAGGCGCTGAGAACCTGAGTGGACCAACCTCGCCAGCTGTGATTTCGAAAGAAATACTTTTCAAACTTTGTACAAATTTTCATCAAACTTTTTTAGGCCGGTTCTGCCAGTGCTAGAGGAGACTAATCTTCTTCAACAAGCATATGGTGTTTAAGTTGGCTATGCCAGAATGTACCCAGCCACTTGATCTTCTTTTGTACTGTCAGATATCCTATTTACTTTGAACCATCTGTTAAAATGGCTCTATCATTTAAATAGCTTAGAAATTAATAAAATTCAATATGCAGCCAATAGATGGCATGAAGAATAATGCTTTGACAAGTCAAACGCATTTTTTTTTACAAAAATGTGGGATAGTCCACTCTGGTTCTCAACGCCTCATATATTAGTCAAAATCTTCGAATCTGAACATGCGTGCTGTGCTAATGTCGCTACTATGATATATAAAGATAATTTCATGCAACTATTAATGGAATACAGTTATATGTCCAGTTTCTATTCGTGTAGCTAGTGCACGTGATTTGGAACAGAAAAAAAATCTGTATGTATTTTAAGGCGAGTTGTATTCAGTTCCTTTCTGTATTTATAACATTTGTGCAGTCTGTTAAGGAAAAAAATATATACATCCCCTGCATTTTAATCGCCAAATTGTCGCAGAGGAAAACGAATATAGCCATTTTATTGGGAATCATATTTTCTCTCAATTTATGTTAAAAAATATGTTTAGTATCACAGTGTCTTATATTATCTTAGTCTTCATACTGAAATTGTACCAAAGTTTGAAGTTTTCAATACGAACACCCAATTTTGACAGCATATTTGGATTCTCCGGTAAATGTTTCATTCGGATTCCAAACGAGAAGTCATTGTTTAATGTAGCATAGGATTTAGGGAAGGTTTAAAATTTGGAACTTCTAATGTTTAAAATTCATTTTTTTTTATTGCAACACAGATTTCAATGAGGATAGTTTTTTTAAGTGTAAATCAAAACTACTTGGTAGAATGATCTGTAATTTTAGATTTCCATTTTAGAAACTTCTAGAATTCGACTTCTGTGAAAAATTTTACATATTAAAATTAATGTTTCTTTCGAAAATTAATTTCTAATACATACACACGTGCACATATATATATACAAGTAAATTCCAATTAATTTTTCATGAGTGAAATTCACCCGAAACTAATTAGTAACAAACAAGTGAAATTTTCATTGCTAAACTGAGCGTTAAGACGACAGAGTGAAAAATGTCCAAAGCCGGGAATCGAACCTAGGACCCCAGAATAGTGCTCTGAGGCTTTAACACTGAGCTACATGGAACGATATCCCAACTCCGTATATCTCCCTCTTATACTCCTTATCCGAGATATATATAAGAGTGATAGATGTCGAGTTCGGATATCATTCCTGTAGCTCAGTGGTAGAGCCTCAGAACGCTATCCTGTGGTATCGGTTTCGATTCCCGGCTTGGGACATTTTTCACTCTATCGGCTTAACGCTCAGTTTAGCAATGAAAAATATGTATGTATTTCGAAAATAATTTGAATAGTAACCAATATATTTTTAAACAGAAATTGATTTCTAGAAGCTTCTAATTCCAAGCACATTTTATGCATACCTTTTCTAGCACATTTTATGCCGCAAAGTAAATTTTGAGTTATGCTCAGAAAACTATCCGCATTGGAGTCTGTTTGGCAACGATTAAATATGAAATCTCACATTATGAGTTCCAAATTTTAAACCTTTATAATTCTTAAACTATTAGATTGAATGACTTCCAGTTTGCTATTCGAAAGTAAAGTTTAACGAAAAATTCATTTATGATGTCCAATCCAGGTGTTAGCATAGAAAATTTTAAAGTTTGTTGTATTTTTACTATGTTGACGGCCCCTTATTGTTTTTTTAAGCATAGATTGAAAGAAGACGTAATGTCCACTCAAAAGGCTACTTGCTTTGTTCTGTGCTACATTTTGGTGGTTAAAAGGCATAAGGTATATCTGTTTTTTTAACACAAATTGTACATTATCAGAGCAATATTACATTTGAGATTACTAAATTAAAAGATCATTATTCTATTTAAGACAGCGTCTAAAGGAAGGCTTCAATGATAAATTAAACCATATTTTAATTTATATGGTCTTAAAATTTCGTACCGTCTTACTAATCCCCAGAAATACTAATGGTAAATATACTTTAAGATTTTTTTTAATCCTTCCAATTGTTTCTTCTTAAACCAGCCTGATTGTGTGAAGACGAAATTGGAACTTATTGTGAAAGCAACAAATACTTATATCTACATATTCTGAGATAACGCCTTTCCTTTCAAATGTAATCGAAAAGTCTAAAATGTACTTTTCAAATAGTGTAAAATGAACTCGTAATAGCAGGCCCTCAATATTGGTATGTTTTTATGCTTCAAATATCCAAGCTATTATCACATAGGAACTTGAATTTGAACTTTTGTTGCATTGAACATTTGTGCATCTACAGAAACGGTGCAGTTACTATGAACAATGACATTTTATGGGTATTTCATTTTTTCACATGTATTCGTAAAACATTGGAGTGGTTTCAAAAATGCGAATATATCCTGCGTTGCAAATGTAGCGCGTTTTTATTTTATTCAAAATATCTACATGAATTTCTGGCTAGTTATCTTTCCTTTATTTAATCAGGGAATGCCTATCATAAAATAAATCAAAGATCCCTATTCGGAAATTCTCATAGATTTGTTGAATAAAACACGTGATATACTGTCAATGAAAATATTACATTGGGATTTCAGTGTTATAACTCTTGTCTGCATAGTCTTAATAGTGCTGTTAAAAATAAAGGTTCAACATTTCACCAAAAAAACTAGTTAAAGCAAAGGACTTCAAAAAACTTTCACCAAGTTTCTCGTCAAGTAAAAATGTCATGGAAAAGAGTCTATGCTTGGTTAACGATGATCGTTTGTTATCGTAAAGTGGCAATACTGATCGTAACTTTAATGGTGTCGTCCATGAATATCGTAGATTCACTTTCACTCAGTTTCAATCTCTGAAATAGTCAAGGTAAGTGCACTAGTGATTATTGTTTATTTTACTGTTATAATTATTGTAATGTTTTTCTGTTAATCTCATTGTAATGATTTTTGTGAATCTCGTACACAAAATTTGTATTTATTGTACCTGGACATATTTATCAGTATTTCCTTTAAGCCTAAGATTTTTGAGTTCGGAAAATTTACAGTACAGGTAAAATGTTTGCATTTCGCATAATATCCATATTTGTTTTGGTTCCTGTGCCTAAAAATAATGATGTAATATTGGTAGACTCTTTGTATTTACCGCTTATTGTAGAAGATCCTATCAGAGCTATTGAACAATTTTCAGTGCTGTGAATAAAATACAGCATTTATAGGGAGGGGGGGGGGCACCATTCTTTATCATGTAAATAAACAAAATACATTTTGTTGCTATTACCATTATTGCAATAATTATTATAATCATTTACATTCAAATGAATAATAAAGTGCTTATTTTAACATTATAACAGTAATAAATGTTTTTATTTCATGTTTATAAACCGTAATTTCAAAAACTAAAATAATTATGAAAAATGTATTTTGGAATTAATAACCATTAAGCGACGGAAAAGCATCTTACGTAATTCTTCGAAACATTTTCGTAACAAAATGGTCGAGAATTTCAAAAGTTCTTTGAAGTTAATTACTATTCCCATAAATTAAACAAATGCACTGAATACAGGTTCCCTATGAATTCAGCATCGGTGTTTCCCCATAAAGTAACACAATAAGTTATTTCACCCAATGTGTTTTTTAGAATTACAATTTTCATCACGTTTCGGCTTTGAAAATTAAGCAGGAATATTTTCATGTGTCGTACAACGTCATATTTTATTTATAACTATATTATAACTTGCTATATTTACGATTTCCTTTGGTTATGTATTTATTCTGCTTATTTAATGTTTACTTGCATTGAGTGCGAATAGAACTTACTAGAATTTTCCCATTGAATGAAAATCAAAGCCTATTACGTTTTCTCCCTTTTATATATAAATATATATTTCTACATACAAATTGCTCATGAATGTACAAAGTTTCCCGATGTGATAAACATAAATATTGTTAATATTAGCGAAGATATTAAAAGAGGGACCAATAACAAGCGAGGAAATAGCTTCTGAAAAATTCACATTCTCGTATTATATCCTTTACACAACTTATATGCAAAACCAACAACCGTAGATTTCTATTTACCACTTGAGTGGACACCGGCTTTCAAAAGAGATTATAACGGCGCTTTATAGAGACTTAGGCTCTCTAAATAGCCACTGGGCAAGCGAAAGTCTACTCATACGAGCAAATTCCAGCCGTTAGTGCATGCGTTGATCGCCAGTTATAACGCCATCGCATATGATTCAGAGCAATCTGGAATGCTTATAACTATTCAGGGCAAATGGGGGAGGGGGGTATCCGAAAAGACCCACTGACGGCCCCTCCCAACGGTGTTGAATGCAAATTTCGGAGGGGCAAGCGCAAATCACGCAATTTAAAGCCAGTTATTGGCGCGAGACAATCAGCAGGGGGTGCGGGGAGAACATTCGCTCGTTATGCTAATGCGGACAAACGTTTCGGCGGCAGGAATTAACCGGACCGCCGGCCTGTAAATAATTTAATATTCCAGCCCGGCGTCGACAACATGCAAACTAATTTACCGCCGCTCGTGCGAAGTAGGGGGCAGCCGGGTGGGTAGAATGCTATGAAGTGGTCAGAAAATGTCGGCTCCGTTGGGCTTTGGATTCGAATCAGTGAGCAGTGATCGCTGATAGTTGCGTTTTCGTTGTTGAGAAGAGTGGAGTTGTCCAGGTTCCTGCTGCTGTTTAATGTGTTTTGGCACGAACGAAAGGATTCTTGAAAATGAAGGGTTAAAAGTAGTTCCGACATTTTGAGTCTGGAATAATTTTCAGATATTTTTCAACGTATAATTCCTATGAATATTAAAATTTAAAAGAGGAATTTTAAATGTTATGAAGGAAATTCTATAAAGTAAATTAATTTAGAATTGTAAATGTTTAGGTCTGAAATAATAGAATGTTTTTCGCAGTGAACTGAATTTCTAAACACATTAATCACGTTGTATAGTTATAGCATCATAAGGTATAAAAATATATACCACATTTTAATTAGATTAATTGCAACGAATTTCGATAAATATTCATTTAGCATATTTGGGCACTACAGAAAATCCAAGGCAACCGAATTCCCGAATTCCTAAAAGCTAGAGGGTATGAAAATGTGCCATTTACCCATTATCCTTGAGAAACGTATTAGTATTTTATATCTCAATATCCGTCCATGGACGTTTTATCACATTATATATATTATATCATGTAATATCTTAATAAGATCAGAAAGAACTATGCACGAGTAACTTAAAATACAGATTGTGTGATTGCTATAACTTTTTGAAATAGTAATATTATTTATTTAATGGTTATTATGGCCGCATTATTTAATGGCAGATTAAATAAATCTAAAATAAGGCGAATCATACAATTTCAGAAAAGTGGTAGCAATCAAACAATCTGAATTTAAAAAATGTATCCTAACTGGCAACATCGCACCTTCGATCGTATTGCTGCGGAAAAATGGTTTAACCAACTGTTTTTATGGGGTTGATGGAAATTAACTTCCTATCGAAAAAAAATGTTTGTAACTGTTTAGTGAAGTAATAATTTTTTATGGAACAAAAGAATTTATTCCTTTGAGTGGTAAAATGTATTATTTGATATCTCACTTATGTCATTGCAAGTATCAGCAACGGATCATAGCGCAATGATTAACCTTGCATGAATGAGCGCAGAATGTTACTTTCCTATACTGGAAAATTTTATTCACGATAGTAGTGGGAAAAGGAGAGTTCACTTCTAGACGCGGCGATGGCGGCGGTGGAAGGGGGCTTATTTTTGAGGGGGGCGTATTTTTGAGGGGGGCTTATTTTTGAGGGGCGCTTATTTTTGAGGGGGGCTTAATTTTTGAGGGGGGCTTATTTTTGAGGGGCGGCTAACATTTTTTGAGGGGGGCTTATTTTTAAGGGGGGGGCTTAATTTTTTTTTTTTTTTTTTTTTTTAAATTTTAGAATGGACTTTCAGTTTGAAGGCGAAACGGAGATCAATTTTTTTTTTGGTGGCGCCCTCTATCGGAAGGGAATGCAATAACGAATATTTAAAATAGGTTTTCTTGAAAAGATTTCACTGAGGTTTGAACCTGCAAAATAGCTTCTTGACTTGATAATTTGTGGTAGGTTTAACTAATCAAGCCAAGAAGCTATACATGAATGTTGAGATTTTAAGTGTTTAAAGAGAGGTATCGTAAGAGTGACTTATTATCTGTTAAAATGACTTGAGAAAGGAAGTGATTAGCGTCGTGTGTCTGTATATAACGGTCTGCATTGTGTTTTCGCTCATTTACGTATTTACCGGAAGTGAAAATACATATATTACATACATACTACATACATATTACATACAAAATACACACATTTATACTGAATTTAAATGAAACCGGAAATTTATCTTTTTCGATATGATGGGATTGAATATTAACATATTTCTTCTGAAATGTATAGTGGAAGCAATGGTAAAAAGAAGACATGTTTAGGGGTAAGTACTGTTTTTATTGTGTTTGGTGTAGAAAACATAGGAAAGAGGTTTAGTTTAAAAAAACAAATTCAATTTTATTAATAATTTTCCCAATGCAATACATGTGGACCCAATTTTCGTTTTTTAGTGGGTTTTGACAAATCTAATACAGAATCTTGTTTAATGTTTGTTGACAAATATTTATTTTTAATAAAATTTCGCGGGACATTCATTTCGTTTAATGTTTCTAATAATTCGTTCTGTGCCTTGATTGTTTTTCTTTTATTCACAGAAAACAAAAGATTAAATAAATCTGCCAAGTTCGATTCGGGGATAGGTTTTCCTTCAAAACTTACAGTCAAATTTTTATCCTATCAAAATTTTCTTGGACGTGCCATGACAAACTGAACTAATGCTTTCATAATTTAGGATAGCTTTATCTGTTCAAGTTATGATATCATGGTGGTTAGATTAAAGATATTTGTGTTTGGAATACACATGTGGTACACGTGATTTTTATTTTTGCCTGTTCAGTTTCAATTATATTGTAAAATGAGGGTTTATTTTTGAAAGATAATGTTAACTTTTTGTGATTATCTTGTAACAGACTGCTTTCATTAAAAGTGTATTTTAGAATTGTAAACTACAATTTTGAAATTTTCGTCTGTTTGGAAAAAAGCACAGAAAAAAAAAATAAAAGTATTAAAAAAATAAGAACAACTGTTCAAAAATATAATAACAACTAAACAAATGATCAAATAATAATAACAACTGTTCAAATAATAATAACAACTGTTTAAAAATAATAAAAACTGTTTAAAAATAATAACAAATGATAAACGATTGACTTTATACAACCAACATTTAAAAAAAAGTTAATCGAATCTAGTTTTTTCTAACACGACTTATTTGAAATATTCACTTTTTCTAGTTATATTTATAACACATAAGTGATTTATAACACATAAGTAAAATATTATTTATAAAAGCACTAAATACGAGATTAATAAGAATTTTTAACTTACAAACATATGAACTTCTGATTCACAAGTGATTCGACCAGTAAAATATTATTTATAAAAGCATTTTTGACTTACAATTGTACGAACTTCAGATACGCAACCCTTTCTGAATCAATGTGCAAGAATTAACTGACTATTGAACTTATAACAGAGTAGGATAAAATAATCACGTGACTTTTTAAACCAATAAAATGTTAATATTTTTAAACAAGCGCCCTCTATCATTTTATGAACTTCCAAGAAACGAGTTAATATGATTATATTGTTTCCTGTTACCGCTGTGAAAGGTTGTGTTTTTCGTTTTAAGTTAGTTTACATTTAAGTGATTACGGAACGAGTCATGGATTCTGCTTTATTAAGTGTTAATGATATGTCTAACGTGAAGAGTGAACCCTCATCACCAGGATTAAATGACCATGACATGGAATTTTTAATACAGCCTAAAGAAGAACCCGTTTCGAACTGTGAGGTGAAACCCACCTCATCAGGATTAAAGAAACAGAAGTTACGCTTTGTGTGTTCTACTTGCAACAAAGCTTTTCCCCGAAAGGTTAACTTAACGTTTCACATGAAATGTCATCTGGAGAAAATACCTCTTGTATGTGTAATCTGTGGAAAAACATTTGCTAGAAAGTATCATTTATTAAATCATATGAAGATTCATTCAAAGACCCCTCTGATTCATAATTGTAATGTATGTGGCGAAGTATTTTCACAAAAGAGTGATTTATTAAAGCATGGGAAAATTCATAATACTTCCAAGCCAAAACAAAGGAAAAGTAGACAGTCACCCAGTCACTGGAAATGTGACGATTGTTTTGAAACATTTAATAATAGATCTGACTTAGCGAAACATATAAAAATTCATCTTTCACCTAAAGAACTTAAACCATCTGATCAACTTTCCTTGGGAAACAGTTCGAAATATGAAATTTCAGACATCACTCAGTTTAGTAAAATATTTAAGTTTTTCGATGTTTTTACTCCTGCTCATTGGAATTTAGGTGAGGAAATGATTGTTGAAGTACAAATGAATAAGAACTATGAGCTTTATGTTCACATACAGAAATATGAAGAATTTGAAAAGAACGGTCGTGAACTTGCCCCCACAAATGAAAGCATTACATTTTCATGTGCAACATTCGACAAATTTGAATCGAGATTAGATAAATTTAATTTTGTTTCTGAAAAAGATACATTCGTATGTAATAATGACTTACTAATCGCTTATGTAAATAAGGAATCATGCATACTGCAAAAATTATTCAAATCGAAAAAGTTTGGGTTTTGTTTGAAGTCTGATTTTTTACTGCTTACAAAAGATCAATATTTGAAACTAGTGAAAAATCGCTTTAAAATTACCGAATGTCTCATTGAGACGCTTTTAACTAAACTGATTCCTGTTTTGGTTTTAGAAAACTTAAAAAAATGTAAATGTACCCACCTCACAATCGAAGAGACTTTGAATTATTTCTTAACATGTTTCGATGACGAGTTAAAGTCATCCGTTTCTCGCGTGTTTGATTGCTATCAATGTTCAATCGGAGAATCAATTAATATGAAACACGAGTGTGATAGTTATAGTTTGCGTAGAAAATATAATTGGTGTAATGAGAGTGCACTGCAAAATTTCAACGTGACTGAATTTGTAAAAAACCTATTCAAGCAATGTTCATGTAATTATACTCATTTATTTTTTGAAACTATGAATATGGACTTTTATAATAACCATTTAAACAATGTATTTATAAATTAACATAGAAATGTATTTATTTAATAAATATTTGTTTATATATTACATATCTGTTTTTATTTCACATGTCTATTTATTTTATTTTTTTTATTTATTTATGAAATCAATCTTTGAAGTTTTATTTTCAAGGAAAAAAAAGTGAACATATATTTATGAGTAGGCAAAAATTTTTTAATTGTAGTCTTTAAAGTTAACACTTTTTGGTTAAATGAAATCTCTTTTTAAGAAAAATTTATTATTTTTATTTGAATAGTTATTAAACTTATTTATTGATAAGAAAGTTTAATTTTTCTCTCCTTTTAAACAATGACATTGCATGTTTTGATAATTTCCATCCCACAGTTAACATTACAGTATTTAACATAGTTAAGAAAATGTTTAACTTAAACCGTCACTGTTTTTTTTATAGATAAGTAAACATTTTATCTTTAACCTAAATGTAATTTAAATGATTAACTATAACTGTGACTGCTTTTAATCTAGATAAGTAAATGTTTCCAGGAAACAAAATCAGTTTACTGTAGACTTTTATCGAGATTACACCAGTTAGTGGAATGCTGATTAAAAATATTTTATGACATTAATATGCAGAAAAGATCTCACGAAGAAGTACTTTCACCTTCAAAACGTCTACGTTTAGAAAAACCCATGGAAAATTTAAATACCTATGAGAAGGAGTTAAAAGACCCAAGATTAAAACTTTCTAAAATGGGTAATAACTGTGTAACTACTGAGGACTTACAAGATGTGAAACCCGAGATCGCTATGAATTTTTCAAACTTTGCCTATGGGAATGATACAACATCTTTCGAGAATCCCGGTCGAATGCCAAATTCTGCCACGGACTATTTGAATACATTTTTCGAAGACATGAATTTTGAAAATTTAGATTGCTCTACTACCTTAGCGTTTCAAGAACCTACAAATAATATTTTACAGACTACTGTTAAACGCGAGGTCAACGAGCTACAAGCAAGCAACCTTTCGCAAACAAGTGGTGAATTACAAACCACCATCTCACCTGCAAATGACATTAAAAGTGATAAATTATGCAATTCCTATGTGTTTCACAAAGAACTAAGTGAATGTTTCTATTTAACTTTGAAGTTAAGAACTAAACAATATTATATACTTATACGAGAATTTAAACGCAATGTATCTACTAATGAAGAAATACCGACAAACCGCGTGGTTAATATGGATATTCCTAGCTGGTTTGAGTTTCAATATAAATTTATTGCATTTAATTTAAGATACAAAAGCACGTCCTTTGTTTCTAATAACATGATTTTAGTGTTAAATCAAAATTCTACAATGCGAATTAAAAATTTAAAGAATCATTCTTATATTGACTTAAACGAACATCAACTAGAAAAATTAAAAGAAAGTACCTCTCATTTAAATAGTGTACTTTTACAACATATGTATACGAAACTTTTACCATCTCTTATTAAAAAGAAATGTATGGTGAGTAATATATCTACAGAAAATGATGAGGTGTTAAAGTATAAACTTAACACATGTATCGAGAATAATATGTTATCAATACTTAATCAATTGTATGAATGTCATGCATGTGCACTACGACATTCGAGCAAAAGCCTTCACTCCTGTTTCACATTTAATAATAGGGAAAAATTTAATCAATTAGGGGAAGCTTTGTTAATGCTCGTAGATTTCGATTATGTAACTCCAACGTTTCTAAACGGAGTTTATAATGTTAGTGAGCACTTTTTATGTAAGATTGATGAACAAACTATTTGTAATGAATTATTTAAGACCTGAAAATAAAATGTTTTTGATTAAGTTCTGTGTGTTTATTTTTTGCAAAGTGTCTATGAATGAATTTAATAGTTTATAATTTAGTAGAAGTTTTAAGTGAAGTCATGTAATCCAATTTAAAAAAAATAATCTATTACAAAAAATTAATTGAAATGAAAATATGTACGTTCGAAAAAAAAATTAGAAGTTAATGAAATTGAAACTTATCAAAATTAAATGTTAACAAAAAATAAATAAATAAAGGTTAACAAAAATATAGTTTGAAAATAAAAGTAAACAAAAAAAGTAAAAGTAAACAAAATATATATATAGATATAATAAAATAAAATAAAATAAAATAAAATTTAACAAAATAAAGTTAATAAAGCAAAAGAAGGTATATGTTACAAAGAGAGGGGTTGAAGTAACTTACAAAATGTATTTATTAGTTTAGCATTAAGTAGAACTTTTAAGTGAACAGTTAGAATTTATGTTTTCTATATAACTTAGCACAAAATAAAAATTTTCACTGTTGCAAAAAGATTCAACTATTGAATGGAAATATACATATTAGTAAAATATATATATATATATATATATATATATATATATATATCACAAGTTAATAAAATTATTTTAAATTTCATACAATTTAACAAATATATACGAAACACATTACGGATTTAAATATTATAAGATATGTTTGATTGAAATTTTCAAGACAGATTTTATTCTTGGTCCTTCCATATATAGTTTGAATTTATTTTAGAAGATAGTTTTTAACAGTCTAGAGGTTCGAACTTGACAAAATGAAATCAAGACACAATGATTTGTATGTTATTTTAATCATTATGTCATAACTTCATAATTCTGAAAGTGCATTTAAATGTTTGTCTAGGTTTATTCAGTGTTACTAAGCGTATGTGAAACCGAAAATTAATGAAAAAACATATCGCCTTCTACCAATTACGCTATGAAGGCTTCATTCAATTATTAAAAGTAATAAAACCTTTTAGAAAATTGCTTATTTTAAATTTAAAATAATAAAAAGTTAAAGTTAAAGTTAACAAAATAAATAAATAATTCCTCTATTCATTATAAATAAAAGTTTACAAAAATAAAGTTTCAAAGTTATAAGTTTATAAAAATTATAAGTTAACAAAAGAATTGAATAAAATAAAATTTTAAAATAAAAATTAACAAAAGTAAAGTTTATAAAATTTTTAAGTTATGTTTAAAAATCTTCAAATTAATCAAAATTGACGTTTAGTTTTATGTAAATATAAGTTTCAATATTGTAAATATCGAGCTAACTGTTTATCCCCATAATCATTTGCTTACCCATCTTCCAACCAACCAACTGGTTGCCTAGCCAAGCATATACTTTGCATCTGCACATGCGCAGAAAAAAAACACTGACTTATGCACTAACTTGAGTTGTACTTTAAAACCTTAGCTATATTATACAAGTCGAATATCTTTCATTCTTAGAAAATTTATGATTTTTAAATAATCGTTTCTATTTTAAAACATTAACAAAGAAATGTAATTTATATACTTACAAAAACAGGATAATTTAAAAAGGGGTCCATACATTTCAGCTTGCTAACATCAAGTGTATGGTCTATAACAGAATAAGGTTAAACTATCAGTTTACTTCCTTATCACGCACGTGGTCAAGACCTTATCAGTTACATGTTCAACCGATAACATCTATAAACAGCATGTTGGTCATTTTAACTTCTGCCGTCGAGAATTGTGGTTCGGTAAGTTTTATTGGGTACCATTTTTTCTTTTTGGAAAATAAACTAATTGGAAAAAATTTCTTTTCATACCCAGCTACTTTTAAATCACAATGTTAAAAGACTAAATTTTATTATGCTAAATTATTCTTTTAAATGTCGAACAAAAGATCTTGCAACATATTTGCAAATAAGTTCTTACAAAACGGTTTTATTTAGTTAAAAAATGAACATTGTCAATTTAACTACACATTATTTTTAGAATTACTTTAATTTTATTTTGAAAGCGAAAAAGACTAATTCACATGAAAATTAAACTTACCTTATTTATGAGCTTGACAACATGGTTCATGCATGATCTGGCTCTTGCGAGGACTTGTAGAGATTTGAAAGTTATTACAAGTGTATATCATGTAATATGATGACGTTACTAGTAACGTCATCCACCACAGGTTAATCACGTGACTACGCGATCTTAACCTTCACATTACTAATGATGTTTATATCACATAACTAATTGTAACTATCACAAAATATATTTATAAAAATATATTCATAAATTAATAACTAATTTATTTGTGTATTATTTTGAAAAGCATAGCATTTTAAAATAAAAAAAATAATTAATTATTAATTTATGAATATATTTTTATAAATATATTTTGTGATAGTTACAATTAGTTATGTTATATAGTCATCATATAGTCATCATATTACATGATATACACTTGTAATAACTTTCAAATCTCTACAAGTCCTCGCAAGAGCCAGACCATGCATGAACCATGTTGTCAAGCTCATAAATAAGGTAAGTTTAATTTTCATGTGGATTAGTCTTTTTCGCTTTCAAAATAAAATTAAAGTAATTCTAAAAATAATGTGTAGTTAAATTGACAATGTTGATTTTTTAACTAAATAAAACCGTTCTGTACGAACTTATTTGCAAATATGTTGCAAGATCTTTTGTTCGACATTTAAAAGAATAATTTAGCATAATAAAATTTAGTCTTTTAACATTGTGATTTAAAAGTAGCTGGGTATGAAAAGAAATTTTTTCCAATTAGTTTATTTTCCAAAAAGAAAAAATGGTACCCAATAAAACTTACCGAACCACAATTCTCGACGGCAGAAGTTAAAATGACCAACATGCTGTTTATAGATGTTATCGGTTGAACATGTAACTGATTAGGTCTTGACCACGTGCGTGGTAAGGAAGTAAACTGATAGTTTAACCTTATTCTGTTATAGACCATACACTTGATGTTAGCAAGCTGAAATGTATGGACCCCTTTTTAAATTATCCTGTTTTTGTAAGTATATAAATTACATTTCTTTGTTAATGTTTTAAAATAGGAACGATTATTTAAAAATCATAAATTTTCTAAGAATGAAAGATATTCGACTTGTATAATATAGCTAAGGTTTTAAAGTACAACTCAAGTTAGTGCATAAGTCAGTGTTTTTTTTCTGCGCATGTGCAGATGCAAAGTATATGGTTGGCTAGGCAACCAGTTGGTTGGTTGGAAGATGGGTAAGCAAATGATTATCGGGATAAACAGTTAGCTCGATATTTAAAATATTGAAACTTACATTTACATAAAACTAAAAGTCAATTTTGATTAATTTGAAGATTTTTAAACATAACTTAAAAATTTTATAAACTTTACTTTTGTTAATTTTTATTTTAAAATTTTATTTTATTCAATTCTTTTGTTAACTTATAATTTTTATAAACTTATAACTTTGAAACTTTATTTTTGTAAACTTTTATTTATAATGAATAGAGGAATTATTTATTTTGTTAACTTTAACTTTAACTTTTTATTATTTTAAATTTAAAATAAGCAATTTTCTAAAAGGTTTTATTATTTTTAATAATTGAATGAAGCCTTCATAGCGTAATTGGTAGAAGGCGATCTGTTTTTTCATTAATTTTCGGTTTCACAAACGCTTAGTAACACTGAATAAACCTAGACAAACCTTTAAATGCACTTTCAGAGGTATGAAGTTATGACATAATGATTAAAATAACATACAAATCATTGTGTCTTGATTTCATTTTGTCAAGTTCGAACCTCTAGACTGTTAAAAACTAATAAATTCAAACTATATATGGAAGGACCAAGAATAAAATCTGTCTTGAAAATTTCAATCAAACATATCTTATAATATTTAAATCCGTAATGTGTTTCGTATATATTTGTTAAATTGTATGAAATTTAAAATAATTTTATTAACTTGTGATATATATATATATATATATATATATATATATATTTTACTAATATGTATATTTCCATTCAATAGTTGAATCTTTTTGCAACAGTGAAAATTTTTATTTTGTGCTAAGTTATATAGAAAACATAAATTCTAACTGTTCACTTAAAAGTTCTACTTAATGCTAAACTAATAAATACATTTTGTAAGTTACTTCAACCCCTCTCTTTGTAACATATACCTTCTTTTGCTTTATTAACTTTATTTTGTTAAATTTTATTTTATTTTATTTTATTTTATTATATCTATATATATATTTTGTTTACTTTTACTTTTTTTGTTTACTTTTATTTTCAAACTATATTTTTGTTAACCTTTATTTATTTATTTTTTGTTAACATTTAATTTTGATAAGTTTCAATTTCATTAACTTCTAATTTTTTTTTCGAACGTACATATTTTCATTTCAATTAATTTTTTGTAATAGATTAATTTTTTTTAATTGGATTACATGACTTCACTTAAAACTTCTACTAAATTATAAACTATTAAATTCATTCATAGACACTTTGCAAAAAATAAACACACAGAACTTAATCAAAAACATTTTATTTTCAGGTCTTAAATAATTCATTACAAATAGTTTGTTCATCAATCTTACATAAAAAGTGCTCACTAACATTATAAACTCCGTTTAGAAACGTTGAAGTTACATAATCGAAATCTACGAGCATTAACAAAGCTTCCCCTAATTGATTAAATTTTTCCCTATTATTAAATGTGAAACAGGAGTGAAGGCTTTTGCTCGAATGTCGTAGTGCACATGCATGACATTCATACAATTGATTAAGTATTGATAACATATTATTCTCGATACATGTGTTAAGTTTATACTTTAACACCTCATCATTTTCTGTAGATATATTACTCACCATACATTTCTTTTTAATAAGAGATGGTAAAAGTTTCGTATACATATGTTGTAAAAGTACACTATTTAAATGAGAGGTACTTTCTTTTAATTTTTCTAGTTGATGTTCGTTTAAGTCAATATAAGAATGATTCTTTAAATTTTTAATTCGCATTGTAGAATTTTGATTTAACACTAAAATCATGTTATTAGAAACAAAGGACGTGCTTTTGTATCTTAAATTAAATGCAATAAATTTATATTGAAACTCAAACCAGCTAGGAATATCCATATTAACCACGCGGTTTGTCGGTATTTCTTCATTAGTAGATACATTGCGTTTAAATTCTCGTATAAGTATATAATATTGTTTAGTTCTTAACTTCAAAGTTAAATAGAAACATTCACTTAGTTCTTTGTGAAACACATAGGAATTGCATAATTTATCACTTTTAATGTCATTTGCAGGTGAGATGGTGGTTTGTAATTCACCACTTGTTTGCGAAAGGTTGCTTGCTTGTAGCTCGTTGACCTCGCGTTTAACAGTAGTCTGTAAAATATTATTTGTAGGTTCTTGAAACGCTAAGGTAGTAGAACAATCTAGATTTTCAAATTTCATGTCTTCGAAAAATGTATTCAAATAGTCCGTGGCAGAATTTGGCATTCGACAGGGATTCTCGAAAGATGTTGTATCATTCCCATAGGCAAAGTTTGAAAAATTCATAGCGATCTCGGGTTTCACATCTTGTAAGTCCTCAGTAGTTACACAGTTATTACCCATTTTAGAAAGTTTTAATCTTGGGTCTTTTAACTCCTTCTCATAGGTATTTAAATTTTCCATGGGTTTTTCTAAACGTAGACGTTTTGAAGGTGAAAGTACTTCTTCGTGAGATCTTTTCTGCATATTAATGTCATAAAATATTTTTAATCAGCATTCCACTAACTGGTGTAATCTCGATAAAAGTCTACAGTAAACTGATTTTGTTTCCTGGAAACATTTACTTATCTAGATTAAAAGCAGTCACAGTTATAGTTAATCATTTAAATTACATTTAGGTTAAAGTTAAAATGTTTACTTCTCTATAATAAATACAGTGACGGTTTAAGTTAAACATTTTCTTAACTATGTTAAATACTGTAATGTTAACTGTGGGATGGAAATTATCAAAATATGCAATGTCATTGTTTAAAAGGAGAGAAAAATTAAACTTTCTTATCAATAAATAAGTTTAATACCTATTCAAATAAAAATAATAAATTTTTCTTAAAAAGAGATTTCATTTAACCAAAAAGTGTTGACTTTAAAGACTACAATTAAAAATTTTTTGCCTACTCATAAATATATGTTCACTTTTTTTTCCTTGAAAATAAAACTTCAAAGATTGATTTCATAAATAAATAAATAAAAAAAATAAAATAAATAGACATGTGAAATAAAAACAGATATGTAATATATAAACAAATATTTATTAAATAAATACATTTCTATGTTAATTTATAAATACATTGTTTAAATGGTTATTATAAAAGTCCATATTCATAGTTTCAAAAAATAAATGAGTATAATTACATGAACATTGCTTGAATAGGTTTTTTACAAATTCAGTCACGTTGAAATTTAGCAGTGCACTCTTATTACACCAATTATATTTTCTACGCAAACTATAACTATCACACTCGTGTTTCATATTAATTGGTTCTCCGATTGAACATTGATAGCAATCAAACACGCGAGAAACGGATGACTTTAACTCGTCATCGAAACATGTTAAGAAATAGTTCAAAGTCTCTTCGATTGTGAGGTGGGTACATTTACATTTTTTTAAGTTTTCTAAAACCAAAATAGGAATCAGTTTAGTTAAAAGCGTCTCAATGAGACATTCGGTAATTTTAAACCGATTTTTCACTAGTTTCAAATATTGATCTTTTGTAAGCAGTAAAAAATCAGACTTCAAACAAAACCCAAACTTTTTCGATTTGAATAATTTTTGCAGTATGCATGATTCCTTATTTACATAAGCGATTAGTAAGTCATTATTACATACGAATGTATCTTTTTCAGAAACAAAATTAAATTTATCTAATCTCGATTCAAATTTGTCGAATGTTGCACATGAAAATGTAATGCTTTCATTTGTGGGGGCAAGTTCACGACCGTTCTTTTCAAATTCTTCATATTTCTGTATGTGAACATAAAGCTCATAGTTCTTATTCATTTGTACTTCAACAATCATTTCCTCACCTAAATTCCAATGAGCAGGAGTAAAAACATCAAAAAACTTAAATATTTTACTAAACTGAGTGATGTCTGAAATTTCATATTTCGAACCGTTTCCCAAGGAAAGTTGATCAGATGGTTTAAGTTCTTTAGGTGAAAGATGAATTTTTATATAATTCGCTAAGTCAGATCTATTATTAAATGTTTCAAAACAATCGTCACATTTACAGTGACTGGGTGACTGTCTACTTTTCCTTTGTTTTGGCTTGGAAGTATTATAAATTTTCCCATGCTTTAATAAATCACTCTTTTGTGAAAATACTTCGCCACATACATTACAATTATGAATCAGAGGGGTCTTTGAATGAATCTTCATATGATTTAATAAATGATACTTTCTAGCAAATGTTTTTCCACAGATTACACATACAAGAGGTATTTTCTCCAGATGACATTTCATGTGAAACGTTAAGTTAACCTTTCGGGGAAAAGCTTTGTTGCAATTAGAACACACAAAGGGTAACTTCTGTTTCTTTAATCCTGATGAGGTGGGTTTCACCTCACAATTCGAAACGGGTTCTTCTTTAGGCTGTATTAAAAATTCCATGTCATGGTCATTTAATCCTGGTGATGAGGGTTCACTCTTCACGTTAGACATATCATTAACACTTAATAAAGCAGAATCCATGACTCGTTCCGTAATCACTTAAATGTAATCTAACTTAAAACGAAAAACACAACCTTTCACAGAGGTAACAGGAAACAATATAATCATATTAACTCGTTTCTTGGAAGTTCATAAAATGATAGAGGGCGCTTGTTTAAAAATATTAACATTTTATTGGTTTAAAAAGTCACGTGATTATTTTATCCTACTCTGTTATAAGTTCAATAGTCAGTTAATTCTTACACATTGATTCAGAAAGGGTTGCGTATCTGAAGTTCGTACAATTGTAAGTCAAAAATACTTTTATAAATAATATTTTACTGGTCGAATCACTTGTGAATCAGAAGTTCATATGTTTGTAAGTTAAAAATTCTTATTAATCCGTATTTAGTGCTTTTATAAATAATATTTTACTTATGTGTTATAAATCACTTATGTGTTATAAATATAACTAGAAAAAGTGAATATTTCAAATAAGTCGTGTTAGAAAAAACTAGATTCGATTAACTTTTTTTTAAATGTTGGTTGTATAAAGTCAATCGTTTATCATTTGTTATTATTTTTAAACAGTTTTTATTATTTTTAAACAGTTGTTATTATTATTTGAACAGTTGTTATTATTATTTGAACAGTTGTTATTATTATTTGATCATTTGTTTAGTTGTTATTATATTTTTGAACAGTTGTTCTTATTTTTTTAATACTTTTATTTTTTTTTCTGTGCTTTTTTCCAAACAAACGAAAATTTCAAAATTGTAGTTTACAATTCTAAAATACACTTTTAATGAAAGCAGTCTTTTACTAGATAATCACAAAAAGTTAACATTATCTTTCAAAAATAAACCCTCATTTTACAATATAATTGAAACTGAACAGGCAAAATTAAAAATCACGTGTACCACATGTGTATTCCAAAGACAAATATCTGTAATCTAACCACCATGATATCATAACTTGAACAGATAAAGCTATCCTAAATTATGAAAGCATTAGTTCAGTTTGTCATGGCACGTCCAAGAAAATTTTGATAGGATAAAAATTTGACTGTAAGTTTTGAAGGAAGACCTATCCCCGAATCGAACGTGGCAGATTTATTTAATCTTTTGTTTTCTGTGAATAAAAGAAAAACAATCAAGGCACAGAACGAATTATTAGAAACATTAAACGAAATGAATGTCCCGCGAAATTTTATTAAAAATAAATATTTGTCAACAAACATTAAACAAGATTCTGTATTAGATTTGTCAAAACCCACTAAAAAACGAAAAGTGGGTCCACATGTAATGCATTGGGAAAATTATTAATAAAATTGAATTTGTTTTTTTAAACTAAACCTCTTTCCTATGTTTTCTACACCAAACACAATAAAAACAGTACTTACCCCTAAACATGTCTTCTTTTTACCATTGCTTCCACTATACATTTTAGAAGAAATATGTTAATATTCAATCCCATCATATCGAAAAAGATAAATTTCCGGTTTCATTTAAATTCAGTATAAATGTGTGTATTTTGTATGTAATATGTATGTAGTATGTATGTAATATATGTATTTTCACTTCCGGTAAATACGTAAATGAGCGAAAACACAATGCAGACCGTTATATACAGACACACGACGCTAATCACTTCCTTTCTCAAGTCATTTTAACAGATAATACGTCACTCTTACGATACCTCTCTTTAAACACTTAAAATCTCAACATTCATGTATAGCTTCTTGGCTTGATTAGTTAAACCTACCACAAATTATCAAGTCAAGAAGCTATTTTGCAGGTTCAAACCTCAGTGAAATCTTTTCAAGAAAACCTATTTTAAATATTCGTTATTGCATTCCCTTCCGATAGAGGGCGCCACCAAAAAAAAAAAAATTGATCTCCGTTTCGCCTTCAAACTGAAAGTCCATTCTAAAATTCAAAAAAAAAAAAAAAAAAAAAAAAAAATTAAGCCCGCCCCTTAAAAATAAGCCCCCCTCAAAAAATGTTAGCCGCCCCTCAAAAATAAGCCCCCCTCAAAAATTAAACCCCCCTCAAAAATAAGCGCCCCTCAAAAATAACCCCCCCTCAAAAATAAGCCCCCCTCAAAAATAAGCCCCCTTCCACCGCCGCCACCCCCGCCTCTAGAAGTGAACTCTCCTTTTCCAACTACTATCGCGAATAAAATTTTCCAGTATAGGAAAGTAACATTCTGCGCTCATTCATGCAAGGTTAATCATTGCGCTATGATCCGTTGCTGATACTTGCAATGACATAAGTGAGATATCAAATAATACATTTTACCACTCAAAGGAATAAATGCTTTTGTTCCATAAAAAATTATTACTTCACTAAACAGTTACAAACATTTTTTTCGATAGGAAGTTAATTTCCATCAACCCCATAAAAACAGTTGGTTAAACCATTTTTCCGCAGCAATACGATCGAAGGTGCGATGTTGCCAGTTAGGATACATTTTTTAAATTCAGATTGTTTGATTGCTACCACTTTTCTGAAATTGTATGATTCGCCTTATTTTAGATTTATTTAATCTGCCATTAAATAATGCGGCCATAATAACCATTAAATAAATAATATTACTATTTCAAAAAGTTATAGCAATCACACAATCTGTATTTTAAAAAAGTAACGAACTGGCAACACTGGTGACGTGCTTATCTTTCATGTCTTTCTTCATCAAACTATGTACATCATAGTTGTAAGATATTCATGATCCGAACATATATCAGAAGAAATTATCTAGACCTAGAGTGTCCCTCGTTTCTTTAGCATTGTGGAGCCGTATGTTATCGTGTATTAAAATCATACATCGTAAATTGCCCTGCCGCCAGTTTTGATGACAATTAATTGATTCTGTTATGTGCCATAATAATGTTTATCGCTGATTGTGGCACAAACATGGAAACAGGCAACTACTCAAACAGTAAAGGTTCTTTGCCATCGAAGAATACGGTAACGTGAGTTTTCCAGCCGAGATGTGGGTTACGATGTAAGTTCGGAAAAATATCCGAATACTTTTATTGAGCCCTGTATAGGATCTATAGATTTGTATATATACTACATAGGATGCTAAATTTTAGTTCAGTTAGGAAACGCGTAGCACAGTTTAAAATTCTCCTTCTGGAGTTTCTGTACATAAACGGAAATGTGTTCACGAACTTTTGTGCTGCCCTGTATAGGATCTACAGAATTTATACACACCAAGTAATAGACAAAAAGTAAGTTAAATTTAAAATCGTGTTCAACAACTTAAAACGCACTTCCAGAAATTATTGTTAACAGGCAGTAGAGAATTATTTTGTGTGTCCCTGTAAATGAACGATGACTGCTATACACACAATATTCTGTAGTAAGCCTCTTGTAATGCACCCTTAGTGACATATATAAATTTCAATGCGTTTAAAATAGTGAAACATTATTTAATTAAACCGCAAACGATTTTTCTCCATAGACGTAATGTAACGCAATTCTTTTGACTGTCCCTGTAAAGTAACTATGAGTGCTATGCACACCCTATTCCATATTAAGCTTCTTGTAATGCACTTTAATGATATATATGAATTACAATGTATTTGAAATTGTGTAACATCATTAAAATAAACCGCAAATGATTTTTCCCCATAGACCGTAATGTAACGGAATTCTTTTGAGTTTCCCTGTAGAAAACTATAAGTGCTACACACTTCAGTTGAAATAGGGAACATGCTATAGATAACGACAATAACATATAAAAATTGCAGGGCAATCCGAGGATATTTACGGAAGTTAGAGCACGGACAGACAGCAGACGGCCATACGGCAGACAAACCGAAGTCATAAACAATTTTCAACTAGATTGGAAAGTGTTAAAAATGAGTGCAATTTTTAGGAAGTCTATAAAACTCATGTGAATCTTTCAAAATGTCTGTTAAAGTGGAACTTCAATGCTATTAAACAAAATTGCTTACACATCCTGGTACAGATTGTCCAACTTGTTTAACTGAAACCTCTGAAAAATACAGTCAGAGTCTTATTTCCTGCAAGAATGCAGTACTAAGAATATTGTCTTACTACCAAATATTCACAAACTTTCAAAAAGTTTGACAGATCGAGCCGTTTTGTGTTCTACTTCAAAGAAAACATTTCTTGCAATAAAACAGTATATATCAATCAGCATCAGCAAAACGATCAAGATTAAAAAATATATATTATATGTTTACATTTATTTATTGTTTTGATTTTGTCAACACGTTGTAAACTAGTCGTTGGGGGCCACCGTAATACTTACCCATCATGGATATACATAATGTAAAATATTAAAATAAAAATGTGTAAACTACTTATAAAATGCATTGCAATTCAAATAAAATCGTGGCTTGATGACGTCATAAACTTTAAAGGCTCGATTACTGAATTGATTGAAAGAAACAGTCTTATAACTCCAAAAATAATAATCCTATTAACTAGCGGTTTATTGCGTCTGATTAAGCGTCAAATTTCCAATTAAAATATGTCTTTGAAGTGAAATTTGGATGAAATACATGGTCATGAAAAATCGAAGAGTGTGGGAAATAGGATTCCAAATATCTCGGCAACTCATTATCCGATCGACTTCATGCTTTATGCAAAATTTGTTTTTTTATTGTCTTTTATATTCACTTCTTAAAATAAACAATTTCGAAAATTTTTATATACATTTCATCAGAACGAATATTTCGAGAGTCCGAAAAAAATAGTTCCGGTTAATCGAGGTTATTGAAATTCAATAGGCTTCTTCCCATTATTACATACTAAGTACATACCAAATTGCAAGTCTCTATCTCAATTTTTTCGGGAAATAGAGCGTTTACAGACACACAGACACACAGACGGACGGCAAAACTTTTTTTTCTAAAAATATGTTTTTTGGAATCTCCAGTGTCTGAAACGTGTAAATCCGTCAAAAAAAATTTTTCGATTTTCAAAACGATTACAAGACTTACCCTATACTACGTATGATGGGTAAGTAAAATGAGTGCAAATTCTAGGAAGTCTATGAAACTTATTTGAATTTTTTAGAATGTAAGTAAAAGTGGAATTTCAATGCTATCAACACTGTAAAAAGTGAAGTACTCAAAAATGAGTAAGTCCATGTACTCATTTTGAAATGAGTATGTTTGGATCAAAAATGAACATGTGCATTCTCAAAAATGAGTAAGTCCATGTACTCATATCGAAATGAGTATTTTTGGATCAAAAATGAACATGTGCATTCTCAAAAATGAGTAAGTTCATGTATTCATTTCGAAATGAGTATTTTTGGATCAAAAATGAACATATGATCAAACCCAACATACTTGTATATTTCATAATGTGTAATGACGAAATTACGGAGTCTAAAAAGCTATTATTTGAAGGAAAAACGAAGAATAAGAGAAATGAAAAGTGGATCTGGTTGTTCGGGATTTTCATCAAAGTGGATCCACTACAACACATTTACTCTTTTTTTTTCCTCACATTTTACACATCTTTTTTTTTTTTTCTTGATAGTACTTCAAAATTATGATTTTTTTTCCCACTAATTTTTTAAAAATTTATTTTAACTTTTTTAACGTGAGACAATATTGTGTTATTTAAAAGTTTCATAACATAATATCTTTGCAAATTATAGCTATGCAAATTGGTATTAAACTAAACTGATTTGGCTTACAAATTTATGAATTACGCTAAAATTTATTATTTTGTTAATTATAATTTTACAAAGTTTATAATTTTAGTATTTCAATCTATGATCTTTTCTAATGTCATTTTTTAATTAATAATTCTTCGAACTATCTGTTACTTCAGACATTATTTTAATTTCTAACACATATAGACAGGCACTGTACATCCTTAAAAACATATTTAAAACCTTTATCCCTTCCTAACAGATGGCGCCACATTCCAGATACTGTTAGGAAGGGATAGAGGGGGCGTTTCAAACTAACTAACAACATTTGAGAAGGAGGCGTGTCCCCTCATAGCGCGTTGGTTTGGGTCGTCAGGTTAGTAAACATGACATCGCGGGTTCGATTCCTCTCTTGGGCAAGCGTTGGTTAATTACTATAAACTCACGCAGGAATGAAAAAAATGAGCAGAAATGTATATATCCCTTATAAGGTTGTCCTCGCGAAGTAACTTTTTTTTTATCCTATAAATTTTATTTTAACGACATAAAAATTTTAAAATTTCAATACATCCATGGAATCAAAAATGAGTACATAGGAGTTCATATTTGAATACATCCATGGGATCAAAAATGAGTACATGTGTTTCTCAATTTTGAGTACATTTGGATCGGAGCTATTTTGAGTATGTGACGTATTCAAAATTGAGTACTTTTTACTCAATTTTGAGTATCCATTTTTTACAGTGAAACAAAATTGCTAACACAACCTGGTACAGATTGTCCAACTTGTTTAACTGAAACCTCTGAAAAATACAGTCAGAGTCTTACTTCCTGCAAGAATGCAGTAGTAAGAATACAGTATTACTTCCAAATATTGACAAACTTTCAAAAGTTTGACAGATTAAGCCGTTTCGGGTTCTACTTCAAAGAAGACATTTCTTACAATAAAACAGTTTATGCCAATCAGCATCAGCAAAACGGTCAAGATTAAAGAATATAAATTCTATGCTAACATTTATTTATTGTTTTGGTTTCGTCAACACGTTGTAAAAATTAGTGCAATTTCTAATAAGTATATAAAACTCATATGATTTTTTTGGAATGTACTACTGTGGGCAAAAAATAGTAAGACTTTGTTCATAATTTTAAAATTCTTAATTTATTTTTCCAAATCTATTTCGTTCCCCTCAAAGTAATCAATCCCCCCTGGCCCCAATACACTTGTGCCAACGTTTCTTCCAATCCTCGAAACAGTTGTTAAAGTCAATTTCCGGAATAGCCTTCAATGCGCGTAGCGATTCACGTTTAATGTCTTCAATTGACTCAAAACGGTTTCCCCGGAGCGGTCGTTTGAGTTTGCTGAATAGCCAGAAGTCACACGGAGCTAAATCAGGCGAAAACGGTGGTTGCGGCACGATATTGGTTGAAAATTTGGCGAAAAACACACAAAGAATTAATGCAGTATGCGACGGTGCATTATCGGTGCATCTTTCAAAATGGTTTTCACTGATCCTTCCGATATTCCAACGATGCCAGTAAGGTCTCAAACTGTTAATCGTCAATTTTCAAGCACCAATTCCTTGATTTTATTGACGTGTTGATTATCAGTTGATGTTGATGGCCGTCCTGGACGTGGTTCATCGTCAACACGTTCTCGACCCTCTTTGAATAATTTGTACCAATCAAAAACACTTGCTCGCGACAAACAATTATCACCGAAGGCCTTTTGGAACATTCTGAACGTTTCGGCACCAGAAATTTAATTCCGCACACAAAATTTAATGGAACTTCTTTGTTGAATAATTTCACTCATTGTAAAAATCGCCGAATGCACTTTTTGTACTTCAGAAAGACAAGCGTATACTAAACACTAATGATTATTTTGATGTGACATTTGGCACAGATGTCACTGACAGTCATACCAACCTAGAAAAAAAATATTTCGACGAATGGGTTTTCGCGCGAAATTTAAATTAAAAAGTCTTACTATTTTTTGCCCACAATAGTATGTAAAAGTGGAATTTCAATGCTATCAAACAAAAATGCTAATTCAACCTGGTACAGATTGTCCAACTTGTTTAACTGAAACCTCTGAAAAATACGGTCAGAGTCTTCCTTCCTGTATGAATACAGTAGTAAGAACACAGTCTTACTTCCAAATATTCAAAAACATTCAAAAATTTGACAGATTGAGCCGTTTCGTGTTCTACTTCAAAGAAGACATTTCTGACTATAAAATAGTTAAAAACTTAACTCCAAAGAACATTACATTAAATTGGTTAGTGCTAAGGTCAAAAATCAGCTCAAATGGAATTTTAAATTTATCTGCAATGAAGAAGGCTCAAATAATAAAATTTCTTTTGTAATTATATTAAATTCGAATTATACTGAAAGCTTCGAATTCACAATGAAATTTAATTAGCCTTTTTATATTGGCCTCTATGCAATCAGTAAAAGAAAAAAAATATCTAAAGTAAGATAATAACCGTAAACTTTTATTTCCACAAATCCCCGTCCGAAATATTTTTCTGTCTATGGCTCTGCAACGAAATAATCTTTAAGCAATATAGGATCGCCCTTTCATTTTGCCTGTTCTGTACACTGTAAAAAAGCCCACATGTCTCTTAATCAAGGAAAATATAACATAACCATGAACGAATAGATAAAATAGCCTTTTCCGAGTAACCCTAAGATTCGGAAAAGCATTCGTTAATTTAGAAACCCTAGAAACCAATAAATTTTCGAGACTTAAAAAAACATTTATAAAAATGAAATTTCTTTTGACTTATTTTTATTTTTTCTGATTTTCGGAAACGTCTCCGGGTAATTTTTATACTGTATTAATCAGTTTTTCCAACCCGGATTATAGGTTTTTCGGATGCTATCTATTCTCACGTAAACATTTTCATGATCAACAAACATGTTTTACGGCAGACGAACATAATAAATTAACAGCATTAAAATTAATATCATTTTGTTACTCTTGCATGTTCAATTACACAGCTGAAAATGTTTAATTGAAGATTGATACCATCTTAAAAATCGATATTATATAATCGATAGACTATAAAAACTACTCGAAAACGTTGCCGAAAATTATGGCAGCAAAATAAATCTTTGTTACTATAAATGCTTCTTTAAATCTCGAAAATATATTGATTTCTGAGGTTTCTAAAGATAACCATGTTAGAAATTGTAAGTTAAACGTGACAAATGAGGTGCGTTCGTTTTATAACTAGTTTCACAATGTAAAAAAAAAAAATCATCCTTATTATTTCAGTGAAATGAATTATATGCTCTACTATGAGCAAAATGAGTATGCCTTTTTTTCTTATTACATACGCCACGTTTACAAATGCGATTTTTTTTTCTACACCAGGCAGCGCTGCAAAATTCACCATGGAGAATTTGCTTTGAGAATTATTACCTCCGTGGTTTAATATTTTTATGACTCATAATGAAAGAATCTCCTGTGTTTATTTATTCTAATCGATTGAGGTATTCGGCTGTTAACCTAATTTCCACTGAATTTATCTCGGAATCTGTACATTTTTTAATGTAACTCATCTCTCAACCAAACAATTTTTTTAAACGATCTTTATAAAAATATAACTTTTACACAATTTTATTTGAAAAAATAATTTTTAATAAAAATGGCCACCTGGTATATGAAAAAAGAAGTGGTTTGCCCGTATTTGTTTTCCTCAGTCACATGACTTGCGCTTTTATTATATAGATTACGTACGATAGGATTTAATAGAAGAAAGAAAACTTTTATTAATATCTTTTTAAGTTTTGATTTTATGTTCATAAAATTTGAAATGACTCGACAAAATCTGCAACGGTAATATATATTAAATTTCAAACCATTTGGTTGGATGGTTTTTGCGTTGTTATATGCGGTTGAACGGACAGACAGACGGACAGACGGACGGACCAGACGACGATTATGGTGCTACGTATTTATATAATTGCGCACACCTAAAAATGCTTTTTGGAATCATAGGTACACCTGAAGCGGTTATTGCGTATTTTCGTTCATTATTACATTACATTTTCGTAAATTGAAAAGCATTTGTATTTTTGTACAGTGTCCGTGGCTCAAAACCCATCTTTCAGGATGCTGTACAGTGGTCCGGATTGTGTTCGAAGAGTGAAACAAAAAAATGCTGCAAGTGCTTTGTTTGCACATAAAGTTCCCGTTTCGATATTTTTTCTCTATAATTGGATCTGATGACAGTATAAAATAATGGAAGCGATATTCGTTCGTCGAAATAATCAAGTAACATTTAGTTACGTGATTTTGACCAAGTCATGTTTTTTGAAAGATGGAAATAGTTTGCTCAGTATGTTATTTAAATTAATTCATTTATTCGTTCGACTGCAATGCGGCGCATTTTAAAATGTGAAGTTGAACTCTTTATACTCTAAAGAATAATATTAGTACATATTAATCTGTGCAAATGATTGCAGTTTTTTTTTGTACATTATTATGTACATATAAATGTATAATTTAAAGATTGTCAACCAAAATACAGTATAAAAAATTTACTTACCAGTTTAATAATAAAAAATATTATTCAATTTTACTTTAATTAATAATTCCCCAGAACAAAATAGTTTTAAATATCATTTGAATGGAATTATATGAAACTTCGTTATTTTTGTGATTAATTCCTAATTTAACTACACAATTAGAAGAGGCATCGTAAAATGAATTTCCCATTTAACTACATATCTTCTGTTAAGGAGATGTTAGAAAATCTTCAAATAAATTTTATGACTATTTGAAAATTAATCTTTTTAATCTTTTTTTTTTTTTTTTTATTTAGTACAGTCCTAAATTTTATGTTCGTAGTTTTATATCTTTATGCCAGTATTCATTAAATACTTTACAAAATTATATTTAAGGTAGATAAAGAGTTGAAAAGAAAAACATAATAAAATTGATAAATTAAGCTAATATACTAATAAAGATAATCAAAATTAAGATATTTTAGCTAACATTGATAGTTATAACATTGTAATAGAAACACACCAACAGAAAATAATCGAATAATAAAATTCACTGCAAAATCAGGAATTTTTTTTCCTTTTGAAAAAAATTCTACGTAATATGTAATGTAAAAGAAAAATATGCAAACTTCTCTTTAACCTGAACAGAAAATCTGTGTCAGATTTCTTTGTCCCTACCCATCTGTTGTCATAATTAAACAAATAAGCCAGTCTTCTACTCGAAAGCTGGAGAAATTATAAATTTCTTAAATAACATCGATAAACAAAGATTTCTGTTAATGACAAATCATTCTTGATGGAATTTTCTCATTTCTTAAATGACACAAAAATAGTCCGAAAAAAAAAAAAATAACGAGATGAAAAAAATCTTACCATGTAAAGCTGCGTAAAACATGAAGTGTTTTTGTATAAAAAAAAAAAAAACTCCTAGTTCCTAGCTATTATACTTCGAAGATCCAAGTAAAAGAAAGAAAATTTTCTATGCTAGATAATTATGTTCTTGTGTTTGTAATTACCTGTTTTTCGTAGATGAAAGCTAATAATAATATTTCAAACTTCTGAATTACTTTACCGATATCCGAAGAACATTTCTTGAAATTAGAAAGTCTCTAATTATGTTTGAATTTTCTTCCTACATAACATTTTGAAATTGCATCCGAGAATCATTTTATTAGCTAAACTGAAACATAATTAAAAATGCCAAAAGCATTTCCATTTTCGTCATTATAAAGAACAGATATTGTCAGGCGTATTTTCAGTTATACCGACAGACTAAAATTTACAGTAGAAATATCTGTTGAAGTAAATTAGTTTCCGATAGGATTATCTAAGAATCTAAAAATTTATTAATAAATTCATTTTAATATTCTTTTGGAGAATAATAATATAATTTGTATTTATTATCCCTCTTTTATAATTTGTAAATATGCTAAAAAATACTAAAGCTGAATACAAATTAATCCTATACTGCAAAGCTATAGTTTTCATGTCAAAGCTTAAATATCATACTTGCGTTTAATTAAAATTTCTCACTAAGAGATTGGAGCATTTTGATGTATACTCGAATAAATGTAATGAGAAAGTAGTCTGTTAATGAAACACGAAAAAGTATAAAAATTGTATTTCGTGAAACGTACAACTGTAAGGAAAATATTTGTATTTCAACATGTGAATAATCATTCACATGTTCTATATTATTTTAGATAAAAATACTCTAAACATAAAATCTGCCAACAGCTTTAGAAACACTAATGGCCAGAAGAGAATTTAGTTCTAGACTTGAGATATTAATCTGGCTAGCTGTACTATCAATGCATTATCGCGGACTCTTATTTTATGGTTAATTTAAAATATTCATTGGGTGTTCTCTGGACTTTTAATGTATTTTCATGGGATCTAACTTCATGATTCGATTTTAATATTTTTATATTAAAGCCATACTTTTAAAAATATATTTCAAATGCATGTTAAGTAACACACGGTTAATAAAATAAACAAACATAGAAATAGATTAACTTAACCATGACATCAACATGTTAATTTTGCGATGAACAAGGTGATTTACAGTGCAGATAGTGTATCATTATTGCTTATAATTAATGTCATAAATTTAGAAAAGAAATAAGACTGAAAAAAAATGAAAACTTGCTTTCTTATGTTTTCATTTTTCAGATTCAGATTTTGATTATATTTTCTCTATTATTTAGTAGAACAAGCATAAATAAGCAATTTCCGATATCAAACAATTTTCATCTCTGAAAAATAAAACTGTAACTTTCCTTATATAAGGCTTTTTTTCCCTCTTTGATAATAAAGAGTTACAAGCAAAATTATACGTTCTCTTAACATTATTTAATAACAAAAATATCAGTAACTGAACGAAAGAGAAAGACAACAACAAAGGAAAGAAAACGTCTTTCTTGGGAGAAGTTTGCCATTTTCTCCAGTATATCACTAGAGGTGCTATTTATCTGCGACAGTGATAATGATAGACGTTAATTTGCCACTTTATCATCTTTTGAGCCATGATAGAGCTACTATCATTCTTTATTCCTTCACAAATGTCATGAGAAAGATAGGGAGATGGTGTAAAGAAATCTATAAATGAATTGTGAATCTGTTACAAATTTTCGACACAATTATTATTTCGAATTTTTCAAGCGCAATTAAATGTTCATATGTTATGATACAAAATGGAAATTGTACATGAAATTTTAAAGCTCATATGATTTTTTTGGAATGTACTACTGTGGGCAAAAAATAGTAAGACTTTGTTCATAATTTTAAAATTCTTAATTTATTTTTCCAAATCTATTTCGTTCCCCTCAAAGTAATCAATCCCCCCTGGCCCCAATACACTTGTGCCAACGTTTCTTCCAATCCTCGAAACAGTTGTTAAAGTCAATTTCCGGAATAGCCTTCAATGCGCGTAGCGATTCACGTTTAATGTCTTCAATTGACTCAAAACGGTTTCCCCGGAGCGGTCGTTTGAGTTTGCTGAATAGCCAGAAGTCACACGGAGCTAAATCAGGCGAAAACGGTGGTTGCGGCACGATATTGGTTGAAAATTTGGCGAAAAACACACAAAGAATTAATGCAGTATGCGACGGTGCATTATCGGTGCATCTTTCAAAATGGTTTTCACTGATCCTTCCGATATTCCAACGATGCCAGTAAGGTCTCAAACTGTTAATCGTCAATTTTCAAGCACCAATTCCTTGATTTTATTGACGTGTTGATTATCAGTTGATGTTGATGGCCGTCCTGGACGTGGTTCATCGTCAACACGTTCTCGACCCTCTTTGAATAATTTGTACCAATCAAAAACACTTGCTCGCGACAAACAATTATCACCGAAGGCCTTTTGGAACATTCTGAACGTTTCGGCACCAGAAATTTAATTCCGCACACAAAATTTAATGGAACTTCTTTGTTGAATAATTTCACTCATTGTAAAAATCGCCGAATGCACTTTTTGTACTTCAGAAAGACAAGCGTATACTAAACACTAATGATTATTTTGATGTGACATTTGGCACAGATGTCACTGACAGTCATACCAACCTAGAAAAAAAATATTTCGACGAATGGGTTTTCGCGCGAAATTTAAATTAAAAAGTCTTACTATTTTTTGCCCACAATAGTATGTAAAAGTGGAATTTCAATGCTATCAAACAAAAATGCTAATTCAACCTGGTACAGATTGTCCAACTTGTTTAACTGAAACCTCTGAAAAATACGGTCAGAGTCTTCCTTCCTGTATGAATACAGTAGTAAGAACACAGTCTTACTTCCAAATATTCAAAAACATTCAAAAATTTGACAGATTGAGCCGTTTCGTGTTCTACTTCAAAGAAGACATTTCTGACTATAAAATAGTTAAAAACTTAACTCCAAAGAACATTACATTAAATTGGTTAGTGCTAAGGTCAAAAATCAGCTCAAATGGAATTTTAAATTTATCTGCAATGAAGAAGGCTCAAATAATAAAATTTCTTTTGTAATTATATTAAATTCGAATTATACTGAAAGCTTCGAATTCACAATGAAATTTAATTAGCCTTTTTATATTGGCCTCTATGCAATCAGTAAAAGAAAAAAAATATCTAAAGTAAGATAATAACCGTAAACTTTTATTTCCACAAATCCCCGTCCGAAATATTTTTCTGTCTATGGCTCTGCAACGAAATAATCTTTAAGCAATATAGGATCGCCCTTTCATTTTGCCTGTTCTGTACACTGTAAAAAAGCCCACATGTCTCTTAATCAAGGAAAATATAACATAACCATGAACGAATAGATAAAATAGCCTTTTCCGAGTAACCCTAAGATTCGGAAAAGCATTCGTTAATTTAGAAACCCTAGAAACCAATAAATTTTCGAGACTTAAAAAAACATTTATAAAAATGAAATTTCTTTTGACTTATTTTTATTTTTTCTGATTTTCGGAAACGTCTCCGGGTAATTTTTATACTGTATTAATCAGTTTTTCCAACCCGGATTATAGGTTTTTCGGATGCTATCTATTCTCACGTAAACATTTTCATGATCAACAAACATGTTTTACGGCAGACGAACATAATAAATTAACAGCATTAAAATTAATATCATTTTGTTACTCTTGCATGTTCAATTACACAGCTGAAAATGTTTAATTGAAGATTGATACCATCTTAAAAATCGATATTATATAATCGATAGACTATAAAAACTACTCGAAAACGTTGCCGAAAATTATGGCAGCAAAATAAATCTTTGTTACTATAAATGCTTCTTTAAATCTCGAAAATATATTGATTTCTGAGGTTTCTAAAGATAACCATGTTAGAAATTGTAAGTTAAACGTGACAAATGAGGTGCGTTCGTTTTATAACTAGTTTCACAATGTAAAAAAAAAAAATCATCCTTATTATTTCAGTGAAATGAATTATATGCTCTACTATGAGCAAAATGAGTATGCCTTTTTTTCTTATTACATACGCCACGTTTACAAATGCGATTTTTTTTTCTACACCAGGCAGCGCTGCAAAATTCACCATGGAGAATTTGCTTTGAGAATTATTACCTCCGTGGTTTAATATTTTTATGACTCATAATGAAAGAATCTCCTGTGTTTATTTATTCTAATCGATTGAGGTATTCGGCTGTTAACCTAATTTCCACTGAATTTATCTCGGAATCTGTACATTTTTTAATGTAACTCATCTCTCAACCAAACAATTTTTTTAAACGATCTTTATAAAAATATAACTTTTACACAATTTTATTTGAAAAAATAATTTTTAATAAAAATGGCCACCTGGTATATGAAAAAAGAAGTGGTTTGCCCGTATTTGTTTTCCTCAGTCACATGACTTGCGCTTTTATTATATAGATTACGTACGATAGGATTTAATAGAAGAAAGAAAACTTTTATTAATATCTTTTTAAGTTTTGATTTTATGTTCATAAAATTTGAAATGACTCGACAAAATCTGCAACGGTAATATATATTAAATTTCAAACCATTTGGTTGGATGGTTTTTGCGTTGTTATATGCGGTTGAACGGACAGACAGACGGACAGACGGACGGACCAGACGACGATTATGGTGCTACGTATTTATATAATTGCGCACACCTAAAAATGCTTTTTGGAATCATAGGTACACCTGAAGCGGTTATTGCGTATTTTCGTTCATTATTACATTACATTTTCGTAAATTGAAAAGCATTTGTATTTTTGTACAGTGTCCGTGGCTCAAAACCCATCTTTCAGGATGCTGTACAGTGGTCCGGATTGTGTTCGAAGAGTGAAACAAAAAAATGCTGCAAGTGCTTTGTTTGCACATAAAGTTCCCGTTTCGATATTTTTTCTCTATAATTGGATCTGATGACAGTATAAAATAATGGAAGCGATATTCGTTCGTCGAAATAATCAAGTAACATTTAGTTACGTGATTTTGACCAAGTCATGTTTTTTGAAAGATGGAAATAGTTTGCTCAGTATGTTATTTAAATTAATTCATTTATTCGTTCGACTGCAATGCGGCGCATTTTAAAATGTGAAGTTGAACTCTTTATACTCTAAAGAATAATATTAGTACATATTAATCTGTGCAAATGATTGCAGTTTTTTTTTGTACATTATTATGTACATATAAATGTATAATTTAAAGATTGTCAACCAAAATACAGTATAAAAAATTTACTTACCAGTTTAATAATAAAAAATATTATTCAATTTTACTTTAATTAATAATTCCCCAGAACAAAATAGTTTTAAATATCATTTGAATGGAATTATATGAAACTTCGTTATTTTTGTGATTAATTCCTAATTTAACTACACAATTAGAAGAGGCATCGTAAAATGAATTTCCCATTTAACTACATATCTTCTGTTAAGGAGATGTTAGAAAATCTTCAAATAAATTTTATGACTATTTGAAAATTAATCTTTTTAATCTTTTTTTTTTTTTTTTTATTTAGTACAGTCCTAAATTTTATGTTCGTAGTTTTATATCTTTATGCCAGTATTCATTAAATACTTTACAAAATTATATTTAAGGTAGATAAAGAGTTGAAAAGAAAAACATAATAAAATTGATAAATTAAGCTAATATACTAATAAAGATAATCAAAATTAAGATATTTTAGCTAACATTGATAGTTATAACATTGTAATAGAAACACACCAACAGAAAATAATCGAATAATAAAATTCACTGCAAAATCAGGAATTTTTTTTCCTTTTGAAAAAAATTCTACGTAATATGTAATGTAAAAGAAAAATATGCAAACTTCTCTTTAACCTGAACAGAAAATCTGTGTCAGATTTCTTTGTCCCTACCCATCTGTTGTCATAATTAAACAAATAAGCCAGTCTTCTACTCGAAAGCTGGAGAAATTATAAATTTCTTAAATAACATCGATAAACAAAGATTTCTGTTAATGACAAATCATTCTTGATGGAATTTTCTCATTTCTTAAATGACACAAAAATAGTCCGAAAAAAAAAAAAATAATGAGATGAAAAAAATCTTACCATGTAAAGCTGCGTAAAACATGAAGTGTTTTTGTATAAAAAAAAAAAAAACTCCTAGTTCCTAGCTATTATACTTCGAAGATCCAAGTAAAAGAAAGAAAATTTTCTATGCTAGATAATTATGTTCTTGTGTTTGTAATTACCTGTTTTTCGTAGATGAAAGCTAATAATAATATTTCAAACTTCTGAATTACTTTACCGATATCCGAAGAACATTTCTTGAAATTAGAAAGTCTCTAATTATGTTTGAATTTTCTTCCTACATAACATTTTGAAATTGCATCCGAGAATCATTTTATTAGCTAAACTGAAACATAATTAAAAATGCCAAAAGCATTTCCATTTTCGTCATTATAAAGAACAGATATTGTCAGGCGTATTTTCAGTTATACCGACAGACTAAAATTTACAGTAGAAATATCTGTTGAAGTAAATTAGTTTCCGATAGGATTATCTAAGAATCTAAAAATTTATTAATAAATTCATTTTAATATTCTTTTGGAGAATAATAATATAATTTGTATTTATTATCCCTCTTTTATAATTTGTAAATATGCTAAAAAATACTAAAGCTGAATACAAATTAATCCTATACTGCAAAGCTATAGTTTTCATGTCAAAGCTTAAATATCATACTTGCGTTTAATTAAAATTTCTCACTAAGAGATTGGAGCATTTTGATGTATACTCGAATAAATGTAATGAGAAAGTAGTCTGTTAATGAAACACGAAAAAGTATAAAAATTGTATTTCGTGAAACGTACAACTGTAAGGAAAATATTTGTATTTCAACATGTGAATAATCATTCACATGTTCTATATTATTTTAGATAAAAATACTCTAAACATAAAATCTGCCAACAGCTTTAGAAACACTAATGGCCAGAAGAGAATTTAGTTCTAGACTTGAGATATTAATCTGGCTAGCTGTACTATCAATGCATTATCGCGGACTCTTATTTTATGGTTAATTTAAAATATTCATTGGGTGTTCTCTGGACTTTTAATGTATTTTCATGGGATCTAACTTCATGATTCGATTTTAATATTTTTATATTAAAGCCATACTTTTAAAAATATATTTCAAATGCATGTTAAGTAACACACGGTTAATAAAATAAACAAACATAGAAATAGATTAACTTAACCATGACATCAACATGTTAATTTTGCGATGAACAAGGTGATTTACAGTGCAGATAGTGTATCATTATTGCTTATAATTAATGTCATAAATTTAGAAAAGAAATAAGACTGAAAAAAAATGAAAACTTGCTTTCTTATGTTTTCATTTTTCAGATTCAGATTTTGATTATATTTTCTCTATTATTTAGTAGAACAAGCATAAATAAGCAATTTCCGATATCAAACAATTTTCATCTCTGAAAAATAAAACTGTAACTTTCCTTATATAAGGCTTTTTTTCCCTCTTTGATAATAAAGAGTTACAAGCAAAATTATACGTTCTCTTAACATTATTTAATAACAAAAATATCAGTAACTGAACGAAAGAGAAAGACAACAACAAAGGAAAGAAAACGTCTTTCTTGGGAGAAGTTTGCCATTTTCTCCAGTATATCACTAGAGGTGCTATTTATCTGCGACAGTGATAATGATAGACGTTAATTTGCCACTTTATCATCTTTTGAGCCATGATAGAGCTACTACCATTCTTTATTCCTTCACAAATGTCATGAGAAAGATAGGGAGATGGTGTAAAGAAATCTATAAATGAATTGTGAATCTGTTACAAATTTTCGACACAATTATTATTTCGAATTTTTCAAGCGCAATTAAATGTTCATATGTTATGATACAAAATGGAAATTGTACATGAAATTTTAAAGCACTAAAGAAATTATTTGTAGTTTTAAATTTCATTTAATTACTTGTATTTATACTGAAAATGTTTCTAATTGGTTTTATTATACATAAAAAGTGGAGGGGGAGGGAGGTGTACTTTACATTAGAGGAAAAAGCAACAACTCAAAAATGTATGTTACTGTAATGCGTTACACAAGTTTTTTTTTTTTTTTTTTTTTTTTTTTTTTTAAATAAAAATGATTAAGATGTATTAATTATGTATTGAAGAAACATAGAATATAAGATTTTTCTTAAACGACTGCTGAGAAAATGTTCGAGAAATTATAGTTATTATAGTTATTATTTTGTTATTTTCAATTCAAAGGTAGTATGTAATTTAAAAAAATAGATAGATAGTTAACTAGCTAGATAGATATGCAGACAGATTGATAGCTAAATAAACAAACATACAGCCAGACAGGTAAATTACTATATATATATATAGACTGCTCAGAAAATGTTCGAGAAAGCATAGTTATTATTCTGCTATTTTAAATTCAAATTTAGTATATAATTAAAAAGAATAGATAGATAGTTAGCTAGCTAGATAGGTAGATAGATATACAGACCTATTGATAGCTAAATAAATATACATACAGGTAGACAGGTAGATTGATATAATATTGACTTAGAAAATGTTCGAGAAAGCACAGTTATTATTTTGTTATTTTAAATTCAAAGCTAGTATATGATTAAAAAAAATAGATAGCTAGTTAACTAGCTAGCTAGCTAGATAGGTAGATAGATATACAGACGGATTGATAGCTAAAAAAATAGACACGCAGGTAGACAGGTAGATTTATATAATATAGACTGCTCAGAAAATGTTCGAGAAAGCACAGTTATTATTTTGTTATTTTAAATTCAAAGCTAGTATTTAATTTAAAAAAAATTAGATAGCTAGTTAACTAGCTAGGTAGATAAACATACAGACATAGACATATTGATAGTTGCACAAATAGACATACAAACAGGCAGGTAGATTGCTATATATAGAGAGTTGTGTAAGAGAGAAGGGGGGGGGGATCAAAGGAAAATGATTGGATATTTGTAGACAGGCAACACGACAGTTAAATCGAAGGACTTAAAATATTTGTGCTTAATTGTAATGAAGAAATTTATTTTATATGGACAATGAGGTATGCAATTTTTGAATTAAAAAATATAATAACTAATTCTTTCTTATAAATGTGTGTTATTTGCTACATTTTTAATTTAACAAGCTTCATAATTCGTACATTTAAGGATTCAACTTTTATTTGATGCTGTGCTCATGCTTCCATGTTTACTTTCTCCTTTGTTGAGGATGAATATGAAAGAGTAAACAAGATAAAATCCGTACGCTTACAAAGAAAAAAATCATTCTCACTTAACACCTTCTTTGCTCATCTTTTGCTTCTTTTCTCAAAGTCTTTTGTACTATTTAAAACAGGCTTCCTTTATTATGTTTCTTTATTTGCTTCTCTTTAATTGTGTCTTCTAAGAAGATGTGATTGTTTGTATTGATTCGTTCTTTTCTTTTGAATTCATTTAGTTCCTGCTCCAGGTGACAAACAAGAAAAATATACATAAATACTGAATAAACGAGAAAAAATGAAGAACAAAATATATATACAGGATTTTAAAATTTGTCCACTATATATATTTTTTATTGCATTTTATTTTATAAAGTGAAGAAAAATGCTAGTTATATACCATTAACAAAAAAATTACCCATTAAACCTAGACTATGGTATATTTTAAAAACCAAATTAACTTTGAATTAATTTGCAATGCCTAACCAAATGGTATTACAAGTAATTTATAATATAAACTATTATAGCTTGAAGAAATAAGATAGATAAACAAGCCGGGTTTTTATACATAGCCAACAGATGGTTGTAGTTCCATAATTTAAATTCGATTTTGGTGACGGCTATTAAAGGAAACGAATTTTTTAGCATTTTAGTTCACCTAATCTACTTAAAACTGAAACACGCACACCTAATGCGAGACAAAAGCAGATAGGGACATAAGGTAAAGCTAGGATAGTCTGCGTACAATTCAAAAGAATAGCAATAAAAAATCTAAATATTAATATTTTGCTAAACTATTCATGAATAACTTTTACTTCATTTGTTTTTTATGCATTTCCATTGCTATTTTGTTGTTATGTTGCAATTTAATAGAACAATTGTAATAAAACCAAGAAAGTTATTTTGCGCAATCTCTCCTTATAGGGTTGGTGTGATTGCGCACATTTGTAGGAGAGATTGTTACTTATAATAACTACAATTAAATTGTTAACAGTAATAATTACACTTAAATGACATTGCTGTAAGGCTTTTGTGAACAAATATTATTGTATTAGGAGTGAATATTTCAACCTAATGATTAAAGAATCAGAAAAAGGAAATAATTTTAAAAACGATTAAAAAATTTTAATTAAAGGGAAAAAATTAAAGAATCAGAAAAAGCAAGTCCAGATAAGATTAAAAAATAAAATAATGTTACTTAATAACACGTTTAACTTAAAATTAGTCCATTTTCATTTTTCATTTTTTTATGCAGATTTACCAATAAGCTGCGTAATCTCTTCTACCATGGAAACGAATGGGAACGCTGCGCCATCTCTCCTAAGTAGCAAATGCGCAAATTCTCCAATTTCGTAGGAGAGATTGCGCAGCCTTTTATTTAAACACGACCTCTTCTAAAACGAACCGTTGATGTTCACATTCTTAGTCTAGATTAGTAGCTTATGAGAAATCGTTTAAGTTTAAAATATTTTGTACTATTGACATTGTATAGAAATTCTGATGAATAGCTATGAAAATTCAAGCACTTACTTTCGGAAAACAAAACAAAATAGCAATACTTTATCTTAGATGCTCAAAGCAATCAACGTGCACTTTCAAGTAGACACTCCACTACTGTTGTTGTACAACTACCTGGAGTTGCTGCGCGCTCACTCTACTCCTTCCCTCCGAACCTCTATGTGCGCAATCTCTCCGACCGCGTCATCTCTCCTGGCTTTACCTTACACACGCACACAGAGAAAGAGAAACGTATTCTGCGCTAAGTACGGAGTTATCATTTATATGACATAAAGCCATATTTTAATTAAAGCCGAAATAGCTTTACAAAGTATTATTTTGCTCCAATGAAGCAAATGCAAAGTCTTATATTATATTGAAAGTTTTGAGCTATAGCTCTTACTCGGGCGAAAATTCTCGTGTTAAAAACATATTAGATTCGGTCTTTTTCAAAATTTCTTTTTTTCAAATAATGCGTTATAAATATTTTTCAGATCCAATTTAATCCTGATTAAGTTATACATGAAGCGTTCAGAAAGTAAGTTTTATTGGCCAAATTTAAAAAATGTAAAATGTTATGGAATAAAACACATTATTGATTACTAAAGTACAAACATTGCACGACGAGACATTGCAAACGAGATATAGTTTGTATAACAGTATCACTAAGCGTTTTTCGCGTGCTGCGGGCGTTTCAATTATTGTGCACATTTTAATTTTAATTTTAATGCCTGAGGAAGACCACTCGGCTGAGGGCGAACCCAGCCGTTGAGCGTTTAATGTCTTCCCCGGCTAGCTCCCCGGCACGCAGGGATTAAACGTGGCAGTACAAAATCCTGCCGGGCATAGCCCCACGCGACAGGCGGCAGAAACTAAAGACAGACAAAAAAAAAAAAAATACAAAACAAAAGTCTGTCGCTGTGACCAGCGTCACCACGCGACATGCAGCGACAGACAAGGTGAAGGGGGTGATGTGCAGTTCGGGGGTACGACTGTACCAGATTTAACAGTTCGAGTACGACTACACCAGGTGATTGCAGTGATCCGTATGTGATCCCCACGCGACAAGGAGCGCCACACCAAATGCGCTGAGACCACGTACGGGCGGTGAAAGCAGATGATGATATAGTTTGATGTGGAGGTGGTAGAGTGGTGAGCTAATATGGTTCATACATGTGAGAATGGTATCCCCACGGTGGCTCACGATTGTTTGAAGTGTCGATGTACTGGGTACGTCTCTGTTGGTTGTTGTGTGCAAACTGTTGTCGGTGGAGTGTTGGTGGCTGCTGATGTGACTGTGGTGCTGATGTAGTGTAAGATGATGTTGGGGTGAATTCCTCGTCAAGTTGGCGTCTGAAAAATTTGTAGAGTCTTCTGTACACTGTGCAGGTCGAGTCAGATGCCTGATGCTGTGTGTTGAAGTGGGTTCTTTCTTTCTTGTTGTGATCTTGGCAGTTTATGCAGCAGGGTGGTTTGGAGCAGTTGGAATCATCATGATTTTCCGCGCAGTTGGCACATGTTGGTAGCTCACTCTTGCAGTGTTTTTCGGTGTGATTTAGTGACTGGCAGCGTCTGCAGCGTGGTACGGTGGTGTGTGGTTTCAGGAAGTAGGATTTGAAGCCAATGATGAGGCCTCCATCCTCTATAATTGAGTGCCCTAGTGTCTTAGGAATTAGAAGGATGAGGTCTTTTGCAGCATCATTTCTTCTATTTTGAAGTGTTTTCAGGATGTTTATTTCTTCTGCGGTTATTTCAAATCTTGTTGTTATTGCTGCTTTGATGGTTTCTTCTGGTGTGTGTGTCGGTACATTCAGGAGGATCATTTTCTGCTGTGGAAGTGTTTTTGGGACTGCTTGTAGTGTTTTATTAAGATCTTGATGTCGGTGTATGTCGTTTTTCAGTGTGTTGAGATCGTTGATAGTGGTGCATTGTACTTCGATGCAGTTTCTTTTTCTTGAGATGTTGTTTGGCTGAATTGGAGATATATATGTGTTTTGTTGTAGGGTTTTATCAATATCATTACATGTGATGTCTTCTTTTCCTTTTATTATGAGTGTGTGTCTAATGGCGTTGTTGCGGAGTTTCTTCTTGCATTGCTGTGTGTGCGCTTGGCTGGATGTGGGCTTTATGTTTTCATCTTGTAGTGCTGGTGTGTTGTCTGTTGTGGCCGGTGTTTTCTTGCTGATGGTGTTTTGGACTGCATCAATGATTTCGGCTGTGTTGGGGAGCTTCTGCATTAATTGCTGATAGTTCTGTTGTGAGACTTCTAGATGTTCTTCCAGGCATCGAACCCGTTCTGTCAGTGTTGTGATCTCATTTTGGAGTGCTAGCATTTCTCTTAGGGTGTGTGTGTCTATTTGATCAATTATTGTGCACATTACAACAACCCACTACCATGCATCTACACTGGTGCCTTCTGTAACAACTGGCGTTCCTTATTTGACAATGGGTTCAACTACTAGGCGCGCAACTACTAGGTGCGATTACAGAACAGCCAAAGGCTAAATTGCGAACAAAACTTTTTTTCTGGAGGCCCATTGAAGAACGTCTGTCTGCAAAAACCATCTGGTAGTCCTTTTAATATAATGTTTCAATATGTTGAGTTAAATGAGTATAAATTCATTTGTAGAAAATCTAAGCAAAACATGCCATGGATAAAAATGTAATACTTTAGAAAGTTTTTTCAACTGTAGCAATTTCTTCCATTAAAAATATTTAAAGAGACCACCTAAATTATATGTTAATCTTGCATTCAGTTTAAAAATGTTCGTTGTTATTAAAATGCAATTTAAGTAATAACCACTTGTAGGTAACTATGTGCACGATTTTTTTTTTTTTTTTTTTTTTTAATGCAGGTCTGTAGAAAACATCCCGTTCTATAAAATATCCTCATACTAAAGTTACAACACAGCGGGTCATAAAGCTAATGTGAAACCGTCCACATTTCTGAATTACGAAGTTGAGTAAAAATAAATAGTTGTAATTTAATGAAAAATTTGTGTTTGCGTAATATTTATAGACAAAACATGATGAGACATTTTCAAACATCCCCTTTTGAGGGGATCAGATTTTCATCTGTAGCTACAGCTTTAAGTGTATTTAAAGTTGACGACATGTTGATTTCATGTAAATCCACATCCGGCTCCATGTGAAATTCGCAATCGAATTTGATATTGTCTGTTATAATTTGCCTATTTCAGTAGTCAGTTCATTAATGCGGTCAGTTATTCATCCACTAAAGTTAATGACCGCTCTTTACGATCATAATCTTGAAAAGCAGTGCAACCATTTCCGAACAATGTGCACCATTTTACAATTGAAAAACGTTTCCTCACAGTAGTCTTCCTAGAAATGGCATCGAATAACATTGAAATTGCACTTCTTTACTCACAAAGTTGCGTTACGGTACGAGTTTATGCAGCTGTTTCTACATTATTCATAGATTAAAACAGACTAACAGTATTAACCTCGATCACAACTCCGATATACCAAAAAGTCTGAAGTTTTATCAATGTTTTCACAAAGTGTTACTGAAACATGCTTTTTAGAAATTTATTGGCAGCAGTATAGGTATTTTAAGAACTGGCTTTCTAGAGCTAAGTATTCGTATAAAAAATTCTTAGAGAAATATAAGTAACGTTTTTTGAAAGAAATATTTAACTACACAAATAGAAATCAACAGGTTGAGACTCTGCTCCTTTTTTGTCGACATGGGGACAGCGATATAAGTTCATGGAGTATGCTAATTTTTGCACATTTTCAAAACAGATAGCTTTTGTTGTCTAGAATTTTCATTTGTCTCTAGTTTATAAGAACTATATATGTGCAAAGGATACGGAAGTGATACTGGAGTGAAGCATTTTTGCCGTTCAAAGTAGTAACCATCATTTTCTAGCACATTCTGGAACTTGCAGAATGTCGTTGGCAGTGCCTGTTCTGTTCATCCTTCTAATGGAGCGATCTAGATAAAGGCCTGCAGAATCTCTGGAAAGGAATAGAAGTGAATGATACGCAGCGGTTCCTTCATGTCGGGAATAAGATCAAAGTCACAGGGACTTAAGTCCGGGGAACATGGGGGATGTAGAGCACTTCCCCTAGTGAGCAAACACATCAGATACAGTTTGCGATATGTACGCACGAGCATTATCATGCAAAATGATGGGTGGATTCTGAAAGTGTCGCGTTTCTTTTTCCTCCTGATCGTAGGTTGTGTTCCAGGAACGGACACTAGTACTACGCATTGTTGGTCATTTTGTACGATAGGCTGGTAACTAAAACATGGCTGTGTTCGTCTTGTCATTGTGCATGTGTGTGACGTTTGTGAGGAGACGTATTCTATTTTTGGTTAGGCAGGTATGTGACGTACGTGTAGTGTAAGCAGTTTATTTTCTGGGTCCTATTGCGTAGCAAGTCTACAACAGTGTTGCCACTATTAAAGTTCCATTCCTAGTATTTACGAACGAAAGGTATTCCTTATAAGGTCATTTCTTTATGTAAGCTGTCGAAAAGTCAATCCAAAACAAACATTTAAATATTTTGCTAAGATTTTTAAGTGACTATTTGTCAGTTAATGTGTTCTACTTATGAAATTACTTTTTCCATTCCCATTATATCTACTGGAAACTTATTAATATAGCTTAACAAAATTGTAAATAAAATATTAAAACAATTTTTGTATCAAAAACATTTAAAATATTCGAAAAATTAATCCTGAAATTACACATTAAAAACTGAAATCAAGTCGGCATCGTCACACATAATAGGTATCTTTAAATGTGGTTAGTGTTGCATGCTACGAAGACATAAAACCCCGCTAACACATGGAATTTTTTGAAACAAAAACGAATGAAAATAAATGGATTGTACGAAAAAAGATATCACGAGACCAACGTATAAATAACATTTTTACAAATGGCTTTTCTTCACACATTTATCTTTGATCGCATAAAACCGAAAAAATATATTAGAATCTGTATCTGTATTCATTCTTTTATGGAATCTCCTTATCTATACTATTGTCTTTCGATACTGCCACATGAAGAAAGACAGTGCTTTACTGCTCTTTGATAAAGTGGCTAAGAACTACCGATCATTGTCATTCTCCACATAAATAACTTTGTCAAAGATAGAACAGAACTAATGACATTCTTCTCCAACAGAGGAAGTTTCTCTTTTTGGCTTGCTGAGTTTTTTTTTCTCATCAGAAATTCGACACTTTTTATCATCAAGTACTCACTCTAGTGGCAAGAATCCACTGATCAACTTCCTTAAACGAGCGAAATAAAATCTTTTTCTCAAGTTGATATACATATGAGCTACAAAATCTCACCTCATATACACGATGATATGATGGATAAATAACTAAATAACTACGAATTCCTTTTTTCAAAGTGAGTGTAAAAGTATTCAGGCCGAGAGTCTAACACAAGACCTCTGGCATAAGTTTCCAACGGTCTGACTATTGAGCTACCTGACATATTCCAATTACCTGGATTTTCCCAATTGAAAAAAAGTCAATTCATGTTATATCTTAACCAATCAGTGTGATTGAGTTTAAAATATGAAAGTGTATCTACGTATTCATAGTTTAATGAGTTCTATTACGTGTGATATATTCTGTTCACCTGTCTAGATGGCAGACCGGATACTATTGTCAAAAGGTAGTCTGAGTGAATTGTTTCGGCCCAGGTAACTCCATAGGCGGAACGTTGACAAATTAAGCCAAAGGTCTTGGGTTCGACTCCCAGCCTGGACACCTTTTCACTGTGTTGTGAAAATGTCAATTCGTTTGATATCTTTACCAATCAATATGACTGGGTTTGAAAAAAAGGAATAGATAATTAATTACGAGCGAGTAATTTGTTTGATAGTCAGATTGACGGATAATTGATGAATATTCGAAATAATAATTAACTGCCTTCTTTCATTCTTTTACAGGATTAAAAAACATGTGGATATATACAGATTTTTTTAATGAGCTAATTTTTCTAAGAAGAGTGCATATGGGTAATATGTATATACGTAGATTTAAAATATAAATAAATAAATAAAATTATTACGGATAAAATTTTCCCCCTATTTAATTTATATTGTTTTATATAGTGTTGAACATGTGATGTAAATTTGCAACAATAACTATGGGGATTTTCTTTTCAGAACGACAAAGTACTTAAATTAATATTATTATATTCAAAGTTTCTAGAACAGTTTATTATAAGAAGAAATACACCCCGCATTGATATACATATGTTTTTCTTCAAGAAGCGTGGTATATCCAGTGAATTCACAAATAAAACCTTCCAAATAGAAAAAAAATATATGAAGAAAAATATAACAAAAATAAATACATTATTCTCAGAAAATATGACGAGAATAACGTATGAAACAGCTTTTTTAGACAAATGGTTTATTCCTTATCTTTCACATTTATAACCGAACCAATAATACTGAAAGAAAATGTCAGAATTCGTACTCGCATTCATTGTGGAAACTTCTTATGATACTCATTTGATACTGCCAACCTGAAAAAAGACACACAGCTGATAAAATAGTGAAAACTACCGATCACTTCCATTTTCGCACAAAGATAGAACAGAATTAATGACATTTTTCTCAACCGCCTAATTTTCTTCCATGCATTGCTGATTTTTTTCCTTTCTTATCGGAGATTCGACACTTTTCATAGTCAGATACTCACTTTAATATCAAGATACCCCTGATCAACTTTTCTAAAGGAGCAAAATAGAATATTCTTTTCTCTAGCTCATATACTATGAGATAGAGAATCTCATATTCACGTATAGTTGGGATAAAAAAAAATTGGCAAGCGTATAAATAAATATGACTTTATTAAGAAAGTATTAATTGTATCAAAACTACCATTGTTTTATTCAAGAAACTCTTATTCATAAAATATATAAATTTTTGTTTTTCAATCTTTTCACCATTTTAGGAAATATATTTCTTTCAATAATAATAAAAAAAAAAGACTCCAAAAGGTCGTTAAGAATATTTTTCCATAAATCCCCCAACAAGTTTTCTTTCCATAATAGTAGTTTAATCCTCTTTAGAAAGAGCATTTTTACTCATAATTAACAAAATTTTAATAGGACCGGAGTCTAGGAAGCTTAGAGCCCATTAAAGTGTTGAATTACATGATCCCCAAGAAATTTTACTTTCTAGTACTCTTACGGAAGTCTAATTTAAATTGCCAACATCCTTCAAAATTCTACTAATACACTGTACAAAACTGAATCTACAAAACTGAAGGAAAATGTAAGAATCCGTACCCGCATTCATCCATATAGAAACGCCCAATGATTCTCATTTGTTATAGCCAGCCTGAAGAAGGGCAATGCTGTACAACGAGCTGATAAAGTGGCAAAAACTGCTGATCATTTCCATTCTCGCATAATAAATAATTTTGTTAAAGGTAGAACAGAACTAATGACATTTTTATTCTATTTCGAAATTTTCTTCCATGTCTTGCTGATTTTGTTCTTTTATCATCAGATTCGACACTTTTCAGCGTCAGATATTCACTGTAGTGTCACCTCTGATCAATGTTCTTAACAAAGCAAAATAAAATATATTTTTCTCAAGCTCATATAGTTATGATGAGATAGAGAATCTCATATTTACATATAGTAGGGAGAAAAAAAAATTGCAAGCGTATAAATAAATATGACTTTATTAGGAAAGCATTAACAGTATCAAAACTAACATTATTTTGTTTAGGAAACTCTTATTTATAACACATTTTTTAATGTTTTAATCTGTTCACCATTTTCTGAAATATAATAGACTTCTTTCTTCGCACCAATGAAGAAGAAAAAAAAAGACATATTATCTCATAAATCTACAACAATATGTTTCCTTTTCATAATAGTGGTTGAATCCTCTTTGGAAAAAGTATTTTTACTGATAACGTGCTAAATTTTAACAGGATCGGAGTCTGGGAAGTTTTGGGCTCATTCAGTGTCGAATTAAATAATCCTCAAGAAATCTTACTTTTTCGTACTTTTTGGGGGATCCCACTTAAAACTGCCATCATATTTCAAAATACTATCAATATACTGTAAATAAGTACAAGATGGTTCTAAAAATCCCTGCTCAACAGTGCGAAACTTTCTGACTCATTTTTAAACGAAAATGAAGAAAATTGGCAGGTATAATCACTGAAGCGATTTGGAATTGAATGCGTTTTCCATTTTTTAAATAAATAAATTACTTATTGAATTATAAGCGAATCTTGACACGTGATGAGTTGTTTTACCCCTTCTCACGCTGCCGCGTCGAGAATTCAGTTCAAAACGCCGATTTTGATAGTAATTTCTGAAAGATTTTCTGACTTTAACGAAAAATGGAATACGACAGTTGATTACATAGTTACTGAATAAGGACACCTGCTAATTTCATGTGTTTCCGTACAAAAATGAATTCAGAAATGTGTCAGAAAGTAGCTCCGTTGGATTTGAGAACCGCCTTAATCTACAAAAATATAACATAACCAAGAACAAAAATAGTATACAATAGCCTCGTCCGAGTTACCAACACTGTTAGAATTTTTTCTGTGAAATTACAGAGAATCTACTGGTAATATGTTATCTTAAGTCTTATGTAAAATTACAGAGATTAGAAAAACAGAGAATCTTTTAAATAACAGAGACATTATTCTGTAAATTTACAGAGTCTATTGTAAATTTTTCTGAAAAAAAAATCTTTATTTATTATTTTTATAAAAACCGACAGAAGACGTTGAATCTATGCCAGCTGTGGTTGCTGTCATAATGAATTTTAATCGCTGAAAAAAAGGCTGTACTTAATTCTTACAAGAATCGGTTCAACCACAGCCGTGAATTGAACCCGGATCGATTGTGTGGAAGAAAAGCATCCTAACCAACATACCATGTGGGCAGTTACTGTTTTGAGCCAAGTATATCTTTTATGATTTAGTCGGAAAAATTTATCGTACTTACAAAGTTTACCATAGTTTTTCAACGATTTTGTTCACGATTCATAAGTATAGGGACTTAAAAATCTTTTATTTTTCTATCTTTAAATAGATTTAACTAATATTTGACGCTGCCATATCTCGGATTAATATACGTTTAACTTAAGGTACGTTTTCTTTTCATATCGTATGAAAATACTTTAGCGAACTACGCTTTGTAAAAATTGTGCTTTAAAAATATTGTCATTGTTTTTTTTCAACTCGTGTAATGTATCATTTATAATTCCTTTTAAAACCCAGAATGATATGCATTGCAAAAATGTGTAACATTATATATATATATATATATATATATATATATATATATATATATATATATATATATATATATATATATATATATATATATATATTTAAACTTGTAAGAAATAATTTTGTGAGTGTTTTTTTGTTTTTTGAATGAAATAATTTTAATGTAATTTTTTTTTATTTGCAACAAAATTAATAATGTTTTCGAGAATTTTTTGAAATTGTAACACAATCAATATATATATATATAATTTTTTTTTTATAATGCGTGAATATTTTTTGGAAAGGATTTTTTTAAAGTAATAAATAAAAAATAAAAAAATAAAATGTAAGTTATTTTTAAAAATTCACTTTTAACGTTTATTTAAATATAGAAGATTAAACGTCTTTAAAAAAATAATATTTATGTATTTAGAAGGCTGATATATTTTTTATAATGCATATATCATTAAAATTCTACTATTCCTAATAATAATAATATATTACAATTTTTTATAAATATTAACACAAATTATAAAATAAACTAAAATAATATTTGAAAATTATCTTACCTAAATTCTAAATCCAGAGTGAAATAAAATCTTACTCTTTATAAATAATCGCACTCTCTTTCCATCTTTTGATCAAATTGATAGTTGATAAAAATCCTCACTAACTCTGCAGAGATGACTTTTCCCTTTTTAAAATATTCTAATTTTTAATAAAACAAATTTTAAACCAAATATTCTTCTTTAATATTTCTAATAAAATTGTAAAAGAATTTTAAAAGTGTGTATTTTCAATTACAGTTTATAACAAATATAAAAATATCTTTAAATAAAGACACGGAAATTTCTACAGGGGATTTGATATAAGAAAAGGGATGACCGAGAAGCTCGATTGAATGCATTTAACCAAGAAGTAGTGTAAATATACAGAGAATCTCGTTCTTTTTTCCTGTGTTTTTACAGAAATGTTTAATAGTGTACGATTCCGAAAAGCATTTTATATCATTAGAGACCTCACAAACCAATATATTTTCGAGATTTAAAGAACCATTTATTAAAACAAGTTTCTTTTGACACTGCTGATTTCGGAAACGTTTCCGGATATTTTTTTGCAGTGTATTAATCTTTTCTCAAACCGGCATTCGGTTGATGACTCATACGATATGACTCAACAGCATTTTATCATGCTGTCTATTCTCAATTAAATATTTTCAGCTGCGAAATTGAATTTATATATTCAAAAGTAACAAAATAATATTAATTTTAATGTTAATGTTAATGCTATTAATTTACCATGTTTGTCTGTAAAAAATGTATTTTAAACATAAAAATGTTTACTTGAGAACTGATAGCATGCGAAAAACCTATATTCCAGGTTTTGAAAACTAATTAATGAACTATAAAAATAACTCGGAGAGGTTTCCGAAAATCCGTGGCAGCAAAAAAAAAAAAAAAAAAAAAAAAAAAAAAAAAAAAAAAAACTTTTTTTTTTAAAGCTTATTTAAATTTCGAAAATATAGTGGTTTCTAAAAATAAAGAACACCTTTTTATCATGGATAACTCGAAAGAGGTTGGTGTATACTTTTGTTCGTGGTTATATTATATTTTCCTAAATTAAGAAACACTTCTTTTGTCTTTACTGTGTAGAAATTAAAATACTAACACATTATGTTTGTATTTGTAATCTTTGTAATAAATTTTAGGTTGAATTTTGGATGAAAAGCTGCAAATTGAGCTAGAGCAGGCATGGCGAACCATTTTACATGTGCGTACCAAAATTTCCCAAAACATATCTCCTATCAACTTTGTTACGCGCTAAGCATTTACTTAATCATGAAGCGATTTTTCTGCACATTAAAATCAGCCATAATTATTTTAATGAAATTTTGATTCGTAAATATGTTGCACTTAAATGAAGTGCACAATAATAGGGTTAAAAATTTATGAATTTTTAAATACAAAGGATGTGAGTTACCTTTTTACTACGCCGCGTACAACCAATAGAGTGAAAAAATGTCCAGATCCAACGTGGAACCCTTGGTATTACGCACCAGTGCTCTACCATTTCGAGCTATCCGGATGACATCCAGTCGACCCTCGGTCTGGACATTTTTTTTCACTCTATTGGTTGTACACTGTGTAGTAAAGTGATAATTCATATACTTTGTATTCATTAATTTTTAGCGTAATTTCAGCTCTGCTGAAAATTTAATTAGATATAAATTTTTATTTTAGTAATTTTTAACTTATGATAAATGCCACATCTAACTTATAATAATTCAAGTTGAAACAATGTATTAATAATTTTGTACGCTGGATGAAGAATGTTTTATATGTGGTTCATATTATGTAAATTTTAGTAATATACATAGCAAAATTAGGTCCACACTGAATTTTTTTCAAATTTTATCATTTATTGAAAAATAAATGTCGCATTTGGATAATTTATTTAAATGTTAAATTATGAATGCTAAAATTTAACCAATCGGGATCTTAAATTACTTTGAAATGTTGTCAATAGATATTCCCGACATTCTTTTTGATGGAATTTTGTGTATGTGTTCGAAAAATATAAAGCACTAAATTCATATTATACTATTTATAATATGTATGATTTCTATGATTTATAATATGATGATATGTATGATAAGCACTTTAACTTTCCAATTTTATGGGGTTTTTTTTGTCGAAAGTAATTATTTTTTTTTCTTTTATTTTACCAGTTGCCTAGCAACTATATTTCATAACGTGTCAGAAAAAAAATTAAGTAATTTATTCATTAAGTTTAAATAAAATATAAAATATATACCACTGAAGAGAGTCTCTCTGAAGAGTTCTACATTTTCATTCTAAAAAATAAGAGCAATAAGAGTTGAAGAGTGTAATTGCACGAAATCGTGTTTAATATAACAGTTCATAAAAGTTAAATTTTTTGAATGTTTAGAAAATCTTGTATTCTTAGAAATATACATATAATCTAACATTTTTAAATTGGGTATTCACTATGTTAGATATTGTATGGAGCGAGATGAAACTTTAAAGGTCATGCAAAATTGACGTTGAGACACCTAATCTGAATATTTACTACTTATTATTCTTTTATGTAGTTTCAAACTCTTAAGAAATAGTGCAACCATATACATGAAATATTTCTTTTCACAGTGACAAAATATTTACAGTAAAAGCAAATGAAAGTAAATAGTTTGATTTCTGAAAATATCACAAAACTAACGTATAAAACAGCTTTTTGTTACAAATGTGTTTTTGCTTACACGTTCGAATGTATGAAGCCGAAGAAAATATTAGAATAGTTAGTTGTACGAGTATTTATACTTTTATGGAATCTTTTTATACCATTGTCCTTTGACACTGAGAACCTGAAGAAGGACAGATCTCTACTACTAGGTGAAAATGTGACTAAAACCACCGATCTCTTCCATTCTCGCAAATAAATAATTTTGTTAAAGATAGAACAGAATTAAAGATTCCTCATCAACTCAGAAATTTTCTCTGGTTGATTTGTTTTCCTTTTTTTCAGAGCTTCAACTTTTTCACCCTCACGTACTGGCAAACCCTTATCATGCTAAACATAATTGTTTTTTCCATCATGAAGCCTATGATATGCAAAGAAAATGCTAATAAAAAGTACCAAATAAATTAACATTTGAGAAACAACAAATGCAAATAAATAGACAGATCTCAGAAAATATTCTGAGTCTAAAGCATATAAAAGTATCTTTTTAATGCAAATGGAAAATATATATACTATTTACATTTGATATTTCTAACTCCTAGAAGAACAGGGATGTACAACAAGCTGGTAAAGTGGCGAAAACTACCGATCACTGCTATTTTCGCAGATAAATAATTTTGTTAAATGTAGGACAGAACTAATGATATTCTTCTTCAACTCAGAATCTTTTTCATATGTCTTGCTGATTTGTTTTCCTTCTTCATAAGAGATTCAACTTTTTCACCATCAGATGCTCACAGAATCTCGTAATGCTAAACATATTTTTTTTTTCATTATAAATCCTATAATATGCAAAGAATACGACAATAAAATCTAGCAAATAATGTAACTTTTGAGAATCAACAAATGCAAATAAATAAACAGATCTCAGAAATTATTCTGATCGTAACATAAAAAATATATTTTTAATGTAAATGGAAACTCTATATAATATTTCCATTTGATACTTCGATCTTCAAGAAGGACAGAGCTGTACAATGAAAACTGTAGATCACTGCCATTTTTGCAGATAAAAAATTTTGTTAACGGTAGAAAAGAACTATTGATATTCTTCTTCAAGTCAAAAACTTTTTCATATGTCTTGCTGATTTGCTTTCCTTCTTTATAAGAGATTCAACTTTTTTACCATCAGGTACTCACATAATCTTGTAATGCTAAACATATTTTTTTTTCGTTATAAATCCTATGATATGCAAAGAATACGACAATAAAATCTAGCAAATAATGTAACTTTTGAGAAACAGCAAATGCAAATAAAAAAAGAGATCTCAGAAAATATTCTGATCGTAACATAAAAAGTATGTTTTTAATGTAAATGGAAACTCTATATAATATTTCCATTTGATACTTCGAACTTCAAGAAGCACAGGACTGTACAACGAGCTGATGAAAACTATAGATCACTGCCATTTTTGCAGATAAATAATTTTGTTAACGGTAGAAAAGAACTATTGATATTCTTCTTCAACTCAAAAATTTTCTCCTATGTACTGCTGAATTTTTTCCCCCTTTTTTACGAGAGATTCAACTTTTTCATCATCAGATACTCGCGGACCGTAATGCTAAACATTTTTGTTTTCATCATGAAGTCTATGATACGCAACGAATACGCTAATAAAAGTCTTCTAAATAAAGAAATTTTTGAGAAACAAGAAATGGAAATTAATGAGCAGGTCTCCGAAAATTTCATGAGAATAACATAAAAAGCATTTTTTTTAATACAAATGGAATCTTTATGTACTATTTCCATTTGGTACTTCCAACTTGGAGAAAGACAGAGCTGTACAACGAGTTGATAAATTGGCGAAAACTACCAATCACTGTCATTTTTGCAGATAAATAATTCTGTTAAAGGTAGAACAGAACCCATGACATTCTCATTCAGCTCAGAATTTTCTTCTACGCCTTTCTGAGTATTTTCTTTTTCATCAAAGATTCGACACTTTTTATCATCAGATATTCACCGTAGTGGAAAGAAACCACTGATCTCCAATGTTCATAACGGAGCGAAATAAAATCTTTTTCTCTTTATCCCATACACACATGTATTTATGGTAGATAATATATAGCTAGATATGTAGATAAATATATAGATGAAAAGTTGGAGGGATAAATGGATAGCTTATTTGATAGATAGATTGACAGATAATAAAATATCAAGTCTTACAAACATTAATTTAGCTATCTCCTTTCATTCTGCCGTATCAGTAAGAAAGAGATAGACGGAAGCACAAAAGAATTTCTTATAGAGAAACATTTCTTTTAAGAATAGTGAATATAAAAGCAAAAACGCTTAGTTAAATATTCATAGTATAAAATGTGCTCATGTTTATTTATTTTTTTATTTCTTCAAAATAGATGAAAGAGAAATGCGTGTGTAAGGAAAGTTCTAATAATACATTATATATTTTTATTTTATTCTAATTTTATTTAAAAATGTATGTGATATATTCTGGGAGACTTCTCACTATTTTTATTCGGATTTTTCTTCATAATTTTAACAATAGTCTATATATTTTAACAAAATTTGAATTCGAATGGCGTTTCTTTGAATGAAATGTAAGGATATTATAAGAAATGGTAAAAATGGCTACGATCCTTATCCAAGTACCGTTGAGCCAGACGCTCCAGTTTTCACATTTGATTCGTAGTTTATATGATTACACTTACTGAAATATGCTAGGTTTCTATCACTTTTCATATCATTGCGTTTTATACTAAAGCAAGATAATTTTGTTGAAAATTTCTTTCAAATATGTTATTTTACTTAGGGGGCACAGGACCTTTGATTGTGTCGAAACGAACAAAAACATCTCCATTTTCAAATTATCAAAACTCACATATGTAATTGAGATTTTTTTTTACTTCCTGCCTAAAGTATATATTCTTAAGTATATTACACAGAAAAATAAATGTTGTCTGTTCCAAAATAATATTTTAATTTTAATTAAAAAAATTCATATCACTAATACGTGAATGAAAATTATTTAGTGCTGCGCGCAAAATAAATTAGAAATTATGCATATAAAAAACAAATTTTGACCAAAATAGAATCATAACATACTCATCTCTAGCTTAAAACCAAAATATACACGAAAAGTATTGTTTAAAATTTAATTTTAATACAAAATTTCAAAAGAAAAGAAATCAAAATTTTCATGTTAAAAAAAGTTAATTTGTTTTGTTTTATCAAAAATACTATAAAGTAGCTCACATGTGGTTAAATTTTTGAAATTTTGACTTGTATAGTTTGAAAGTAACAGTGCGTGCAAATTCAAAATTTATCAATCTGAAGAAACGCATCTTAAAGTTTAAATATCTACTTAAAGTATCCATGTAAAGCCATCTATAAATGATTATAACTCAAAATGCAGATGTTTTAATGCGGTTTTTTTGCATATTGTTCAGAAATGTTTAAATATTCAGAATAAAACAAAGTCTGAAAATTGATTTTTTGGAAGTTTAAAGGTCTTGTGCTCCTTTTTAAAGCTATCAAAGATACTTTTGTTTGAATTGGAGTGAGGCCCACTGTATTATTGAATGAAACAGTGGATTATAACGTTGGTTCCGTATACAAAAAAAGTTCGTTTTTGTGTGCTCTGCAGTCTTTTAAAGTTTGTCCAATCATTTTTGAATTACCCTGTCAAAACCAAATCCAAATGACGCATAAATTAGAAAAAGTAAAAACTCTATAAATGAGTTTCATCATATTTATTAATATATATATATATATATACATGAAAATTTGTTCATTTGTGAATTAATGCATGTGATAAAAACACTACTTTTGAATTATCTGGATATTTTGTTTATTTTTGGACCATTAAAATCTTAACTCTTTCGAAAGAAACATATGCTTAACAGCATGGGCATGGACAAAAAAAAAAGGGGGGGGGAGCAGGATGGGCAGAAGAGGGCCAATGCCTCTTCCTAGATTTTAAAATTCAATGAATCAAATTTATTATTTTTACAAATTTATTTAATAATTTTGAAAAAAAATATTTTTTCAAAAATTTTTTGTTACGTTCATGGGCTTAAAAGTTACCCTAAACAGAGAATTCAGGGATGTATAAAAAAAGAATAATGTTTAAAAAAAAAACGGTATAAACTTACTTCTGTGTTTTTTATTTTTTTTTATTTGTTGAATGTTGGCATTGATAATTACGTCGATAGGTTTAAAAATTATTTAGCATGGATATTGATAAAAAAAATATTTGTTTAATTTATTTCAAGTTTATATTTTTCATTGTAAAAAATGGGTTGTAGGTTGTGGTCTACAGATACACACGTGTTTGAAAATCCTGCTCTTCCCTGTATTTCTATGCCGGTACTCTTTGGAGAGAAACATATTGAACATTAATGGAACTCATTTTAAGAGCTTAAAATATCATTTTGCATCCGACCCCTGTTTGAAACATTTACAAAGGGGGGGGGGGGTAGAAGAGGGCCATTGTCCTTTCCTAGATTTTAAAATTTAATTAACCATTAGTTCTTTCACTCGAATGAATGGAAAAAAATCGAATGGAAAAAAATATATCCAATATTTTCCTGTTACGTTCATGTGCAGAAAAGTTAACCTAAACGGAGAGTTCAGGGACGTATAAATAATGTTTTTTTGAAGAATAATGTTTTTTTAATAATCCGGTAAAAACTTATTAGAGTATTTTTAATTATTTCTTATTTGTTGGATTTCTGCATTGATAATTTTGTTGATAGGTTTAAAAATTGTCTAGCACGGACTTGATTAAAAAAAAATCTTCGTGTAACTTATTTCAAGTTTAATATTTTTCAGTGTGAAAAATGCGTTGTAAGTTTGTGGATCACAGGAACATATCTGTTCGAAAATCCTACTCTTCCCTGTATTTCTCTGTCGGCACCCATGACTCTTTTGAAAGAAACATACTAAACATAAGCTTAAAAGCTATCCAAAGCGGAGAGTTCAGGAACAAATAATAATAATAATAATAATAATAAATAGAAACTTTAATTATTTTGCTATGTTGTTACGTTTTTAATTATTTCTTATTTTCTACATTTCTGTATTGATAATTACGTTGATAGGTTTAAAAATTGTCTGAGTAAAAATAAATAAATAAATAAATAAATAAAAAATCTTTGTTTAACTTATTTCAAGTTTAACTTTTTCATTGTAAAACATGCGTTTTAGGTTGTGGTCTACAGATACATATCTGTTCGAAAATTCTGCTCTATCTTATATTTCTATGCCGGCACTCTTTGGAAAGAAACATACTGAGCCTTAATGAAACGCATTTGAAGAGCTTAAAATCTCATTTTGCAGCCGACCCCCGTTTGAAACATTTACAGAGAGAATAAGCATTCGGTAGCGAGAGAGAGAGAGGAGAAACCCAACGATTCATATCAAGAGAAAAGAAGAGCGGGAGGGATGGAAGGACCAGTCAGTATTCCATCCTTCTGCAGGGGTTTGTGGATGGGGAAAAATCGCTTGAAACCCCCAAGAGAGAAACAGACAGACAGACCTGGCAATAACGAACGGAACGCAAAGGTAGAAAAAAAATCTGGCAACAAAGGTAAAGATCCGGAAGGTACTCCCTGTGTTTACTCGACAGAGTGGGTGGATTTAGAAGAAGGATTGTTGTAAGTCCCGGGTACAAGACAAATGCTGACTCAAGTCGCTAATTGTGTTGCTCACGCCGTTGCAAATTACGCTTTGATGTTATTAATTACTCGGTTTTATTTTTAGGAATCGGAAATTAGAAGCTGCAATTAAACAGAGTCCCTTGGCACAGAAGAGAGTATTTGGGCAAGTTTTTTTTTTCTTTCGAGAGTGTAGAGATTGATTAAAAGAATTGTAAGTGGCACTATTATGTAAAGAGATCTTCAATACAAGTATTTTATGAATAGCAGTGAAGAGGATTATTTTCTTATGAATAAATATGCATACGTAAAGATAAAATGTATACAGAAAATAACTGTAAATTTAACTTATGTCTTTGCATCATTTTCAAGCACAGTTTTGTTCTTTTACCAGCTTTAAATAATGAATATATAATCTATCTGCATAAGAGCTTTCATTATTTGGGGATTAGCACTAGCGTTATAATGTACGGCTGTTGCACCTTGTAGGGAGTTAGAGCTGTTCTTCATGTGCTGTGCATGGCATATTACCGGCAGATTTATATCTCGTTACATGTTATTAAAAAATAAAAAAAAATTGTAATAAAAAAAATTCTGACATGATATTACTGTTTCAACATTACAATGTTAAGAATAAACACGGGACAGAAAAAAAATAAATATTTAGCTTATGATTTGTGCAAATTTGAACCTGAGTAATGTTAGAATTCAATTGGAATGCCAGTGGGGTTTCATCAACGTTACCAAATTTCCAGCTGAAAATATTCCGTATTTAGAACCTTTACTGTGTGATTTCGGTAGGGTTAACCATTTATGTAAATTTTTTGGACTTTTTTTTACAATACAGGTAACGTAATATAGTACAATTGACGTATAGTTAATTTTAACTTTTGCATTTTCCAGAACAAATAATGTGAAATCGATGTTGGATAGGTGTTCAATTTTTTTGTATTTGATCAAGAACATGCAAAGTTATATCATATTGTCCCGATATTTCGAGTTGTTTACAGAATTCAACTAGACATATCCTCTGTGTTTATTCCACAGAAAAGGCAAATTTTGAAGAAAGATTGTTGTAAATTTATGCAAAAATGCCGGCTCTAGCCATCATGTCGTTGTAAAATACGCTTTGGTGTTATTAATAATTTATTTTCAGTAATTGGAAACTAAGGACTGTAATGAAATAGAGACATTGGCATTAAAGATGATAGTTAGAAAAGTAAATTTTTTGTTTGTTTGTTTTTTAATGTTTGAAGCGTGTGGAGATTGATTAAAAAAAATTGTAAGATGGCAGTGAATAATTGGTAGTAAAATTCTCAGTATAATTTATTTATTTATCTATTTATTTATTTAATTTTTACGAATGGCGTTTGGAAGATAATTATCTAATTTTGAATAAATCTGTAAAGATAAATTATATACAGAAAATAACCTATTTATTTATTGCTTTGCATTTTTTTCAAACGTTCTTTGTTCTTATACGACCGCACCTCGTAACTTTATAAATTGTCTGTTGAAAAAAAGGATTTTCTTTTAATGAAGGTTGTATTGGTGAGGAGGAATCGAGCTGTTCCCTATAGCATGAGATAGGCTCCTTTAATCATATTTTTGTTTATGGCATTCTAAAAGCAAATATTTAGATGATTTTGTTGCTTACAAATTTGTGCGTATGATGCATTAAAAGGGACTCACATCTTGACATTATAAGCAACACAACTCTGTGTGTTGCTTATACTCGCGCAAACGTTTTGTTAAGACATGTTGCTTTTTCAGAATAGCTAGGTAATAAGCAATTCTAGAAGGATACTGACATATACTGATTTTTCTAAATATCAATGCTCATTATTTCGACAAATTATTTTTCGTCGTATATTCCAACTACTTAAAAATTGAGATATCCGAGATACTACGCTCATCACTTTAGAAAATGACGTTGCAAAATGCTTATCTCTGCATGGGTTATCGGTTAAGAAATTGTTGGTATGAACATTTTTTTGTGAGCTGTGGGTACAAAATTGGGCATATTTTTATCACTATCACATTCGAAAAATATGCTCAAATCATTAGTTGCTAAAAGATTGCTCGAAAAGTTGTTGAATGTGACAGCAAATTAAAAAAAAAATACAGCACATTCTTCTACAAAGTTTTCCTGAAGTTTTCTCCCCACTGAGATCTCACTAAAGTTGTTTTTAGTGAGATTAGGCCGATACCTCATAAATTAACTGTACTGTTATCGCCTGTTTAAGTGTATTGGTAATCAGCAAGAAAACAAATATAATTTCATGATTCTATTTTAAATTTTCTTTTATATTAGCTGCCGTAAAAAAAAATTAAAAAAAATTATAATAATAAGTAATAATATGTTCCAATAAAATCAGCAGTAATTTGCACGATATTGTAAAGTAAACATGTTTTTTCCACAATTAAAGAGTACTCTCTAGCACCTTATCGCTTTACCGCCGATCATGTATCATTAGCAAAAATCTTTACGGCGTAAAACTCTTCTACTATTTTTTTTTTTAATTTTGCTTCATTAATTATGAAACATTTTATTTGGATACTAGCATGCTACGCCCGCTGCACTGGGCCATTTTTCTAAATGTAACTTAAATCAAACGAAATGGATTTGTATTTTAAAGGAATATGGATCTTCACCTACGGATGCGACCCTAGTCAAAATTTTCAAACGAATTATATCAATGGATTTGAGCATGTATTTTAAAGCAATAGGGACATGCACCTGGTTTTTCCTTCAATATTGCTGTAAACGATGCGAATGACATTGCGTTATATTATATCATACATTGGACAAAATTTGGTATAATAAGAAGCAAGTTTAGTTGATAATTTATAGTAGAGGAACTAAAACAGGAACTAAAATGTTCGCTAGTCAACATACTACTAAAAAAGAGAGCATTAGAATGGTTGCATAGATTGACCATTGAACTTAAATAATGTTCGGGTGATTCATTTTCGTCTGTAAATTCTTGAACTCCATCCCTCTTTCTTGTCTCTACGTGAGGTTCTGGTAACGTAAGTACAATCTCACTCTACGTTATGTTATATTTCGTAATGTACGGCCTCTTCTGGCAAGTCTACTGCGGTTTTTCATCGTTCGATTCCAGCAGAGTAAATACAGTGAAAATTGTAATAAATTGTTTTCACATAAAGAACAGTGTTTAACTTTCATATTTTAAAAAAATGGGGAAACATGAAAAAGTGCATTTTTAAAGCTGAATGTGAATAAAATTAAAATGACGCTATTTTAACTGTATTTTCATTTTTTTAGACCAGTTGCATTCGTGTAACCGTTAATCTAAAAAAAAACCGATGATTAACTCTGGTAGAAGAATAAACCTCTAGTTTGTATCCAATAAAATCTTCCTAATCGTCCATAATCCTGTCGATATCCAATTTTGACGTCAAACATTAGAAGTGCTTCAAACGATATAGTTACTTATGTACCCAGAGTTAGTTACAAAACGAAGTTATTTACGCGCAAAGCTATGTTCCATTAAATAATCTCAAAATGTCAAATACCTTAAATAAAACTGACAATGATAAAGTTAGTTATGCAAAATGTTTAGTAATTATCTTTTTGGTGAATACTTAAACCGAAGATTTTCTTTGCATTTCTCTAAAGAGCATAATAACACGCAGAAATAAATTCATTTGTCACTATGTTTAGCTTCTAGGGCTGTGTGTAGGTCAAAAATGCTTTATAATGATTGAAAAATTATCTAATCAGAATTTCGGGTACTCGTTTTTTTCTTATCCAGCCTGAAATGATAAATCGACAAATATTATTTATTCCATTCGCCACCATTGACATTACAAAGTTTTTCCGTACATTGGAAGCACCCCACCAGTGGCTGAGAGGTTCTGCTCTCAAAGCTGCTAGACAGGAGGTGCTGGGTTCAAACCCCTGTCGGGCTCGTCGACCTAAACGTTCGGAGTTTTCCCTGGTTTTCTTCGAACCTTGTCGTAAATACGGGTTAGGATCCCTTAGAAAGACGCCTACGGAGGGCACTCCGCCCAGGGCCTATATCCCTTGTGTAGATAATCGGTCGTCATAAAATCTACCAACCGTACATTGGAGGCATTGCTTTTTTTGTAAAACTTTGCTTCATAATGAAAAAAAAATCATAAATTTAGCAATCACTAATTTCAAAAGTTGTCTAATCTTCTGTAATCTGAATCGTCGTCCAGAGTAACCTTCAAACATAAACAAAACATCCAACAATATAGTAAAAATGCCAACTGGCAGGTGACCGGAATACGGACGATTAGTCCAGTATCTTTTAAAATCCTTCCTTAAAGAAGAGAAGATATGCAGAAAAAACTAAAAAGAAATGACGAATCAAAAAGAGCATCGAAAATTTATTTCAGCAAGCAATTTTTTATTGCAAAATGTAGCCTTTTGTAGTAGTAGTAACACATAAATGCACGCATCTCCTTAAGAATATTCTTTAGTTCCTAACTTTTGACGCAGTGAATATTTCTATAAGTGAAATTGGCGATATATTAAAAAAAAAAACTAAAATAAAAGAATAGAGAATATTCGCTGATCTGAGTTCGAGGCTATAAAAATAATATGTTTGGTGAAAACAAACCGGCATGTTTTCGTAGAAAATTTTTAAATGTCTAAAATTTAATTATTTTACAATATGTGTTTGAGTGGGAGACATTCACTAAAATTTAAATATTTGATCCCATATTTATAACAATAACTACTATTTACATAATTTGCATTTCAATATAAAATTTTACTCCAAAAAGGATCTTGTATATACGAAAAAACACTATTATTGCTAATATCACTCAAACTGATGCCACGCTTATATATTTTTGGCTTAAAATCACATTGTTTGGCGATAAAACTAAAATCAAAATCGTAAATAAACAAATAACATGTAATTACAATTACATCCCCTAGTTCCTCCAGTAAGTCACATGATAGGGAAGTTATATAAAAAAAAATTAACAAAAAGAAAAAAAAAAATGTTACTCATATTTTATTTAATTAAATTATCAGATGCATTTTTGTTAACCTGACGCAAACGATAACTCGCCAAATATTGACTTAATTGCAATCATGCATTGCAAATATTTTTAAGCACTACAAACATTCCTTCGGGGTTTAAATGAAATATTATGCCTTATTAAAACATTTTTTTTCTTTCTTTTTCTTTTTTTTTGTGAGGGGAGGGGGTGGAGGGATTTAAAATAAAATTAACAACAGAATTTTTCTTTTATTTTTCTATGTGTTTCCATTATTTTCTGATATAGCCGTTTCAATTCTTTCGCAAACGATAATGGTCACCAAAAAATGAACTATGGTAACCTTTTCGTCCAAAATAACATAACTTTCCATCCTAATTCTATAATTAATCTACGTAGAACTATTTGTTACATACTAAAACCTTCCCTGAAAAATTATCTATCCAACAGTGCAAGTTCCATCAAATTCCATTCAGCAGAACTCGAGTTATAACGGAACGGAACGAAATTTCCGTTTCCGTTTTATATATATAGTAGAAGGTAAAGTTAGAAGAGTCTGCGCACAATTCAACAAAATAATATATATATATATATATATATATATATATATATATATATATATATATATATATATATATATATATATATATATATATATATATATATTAATATTTTGCTAAACTATCGATGAATAATTTTGACTTCATTTGTTTTTTATGCATTTACATTGCTATTTTGTTGTTATGCTGTAATTTAATAGAACAGCTGTAATAAAACCAAACAAACTATTTTGCACAATCTGTCCTTACAGGGTGGCGAGATTGCGCACATGGGTAGGAGAGGTTGTTATTAATAATAATTACAATTAAATTTTTAACAATAATAATTACACTTAAATGACATTGTTGTAAGGTTTTTGTGAATAAGTATTATTGTATTAGGAGTGAATATTTCAACCTAATGAATAAAAAATCACAAAAAAGGAAATAAATTTAAGAGTAATTAAAGAATATTAATTAAAGAAAAAGAATTTAAGAATCAGAAAAAGCAAGCCCAGATAAGATTATAAAATAACATTAAGTTACTTGATCACGTTTAACTTACAATTAGTCCATTTCAATTTCCAGAGTTTCAAAGTTTCCTTGTCTCGAAGTTGACGTCGCCCACAATCGATGCACTTATTGTTGTAAATGGTGCAGTTTTCGTGCAACCACCTGCCAAACGAAGTTGTCTCCTGGTACAGTTCCAGACATTCAGTGCACTCATCCTCATTGCGCAGTATTTTTTAGCAAATTAATTCATTGCCAAATTTAGTTTCGATGATTATGTGTTTTTCAAAAATTATTTCAAAATTGAATCATTTATATGTTTTGCATGTAATTAGCAATTTATACAAATTTAACAATAAGCTGCGTAATCTCTCCTATCATGGAAACTAATGGGAACAATGCGCCATCTCTCCTAAATAGCAGATGCGCAAACTCTCCAAATTCGGCCGGAGAGATAGCGCGGCTTTTTATTTAAACACGACCGCTTCTAAAACGATCCTGTGGTGTTCGCACAGTTCGTCTAGGTTACTTGCTTATGAGAAATCGTTTAAATTAAAAATAGTTTGTAATACTGACATTCTATAGAAATTCTGACGAATGGTTATGAAAATTCAAGCACGTACTTTGGGAAAAACAAACAAAATAGTAGTGCTTTATACTAGACGCTCGAAACAATCATTATGCACATTGAAGTAGACTCTCCACTACTGCTGTTGTACAACTACCTGAAGTCGCAGCGCTCACTGTACGCCTTCCCCCGAACCTATTTGTGCCCGATCTCTCAGACCGCGCCATCTCTCCTGGCTTTACCTTATATAAAAATAGTTATACTTTTCTGAATGAATTCTTTGTCAAACATCAGTTCTGTTTTCCATAGCTGTATTTATTTGTATTAAAATTAAAAACTATTTGTATTTAGGATAGTTTATCAAGGACCTCTTACATTTTTTAATTCTTTCGAATAGCAAAGAGAACTATGAATGAATTCTCTACAAGTAATGCAAATAGAGGATTTTTAAAAAAGTAGGAAAAGTAATAATTTAGAATTAATTTAGTATTAATTGTGTATAATGCATTGTTTTAATTATGTAAGAATGTTTCATAATTTAGTATTAATTATGCAACCTTCTATTTGAATATATAAAAATAGTTTTACTTTTCTGTATGAATTATTTGTAAGGCGTCAGTTCTATTTTCCCGAGCTATATTTATTTGTATTAAAATGAAAAACTGCATGTTGTTAGAATAGTTTATCAAGGGCCTCTTATATTTTTTAATTCTTTCCAATAACAAAGAGAACTATGAATAAATTCCCTAGACGTAATGCAGCTAGAGAATTTTTAAAAAAGTAGAGAAAGAATTTGGATATCATTATAAAATTTTCACTTAACGATCAATGAGAATAACTTTTGAGTGGATGATACTTTTGAAAATAAAGAAATTAGACGGAGAAATTATTATATATATATATATATATATATATATATATATATATATATATATATATATATATATATATATATATTATTCGTTGCATGCTAAAATATCCTACAAGAATATAAACAACTCTTTTTTGAAAAAGTATAATATATATATATATATATATATATATATATGTAAGTAAATGATATATAAATGGTCACTTTACTGAGCCAATATGGCAAATAGTCGATGAACAACAGAATACTAACTTTAATTTCAACTAATATACACCCTTTTGGTTAAAACTATATAACAACAATTTAGCTTACAACAATAAGGCGAGGCCTAATAATACCGTTCTCCGGCCATCTTCCTTTTATATATCGCTTCATAATAAAAATTAGAACACTGGCTCTTAACCAAATCTCGCGATTCAAACTATTTACAACTCGCGCATCAAAGTCATGGACAATAATAGAGTGTCAGTTCAGTGCCAGTTCATTTGATGATCATTTACGTGAAATGTTTCAACTGAAATCCTACATATATATATATATATATATATATATATATATATATATTTAAAAAAGTGTGTCGAAAAACATATATATATATATATATATATATATATATATATATTTAAATGGGAGAATTTTATAACATTTTTTTTGAATTCATGATATGAATGGTTTAAGTATAAATTATTGTGATACAAGAATAAACTGTAGACATCATGATTATGAAAAAGTCCTTCCGGCCTGTACCGGGAGGAAAAGGTAGCTTTCCTATATCTTCGTTTTAAAATTTTAGCTAATGTTACACGAAAACAGCAAGTTAAAATGCAAAGAAACGTTTACAAAGGATTCGTTAATACTGAATTTGAATAAGAATTTTGCCAAACTATTGAGCAATAGCCAAATTGGCTTCATTTATAAAGACTTATTTTGGTCGCCAAATTTGGCGATATTTCGCCACATGTCACAAATTTTGCCAATTTTGTCGCCAATTTTGCCAATTTTGCCACCAATGTCGCCAATTTTGGCGCTAACGGATATGAATATATAGTTTTATGCGTATGATTGGGAAAATTATTACAACAATGAAAGAAAATAATTTGCGAGTAATCACGTTAATGTGCTGTTTTGTTTCAAAATGTCAGCCACCTAGAATTTCAAACTGCTCTATCTCAGCCATTTTTTAAGATAGAGGTAAACCAAAAAATGCTCTGGAATCCTTGTATCAAGGCCTAAAACGTAATTAAAAAATAAATTTGAATTTTTAAATTTTTTGTATATTTATTTTAGATTTTAAGTTAATTTAAATCTTTAAATGGCCGCCATCTTGAAACAAGATGGCGGACCAAGCTGACCAACGAACTCGGTCGAGACATTAGTGACCTTAATACACACAATTAGTTTCATCAAAATCGATTCATAAATACGGGCGTTATCGTATGACATAGGTCAGATATATATATATATATATATATATATATGTATATATATATATATATATATATATATATATATATATATATATATATATATATGGATATATCTATATATATAAATCAACATTTGAACGGAGGGTGGTTTTGGGGTCTGGGGTTCATGATCGGTGAAAATATATCAAAATTTTCCGGAACTGCTTTCCTCCGAACGGCTGCAATAGGGAGCTTTATACTTTTTTGTATTGAAAGCTACCTAAAAGTGTTTTATTACATAAATCTATTTTTCTGTAAAATCGCACAGAGCCAGGAACAAATTGTTAGAGTAAGGGGTACCAGTGAAGGAAATACAGTCAGGTGACATTAGAATTATATTCAATAAAACGAAAGATCCATTATTATGAAAGTTTTAGTAATTCGCAGCAAACATGCCTGTTTAAGAAATTTATGCTAAAAGAAAACCTTTATTGTCAATCGTGATTTAAATTTAATTAAGTGTATGTAATGAATCGGAATAGTGAATTATATTTGTTTCATATTTTAAGTTTTAAGTTATAAACATTTTGCATTCAGCTGATTTCCGAAAAGTTAATTCGTTCGTTATAACAAAATTTCAAGTGTAAAAAAATACTAGAAGTTACTTGAATTCGCTTAAAACAGTACTCGACTATATTTAATTAACCCTGGATGAATGTGCATGATCTTGATATGAGGTTCGACTTTATTCTATTTCATGACTTTCTGGCTAGTTATTTGGTCATTAGGAGAGAGTTACCTAATAAATTGTATTTGTTTCAAATTTTAAGTTTTAAGTTATAAACATTTTGCATTCAACTAATTTTCAAAAAGTTAAAACTTTCGGTATAACAAAATTTAAATAGAGTAAAAAAAAAAATGCTATAAGTTACTTGAGTTATCTCAAAAGAGGACTCGACAAAAGCAAAAACAATTTGAATTAAAATAATATCTCTTTTACATAATATATTCTTGTTAAGAATATATGAATTGCTGTGCAAGTTGAATTAATTCTGTGTAGATTTATTCATATAGTAGTATTATATTTTATTTGAATTTAAAGTAAAACTACAAGTTAGTATTGTTTTTTAAAGTTTATTTATATAATTAAATCTAATGAAGCGAGTATGTAACTAATAAAGTGGATATCTAACTAAATATTAATTAGGAATTATTATAATACCAATAGATGGCGACACTTTACCTTTCAGGTAGTTGTTGATAATATTGATAATATTACATTTAATTTAACTATAGAGGGAGCTATTGATTGTATATTAATTTTACTTTCAGGAATTAAAATTGGATGGAGTAATATATATTCACGGATATAATTTTGTTATAAGTGTATTAAAACCAGAATTATTTTGTGTGTTTTTGAATCATTTTGTGTTTGGGTGTCATCGATGGGGTTGTGTTTTAAAAAAAGTGTGCTCTCAACTTGTCTTTCAAATCATTTCTCTCAACTCGACTTAGTCAACATGTATGATGCATTGCCATGTGGATGTGAATATTATGCAGAAGTTGTGACATTTTAAGGATTCTGTATAATTATTGTGAGTAAAATATTTTATCTACACTTTATGCGTTCATATTTCCAATTTTATTATTTCAAAACTGTTATCTCGTGGTAATTTCGTGAGATGTTAAATACAGTTTTTGGGATAATCGATGTGAGTGAAATATATTGTATATTCTTAATGGTTTTTTATTTCCTATTTAAATATTTCCAAATTTTAATATTTCCAATTGTTGTCTGGTAATAATTCAGTGTACCTGGATGATTCTACTGATCTTAGCATTATGCCAGTAGAATTATGAAACACTGAATTATTATTTAAAACACATGTGGGTGCATCCAGGCTGATGAGTACATGTGCATGTGTTTTTTCATATCCAATTCATATTTAATTCTCATGTGGTCCAATTTTCCATTGTATATGGTTCATATTTAATTTATTAATCCATTTGTATTTACTTAATTGCAACTCCAATTTATATATATATATATTTTCCCCTTTCTCTCTATTTCTTTTTTCTTTCTTCAATATTCTTTAGGTATGAGTAAAATTTGGCCAATTACCATTGAAGCACAAGCTATGGTAATATTATGTTTGCACATGTTAATTATTAGCTATGTGGTATTCTGTATACACAATATCATTAATTATCTCTTTGGAGATTTAAGTAGAATGATAATAGAACTTGATATGTTTTTTGAAATTCATAGATATTATAATTATATATATATATATATATCTGACCTATGTCATACGATAACGCTCGTATTTATAAATCAATTTGGATGAAACTAATTGTGTGTATTAAGCTAACCAATGTCTCGACCGAGTTCGTTGGCCAACTTGGTCCGCCATTTTGTTTCAAGATGGTGGCCATTTAAAAATTTAAAACTAAAATAAATATACAAAAAAATTAAAAATTCAAATTTATTTTTAATTAAGTGTTAGGCCTTGATACAAGAATTCCAGAGCATTTTTTGTTTTACCTCTAGCTTAAAAAATGGCTGAGATAGAGCAGTTTGAAATTCTAGGGTGGCTGGCATTTTGAAACAAGACAGCACATTAACGCGATTACTCGCAAATTATTTTCTTTCATTGTTGCAATAATTTTCCCAGTCATGCGCATAAAACTATATATTCATATCCGTTAGCGACAAAATTGGCAAAATTGGCGACATTTGGTGAAATATCGCCAAATTTGGCTACCAAAATAAGTCTTCATAAATGAAGCCAATTTGGCTATTGCTCAATAATTTGGCAAATTTCTTATTCAAATTCAGTATTAACGAATCTTTTGTAAACGTTTCTTTGCATTTTAACTTGCTGTTTTCGTGTAACATTAGCTAAAATTTTAAAACGAAGATATAGGAAAGCTACCTTTTCCTCCCGGTACAGGCCGGAAGGACTTTTTATATTGTGTTAATCAGTTTTCTCAAACCGGAAAATCGGCTTTTAGGATGTTTTTCATTCTCAATTTAGCATTTTCAGTTGCATAATTGAATTTATACATGCAAGCATCCTAAAACCAATATTCCGGGTTCAGAAAACTCATTAATACACTATAGAAACTACTCGGAAACGCTTCCGAAAATCAGCGGGAGCGAAAGAAACTTAATTTTATAAATGCTCCTTTAAATTTCGAAAATATATTATTTTATCAGGTTCCTAAATATAAAGAATGCTTTTCAAAATTGTTAATAACTCGGAAGAGGACATTGCATATTTTCGTTCGCCGTTATATCCTATTTTCCTCTAATAAGAAACATCCTTTTTTAAAAATGTAATATTAAAAAGGTTACTTTAGGTTTTCAACATTTGATAACACTTTATTCTTTTACTAAACGTTAGAGAAAAACATTCGATTTGGCGAATATTCCTCAGTGGTCCTAATATCTGAAAAAAATATATAGCTGATACTTCAAATTCAGTATTTAAAGAGAATATTTTACAATATTTAAATAAAGGAACAAAAAATATTTTTGGAGATTGTCAATTTGAAGGCAAAAAACGTTTTTTGAATTTACTGGTTTATTCTTTTAGAGAATCTTATCGAGAAGTCAATGCTCATCTATTCATTTACAAGCAACTGCAATACGTTTATAACTTGTTTCTACCTGTGTAGTATGTAGAAATGATGTCGCATCTTTGCGAAACTGATAATATGTAATATATTTTTTTTAATTTTAGTGTGAGTTTAACTGCTATGTCTTCTGCTAAATACACGGTGACAGAAAATACACTTTTAACCATATATATATATATATATATATATATATATATATATATATATATATACACAGGGTGAACATAAGGTCCCAGCCCATTTTGCTGAAATAATTAATGCCTGAATTTTATATTACAGGTGAATGATACTCCGAGGATATGCTAAGAACAGAAGAACGAATTGCGGTTATAGCGGCACGTTTGCGTGGTCAGACATTCGAGAGGTCAGGGAGACGTTCCGTAGAAAATTTGAAAGAGAGGCTCCAACACGAGGAAATATCCGAAAAATGGGAACAAATTTTCAAGTGGGGTTTATTAAGGAACAGCGAAACACCACTAAGGTTACAAATGTGAAAGTCCGAAAACAACGTATAAGCCAAGCATGCGAAATGATCACCGTGGCGATGTTGGAAAAAGTGTTTCGAGCTACACTGAATCATTGGGAAACTTGTTTTGAACTGGATGGACATCACGTTGAAAAGTACTGATATACATATACAATGATATAACATATATATATATATATATAAAGAATCATGTGCATGATCTCAACTATTTCGTTGAAGAGACAAAAAATATGATTATTATTTAAATTAAGTTTTAAAATAATTTTTTTTAAACATTTATCTAATATCAATGTTTTATCGTTATTTGAAAAATGAATATAATATTTATGATAACAAAATATATGCATAGATTAACATAAAGTCAGTCAGAAAAGCCCGCAAAAGGATTCCGGTTAATTAACACATGAAAAACAAATCAATCTTTATTTACTTATAAGTAATTTTTATATATTGACATACACACACACACACACACACATAGTCGAGTCCTGTATATATAATCAGTACAAAAACCCTTAATGGGTTAAAAGTTGTGACGCAGCACTTTCTTTTGGCTCTATGAATTTTAAATATGGGTCTTAAAAGCAATGATATCAAATTTAAGTGACGCTATGTTAATAATTTTTTTAAATCATAATTTTCTTTTTAGTTTTATTTATATTCACAGGTGCAATTATTATCTTAATATGAAAAAAATATATAAAATTTTTTCACTAATGCTTTTTCATTCACATCTCTCATGAATTCAAAATATGGGTTTTAAAAGAAATGATATCAAAAGTTGAGTGACACCTTGACGTTAATTTAATAAGACTCTTTTAAAATTCAGTTTAAATTATTTTTGGTTTGTCTTCTAAAGTATATTTACACATACAAACAATACACTTTTAAATATATTACTTTCACTGAGCCTATATTATGTATTGAAATGTATTTATTTCAATAAATTGATTTATCTTCTGTGCCACGCTATTCAAAATCATAAGTAAAATTTATGTAAATGATTATTTTGCGTCATATTATCCACTTGCATACATTCCCCTTTGTTTGGATACTATGACGCAAAATAATCATTTACATAAATTTTACTTATGATTTTGGATAGCGTGGCACAGAAGATAAATCAATTTATTGAAATAAATACATTTCAATACATAATATAGGCTTAGTGAAAGTAATATATTTAAAAGTGTATTGTTTGTATGTGTAAATATACTTTAGAAGACAAACCAAAAATAATTTAAATTGAATTTTAAAAGAGTCCTATTAAATTAACGTCAAGGTGTCACTCAAATTTTGATATCATTTCTTTTAAAACCCATATTTTGAATTCATGAGAGATATGAATGAAAAAGCATCAGTGAATAAATTTTATACATATTTTCTTATTAAGATAATAATTGCACCTGTGAATATAAATAAAACTAAAATGAAAATTATGATTTAAAAAAATATTAACATAGCGTCACTTAAATTTGATATCATTGCTTTTAAGACCCATATTTAAAATTCATAGAGCCAAAAGAAAGTGCTGCGTCACAACTTTTAACCCATTAAGGGTTTTTGTACTGATATCATTACTTTTTTAAGGTTATTGATGAAAATGTCAATTAGTCGAAATTAAGCATAGGGTATAAATTAATCATTAGAATAAAATTTTTAAGAAATGCTAAAAAAGACCCATTGGACCCCAATAAAATATGAGGGTGGTGGCCCAGGGAGAGGAATCCAAGACTCACCTTTTAAATTATACAGCACGAGAGTAACACAATTAGAAGGATGAAAATGCATGGCAAAACCCGTTTGTTCCATCTTCCTCCGCCAAAGGGCGCAATCTTTTCTATACAAACATAGCTGAAATCTTTGAGGCTGTCGATTTCGAGTTGAATGAGCCATACCTCGTCGTGATGGGGCGCATAGGACCCGAGATAGGAAAGCACCCCCTGGTTGTGAAACTTGTAACTAAAATCTATATATCCTGTCGATGTCGAGTCGAATGAATCAAACTGCATTGTGATGGGACCCATAGAACTCAAGTTAGCTGCAAAATCCGTTAGTTCCATCTTCCACCACCAGAGGGCGCACTCTGTTCTATACAAACATAGCTGAAATCTTTCAGGCTGTCGATTTCAAGTCGAATGAGTCATACCTCGTCGTGATCGGGCCCATAGAACACAAGATAGGAAAGCGCCCCCTGGTGGTGAAACTTGTAACTAAAATCGATATATCCTGTCGATGTCGAGTCGAATGAATCAAACTGCATTGTGATGGAACCCATAGAACTCAATTTAGCTGCAAAATCTGTTAGTTCCATGTTCCACCACCAGGGGCGCACTCTGTTCTATACAAACAGCTGAAATTTTTGAGGCTGTCGATTTCGAGTTGAGTGAGCCATACCTTGTCATGATCGGGGCCATAGAACCTGAGATAGGAATGCGCCCCCTGGTGGTCAAACTTGAAACTAAAATTGATATATCCTGTCAATGTCAAGTTGAATGAATCAAACCATGTTGTGATGGGACGCATAGAACTCGAGTTAGCTCCAAAATCCATTAATTTCCCCTTCCACTGCCAGGGGCGCACTCTGTTCTATATGAACATAACTGCCCCTGGTGGTGAAACTAAAATCAGTAAGTTCTATCGATGTCGAGTCGAATGAGATAAACTGCATCACGATTAGGAATGCACAACCTGTGGCCCGTGATGGGTAACTGGTGGCCCGCAGAGACCATAAATGTCAATCTATCCAAAAATTTCGAATTTCCTTAATAATTCGTGAGAAAAATTTGCAAATTTTGTCCATAGATCGCAGGAAAATATGAATTTCATCGATCAGGCGCATAAAATCATGAATTGCATCGACTGGATGCGAATTTTGTCGAATGGGCATGGAAAAATCACAAAAATCACAAATTCCGCCATTTTGTCGCTAGAAAAAAACCCCCGCAAATTTCAATAATCAGTTAACAGAAACCAGAGATGCCAAAATCGGTAATTCCGGAGTTAATCGGTAATTTCGTCAATCACTCAAAAAAAAAAAAAAAAAAAAAAAAAAAAAATCTTGAATTTTGTAAATCAATTGAAAAAAACCTGTGAATTTTGTCGATAAGGCACTTAAAATCGTGAATTTCATGGATCGAGCAGCGAATTTCATCGAATGGCGTGGAAAGATCGCGAATTTCAACGAACAGTCGCGGAAAAAATTTGCAAATTGTCCATAGATCGTAGGAAAACATTATGAATTTTGTCTATCGGTTCTGCAAAATTATGAATTTTGTCGATAGGCATGGAAAATCGCAAATTTCGTCAATTGGGCGTGGAAAAATCAAGAATTCCATCGAATGTTTGTGAAAAAATTGTAAATTTCAACGAACTGTAAAAAAAATTAAAAAAAATTGTGAATTTCGCCATTGTCTAGAGAAGGAAAATTGTGAATTTCATTAATTGGCCGACGGAAAGCATATCAGTTGAAAATCACGAATTTTGTCAATCAGGCACAGTAAAAACATGAATTTTCTGGATCGGGAGAAGGGAAATCATAAATTTTTTTGAACGCATGCATAAAAATCATGAATTTTGTTTATCAGGCATGTAAAAATCATTAATTTCGTCAAACGGATGCATAAAAATCAAGAAAGTCATCAATCGGGTTCGTAAAAATCTTGAATTTCATCGATCAGGCGTGTAAAAAATCATGAATTTCATCGATCAGGTGCATAAAAATATAGGACAAAATTGCCATTCGCCAATCGGCGAGTAATACTGAAAATTTGGCGACTGACTTTACTGCCACCACTGGTAAAACTTAATAGTCCCAATTGCGATGATTGAATGGAAAAATATTTTTTCCCCGCTATCGCTTGACAAATTTCTAAACCATTTGGCGAATTTCACGATATTTTCCCCGAAATTATTTGACGGATTGTGATTTTTTTTCTTCTCGAAGCCATTCGACGATATTCGAAAAATTTTTTCCCTGAAACCAGTTGATGAATTTGTGATTTTTCCACTTATCAATGAATTTTGTGATTTTTCTGCTATCGATTGATGAATTTCGTGATTTATCGACTATCGATTAATGAATTTCACGACTTTTTCCATGAACGAACAAATTGTGCACTTTCTTTCCACTGCCATTCGACGAATTTTGCAATTCTGTTCCGCGATTGTTAGACAAATTTCACTATTTTTCTCCCGAGATCATTTGACGATTTTTGTCATTCCCCCCCCCCCCCCGAACCTATTTGACGAATTTCTCTAATTTTTTCAAGACAGTTAGACATAATTAATTTTTTTCCTGCAATGCCTGATTTCTTTCCCGAGACCATTTGACGAATGTCGCGATTTCTTTCCCAACACTATTTGACAAATTTCGCCGTTTATTCCACAATCGTTTGACAAATTTCTTAAATTTTTTATCAAGTATTTGTAAATTTGTTATTGGTCAGTGCTGAAAAACAGGAGTAAAAAAATCCATGTACTGGCCAGTGCCCACTGAGTAAAAAAGTTGAAACCTATACATAAAAGTTGAACCTATACATAAAAATCATGAATTTTTTAGAACGGGCACGTAAAGATCACAAATTTGTCAAGTAGCCGCATAAAAATCACAAATCCATCTAGTGGGTGCATTCTTCCAAATTTGCAACCGAACAGTGCTGTATGTATGGATAATGCTAATTATCCCCCCCCCCCCAACATCTTCTCGAAACAAAATTCTCTCTATGCTACTGATGGTGGTCCTCGACAACCCAACAATTTTTTAAGTGGCCCTTCGCCTAAAAAGATTGGGCACCTCTACTATCAATTAACAATAAATTAACCTATCGCTTGTGTCATGTATTCAAGAGCGGTGATTGCGATGCAAATTCTTGTTTACAAGAATAAGACTCATATTAGGTATTTTATTATTTATTTATTGTTTGTCTACTTATTTTGATTTGATTTTCTTGTTCTTTTAGAAATTGACTTTAGATTGTTACTTAAATGGTGAGATGATTGTCAATTACCCGTTTTATCGATAAAAATGATACAAGGTAAGGAAATTGCATCGTGTCGAGTGAATATTTAGGAAGTATTTTAAAAACCGCAGGCTAAAGAAGATTTGTGTTTTACTTGTTAGCTATATTTTGCAACTCTCCAAATTACTGCAATGTAAATATAGTATGAAGTTTTATCCTATACTAAACTTTCCTCTGTTGTATAGCTAATTTTATTGAAAAAAAAAACCCTGAAAATGTATTGTTGTAGTAATCAATTATTTTTGCAGTTGTGTAAATTCTGTCATAACAATTTTCAACTAAGGGAAATCTTACATTGGGCATTTAATCACAGTATTTTAAATAAGAAAACTTAAAATATTTGCAAATTAAAGAAATGAATGAAGAGATTTTGTTTAAAAATACATCTGAGGATTTTTTTTTTACAAAAAATGCAAAATTCGCCAGTCATTCGGGAAATTATCACAAAATTCCACTAATAAAATGGGACTGTAAACAAACCGGTTCAAAATGTGTCCTTTTTAAAAATTTAATTCCATCCCAGCGGCCCTGTTGTTCTAGAGTTCACTACAGAAAAACCTTGTATTAAATGCTTTTTATTTAAAAATAGGGTACTTAAATGTTAGTCGAGCACTAGCTGATCGACAAAATTTTTAATCTCGCCAACCTTTTTTTTTTCTGACCAATCTTTAACATAAGCTAATAAAGTATAGCCAACATTTTAACATTGCTATATAGTATCTTAAAAAACTTACTTAAAAATAGCTGAAATATAATCTTGATAAAATACGTAAACACAAACATATGAATACAAATAACAAAATCTCATGTAATCGGGTATATTAATGATAGGCTTAGTCAATAACAAAAATGTTAAAGTAAGCCATAACATAAATTAGAAACATTGTATTTCATAATGAAATCATCGTATCTAATTTTATATACATAAAAGTGAAAACTTACGTTATATAAATTCCCTATATAATATACCAAAGTTTCATCACAATTAAACGTATTTCAATCACACTGAAATAAAAAGTTTTAGTTATTAAATTTGTGTGAGGTGAATGATGGGAAAGTTTGATTTGGAGAGTTGGAAAATATAGCTAACAAGTAAAAAACCAATCTTCTGTAGTCATCAGATTTTTAAAAGACTTCTTTAAAAGATTCACTGGCCATAATGCAATTTCCTTATATCATTTTTAACGATAAAACAGGTAATATTATTGACAATTATCTCACCATTTATGCCACTAAATCAAAAGACAATTTCTAAAAGGACAATCTAATCAAAATAAGTAAACAAACAATATACAAATAATAAAATACCTCATATGAGTGTTATTCTTACAAACAACATTCGCGACTCGCTCAAAACAAACTGATGATTGATTCATTGATTAGTGTCTGTTTCAAATTAACTGATAAAAAAAAATCTGAATCTTTTTTTTTCCTTTAAAAAATGACAAATTAAGTATATAAATAACAATTAAATTGTATATATATAATTATAAAATATTTCAATATGTTAATCAAGGATTCTAAATATTTTTCGACTTAATGAAGATATTGAAATAAGAAATTCTTTATTATAACAAAGAAGAAAAATATACAAACAATAATTTAATTTAATACATATATATTACATATTAAAAATTGCTTTAAAAACTGTTTTCGTATTAAAAAAAAAGAGAATCTGAATAGTTTTTCAGCGATGTGGAGATGCTTTAACGTTTAACTCTAACCGTAATAGCCAAGAGCATCCTTATTGCGGAGTAATAAAAAGCAGTGAAAAGGCCGAAAATCTGTAATGTTAGTCTATGATGAAAAGCATAAGAAAAGAGTCCGATTTTGAAACTGGATTATATAAAAAAACAAGAGTTTTCCTACGTTAGCTCAAAATCTTATTCGCTTCATCTAAAACTGATTAATATAATATATTAATTTTAAAAAAATCCTTCGAGCCGTTTTGGAGATAACAGGTATGTGCCCAATACACTATTACATCTTCCATTTTCGCTTAAAAATTGGTTTCCAGATCTCAAAATCTAATGCATGTAGAAATGTATAAATTTCAGGATAAAGTTAGGCCATAGATATAAGACTAATGTGAAAAAATCGAAACGGTATGCCTCATATTTACTGAGATATTAAATGTCGGCGTTTCGATTTTCCTTTGATGTCCTGCTAGCTGTATATATGAGAGTGACGGAATCTTCGGTTTTGGGCTTACGGTTTTCGGTTTTTCGCTGCGTCACTCGAGAAACTACCGTCTCTCATGATATATATAAATTTATGAAGTGCGTATAAATTATATCCCATGTTGCAAAATTGAAAAAAAGGTAATTAAATTTTTAATTTTATTGAGATGGTGCAATTAGGTCTAAAAAATATAATGACTTTTTTTATGAAGAAAAGAAAATAATATTTGTGATTTAAATTTATTTCGTTGAAAAAGTAAAAACAATTTGTTATTATTAATAAATTTAACTTAAAAATAATTTTATTGGTTTATGTTATCTCAAATAACACATTAAAACTTCCATTTAAACAACTCGTTTATAATTAATTTCAAAATACATAAGCGTCACATTTTAATTATTTATTAAAATGATTTACTGTATATTATTTAATATATATATACAAACTCACCTATGTTGATTACTTTTAGACAATATCCAAACTGCAACTTTTCTTTTCCTTAACAATAACTATTCATAAGTAATATATATATATTTATCTTAAACTAATAAATTTCAATTCCAGAATGTTACAATTTTTTATTTTATAGCTCTTCTTTTTTTTATTCACTAAATAATGCCTTCCTGCTTCTCCTCTAAATCCCGAAGTGAATAAGACAAAGTTTTTAATTTGAAGCTAAAGTTAATGATTAAACAAGTGTTAATTTTTTGTTTATTTTAGTCATAAAATTTTCATGTGCATTACAAATTTTTAATTCATTATTTATTTCGTTTAGTCGTTAGTGTTTAATAATTGTCAAACGGAAAAATTTCTTTCTATTCTTATCTTATTCTTATCTTATTTCTTTTTTTAATTATTGCTGAGTTTTACTTCAAATAATACATTTAAAATCACATTTAAATAACGAGAAATCCATTTTATTAATTATAAAACACATAAATTTCATATTTTTTTTCATTATTTATAACATGATTTACAATCTGTTATTTAATAATTATATATATATATATATATATATATACAGTAGAACATCCCTTTAACAAAGTCCCTATTTAACGAAGTTTTCTACTTAACGAAATTTTCTGCAGAACCTTGACTTTGCACATCATTAACATGTAAATTAATCTCCATATTACGAAAAACTTATTCTATATAACGAAGTTTATTCCACTTTTGTGCGTGTACAGTATTCAAACGGAGAGTTTGCTGTTGCGATGGATGTATGAATTAATTTCAGCGGACTGTATGAAAATGAACACATTTGAATCATTTAATCAAAACACACACATTTAATCATATTTTAATGAAAAAAGAAAATGTACGTTTGGTTTTTTGTTTACTTGTCTTGTTTTTTTGATTTTTTAGACATTATTCTAATTAAATTATTCTCATATCTACATTGCATAAAAAATGACTGTCCGAATTAAATGATGTTTTTCAAGTATTTCCATTTTATGCGGGTTATATGTATACACATTTCACAAATTTAAGTTGATTTCTATTTAACGAATTTTCTTTATAACGAAGTGTTTAAGAGTAACGATGAGACTTCGTTAAATGGAAGTTTCACTGTATATATATATATATATATATATATATATATATATATATATATATATAAAGCTCGCAACCTTTATATAATACTCAAAATTAAGTAAATAAATTATATATATATCACCATCATCATCAACCGTTTTCAATCCACTGCTGGATGTAGGTCTCCCCCAGATTTTTCATTGTATCATGTCTAGTACTTTAGTCATCCAATTAGCACCAGCCACTTTTCTGATTTCGTCACTCCATTTTACTTGAGGTTGTCTTCTTGGTCGTTTAACCTCTCTGGTATACCACTGTAGTGTGTTTGTGCTCCATCTACTGTCTTGTCTTCTTGCAATGTGCCCAGCCCATTTCCATTTTAGCAGTTTAATTCTCTCAATGATGTCAAAAACTTTCGTCTGACATCTTATTCAGGTTATCCTCTTTCTGTGTCTTCTAGTTATGCCTAGCACGCATCTTTCCATACTTCGATGTGTTGTCTGTAATATTTGTACCATCCGTTTTGTTAGAGTCCATGTTTCTGCTCCATAAGTTAGTGCAGGCAAAATACATTGGTTAAACACCTTTCTTTTGAAACAAAAATTCATGTTACTCTTCAGAATAATATTGTTCTTCCCAAAAGCACTCAATCCATTTCTTATTCTTCTACTGATTTCATTCTTGTTACTGTTGTCCGATGATATTTCCTGTCCAAGGTATACATAACTTTGCAATTCTTTAATCTCAGTGTTGTTGTAGACGATTTTCTTTTTTGATGCAAACGAATTGAACATCCCCTTAATCTTTTCCAAATTTATTTTTAATCCCACATTAATGCTAGCTTCTGCCAAATCTTTTAGCATGTTTTCCCATTCTTCAGGAATATTACTGAAAATTAAAATGTCATCAGTAAACCAGAGATGGCTTAAATATTCCCCATTTATTCTAATCCCTTTGTTTTCCCAATCCAGCTTCTTGAAAATATTTTCTGAAAAACAGCAGTAAAAAGCTTAGGCAAAATGGTGTCTCCTTGTCTTACTCCTCTTCTAAACTTGATCTTCGCTTTTTCTTTGTCCAAACGGATGGTGGCTGTTTCTTTCTTGTAAACCTTCTTTATGATATTGATGTAAGGTTTGTCTATACCAATGTCCTCCAGAGAATCAACTACCGCCAATGCTTAGACCGAATCAAATTCTTTTCATAATCAATAAAGCAAGGCAGAGAGGTAAATTATATTATTTATGTTTTTCTACGAGTTCCTTTACTGTTTGAATATGATCCATTGTGCTAAATCCACTTCGGAATCTTGCTTGTTCTCTAGGTTGAGCTGAGTCCAGAGCTGATTCAAGTCTTGTCGTTAAAACTTTGGTGAACATTTTATATATCACTGATAGTAAGCTGATTGGAAGGTAGTTTTTAATGTTTTCCTTCTCTCTTTCTTGTAAAGTAGCACCATCACAGCGTTATTCCAATCTTCTGGTACATGTGATTTCTCGAGACATTTGAAAAACAGTAAGGCTAGCACTTTTGCATTTTTTTCCGGTTTCTTTGATAAAGTCAATTGTAATTCCATCTTCTCCAGGGTATTTACCGTTTTTCACGCATCTAATGGCTTGTACAACTTCATCTGTCGTCACTGGGATTATCTCTTCAGTTTATGTTATGTTTTCTCGGGGATCAGATTGATTTCACTTTGATCTTCACATTTATATAGATCATTATAAAAATTTTCGACAATGTGTACTATTTTATTATTGATTTTGGCGATTGTTCCATCTGCCCCCTTCAGTGCAAAAATACCTTTTCTTCCAACAAACAGTTTGCGCTTAGCTGATTTTAAACCTTTGTTATCTTCTAGAACTTTCTTTAGAAGATCACAGTTAAATTTACTGATATATTCTGTAACACATTTTCTTACTGTTTTACATTATTCTGCATATTCAACTCTTGATTTAGGATAGTTTTTCTTCATTTTAAATTCTCTGCATTTCTTCATCAATCTTGTTATTTTCTTTGTCCGCTTTACTTGTGCTTCACCAGCTATTGTCCTTGCAATTTCTTGTAGAGTATAGGTTATTTTCTTGTTCACTACTGTAAACATCTTGCTCTCCTTCTAAAATTGACTGAAGTACTTGGAAATGATTTCTAAGTTCCAAATTAAATTATTCTTTATGTTTCTGGAGATTTATAATATCGATTGATTTCTTTGAGTGTTGCAAAAGCTTGATTCTTTCCACTGTAGTATTTAAAAGCAGTTTGCATCTAACCAACTTTTGATCGCTTGCTGTATTGAAGTTATTGAGAACGCTGCAATCCTGAATAAGATGCTTTTTGTTTGTCATGATGTAGTCGATTTCACTTGTTGAGCCATTTGCACTACGCCATGTCCATTTTCTTTGCGGCTTTTTGTTGAAAAATGAATTCATGATTTACATCTGTTCACATTCTGCAAACTCAATCAATCTGTTTCCTCTTTCACTACGCATCCCATAACCATGATTTCCTACTGAGAGTTATTAAAATTTAATTAAAACTTAAAAAAAATTGTTTATAATATATATATGTATGTATAAACTCGCTTATGTTCTTTACTTTTATATAATATCTAAATTACCAATTTTATTTTTCTTAACAATAAGTATTCATAGATTATGTATATATTTAACTTAAGCTAATAAATCTCAATTCCTGAATGTGCTCATTTTTAGTTTTTTACCTCTTCTTTTTTTTATTGCATAAAGAATGGCCCTCTTCCCTACATCCCCCCCTCCTCAAAGTCAATAAAATAGAGGCTTTAATTTGAAAAAAATGTTAATGATTAAACAACTGTTAATTTTAAGCTTATTTTAGTTATAAAATTTGCATGTGCATCACGAATTTTTAATTTGTTTATTTCGTTTAGTCGTTAGTGTTTAATAATTGTCAAATGGAAAAATTTACTCCAATTGTTTTATCTTATTTCTTTTTTGAATTATTTTTCATTTTTACTTCAAATAATGCTTTTAAAATTGTATTTAAATAACGAAGCATCCTTTTTATTAATTGCAAAGCACATAAATGTCCTATAAAAATTTTAATTATCTGTAAAATGATTTACTAATTATTATTTAATAATTATACATATACATATATATATATATATATATATATATATATATATATATATATATATATATATATATATATATATATACTGCGGTGGCCAAAAGTGTGGACATTTTTTGAAAGTTTCATGTTTTTCAACTTTGTGTGGTTGTAGAATATATTAATTTTCACTTAAATACAAACGTTTATATATCAAATTGAAGATAATTTAATGTAGAATTTAATAATAAAAACAGTATTACAAAAAAAGTTATGCAACTAATAGTAAGATCTATCTTAGATTTGCATTTTTTTAAAGTGATACTTACACAATCAATACTTAGTAGGATAACCCTTATTTTTTAAGATAGCTTCACAGCGTCGTTTCATTGAGTGAACGAGTGTTTGGAGTTCATCTTTTGTAATCACATGGTGCCAAGTATCAATTATAGCTTCAATAAGTTGTCTTTTATTGGATGGACGTTTTTTTTTGTACAAGAATTTTCAAACGTCGCCACAAATTTTCGATTGGATTGAGATCAGGGCTGTTTCCTGGCCATGGTAATATATTTATGCCTTTATTTTGAAACCATGCTGTGCATACTTTTGCTGTGTGGCATGGAGCTGAATCCTGCTGAAAAATAAATGGTGCGTTGTTGGGGAAGAGATCCCTGATGGAAGGTATCAATTTTGGTTCCAGGACAGTTTCGATGTATTTTTTGGCATTCAGGATGCCATCAATCACTTGAATTCGGTCCACACCATCTGCAGACATACATGCCCAAATCATGACATTTGTTGGGTTTTTTGTAGTTGCTTCAATGCAATCAGGATGAAGTGCTTCTCCTACTCTACGTCTCACGTATTTTCTATCTTCACTACCAAAGAGCGATATTTTACTCTCATCGCTCCAGATTACTTGCTTCTATTAATTTTCTGACCATTTAATGTGTTCTTTTGCCCACTTAACTCGTTCTTCGCATTGCTTTTGATTTAAATATGGTTTTTTCGTTGGAATTCTAGCTTGTAGTCCAAATCCTGATAACCTTCTTCTTATTGTTCTTGAACTTACTGCAATACCCGCTGCATTCATTTCACATCTAATGGCATCTGATGAAATTTTTCTATCTTGAAGGCATAGCCGTTTAATTTTTCTATCGGCAGTAGCATTTTTCGGCCTGATTTGGCCTTTTTTCCCACTGATTTCGTTTTTTCATAATGTAAACAGAACTTTCGTACACCAGAACAAGTCACTGAACCACCAACTTGTCTTGCAATTTCAGCATAAGAGAGGCCATTTTTTCTCAATATGACAATTCGGCTTCTTTTTGTAGAAGTCCAATTAGTTCTTCTTGTTGATGACATTGTTTAAAATTAGTTTAATTCTAAAAAAGGACTTTAAATATTCAAAAACAGCAATCCTCTATTTACTTGTACTAGTATGCATCATTCCTCAAAATATTTCCACAACAATAACTTTTTTACCATCCAAATAACCTAAACTGTAGTTACAGACATTTGATTGGTCCTCAGAACAGTGTTTGTGATTGGCTAGTACGCTTTTATTACAAAACACGTCCTTATTCAAGACGATTTGTGTTTGTTTGTTCTACTAAAATGAGTATAACTTTTTTTGTAATACAGATATTGTAATACTGTTTTTATTATTAAATTCTACATTAAATTACCTTCAATTTGATATATAAACGTTTGTATTTAAGTGAAAATTAATATATTCTACAGGCACACAAAGTTGAAAAACATGAAACTTTCAAAAAATGTCCAAACTTTTGGCCACCACTGTATATCTATAATGATTTACTAACTATTATTTAATAATTATACATAGATATATATAAAAGTTCTGCTGAGTCGGTTACTCTTATATAATATCCAAAACTGACACTTTCATTTTTCTTAACAATAAGTATTCATAAGTTATGTATATATTTATCTTAAACTAATAAATCTCAATTCCTGAATGTGCCCATTTTTAGTTTTATACTTCTTCTTTTTTTATTCCTTAAAGAATGACCCTTTTTCCTACATCTTCCTCCTCCAATTCTTAAAGTCAATAAGGCACAGTATTTAATTTGAAGCTAATGTTAATGGTTAGATAAGTGTTAATTTTATGCCTATTTTAGTCATAAAATTTTCATTTGCATCATAAAATTATAAAGTATTTATTTATTTCCTTTTGTCGTTAGTGTTTAATAATTGTCAAGCCGGGAATTATTTTTTTTTTTAATTGTTTGCAAGTTTCTTTCATTTGTTAATGAATTTTGTTTATTTCTTTTTTTAAATTAGTGTTGCTTATCACTTACAATAACATGTTTAAAATTACATTTAAATAGCGAGAAATTCTTTCTATTAATTGCAAAATACATAAATGTCATATAAAATTTTTAATTATTTATAAAATGATTTACTGTCTATTATTTAATAATTATTATATTTTTCAACAAGTTTGCCTGCGTCGGTTACCCTCATACAATATCCAAACTGCCATTTTTATTCCTAGGTTATGTATATATTTATCTTAAACTAATAAATCTCAATTCCTGAATATGCCCATTTTTAGTTTTATACCTCTTCTTTTTTTTTTTTTCCTTCCATAAAGAATGACCCTCTTCCCTACATCTCCCCCCAATCCTCAAAGTCAATAAGGCAGAGTCTTTAATTTGCAGCTAATGTTAATGATTAAACAAGTGTTAATTTTATGGCGAGTGGCAGCCCCCAGAGGCCCCGCGCGTTAAACAACTAGTAATTAACCCGCGATACAATTTTCTTTTCTCCATCGCGGATTTCTTTTTTTTCGTCATTTATTTTCAGAAAAGGAGTCCAATCATTAAGCTTTATTTTTAGGAGAAAACCCTTTTAAAGTGCTGCCAGCGACCGGTGCCTTAAAACAATTCCCCTCCGTAATCTTATTAACGGGTATTAAGGTTTAGGAAATTAACAACGGAGGATAAATTAGGAGCAGATGAGTAAAAAATGGGAAAGAAAATACCGGAGAAGACGAGGAAAACAAAGGGGTAATTAAATCATTCGGCAAGATTTCTCTGTAATTGAAAGCAAGAAAAGGAGATATAATGCTTTTAATGAGACCGCGCTCACAAATCGGAAATTAGTCATGTCTGAATCTGGGAGGTCACAGCATTAAGATGTGTCACTTCATGTAATGTACTCTAAAGAAAACATAGTATCGTATGTAAATCTAGCTGTGAAGGAAAAAAAAAAGAGGAGGTTTTCATTTAAGTAATGCGTATTTCTCATTACGAGAATGGGCTTAAAAACTTTTCTTTCATAAAATTCTCTTTTGTTAACAAGCGTAAGCCAAAAATTTGGTTTCCAATTGCTCTAATAAGTATTTACTTAAAAATGTAACTTTTGACTTTTATTAGATATTATCTCTTCTTTGATTAAAGGAGTAAAGTTTTATTTTTGTTTCTGCATAATGTGATTGAACGCTAAATATACACATTTATCAAATAAAACTTTAATTTTTACAAAATCACATTAACAAGTCATAAAAGATCGTTCTCAATTAAAAGAAATTAAGTAGCTATAGCAATAATGAATAATATGGTAATTAAGTGATCTTGATAAATTAAAAATGATTTAATGATCATTAAATTCCAATAATAAAAATATATTTATTTATATTTATTTATTTTTATGCATTATAATAAACTTGTAGAGAGGAAAATGTGTTTATTAATTAATGCATGGTGTATTTTATTGTAAAACGTATAAATTACTTACACTAATAAATCAACAAGCATTAATTTTAAACAAGGATTTCATATATATTTCATATAGGGACATATATAGAGTAACATATATAGAGTAATTATAGAGATTAAACGTTTTTGTTTCGTGAAATTCTCTTTTGTTAACAAGAATAAGCGAAGGTTTTGGTTTTCAAATACGTTAATTAGAAATTTAAAATATAATTTTTGGCAATCACTAGATTATATTACTTTTGTGATTAAAGGAGTAATATTTTATACATTATGTGACTGTTTTATACGTATACACATTTATGAAATAAAATTTCAATTTTTGCAATTGCTATAACCAAGTCATAAACGATCGTTTTTAATTACAATAAAATAAGTAGCTATAAGAATATTAAATAATGATAATTAGTAAGTCATTTTGATTTCTAAAATCCAAAGGGGCTACATTTGGACACAATTTTTAATTCATTTTTGTTCAGAAACGATTGAAATGGGCAGCTGTTGTTATTCAGAAACTTTGCAATCGAAACACGTTTTCCATTTTTTGGTAAAGTCAGAAGATCTGTCATAAAACACTGTCAAACATGGCATTTTGAACCGAATCTCTGATGCTTCAGAGCCAGAATAAAGAAAACGGATTGTCGCGTGACACGAATTGCTTGTAACTCGATAAATAATTTATTTATCAAAAAATGGAAAACTCATTTCGATTCCAAATCACTTCAATAGTCAGACCTGCCATTTTTATGCCTTTGCGTTTAAAACTGAGTCAGAAATTGTGTCAGAAAATTTTGCGTTGTTCAGCCGATCATTTGAACACCACCTTAATAACAAATAATTAAAAAAATTCAAAATAGGTATTTATTTATTTTCAGGTAGTATAATAAAATTTTAAAGAAGAAAATAACTTAATATATTAATGACTTATTATATATTAATGGCTTATTATATATTAAACATTTTTAATATAGTAAAGCTTTATTTAAAATATATTTGATATTTTTCATATAGACATGCGTTTTGGTGCTGTTAATCGGTAATCTAAAAATATATATATTAAGTGAAAAAAAAAGAGAAAGAAAGAAAGAAAGACTTTACAGGTTTCACAATAAATACATGGCTTTCATGTATACTCTGTAAGCCGGAACACCCGTTTTGGATCCTCTGGTTTTAAGAATAATTGAAATGCACAAAAGTTAATACAAAAAAATTGTTAATTTGAGTAACTTTAAATGCACATAATTTTATTTAAAAAAAAAGCTGTACATAACATAATTATATTTCTAAATAATCACATATAGTTATTGTCTGTATTACTTTTTTCGGAAACAGTTTTCTTTTAATTAAAATTTTAAAGCTCATTTTAAACCTCTACATTAAAAAAAATATATATATTATGACTTTGCATACTTTATCAAACTTTAAATTGTTTTATAAATATATTTTTATAAATACAAATTTTGAACATATCTTAACTTTTATCAGACACGTATTTTTAAAAATGTTAAGTAATTACATTAGAAAATATAAAAAAGATATGCTTTTCTGCACCGAAAAATTTCCAATTTTCTTTGTAATTAAATTGTAAATAAGTGTAATTATGTAAAATAAAATGTGCAACTATTTTTTAAGTGACTATAGAATAAAAATTTATTACAGATTTAATTACAGGGGAGTAAAAATGTATAATAATTAATTTCTTTACATGAATTGTCATGTATTTTTAGGATAAAATTCAAGTTAAGAGGTTTTTATAGCATAAGGTAAGTTTTTTTTAAAATAGAAAATTTGGTTAAAATGAATGTTGAATGTTCTTGTTTCAGAATAGAAGAAAACGATTAATGTAAATCTTTATCAAGTTTAATTAATTTTCATTTAAATCTTTTTAATGAGTACAGTTTTAATCAGCTTAGTTTATGCAAAATTATGTACTTTTAAACAAAGTTACTTTTTATCAAGATAAATTAAACATAATCAGTCATCAATAAACATGAACATTAAATATAATATATTTCGTAATTTATTTAATTTGCGTACGTTTTGGTAATTGCATTCGTAAGCACTGAGAAAGAAAATGCAATTAAGAATTTTTAATATATAAAAAGTGAAGAAAAAGCAAACTAAAGTTACATTAAAAAGGTAGATGAAGATATATAATTATGTTAAATGCGACCAAATTTAATATTCGCAAAATCAATGAAAACGCCGTTTTACATTAAAGTAACATTTTCAAAGGTCGAAAAAAAGGGAGAGGGGGATTACATAAAAGCATCCGTTAAACAAACATCACACATAAAAAATATTTTCTAACAATTATTTAAAAAGTATGAAAATATTTCATTAAAAATACTAATATGGAAAAGTCTTTTACAGAGTTACTTTTTGAAGAGAAGAGGCTCCGGAATATTTTTTTTTTTGGTCAATGAATACTCAATTTTATTCCTTTAATTAACAGTCTAGACTGTATTAGAATATTTGCTTGAAAATTGTCTATAGCAATGTCTATAGCAAAGAATCGGTTTTACAGGGAAATATGTGTTAACCAAACATGTGTTATACTTATTTAAGGGTAGGGGAAAGTAAGGTAAAACGGTATAGTCGGAGGAAAATTGAATACTTCAGTTTGGTTCAATTTTAAAATCCCTGTAGCGGCTAATGCTCAAATTACTTAACGTAAGTAAAAGATGCAGCCATTACCATAACTCTATATTGATATTTGTGTAGCTTCTGTGTTGGAAGTTCTGTGTTTGCTAGTTTTCAAAATTCCTAAATATGAACACATTTAAAGTTATCGAAATATTTTATATTATTGTGTTTAGAATATTTAATAAGGATTTATTTCCCGCAATGAAACTGTTGCTAGCATTTATAGGGGAAATTGTATGACTTGGTTTGCGACCTTCCTACTCTTGGGGTAAATCCGGATATCCTACACGGTATAAAAAATGACATTGAAAAACAATAATTGAAGAGCCTGTAAACATTGTTTGAAGAAAAGGCAGTCTAAACTACATTGATACGAGTGATTACGATTTTTATAAAGCTGATAATGATGTGAATTTCTTTTCTGCTGTTTCTCAAATTGTAATGAAGATAATTATTACTTTGTATTTAAATATTAAATCATAAGACTTATAATTGAAATATTCTTAGTTCAGTTCCTTAGTTACAGTTGTAAAATAAAATATATTGTTATTTTTAAAAATAAAATACATTTTTTCCCATTCCTGTAAAATTTAAATATCCACGAGGTTTTACCCCACCTATGGAGTAAAACCAGATGATTTGGCTTTTTATAAATAATCATTTATTAGAAAACATGTGATGCAATAATTATATATTTGAAATGATATTATGGTACAAGGATACGTACAGAGTATGTACGCAAAGTTACATTAAATTCTGTTGGAAATTTTAGCTTCAAGAAGTAACTAATAATAAGGTAAGAGGATTTCCCTCCGCTTTCTCTTGTGCTTTTTGTATGAATTAAAACTTTCTCTCTCCTATATATTTTTTTAATTTTAAAAACACATATACTAATAAAATTACTTAATATAAATCACATTCAATGAATTACGAATATATTTTTAATTAACTGCAATCTTGAGAACTAATTTTATTTTATTTTTTAAATCACGTTTCGTTTTAGTTTTCTTGTTTTCAGTTCTTATTAGAAAAAAATACCTGGTACAGTACATGGTATAATACATAATAAGGTAAAACCAGGAGAGATGGCGCAATCGGAGAGATTGCGCACATAGAGATTCGGGGGCAAGGAGTAGAGTGAGCGTTCAGCGACTCCAGGTAGTTGTACAACAGCAGTAGTGGAGTGTCTACTTGAAAGTGCACGTTGATTGTTTTGAGTGTCTAAGATAAAGCATTGCTATTTTGTTTTGTTTTCCCAAAGTAAGTGCTTGAATTTTCATAGCTATTCATCAGAATTTCTATACAATATCAGTAGTACAAAATATTTTAAACTTAAACGATTTCTCATAAGCTACTAATCTAGACTAACAATGTGAACATCAATGGTTTGGTTTAATAGCGCCCATGTTTATATAAAAGGCCGCGCAATCTCTCCTACCGAAATTGGAGAGTTTGCGCATCTGCTACTTAGGAGAGATGGCGCATTTTTTTCCATTAGTTTCCATGCTAGGAGAGATTAGCAGCTTATTGGTAAATTTGCCTAAAAAAATGAAAAATTAAAATGGACTAATTGTAAGTTAAACGTGTTATCAAGTAACTTAATCTTATTTTGTAATCTTATCTGGACTTGCTTTTTCTGATTCTTTAATTTTTTTCCCCCTTTAATTAAAATTTTTTAATCGTTCTTAAAATTATTTCCTTTTTCTGATTCTTTAATCATTAGGTTGAAATATTCACTCCTAATACAACAATATTTGTTCACAAAAACCTTGCAACAATGTCATTTAAGTGTAATTATTATTGTTAACAATTTAATTGTAGTTATTATTAGGAACAATCTCTCCTACACATGTGCGCAATCACATTAACCCTGTAAGGACAGATTGCGCACAATAGCTTTCTTGGTTTTATTACAACTGTTCTATTAAATTGCAACATAACAACAAAATAGCAATGGAAATGCATGAAAAACAAATGAAGTCAAAATTATTCATGGATAGTTTAGCAAAAAATTAATATTTAGATTTTTTATTGTTATTCTTTTTAATTGTGCGCAGACTTTCCTAGCTTTACCTCATGCTTAACATTTAAAATACATAAAACACTGCAAATTTGAGTTAAATAATTTAACACAATTTAAATTAAATATTTTTTATTTATTCATTAATTATATTTTGACATGATACATATATTATTTTACATTTATTTAGAAAATTTATGTGGCATGACATGATACAGTAAAAATTTATAACATTTTATAGCGAGTTAGAAATTAAAGAGGAAAAGGTAGAGGTGAAGAAAATGAAAAGGTGTGCCAAGGATAAAAATATTTCAATTGCAAAAGTGGGATAACCACTTTTAAAAAGAATAAATACAAATTTAAATTTATAATAGGAAAAAATATAAGTTCAAGAACAAATAAAATTATTAAATTTTCTTTATTAAAATCATAGTGTTTTAATTTTATTGTAGTAAATAGGTAAGTCAATAAATAAACAAAATAATACATTTGTAATGTAAAAGTTGAATAAAAATATATTTGAAATTTCGCTGTTCAGTGATTATTCAATAATTTTTCGCACACGGAATGAAATACATTTTTACATAAAATAAATAAATGAATGAATAAAATTTCAAAAACTATTGTATCGCATACGGCAATTTATTTATATCAAAAACACTATAAGATAAGAGAAAGATAACTAGATAAAACAAAACAAAACAATTCAATAACTAAATATTTATAAAGCTTAGTTTTTTCAGACCTTTTTTTTTTAAAGGAAAAAAACCCCTGTAATTTTAAAACCATAATAAATAAGTTTATCAACTACAAAATGATAATAAAAAATCTAAATACTTTTTATCAATCAAAATAAAATACAATCAACAGCAAGAAAATAAGTAAATGAAATCAAATTTCTATTTTAGCATACAATAAAACTAATTAGATTTTTTAGTTGAATTCGTAAACATTGAATAAGAAAACGAAACTAAGAATTTTTATTATATATAAAAACTAAATAAAGCAAAATAAGTGAAAGACGTGAAAAAGAAAGATGGGGATTCATATTTAAGATTAACGCAAACGAATTGTAGCGTTTACGAAAATGCATAAAAAACCGTCTTTATACAAATTTACCACTTTCAATAAACAAACAGAAATAAATAAATTCTATCAAAGCAATCATCAAATAAAAATTTTTAAAGTTTTTTTTTATTTAAAAAATCTAAAAATATTAAAATATTTGATTTAACTCAAAAATATCGAAGATAATTTAAAGGACTTGATTTTATAAAAAAAGACTACGAATTTCCTTTCTAAACGGATAATCAGTTTCACCCTTTAATTGACAGTCAACTGACTGTGTTTGAAAATTTGTTTAAAAAGAGAGAAAATCGCCTACAGCAAGGAATAATCTCTTTTGCCGACAAATAAATGTAATCCAAGCATGCATTGTAACAATTTAAAAGAATATTTTACATATGAGTTGAACTTTTTTCCCGTTTTGCAAATAAACGTGATTCTGAAGCTATTTTTATATAATATAATGTTATCTTCAATGAACTATGAATATATTTTTTTAAATTGATACCATCTTGAGACTTTATGCCTTGTTTAACCTTTGTATCATTTGATTTGAAATGTTTCCTTAAAAAATGTATTTTTAACCACTAAGAAATAATGTATTTCACAAAGAAATAAAGAAATTGTGTATTATTTTTTTTTCAGCTGTGTGAGAAACTCATGATATTAATTTTATTTCTTCATTCGATGTTTATATTTCTAAGAGTAACAAATAACGCTAAGGAAAACTAATTTCTCATGCTTAAAATGACTCTTATAATCACATATTTTCTGATCTCTAAAAATAAAAGGACGTGTAAAAAGAAAAATGAAATAAGAAAATTAATGGAAAAAAAAAACAAACCCGACGCAAGGTCTTTGTACCATGCATTATTATACTGATATTTACTTATTGCATGGCAGTTTTTTATTATTATTATTATTATTATTATTATTATTATCATCAAGACTGGTTTGGAATAACAGAGTGTTTGTGGCAACCCTTTATTTATTTATTGATTTTTATCAACATTCATTTTAAATTCTATTGTTGTCAATATCACTCATTTTACTGCGCAGTAGCTCATAATATATATATATATATATATATATATATATATATATATATATATATTTTCGTTTCATTAAGGAAAAAAAAAAACTATATACGATACGAGGATTAGTCAAAAAACTTAAGTAGTACTTGTGTACCTAAGAAACGTATTGCAATTTAACGGTGATTGGGCAAATTTTACTAAAGTTATGACCTAGAAAGTAATAAAAGAAATGAGACGACCCAAACATGCCATTTTATGGTATCTGACAAAATGTATAATAAGACTACCTCTAAACCGAGTCTTTTGCAACAACAACAACAACAACAGCAACATAATCAACAACAAAAATAAATTATTAAATCTATTGAAATATTATGCTTGGACATACCGTAATTTCCGGTGTATAAGCCGCGGCTCAAATAAATCTGTTTCGGACCAGAAATTCTTTTTAATGAAATGTAACGGGTTGCATCTTGGCACTTATTTGAATTTATTTCTTTACAAATATTTCTGGTTTGAAACAGACTTATTTTACCCGCGGTTTATACACCGGAAATTACGGTACATAAAAATCAAAATCTAATTATGTAACCTACTTTGTTAGAAGTCAGTTAAACATGCCAAAACAATGTTAAAAAATAATAATAATAAAAGGTAAAAAAACAACGACAAAAAACAATGTAACAAAAGCAACGATCGAATTGTATAATCTCTTTTTTTGGAAGTTTGTTTAAAATGTCAAAACAAACAACGTCAAAAGAAAAAATAATGTAAAAAAATCGAATTGTATAGCCTTCTTTGTTCGAGGTAGGTACAAACAATTTATTGTTCTCGTCCAAAAAATAATTTCAGGTGCCTTTTAGAACACGACTTAAATAAACGTTTAACAATATGTTCTTTTTTTTAACACTTTATTACAATTTAATAGCTCACATTTATAAATATGCAATATATTCACAAAAATGTAGGAAAACGTTAATGTTTTGTTACAAATTATATGAAAAAAAAAACCTTATGTATAATGCTTAACACAGAAAACATACGAGGATTTTTAAAAACACTAGGTGATTTAACCTGGCATTTTCGTATTATAGAATGCAGGTGAAAATCATTTTTTTTAAATCGAAAACTCTATTAGATTTTTTTAAATATTTACTATACAGTGGGTGATCGGTTAACGAACTTAATCCGTTCCAAAACAATGTTCGCTAACCGAATTGTTCGTTAACCGATCATAGATTTAGTATAGATTTGTATGAGAATTCAATTAATTCGTTCTTTAAAGCTAAGTAATATATAAAAATTAATATAAATTCTCCCTAAATTTATTTAAATGTAATAATAATAAAACATTACATTACATACATAGAGTCTTGTCCTTCTTTCAGTCATGCTTTCTTTTAGTTGGGCATTAAATATTTGACAAAAGCTTATTTTTTCTTTCTAGAGTTTTCAATCTTCCTATTCTAATAGGGTTAATATACGTCCATATTAAATATGGACAGATCGCAGTTTCATAGCTTTGACCGTATCGTGCCGTACATAAAAAAATAAATGACATATCCTTTGTAAAAACTTTTAGGATCACATTCCCTGACTAATCAAATCATAACTAATCATAATAACAATGACTAATTAAATCATATGAGTTTATTACTTTGACCTATCAAAAACTCCATTAGTTCTCTAAACGATTGTGTTTACTGCAGAGCCTGATAAAACTCAAGTGGAGCCTAAAGCCTGTTAATAATTTAGGAACTAAATTCTTTTAAAATAATTAACTTCCTATTAAAAATATTTCTTTAAAAAGGGACACAAAATATAAAAATTAATGTTTTTGTACTGTTCATTCTAATCTGAGGGCGATAAAATGTAGTACCCGAACCCCCGGTAGCCCTTGAATTAATTAGGTTATAAGTATACAACTGTTAAAATTTTCTCTAAGTCGATAATAGTAGATGCAATTAAATACTACAGTCCTGCAAATCTGAAACACAGGCAGGGCTTCTTCTTGGCTTTGTTTTGTGAGGTGTTCGTTAACCGAACATATGTTCGTTATCCGAACATAAAAATCTCTTGCAAAAGTGTTCGTTAACCGATCTGTTCGTAAACCGAACAGTTCGTTAACCGATCACCCACTGTATATGTTTTGTCCACTAACAACACCAAACCACTTTTATATGAAAAATATCAATAATGTATTCAAATAATGTTTTGAAATTTATTAAAAGCGATACTTTCCTATTAGCCGCATGCCTGGAATTAATAGATGAAGAAATAGCAAAGGATTTCTCTACTTACAGCAGTCTTTTTTATTCTGATAATTTCTGTGGTTTAAGGGCGTAGTTCTATTACATGTCTCTTCAATTTATGTTTTATTTATATTATGTTCTTATATTATTTATTTATTTAGGGTTTAATTTCTTTATGAAATAGTAGCCGGAAACAAGTGCTAAACTATTTATATTATTTTTAGTGTAAACTTGTTAATGTTTCGTTATCGGGTTGCACGCGATAAAGATGCACACGATAAAAAATAGCGATAAAAACGCGATAAAAAAATTATACTTGAAAATTATTTTTAAAAACCATAAAATATCAGTAAATTGGGATGCAGTTTTCAAACAATTTACATTTGAAATTACATTTTATTTTCCATTTGACGGTGTAAAAATTGAAATTGTGCGATGTTTATAAGTTACAAAAATTGCAGCAAAATCCAATTTTATTGGTCAGGTATTGTCACTGTCGATATGACGTCGGCGTTACTCACGGACATGTTTTTGCTTTATAATATAGATTTCATAATATAATCTCTATACTTCTTTAATTTCTGGTAGAGTATTGAAGTGATATCCCTGTGAATTTTAACACATTTTAATTTGTGCCATGTAATCAAAAGAATGGCTTAGATAATGTATTCTTTGAGAGCCTAATTAAACTGTGTTACCGCCTTTAGTTTTAAACATTTATATATAAATGTTATCCTTTGTAAGTTTTCAAAGATAAAAAATCGAATTAGGCTTTCTATTGGTTTTAATGAACATTTTTATACCGACTTGAAATGGTTTTCATTTTGATATCCTTCAAGTAATAAGAGAGCGCGTAATCTACAAATAAAACAAACTCTTATGCGTACAATTTGATTTGAGATTATACGGGAAGTGCTAATCCCAATATATATTTCAAATAGATCATCAAAGTTCTATATTTCTTTTGAGGGTATCATGTATAGTTATTTTCACATGTTAAATTAAATAAACCTGATAAATTATATGATCTTTGTTAAATTAGTATTCAGAGATTGAGATTTCAAAAAAGCAAACGTTTAAGAAAATTAAAAATACATATATGTCAAGATTTTTTGATGAGATTATTTTAACTTGATAAATTTTCATGTTATTCTAAATAGGTTCGACATGAAAATAATTCCGTTCAAAGTTCCGGATCGAAAATAATTAGTACTACATTTTAATTTCGCATTGAAAAAAAAAGTGGAAGTTTTTTTTCTGTAAATAAACAGTTAATTGAAGAAATAAGGTAAATCTAAACGACTTTTAAAAAATAAAATGTATTTTCTTAAAAGAAACCTAATAGATATAAAAAAAATAGGGAAAAAACTATGAACATCAAACGAGCTCATATAATATAAGGCTATTTATCTAAAGCTAAAAATCTGAATTAAAAAAAAAATCTTAGTTTTTCAATAGTTTTGAATATAAAACCGTCAAAATTTGAGTATATAAGGCATTTTTTGTGAATAAAAATTAAATATCACAAGCAACGAAAATTAACAATGAATAATATCATTTTTTCTCAAAATTTATTTAATTAATTTGATTACATTTTTTAGTTGTATTCTTAACCAATGATTAAAAAAATACAACAAAATACATTGGAACAAAGTCAAGCAAAAATAAATTAATGTTGCATAAGAAAAGAAAAGAAAATGAACATATATAATTAAGATTAATGCAACTGAATATAATTTTTACAAAAACGTATAAAAATGTCTTTTTGCACGAAATCACTGATTTTATTCTACAAAACTAAAAGAGAAACATGTGAACACTTTCTTTACATAAAAATCTTATTTTTTTCTAACCTTTATTTCAAAACTTTGGAAATATTAAAATATTTGTTTAAAAATACCAAAATCGAAGAGAATTCCCAGATTTCCTTTTTGAAAAAACGATCTAGTTTTATTTTCCAAATGCGTAATCAGTTTTATTCCTTTAATTGACAGCCGAATGACTATGTTTGAAGATTTGTTTGAAAAGGGAGTAAACTGCCTTCAGCAAGAAATAATCGTTTTTACCGACAAATAAATGTAAGCCAAGCATGCATTGTAAATACTTAAAAGAATATTCTAAAGATGAGTTGGGTTTTTTTTCTTTCCTTCTGCAAATAACAGTGAGCTAAAAGACATTTTTACGTACTATAAAATCAAATTCAAGGAATTATGAATATGTTTTTTGATTTAATGCCATCGTAAGATTTTTTGTTTTGTTTTAAAAATATATATAGGTTTTGTTATCCTAAGAAGTTTTGTTTTGAAGTGTTTCCAATTTTTATTTATTTCTCATAATACACATCATCATCATCATCATCATCATCATCAACCGTTTTCAATCCACTGCTGGATGTAGGTCTCCCCCAGATTTTTCCATTGTTGCCTGTCTAGTGCTTTAGTCATCCAATTAACACCGGCCACTTTTCTGATTTCGTCACTCCATCTTACTTGAGGTCGTCTTCTTGGTCGTTTTACATCTCTGGGATACCACTGTAGGGTGTTTGTGCTCCATCTATTGTCTTGTCTTCTTGCAATGTGCCCAGCCCATTTCCATTTTAGCCACTTAATTCTCTCGATAATGTCAAAAACTTTCGTCTGACTTCTTATCCACGTTATTCTCTTTCGGTCTCTTCTGGTTATGCCTAGCATACATCTTTCCATACTTCGCTGTGTTGTTTGTAATCTTTGTACCATCCGTTTTGTTAGTGTCCAAGTTTCTGCTCCATAAGTTTAATACACATATATATATATATATGCTCTAAGAAATAGTTGATCTCATGAAGAAATTTTCTCTAAAAGATTTTGTGCCTTTTGATAAATTCATGATTAATAATGCAATGCTGAGACTTGCTGTACTATTTTGGCTTAAAAATATTTAGATTTTGTTTGACATTTGTTAGTTTTGCTTTGAAACGTTTTTACTATTATTTTTTTTTTCTAAATTGCATTGTATGCTTAGAAAATAACATATTGAGGATCTCACAAAAACAAAATACTTTTGTTTTTGTTTAGAACGTCAAAGATTGGTAAAATTTCTTCTGGCGATATGTATATGTCGACGAATAAAATTTTTATTGGCATATTTAAAAAAGGTTTTGAGATATAATTTTGAATATTAAAAAATACTTTTTTTTAGGTAGTCGATGAATAAAATATCTTGTATCCTTAATTCCTGTAATATAATTATATATTATATTAGTATACCAACTCCATCAGGCATTAGCAGATATTGTGTGGAGAAGCAACACTTGTATATTATTTTTTTTTTTATATTATTTTTACTTTTAAAAATACTATTTTTTTCTTTTCCTAAAAAATGTTAATACTGTCTTTAAAAGCAAACATCAGCAGAATTTAATTCAGAAACATACTTTAGTTACGTAAAAAAAAAAAAAATCCTAGACACATTCTGACGTCTTATAAGATATATTACATACATATTATCTAGCAAAAGGTCTATGTGTAACGTATCGTCTATGCATATGTCAATATATGATAATGACTGATGAAATTGGTATAGTAATATAATGTATAATTACATTTTTGTTTACTTCTTTATTATAATTTGGTAAATTAGAATATTTTTAAGTCATATATGACCCAGAAAAAGAATGGGGGGGGGGGGGTGACATCGCGACAGAGGCACAAAATGAAAAGGTAAAATAAAGTTGAAAAGCTTTCCGATTTATAAAATTCTGACAATATGATTATTGTAAGCCTTTTTTTTTTCAAATTTTTCTAATGGTAAAAATGAGAATAAAAAAAAATTAAATTTCTGGAAAAAAGTTGCAGTTAGGAATTTAAATTTGAGTTAATATTTTACAATGATAAATAAATATATAAACAATTGAGCAAAAAATAATAAATAAATGAATTTAAATCCCAAATTTTAAAGTAAACATGAAAGATTTAAAAAAAAATTATTTCCATATATATATTCTTTATTATTATTTGATTTATTAGTGTTCATTATACCTGCGTTAATTTAGTTTTATATTTTTGCATTCAAGTTTTATGTTCTAGAAAATATAATTTAAACATAATTCATTTTAGGAAATATAGTATATGATGTATTCTAATGCTATCATATACTATACTCTCGTTTAAATCGTTTAAATCGTTAAAAAAAGAAAAAAAACTAACTTTTACAGAAGCTATGTATTTGTTAAATTTTTACATTTTTACTGCATGATAATGATTTCTGAATAAATATTAAAAGGCAAAGGCAAAGTCAACGAAATAAGTATTAAGTCTAAGTGTGGAACATTTAAAATGACATGTACTCTTTGCAATTCACTTAACTTCACAATAGCCACTTTTTAGTGTAAATATGAAATGACAAAATATAAAATTTCAGAAAAAATTGGAACCCAAATTTGAAAACCAGAAAATAAAAACATGTCTTATGAATCCATTCAGATAGTTCAAACAAACATACATAAATATCAAATGAGGTTACTTACCTAGACATAGTTCTACTGAGAAATTTATTTCAGAAATAATAAAAAATTATATCAAAATAGAAGACTGCAAATGAAACAGAAGATGTAAAAAAAAAACTTCTCAGAGATAATAATTTATTTAGGCTCAATGCAGATTCAATTAAGGACTTGACACTGATAGTTGCTATGCTGATAAAACATATTAAAATTTCTCGGTTATAATTCCAATTTTAAACAAGCAGATAAAAGGTAATGAGGTTGTAGTGTTTTCACAAATACGGTTGTGGATAGTTAAGTAAATATACTGACAGATAGAATTGGCCTTCACTTTACAGGAGTTCGAGTGCAAGAAAATTATGAAGGATCCTAAATCACTTTCAGAGGTTAAAAATAGAGTATTTTAGGTTCTTTAAAGGCCCCTATATACGAAGGAAACAGGTCAAAACAGGCCCAGGAAAAAACTTTTTGTCTTATTTTGTTTTGCATCATAAGTCAAAAAAGTGTAATTTATTTTTGTTGGAGGTCCCATATAAGCGTTGTGTCAAGGTGAATTTTAACCGCTACACCCTTTATTATATCTGGCAATGTCGACAGAGAGACAGAAGTCATAACTATTAAATTATTTAGAAAATGATGAAAATTAAATGTAATGCTGATTCAATGTAACAGATATCAGGTAGCTTAATTAAATTACTATTATATATGTCTTTCGTATATATATATTTATTATTTGATTGATCAGTGTTCATTATTCTTGCGTTAATTTAGTTACATATTTTTACATTCAAGTTTTACTTACAAGTTATAGTCATATAAATGACAATGTTTCATTTAAGGCTTTAATGTCAGTAATTTTGATTCATAGTCTAAGTGCCACAATGTTATTTTCTTCTATTGGAATAGCAAAAAATTAAAATTTTAAGGCGGTATTAAAAAAAAAATATTTTTCCACGCTCAACAACACAAAATTTTGAGACACATTTACAGACTCATTTTTAAAAGTAACAACAGGAAACTTGGCGGTGTGATTTATAAAGACATTTATAAGGGCCCCATGTTTTTATTTTTCGTTCAATTAATTAGAAATTGATTTACAGACAATTATTTTCACAGTACGATCATTTTTTTTTTTTTGTTTCTAGCGCTATCGCTTCGGGGAATTCGGTTCAAAATGTCCACTTTGACAGCATTTTTTGAAATATATTCTGCCTTTATCAAAAAATCGAGACAATACGGACATTATAAAGTTTCTGAATAAGAGAACCTGCCGATTGGATGCATTTTAGAGCAAAAATGAATTTACGAATGCGTCTCAAAATAAGCAGTTTGGATTTGAATACACCCTTAAGAAGCATACAAACTGAATATTTGTAATTCTATGGAAAAAAAGTAGTTTGAAAAAAAAAAAAAAAAAACCTACATTGAAAATAATTTTGATAATTTGTCATGTTTGAAATGGCTCTTATAATAACGGATTTTCTGATATAATACACAACAGAAGGGTGTATAAAAGAAGAATGAAATGAGGAAATTGATGAAAAATTAAATTAACAAGTAACTAGAAGGAACACGTCAAAACTTGACGGCAAACAATTTGATAGTACCATAAAAATAAAATTCATAGCTGTTTTAAAAAGATGGAAATTTTTGAAGAATAATTCAAATAAAATAAGAAAAATCATTCTGTCCATAGTAGGGATCGAACCCACATGATTATCGGTGCAGAGAGGAAACGCGCTTTATACCACTCGGCCGCCATTTTTGCATTGAAACGGTGATCGCATAGTGTGCTCTAAAACTGGTTAGGTTCTAGATTTAAGTTTACGCATGCGTTAATGGGGCAAATTCGTGTGAAAATAAATTTAACGGAAATCCCTTTTCGTTGTAATATATAAGATGTTTAGGATGTTATTACTGCCGATAGCCTTAATGGCGCCATCTGTTTCAAGATAAGAAAATCAAACACATGAACACAGAGACCTATTCTGCAATATTTAGATATAGAATAAATGCCAAACTGTAAGGAAATCTAGAGTATCCAGCTTACTTTGCGAATTTTCAAAGCAAAAGTCTTATTCTCATATATCCTTTGGAAAAATTAAAGGAATTTGTAAATACTTCGTCCACATATTTTAGAGAGCTATTTCAAAACAATGGAGTTTTTAATTGAATATTAATCAAATACAATTGTAGAGCTAAAAAGAGAATAAGGAAATGAAAATGCCATTACTTAAAAGAACAATTTGAAAAATATTAAACTCTTTATAAGTATATCCAGCTTGATTTATCTTATAATTCATATATATATATATATATATATATATATTTGCTTCTTTCTTTTTTCTCTTCTTGTCTTTTCATTTTTTAGGGAGAATAATCGTATACTTTTCTTATTTTATTTACCGCAGTCCCAATATTTTGGAAAAAATACAATATTTAGTATTTTTGATTTTTTTTTTTTTTATAACTACACGACCTTTAAAAACTTTCATTGAATTATTTTTTATCAGTCCTGATTCTAAAACCCCGATTTTAAAATTTGCCGTTTGCAGCTAACGATTAATAATACATATTTTTTTATTTTATTTAGTAATTAAAACAAAATATTCTTGGGTGTTAAATTTTACTTAATTATAAAGCATTCTAATAATAATAATAAAAAAATTATATAGCTTTTCCCCCTGAATTAAATATGGAATTATTAAAATGAATTATTGCCAATAAAGTAAGAAAAATCATTCTGTCCATAGCGGGTATCGAACCCACACGCTAATCGGAACAGAGAAGAAACGTGTCGAAGAACTCGACCACCGTTTTCGCAATTGAGTGTGCTCTAAAACTGGTTAGGTTCTAGATTTAAGTTTATTCATGCCTATTGGTCACGATGTTATGTGGATTGGACAAAAAAAAAAAAAAAAAAAAAAAAAAAAAAGCCTTCCTTTTTAAATATATAGATTTTTAAGGAGGAAAAAAAGACTTAAGGACTTTTTTACATTATTATACCGGTATTTACTTACTGCTTGCCAACGTGTGTATTTTATGACAGTGGTTCAGCACAACGGAGTGTTTATACTTTTATTGTTATCCACATCCAATAAAAATTCCATTGTTGCCAATATAGCTCATTTTCACACGAGTTAGATGATACTACATTATTATTTAAACGTGCTCCTGTAAAAAAAGAACTATGCAAGATACAGCTGCTTAAAAAAATAATAAAATAGTCCTGTGTATTTTAAAAACATATTCAAACTTACTGACGACAGGCCTATTTTCACGAAAGTTACGCCAATAAAGTTAAAAGAAACAAGAACGAAAAATCATGCTTCAAGCATAGATTATGTAACACTTTCCAACGCTTCCAAAATAAGTTTACAAATCATACCGTTAATAAGCTAAAAGATAACATCTAAGTAATCCGAATACTTTTATTCAGCCCTGTATAGGATCTATAGATTTGTATATATACTACATAGGATAATAAATTTTAGTTCAGTTAGGAAACGCGTAGCACAGTTTAAAATTCTCCGTCTGGAGTTAAATAATACGGAAATGTGTTCGCGAACTTTTGTGCTTCCCTGTATAGGATCTACATAATTTATACACACCACGTAATAGACAAAAAGCGAGTTAAAATTAAAATCGCTTTCAGTAACTTAAAACGCACTTCGAGGAATTATTGTTAACAGACAGTAGATAATTCTTTTGTGTGTCCCTGTAAATGAACGATAACTGCTATACACACGATATTCTGTTAGTAAGCCTCTTGTAATGCACCTCATATAAATTTCAATGCGTTTTAAATAGGGAAACATTATTTAAATAAACCGCAGACGATTTTTCTCCATAGACGTAATGTAACGGAATTCTTTTGACTGTCCCTGTACAGTAAGTATAAGTGCTATGCACACCCTATTCCATGTTAAGCTTCTTCTAATACACCTTAGTGATATATATAAATTTCAATGCGTTTAAAATAGTGAAACATTATTCAAATAAACCGCAAATGATTTTCCCCCATAGACCGCAATGTAATGGAATTCTTTTGAGTGCCCCTGTAAAAAAAACTATAAGTTCTACACACTTCCGTTGAAATAGGGAACATGCTATAGATAACGACTATAACATATAAAAATTGCAGAGCAATCCGAGCATATTTACGAGAGTTAGAGCACGGCCAGACGGCAGACGGCAGACGGCCAGACAAACCGAAGTCATAAACACTTTTCAACTAGGTTGGAAAGTGTTAAAAACGTAATTTCAGGAATTTTCAATAAATACAATATTCGGAAAAATATCCGAATACTTTTATGTAGCCCTGTATATGACCTATAGATTTGTATATATACATAGGATGCTAAATTTTAGTTTAGTTAGGAAACGCGTAGCACAGTTTAAATTCTCCTTCTGGAGTTTCTGTCAATAAACGGAAATGTGTTCGCGAACTTTTGTGCTGCCCTGTATTGGATCTACAGAATTTATACACACCACGTAATAGACAAAAAGCTAGTTAAGATTAAAATCGCGTTCAGTAACTTAAAACGCACTTCCAGGAATTATTGTTAACAGACAGTAGAGAATTCTTTTGCGTGTCCCTGTAAATGAACGATGACTGCTATACACACACTATTCTGTAGTAAGCCTCTTGTAATGCACCTTAGTAATATATATAAACTTCAATGCGTTTAAAATAGTGGAACATTATTTAAATATGCCGCAGACGATTTTTCTCCATAGACGTAATGTAACGGAATTATTTTGACTGTCCCTGTAAAATAACTCTAAGTGCTATGCACACCCTATTTTATATTAAGCTTCTTCTAATGCATCTTAGTGATCTATATAAATTTCAATGCGTTTACAATAGTGAAACATTTTTAAAATAAACCGCAAATGATTTTTCCCCATAGACCGCAATGTAACGGAATTCTTTTGAGTGTCCCTGTAAGAAAACTATAAGTGCTACACACTTCAGTTGAAATCGGGAACGTGCCATAGATAACGACAGTAACATATAAAAATTGCAGAGCAATCCGAGCATATTTACGGGAGTTAGAGCACGGACAGACGGCCAGACAAACCGAAGTCATAAGCACTTTTCAACTAGGTTGGAAAGTGCTAAAAATGGATAAGCAGATAAACATAGCATTTTTGAATCATGATGTAATTTATAATGAGACCATTACTGAAACAGCTCTTTTCCAACAAAAAAATGAATGAGGAAAATCGGAGCATCCGTCCAAAAGTCGAAGATAGCACAAAGGGTTTCGTTTAATATTTCTTTCAAAACACTTTATCCTTTAATTAATAAATCCAAAATAATTATCCTTACCATTTATCAATAAAAACATAGATGGCAGAAGAAATGAGTTTAATAATAAAATGATAACAAGAGGAAGCAATTTTTTAAATCAAATTAAAATTATCAAAGAAATGTTTTTCAGAAAATTGTAACAGCATTTGTTTGTATATCTGAAAAGCACATATAATTATATGATTTAATTTCAGGAAGGGAGAAAATATATATATATATATATATATATCTTAAAATGCCCCCCCCCCAAAAAAAAAAAAAAAAAGTTTTTAAAATTAAATTTATTGGACAATGAAATGTAAAAATTGAAAATTTCAACTTACGTCGGCGGGAATTGAACGCGGAACCATTCGGTTAGAAGAAAAACATTACATATACATAACTGTACCATCTAGCCCATCTTCTGTTCTAAAATCTACGAAAATAGCAGAAATGGTTGGATGCCATTAACTAATTCATTTAATTAAGATAATATAAGGGTTTTTCAAAATTTTATGATTTGCCGTGTGACAGGAGGTATTCAGCTATAAGTACACAAATTTTCAAGTCTGCGACTTATTCAGTTTCCGAGTATGAACTATGTGACGGACGGACAGACAGACAGAGCAGTGAGGGGATTAGGGTTTCATCAGATGAACGAAACCCTAAAAAAGGAGAAAAAACAAATTACACACAAATTCCATAATCTTCTTTCTTGGAAATGGGTTCATGAAAAAGTTAACATAACAAAACAAATTAAAATTCTTTGTTTAATTTATAAATGCAAAATGCATTGGGAATCATGGTTAGTTTTTAGCGTTCTCATGCTCTATGAACGCTGTTAACTTTGAATTAATATTCATATGTTGAATTTTGTACGGTATAAGTGTAATTTCTACATGCGTTGTAGGGTTTTGCCCTATATGAAACAAAAAATTTATTTTTTTTGTAACACCTGTGGATAAGAAACAAGTCCACTACGGAACTCTACGTACTTGACTTGAACTGAAAATTCTACAGAATAATACGGTATCAGGTTTACAGAATACCACCCAATGCACCAAGTAGAGTGAAATGTGTGAAAAAAACAACAACAACAAAAAACAAGTCCACAATGAAACTTTACGCCGATGATTTAAACGGAAAATTTCTTCAAACAATACAATAGAAGATTTACAGAATACAATGCAATCAAACGATAAAATGCCCATGTTAAGACGGAAATCTGTCAAAAATGGAATATGTTCTGTTATCATGCGACACCTTTAAAATATATTTTTATTTATTTAAGTTTTTTATTAAAAAGACCTTTTCAAAGCCATTCTTTACTTTTAGAGTATAGTTAAATGAAACTTTTGCTTAATTAACCATGTCTTCCTGAAATGTGAGCATTTAGCATTTTACAAAACGTCTCTAACTAACAACTACATATAATTTAAATATATCTGAAATAAAATTACTATTAAAAATGTCAAAATTGAACAAGATATCTAGAGCAATAACTTAGCTCAATACCTGTCTGTAAAGTTGTAAAAAAGAAATAAATAAACATAACTCATGACCAGATTTTAGACAACAAACGCAGAAAATATCAATTTAACTGTAAATTTAAAACAAGGAATGAATGTGGTGTAAAACTAAAAGGGGGGGGGGAACGAGGGGCTACTTAAGGGACTGTAAAATATATTTTTAAGAAATACTGTGTAATTAAACGCCATTGAAAAGTTTTCTGATTTATTCACAACAACTTCACTTCCCTTTAAAATAAGTATTTTAATTTAATCGACGCGGAATTAAAGCACTAAACTTGTTTGAATTTGCTTTTCCTATTGAAGAAACATATACAAGAAAATATGTTCAGTTGGTTAGAAACACCAAATAAAGCACAAAAAGTCAAATTTGTCAGAAAAATCTTTTATTCGTATTGATAAATAAACTATGGCACATAACTCATAAAATAGATTTTTTTTTAAAGGACTGAAAGATTTACCCCGAAGCCAAGAAATATTTTCGATGCTGTTAAATGAAGCAATTACGAAATTCCTTTCGATAGGGTACCGCGTCCTTTGAAGAATCTTTGAAGTGAATGACAATTTTTTCAGAAAGGAGATTGTGGGTGCTTCATCTGCTTTAGAAAACTATTTAGCCAAGCATTAAATGTTGTTTAAAGTAACATTAAATGTGATGCAATTGTAATAAATAAGAGGCTTATGTAATTTTAAACATTTAAGAAAAGCATTTTTATAAAGGTATAAAATTTGACAACAGATTTCTTGGTTAAACAATTGAAGCTATCGAAATTGTGTTTTGGGTTTAATTTTACAATAAGTTGTTGTAAGGCGCGTTTACTTGAAATAATTAAAATAAATGTTAGATGAATGAATAAACAGATAAAACTTTATAGAAATTCCTGAAAAATGAATAATAAGAGATGAAATTAAAAAAAAGGATATATATTTTTTAATTAGCATTTAAATTTTGTTTTTGCACAGTTACTGCATAAAATTGCTATTGAAGCACATTTCCTCAAATTTCAGAGTTTAAAGTTCATTAAGTACATATATGTAACTAAAACTTTAAAACATAAAATTAAAATCCAAAACTAAAAGTACAGCGTCGGGAAGATATAGTACGGCAATCAGCTATTCCAGTAATGTTTAAAAAAATAAATGCTAAAAAATTGAAGCTGAAAAATGTTGAACGAAGCGATAAATGTTGATCGCAGCGATGTATGGTATAGCGTCTAGAAGATACTTATACAATGTTTAGGTTTGAGTTAACAGATCGTCATTTATCGTTAATCATCGTTCAACATTTATTAGCTTCAATTTTTTAGCACATTTTGGAATAGCTGGTTGCCACATTATATCGTCTAGACGCTATACTAAAAGTCTGAATGGAATTTAATTTATAAACATTACTGGCTAATTAAATGTCTTCCAAAAATTATTTCAAATTTATCAACAGAAACATCAATATAAAATGATATTTGAATATAATCAACGATGAATTAAAACTCCAAGATTGTTCACTGCCTCTCGAAATAACATATCTAAGAAAATAGGCTCAGTTGGTTAGAACTGCAAAAAGTTCAATTTAACAGAATACTCTTTAATTGGTATTAGTAAATAAACTCCAGTATGTAACTCATGAAATGCATTTTTTTTTTATTGAAAGATTTACCTCGAAGCTAAGAAATATTTTTGATACTGTTAAATGAAGCAATTACAAAATTCTCTCCAATAATGTACCACGTTCTTTGAAGAATCTTTGAAGAGAATGACATTTTTTTTTTTCGAAAGGAGATTGTGGTTGCTTCATCTGCTTTAGAAAACTATTTAGTCAAGCATTAAATGTTGTTTAAAGTAACATTAAATGCGATGCAATTGTAATAAATAACAGGCTTATATAATTTTAAACATTTAACAAAAGCATTTTTCTAGAGGTATAAAAATTGACAACGGATTTCTTGGTTAAACAATTGAAGCTGTCGAAATTGTGTTTTGGATTTAATTTTTCAATAAGCTCTTGTAAAGAACGGTTATTTAAAATAATTAAAATAAATTTTAGATGAATGCGCAAACAGATAAAACTTTATGGAAATTCCCAAAAAGCAAATAATAAAAGATGAAAGTGAAAAAAAATTATATATGTATTTTTAAATTAATATTTAAATTTTGTATCAGTACGTTACTCCCATAAAATTTCTAATCAACCACATTTCCTCAAATTTTAGAGTTTAAAGTTCATTGTAGATAAATGCCACTTAAACTTTCTAACATAAAATTAATGTATAAAACTAAAAGTCTGCATAGAATTTAATTCATAAACAATACTACATAATTAAGTGTCCCCCACTGAAAGTTATTTCAAATTTATCAACAACAACATCAATATAAAATAATATTCGAGTATAATCAATGAGGGATTTAAAAAACTAAGATTGTTCTCTGCCTCTTGGAAGAACATATACAAGAAAATATGCTCAGTTGGATAGAAATAGAAAAAGTCGAATTTGACAGATTTTTTAAATATTCGTATTATAAATAAATTCCATCACATACCTCACAAGACGGACTTTTAAAAAAATAATTTAAAGATTTTCCTCGAAGCCAAGAAATATATTTGCTGCTCTTAAATGAAGCAATTACAAAATTCTCTCCAATAGTGTACCACATCCTTTAAAGAAACTTTGAAGTGAAAGGCATTTTTTTCTGTAAGGAGATGAGATTGTGGGGTCTTCATCTATTTTAGAAAACTATTTAACCATGTATTAAATGTCGTTTAAAGTAACATTAAATGTGATGCAATTGTAATAAATAACAGTCTTATGTAATTTTAAACATTTAAGAAAAATAATTTTTTAAAGGTTTAGAAAAAACTGACAACAGATGTCTTGGTTAAACAAGTGATGCTGTTGAAATGGCTTTTTTAATTTAATTTTTGAATAAACTGTTGTACAGCACGGTTATTTAACACCTTCACTATCGGGTTTAAAATTACCGGAATTTTATTTTGTTTAGAAAGTTTCAATTCATACCAGAAAGTAATAATAGCAATATTTATTTAATTACAGACATTTCGTGATTACATAAAATAAAAATTCTTCTTGAAGAAACGTAGATAGAACCACGAGTATACTCGTTGTTGGCAGCGAATGGGTTAAAATACTTAAAATAAAAATAAGATGAATGAGTAAATGCATAAAATTGTATAAAAATCCCTGAAAAGCAAGTATTATAAGTAAAATAAAAGGCATTTTTATTTTTCTCTATTAGTACAGTTACGGCTTGAGAATTGCCAATGGAAAATATTTCCTTATATTATAGGGCTTAAAGTCTACTAAGTACATAAATGTAACTGAAATTGTCAAACATGGTATGAAAGTCTAAAACTGAAACTCTGCATACAATTTAATTAATAAAAAATACTGTATAAATAAATGTCTCTCACTGAAAGTTATTACTAATTTGCCGACAGCAAGTTCATTCTAAAATAAATATTTGAATTTAATTGACGCCGGATCACTAAAATTGTTCACATCTGCTTTTTGCTTTTCGAAAGAATGAGTACAGGAAAATATTTTCAGATGCACATTAATTATTTTGACAATATCACACTGATAGGTAAATACATCATACAAGTAGTAATTTTTTCAATTGATTGAAAATTTGCTGTGCCGGGACCCAGAACCCAGAATCTTTGGCTTTAATTGCCAATGCTCTTGCAATTGAGCTATCTGGACTACATCCCAGTCAACATAATTCACTCAAACAACCATTTGGTAATGATATCTAGTCTGTTACTTGAACCAGCTCGGCAAAATAAACCGCAGGTGAAGGAACTCCAATTCAGTATGGATATATAATTATGCATTAACTATTTTGATACAATCAAACTGATTTGTAAACAAATCATACGAGTTGTAATTTTTCTAGCTTGAGGAAAAATGCGTCTGAATTGTGTCAAGCAATTTCAAATAACAACTCAAATGTTTTTACCTAATGTTGTCTGAGTGATTTATGCTCGCTGGAATGTCATTCGGTTAGCTCAATCAGGATAACATTGGCAATTAAAGCCAAAGATTCTGACTTGGCTATTCAAGTTCTGACTTGGACACGTCTTTGCTCAGTCGGAAAAATTACAACTTGTTTTCTCATTTGGTTAAAAACGTCAAATAAAACACAAACAGTGAAAGTTGACAGAAAAATATTTTATTCGATTTACAAATACATTCTAGTCTATAACTCATAAAACAGATATTTTATGAATGAATGAAAGATTTATTACGATGCCAAGAAATATTTTTTGATACCGTTAAACGAAGCATATACAAAATTCTATGCGATAGGGTACCCTATCCTTTGCAGATTCTTTGAAGTGAATCGCAATTGATTTAGAAAGGAGATTGCGGGCGCTTCATCTACTGTAGAAAACATTTTAGTCAAGAGCTAAATGTCATTTAAAATATCATTTAATGTAATGCAATTGTAATAAATAACATGCTTGTATAATTTTAAATAGCTACGAAAAATACTTTTCTAAGGGTAGAAAATAAATCTCTTGGTTAAACGTTTGAAACTATTATATCTTTTTTAGGTTTAATATTTTAATAAGTTGTTGTACGTCACGAGTATTTAAAATAATTAAAATAAAGAAGAGATAAATAAATGAACTCCTTGAATTTTAAGGAGATTTCATAGAAGCAGTTCATTGTTGTATTCTAAAAAGTATTGTATTTATAGTATATAATAAAATGAAATGCAAATGTCCAACTTAAAAACCAACATTTACTTTTGTGTTATTCCAATTCATGTTTCAATAAAGCTAATGTTTCAATAAAGCTAATGAGACATACTTGATTAAACATAATAGTATAAATCGGTGTAAAACTATTTCGCGAAGAATGTGTAAGACCTTGATCGTTATTTTTCAACTCGATAGTGTGTTCGCCTTTCTACGAACATTTAGAAATTACAGCTGAAATTTACAGGTTAGGTCTTATGCCTTAAGATCTAGGGGTTTGTTGATAAGATTTTCAGCAAAGAAGTGAAGTTTCATTCTGTTTAAAATAATGTTACTTTAAATCTAATACTATTAAGCAGGGATTGACAAATACGTTCTCCAGTTCGCCACTGGTGACGAAAATATTTTAACTAGCGACAATGTTTTCGATGCCTTAACTTTTTTTATTTTAGTATTTTGGTGGGAAAATCGTCATAAAAAATAAGTGTTGACACTTTAAAGGTATTGTTTAGTGTTTTTTTTTTCTTTGCTAAGTAATGTCTTTCAAAGTAATTTTCTCAACCTAGGCATTTTACACTCCAGAACTTGGCGATACTCGCCTGGACGTAATTGTACGGGCGTTCAAATATACAAGTGAGACAAGTTAACAAGCATTAGTTTGGCTATAACAGCAGGCTCGCCAAGATGCTTGTCGATTCGCTTTTGTCCAGAATCGCCTTAACCAAGCAAATTCTATACCTTGTATGTCGCCACTCTCACACCGAGTTATCCTAGTAGTAGTACCGCAGCCCTTCGTTTCCCAAGGCATGTCTGTGAACTGTGGTCGTTAGCGTTATTCCGAACCAGAAACGGTGTACGAATACCAAATTTTGGCAGGAATTGAAGAAACCGCCGAGAAAAACATTACACATGATGTAGAAGCTATACAGTGAGTGAGTGCAAAGTGTCTTGCGAAGGTGTTTTTAAAGGACGCTGTTTCGAGAGTGCATTTAAGTTTGAGAAAGCTTCGGTGGCCGCAATAAAGTTCATATGATTTAAAGGTTTCCAGGAGCGTTTCCAACAATTTTACTCTTTCTGGCAGATGTGCGCCCAGCTTCAGAAAGGGAGTACTTTGAAGGTGGTTGTGTGTAACACGCGATATCAAGAGATCATACATGTTAGGAAAGTGAATCTCGAACATTTCGCTCACAGTAGTATAAGTTAGCATCAAATGTGATGCAATTTTAATAAGTTAGCCGTATATATTTTTAAAATTTGGAGAAAAAACTCACTTTTTTAAAACTATAAAATTTATAGCTGATTTTTTAAAAGCTTTGTAACCGTCGGTGATTTTTTTATTTAATTTTTGAATGTGCTGTTGTGGAGACGCATTCATATAAAAATAATTAAGACAAAGTTTACATAAGTAAACTAACTATTTTTTTATAATATAAATTCATGGAAAGCAAAAGCAAGTAGTAATAAAGTTAATATAAAGTAGAAATATAAAACAATGGTTTTCCTCACAAAATATATCTTCTTTCAAATTTGATATTCATGTAATTAAGGCTTAATAATAGCTAATTCAGTTAAATGAATTAAGGAAAAATTCTCTGTGATAAGACATCGCATCCTTTAAACGATCTTTGAAGCGAATAACAGTTTTCAAAGAGAAGACAGTGAGTGCTTCAATTGCTTTAGCAAACTATTTATTCCAGCATTAAATGCCATTTAAATTAGCATTAAACGTGATGAAATCGAAATACGCAACGGCATTTTGCTTACTTTTAAGTGTTTTCAAAAATTCTTCTAAACGCAGAAAAAATAATAGAAGTTTTGGTTAAAGAATTCAAGCAATTGAAATTAAGTTTTTTCGTTCATTTTGTGTATTTAAAGCTTTACAGATACATGTAATCATAAATAATTAAGTTAAAGATTTGATAAATTAGTAAATTTAATTGCATATTATTTCCATTTGTAATAAACGAATAATTTTATATAAAAAAAGACATAGTCAGGAAGAAAAAATGCCTTCTTCTAAAAGTTTAAATTTTAATGTATCAGTGCAGAAATGTTTCCATAATTGTTTATAACTCATATCAGCAGTTAATATAATTATACGAATAGGTATAACTTTTAATGCACCACCGTAAAAAAATCCATGTACCATATAAGGGTAATTTAGAGAAAAAAAAATATGTTTTTCATCTCAATTCATGTTCTTACTCAGTGTGAATTCGAGCACAAATTTGAAAGTATGAATGATGCCGCCAATAATAAAATTGACAGTAGTACCAATTTTGCATTGTTAAATTTATAAATGACTACCGTGTATTTAGTCGTGTAAATAGCGCACTTTTCTCCCCAAAAATTTAGGGATAAAAAGCGTCGTGCGCATTATGCATGGAATATTTCTGACAATCGTATGAAACCATACGTGCTTTCGCTGAGTCAACGAGTTCAACATGTTGACATTAGAAAACAATTGCAAAACATTGAAATAGCAAGTCAAAAAGCGAAATAATTTCACTTTTACATGATGAAGTTTGTTTATTGTGAGCAACTACGCAGTAATTACTCACTTTTGCGTTTTTAGATAGTCAGAAAAGTTATTATTAATAATTTTATCTGATCTTAAATTAGCACAACTAAAAAATAAATAAGGTTAGAACTTACCAAATAAAAATACACCATCTATAAATTTAAAATCCGAATCTTAATGCTTCTGATCTGAGCATGCACAATGAGCATTTTAGGGTGTTTTTCTTTTGCTAAAAGGAGTGGGAAGCCAGTTTTGAAGTTCTTTCGTTTGAGAGAAAAGGTAATCGATGTCCAGAGAGCCAAGTGGTCTAAAGCGCCAGAAAGAGGAATTCTGGTTCTTCAAAGGGAACATGGGGGAACTCCGCTGATGGCATAAAATGTTTTTCTGGTATTTTAGTATAATGATAACTCTGTTCAATAATGCAAAGTATATTTTATTTCTAGAAAAACATTTAAAGAATTTTTTATTTTATTCATTATTATTAAGTGAAATTTACCAACCTGATTGTAGTGTTAAATTAATGATTTGTATTTAAAATTTTATATTAAAAGCTTTGACACGTAATTCTCGATTAAATAAGTTGAAATGAGCTACATTTTTTGGTATACTTTTTATTACAATTGATCGATAAAGCTATACTAAGAAAAGTGGGTGATTATTTTCCGTAAAATAAAAGAAAGAAGGAAAATTATTTATACAAAAACAGTGGTGCCATCTATGAGTATTGTAATGAAGTTAATTGTTTATATTTGCTAAATAATAAAATTTTAACTTCCAAATTTATTTGTAAAATTTTTAGGAAAAAAAACTTGGAGTTGCTCCTTTTTGGATCAGAGAACTGAATTTTTCGAAAAATGTTCTGTTGTGTGTATCACTGTAAAGAGAGTTAACATGCAGCCAGTCTCCAGCCTGGTTATAAAATGAGAGGTTTTATTTATTTTAATTATTTTGTATAAAACATAAACTAAATATTCTGTAAAAAATTCTGACATTTCAGTTGTGTTATGAACTTTTTACTGTGGAACCTTTAAATTCTTCATCATCAAGTTTTGATGGATACTATATATTACATCTTTAAAAGAGTAGCATTGCACAATTAAAACATTAGGAAAAAAATTCGCTCACTTTCAAAATGTCCTACATAGAATTCAGAATTAACCACTGCTGTTAGAAGCACACATCAGTCATTGAAACTATTGCTATACACTCGGATAGCCATGCAGTTGATATATGTTATTGAGGTTTACTATGGCATGTTTGGTATTGAAAATAAAGATAGTAGCATTCATAGTTCATTTACAGGAATGCTCAAAAGAATGGCGTTACATTATGGTCTACGGGGATAAACAGTTTGCGGTGTATTTTAATGACGTTACACTATTTGAAACATATTGAAATTGGTATATATAAAACTTAGGGTCACTACAAGAGGCTTGCTTCAAAATATGGTGGGCATGGCATTCATAGTTCTTTTATAGGGAAACACAAAAGAGTTCAAATTAATGTCCAATAATGCTTAAAGTGATAAAAAAACATAACACAGAATATTTTAAAATACAGGGTGATTTTTTTTTAAGTTGTGAAAGTAAAACCCTATAACTAAAGAACCACTGATCCAAATGTCCTAAAATTTCACCAGTATGCTCCCGAAGCAATGGGATTTTTTAAGGCGTGGTTAAAAAAACCTTAAAATCGCACCGACAGATGGCGCTGTATATGCAGTTAAAGTCGGCAGACGAACTTGCGCCCGGCACACAAACATTGGTGATAAAAACGTGAAGTACGCACACCTCGTGTTCATTATTCTGCGGAAATCCTCGCAATGACTGCGCCATTGACGTGCGTTGTTAGTGACCGTGCGTTGTTAGTGAAACTGTATTATCAGAATAATGACAGCGCAGCAACTGCTCTTAGGAGATTTAGTACACTTAAGAATTTAAGAAAAGGTCCAATGACGACAGATGGCCTACGGAAGAGGGTTTATCAAAGTACCGTCCACTGTTTTCCTCCCACAGACTATATTCTTTGTTTCTGCTACCTTACAGCGCTATCTGTCGGTGCGATTTTAAGTTTTTTTAACCATACCTAAAAAATACCCATTGCTTTGGGAGCATACTGGTCAAATTTCAGGTCATTTGGATCAGTGGTTCTTTTTCTATAGTGTTTTACTTTCACAACTTTAAAAAAAAAATCACCCTGTACTTTTTTCTTTAATGTAGAAAACATATGTTTCATGCACAACTATCGGTGACATCTTCAGATCTTAATAATAACTACAAAATTCTCGCATATTTGAAAATAGTAAAAACATCTACAACGAGACCGCATGTCAAAAGTTAGTAGGTGCTTAATTTGGCCAAAACTGGGAAACGTGAAAGAATTATTATTTATTTTTATTTTTATTGCTTTTCCATTTATCGATCATCGCGTGAATGATATATGAAACATATGTTATCTACATTAAAGAAAAAGGTATTTAAAAATATTCTGTGTTATGTTTTTTTATCACTTTAAGCATTATTGGATATTAATTTAAAGTTAACAAGTGATTGGATTACATTATTTACAAAAGAGTTCTGTTACACAGTACTGTCTGTGAACAAGAATTGCTTGAAGTGCTTTTTCAGTTGCGGTACGCGTTTTTAAATGTAACTAATTTTTTACATACAGGGTGTCCATAATTAAACGACCTTACTTTAAAGTTGTCTACAGACGAAACTATTGGTCAGAAAGTTGGGAAACTTTGTGAAGGACATAATAAAGGAATGGGAATTTGTTTAAGTGAAAAAAAAATTAGTTCAAAATTTCGCCACCAGATGGCGTTTTTAAAGAATTACACATTTATCATACACTTACGATAGTTTAAAAAAGTTTTATTTCAACAAAAAATGTTCAACAAAACTTTTTTCACGACATGTTCTTAACATTTTCCAGAATACACTACGGGCAACATTACATACAACTGTGGAACATGCTATATTACGATTCCAGATAGTAGCTGAAAATGATGGCCATCATATGGAAAATGTTTTGTTGCAATAAAATATGTAAACTGCTAAATGAGTAATTAATTCATTTAAAACGCCATCTGGGGGCGAATTTTTGAACTAATTTTTTTTTCGCTTAAACAAATTCCCATTTCCTCATTATGTCCTTCACAAAATTTCACAACTTTCTGACCAATAGTTTCGTCTGTAGACAACTTTAAAGTAGGGTCGTTTAATTATGGAAACCCTGTATTATTTGGTGTGGATAAATGTTATATATAATATACAGGGTAGCACAAAATATATCAAAAGCATTTCGGTTTATTTACGAAAATTGGTAAATAGGAATTTTTTAACTGTGCTATGCGTTTTCTAACTGAACTAAATTTTAGCATACTCGGCAGTATCTACAAATATATAGATCATATACAGGGCTGCACAAAATAATTCGGATATTTTCCCCACTATTACGGCAATTGCTGAAATTGTGTTTTCAAATTTGTATTGCGTTTTCCAAATTGTTTACTTAAACATCAACTTTTACCTTATTAATCGGTAAAGATTTTTTTTAAGTATTCTGGAAGTGTTGAAAAGTGTTTCATAATCTGTGTTTGACGCATGATTTTTCGTTCTTGTTATATTTTAAGTTTTCATACTGTTGAGGGAATCGTCAGACTGTATCTTCATATATCACATTATCTTTCAATTCCATACACCATATTTGACATTCTTGTTACATAGAAGCTTTTAAAAATTATCTTTGCAAGGAGATTTGTTTTTTCCTTGAGTCAGAATTTTTGCAGAATTTATTTTTCAAATTCCCAGATTTTCTGACATTAAAATGCTATAGTTCGCATTATACACGATATATAAGTTGCTTTTGTGTTTACCAGTCAAAAATAAGTATTGTGCATTGTACAAGAGTAATTACGGTATTTAAAAATTTCTCTTACAGAAAATTTAAATAAATAATAAATAAATAAATATATCTATATATCAGATTCGATAACAATTTTGGTTTGAGAATTTATTTTGTAAGTTTGCTTTTTAAGGTATACAATATAATGCTGAAATAAATTGAAAAAATAGATTTTTATCAGTTTTACAACAAATTTCTTAACGTAATAAATAGGAAAAAAAAAAGGAAAGTTATTTTTGAATGCTAAAAAGTTTTTTTTTTCTTTTTATATGTTGCTTAAAAATTTACGGTAAGCTTGGGATTGTTTAGTTTTCTTTATCAGTTCTGAATTTTTTTTTTGAAAATGATTTTATATTGAAAAAAAAAAGACTATTTTGATTTTATTTACTCTAAACGTCCTTACATTTAGTTTTACTATATTCAAACAATGCAATAGAATGGTATGTTGATTTAACATTGCTTTTACACACACACACACACACACACACATATATATATATATATATGAAATGAATTTTTAAAAATCTTCTTTAAATGAAAAACACCATCTAAACGCCAGAATAGTTAGTTTTGCTTGTTCATCTAAACAAAGCCACCCAACAAAATAAATAAAGTATGTTGTTATCGCTGCTTTTTTATTCATATGCGTTTATATGAATCTCAGGAAAACTCCTAATAAGACAATACGCACATTTAATTGCTAAAGCATAAAATAAGACTATTGACTTTCAAAAAATTTATTTAAAAGCATAGAGTAAACGAAAATTGCTTTACAATTTTCCATAAGCATCCGCCAAAATGCATCTCTTTTTATTCTTTTTTAATTCAGTGTAAATAAATAATAATAAAAAATAACCAGAAATAACACAAGGAATTTATTTGCTCCAACATATTTAAAACATTTTAGTTTTTCAACCGAAGCATCCCGTATAATACAATAAATAACTCTTGCATTTAACATAAATTTGTAACTTGCTAAATCAATAACTCTGAAAATTTGTTTATGAATTGTTTACTTTTACCAGAAGTGTCTCAGCGCCTATGGCATCCGCGCGCTCTCAAAAACAAAATCAGTAAATCAGCTTTTAAGTTATTCTGAAAGTATTATTAAGGATTGTATAGAAATAACAAAATTGCTTTTAAATTTTATTTTCGATAGTTGAACTTTTATAGATAATGTAAAGTTTTTAGTGCATCGTGAAACACAAGTTATTATAAACCAGTCAAATCTGGTAATATTGTAAGTACCGACAATATATAGGATTTTTTTCCCGGATAAATAAATATATAATTGTCATTTCAGAGTTACTTTTCATAAAATAATATTACTATATTTTGTACAAAAAAGAAATTGTTTAAGGCGACATTTTAAAATTTTCTAATTTATGCGGGTAGAATATTACATTCATATACAGCGGGACACTCAATATTATTATGAACCAATTAAATACTGTAATATCTATTGTAAATATCAATAACATATTTAACTTTATTTTTCCTAAAACAAAAATAAATAAATAAAAATCTTTTTACAGTTATTTCTCACAAAAGGTTTTATTAACTTTTACATAGAAAATATATTGTTTACTGCAATGTGTTTAAAATTTATTTAGTCTTTCTTCCAAAGTCTCCCGTATAATACAATAAGTAAGGTTGCATTTAGTATAGATTTGTATTTCTTTAAATCAATAACTTTGAAAATTTATTTCTGAATTGTTTACTCTTTACCGAAAGTTCCTCAGTGCCCACGGCATTAGTACGCTTTCATAAACGGAATCAGTAAATCAGCTTTTTAAGTTATTCTGAAACTATTTATTAAGGATTGTCTAGAAAGCACAAAATTGCTTTCAAAACTGCTTTCGACAGTTGAATTTCTACAGATAATGTAATGTTTTTAGTGCACGTGACACACAAGTTATTGTGAAACAATTAAATATCTTAATATTGGTAATACTCACAATATATTTATTTTTTCGGATAAATAGAGAAAGATAAGTCTTTTTACAGCTATTTTTCATAAAAAATATTATTACCTTTTGCATAGAAAATAAATTGTTTACTGCAAGCATATTTAAAACTTTCTAGTTTTTCGGGCAGGGTAATGCAATTATATATAGCGTGACTCTCAAGTTATTGCAATCAATTAAATCCCGCAATATTGTATATACCAAAAAATATTCAAGATTTATTTTCCTGAAAAAATTAAAGAAAAGAAATGTGAGTCTTTTTACAGTTGCTTTTCATAAAAATTCTATTATCTGTTACATTGAAAATAATTTATTTACAGCAATATATTTAAAACTTTTTAGTTTTTCCGGTGAAGTTTTCCTTATATTACAATAAATAACAGTTTCATTTAACATAAATTTGTTTCTCTTTTAACTTTGAAAATTTGTTTATGAATTGTTTACTCTTTACCGCGAGTGTCTCAGCGCTTACGGCATTAGTGTGCTCTCATAAACGGAATCAGGAAATAAACTTTTTAATTTATTTTAAAACTATTATTAAGAATTGTATAGAAAAAAAAAACAAAATTGCTTTTAAAACTGTTTTATGCAGTTGAATTTCTATAGATAATGTAATGTTTATCGTGTACGTGATACACAAGTTATTGTGAAACAATTAAATTTCGCATTATTTTTAATATTAACAACATATTTATTTTTTCAGAAAAATAAAGAAATAAAAGTTTTTTTACAGTTACTTTTCATAAAATATATCATTATATTTTGCACAAAAAAGAAATTGTTTACTGCAACATATTTAAAACATTCTAGTTTTCCGGGTATGGTAATACATTTATATATAGCGCGACTCCAATTATTATGAATCAATTATATCCCATGCTATTGTAAATACTAATAAAATATTTAAGTTTATTTTACCTAAAAAAAGAAATGGAAACATTTTTTACAGTTCCTTTTCATAAACGATTCTATTATCTGTTACACTGAAAATAATTTATTTACTGCAATATATGTAAAACTGTTTAGTTTTTCCTCCGAAGTTTTCTCTGTAATACAATAAATAACAGTTTCATTTAACATAGATTTGTACCTCTTTAAATCAATAACTTTGAAAATTTGTTTATGAATTGCTTACACTTTCCTGTAAGTGTCTCAGCGCCTACGGCATCCGAGCGCTCCCGAAAACGGAATAAGTATATATTAGCTTTTTAAGTTGTTTTGAAACTATTATTAAGAATTCTGTGAATAGAAAAAAATTGTTTTTAAAAATATTTCCAACAGTTCAGTTTCTATACGATAAGTTAACATATTCATATAATCTCGAGGTTCAAATTATTATGAACCAATTAAATCTCGCAATATTGTAAATACTAATAAAATATTTAAGTTTCTTTTACCTGATGAAAAAAGAATAAAAGCCTTTTTTACATTTGCTTTTCGTAAAAGATTTTATTATCTGTTACATTCAAAATAATTTATTTACTAAAAACTTTTCAGTTTTTTCGTCAAAGTCTTCTCTATAATACAATAAATAACAGTTTCATTTAACAATACCTCTTGATTATTGATTTGTACCTCTTTAAATCAATAACTTTGAAAATTTGTATATGGATTGTTTACTCTTTTCCTTAAGTGTTTTAGCTTCCTCGGCATCCGTGTGCTTCCGAAAACGGAATCAGCATATTAGCTTTTTAAGTTGTTTTGAAACTATTATTAAGATTATAGAATTATAATATTTTGAAACTATTATTATTCAATAGATATAATAAAATTGCTTTTAAAAGTAATTCCAACAGTGAAGTTTCTATACGATAAGTTAACATATTCATATAATCGTGATACTCAAATTAATAGGAACCAATTAAATCTTGTAATATAGCAAATACTAATAAAATAGTTAAGTTTATTTTACCTAAAAAAAAAAAAAAAAAAGGAAAGGAAAGCAGTTCTTATGGTTTCTTTTCATGAAAGATTTTATTATCTGTTACATTGAAAAGAATTTATTTACTGCACTATATTTAAATCTTTTTAGTTTTTCCGCCGAAGCCTTCTCTGTAATACAATAAATAACAATTTCATTTTACATAGATTTGTATCTCTTTAAATCAATAACTTTGAAAATTTGTTTATGAATTGTTTACTCTTTACCGTAAGTGTCTCGGCGCCCACGGCATCCGTGCGCTCCCGAAAACGGAATCAGTAAATTAGCTTTTTAAGTTGTTTTGAAACTATTATTAAGAATTCTAAAGATAGAATAAAATTGCTTTTAAAAGTATTTCCGACAGTTCAGTTTGTATATGATATGTTAACATATTCATATAATCGTGACGCTCAAATTATTGCGAACCAATTAAATTTCGTAATATTGCAAATAGCGATGAAATATTTAGCATTTCGCTAAAAATAAATAATCTTTCCAGAATTGCTTTTCGCAGAAGATATTATAATCGTTTTACGCAGAAAATGTTTTTACATTGTTAAACTTGGAATAATAGAAATGAAGTATTTGTGCGTAATGAATCTGTGGTAGGCATGACCAGGGACCGACTTACAGAAATGGGGGCCCAGGGCAAATGTATTCAATGGGAACCATTATCTAGTAATGTACGAAAATGAGTCTACAGTTATTTGGTCCCAAGTACATGTGCGTTTTAGACAATAATTATTGACTGAATAATAACTATTGAATAACTATTGATAATAATTATGTTTAATTTTAATTATGAATAATTATAATTATTATATAGTAATAATAATTATAATTATATTAATATTATATTATGTTATAATTATATTAATTTTTATAAATTTATATAATTATATTAACTGTATATTTATATTAATATTGTATAATAATAATAAATATTATACGAATTATAGTTATGAATATTTATAATTATAAATATTTATAATTATGAATAATTAAATAATTATGAATAATTATTAATAAAGTTTAAGGACAACACATTATGACCGGTTGAGTGGTACGGAGATGTTTCAGAGTTTTTAAAGATGGGGTTTTTCAATGAGGGCCCTTATCTAGTAATATACGAAAATGAGTTTAGAGTTGTGTGGTACCAAGTACATGTGCGTTTTAGTCAATAATTATTGACTGAATAATAACTATTGAATAATTATTGATAATAATTATGTAAAATTTTAATTACGAATAATTGTAATTAATATATAGTAATAATAATTATAATTATATTATAATTATATTAATTTTTATTAAATTCATATAATTATATTAACTTTATATTGATGTTGTATATTAATAATAATAATCATACGAATTATAGTTATGAATATTTGTAATTATGAATAATTCAATAATTATGAATAATTAAATAACTATGAATAATTATTAACAAAGTTTACGGACAACATATTATGACCGGTTGAGTGGTACGGAGATGGGTCACAGTTTTTAAAGATGGTCGCACGAATGTTCATGATAAGGAACGAAGTGGGCGAGCTTAAGTCATTTCTGAAGATTTGGTGCAAAAAGTGGACGAACGAGTGAAACAGGACAGCCACTTTACGATTTCGTCATTATCTGATGAATTTCCTCGGGTTTTACGCAGTGTTCTGGATGAAATTGTGAGGGCACGGCTGCAGAATTCTACGAAGAGGGTTTTCAAAAACTGGTTGTACGATGCGATAAGTGCCTTAATGTTGGCGGAAATTATGTAGAAAAATAGATTGAGGTACATGCTTTCATATTAAAAATAAAACTGGCAAGAAAATTATACTTGTTTCTTTTTTATTTCAAAACGGTACTTACTTTAAGAATAACCCTCGTATTTCGTATTACTTAATGAACATGCAGATTAAAAAAAAAAAAAAAAAAAAAAAAAAAACATTTAAATGTGATCGCAAGTGCTCGTTCATAATTGCACAAAATTTTCACAAAATGAGAACAATATAAATATATATATATATATAAAACACTATGTAAAATATATAGAAATGCAAAAGAAGTAATTTATTGTAACTTATTTAAACTTTTAAGTTTTCCTGTTATTTATTTAAGCATTCCACATAATTCCACAGATAAAAAAAAAAGAAACACATTTAATATAAATGTGTATACCTTTAAATCAATAATTTTGAAAATTTGTTTATCGATTGTTTACTCTTTTCTGAAACTCTCTTAGTGCCCACGGCATCAAATGCAGTGAGTTACTGAAACAAAATCAGTAAATAAGCTTTTTAGATTATTTTGCAGCTATTATTAAGAATTGCGTAGAAAAAGTAAAATTACTTTTATTACACTTTACGCCAGTTAAATCTTTGCAAGATTACGAAGTATTTTTATGTTTTTCATGATTTAAAAATCGCTATGAAACAATTAAATTCTCGTAATATTGTAAATTCTGTTAAATTATTAAAATATTCCTAGCAAAATTAAATAAATGAAGAGATTGTTCCTGAGTTCCTGTTTGAAAGATACATTATTTTTCTTTTCCATCGAATAAATATTAATATCTTTTGCATCTTTAAAATATAGATAACAGAAATTCATCGCGAATTCATAATGTTCCCTTGACACGCACACTAGACATTGCGATTATTATTATTTTTTTTAGGTATCTATAATTAAAACTAGATTACACACCTATACTTTCCACATTTTTTCAGAGATGATGCTACAGTTATGATATTTGTTAGCTGACGTTGCTTGTGTTGTTGGAAAATATTGAGATATTGGGAACCGTGCATCGCCATTAATGATTCAGCATTAAAAAGAAAGCTAATTTCACCTTTTCTTGATTTCTTCTATCTATACAACAAGAATGTTTTGGATTCGTGAAAAATGTCGACTTTCTGTTTTTGGTGAATTTGTATGTTTTTGAAGGTCTTTAACACGGTTTGACTCTTTTTAGAAAATGTATGTCCGTAGTCCGCGAGTCTGTGTGTCTGTCTGTATGTATGTATGTGACGCAAACTTTGTGGGTGCTTTAACTCTCGAATTACTGCATAGAATACAATGAAGTTTCATATGAAGCTCTATTCTTACGTGAACTGATGCTGATTAGTTTTTGGACTAAATTCCCCAAAAGGGGAGTGTCGCAAGTCGATGATTTATTCGGCTTATGTGATGCTTATATCTTCAGTTTATGTATGCAGAATTCAGCGAAACATCAATTTTAGAATCCTCATGATAGGAATAGATTGTCATTCAGTTTTTTTCGCTGTCATCTAAGAATGCACAGAATGCAACGAAACTTCAGGCTTAAGATCCTGAATATGGGAATACATTGTGTAAAAAACCTATTTGCTAAATCGATGTCATTTCTTGTACTATTTAAATCATTTACAGTTAATTTGATTTTAATAGAAGAAAGTTTTGTGATTGTCGCAACATACTACTTTTACATTATGAAGCTTTAGGATACATAGTTTATAGAACATATCTGAAAAAAGTGAAAACAAAATCAATGAAGAAAACAACTTTATAAAATTGATCGAGAATGCTTTACTTTTTATTTATGTGTAAATACACAGGAAACGTATAAAAATGTTTCCATACACCCCATCAAACTCATAAAAATATGTTTTTAAAGAGAAAGAGGAAAGACATGTTATGCACTGTTCTAGTCTTCTTTCTTTACTGAAGCATTTACGTAGTTGACGGAATGCATAAATTTGTAAACTGCATTAGTGAGCACATATTTTCATTTATATTCATAAGTAGGAAGGGTTGAATTCATAAAAATTTCAATTTCTGGTTTTTGATGTGTTTAAAGTTTTTAGGATGTCCTAAATACGATTGCACTATTTTTGTTCGGATGTCTGCCTGTCTATTTGTTATACCAATTTTGTATCTGCTCCTGCTCAAAGATTCGATGAAACTTCGTATTTAATCCGATTTTATATAAACGTACAGAAGAGCTTGTCGTTTTCTTTTCACTTATTTTTTTTTAGTTAAAGAGTAAGGTAAGGTTATTAAAAAAACCTTGAGGTATGTGATGATGTATGGTCGTATGATGTATGATAGGTTTGCACGATCTGCTCCTATAACGTCTTCGACATCATGAAACGTACTACTGGAAATACTTTATTCTTCCAACATACTTATATTTGTTTTTAAGTGAATAAAATTCGGTTCTATAAGAAATATTATAGCTTTACAACTTTAGAAAAACTTGCTTGTTATCTTACAATTACCAACGTGTTGCCTCAATATTATATAATTTGGAATAATAATAATAATAATAATAAGCTTTCTTGCATTCACAACGCTCGAAAGCTTAGATAGACTTTTTTTTATATAAAAATAAGTAAACCGGCGTGTATTTAAAATAATACATTGAAATTTGTTTGTAAACATATACCAAGACAGTGCTGAATAATAATTTAATTCAAAACTTTGAAAATACATAGTTTGAATTCATACAAATATTTAAAACTTCAGGCTTCAGATTTTAAACACATTTAAAATCACAAAAGATTTTTTTTTATAACACGAATTTCTTTGAATTAGTTATAAAAAGGTGATTTATACAGGATGTTCGGAAAATTACTGTGCACTAATATACTTCTAATCAGAATTTTTTAAATATAGAATAAAGGAGGTAAATTTGAATAACGATTATAAATAATGTTGAAATCGACACCCTTTAGCATCAGAACAGGCTTGTATACTTTATATTTTATTTTTAAACATTGCTTTCAGTTGCTCACGTAAAAGAGGAAAAAAATAACATTAAATAGACACAATACCATGATGAAAAAAGACTACAATGGCTTTCCAAATACCCCAAATATTGAATGCTATTAACTCCAAGTAATTAATATCTGTAATTATCATTCAATTGAAGAAATTGGAAGATAAAATTTAAATTTTTGTAGATATTTTCAGCTTTACAATCTGGAAAGGCTTTATTATTATTATTATTATTATCAGTAACAGATTTCTTGCTACATGCCCCAAAATCAAAGTTATACAATCATGAACTTTTAATCTGACCTTTTAGTATCGATTTGAAACCTGACCTTCGGGAAATATATGAGAACTAATCACTTCTTTATACGAAATTCATATAATAATTTTTTAGCGGATTGCTGGACTTTTACAAGATTAAATAATTATGATGTTTTTAAATGCTGCTAATAAGAATCGTTGAATCGTTCACGGTTTTCAATTCATTTTTATTCTTTTTGATAGTATTGTTGAATTTATATATCAGCAAATATACCGACTAATTCAAATAAGGGTTTATCATGATTAGCTTTTAAACCATTGATGATAGAGACATATTTCCAATTACAAAATGTAATCAAATCAAGTACAGATTTTATATACGGTATTTGTTTTACAAGTAACTATATATGTATGTACTTAAGTATGAAATTTGATTTTTTTTATATGGGCATCTTTTCCTATAACATATTTAGAAAAATGTTGCCCTGTGTCTAATAAGGACATTAAAAAAATCTAAAACTTCACGTCAAAAACTTATCGGTGTATGATATTTCGAATTTTACGAATTTTCGAAGTTTTTTAACTTTTATAGTACGAGAAAATACAGAACATTAATAAAATTCAAAGTAACTCTGTAAATTTTTGTTGCAAAAGAGTGTTTTTTGTAATGTCTTTCTTTAACGCAGAGCAACTTTCCCCTAAAAATGTTAATCGTATAAAAAACATTAAATTTCGTATTTTAGGACATAAACACAGCTCGTAAAACAAATATCACATCTAAATTTTCAAATCACTAAAAAGTTGCATTTGATATGAACATGTTTTTTAACTGGAAGTATTTTTCTTTCATCAGTGGTTTATCTAATCGCCATATCATCTATTTTGAATTACATAGTTTAACGAAGTTTTACAAAGGGAAATGTATTTGAATAGCTTCTAATGTCTTGTCATTAATTAGAAGTAGCTAAGTATGCTCTATTTAAGTATACTCCTGATAATGGTAAACATTCAAAAATAGTTCAACTTTTCCCCATCCTACCACAATATATAAAAGCCAATCAGGAAAATAACTTTTATGCACTCTCAAATCTCAATATATTGCTTTAGAGAACAATGCTACTCGCCTGCTTATCCAGTGGTTAAAACGTCGGAAATTAGTCAAGAGTTATAGATTCGACTTCCGAATCAGACCTAGATGTTCGTAGTGTGTAGGATTTTATATTCTAAGAAAGACCCACTCTGATTATTTTTTGTTTGCAAGGGATATCTGAAACCAAATTGTTGTTCCACATTTTTTCAAGCTATGGGAGTTTCAACATTCTACCCGGTCATAGTTCACGTAAAGTACCAAATAATGATAAAATTTGTCATCAACTTATGGTTGCAGCTAGTCGAATCTAAAATTTAGTTCAACTAAGAACCAAGTTATAAACAGCGTAATAACATAATATATAACTTTATTATCGTTTATGATTACCTGGTATAATAAGTTTAAACGTTTTATATTGTACAAACGTTTAGCATGGTAAGGAAATTTTAAAGGGAAACATTAAAGTTAATTTTTCCATTATTATATCATTGCAGCAGATACAATTAATTATACGTATATGAAAATCTCACCAATTGTTCTGTTATTCACCATTGGGTTGCGAGCCACAGTTTCTGAACCGCTGCTTTAGAAGATATATTTCGCAAAGCGGTGACAAATCTTGCTAAGGGTGTCTACGAAAACTGCTTCTGTCGCCAGAAAAAAAAAAACTAGCTTTGCTAAAGTGGTAGCACCATTTGAATATTTTTTACTTGAAGGTTAAAAGTATAGACGAAATATTTAATCTTTAAAAAGATAAAAATGAAAAGGAAGTAAGTAAATTTTTCATAAAATTTATTTCGTGTAATTCAAAAATTAATTCTTTTCAATTGACAGGATATCAAAGTTGAAATTATGTAACATATAACATTTTTAAATATTTTTTTAAATTAGCCATTCTTTAAATAAAACTTTCCTTGAAATTTTAAGCCCAACTTACATTTTTAAATATACTGCATAGAAAATCTCATTGATTAAATCTGAGTTTGGATGGGAACTTAACATGTAATGAAAATTTGATTGTTAATAACCAGACTTTCTGTTTCTGCCTCTAGGGCTTGTCTATTTATCTACCTCTCTTCCCTTGTTTCTCTCTTTTCTCGTAAATAAACTTTTATGCATTTCTCAAAATTCGATGCTCTTAAACAGAATCCTTGCATTGAAGTGAAAGGGTAAATTCGTAATATATTTAAAGTGTATTAAATCTTTTAATTATGATAATATAACATACTCCAGGGTACGAAATTTAAAGTCCAAAAAGTCAGACAAAATATACTGGTTGCCAAATTCTTATGAATATTCTTTATTTATCAGCCAAAGCTGTAATTCAGAACTTTTTTTTTTCGCATTTGCTATTTATTTATTGCAGTTTACTTGCCAGTAATACTTGTTGAATTTTGAAGCGTTCACGGACCGCAACCTGAGTTACATAGGGTAACACATGAGTAACCCGAATCGTTCAGAGACCAATATCACGTGATTTTACTGGTTACTCGTAGCGTTCAGAGCCCGAAACTACCCAGACTTCTGATAACCCATATTTCTTACAGAATTTTATTGGGTAAAGTCATCACGTGGTTGAGAAATCAGGTTTGTTTGTGTTCACCATATTGCTAACTGCATCTGTTAATTGTCGTTCTTTATGACTCCTACGGTACACTTGAGTTTTGAACATTTGATTGGTCTACGTTTAACAGGTCTATGATATAATTGACCAACGTCGCCAGGGCGATTCCTGCAATGATCGCTACACTAAAAAAACCCTGTAGATTTAACGTAAAAAAACTGTCAGCTATGCTACAGATTACTCCTGTAGTTTGTACAGAGAAAATCTGTTAAAGTTTAGTCTGGAGTAGAGATCCGAAGATCGTAGATGAATAACTTTACCAGCAATACATGTTAAAAGTGAAGAATCGTATGACTATAAAACTTACCACCAGAAGGCGAAAACGATATCTGCGCTGAGTAACAGAGAAAATCGGTACTTTACATAAAATGGAGATATTCTGTTAAAAATACTGTAGAATATCTGTTAAAAGAGCAGGTTTTTCATAGAGTGTGTTATAAAACTGTAGTGACAGATTGGTTGACCGAAGTGTTTGTTTGTAAACATGCCCACAACTTTACCCAAAAACGTTCACAGCCCCGTTTTAAACCCAAAATTTCCCTGATAAATCCATCTGACGTCCTTCCCGTATTATACGAGTTACCGGCGTTTCGGTCTCTGAGTGCACTCTTTGTATAAAATATAAAAACCCTTATTAATTAATAATTATTCAAGTTGTATCTATGATTTGATAAAACGCCATAAAACGTTTCATCAATTCATGGATACAATTATGACTAATAGGATGTCATGTCGCAGCTTTATTTTTGAAAAAAAAAAAATTAAATGTACGCAGCATATTTTACTATGGAAAGTCAAAAGAATATAGCATGGAATTTAATTAGCACTTCATTCTAAAATAAGAAACATTTTGTTTTAATACATTAAGAGATAAAATATCATATCTATCGATAATCATAAGTAAATTACGGGATTAAGGGATGGGAAATACTCAATACTACGAAAAAGCAAAAAAAAGGAGATTGTGTGGAGAGTGATGATTAACAGTTTTTGGCGAAAGTAAGTAAAATGTTACTTCGAGATCCAAAAACGACGTGTACTTACATACTCTGCCTTCAAATTGCCAGAGTCAAGTTTCTTGTCGCCAGTGGCGATATGATGACCAGAAGTTTCACATCCTGATATTGTCCATCAAAGTACAATTTCATTTACGAAGACAATACTTTGTATGATAAACTCCATAGAAATTCATAGAAAATAGCGATATTTCTCGTATCGGAATTCACAAAATATCCTTTACAGGTGGAAAAACAATGATTTCTAGCTAGAAAGCAACCACATTCTTCATCAGATGCAAAAAGGTTCACACCTAGCAAGAAAGCAACCAACGTAACGGTCATTACGTGGTGGTCCAGCTACACATTGCTCTTTTTGCACCTGTGAAGGTCCGATTTATATCTTTCGATCCGAAACAATCTTATACATTATTATTTTTAAAATTAACAAAGCACTTTATTTTTAATAACTCCAATTTTTTAAAACTATTTTACTCCTTAATTACTCATACAGTTGACCTCAATATCATACAATATTTTTCAGCGCGTGTCAACATCATTATACATGAAAAGATTTCAGATTCACTTTATTTTATTTGAAAAACGAATGAATTCAGATCTGTTAGGTAGCTAGATGTGCTAATATCAGTTCTAATTCAATTGCAGACAATTCAGTATTATTCACTAAAAGTTAAAAAAATAGCTATTATAAAAACTAAAATATCAATTTTTATCAAATCTAAAATATTAAAAATAAAATTCTATACAGAATGTTAATCCTAATATGAAATGTGTGATATAATAAACAAATAGCTGTTTCATATAAAACTAACTATAAAATAAAAGAAAAATTAGTTTTTAAATACATTGTTTTGTAAGCATTCAAAATATTATCTTCAAATTCATGCCTGATTTCATGATTTAAATTCATGTTTTTTCCCCCCTAAAATTACAGTTAGACTGCATTAATTTGGCTCCAACACCAAACTCAATTATAGAAAATTTCGTTCCACTTTTACTCTTGATAGGAAGCGCGAACAAGTGAATTTCTTAAAAAATATATATGCAATTTTTGCCCTGTTTCTTTTATAAGATACGAAAACTGTAAAGAAAAAAGGAAACGTTATTTAAACTACCTTTTTAGGATTTCTAAATTGATTTCTCAATGCATAATCGTAATTTAATTAATATTAATATATTAATTGATTAAAACGTACATATATTTTAAATATTACACTTATTTATTTATTTATTTTTACTTTCTTCATTTTGGTGTTTAAAATGATTCATTGCTGCAGTTTCACAGTCCTTTGGCATATTTTGGTGAGCATGATTTGCCGCATCATTAAATCCATTGTTGTTGCAACTCATATACAATTGTTCAACAACTCAAAAATATTGGGCGATCGGGCGACCAACCTTTGGCAGGTTAACGGGAAAATGCCTGTAATAAAGTACTGTATTAATTTAAAATTAAGTTATAAAAATAATTAAATTTGTATTGTAATATGAAACATACTTGCGTACATACTTTTTATAATTATAGCCTTTCAGGAAGCGGGTTAAAAGTCGATTACAAAATTCCACTTTTGCACTGAAAAAATTGGGTTCTCAAAATTGAGTAAAAAGTACTCAATTTTAAATACGTCACATACTCAAAATAGATCCGATCCAAATGTTCTCAAAATTGAGAAGCACATGTACTCATTTTTGATTCCATGGATGTATCCAAATATGAACTGTGATGTACTCATTTTTGATCCAATAGATGTATTCAAATATGGACTATGTGTGCTTTCTGTTAAATATTCAATGAATTTTTTTCTTATTTTATGTAATCAGCAGTACCTTCTGTAAGTATTAAATTTATGTAAATGTTAACTTATGCACAGTATTTTAAAATAATTTAAAGGTGCTTGAAAACAATGCTCTTGGTCATAAAAGTAGGAAATAAAACAAGAGGGCGTCTAAGATGGCCGATCAGTAACACGTGGGAAATCAAAATTTATGTAAAAACATGGGCTAAAAGACATTTAATAAAACACTTTCAAAACTAAACTCAGTTAAATGGAAAAAAATAGTGTTCTTGTCAAGGAGGCTCTGCCCCGAACCCCCCCCCCCTCTTCCGTTTATTTATCACAGATTAAAGTAAAAAAGCACTGATATTCATTTCCCCCTCAAAAGTATTAACAAGAAACATTTAATTGATTACTTATTCAGGAAAAATAGAAAAATTATTATCAAGATACCCAAATCATATATTTTTATGACAAGAGCATTTTTTCAAGCACTTTTAAATTATTTCAAAATTCTGTGCATAATTTAATATTTACATTAATTTAATATTTACAGCTGATTACATAAAATAAGAAACAAAAATGTATTGAATATTTGTGCACTTACTTTCAAAGTTTTCGGCGAAATCTTGAATCTAATTTTCTTTTCACAAATAGCCATGTCACCCAGCGCACAGACCGGACCGACTGGCAATGAATATACGAGGAGAATATGATGAATATACAAGAACGCAAATGTAACCTTACGCCTTATAATGGAAGCGCAAGATATAGTTCCTTCTAAAGAATAAAAATTTAATATTATTCCTTATTTCCAGAGTATGTTGCATTATTTTCTTATTAATGAACATATTTTATGCCACCATGAAGAAAATAAATGATTACAAAGTACAAAATTATCGTTTCGTTTGAGTTTGATATGAGATGTTTCAAAATTCAGAAATGATAGGTTCATTTTTTATCCAAACATACTCAATTCGATATGAGTACATCGATTTACTCATTTTTGAGTAACTCCTTTTTTTAACAGTGTGCATACAAAAATAAAGTTGAGTTAAATTAAAATAATGTAAAAAAGTAACAATCCTTTTCAACGGTCATGAAATGAAAGTTAAAAGTATGAAATATGTCAACATTAAAGAAGTGAGTATAAAACATCACAAATTTTACTGAATGGTGTATACAAATTTAAAAGTTTATACATACATTAATATTAAAAATATCGACGTTTCGACCACTTCTATGGTCATCTTCAGGATTTTTTTTTATTGCTTTTAATGTTTTAAATGCGAAAAACAGTCCGTCCGTTGCCACATAATTATTGCCGTCCATAATTAAAAAAATTAACAAGGGTAACATTCAACCATCGTACCAACCAACCACAAGGAGAAACGATGCAGAAGCACCTCCTAACGGACAAAAATCTAACTGCTGTAAATGTATTATTGATGAAGAATTTTAAAATAAATGAAAGCGTAATTGACTATTTCAAGATGCTCATCCAAAGTTTAGGGATATTAAATGAAATGCTATCGTTACAAACCTCATTTTTCCTAATCATAGTTTCAAAAAAAAAAAAAAAAAAATCCTGAAGATGACCATAGAAGTGATCGAAACGTCGACATTTTTAATATTAATGTATGTATAAAATTTAAAATTTGTATACACCATTCAGTAAAATTTGTGATGTTTTATACTCACTTCTTTAATGTTGTAATGTTTCATGGTGTAATCGTCCAACATTTATATTATGAAATATGTCTTTAAATTTATCATTCTTTAAATAGAGCTCTCTATAAATAGATCGTTTTTTTCCCTCGAAAACTTAAATTTAGTACATCATGATGAACAAACAAATTCCACTGGTAAAATTTGTATTGAAAAACATCTAGTGATAATTTAATTGGTGATCATCAATCACTAAAATTCTGCCTCTAAGGCTCTTTGCAGACGTCTTTTTTTTAAGCCAACTTTTATATAATCTTTGAATTCAACGTGACTCTCAACAGAAACATTGCATAGAAATAGAAGAGTAATTTTGTAAGATATATAATACTTTCAGCGATAAATAAACTTTTGCATAAATATTTGTTTTAAAGTACATTAAACAGTTTCGACGTCTCCGATAAAATGTATTTTTATTTCGAAAAACGGATATTGTACGCTTCATATTCATGTTTGCGAAATAATATTTTCTAAGCTATGTTTTCAAATATGACAAATTTTTGAATATTTTTGGACTCCTCTGTCAAAATGAATGTAAAGACGGCAAGGAAAAAAATATTCTGTTACATTTGTGAAAATGTAATTTTCTTCATATCAGTTAATAACAAAGATGAAAAATGCATAAAATATATTTATATTTACCTTTAAAGGCATAAACAAATTCTAATAACTTTAGTTTTGATTCAACTTATATTTGACATTAAAACATTTTATTTGTAACTATCATAAATGATAACTCAGAACTTTCATATTATATTTACATATCCTTTTTTATTATTCAAAGAATCTTTTTCTGAAATGTTGAATTAATTTATTTAAATATTTGAAATAAGTAAAAGTAATTTACTAATATTCTTCACTTAAATGAAAATACTTTCGTACTTTGATGTGTGCCCAGTAGTTTTTCTTTTATTATCATGGCATGTGAACTGTTTTTGATTAAAATTCTTTTATTTCTAGAACTCTATTTAAAATTAATTATCAGTTATATTTGAATTTTTTAACTGAAAGACATGACTATCTCTGGATTGTGCCTAAAATATAAAGCAATTTTGAAAAATATATTTTAAATGAATTTTATCAAATATTTTAAACCCATTTTGTCATATATTTTAAATATATTTTATAATATATTTTAAATTACTAAAACATTTTTTCTTTTCAATTTGAATTGACTTCTGGTTTATATGGAAATTTATGTAGCAAAAATTAGCTATATACATCATTTAGAGTATTTGTAATATCATGGTCATAGAAATACGTTTCATTAGTTTATAAATTGTAGATATTGTTTTTAATTAAATAAATTTCCCTGCTTGAAACAGAGGGCTGTATTTAAAAATAATATAATTCATTATTTTTAATGGTAAATCCAAACTGCCTAATAAATCAGTATAAGTAATTTCGATACTTTATTATTAACCATTATGATTATTCGTTCTTAAGATAATATAAATAAAGGGAAAATGAAGAAAAATCAAACACGAGACCATATCTTCACTTTTAAATAACGCAAAAAAAAAAAAAAAAAGCATTATTTTAATATTTAGAAATTTCGTTTTAATTGTATGTGATTAATTTGTCATAAGTGGTCATCTACATATAAAAATTGAACATAACTTTCAAAAGTTGAAGGGAATCATCATAAAAGGAAAAGGAAAAGAAAAAATGCGAATGCATAGCTATATCTTTCTAATTGACGTAATCTTTCTAATAGCTCTAATTGACGCAAGAAAAACAAACAAACATTATTTTAATATTTAGAAAGTTCGTTTTAATTGTATGTGATTATTTTGTCATAAGTGATCATTCACATATCAAAATTTAGCATAACTTTCGAAAGTTGAAGAGAATAATCAATCATATTTAACTTTTAACCTTTCTTAACGAATTTGTAAATTAAATGTTATTAAGTTAACATACAATGTAAGACTTCTTACCTAATTATTTTAAATTAAATGTACATTGTTTTAATATTTATAATTTATACATTTTTAATTATTCTTAGTTAACTTTTTATTAAATTAAAAGTATTATATTTATGCCCTATAAAATACTAAGCAAATAAATTGTTAATTGTAATATTTCATTTAAATGTAAAATGATGTGATTAAACCATTGAATGTATGTACTTTTTTAGAAGAACAAATTTGAACAAGATGAATAAATCTTAAAAAAAAAAGAAGAAAAAAACTTTCAGCAACCTTAAAATAACGTCAAATATAAAAATTATTGGTACTTACGTATTATCCGTGCCAGTTTTAAGCCAACTGCGCCAGGCATGGAGCCAATATTACTAATTATAGTAACCCCTTTTTTTTTCTTGCTACATGGTACATGCCTGGGAATAATCTACTTTTTTTAGTAGGGGTCATTTCTATTCGTAGTAAGATTAACAAATAGTTAATTTATTTTAGATATTGCATTTATGAGTAAAATATAAATATTTTATTTGACAAATTTAATAAGATAGATATAAAAAAGATAATATAAGCAGTAAGAAACAACATTTTTATACACATTTCATCAAAATTGCGTAATAAGGTAACGATCAATGAAAACAAATGGATCAAATGGTTGGCAAGTAGCAGAAGGAAAAAATACTTTTGATGCCATGCTAAAATGTATTGCAGAATTATTTCCGCCGCAAAACAAAATGTCATTTTAAATCTTTTTATGCATTTACTAAATGTTAACAAAATTAACTTTCTAGAATATGCTGTATTATTTACCATTTCTTATATTATTTATTATTATTTCTTATTTACTATGTTATTTACCATTTATTAATTTTACTAAAATAATGTTATTTACTATTTTTAACAATGTTATAAATTTAATAAACATATATTACATTTTATTTATTTTATATTAATTACCATTTTTAACAATGTTATTTGATAATGTTAAATTACTGTGTTTGAAAACATGATTGGCAACGATAAACAAGATTGGTACTTGGCAATCATTTTTGGCGATCAATCTCATGGCACGGATAATACGTAAGTACCTAATTATTCAATGTATTCATGTATTCAGTATGCCACATTAAATTAAGGGTTATTAATTATTAGTGTCGTTATTAAATTAAACGAGTCTATTTCACTCAAAATTTAACTGAGTATATCTTTAACTTAATAGTATCTCGCTTATATGAAAAATAAATTAAACTACCGATAATTTTCTTCTTTTAATTTTGTCCTTTGTTATAATTTTACAAACTAAATTTATTAAGATAAATATTGAATTCTCTTTCTTATCTAATTATCTAAAATTTTATTATTAGTACTTTATTACTTATAATTTACTTGATTTCACTATTTCTTCTTATATATTTTTTTATTAAACTAAAAACATTAAATTGTTTCTTAAATATTAAACATAAAAAGCACTATATACATAAATTGTTAAAGTAAATATTTATTATAAAATAAAACGATTCATATGAACCTGTTTTGATTAACTCATCGAAAGTATGCACTTTTTTGAAGAACATATTTAAAAAAATCCTTGAGCAAGAAAAATAAATCTTAAATAATAATAATAATAATAATAAAAACCTCACTTACTTTAAAGCAACACTAATGTTAAAAATAAAAATCATTCATCTTTTCATATCACAAAGAATAGATTTTGCCTAACATTATTAAGAATTGTAAATGTACACCAGATCCAATCTTAATTCATTCAACGTCTACTTAAAGGAAAGTTATTCTGAGATTGTTTATGAACTCTTTGAAAGGGCAAGATCTTTTGCCGGAGGGTTGAAAGAACACTTTTTATCACAAAATTAAAATTCTGGAGTATTTCTTTCCCGATATTTGTAATGTTTTTTACTTTTTAATATTTTTTGACAGCACTAAAAAATATGCAATCGAGCACAAAATATTTTTAGCTTGCAAGGATTGTTTTCGCCAGTTCAGTTTAGAATCTAAACATAATTTACAGAATCTAAATTTGCACGCACATTATTTTAATTTAGTTTTGAATCTAAATTGTAGAGTTTTTATGAGTTTTTAAAAATTAAATGGATTTAAGTGATAAATAATCACTTTATAACCGACTGGTTCTTAATATCAAAATTACTATGTAATAAAAAAGTAATCTAAAACGTCACACTTCGTTTAATAAACTAAAACTAAAAACCAAAAACTCCACTGCACTAAAATCCTTTAAAGATTTTGGTCTGCGATGTAAACCTCTGCTTTCTTTTCATATAATAAGTAAGAATAAATTAAAGAATAATGACTTGTCAAATTTATGGTTATCTAGATATATTTTTGTATCATAGTGATTAATTTCACTTTTAAAATTCTCATGTTTAAAAAAATTATATCACATTCAAAATTAAGAAATCATTTAAATTTAATACAATAAAATAAATAAAAATGATTAAAAATATATATATTTTTTTTAATTTGGAAAATATTAATCACAAAATCTTAATTAAATTGAAATTAATAAAATATATTAGGAATGAAATTATACTTCACATATATTACAATTCATAATATAGTTTACATTATTAACATTTTATTATTAATATTTAAGCTATTTTCAATATTTCTTAGTAATTCTTTTTTTAAATAAATATATTAATATTTTCTTACTTGTTAAACAAACAAAAAAGCGAATGCGTAAATGCGATTTTCATTACAGGGATTCGGTACTCTTCGAATTATTTTTGGTACTTACGTATTATCCGTGCCAGTTTTAAGCCAACTGCGCCAGGCATGGAGCCAATATTACTAATTATAGTAACCCTTATATATATTTTTTTCTTGCTACATGGTACATGCCTGGGAATAATCTATAATATTATTCTTTCTTATTTGCTATGCTATTTACCATTTATTAATTTTACTAAAATAATGTTATTTACTATTTTTAACAACGTTATAAATTTAATAAACATATATTACATTTTATTTACTTTATATTAATTACCATTTTTAACAATGTTATTTGATAATGTTAAATTACTTCGTTTGAAAACATGGCAAAGATAAACAAGATTGGTACTTGGCAACCATTTTGGGCGATCAATCTCCTGGCACGGATAATACGTAAGTACCTTATTTTTTTTAAGTACTTTATAATATGTTTTTGACATATTATTCAATTTTATTCTGGAGGAATGTGATTTAATTAAGAAAAAAAATGGGATTCTTGAGGTAAAATTTGAAAAATTTAATTAAAAAAAGTAAAACCACACTTTTACAACATTAAACCTTTTGCAAGTTTTTTTTAAACATTTCTTACAAATGTTCAAATTAGTTTATGAAAAAAATAAATAAAATGTAATGCCATATTTAAAAATACAGTAAAAATAACTATTTATTTAAACATTTTTAATTTTAAAAAAGTTAGTATTTACATTACTGAAATTATGTTTCTTAATTTTATAAAATGCGCTTTAAAGATCGTCCATAAAAACAACGAGACAATTGCAAAATATATGTTGAAGTTTTTAGCATTTTGATCATACCGATATACAGGGTGGCCATAAATAAAATGCACGTGTTTGAAGGGCTCAACACTTTAAACTATTTGGAGTATATTTCAAAGATTTGGTATTTATACTGTTTAAAGCATGCAGAAACAAGCTCTGCAATAATAATAATAATAATAATAATAATAATAATAATAATAATAAATGCAGTAGGTGGCGCTGTATATCATGAAAATAAAAAATAAAAAAGAAGAGAAAATTGAGAATTTCCTACCAGATAAATTAAAAAAAAAATTATCACAAGTTTCACATGATTCTACCCTAAGGTTTTAGCAAAAGGTGAAAGATTAGCTAGTATTATGAAATCGTAATGCGATTACGTATCGAGTTCGTATTATTTTCATCTTTTTTCTCACTAGTTTCTATTCAAAATAGATCAGTTTCAACCACGTGATCACCAGCCCACCAAAAGTTATCAACCAATCATAATCGTGGATTTGTAGCCAGTATTACGAGCCAACCAATCACAATCCACCATCTTTGATGGGCAAACAAAAAACAAACCTAGTTGCTAAGGTGGTTGCTAGGGTGTGACGTCAGTTGAAACTGATCTATTATCACCTTTTTTACTCAATTCTATCACCATAATGATAATCATTTGCATATTTGCTAATAAAACATCCGTAACTTTTAAGCTCTCTTTCGTTTTCATTTCAGAACTAATTTCTGATTGGCTGCTTTACGCACGCTAAATCTTGATAGGCTAGCTTCTAATTTCGGATTGGCTGTTGCAGTTGACAGTGCAATCCATAGCTTCATTTTCTGTTTTAAGTGCATTTTTTGCTATTTTTATATATTTTTTACATGGCTCCTTTAAGATGTGATATACAATTACTCATAGACAGGGAGTGGAGTTGCTTGCAACTGGGTATCTCCTTGAAACAATCGACTGTTTCACTGTTTAAAGTTTTAGCCATAAAGAGCCTTATAAAAACTCACATTTTAGCCAAAAAGAAAAAAAACGCGCTCTGTGAATAAAGTGTTTTTTTTTATATAAAAATATAGTAATTATAGAGCTGTTATGGAAGAATGCCGTCGTCTCAAAAGATATCGATTTAAAATGAGTTATTTTGTAAATATTTGCTAATAAAACATCCGTAACTTTTAAGCGCCATGTATTGGTAAATTTTTGAACTAATTATTCTTATTGCATAACTCGTTTCCGCATACTCTAAATAGTATAAATAGCAGAGCTTTTAAAAATATTCCAAATAGTTTATCTTGTAGAGCCCTTCAAAAACGTGCACTTTAATTATGTCCACCCGGTATTTAAAAACAATAAAACGAAAAAAAAATAATTTTGAGGACTGAAAAACCAGGAATCATTTAAAAGGAAATAGATGTAGTAAATAGCCTTTTCACATATTTTCAATTATCAAATCTTTAAAACATTTTGTCTGGAATGTACTACGAACGTCTAAATCCATTTGTCTAAATTCAAGTTAAAAATCGGAAAATTGATATGTTCGTCATATTTAGCAAAATGAAGAGTACCGTGTACCCATAGAGCTTTTCGTTTAAATACTTAAAAGAACGTACTTTTACGAAGAACATATTTTAAAGAATCCTTGAACAAAAAAGTAAAAAAATCTTCAAAATATAAATCTTATTTACACGTAAAAAACATCAAATGGTTCTTAATGAAAATAAACAACAACCACTTCCATGTTACCCATGATTCCGAATGGCGTTCTTGATCTTATGAAACCCTAGAAACTAATATATTTTCGAGATTTAAATAAATACTCTAAAGAATATAATAGTTTATTACTTAGTATCTGACCCGCCTGGCTCTGCCGGGGGCCGTGATAAAATTAAATAAATCTAAAGTTTGTATGATTTTGTATGTTTAACCTGATTTTGTATGATATTATTTATTTAAAAGTTCTGCCCACGCGACGGAAAATCCTTTATTTCCCCTTTCCGCTGACAGGAGGCACATTCTGATCTAAACCAACCTCCGACACGTTTTCCTGCTGCCTGCGGCACCGTATAGTAGGCGTGCTGTGCGCGCTTTGCAAAATCATTTAGTTCCACCTTCCACCGCCAGGGGGCGCACTCTTTTTCAAACAAACCACCTTCGGAACGAAACTCCCACATGTCTCCCCGCTGCCTCCGGCACAGTATAGCAGGCGTGCTGCAAAATCCTTTTGTTTCGCCTCCCACCGCCAGGGGCGCAATTTGTTCCATACGAACATCCGACACGGGTACCCATTGTATGAAGGAGTTGAATGAGCCAATTCCCGTTGACATCAGGCCCATAGAAATCTAGAAAATAATACGTCTCCTGGCGGTGGAAGGTAAAACTAAAATCTGTAACGCGATGAAAAACCAAGTCGAATCATCCAAACCCTGATGGGCTCGGTGGTTCTATGGGTTCGGTGATCGAGCCCATAGAACCGAGATAAGAATGCACAGTTACAGAAAAATCCTGTAAGACTGCCCGCCCGGTCAAGGCGCTCGGTCAAGTGTACAACAATAAATCACATACTTTGATTGTTGGTATGCATCAAGTGAATACGAGTTGTGTACTTTTATTAGGAACACAAGTTTTAATTATTAAAATAAATGTTTGAAGGGTTGGAATCAATTTAGATAATTTTTTATTTGTGGTTTTTTTTAAGCGATATTTTATACTACGACAAAATACACAAAGAGTATTTTTAAGATACATTCTTTCGGAAGGAAAAGTTTTAAATATTTTAAATTTATTTATAGCAAGTACAGAATAAATGCATATTAAAAAATTGTTTACCGATAATATTTTCGTCGGAGAATTTTTGGATGAATGGTAGAGTTGCTACGGTTTCCCTTAAAGTTAATTACAAACGTGATTCAAATAAATATGGCTTCCTGAAAAAATTAAGTATGTCAATAAGGCAGTCTAAAATTATAAAGGTAAGAATAATATTTTTATGCCATTTTAATGAAATTTCTTAGAAACGTAAATACGTCGTCACTTTTGTAGATTGCAGATCATTGTAGATCATTTTTAGGTGATAATTATTATGGACAACATGTAATTAATTTTTTTAAAATATAACATCAAATGAAGGCAGAATTCTGTTTACGGGTTTGACTGATTGTAATTAAATGCTTTATGCTTCTGAATAAGTTTATAATTAGATTCAATCACTTTTTATTTTCAAGATAAATTTAGTTTTTACGGAAATCGTTATTTGAAATTTCCGTTCTTTATATTTCAATTTTTTTGTATATAATACACTGCTCAAAACAATTAAAGGATATTTGAAGTTTTATATAAAATAAAGATATAAACGAAATTTTTTTTGCCGAAAATAGAAGAAGAGAATCACAAATGCAAATTTTTCTGGTTTTCAAACTGTGGAGTATGCAAATTTTGAGTTCGACGTCAAAAACGTCGCTTCAACGGCAGCGAATGAAATTTGACTTTCAACTGGATAAAAGAGAATGAAGACAAGGATGATCGGCATTCAGTGATTGCTTTGTTTCGATGAGTACGATGTCTCAGCGAAGTCATTTGACAGATTCAGAAGCTTGGAGAATTGTTCGTAGGTTAGAAGGGGGCCAAACTCAAGCCGAAGTAGCGCAAGCCATTGGAGTGTCACAAAGTGTCATTTCCAGGATCTGGAACCGTTTTTTGGAGAGTGGATGTGCAGGCCGAAGACCAGGGCAAGGTCGTAGACGGGCAACAACGCCCAATGAAGATCGGTATTTAGCGTTAACAGCTCGGAGACACCGAAACATGAACGCTACTCTTCTCCAACAACACCTTCGCTCGGCTACAGGCACCACGATTTCAACTCAGACTGTCCGAAACCGGCTCCATGCCGTAGGTCTGTATGCTCGCCGACCGATGGTATGTGTTAGATTAACATCAAGGCATCGTCGCGACCGCAGGGAGTGGGCAACCAAGCATGTCAACTGGAGGAGAAATGAATGGAGCAATATTCTGTTTTCTGACGAGTCCCGTTTTTCTGTGCATCCGGATAATAGGCGTATTTTCATCTGGAGGGACCGTGGCAGTAGGAATAATCCTGCGTTCGTGCACGAAAGTGTCAGATTTGGCGGTGGAGGAGTGTTGGTGTATGGTGGCATCTCCATTGACGGGCGCACTGACCTCTACATCATTCGAGATTGAGCTCTGACTGGTCGCCGATATAGGGATGAGATCCTCAGACCTATTGTAGTCCCTTACGCTGCAGCAATCGGAGATAACTTCATTTTAATGGACGATAACTGCAGGCCACATCGTGCAAACCTGGTGGAGGATTTCCTTTTCGAGGAAGGAATCGTTCGAATGGAATGGCCAGCGTGTTCTCCAGACAGGAATCCAATCGAGCACGTTTGGGACGCTCTAGGAAGACGAGTTTCTGGCCGCCAACAACCCCCACAAACTCTCCAAGAACTGGAAAGAGCTCTTCTGGAAGAGTGGGGCAGAATACCCCAACTCGTCATTAATAGCCTCATTGAGTCCATGCCTCAAAGGTGTTCAACGTTGCTGGCCGCCCGTGGAAACCATACCCCCTACAGAAAATGATTTTCTCTGAAGAAAACACCTTTTCTTATTCTTTTTTTGCCATATGCACAAATTGTGTTTTTTTCCTTTTGTACACAAATGCGCAATAAAATGCATTTTTTTCTGCCAAACATGTGTAATTTATTCTCATATAACCTACTATGTCTGTCGACCATGTATCAATCAGCTAAAAAGTTTCCCAGATACAAAATCCACCTAAAACTGCAATATCCTTTAATTGTTTTGAGCAGTGTATTTATAAAACGCTACAGGGGAAACTAAAACTGTTAAACTTATTAATTTTTTTTCTGTCTAAATCAGAACAATACAACTGTTTTTATTAATAAGAGTTCTCAATTAATGAAATCTCGCCGCCAGGGGGCACCGTGGCGAAGTACAATAGATGAGATATTAAATAAAAAGGCATTAGCTCCCTCCCCATGTCCGCAATATAACGAATAATTTGTTCAAGAAAAACCCGATGCAAACGTTTATTTTAATTATCATACCTATTGTCAAATAAGCTTTTACTTCTTACCCACTTGTTATTAAAGCACCTGCTTTCATTATACATATAATCTCATGATTTTCGTTTATCAAGTTCATTATTACTTACCCACCATACGTATAGGGTAAATCTTGTAATCGTTTTGAAATCGAAAAATTTTTTTTGACGGATTTACATGTTTCAGACACTGGAGATTCCGAAAAACATATTTTTAGAAAAAAAAAAATTGCCGTCCGTCTGTCAGTCTGTGTGTCTGTAAACACTCTATCTCCCGAAAAAATTGAGATAGAGACTTGAAATTTGGTATGTACTTAGTAAGTAATAATGGGAAGAAGCCTATTGAATTTCAGTAACCTCGATTATCCGGAACTATTTTTTTCTGACTCTCGAAATATTCGTTCTGATAAAAGGTATATAAAAATGTTCGAAATTGGTTATTTTAAGAAATGAATATAAAAGACAATAAAAAAAAACATAAATTTTGCATACAACATGAAGTCGATCGGATAATGAGTTGCCGAGATATTTGGAATCCTATTTGCCACACTCTTCGATTTTTCATGACCCTGTATTTCATCCAAATTTCAATTCAAAGATATATTTTAATTGGAAATGAGACGCTTAATCAGATGCATCAAACCGCTAGTTAATAGGATTATTGTTTTTGGAGTTATAAGGATGTTTCTTTTAAGCAATTCAGTAATCGAACCTTTAAAGTTTATGACGTCATCAAGACACGATTTTATTCGAATTGCAATGCATTTTATAAGTAGTTTACACATTTTTTATTTTAATATTTTACATTATGCATATCCATGATGGGTAAGTATTATGGTGGCCCCAAACGACTAGTTTTTTTAATTCGAAAATAGTTAATTTTATCATTATTGATCTTAAGAAAGTCGCCGATTGTGTGTACGAAAGTGATCTTGAATAAAAACATAAAAAGTCTAAAATAAATCATAATTTATTACTAAAATAGGTGTAAAATGAAAATAAAAGGTTTTAAAGCATTAAAACCATATAAATGTTAAAAGTTTCGCCGAAGTCCGGAGCACTTTCAAACAGAGCATGCCCATCATCAAGGGGACGAAATGAGACAAAATTTTGCAACTTCCAGAATGCACGCTCGTTAAAGAAGTCGAAACCACATCTGGAAAAAAGGGGGGTGGGGGGTGGATGAGTCTATTGAGCGAGATGGGTTATTCAAAACCAAATACGCCCCTGACATCAAATAGATTAAGCTAAATTTTAGGTATATGGCATGATAACTTATCATTACACGAGCCCTTTCCCTTGACAGCATCTTTATAGATTCTCGCAGTATGCATGTATTGTAATCGTTTGCTTGTGCTGCAATCTTTGCTTAAAAATATATCAATATCTGTTTTTTAAGTTAACTGAGATAATGCTGTAGATTGTTTTCAACGTACTATGTCTGTCATACGTTATTTTATTTTGTTTTGTAATTTCCTGGTTTTCATTCCTACATATGTAAATGTTTCCTTTTTGTTTTTATCTTTAAATGGGATGATATATATTCCTGATTTGTCATGCATATACATGGGATCTATTTAACTGTGACCAGATATTGTAATTTAGTTGGAGGTTTAGCAATTAATGTTATAGCATATTTCTTTAATGCAAATAGGATTCTTTCATAGAGTTGGGAAATATAGTGTATACTACAAAATTTTCAAACTGCGTATTATTCTTGTTAAGCTGTTTTGAAAGTTTTGCAACCGGAACACTATTCCGGAACAAGAACCGGAACAATATTCCGGTTCGTGAAACTATGACAAACATTGTTCCGGTTCTGGTTTGTGAAATCATGGTAAATATGTTTCCGGTTCGTGCAATTATTAAAATACATTGTTACAATTCGTGAAAAACAATAATACTTCCATTCCGCTTCAGGTTCATCTGATGTACTTAACACGCATTGATGTACATTGCTGTGATAAGTCACTACCCATATTCAATACTGTGAAGCGATTGCGATAGTTCCTACTCCAAGTGAACAGCTCAACTCAATGACTAAAATTGGCATTCATATTTCCTACAGTGAACACGATCCTACATTCAAACTTTTTAAATTTGAGTGACTAAATAAATGGGACAGGCCATACATCTAAGCTTTTTTATTTTAATCTTTTGATATAACGATGAATTAAGTTTGAATTTAGGCCTTACCGCGTTTGTTTAAACTCCGCTTATTGTTATAGGCAAAATTATTCGCCGTTTCTGGTACATAAACGTAGTGTTTTACATATATTACTTATTGTGTAACTCTCTCTGTAACTTTTTTTAAAAATTATTATTTAGAATCTTGAATACATTTTTTAAAATTGCTTTTGCATGGTTAGAAATGAATGTCGTCTAAACTTAAAAAAAAAAAAAAAAAAAAAAAAAAAAAAAAAAAAAAAAAAGGTTAGTCAACAATAATTTTGAAATTGGTCTCCAGTTCGAGCCCTGGATATAACATTAATTGCTAAATCTCCAACTAAATTAGAAAATCTGGTCCACAGGAAAATAGATCACATGGATATGCGTCACAAAGCAGGAATATATATAATCCCATTTAAAGATAAAAACAAAAAAGAAACATTTACATATGTAGGAATGACAACTAGGAAATTACAAGACAGAATAAAAGAACATGTGACAGACATAGCAAGAGAAAAACAATCTACGGCATTAGATAGTGATATATTTTTCAGCAAAGTAAAAATTACAGCGCAAGCAAACGATTACAATACGTGTGTGTATACTGCAGGAATCTAAGGAGATACTGACAAAGGAAAATAACTCATTGTAATGATATGTTACGTCATATATCTAAATTTTGTTTAATCTACTTGGCGTCAGTGGCGTATTTGGTTCTGAATAACCCATCTCGCTTAATAGACTCATCCTCCCTCTCCCCACCTTTATTTAAAAAATTGGTTTTACCTTCTGTTGTTTAACCAGCGCGCATTCTGGAAGTTACAGAATTTTGTCTCATTTCGTCCCCCTTGATGATGGCCAGGCTTTGGTTGAAAGCGCTCTGGATTTTGGTGAAATTTTTAATATCTATATCGTTTTAATGTTTTAAAACCTTTCATTTTCATTTTACACCTATTTTAGTAATAAATTATGATTCATTTTAAATGTTTTCATGTTTTTAATTAAGTATACAAAGGTGAATGTAATGTTTAAAAATTATATTAAAAAAAATCTATATAGTTTATAACTAGTAGATCTGTTTATTAAAATATTTTATAAGTCTTTAAGTGTACTGTAAACACGTTTGTAATCAGCATATATATTTTTATTTTAATGATAATAAGTGACATTTTTAGAATGTTTATGATCTTCTTGGAAGGACAGAATCTTTAGCGTGATGGTCGAAAGTATCCTATCCAACGTGACGTTAAAATTCTCAAGATCATGTCTTTAGATTGTCAATTTTTTTTCAGTTTTGAATATTTTTTAACAAAATTAACAAACCACATTTAATCTAGCACAGAATTGTTTCTGGAATTCAGATTGAATAGCTTGTTTTTATATATTCAGTTATTAAATTTTGAGTCTAAAAATGTAAATAGTTTTATAACATTTTAAAAAAAAACATTTGAATTTAGCTAATAAATATGATTTTATAATGATAGATTTTTAATGTAAAATATATTCATAAATTCAGTAAATCATCATAAATTAACGATTTTTATTGGTAAATTAACGGCTAACAAGACGTATTCTTAATACCATTAACAACTTAAATACTGTTATTTCACTTAAATAATGTAATATATACATTTTACATAAAACTTAAACACAGCATTTTATGATTTTTTTACTTGTTATTTTCTTAAACAAATTATTAAACTAAATTTTACTAAGATTGTTTTTAAAATCTTGTCTAATTATTTGAAATTAGATTAATAATACTTCTTTACTTAAAATGTTGTGAGTTTCAATATATTTATCTTATTATTCATTTATTAAATATTCATTATTATTTTTTAAATTAAACTTTGTTTAATAAAAATTATCTTAATTACAAAAATAAAATGAACGAAATACATAAATTGTTAATGTAAAAAATATTTATTTAAAACATGCAACAATTTCAATTTGAGTTTTTATTAAAATAGTAAATTCAAAAGTATGTATTTTAAGAAGAATCTATGTGAGAACGTCCTTGAAGATGAAGAATAAGTCTTCGAGAAAATAACTTCTTTATTTGAACTCTATTGTTAACAATATAAATTATTCATATTTTGCATAAATAATAAAATAAATTAAAAACGAAATTTCGATTTTTTTTTTCAATTCCATATAATTTGGAAAATATTAAATAAAATCAATTAAAATGAAATAAATCAAGCAATAGATAAGAACATTTTATTTTTTAATAATGTAATTTATATTGTTATTAATGTATTATTATATTGTTATTAATGTTTTATTGTTATTAATGTATTATTAATCATACTATAGGCTTTTTCAATATTTTTCAATTAATTTGTATTAGATTAGAAATATAAAAAAACTTCTTGCTAACTAAAAAGCACTGAACAAATAAATACTACATCAAAATGTTTATTTTAAAGGTTAAATTATTCCTATTAAATCTTTTTTGTTTAAGACGTGGATCATGTGCATTTTTATGAAGAACATATCTAAAAGAATCTATGAAAACAATCAGTCTATGAAGAAAACAATCTTATTTACTTTAAATCAACACAAATGTCTAAAATTAATGTTATTCATTCTTTATATCACAAAGAATAAATTTTGTGCAACATTAATAAAAATTGTAAATCTACACCACATCCAGTCTTAATTCATGCAACGTCTGCTTAAACTAAAGATATTCTGAAATTGTTTAAGATCCTGTTTAAATTTCAAGATCTTTTGAAAGTATCTTTTGTATCGTGAAATTAAAATTCTGGAGTATTTTCTTACGGTTGAGAACTTTTTAATGTTTTTTATTGTTGAGTATTTTCTGACAGCATTAAAAACCACTTAATCGAGCATGGAAAGTTTGCATTAATAAATACGACTTATTAAATTTCGTATCTTAAGTGTAATATTTTTATAACCTTTTAAGAAATATGATAATAAAAATTACTCTACAGTGATCGATTTTTAATGTAAAACAAATCTTTCAACATTTGTGACGATAGCAAAAATTAAATTGCGTTCAATAAGTAACAATGAATTAAAGTTTATTAATTATCTAATTAATGGTTATTTAGATAGATATATTTTTAATTTCATTATCCAATATAAAAATCCCATTTTAAGAAGAACAAAAAGAAACGAATTATTTTTTTCTTACCTTTTAAACTTATAAATCCTTAAATACATAATTTGTTAACATAAAGTTTTATTTTGAATATAAAATAATTTTCTTTAAAACTATTTTTATTAAAATATCGAAAGTATCCACTTTTACTAAATAGACTTTTATCAAAGAAATCCTGGAATAATGAAAAAATACTTTAAAAAAATTAAATGTTATCTACTTAAAAACGACATTAGCGTCAAAAATGAAAATTATTCATTTTTTTTTTTTTTTGCGTCACAAAGAATAAATTTTATGTAACATTTTAAGAATTGCAAGTCTACACGAGCTACAGTCTTAATTTATTCAAAATCTTCTTAGTTATTCTAAGATTGACAGGGCCGGATGTGCGAACTACCTTTCTATTACAAAATTAAAATTCTAGAGCATTTTTCTGTCTATCGTGATCTTTTAATATTTTTCAGGTTTATTTTATCTGATAACATTGAAAAGCATTTAATCGAGCACCGAATGCTATTAGTGAGATCTTGAAAAGTTTATTCTTACAAATAAAGTTATTAAATTTTGATTTTAAAGTACAACAAATTTATCACTTTTCAAATAGTCAGTTTGACATAGATAATAATAAAATATTTTGTAATGATCGATGATTAGTATCATAAAGACTAAATAAAAAATTCTTTCAGTATTTGGACAAAGGTCAAAAGCTTCAATAAATTAAACTTTATTACTTGTAAAATTTAAGCTTAAATAATTATTTGTCAATTTTATTATTAACTTTTTTATTAAAAATATTAAAAAATATTAAGCCACATAAAAAATAAATAATTTAAATTTAATGTAACGTAATAATATTTTAAAAAAATCGTTATATTAAAATAAAGATAATTTAGGAAATATTTCTCGCATAAAATTCAAATAATTAAAATTAAATTAAAGAAATAAAATTAAAATACATATTCTTAGCTAGGCTGAATTTAAGAAATAATAATCGCAAAAATTCAATTAAAATTTAATTGATAGGGTTTCATTATTTCTATTTTTTAAAGTATTATTTGCAGAATTAGTTGTGGATTTTTCTTGACTTAGTAAATTTAAAAGGACTAATTACACAACTTTCCCATAGGGTTTTTCGTTTTAAATGTGAGTGGTACAGGTTTATGATTAAAATTGTTGAAAATTTGCTTTTATGAAGAGAAATTTAAACGAATTCATGCACTATTAGAACAATTTTTTTTCAAAGAGAATGCTTTTTTTTTAAAGGAAAAAAAATATCTTTTAAACATGAAGTCACAAATTTTGAGCAACATTTTAAAGATTCATACATCTTAAACAAATCCATTCTAAATTTTCGCAGTGTGTGCTTAATCTAATGATGTTTTGAGATTGCTTATGATCTCCTCGTAAAAGAACATTGTTTGCCCGAGGATTGAAAGCCACTTTTCGCTTTTGAAATTAACATTTTTCATAAATCTGTTTTTTTTTTTTTTTTTTGTTCAACATATAAGTCATAAAAAAATAATTTGATAAACTGTCTAATAAACGTCTGGCTAGTAAGTTTTAAAACTATAAGATAAAAAAAAATTACAATCGCTTTGAAAAAGGGACGTAAATTTAAATTAAAAATTTTTGGGGAAAAAATGTTTTGTTTTTAAATTTTACTTAATTTTACAAAAACACACACATCAAAAACAACAAATTAAAGATAAATTTTAATGATCTTTTTTTTTAAATTTTCATTAATTATATTTACTTAATTATTATTAAGCTGAAAAGTTTATTTTTTGTCCAAAAATAATTAAAATTAAATTAATTATTTAAGAATAAAATATTAACAAATATAAAAGGTAATTTATTTTTGTATTGTAATTCTATTTAAATTTTCTTCATGAAATTTTATTAAATGAAAAGTATTAGATTTTTCTTTTCTCATTTAGCCCTTTTTTTAAAAAATCTTTAAATTACATATTTTTTACAGTTCAATTGAAGTTACTTGATTAAAGCTTCAATAATGATTGTTGTTTTTTTAAAAATTATTCGGTACAAATGCGAAAGGATGCTTTGTTTATGGATAACTACTTCAACGAGGACATCTTGGTTACTTTAAAGAAGACATAACAAACAAAAAAATATATCATCTTCTATGTAACAAGTGCCAAATTTACAATAATAGCAACATTATAAAAATTATAAAATTTTGACAAATACGGTCTTAATTAGTTCTCAAAATATTGAATCAAAAGGCATTCTGAGATGATTTATATCTCCTTGAAAGAGTAAGACGTTTAGTTGAAAGTTGAAAATATTTTTTCAATTTTGAAGTTGGAATTGTGAAATATTTTCCTCCTGATCTTTAAATTTATTTGTCAGTTTGGAGCGCTTTTTGACAGTATTAAAATTATTTAATCGTTTTCATTTTTTATAGAGATGTTTTTATGAATGTAAAATATGAAAATGTTTGTAGGTAGGTTGTAGATAATGTGTTGTATGCGAAAGTAGTGACAAAAATACAATATTGTGTAAATCAGTAAATTTCAACATTTCTACTGAAGTAGTGTGGGAGGCGTGACCATCAAGTATCAGCTATGTTACACCACTTGGTTTACGCGGAACAAAATGATCTTTGAGCTACTGAAAAAATAATGATTTGTTAATATATGCAAACTTTTGAGACATATAAGCAACTGCTTCAGGTGGCATTCTATCTTCATATTCCATCTTTTTATTTTTACCCTTTATCACATAAGTTTATCACATAAACTGGTAGAAGAAAGAATTCTTCAGCGTTTCAACAAGCTATAACAGTGATGGATTCCTCTTTTTTCGACGAAGTTAATGTGGAAAATAATGTACTTTCACGCCCTTTTCGGCTAAAACTAAGCCAGGTCGATTGTTCAACTGTAATCTAGATTCATCCGTGTTGAAAACGCTCGAGGGTTTATCAAACAACTCATTTTCTTCCAAAGTGTCATGGAATAGTTTGAAGTAGGCATCTATCTCTTCACGATTCATGGCTTCACTTCAGGCAAGCGACACACCTTCAGCTTTTCTAAGTTATATATTAGAAAAGCTGACGACTTAGGAAAATCTCGTCCAACAACTCTTTAAAAAAAATTGCAGTCACACTGATAAACAATCGTAAAATTCATAGTTATTATAAACTACTGAACATTACCTCTACTAACTTTAATTGCCTGCATTTGGATCTTATACCCAAATTTCACAAAACAACCATTAAATTCAGAACTTTTAATGCTTGTGGATGCACATTAAGTGTACATGCAGACTTGTATTTATATAACTATGAGCGTACATTTTGAAACAATAATATTAATTTATATCGTTATACTGATGACATCATATTAATCAATACCGTCCCATCACAAGTTTCTCAATTTCCAGTGAATTATCCTACTAATTTAGAATTAACTGAAAACGTATATAATAATACTATTCACTTGAATAATAACCAGTGAATTTTTACCCTGCTTTTCCAAGCCGGCAGAGTAAAAAATGTTCCAAGACGGGAATTGAACCCGAGTACTCAGAATAGTGCTCTAAGGCTCTACCACTGAGCTACAAGGAACGATATTCCAACTCGGCATTTCTCACTCTTACATATGTCGGACCGGCTACAACCGCAGCACAAGATGGAAATGTCATCATGAGCACGCAAATTTTTGCGGCAACCATGAGACGACAATACAAAGCTCAGGATACGACAGCACATAGTTAATTTTTAATTCATTTTCAGCAATGAATTACGTCTGTAATCCTTGAATAATAACCAATGAATTTTTTACTCCACTTTTTCCAATTGTAAACTGACAGAGTGAAAAATGCCCAAGCCGGGAATTGAACACGGGAACTCAGAATGGCGCTCTGAGGCTCTATATACATCACTGATCTGAAGAAGAATGTCCGCTACTGTCATGTTTCTTGCTGTCATAAACCAGATTACTACCACATTTCCTTATCGGCGGGATGATCAACTTGAACATGTTTATTGCTCACTCTAAAGCAACACAGTGGCACCGTAGGCACACAACTGGTGTCTTCTGTAGCACAAGGTATGCCGGGAATTTGAGCTCATGCGTTTTGCTGCAGCGAGCTAGATATATATAGATATTTGGTAACGGGACTTACTTTTAAAATAATCCTCGTATACATACATATCATATATATATATATATATATATATATATATATATATATATATATATATATGTAATAGGATTAAAGGAAGAATATCTTCTTTAATGTTTCATTTCATTTACGTTCCAAGCTGTTTAATATTAATAATAAGTCTGTCATCGAATTAATATTAATAACTACTTGTATGGAACAATCATCGTTTTTTCTGAAATATTTGAAAAAATGTAAATTTTCGACAAATAATTAGTTGATTCAAATTGCATTCTGGGATATTTTGTGGTCTCCTTGAATAATTAAGATATTTGCTTCAGGGTTAAAAGTACTCTTTCAATCGCGAAGATAAAATGGGAAATATATTTCTTTTGATCTTGTTTATTTATTTATTTATTTATTTATTTATTTATATAAATTTTGGAACACTTTTTGAGTATTAAAAATTTTTAACCGATTTTTGAATTTTTGAGTGATGGAATCCAAAAATATATTTTCGAAAATTGATATGGAATTCTGAACATAAAAGGTAGAAATTGCATGATATTAAAAAATTATGAATTTTTGAAAAATGGTAAATTTTCAATAAATACAGTCACCAATAAATTGTTCACTAATTGTTGAATCAAAAGGAATTCTGAAATCGTTTTCGAACTCCTTGAAGATAACAAATTTTGCTTAAATTGCAAAGGTAACATTTGAAACATTTTTCTCTTATTACTTGATCTTTTTTTTTTTTTTTTTTTTTTTTTTTTTCTGGCGCAGTTTTTGACAGTATTGAAAATGTTCAACAGACTGTTGAATTTTCAAACTATTTAATTTCAAAATATTTATTTTTGAAAATATATATGTAATTTTGCATCATAAATGTAAAAATATTATAACATTAAAAAATTTAAAATTGGAGAAAAAAATTGCCTTATTAGCAAATATTATTTACACACCAGAGTGGCTAAGATATATTATCCATATATTAATTACTTTTAACTTTTTGATTTCCTTCTTGCTCATTACTTTGTTGGTAATGTATTATCTGTATACATACATAATTTCGTTGACACTAAATATACCAACAACCGGTCATTTGACCGGTACCAAAGGAAAATATTTCTATTCGAACCAGAAAGTTCTATGTAAAATAATAAAATACAAATCACTCAAAAATAAGTTGAATAAAAGAGTTAAGAAATAGTTTTAAATAAAAATTGTCGTGGGAAATATTTTTATAAAACTTGATTAAAATTTTCGATATGCGAAGCGTTTATTATATGCTTACACACACACATATATATATATATATATATATATATCTTACATACTTACTTATATATTTACATACATCTTAGGACAATTTTGCACACAACAACCTACTATACACCACAGACATAACAACCCTTTATTCAACAAATGAAATGATGAAGCTTTCATAATACCTATCTACGACACATTGATCTCTTGAGCAATATTTAATTGCATTATTGGCGTAATTTTAATAAACGTGACACAATGTGTCTTCAGTGATTCAAAGCAACTCTTTCATTTACTGAAATTACCTAATAAAAAATAATTGTAATCCGTCATTGAAACTGAATCATCTGAATCATTTCATCTATGAAATTGAATAAATTGTTAGAGTTAGTCGAAATTTATAGCATGAAAAACTACGGATCATCTTACGCTTCGATGGCGTGCGCTTTTCTCTTTTACTGAAAAAATAGTTTTTTAAATGCACTAGGTAAATAAATAGAGGTAAGGAATTTATCCACTTACCTTATTCTTCTTTGGAGATGTGCAGGTGTCCATAATTAGATTTCGATGTGTCCAGAGAGTTTAATCCATAGGGCGCAAACACAAGAATATCCAGAGAGCTGCTGGTGTCGAGAAAACGCTGCTTATATTTGGGAAAATAGTAAGTAATTTTAGATAAAATAATTATATCCATTTAACTATGATTTAAATTTAATTATACTTGTTTAAATGTTACTCGATATGAGGAGTCTTACCATCTGCTCCTCTTAATTTTAAGCATTACATTGTGATACGACCTTCTTGGTTTGTAAAATTTTAGAGTCTATAAAAGAAAGTTTTTACCGCCTGTGTAATGATCAGTTCTTTCATTTTTGGGGAAAAAACAGGTCATTCATCGGATCAAAGACGATTACTGTAGAATGCCTAGGTGGGGCGTAATGCCTACGTTTACTTCATATCTAGATGAGAACAGTCTATGGAGATGGTATCAGAAGATTCAGAAATATAAAAGTTCTGTCGCAGCAGGCTGCGGTGGAATGATGCTGATGTAGGAGCAATCCCGATGTGCGCTTTGATGCTCTGATTGGTGTCGGAATGGTGAGCATAGGGGGGAGAGGGGAAAAACCCCATCAGATCCAAACATTTTAAAAAAAATTTTAAAAATCTAATATCTTATGCAAACAACTCATTTTAAATAAGATTCAAACAATTAGTTTATATAAGATTCATATAATTAAATTAGGTAAGATGCAAAGAAAATTAAGTATAGTTACAATTAATATGCAAAAAATAATATAAATAAATATTATTATTTATTTTTTTCCTTCCAATAGCCAGAGAGCTAAATAGGAAAGTTAGCAGAACACGATTTCAAAAGCAAGGCGGGAAGACGTCAAAAGGAAAATTTTAGTGTAAGAATGTCAAATGGGAATAACAATGCAGGTACCATAATTTTTTTGAATTTGGAATACCACAACGAAGCGTTTAAAGTGGCTCCCTTCTTCTTTTTTTGGAAGGCGGAGCAAAGGCGTTATCTCTAGTCAAGATGGCAAGCGGTCTCTTCTTCCTTCTACTGCTATTTACAGTGTAAGGTTGAATGGACCGCAACACTTCATTGGGTATTAAAAGGCGATCTCTGTGGAAATTTCGTGCAAGTTTTTTAATAACTTGCTAGATAGGCCTAATATTGAAATTAGCATGGATGACGTCATTCCGGACAAACGTTGTCGCCTTGCAAATCCTACGTAATAAAGAGTTTCGAAAAAATTGAATTTTCTGCATCCGATTTTTACAGACTGAACCCCAGAAAACTGACCCGTAGGTCATGGTTGATCTGATGAAGGACTTATACAGTAACAATTTATTCGAGTGTGACAGACGGCTGTGATAAGCCAGTAAAGATTTAAGGGATCCTTGAGCTTTGGTTGATTTGACAATTACGTCTTTAATTTGCCTAGCTCAGGTTAATTTTGAATCTAGATAGATACCTAGATATTTGTAATTGGTGACCCAGGGTATGAATTCACCATTGAGAGAAAGATTAACAGTTGGGGAGATAGATTCGTGGAAAAAATCATGCCGGCACTTTTTGCTGCGTTGACATTAATACGCCAATTTTTAAGCCAGATTTGAAGGGCCAAGAGATAGGCTTGGAGTTTAGCCATCACAATGTCTAATGAAATATCGCTGGTCATGATGGCCGTGTCGTTCGCATATAATGCTAAGAGGACATCGGGAATAATGAGAGGAATATCATTAATGTAGAAGTTGAACATCTAGGTGCTTAACAGACTACCCTGAGGGACGCCTGCCTCGATAATGCGAGAAGAGGAAAAAGAGTTATTAACTTTAACAGAGAAGGTCCTACCGTTAAGGTACTTTTAGAAAATAAGGATACATTGAGGCGGGACCTTGAGCAGAATTAATTTATAAATAAGTCCATAATGCCAAACCCGATCGAAGGCTTTAGCAATATCTATGAATACGACACCAGTTTTTTGTCTACGAAAGAAACCCTCGTGAACGAGTTCAGTTGCTCTCCAAAGCTGGTGCTATGTCGAGTGTTTGGGCATGAACCCAAACTGCTCGGGTATAATAATCGAATTGGTGGTAACGAACTCTTTCAGACGATTTGTAAGTATGTATTCATAGACCTTAGACAAGCAGGATAAGAGGGAAATAGGTCTGAAGCTAGGAGGGGCGTGCCTGTCCTGTCCCAGTTTTGGGACCGGGACAATCAGCGCCTTCTTCCAGCAGTCAGGAAACATACAGAGATTTAAAATGCAATTAATTAGAATAGTTAGAAAGAAAATGAAGTTAAGTGGGAGATGCAAGAGAATATTGGTAGATATTCTATCGAGATCGGGCGATTTGTTCTTCTTGAGATTCCTGATATAAGAAATCACCTCAGAGGGGAGTGCAGGATATTGTGTGAAGTGTTTAAGAAGCGTTCAACCTGTGTGTTGACAATGTCGACAGTCCTAGGATTGGAGAGGTCGCTATTGAGTGTAAATTGGCTTCTAAGACTGTCTGCAATGAGCTCAGCTTTGTCTGTGTTAGAGTAGGCTATATCGTTTAGGCCATTTAAGGCCGGAATGTGTGTTCGTGTCCTACGAATGCGGGCCGTTGCCGACCAAATTGTGTTGTCAGCTGCCGATAAAGGCTCCATGTAAGTATTCCAACGTGAAGTACTAAACTCCTTGATTGCAGCAGAAACCTGGTGTTTTTTTCTGTTAAGTCCATTTTTTAAGAGGGGGTCCCTAGACGTCTGCCAGTCCCGTATTAAACAATTTCTCTCTCTTTTCAAATCTCTGACGTGCTCAGGTAGTCGAAACGCATCAACCACCCTCTGCCTAGGTTTCGCAACTTCTTGGAAAGCATTATGGAGTGAGTCTCCAAATGTTTAAATAAAATAAGTTAAGTCTTCGGCCGAGTGAATTTCAGTAGGCGGGGGTGTCCATGTTTTCTAGGACATGACTGAAGTACTTCCAATTGACCGAGAAGGCCTGGGGGAAATTACGCTATTCATCATAAGGATGATGCAAAGGATCGTTAGCACTTTCAATTTCTGAGTTCAAGGACTTGGTATTACATTTTTGGGTTATTCACAGTCATTAAATTTGATTAGCATATCTTCCGTGCGTTCTTTTATCTTAATTGGGTGATTACAGTTTGGTTTTTCAATATAAATAAAATATAAAACAAATGTGACACAATCTGTTTTTGATGATTCAAAGCAATAAGCAAATCTTTCATCTACTGAATATATGTAATAATGAATAATTGTAATGTGTCATTATTAGAATAAAACTGAATAAACAAAATAAAAAGCAAGCGTGACACAATGTGTTTTCGGCAATTGAAAGCAATGAGCAACTGTTTTATTTACTGAATTTATTTAATAACATTCATAATTAGAATGCATCATTAGTACTATGAAACTGAATAAAAAAATAAAAAAAAAACAATCATGACACAATGTATTATCGGCTATTAAAAGCAACTCTTAAATTTATTGAATTTATGTAATACAGAATAATTGTAATGCATAATTCATTCTCTGAAACTGAATAAATAAAATGAAAAACAAACGTGATACAATGTATTTTCGGCGATTAAAGCAATAAGCAAATCTTTCATCGACCGAATTTATGTAATAATAAATAATTATGATGTACCATTATTACTATGGAACTGAATAAATAAAATAACACATTTTTCGTTAGTGTTTGGATAAATGTCAGGAATCTTACAGTATTTAAAAAATCATAATCAATTAAGTACTGATAATCGTTGATTAATGTCTGAGTAATTCCTGTTCAAATTTTATTCTTAAATTTACCAATTACAAAAATAGAATAACATTAAAAAATAAGAAGATCATATAAATTTAAACGTATGAACTGATTTAGAATTTATTATGTTTTTGTTTTTGTTTTTAATCTGTACGCAATTTAAAAGCTACTATTCTCAGAAAAATCAATTTAATAGAAATAAACTGTTGAAAGAAAAAATGAAATAATATTTTTTTGAATTATTTGCACTTATATATATTAGTCATATAAAAATAAATTATTTTAATTTATAACAATACAGTTTCATTATTATTTCTTTACATTAATTTTTATTCGATTCACTTTATTAAACTAAAACTATGTCATTAATTTGTTATTAACAACTTTTTTTTAAAGTGCTTTTTACAAACTTCTTTATACAATTATTTTTTTCTATAATCAAAGCCAATGAAGCTTTTTGATTAAAACATTAAAAATATGCTTTTTGATCAAGAAAGAAAATACATTAAAAAAATTGAACTAAAAGATTTAAACACACACACACACACACACACACACACACACATATATATATATATCTTATTCATTTTAAAACGGTATAATGTGTCAAAAATCAAGAAATATATTTGTCTTTAAAGTACAAAAAGCATATTTTGTTACACATTTTAAAGATTTGTAAATTTGCACCAGCTTTAATTCATTCAATACCACGTTTAATCGAAAGGTGTTCTGAGGCGGTTTGTAATCTTGTTGAATGAGCCAAGATCTTTGAGTAAAGATTAGAAGAACTCTTTCTGTTGCGAAGTTAAATTTTTGAAGTATTTGTCTCTCTATCTTGATTTTTATAAAGTTTTCCACTTTGAATTATATTCCGAAAGCATTAATAATAATCGAATGCTTAATGTTTTTAGAAAATTTATCGGAATGTTAAAATTTTTTAAACAGTTAATGAGTTTTGAATTCACAGTGTGACATTTTCATGATTTAAAATAAGAGAAGATTAAAAAGGTATTACATAGCTAAAGTACTAGTTTACATAACTGTAGTTACTAGTTTCAGAAAAATCAATTATTAGAAATCAATTGTTAAAAAAAAAGTAAAATTTTAATTTTTAGATTAGTTAAATTATCTAAAATTATCTCTATTAATAATTACTCCTACTAATATTAAATTTACTAGAACTAATCTAAAATCCATTTTTAGGTTAATTTTTGATTAAGTTTTGAAGACTGAAAAGGAATTACCCAGCTAAGGTTTATTTATGTAACTAAAAGGTACTAGTTTCAGACAATCAATTAATAAAACTAAACCGTTGAAAAAAATATGAAATATTAATTTTTGGATTAATTTACAGTTACATATATTAGCCATATAATAATAAATTGTTTTAATTATTATAATACGATTTCATTATTATTTCTTTACATTAATTTTTATTCCTTTAACTTTATTAAACTAAAAATACGTTATTAATTGTCTATTTACAACTTATTTTAAAAAGCGCTTATTACATAACTTCTTTATGTAATTATTTATTCTAAAATCCAATCAAATCCATCCAAGTTTTTTCTTTTTTTAAAGCATTAAACATGTGCTCTTTGATGAAGAAATAAAATAAATAAAAATTACTTGAACTAAAAGAACTAAACATAAAAATATATATATATATATACCTTATTCATTTTAAAGCAGCATAATCGTCAAAAATCAAGAAATATATTCATCTTTAAAGGACAAAAAGCATATCTTATGCAACATTTTAAAGATTTGTAAATTTGCAGCAGTTTTAATCCATTCAATACCACGTTTAATCGAAAGGTGTTCTGAGGCGGTTTGTAATCTTGTTGAAAGAGCCAAGATCTTTGAGTAAAGGATAGAAGAACTCTTTCTGTTGCTAAGTTAAAATTTTGGAGCATTTGTTTCTTTATCTTCATTTTTATAAGTTTTTCCATTTTGAATTATTTGCTGAAAGCATTAATAATAATCAAGTGCTTATTGCTTTTTGAAAAGTTTCTTGGAATGTTGGTTTTTGAAAACAGTTACTGAGTTTTGAATTTAAAGTGTGGAATTTTCGTGAGTTAAAAAAAAGAGAAGATTAAAAAAGGAACATAGCCGCTAATTCATTCTATACCGTACTTAATTGAATGGTGTTCTTAGGCGGTTTGTAATATTGTTGAAAGAGCCAAGATCTTTCACTGAAGGTTTGAAGAACTCTTTCTGTTGCGAAATTGAAATTTTGGAGTATTTGTCTCTCTATCTTGATTTCCATGAAGGTTTCTATTTTGGATTATTTTCTGAAAGCATTGATGATAATAGAATGCTTATTTTTTTTTAATAAAGTTTCGTGGAATGTTTGTTTTTGAAAATAGTTTTTGAGTTATGAATTTGAAATGCGACATTTTCATGACTTAAAATGAAAGAAAGAATTACATAGCCACTAACCATCTGGTTCTTTAAAATTAAAATAAACATATTTTGAACCAGAAATTTTAATTAACAAACGACTAAGTGCTATATAGAAACTAGGCACAATTTATATAAAAAAAAAAAAAACTTATGATTCAAAATATATTTATTTGTCTTTAAAAAACCTGGTTGGTCGGTAGCTATGAAACTAAATGATTATAATTGTTTTTACAGTCTTGGGAATATTTTCGAAATTTAACTGTATTCGAAATTCTTTCTGCATTTTGGCTTAAAGATTTTATTGTAAATTGACACAATTTATTTCCCAAATTTTAATAATAAACAGAGTTGGAGTATGTATGCATCAAACTCAAAATGCAAGAATTTGTTTTAATTTTAAAAGAGAACATTTTATATAAATGGAAACCATACATAAATAACCACCCCTTTAGAATGAATTTTTATAAAATGCATAAATATACATCATACATAGAGCATACAAAAAGCATACATACTTAATGTACATCGAACTCGCTTCTCAACTTTATTTTACCATTGCAAAAAATTTCATTAATAAGATGAAACTCAAACGTATGATTCATAATAACAGAAATTTACAATGTTCACTTCTAAAAAATATTTACAATGTCCTTTTTCTAAAAACAAAACTGTTTTTTAATAATTGAAAATTATAGTAGGATAATTGAATGCCTTTTATTACTGTTACTATACTGTTACTATAAAATAAACAGTTTTCCTATCGCCATTACAAAAATTAATCTGAATGAAATACTTTCACTAGTTTATATTTTATAAAAATTCTTAAAAACTTGAAGCAATCTTAGAGAATTTAGATGATTTTGTTTGAGTTTTTCTGAAAGGCCAGTCTTCTTTCTATGGCTATGAAATATTTTCTTTCTAAATTGTTAAATGAACATTTTGAAGTATTTTTGGCATGGTAGTTTATTTCATTTTATTTTATTTTTAATCTTGAAAATAAACAAAATGATCTTCGGAAGATATTTCTTTAATTTCTCATAAGCAGATGATTTATTTTGTCCGATGGTTTAAATGAATTTGAAAAGTTTCAATAAAACTACCTTTCAAAATATTTTAATAGATTAAGGAAAAACCCTAAAACTATTATGTCAGCTTTTAAAGTACAATTTATTGATTAAACTTACTAACAAGTAATTTTTAAGAAAATGGGATATCAACTTCAAGTAACTCTTTCTGAATCCATGACTTGTTTGTAAATATGCAAAAGAATAAAAAAACTTATATAATTAATTTTGATTATTATTTATTTATTTATTTATTGTGCGCCAGTTAGCAATGTTTTAGCGAGAGTGATTTGGCGGAGTGCTTTTTGTGTTAAACTTTTATTATTATCCATATTCATTTTAATTTACTTTGTTTCCAGTAGAGTGCCTTTATAAATAGAATGAGTGACAAAATACACAAAGGCCACCTGCTCAGATTGGAAGTTTCTGTCCAAACTGTGACAACCCACATCTCATAACTTGGCAATACTTACCTGTATAAGTTTGATTAGACGAATGAGACAACTCAACAGACATTTGCTTGGCGATGATGAAAGCTCACCAAGTTTTGTCCAAAATCATCCCGACGAAAAAAATTTTATTGGCTGTATGTCGCCAGTAACTTATTTTTAAAGGCACTTCAATTTCCAGCAGCGCTCACGTTTGACTAAAGTTGAAAGAATCCCGGTTTATTCTCACGTTTAAACTGTGTTTTTTTTTCAGTCTCTGCAACTCTTCGTTTAGACAAGCACACATTAAAATTTTTGGCGTGTCCCTGTAATAAAACTATACACGATATGATAACTATTTATAGTTTAAACTTTTCCTGATGCATGAGAAATGTAGTGCAGAAAGTTACATTCCAATCCGTTCAGTTATTATTGAGAAAATGACTGACATACATACATACGTATTAGAGTGGCCCTTAGCAATAGGCAATTTTCTGAAAGTAAAAATCTTCCTGTTCCCACTGATAAATCCTGTTCCAATCAACAAAAAAAAGGGCTGTGCAAAATTTTAGCTCAATCGGAAAGCTTTAAGGCGACCCTCAAATGCCTTGAAGTTGTAACATTGCATACTCAAAGAGTAAATCCGTTCAAAAACGGCATATTCTTCCCTATCTTGACAATTTTTTTCTTCTAACAGAAGTTCAGGTAGACGCATCCAACCAACCCACCCCAACTGTTGTTTAAAAACGTTCTAAATCATAATTACCAGAATTTAATTTGAAAATTTCCAAAAAAATCGTTAAAAAGTTAGAAAATATTAGGATTTTTTAATAAAGCTCACAACCGCTATGAGAGAAACATATTTTTATTTCCAACAATAATTGCTATAGCATCAAAAACATAATATGAACAGTGTACACACTGAACAATGTGAACACTTTTTAGTGTTGTGTGAAAACTAGACATTGAACATTATTTATTCCGAAGAGAGAATTTAGTAGCAATTGGGCATTTCTTACGGTTGTCGCTAACGATCTGTAAAACAAATTGTTTCTCAGTTTCATTTTTTGTGAGAATGTTATTGTAAGCCTGAATGTGTTTGACAGCTCTTTCTGCCACATCATTCACAACAGCCGTCTTCTCAAGTTTTTCAAGTCCACTTTTGTAACTAGGATCGTCCTTCCATGTTGAAGGATCTTTTTTGAGGAATTCGGTGCTGATAGAAAATCTCGTGAAGAAATATTTTGTATCAAAAGTTACAAAAGACGAAAACTCGATGTTTGAAAAGAAAAAAAAATCATTTTTGTTCATAATATACCTTTTCGGTTTATTTTCTTATTCCGCTCTTTAAACTTTATCTGCTTCCAGCATAACTTGAGCCATATTTGACTTAATCTCTATCGGATCATTATCCGCAAATATCGATAGAGCCACAGTTTCGGGAGCTAAGTATCACAGATGGTTGGAGAATTTTTTAGATGCAGCTTGACTGATATCTGTATCAATATCCTGATAGTTTATCAGTTGACGCATGAATAGGAAATCATGATAAGGTGCTTTTATTGCTTCGGATGACATAAACCAGGCCCAAACATACACTCGAGCAAGAAAAATACATATTCTTCTTATAGAACTCTTCTCCTTATGTGTTATTTGAAATTGATCTTGAAACATGTATATTTTAAATGCATAAATTGCTTTTGACATCCACCTAGCATGACTTACAGCTCCTGGCATACGAAACAATGTTCCATTCTTCGGAATGCCACCAAGAAAGATCATTGTTAACTCCAACAATTCTCGGTAATCACCTCGCTGTTGTTTCTGCGTAGAACGGTGGTATTCAAGAAATCTAAGAAGGGTAGAGTGGACATCATCTGGCACTTCACTGCTACCAGTCATGTAAACATTCTTATTCAATTTCGTCCAAATGTCTCTAAATCTTTTGAAAAATGCCATGTCTGGACCAGAAGTTGCACCCATCAGTGAATCGAAACAGCTTCTCAAAACTAACTCATACATGTGGTACCGGCAAGGGAAGCACAACAAGTCGCGATTGATTTTTTTTTTCTATTTTTGTGAAGGCACCATTTATTCGACCTGTGTTGCTTGCTGTCGTATCACAGCAAAGTGTTTGAATTTTGTCAGCTATTCCCCATTTTTCTACTGTTTGGTAAACAGCCATTGTTTTCTCTTCTCCTGAAGATGTTGGGATTTCAGGGACTCCCAAAAGTTGCTCCTTGCCTTGAAAAGTTGCTATTATTGCCAGTCTGTCTACCTTTTCAATTCCTGTGAGTGCTGGGAGCAGCTTTCCCTCCCAGTGCAACACTAATTCTTGACAGTCATTTAGGATACATTTTTTCTGTATTTCTGTGTGTTTGGCCTCTCTAAATTGTTTTCTAAGGCGTTGAAAAGAAGTGCGATTTATTACAAGGTTTTCAGTATCACTTCCGAAAGCTTCTGAAGCAGCCATTAATATGTAAACCGCATTTCGGTCAGTGATTTTGCATCTATCAAAAACTTCAGAAAGACGGGGAGTAAAGAATTGCAATATACCTCAAGGGGCTGAAACTGCTGTTGATGCTACGGTTGTAGTTGTTTCTGATATTTTCTGATCAATGACAGAAGAAAGTTTACTGTCATCGTCACCACCACTGCTTTCGCTGCTTTTGCCACCAATGTTGTGTGGAGGTGTTTCCCTACACCTGCGATCTGCACCCTTTTTTGCAAATTGCTTTCTACTTTATATTTATGGTAATGTAACCTTTTAAATACTATGAATAAGCCTGGACAGTTTTTTTATTTAAGATAAAATTATATATGAGTTAAAACTATTTTACTTGAAAAAATGTTTTTTCGGGCAGTAATTTCAAAATTTCATGTTCGATGTGGGTCGCCTTGCAGTTGTCTAATTGAGCTAAAAATTTGCATACATTGTTTTTTTGTTAATTGGAACAATATTGGGGGGTGGGAGCTAAACTTTTAGAAAGTTCAAAAATAAGGGCCACTTTAATACGTATACATACATACGTATATAACAGCCAAAATCAGAAGTATTTTCTTTTGTAGACGCTTAAAAACGACCATGTGAAAAAGTTTGACGATTTTTAACCTATGAATTCATGGGAAGAGAACTGTTTTAACCTTCCTAGTAACATTGCGTTTTTTTATCTCCCCTCTCCTCTCCTCCCCCCCCCCCCTTATTTTTTCTTGTTTTGAAGATTTTTCATGTTTCGAAACAGAGAAAAATATCGATTTAAACTTAAAAATGAAATTAAATAGACATGTCGTAGAAAGAAGCTACATTTAATATAATTATTGTGCTGTCCTCTAAAAAAAACCCAGTGTGAAATGTTTCCTAAAAAAAACCCACCCTAGTATTTTATCAAATATTTCACTGAAGTCAATTTTTGGTTTTGCCCTGTTTCTATACACCATTTGCAACAGTAAAAACATTTGATAATGCCTAAGGAGTGTTTATTTAGTTTTAAAATAATTTAATCTAATAATGCAGAATTTTGGCAAAACATGAACTTCATTTTCACATATTTGCTTGTTATAATACGTTATGTTAGAATGATGTACATCAATTTTGAAATGTTTTTATGTTAAACCATTAAAATGTGAATAAAATGTTACATTTTCAGCTGATTATGTCATGTAGAGCTCGGCTGGCGACCTTTGAAAATGGAGCTAAAAAAAACCCAAAAATTTTTTTCAATACATAAATGATAAAATATACAATTTTTTTAAAAAAAGACATTTATTTTTAAGGAACATAATTAAATTATGCAAATTTAATGCATATTGAAAGCACTTCTAAGGATTTTTTTTTTTTAGTTTGTCATAAAAAAAAAAATCTATGTTTGCAAAATTAAAACCCATCAATCTTTTTTACACAGAGATACCCTTCACTTGTATTTTACACATTAGTTTGATGTTTCCAAACTTTTATTTATTTTATTTTATTCACTTTTTTAACTTTTTAATGCAAAATATTTTACTTAAGGTAGGAATAACTAATACAGATGCATAGCTGCTAATTTGTACTATTTATCTTCTAAGCATACAGATGAACTGTAAGTTTGTGCAGTTTTGTGCAAAACACAGTAAATGAATTGCAAAATATCATTTTGTCTTTCACATAAAAGGTAAGACTTGAAATCTGATACATTCCCCCTTTCTTATGTAATTTAAAATATACCACAGAAGAAAATCGTAATACAATTCAGGAAGGAAGTGGCAGCAATTTAATCAGCAAATTTTCTTTCAAGAACAAGAGTGCACCCTGTCTCGAAGTATGTGTCACCGATGAACTTCATTATCTTTGCTTTATCATCTGAGAAGGTAAAGCCAGGGTTGTAATTTTGATCAGTCAAAACTCATTTTAACCAGGATTGTGGTCAAAACTGGTTTTAACCATTTAAAAGTGGTCAAATTTGCTTCAACCACTCAAAAGTAATTGAAACTCTATTAAAAAGACATTTGAAATTTTTGGACTTCATAATGCACCTGGTGAATTGTTGTGCAAACTCTTCAACAATAAAGATAATTTTCAAAGTTTGATCTGAGTTAGCCTTAATACAGAAAAAGTCATTACTTGATAAGTAACACATGTTGCATTAAATTTATTTTAATAAAATAAATTTTAATTTAATTTTCCAAATCAAAATGAGTCTTAATTACTGATGATCAAAACATATTTTGACCAGGAAATTTAAAACTGTTATTTTCCATGTTTAAACCAATACAACCCTGGGACTAAAATTATTAGGTAGACCAACAAGGGCTAATAATATTAGGTAAAAGGCAAAATTGGGAAATTTCATTAGTGGCCAGTGGAAGCAGTTTTATAAGTGGCCACTAACTTTAAACTAGTAGCCACTTTTTTATTTAAAAGTGTTAAACAGTGAACTTTTGTTAAATTTTTTATTAGTATTAATCTAAAATTAAATAGCCCAAATAAATATGTTAATATAAACATATTGCAACCAGCAAAAGTAGAATCCTTGATAAAATGCAACAAAATTTTACTCTCTCCTTGTGGGAAAAGTGCCATAAGGTGGCCGCTGGCAGACGTATTTAGAAAAGGAAATGGAAATTTATTTGGTGCCAAATATGGGCTAAAGGTTCAGGTATGATAGTATGACTTGATACTTGCTGCCCCTAGGGTTACTGTATCAATGGTAGGAAAAAGTAAAAGCATTAAAAATCTGCACATGCAAAAATGTTGAAGAAATGTGATTAGTAAAATAAGATTTTTTGTGGTAATGTTGGCAGATGTTCTGGAAACAGCACCAATCTATTCCTTTTATTACTTAAGTACTCAATATTTTTTAATATCAATTAGATACACTTTTTTTCTAGATTGACACTGATCAATTTAATAAAACACAAACTACAGCTCGTACAAGATGAAAGAAAACAATAAAGATGAGTGTTTCAGTTATTACACAAAAAGAAATAGATTAAGTGTTAAAATCGCACTAATTTCCAAGCACTTAAAAGCATTGTAATCACTCTTCGCTGCATTCAAAAACAAGCATTGAGAATGAAAGTACTACTACTAGTGAAGATGGCAGTCAGGAAAAAAATAAATCTTTATGGAACTCAGATTTATCAGATACAGATATGCATAATACAGAAGAAGCCGCAATTTTGAACACGGCAAGTGATATTACCGATAATGAAGACAATGATTTATTCTGTTCTGTATAAGAAGCTGAGAAGTTACAATGTGGCCAGTAGGTGATTATTAAATAAGATGATTTAAAGTTTCATGTTATTATTACTGAAGAAGTAAATGATGATCGTCGAATAAATTGCTTAATACCGACAAAAATTAAGAGTACTCAAGTTTGAATCTACTCACTATATTATTCAAAACAAAATAATCCAAAATGTGGCTATTACTAATGCTTCTCCTTTAATAAACTATCGGAGATTTTACAAATGCTATTTAATAATTTTCTTCTTAAATTTACTGAAGATGTATGCAAAAAATGTGAAAAGTCTGGAGCGAATTTACAAATAATTATATTTTGCATTTTGCATTTGAAATCCCTTCATTTTACAAAATAATGAAATATTTAATATTTTTTTGCAGAATTGTAGTTTAAAAATAAATAATAATGAAAAAAAAAATATATTTTGCTGTCAAATAATTTTATTTTCAAGTATTTTTACATGTGGGTTTTTTATAGGTAACATGGGGTTTTTGGGGAAAAAGTGGGTTTTTTTTCAATTTCTTGCTTAATTGGCTGTCATTTTGTAACATATTGATAGAATGAAAAATGCTCAGCCTTAAAATCTTAGTCAGAACAAGCCGTGAAAATATAGCTATGTTTAATTTTTTTGCATTCCTTATTAGACTTTACATAAAGATAAATTCAAAAAATGGTTTTTTTTTAGAGGACAGCACAATAAATTTCTGGTTCAGATCATGCAAAACTATGACCGCTCTTTAAGAATTAAAATCTTCTACGAGAAGGGTTAAATATAATAATATTACTCAATGGATACAAACAGATTTATCAAAACTTGTAGCATAAACTGACTTAGAGTTTGCATATGTACCATTCCAAACGTATGGTATAATTTAACTTTAAAAGTATTTCATGTAAACAGAAGCTATTGATAAGAAAAAGTAAAGATTCTCTTTCAAATCAAGACTTTTGAACAAATTTTTATAAAACCAGTAGGTCCGTGGAAGGCTTTCACGTTGTTGTTTTTAAGATTATTTGCTGATAGGGCATTGATTAATTGTTAATTAACTGCAATTTTTAATCGAAAAGCGTGTTTAAAAGAAATGTGAGTATACTATGCTAAAAGACTATTTAAAACCTGTCGTTTGATACCTCATTTAAAACTGTGCGTTTTGTAAGTGCATAGAAAAGAATGTTGACATCAGAAGTAATATATACCAGTAGACAAGTGCGAGGTTTTCACACTGCAATCATTAAAATTATTTCCTGATACGTTTTTCATTAATTTTTAATTAACTGCAATTTTTAATCAAACAACGTGTTTTAATAAAATTTGAGTATACTACCTCAGAAGCCTGTTTAAAATCCTTTCGTATGATACCTCATTCACAACTGTACGTTTTGTAAGTGCCTAGAAAAGAAATGCTGACATCAGAAATAATATATACCAGTAGACAAGTGCGAGGATTTCACACTACAATCTTTGAGAATATTTGATGATATGTTTTTAATAATTTTTAATTAACTTTTTTTTAAAAATCAAAACACGTGTTTTAGCGAAATGTGCATGTACTATGTAAAAAGTATGTTGAGAAACCTTTCGAACAATACCTCATTCACCGTTGTGAGTTTTGAATGTAAATAGAAACAAGAACGAAAAATTATGCGTCAAGCATAGATTATGTAACACTTTCCAACGCTTCCAAGATAATTTTACAAATCATTACCGTTTAAAAAGCTGAAAGATAACATCTAAGTAAACAATTTGGAAAACGCATAACATATTTAAAAACGAAATTTCAGGAATTTCCAACATATATTTCCAACATATACAATATTCGGAAAAATATCCGGATACTTTTATTCAGCCCTGTATATGATTTGTATATATACTACATAGGATGCTAAATTTTAGTTTAATTATGAAACGCGTAGCACAGTTTAAAATTCTCCTTCTGAAGTTTCTGTCAGTAAACGGATATGTGTTCGCGAACTTTTGTGCTGCCCTGTATATGATCTACAGAATTTTTACACACCAAGTAATAGACAAAAAGTGAGTTAAATTTAAAATCGCGTTCAGCAACTTAAAACGCACTTCCAGGAATTATTGTTAACATACAGTAGAGAATTCTTTTGTGTGTCCCTGTCAATGAACAATGACTGCTATACACACAATATTCTGTAGTAAGCCTCTTGTAATGCACCTTAGTGATATATATAAATTTAAATGCGTTTAAAATAGTGAAACATTATTTAATTAAACCCCAAACGATTTTTCTCCATAGTCGTAATGGAACGGAATTCTTTTGACTGTCCCTGTAAAGTAACTATAAGTGCTATGCACACCCTATTCTATATTAAGCTTCTTGTAATGCACCTTAGTGATATATATCAATTACAATGTGTTTGAAATTGTGTAACATCATTGAAATAAACCGCAAATGATTTTTCCCCATAGACCGTAATGTAACGGAATTCTTTTGAGTGTCCCTGTAAAAAACTATAAGTGCTACACACTTCAGCTGAAATAGGGAACATGCTATAGATAACGACAATAACATATAAAAATTGCAGTGCAATCCGAACATATTTACGGGAGTTAGAGCACGGACAGACGGCCAGACGGCCAGACAAACCGAAGTCATAAACACTTTTCAACTAGGTTGGAAAGTGTTAAAAAGGGGTGATGACAATAGAAATAATATATATATATATATATATATATACAATGAAATCATAGTAAAGATATGTTATTTCGTCGAATATTGTCAGTATTAAGTCTAAAAATGACAATATTAAGATCTTTATAACAAATCAACCCCCCCTCCCCCCCCCCCAAAAAAAAAGAGAGTTAAAAGAATAAGAGATCCAAAAAATAAATTATGATCCAACTGTAATAGATAAAAAACTATATAATAATATTATTAATAATTGCAGCTGAGGATATGGCTGATGTTTCATTCATTTACAGTCTGTACTTGTATATAAAGAGTGTTGCTTACGAACATCTAGTTAAACCCAGCAGTGAAAGTCTCAAGCCATGCCACCTGTGACACAGGTCGTTTTATTCTTTCTCTGTTGTTTTTGGGTTTTGTTCATTTTTTCTGTAATGTGTTATGTTCTATAGTTTTGTGTTAAAGTAGTTAGTTATGATTTCTAGTTTTGTGTTTAAGTAGTTTGTTTTGTTTTCTTGTTTTGTATTTATGTGATTTATAGATTTTAGTTGGCTTTTGTGATATTGGTTCTGCATGAGTTTCTATATTGGAATTTATTATTATTATATATATACAGGGTGTTTCTACGATCATGGGAGAAACTTGGAGGGGTGGTACAGGACACTATAAAAAACAATTTTTGTACAGGAAACCAGGGTCTGAAATCCATTTATATAGTCAAAAATACAAGACATCTCACTCCAATCCGAAACTGCGTTTTCGTTCATAACTTTAACAGTAGTGGAAATATTTTAATGAAATCCTTAAAGTATGCTTACAATTCATACAAAGATGAGTCTGCTGCAAATTTTATTAAAATATCTTCACAACTGTTAAAGTTATGAACGTAAACGCGACTTCGGATTGGAGTGAGATGCCCTGTTTTTTTTTTTTTTTTTTTTTTTTTTTTTACTATATAAATGATTTCCGACCCTTCTTTCCTATACAAAAATTGTTTGTAACAGTGTCCTGTACCACCATACATATGTACTTATACCCACATCACAGTCAAAAATACAAGGAATCTCACTCCAATCCGAAGTTGCGTTTACGTTCATAATTTTAACAGCAGTGAATATATTTTAATGGAATCCTTACAATATGCTTACAATTCATACAAAGATGAGTCTGCTGCAAATTTTATTAAAATACCTTCACAACTGTTAAAGTTATGAACGTAAACGCGACTTTGGATTGGAGTAAGATGCCCTGTTTTTTTTTTTTTTACTATATAAATGGATTTCCGACCCTTCTTTCCTATACAAAAATTGTTTGTAACAGTGTCCCGTACCACCATACAAATGTACGTATAACAATATATATATATATATATATATATATATATATATATATATATATATATATATATATATATATATATATATATATATATATATTGTTATAAGTAGACTTCACTTTCCAATTTTATCTTAATATGCTAAAAATTTCGATAATAAAGTGAATATCACGCACATGTCTTATAATAGATTAAATTTGATAATGGTCGCTTAAAAGAAGCAATCTTTACAATGCTGATTTGTAAAAGCAAACACTTTTTTTTACATTATATAAGATTAGAAACTTATAAATATAAATAAAATTCTGCGTACTGTTAAAATAAAGTTAGCAGTTTATCTTTCACAATTGCAAAAATAATCTCAACCTACATACTTCACTATTTTTTTTAATAAAAAAAAATACTAAATTTAAAGCATGCTTTCGACAATGCTTTTGTAACGTAGAAAATTTAGACCATTTTGTTTGATTTTTTTTTTTTCAAAAGCCAAATTACTCCCCGAAGCTATGAAATATTTTCTTTCTAATCCGTTAAATCAAGTTTTTAAAGCATTTTTGACATGATAGTTTATTTTTTCTACCTTAAAAACAAATTAAAAATTTTCCCAGAAGCTATTTTTTTAATTTCCATAAGCAGATGATTATTATTTTCATCTGGTTTAAACGCCTTCGAAAGGACTTCAGAAAGCTTCATTATAAGCATTTTTAAGAGATTACTGAAAAACAACACGAAATGCTGGAAAATTACTAAAAGAATATATTATTTTATTTTATAAAATTTAATTTATTGACTAAAATGATTAAAATTAACTGTTCGTAAAAAAAAATTGTAAAAACATTCGTGAAATATTTTGTAACGATTCAAAACCAAAACGTATTGGGCAAGGGTATTATTTTAAATAGAATAATTTCATGCTTTAAACACCAAAAATACTTTACTTTCAAAAATTTATCATAAACTTGTATCATAAAACTCAGAGTATACAAAATTCAAAATATATGCTAAAGGGTTGTATCACAATGGCAACAAGCAACAACTTTCTGCCATTGTGACACATTGTGACACATTGAAACTCCAATTGGGTGTCTTTTAATATACATGAATAATAGATACGAAAATTAAATGACACCCTGCAAGTGGTTTTTTGACATCTACAACCTACTTTTTTGTTGCCACTGATGCAAAAGCTCCTTGGGCACTTTTTGTATTATTATTTTTTAAATAGTTGCGCAGCCTTCTTTAAAATTGTTTGGTATTTGTTACTTTCCAGTTACTTTTGTAGTCCTTTTCCCTCAAAATTGCAAACAAATCTGGCACTGGACGATATTGAAGCAAATTTTTAGCTATTTTTCTTTAGGTACAAAGGGTACATTTTGTTATTTGAGATACACATGGGTCTTTTATGGTCTAGTGAGACCAAAAACTTTGAAGTGAAGTTCGGGATTTCCATTGTCAGACACACTTATATAAAGAACTACTTTGCTTTCAAATATCCTAAGCTTATATTTTATACTAGCTGTAACCCCTGACTTATTTCACGTAACATTGAAAGAAGAATAAATGCATTAATCAAGCAAAATATTTCCCTCCCGATAATTAGAAACGAAATAATTAACTAACTCTTTATCACATTTTATATCTGCTGTCTGTCTGCTACCTGTATATATTCTGTCAGCTGTCTGTCTGGTCTCTGTCTTCCAGCTCTCCCTGCTGTCCGTTTGTTTCCTATTTGCTTGCTAACTGTATGCTGTTTGTCTATCTACTATCTGCTGACTGCCTGTCTGACTATAACAATATACACTGCTCAAAACAATTAAAGGATATTGCAGTTTTAGGTGGACTTTGTATCTGGGAAACTTTTTAGCTGATTGATACATGGTCGACAGACATAGTAGGTTATATGAGAATAAATTACACATGTTTGGCAAAAAAAAATGCATTTTATTGCGCATTTGTGTACAAAAGGAAAAAAACACAATTTGTGCATATGAGAAAAAAAGAATAAGAAAAGGTGTTTTCTTCAAAGAAAATCATTTTCAGTAGGGGGTATGGTTTCCACGGGCGGCCAGCAACGTTGAACACCTTTGAGGCATGGACTCAATGAGGCTATTAATGACGAGTTGGGGTATTCTGCCCCACTCTTCCAGAAGAGCTCTTTCCAGTTCTTGGAGAGTTTGTGGGGGTTGTTGGCGGCCAGAAACTCGTCTTCCTAGAGCGTCCCAAACGTGCTCGATTGGATTCATGTCTGGAGAACACGCTGGCCATTCCATTCGAACGATTCCTTCCTCGAAAAGGAAATCCTCCACCAGGTTTGCACGATGTGGCCTGCAGTTATCGTCCATTAAAATGAAGTTATCTCCGATTGCTGCAGCGTAAGGGACTACAATAGGTCTGAGGATCTCATCCCTATATCGACGACCAGTCAGAGCTCCATCTCGAATGATGTAGAGGTCAGTGCGCCCATCAATGGAGATGCCACCATACACCAACACTCCTCCACCGCCAAATCTGACACTTTCGTGCACGAACGCAGGATTATTCCTACTGCCACGGTCCCTCCAGATGAAAATACGCCTATTATCCGGATGCACAGAAAAACGGGACTCGTCAGAAAACAGAATATTGCTCCATTCATTTTTCCTCCAGTTGACATGCTCGGTTGCCCACTCCCTGCGGTCGCGACGATGCCTTGATGTTAATCTAACACATACCATCGGTCGGCGAGCATACAGACCTACAGCATGGAGCCGGTTTCGGACAGTCTGAGTTGAAATCGTGGTGCCTGTAGCCGAGCGAAGGTGTTGTTGGAGAAGAGTAGCGTTCATGTTTCGGTGTCTCCGAGCTGTTAACGCTAAATACCGATCTTCATTGGGCGTTGTTGCCCGTCTACGACCTTGCCCTGGTCTTCGGCCTGCACATCCACTCTCCAAAAAACGGTTCCAGATCCTGGAAATAACACTTTGTGACACTCCAATGGCTTGCGCTACTTCGGCTTGAGTTTGGCCCCCTTCTAACCTACCAAAAATTCTCCAAGCTTCTGAATCTGTCAAATGACTTCGCTGAGACATCGTACTCATCGAAACAAAGCAATCACTGAATGCCGATCATCCTTGTCTTCATTTTCTTTTATCCAGTTGAAAGTCAAATTTCATTCGCTGCCGCTGAAGCGACGTTTTTGACGTCGAACTCAAAATTTGCATACTCCACAGTTTGAAAACCAGAAAAATTTGTATTTGTGATTCTCTTCTTCTATTTTCGGCAAAAAAAAATTTCGTTTATATCTTTATTTTATATAAAACTTCAAATATCCTTTAATTGTTTTGAGCAGTGTACTAAATATACATTACCGTCGGCGTTCAACAAACCGCCTATTTAACATACATTCGTTTCATATATTCGTATTCTTTTTTGTGGCCTTGTAAAATAACTATAAACGAAATGTACACTTTCTTGTAGAAAACATGCTTCAGGTGACTGTAACAACATAACAAAATTTCATTACCGTCAACTTTTTACAAAATACGCATTTAATATATTTTCGTTTCATATATTCGTATTCTTTTTTGCGGCCCTGTAAAATTACTATAAAGGATATGTACACTTTTTTGTAGATAACATGCTTCAGGTGACTGTAACAACATACTAAAGTTTCATTATCGTCAGCGTTGTATAAATCCCGCATTTAACATGTATTCCTTTCACATATTCGTATTATTTTGTGTGGCCCAGTAAAATTATTGTAATTGGTATACACTTTCTTTATGAAAAAAACATGCAGTAGGTTACTGTAACAACATATTAAAATTTCGTTACTGTCAGCATTTTACAAATCTCGCATTTAACATATAAGCGTTTCATATATTCATATTCTTTTGCGAGGCCCTGTAAAATAACTTTAAATGTTATATACACCCTCTTCTAAGAAAAACATGACGTATGTGACTGTAACAACATACTAAAATTACATTACCGGCAGCTTTCAACAGATTCCGCAATTAACATACACTCGTTTAATCATTCGCTTTATTCGTTTAATCAGTCGTTTCATAAAGTCGTTTCAGAAGGGGGTTTCATTAGGATTTTTTATACGCTGAGTGGCCAAAAAACTAGAGACACCCTCGAATAACGAGTTGGTCCACCTTTAGCTCTGATCACAGCCGATATTCCTTTTGGCATGGATTCAACAATTTGTTGATACCGTTGATGAGAAATGGTGACCCATGCCGACATAATGGTAGTTGTAAGTTGGATCAGATTGGATGATGGCGTTTCCAAGCTTTGAAGTGATCTTTCGACTTTGCCCTTCAAATGTTCAATATGATTGAAGTCAGGGGACTGAGCTGGCTATGGAAGTAGGTTTAACTCTGATTGATATTCCTCAAACCAATTTAAGACCGATCGAGCATGGTGGCAGGTGTATTGTCCTGCTAAAAGTGACCATCTCCATGAGGAAACATTATAGCCATAAACGAGTGCACGTGTTCGTCAACGATGTTGAGTTAAGCTGTGTTCTTCAGAGTTTCGTCCACAGATATAAAGATACCCAGTGTACTCCAGGAAAACATTCACCTCACCTTAATTCCACAGCCACCAGCCTGACCCCAACAGCAGGAGGGGTCCATGAATTCCTGCTGTTTGCGCCATATTCTGATCTTGTCATCTGCATGAAGGCGCAGGAAGCGCGATTCATCGAACCAGGCTACTTTTTTCCAGTCCTCAAGTGACCAATTTGTCGTTCCTTCGCCCACAACAGGCGCCTTTTTCTATTTTTCTGTGATACCAAAGGCCCTCTTGATGGTCTCCTGCTGCTAAAGCCCATCAATTGCAAAGTTCGTCTTGTTGTGCATTGGGATATGCTTTGGGATGCACTTGCATTATTTTCAGCTGTATTTTGCTGTGTTGTTGCCCATATATTGCTGCGGACAATGTGTGCTACTCGTCTTTCATCTCCTCGTTCATCAGCCTTTTTCGACCAGAATGGCCCTTATCGCTTGAAGTTTTTTTCTCTCAACTGCCTCTCTCTAAACACCCGAGGTACTGTTGGGCGAGAAAATAGAAGAAAGTCGTCGTTAAAGAGATGCTGGCAACAACCTTCCTTGCACCGACAATCGTACCTCGTTCAAAGTCAATTAATTCTGTCGTCTTACCCATATTTACAGTAACTTCCATGCTAACTACGTCGTACGAAACTGAGATTTTCTTTTATAAGCAACTCTGCGTTTTTGCGTCATTCAACGTCACTGTCGAACTGGTTTACTTCGTTAAATTTATTTTTATCAGCCTGACAAAAAAAAAAACATGAAGTTAAAATTCGCTGTTTGCCGCTAACGATTTATAATATATATTTTTCATAATTACTTGAATTTTATTTTACATTTTCTTACATTATTTATATATTAAACCATGGATATCAAGGTGATTTCTTTTATAGTTCTTATATTAATATTTTCCTTTTCTTTTTTCGAAAAATAATCCCAAACTTTTCTTAGTATATAAATATATTTTCTAGATAATGGTTATACAAAAATATGGATAAAAGTTTAAATCAATTTATTTAATCGATAACCGCATGAAAAATCTTTTAATTTACATCTTTTTAATATAAAATTAGTAATTTTAAAAAATACTGTCAGGTGTTCGATTTTATTTTCTACAGTCCCAAAATTTGCGTGGATTTTTAACTTATTTAGTTTTAATATAAAATTAGTAATTTAAAAATATGTTGTTGGGTGTTAAATTTTACTTAATTATAAAGCATTCGAATTTATAAAAAAATACAAATTATATAACTTCTCCTCCTGAAGTAATGTATGACATTATTGAAATGAATTAACTTATCGCAATAAAATAACAGAAATCATTCTGTCCGGACTGGGGATCGAACCGACAATCTCACAGCTTAAACCCAGGATCTAGACCACTCAACCACGATGACCTCGTTCTGAATTACTCTATAGCTAAATACTTTCTAGATTTAATTTCACGCATGCGCATAAACGTCGAATTCGCACTGAAAATTAAGATGCTTGCTTATCGCTTTAATACATAGGATAATAATATAGAAATAATATAAAAATAATATAAATAAAATAAAAATTAAAATAAAAGTTTGGCAAGTTGCTAAAATGGCCTTTTGGCGCATTTTGGATTTTTTCACCAACCGCCGCCAATTCTTGGCTCACAGAATATGGAACTCTTTCCGTCATTTCTTCTTCATACGGCGTGTGATGCTGTCTCTTGATTACACCTGAAACAACAACAAAAAAAAATACAAGACATTTAAAATTTAATTAAAAAACAAAATCAATAAAAAATTATCATATTTTATGTTATAACTTGAAAAAAATATTTTTTTTGTTTTTCAGGCATAGTTTGTAGAGAGAATTTTATTTTCTTCATTTTAAAGAAAAAACAAACAAAAAACAAGTTGGAAATTGTAAGTCAAACGTGACAAATGAGGTGCTTTCGTACTATAACTAGTTTTATAAATATTCAGATCTTGGTGCAATAGCTGTTGCACTCTTATGCAAAAATGCATGAATGCAAAATGTATTTTATGCGCAGATTTTCATATTATAGATATTAATTTGATTTTATGAAATTATTTTCCATACAATTCTGTTACATTAAAACTATACTATGCGCAAATATCCAGTACAAGACAATGTAAAAGAAAAATCATCGTTATTATTTCGGTGAAATGAATTATATCGTCTGCTATGAACGAGATGAAGATGTCTGTTATTATGATATGACGTCTGTTATCATGATATGACGTCTGTTATTATGATATGACCAGAGCTTTCCACAAATCTAATATTTTTTAGGTACTTCTACTCTATTAACCCGTTGACCACTTTTCATAACAAAAAACTATCGCCAAATTGTAAGATTAAACGCCAAAAATGCAGTCCCATTTACTTGATGTCAGAAGCATTATATGTATTTGTTACGTCATCAAGTGGTTTTTAATTCGACATTTGCGTACATTTTTCATTATGTTTTACTCTGATTTATTAGTTATTTCATTAATTGAAATAACAATTGTGTCCTTAAATTCTTATATTTTATTTATTTATTTATTTTGATATTCCAATGGCAACGTTCTCCCGTTTATTTGGCGATAGGTTTTTGTTATGAAAAGTGGTCGACGGGATAATAGAGAAGTACCATTTTTTATCAATGTGTAATATTTATTAGATGCAGGTTTAAACTTCTAAAGAAAAAGCAAGGATAAAAATATCTGCAAACAACATTTACTTTTTAGTCAAGCCAGAATATCATCAAATTTTTTCCATCAAAGTTCGAGTAAAAACTGATCCAAGATTACAAAAGGCACGCGCGAGAAAAAAAAAATAACAATCGTATTTTAACTGCATTAGAGGATGACGTCATCCGCTTCGGGGAAAACATGGGACATAGAAATATAAATCTAAATATTTCAATTTCAATTTCGCTTTTTAATCATAAATAAAAAATAAACCCGTGAAGTGTTTTTTATTATAATTGCTGAGTATCATATAATGTGGTATTTTATTTTTGTGGTAACAATATTTTGAAGAAAACCTTTCATTTCTTTAATGAAAATAATGCCGATTTAATTTTTAATTTTCTGCAAATTTTAATCAAAACCATGTTTTAAAGAAATTTTAAGTGTGCTATGTCAGAAGCCTGTTCAAAATCCTTTCATATGCTATCCCATTCGTCGTTCTGCGTTTCGTAATTTCTTAGAAAAAGGGATGTTGACAGGAGAAATAATATATATGATTAATTTCCGTAATACAATAAGTACATTTTAAGTTGGCAACATTTTATCTTTTGTTGACATTAGCTTTGTTAATTTCAGAACTTGAAATCCATATTTAGACTCATTTCCATTTAATATCTATTTCTACGGAAAAATCTATCCAAACAATTGTCGGTAGATTATATGACTGTTATAATTAAACAATTCTAGAATACAAATTCGATTTTAAATTCAGTAATACGGAAATAATATGACTCCATATTGAATATGATGTAATCACCATGGCAACCTTGAATCATTACCTATCATGGAGTAACATTGAATTAATTACGTATGATAAGATTTAATAGAATGAAGAAAACTTTTATTAATATATTTTTAAGTTTTGATTCGATTTTCATAAAATTTGCAATGACTCGACAAAATTCTGCAACGATTATATATGTTACGGTCAATATGACTAATCCGGTCATTATTAATAATAACCGGTTATTATTAATAATGACCGCGGCTATTATTAATAATAACCGGCATTTATGTCCGGTCATTATTAATAATAACCGGATTAATCATATTGACCGTAAAATACATATATAATTTCAAACCATTCGGTTGGGTAATTTTTACGCTGTTATACGTGAACAGACGCCGGCCGACTATAAGTGTTACGTCTTTATACGTATAATAACGAACGCACCTAATAAAAAGAAAAGAACATGACTGTTAACTGTCTGTAAATCTGTTACCTTGTTCAAAAGTTATAATGGCAAAACCACTAACAGACAGTGTTTGGACATAATATAGTTTAAAGACTTGATCTTCGCAGGTACCGCTGGTCTGCATGGGTCAACATTTACGGCTCTTACGATCGTGATTTTAGGAATTTTAGTATTGGACCATGTTAAATGTTAAAACATTGTATTGATGATAATAATAATAAAAATAAATCATCTTTTTCGTCATTACAAACCTTTCTGTTACATATTATAAACTAAGTGCAGGTCAGCCGTTATTTACAGTAAAATCTGCTTAGACAAAATTACTAGTGCCCCCCAAAATTTGTCTCATAGAAGGTGCACAGTTTCATATAATTCTATTATACACCGTAAAAAAAGAGAAATATTTCTTAATCTAGGAAAATATAACCACGAACGAAAATATACAATAAACTCTTCTGAGTTACTCACGATTCCGAAAAGAATCTTATCTTTAGAATTATATATATCTGGATTTCAGTTTAAGCACTTCATTTCTTTATGACGTGCATGATCATCAAATTAACTGACGCTCTAGTACTACTATTATCCATGATTTAAATGCACGCGTTATAAAAAGTTTAGATCGCGAGATCAGAACATCTTCAAAATTGGAAAAGAGCCAGTCTTCTAATTTTTGTTGTGAAGCAAGAATCGAAGTGAATAATAGCCAGTAAAGGCGCTGTTAGGCCTAGTTGGTTTTGTTGTAAATAAATATATTGTATATGTTTGACGAGAAGTGTATTATCTGAAAAGAAATTGGTAGTAAAGTATTGTGGAATTATATTTCTAGAACTGTATTAAAGTTCATATTTTGTTATTCAACGTCTATTTGTTCATATAAGTCCAGTAAATCAACTATTTGCATAATGTCTTCTTACAAATATTGGGGGCTTGGATGCCAGGATAATTAAAAGGAATAACAACTTTTAGTACCAGAATATTAAAAGTAAAAGCAACTAGTAGTGAAATGGAAACCAAAGCTAAAGTGTTGTAAAACGCCAGTATCAAAAGTTGGGTTACGAATTAGCAAGGTGAAAACCGTAATCATATAACTCCAAGTACAATTTTGAAAGATAAACATGGGAACTCTAAATAAAGCTAAGAGAATTGATCTAATAAATCTCTGGAAAAGCTGGGAGAGTTACGAAGAAGATTTTATAAATATCGATTAGAAGTAGTTATAGCAGCTAGAAAAGAGAAAACAGAAGAAAGAGAAAGAGAAGAGAAAAAATTACAAGCAGAACTAGAAGAGAAGAAATTACAAACAGAAGCAGAACTAGAAGAAAAGAAATTACAAGCAGAAGCAGAACTAGAAAAGAAGAAATTACAAGCAGAACTAGAAGAAAGGAAATGGCGATTGCAGATTGAAGAGAAGAAATTACAAGCAGAGATTGAAGAAAAGAAATTGGACCGAGAAAGAGATTTTGAAATTTAAAAAATGCAGATAAAATAAAATTGAAGAGAACACGTTGATGAAAACCCAAGGACAAATCCAGGTAAGCAATTTGAATTGCTTAGATTATTAACTAAATACGAAAGTTCAAATGATATTAGTTTATATTTGGCTATGTACGAAAGGCAAATGGGGCAAACGGGCATTAATAAAAAAGAATGGGTAAACTATTTAATTAATCTAATGCCGTTAGATGTGATCAATATAATAACGAGGGAAAACGAGCCCGAAATTCACGATTATGATTACATAAAAAATATTCTGCTAAAACGCTACAAACTATCGCCAGAAGAGTTTAGGCTGAAATTTTTCTCTTCTAAAAAGGAGCCATCAGCTAAGGGGCACTATTTCGCTTATGAGATCAAGGTGTATTTTCAACAATGGATTGAAGGTCTTCAAGTAGATAACTTTGAAGAATTATCGGAATTAATTGTAGTTAGTCAAATCAGGAATAACTTACCTGCGGAAACAAAGACGCATTTCATAGAGGAATTATTAGTAATAAAGAAAATTGATGACTTAGTTAATAAATTAGACTAGGACTTCCCTCAAAGGAATTAGTCTGAGTGATATTGCTGAGAACATGGGGTTAACAATTACAATATAAAGAAAAAGAGCAAATTAAATGATAGAATTGCAAAATATCATACATAACTTCATATACACTGTTAAAAAAATAGAAAAGAAGTACCGTTCATCAGATGTGTTGTCATACTTTTTTTAAACATGTGGCAAAGAATCTCATTTTCTTAAGCGCGTATTGCGCAAAACTTGAAAAAAAAAACGCAGGATCTTTTAAAACACCAAGCTTTTTAAAGTTACGTAATTGGATTTGCAGCCAATAAATTATTCTATCAAGCGTGGCTTAACGCAAATTTAATTTCATTGTTGCACTTTTTTTTGTGTGTGAATTTAAAATTTTTCTTCTTTGATTATATATCTATTATTTGTATAACTGTTTATAGAAACTCTTACACTTCAAACCACATTGATAGCATGCTTTGCTACAAACCAGATTGCAAAACTATAGTCTAAATTACTATTAAAGTATACAAAAAATCTTTCGACGACTTCTGTAAAATAACTTTTACATTAAATCTCCATATCGGCAAAATTGAAAAATTATACATGTTTCAAAGTTAAACTTAACAGATACTTCTTGATTATTCTTTAGGAGGCTCTGCCTCCCGCGCCTTTACTGCGCCAATCCGCAGACTTTTCTTTTGCCTGTCTGTCTGTCTCTCCACAATCTGTTGTTTCCCTATCCAATCTTCTGCCCGTCTCTCTAACCGATTGTCTATCTCTCTACACGTCTCGCTATCTGTCTCTATATTTCTCTACTGGTCTCGCTACCCGCCAATCTATTTCTCTAACCGTCTGTCTATCCGTCTAAGTACTTGTATGTCTCTATCCACTTCGCTACCGCTATATCTGTCTCACAACTTGTCTATCTGTTTCTCTAACCGTCTGGCTATACGCCTCTCTACCCATCTCCTTACCCATCTCCGTACCCATCTACTGTCTCTCTACTTGTCTGTATACCCGTCTCACTATACGTCTGTTTTTGTACCCGACTCTTTACCCGTTTCGCTACCAATCTCATTACCTGTCAGTCAACTCGTCTCTGTACTCATCTCTCTACTCGTCTCTTTATCTAACACGCTACGCGTCTCGCAATCTTTCTCGCTACATTCCTGTCTACCGGTGTCCCTACCCGTCTCGTGACCCATCTCGCTACCCCTCTGTCAACCCTCTTTTTACCTTTCTCTCTAACCGTATGTCTCTTCGTTTCGCTACCCGTCAGCCTACCTATGTCGGTACTCATCTCTCTACCCATCTCACTACCCGTCTGTCTACCCGTTTGTTTACTCGTCTTTCTACCTCTCGCCACCTCTTCCCAATATTTAAACAATTCATTTAATATACGGAAGCCGTTTATCAGTTATTAAATGCAAACAGAAGTAATTTATCTAATAAGTGTAATTTTTTTTTAAATACATACATAAACCTGAATAATAATTCATCAGTTTTGTGTTCATAGCTGTTTATATCATTTGACAGTAAATCTCAACTTCTTAAACCTCAAGCTTTTTAAAAAAAACCACAAGGTCTGTATAACTGCAAAGTACCCCGAGGGCTATATTAGCTACATGTTATTAAGTTTAGTGAAAGTTTCGTTATCGCGTTTGCAGCCAATTGCTTATGTCAGAAAGCGTGGCTTAACGCCATTTTAAATTCATTACTGTAACTTTCTTTTTTTTGGGGGGGGGGTGGGGGGAGGGTTTCAACTATATACATTTAAATTAAAACTTTTGCCTCCATGCCATTAGTGTTGTTTGTATTATTAACTAACACCTTGTAGACCGAGCTTCATTTGAAACAAATGTAAAAGACTTCTTCTACAGTTTTTTTAGGAGAAACTTTCGTAATTGGGCCCAAAGCCAATCGGAGCATTTAATATCATTATTGTAACTCTTATAGAGTTAAAACAATATTGTTGCTATCTTTACTCTTGTTTGAGACCAGCCTTGCCTGTCTATCTGAATGGGGAAAGTTTCGTATCCAATGTCGGTTGGCGAAAAAAATTTAAAATGGTGCCAAAAGGTAGTTTTAGCATCTTACAAAATTTTTCAAGAGAGCGGTAAAACATGTTTTTCAAATATTTACAAACATACGTTTATTAAAGCATGTTTTTGCACCATCTTAAAAATTTAAGCACGATGCTAAAATAAAATTTTATCGCCATATTCGATATTTTAATAAGTAATGAATATACATAAACAAGCTTATTTAACAAACCTAAGAGGCATTTTTGTGATAAATAATTGTTATTGTCAGGGGGGTAAATTGTAAACAATTAATAAACGGCTAGTAAATAATAAATAGCATTTAAAATCTAAAAATGGGGAAGTGGTCCGTATAAAAATGCAAAACATAACATTTTACGCTTGATATATGTAAATCTTTTTTTATTTTTTAATATTTCCGAAGGCACAGATAAAAAGGTAAAAATCTCTTTTCCAAATGCCATTACAATTTAATATATATATATACAAAATAGAAAAATATCTGCAAAAAATATATTTACATAATACTACATCTGCAAAAAAATAAGATTTAGAAAAAGTAAGCCAAATCCTGCAGATCCCAACAATCACATCGAAAAACTTATCACCTAAAAAGAACTCGCCAAATCTTACGGCACAGGAGATGGATTTTTCCTTCTGAATGCAGAATATTAGTTTTTTTTCTTGTACGATGGGTGTTTATAAATATAATTGTTCCATTTACACACATTTCATTTTTTTTTTGTCACATACCGTTTGATATATTGGTACTTTTATGTTATCCTTGGCACAGTTGATAAATCGCCAAATATTGTTCCTATAACATTTTCATATTGAATTCATTTCATTTAAATATAAACCTTTCACTCATTTAATTTAAAATACATGCCTTTCATTAATCCCATTTAAAATGCTAAAAAGAGAAAAAAAAGAAATAATGCCATAAATCGAAACCTTTTATTTACACACCAAAGATTTTTTTTTTTTAATTTACACACGCGAAATAAAAAAAGCTGCTATTGCTGAGATTTGCGCCAAATCTCTACTACCAAGTCTACCAAGTTATTGCGGGGGTTTTCTTTCAAACAGAAAAAAATCCAGATTAATTTTCGATTTCTACTAAATTGAAATATATTTTATTGTGCTGAATATTAGTGCGTGCATATTTTTTTGCTCCATGTACTCCATGAACTTTTCAATTCCGATTGTCTACGAAAATCTCCCGCCGGTGAAAATTGCGTACGCACAAAAATTTCGTGACGTATGTACTTTAATTGTGCTTTTTTACCTATTTTTTTAATATAATTTCCAAACGGTTTGGCATTTATTCTTGGTAATAAATAGACGTCGTTATCACCTTTATAGGTACCTGCTGTAAAAATTTGAACGAAATCCGTTAAATATTTTTTGAGATATGCTTGACGAAAGGTTTTAATATCCATCGTAGCTATATATGGGGCAAAGTAAAACTGCGCTGTGTATGAGTCTTCGTTGCACTCAGACAATAATTGCGAAACGGCACGAAGGGTTTGCAATAAACAATCAGTGAGGAATACAAGCGGCGATTTTGATGACAGAGATCGAGAGTAGCTGACTACACCAATTCGAAAAGACGCCAAGTTGACAATAGGCACAGTGTGGATCATGGAAGCAAAGAGTCGCATATAATCTGTTTTACGTGTGGCAACCCTGGTCACGTGAGTGCGAAATGTGCCATGGCGAATAATACAGAACGAGAATATTCAAATTTTTACCCGCAACGTAATCAAAATTGGCGAGAAACAAAGTACCAAGATGAGACCCAAAACACGCAAAGAAAAATAGCTAATATGGGCATGTTAAATAGTAAAAAAGGAAGAATCTTAGATATTCGCGGAATAAAAACAAAAGTAATAATTGATACAGCGAGTGATATTTCAATCGCGATTTCAAGATATCATGCTGCAACAAACGCGCCAAAACTAACCAGCGACAATATATCTATATCGGGCATAGGTGCAAAAGAAATTAAGCCAACGGGTTTTTTCTGGCATAAAGTCTATGTAGACGATATAGAAATCCAGGATGAATTTTACGGGGTACAAGAGACGGACTGCGATTTAATAATAGGTAGAAAAACAGTAGAAGGCATGACGTTAAAAGTAACGGAAGATGGTGTTAGAATAATAAGCGACAACACAGTACGAGTAGGATACATTAGAATTAACGAAGTTCCGTCCAAAATTGATGAGGTAGCTACATCAAGTATAGACAACGATAATCGAGGTTGGAAAGATATGGTTAATATCGACTGCGTAAATGAAGAGGTGAATTTGACTCATATTATAAATTTAGCTAACAGAAATTTTAATAGACCATTTGATAAAAGAAGCAATAATAGATATGGCCAAAGATATTTTAAACTGTCATTTAACCATGGAAATTACAATAAATATAGATATGGGAAACAGAGTTCCGAGAATTCTTACCAAAATGAATCTGAGATTCCTGAAAACTTTGAGAATAAAGATTCTTTGATACCACAAGACATAACAGAAAATGCTTCACCTAATTCAAAAGCAAGGTATAATCCATTTTTTTCCCCTAGGTATACGAATAGAGGCTACTATCATGGTCGAAATAATTATAATTATGATGGCCGGCGATCATGTAAAGCTAGCTATAATGAACAAAGAAATTCACAACCGTTACATAGGAATAATTCTCATCATGGATTTAAAGGCGCTTATAGTGGAAGAGATCGCTTATTCAAATTCTTATCATTCTAGAAGCAATAGATATATAGCTTCTAAAGTTAGAGAGCAATATCTGGAAAGAAATTACAGAGATATTAGATATGCAGATTATGACGATAAAGGTCAATATGGTGAAAGAAATTACAAGGAAAACAGATATATAGCTTCTAGAGATAGAGAGCAATTTTTCGGAAAAAAATAAAAATCTAAAATATTGTCTGTTTAGGCATGAAAAACATAATGAATCAAGATGCTGATGTCGAGACGCCATCACGTCAGGATGATCGATTTGTAGGATATCAGTTTAAGTAATTCATTTCTTTATGACGTGCATGATCATCAAATTAACGGACTCTCTAGTACTACTATTATCCATGATTTAAATGCACGCGTTATAAAAAGTTTAGATCGCGAGATCAGAACATCTTCAAAATTGGAAAAGAGCCAGTCTTCTAATTTTTGTTGTGAAGCAAGCATCGAAGTGAATAATAGCCAGTAAAGGCGCTGTTAGGCCTAGTTGGTTTTGTGGTAAATAAATATATTGTATATATTTGGTGAGAAGTGTATTATCTGAAAAGAAATTGGTAGTAAAGTATTGTGGAATTATATTTCTAGAACTGTATTAAAGTTCATATTTTGTTATTCAACGTCTATTTGTTCATATAAGTCCAGTAAATCAACTATTTGCATAATATCTTCTTACAAATATATATATATATATATATATATATATATATATATGAAAGATTTCAAGTTGAACATCTTCAAAATTGGAAAAGAGCCAGTCTTCTAATTTTTTTGTGAAGCAAGCTTGAAAATGAGAAAGGCGCTGTTAGGCTTAGTTATTGTCTTTGGTAAATAAGAAAAATGTATATGTTTGGCGAGAAGTGGATTAGCTGAAAAGAAATTGCTAATCAAGTATTGTAGAATTATATTCCTAAAACTGTAATAAAGTTCATAATTTGTTATTCATCGTCTATTTGTGCATATAATTCCAGTAAATCTACTATTTACACATCATTTTCTTACATTTATGGCGGCTAGGATGTCAAGATAATTAAAAGTAAAACGCCGGTATCAATAGTTGGGTTACGAATCGGCAAGGTGAAACCGTAATCGTATTACTTCAAGTACAATTTTGAAAGATAAACATGGGAACTCTAAATAAAGCTAAGAGAATTGATCTAATAAATCTCTGCGAAGAATGCGGAATTGAAGCACCAGAAAAACCGACAATACCCATCCTAATAAAGCTAATCGAAAGTTTCGAAAGGTCCCGGGTTCAAATCCCGGCGGAGCCCCCCATAAATGTAAGAAGATGATAAGTAAATAGTAGATTAACTGGAATTATTTGCACAAATAGACTATGAATAACAAATTATGAACTTAAATACAGTCCTAGAAGTATAATTCTACAATACTTGATTAGCAATTTCTTTTCAGCTAATCCACTTCTCGTCAAACATATAATTTTTTTTTTATTTACCAAAAACAATAACTAGACCTAACAGCGCCTTTCTCATTTTCAAGCTTGCTTCACAAAAAAATTAGAAAACTGACTCTTTTCCAATTTTGAAGATGTTCAAATCTTGATCTCGCAATCCAAAATATTTACTCGTGCATTTAAAGCATCAGATTAACTGACACTCTAGTGTATTATTATTATCCATGATTTAAATGCACGAGTTATAAATATTTTGGATCACGAGATAAAAATTTGAACATCTTCAAAATTGGAAAAGAGCCAGTCTTCTAATTTTTTTGTGAAGCAAGCTTGAAAATGAGAAAGGCGCTGTTAGGCCTAGTTATTGTCTTTGGTAACTAAAAAAAAAATGTATATGTTTGGCGAGAAGTGGATTAGCTGAAAAAAAATTGCTAATCAAGTATTGTAGAATTATATTCCTAGGACTGTATTAAAGTTCATAATTTGTTATTCATCATCTATTTGTGCATATAATTCCAGTAAATATACTATTTACATATCAACTTCTTACATATATATATATATATATATATATATATATGTATATATATATATATATATATATATATATATATATATATATATATAACAATATATTTTCGAGTTTTGAAAAAGAATTTATAAAACAAAGTTTCTTTGTTTGCTATTGATTTTCGGAAACGTTTCCAAGTAGTTTTTATATTGTATTAATCGGTTTTCCCAATCCGCTATATAGGTCTTATGGGGTTCTGCGTCAATTCGTCGCTCACAATTCATCGCGGAACAATTCATCGCAGCGTCAATTCATCGCGGCGACAACTCATCGCAGTGTCAATTCGTCGCGACGTCAATTCGTCGCAACGAAAATGTGTTTGATGGCTATGATGATAAAATACAGATAATTTAGTAAAAATGTTAAATGATAAATAGTTTTTTTAGATATAGGGAATTATACCTTACAATTTACATGCGATTATATCTAAAAAACAAATTATCATTAAATAATTTTACTAAATTATCTTTATTTTATCATCATAGCCTTCAAAAACATTTTCGTTGTGACGAATTGACGCTGCGATGAATTGTGCGCGATGAATCGCGCGATGGTCGCACACATTTCTTACGATGAATTGTGCGCGACGAATTGACGCGACACCGTCTTATGGAATGCTATGAATTCTGAAATAAACATTTCAATGTTCAAGAAACGTGTTTTACGGACAAACATGCTAAATTAACAGCATTAACATTAATATTACAATAAATATTCTTTAGTTACTCTTGCACATATAAATTCAATTACGATGCTGAAAATCTTTAATTAAGAATTGATAGACACTTAAATACTAATATTACAGTTTTAAAAAAATCTTAACACACTACAATAACTACTCGAAAATGTTTCCGAAAATCAGCGGTAGCAAAAAAGCTTTGTTTTTATAAAGCCTTCTGTCAGTTTCGAAAATATATCTGATTTCTGGGGTTTCTAAAGATGAAGAACGGATTTCGGAATCGTGGGTAACACTGAAGAGGTTACTATAGATTTTTGCTTTTGGTTATATCATAGTTTTGTAAATTACGAAACATTTGTCTTTTTTATAGTGCATATCTTTTGTTAGAACCAAGCAATTTTCTGTTTAAAACATCTTTTTGTTATAGACAGATTCCATTTACAGAGGTTTTACTCTATTCTATTTCTAAAGAAACAATTACATGTAAATGTTAACTATACATCAAAAGATTTCATATTAAGTCTTTCGTTTTAAACAAAGTTTTATAAAGCAAAGTACATCGAGTTTGCTTAACAGTTTTATTTTAATTTGTTATAATAAATTTGAAAATGAAAAATGATGTGTGGTAATTCAAATTTAATATGTGCGCTTCTAGAAATGAAACTTATGAAGCAATATTAAAATAAGATCACCAGTTTCTCCTTTGCAATTAAACAACAACAACAACATAAAATCCACTAAAATACTTTAGTAGTTTATGAAAAACAGAAAAAAAATACATAAATTTGAAGCATGCTTATCACAATATATTTCTAACATAGAAAATTTAGAAGATTTTGTTTGAGTTTTTCTGAAAAGCTAAATCTTTCCCCGAAGCTATGAACTATTTTCTTTAGAAATCCTTAAATTAAGATTTTTAAGTATTTTTGACATGATTGGTTATTATTTTTTTACCTCAAAAATAAACAAAATAATCTTCAGAAGATATTTCCTTAATTTCTCCTAAGCAGATTATTTATTTTTTTCCGGTGATTGAAATGAATTTGAAAAGATTTCATAAAGTTACGTTCAAAATATTTTTAATAGGATTCCAAGAATAACACGAAGTTTCGCAAATTAAAAAATAAAAGTATATATGTTTTACCTTATAAAATTTCAATTATTGTGTAAAATTGGTAAAACTGACATTTTTCATCCGTGGGGAAAAAGGGCAGCAATTCATAGACAAATATTTGTGTTTAGGGAATAAATTCTATGCACTTGTTATTTCATTTAAGTGTCTTAATTTTTTCAAAGTAAACAACAACAACAATAACATAAATTGCGAAATGAAATAATTGTGTAATTTATCTATATAACGAGTTTCCTATAAATTTGCTAACATTTCAAAAATTGATAAATGTGAAGGAATTGGTTTATTTGAATTCGGTTATTTTACTGAAATTATTTTACTTTGCAAATGAACTTTACTCAGTCGTAAACATTGATTATTTTCTAAATTTTCACACATTTATTTGTATTACCAAGACTTGTTCCTGCCGACTTAAAATTGTATAAAACTGATCACTTTATTTGAAATAATAATAGATGGAATAAAAACAAATTATGTTTAATCGGGCATTAAAGTACTTAATTATTTAAATTTTGCAAACTTTCATTAATATCCTTAATTAATAAACAAGCTTTATTTTGCAATAAAAGATTTTACAAACAATTCGAAATCTAAAACAATAATTTTTGAATCGCGATTCTTAAACACGATAACGCTTTATAAAATTTTCCCTTCATCATTTAGAAAAACATTCGTAATGATATCCAAACAGAATAATTTGCTTACTTTTCTAAACACCGATACTCCTTGCGTATCTGTGAATTAAATTATCGGAAAAAGAATTAAAACAGCATGTTGTTGTTTATATCCATTCATACCCAATGTTACGCAAAAGGCGCTGTGTCGAAAAATACCTTTTTTATTTTCGAACAAAGCAAATTTTCCAACTTGTATTTGCTCAGTGTAAATAGGCAGACACTTAATAAGCACAGTTTATCTCGCTTGATTTTCTAAAATGGCTTAATTTATTCTACAATATTCAGTGAATGGGAAATAAAATGGAATTTCCTTTAAAGCTGAAGAATTAATTTGTTTATACAAGAATAATTTTTAATTGATTTTAAGTGTTCAACTTGAATCTGTGTTATTTCAATAAAGGCTATGTAAACTGTGTTGCATTCATCCTTTCGTCACAAAAGAAGTAAAAAGAAAAAAAAAATGTGAATGAAAATTAAATAAAGAAATGTTATTTGTCAATATAAAAGGAAACAGTTTGGAAGAATATGGACAAAATGTGTGAATCTTTCCTTTTATACGAAAGTATATTTTTATTTCGAGAGTTCTGTATAGTGCTAATAACTTATTGTATTTGTATTAACGACGGAATTTTAGAGTTTACTGCATACGAATTCATTTGAAGCGTGTATAATTTATTGTACTTGCTTTTATAATGTAAATTTTTAATTTGATTAACGCACTGGTTACACAAGCTTAGGTTGCGATTTCTTAATTAATTTATATCAAACAAATTCGCATATCAATTTACTGTTTATTTTATTTTAATATAAAATGGTTTTATGTTTAATGAAATTTAATCAAATGCATTGTTAAGTTTAGAGTAGTCAAATTACTCATAAGATTTATTATACTGTCTTTGTTTTTTAAATGGACTTCCATTCGAATTCACATGTTTATTTTTCTGCTAAACACACAAAATCATGGACAAGAGAGGCTGTGGATGTATGATACATTCAGAACCAGAGTGGATCAATTTTTTTTTTCTTTCGACTGATTTTGAGATGAATTCTTGCTCTATAGATAATTAGCTTGGTGCCGTAACAAACCACGTGCGAGGCTGAAAATGTGAGCAACAAATGGCGTAAGTCTCCTATGTTTCTCACTGAATTTTACCAACAAATATCTCTGGATAATGTTTTGTGGAGTTGATCCATTTTGATTCTAAATGCTTCATATTACAAAGATGTCTATGTGCATTTACGCAGATGCATAAATAATTTGAGAACATGGAGTATATCTTATATCATTGTGAAATAAAAAGGAATAGAGATATGTTACATTTATAAGAAATCGGTATAATTATGTAAATAGATTGATTAGTATGTTCTATTAATATGGAGACAAACAGAGTGATGCAGCAGTACATGTCAATACAAACAATTTTTACGGTAAAAATTGTGTTCACAAATCAGATATTACATCACAAATACAGTAACCTCATTTCAAGCTGGATTCAGATTTGTGCCTATAATTTTTTGAATAATGCATATAATGTAATGAATTTAAATGTAAAGGTGTTTTCAAAATATATTTTCCCAAACAATTGACCTAACAAATATGTTTCGTATTTTTTAGATTATGAAGCAATTTTAAGAATAATGTATATAATGTAATGAACTTAAATGTAAAGTTTTTTTAAAAATATATTTACCCAAACAATTGGCCTAACAAATATGTTTCGTATTTTTTAGATTATGAAGATTTTAATTTTCAAAGTGGGTGCCACCTATTCGGAGTTGACTGATCCCGCTACTGTCTTTCCATGATATTGAAAATTAGCACATTTAATGCATTAAGCATCTACGCTAAACATGTTAATTTAACTTTTTCCTAATGATTCTCTCACTTTCTAACTAATTGTAACACTGTGTTTACGACTCTCTCACTTTTGAACTAATTGTAATACTGTGTTTTATTTTTTTTTAAAAACCAGTTTTATATAATTCTTGGTTTTTCTATCAACCGCATTTGTTTTTCTTATCAATTTCATAAGAAAATGACAATAAATAACTAGCCTCTGTTCAAAATACAGTGTGAGCGTAAAGTATTTGTCTGTATACAAAGAATTTATTGCACAAAAACTATTGTACTTTGACTTAAATATTATACTTAAACTTTAACTATTAGGATACATAAAAGTCTATTTTTTTTAAAAACACAAGATGGAAAACTGTAGTTACTTGGGGCAATCTTTTACAAAGAATAATACAAACTGACAGACGTGTATATTTAAGCAACTGATTCCCGGAACTTGTCTTTTAAAAGTTCGCCACTAATATCCGCAACACCTAAAATATTTATTTTTGAATTAAGAACGTGGAAAATGCGAAACAAGACAAGATACAGACTTTGTTTAAAAACAAGGCAATGCAATGATAACTCTTTTAGATTATTACTATCTTCAAAGTTATTTCGTGGTAATACTTTCTAATCAGGGAAAGACTTAGTGCTCATCCTGTATGCTCCTTATTTTTTTAGATTTCGAAGTACCTAATTTTTAAACTGGGAAAGGGAACCACTAGGGCCAAAACTAGGAAGGAGCAAGCGGAGCATATGCCTCGGGCGCCGTTGTAGAAAGGGCGCCAGAAAGATTTGATTCGTATTTTGGTGCAAAAACAAATAACGAAATTGGGCGGAAAATCCAAAATAAAATTGTATTCGTAGATTTTATGCTCTTTACTATATGAACAGGGCCGGTTTTTCTATTAGGTGATCACTTAGGGGCGCCAAAATAATACTTGATTAATGAATTTATCCAAGATACTTTGTAAGATCAATACACTTTCACAACATAGGTTTGAATTGGTTCACTATTTCGGATGTTATTGATATGACAATTTTTACATTGTTTTTTTTTTCATTTTGTGTGTCCCTGTAAACGAACTATAACAGTTATATACTTGATTAACGAACGCATACAATATATTGTCCAATCAACATATCCCACTTTTTAAAACGGGTACCATCGATTCAAGGTCAGCTGCTCCCGCCGTTGTCTTTAACCACGATATTGAAAATTAGCACATTTAATGCACCGAATATTTACGCTTAACATGTTAATCTTTTTCTAATGACTCTCAATTTTTAAATAATCATATCATTTTGTTTACAAAAAATTTCAGCTTTTCATAATTCTTGGCTTTCCCTACAACCGCATTTGTTTTTTCTTATCAATCTCATAAGAAACCGCCACTAATCAACTGGCCTCAGCCTAACAAATTTATTACGTTGTGTTACATCCTCCTTACCACATTTTTAATGCCTTCCTTAAAAAAAGTATCCTTTTTTTCTTCTTTCAGTTCTGCTTCGCGGTTGCTTCAATAATTTTTTGTTTTCCTTCCATGAAAAAACAATTAACAAACCAGAAAATGAAGAAGAGATCATTAAAAACTCGTTTATACGTAAATGAAACGACTAAAAAATTTATTTTGAAACTTTAAAACGAGTGTGAACGTATTGCGCCATCTATTGATGTTGTTTGAAGGTAAATTAGCAAAGCAATTAAAAAATGTTAAATTTTTCTAAAAACTTATTTCTAAGCTTTAATAAATGGATAGAAAATTTTCGTAATAAATGAATTGTATAAGGAAAGCACTTAATAATTACATTTTAAGTATGATCATAGAAGTTTATTTATTGCTATTTTTTTCTCACTTCTATGTTTTTTTATCTTTTAATTTTATATAAACCATACCCTGCCAAAATTTTATAGTGTTTAATAATTTTAATATGAATCCATGCATATAATCCATACATATAAGTGTATGCAATATAATTTTTCTCTTAACTTTATATAGTTTATATAGATTTCATTTCCCCATAAATTTCATTCCATAGTTTTCGTAAGTTATTTGTATTTTTCGTAAATGTGGTATATTTGTTTTAAAACTCCACTCTTAGTAGAGAAGTGTATTAAATACAATTTAAATTTATTAAAGATGTTTGAAACTACAGTTTAATACTTTAAATGTGAAACCTTTCACGTTATTTCTTTCACTCAAATATAAATGCATACAAATCTCAATAGTGAATACATGCATTATAATTTTCGTTTTAGCTTCTTTTAGTTCATATATAATATATTTCATCTCATCATATAGTACAGCTTTCATAAGTTATTTGCATTTCCATCTTAGGGTATGGATATACACTAAAACCTCTGAATAGCGGACACCTATTAACCAGGAAATTGGTCCGTTATTCGGAGGCTTTCATTATTCAGAGATAAAAGCATACAACAATATTATATATGCTGAGGATTGGAAAAACGTTCGCCAAAGAGAAGTATATACTTTTCGGAAGTGTTCTTTATGGAGGTTTTACTGTATTTTAAGACTTCATTCTAAACAGAGGAGCGCATAAAATTGATCAAACATGTTAAAACTACAATTCAATAATTGTAATATGAACCATTTCACGCAAAAGTTGATGCATACGTATTTCAATAATGAATATATGCATTATAATTTTAATCTTAGCTCGTATAGTTCATATACATTTCAATTCATCGTAGTATTAGCTTTCTTAAGTTATTTGCATTTCCATTTTATGTTCTGCATGTATTTTAATATTTCACTATAAAGAGAGGAGGACATTAAATGTAGTTTAAATTTGTTAAAGATGTTTAATACTACAATTTAATAAATTTATTAGGAATCCTTTCACGTCAGATTTTCATGCAAATGTAAATCCATATATATTTCAATGATGCATTACATACATTACAGTGCATACATTATAATTTCCCACTTATAGCATCGTGTAGTTTATATATATTTAATATTCACAGTAGAATAGCTTTTATAAGTTTACATTTTAGTATTATAATTTGCTCGTGTTTTCAAATTTAACTCTAAATACAGGCGTGAATGAAATACAATTTACATTTATTTTTATATGTCCTCATTTTTAGGGTTCCGTTCATCTCACGAAACCCTATTACTCCCGCTTCGTTGTCTGTCCGTCACAGAGCCGGTTCTCAGAAACTATATAACTTACAGTCATGAAATTTTGCGTACTTATAGGTATATTAAGAAGATCAAAATCGTAAAATTAGAAAAAATCGTATTATTTTAATATAGAGAGATAAAAAACCAAAACTCTAACAGCCTTTTTCTATTAAATTTAAACATCTTTCGTTATAGCAGTTGCCAACAATTAAAAATCCACAATAAAATTTTTTCTACAATAATTAATTTTCTATTGAAAGATTTACACGTGAAAAAGGAAAATGAAATAAAAAGTTTCACCAGTTGAAAAAAAGATTAATATGACGTCATATTGATAATAAAACGGATATTTTCAAACATTTCTCAATAATACAAGGAGTATGAGTATGTGTAAATACAGAAAGCAGCTTAATATGACGTCTTTAATATCGCATTTAGTCCACATGACAGATATTATTATGACAGAGTGTAATAGCGGGTTTTCGCCCGCTATCGGACCAGTTCAGATTTTCGAAAAAACGAGAAAAATAGACGGCTAAATTTTTTTTTTGCTTTATAAAAAAATGACTTTTTTTTTTTCTTTAAATGAAATTTATTTGGATTTATTAAAGAAAGGATAAAGTGTTTTGAAAGGAATATTAAACGAAACCCTTTGTGCGATCTTCGATCACACTTACCCACTTGTTACCTTTTGGATCCAGTTTAATACGACTTCAATATATTGTGGTAGGCAAAAAACAGCCATAAAATTTCTTGCTTGGAAATTCCACTTACAGAATAAGACATTCTTTCTTCGTAACCCTTTGTATATCACCGCGTTGCATATCTGCAACATACCCAAAAGTCAATGTTACTGTTACAGTGAGGCTTTAAAAGACGATTTTATTTAATGTTTCTATTTTATAAAACAGCAGGTAATATCAATTAGTCACAGAATTCTCAACAGACAGGTGATACTGGGTTAATTTTTCATGCCAAACTTCTATTTATCATTTGAGCAGTTTCGCATCGTTATTGCTAAAATGAACTTCGTAAATTTTATCAGATTAAAAAGGCTGGAGACGTCCAAAAATATATTTTTTTACAACGATAAGTTCATATACTTTAAAATTTTGTAATAGAAAAATAACAATATTTATGAGAAGTATGTAATTTTCTGTTCTTGCAGATGTGAAAAAAGTACCTTTTAGTGAATAATTTTTAATTTTATGTTCTAAATTTTTAAAATTATTTTTACATTCTTAAAATGATGCATTCAAACATCCGAGAAAATAGTTTTCAAATCGGAGTTGTTAAGTCACAAAGGGTTAAGGGTGTTGGTGAATAAGATCTCAAATTCACTGGCTAATGTTAAACGTATGGGCGTGTGATACATTCGTATTTTAAAATATCTCCTTAGAAAATTAACATTTTTAAATAATTTTGCTTACCGATCATACGTAGTAGGGTAAGTCTGGTAATCATTTTGAAAATCGAAAATTTTTTTTTGACGGATTTACACGTTTCAGACACTGGAGATTCCAAAAAAATATTTTTAGAAAAAAAATTTGCCGTCCGTCTGTCTGTGTGTCTGTAAACGCTCTATTTCCCGAAAAAATTGAGATAGAGACTTGAAATTTGATATGTACTTAGTATGTAATAATGGGAAGAAGCTTATTGAATTTCAACAACCTCGATTATCCGGAACTATTTTTTTCGGATTCTAAGTATTCGTTCGGATAGAAGGTACATAACAATTTTAGAAATTGTTTACTTTAAGGAGTGAATATAAAAGACAATAAAAAAATATAAATTTTGCATGAAGAATGAAGTCAATCGGATAATTAGTTGCCGAGATATTTATAATCATATTTTCAACACTCTTCGATTTTTCATGACCCCATCCAAAATTCAATTCAAAGATATATTTCAATTGGAAATGAGACACTTAATCCGACGCAATAAACCGTTAGTTAATATGATTAACATTTTTGGAGTTATAAGCATTTAAAGTTTATGACGTCATCAAGCCACGATTTTGTTCGAATTGCAATGCATTTTATAAGTAGTTTATAGATGTTTCATTTTCATATTTTAAGTTATGCATGTCCATAATGGATAAGTATTACGGTGGCCCCAACGACTAGTTTTCTGTGTACTGCTCTTAAAGGATCTCTCTCTCTCTCTTTTAATTGTCATAATGTTTCTAAAATATATGCTTAATTTATAATTTTATGTTAAAACTTAGCGAAACTGAGTAAGAGTTTAACACTTTAAATAATATTAACCGCAATTTTTTTATTTTTTATTTTGTCAACTAAAAAAGAAGGAAACATCCTTCAAGAAGAGTACACAGAAAAAAGAAGTTAAAAATATTAATTTCCTAAGGAGATATTTCAAAAATGCTAATGTATCACACGTCCATAGGTTTAACATTAGGGAGAGAAATTCAAAAATTCACTGACCAACAGCGTTAAGTTAAATGATTTGATCAAAGTTTCTAGTGCCATAAATAAATAAATGTGCACGTCAGCATATACCAGATGATCAGTTATAATAGGGCGAGAAATTACGAGATATGATTGTATACGCCAAGACAAAGAATCTTTATACAAAAGGTCAGAGTCTCAATCTACTTTTTCAGTCAAATTTACAGGATGCCTCAATCCAAGGCAATACCAGATTTTGATTCATAATTTTAAGAATAATGAAGATAATGTAACGAAATCTTCAATGGGATCTTGTTATTTGCGTAGTATGATGGCATTGCAAGACTTGATAAAAGTTTACAATAACTCGATCGGCGACATCGTATGTACTACTATCAGTCAGATTTCGAAATTCAAAGCGTCCAGCTCAGAGTATTATGTACGCGGACGGTATTCATTTTGAGTAATTCTTATGATGTTAGCATATTTCGGGCAAAACAAAGTAAGTCTTTTGAAAATTTTGCTAAAATGTCTTCAGTATTGTTAATATTATTATGAACGAAAATTTTGCTTCACTCTAGAGTGAGACACTAAATTTCTCTTAATAAGCAGATTGCGACCTTGGATTCTTATTGGTGGTTTCTTATAAAATAATTGTTGTTTTTATGGTGTACTAGTCAGCTTAGTCATCTCTGTCAATATTTGTCGTCACATTAACTTAACACTATGTGTAAAAAATAGAAATAGTGTTTTTTTCAAATGAATTAATAAATAAAAAATCAATTTTAAAGGGGGATTTAGATATTAATGCCGCATTAAACTAGTGTTCCAATCAAGGTCAAATTAGTTAGCTTTATAAGTTAGTAAAAGCAATTATAATATAAGAGTCTGCCCTATTAAAGATTAAAAGATCTCTGACATTTTGAGCCATGTCTAGACGATAAAACAAAGCACATAATTCTCACTTCCGACAGACAACCTCCTATTAAGATTACAGTGACGCATTTGATGAAAATTGCGGATAGATTGTCCTGCAGACAGTGAAATTACTACTTTTAAATTATTTTTCAAAAGCAAGTTATGCAATAGTTTAAAGTTTTTCGACGATTATACAGGGTGATTTAAATGATTGCCTGATTACATATAATAATAGTTTAGTTGGGAAAAATTACAGAAAGAAAATTTTCACAATACAGAAGAAAGTTCAAAGTTTTATTTGCGCATTTTATAACTGTTCTATATGGCTCTCCTTGGTCACATGGACAAAATCCATGCGCCTGTCCATTTCACTAAGGTTTATTGTAATATAGCATTTAAATTGCATATAAAATTGTATTATCTCGTTCTACCCCCTTTAGTGTTTGTTGCAATGTTCTACCAATTCCAATGCTTCAAAATTTGTTTCGACAAATTCCCCATCCCTGCTAAATTCATCTATGCACCTTGACAAATGAACATCACACCTTCGATGGAAGGTAAACCATGGGATCATGACCTTCCGAGGAAATTCATCAACATCTAAATTGGTTCACTGGTTCACCAGATATTGTGAAGTATATTTGTAGTCACTGATGCTCAGCATGCGTATTAAGTTACGCAATGAGCCATATCTGGGAAATATAACCGACCCAATTAAATGCTGTTTGTAGTAGTTGTTTCAGCGAATTAAAAAGGAGCTTTCAACTGTTATTTTAAATAGCACAGGAATTATTGATTTTGAATGACTCCATGTCACCAAGAGAAGTCCCATTCACTGTAAAAAAATTCGCTGTACATTGAATGAAAATATGAATGAAAGTTACTGCATTTCTGGTTTGTAAATTAAAAAAATTTAGAAATACGTTTTCTTTGGATGAAGGCACTTTTATTTCCTTAAAAGTGTTACTGCATAAAGTTTATAGAAACTTAGATTTCTGCAATAAGATTACAGAATCCACATTTTGGTTCAATGCAATACTGAAATTTTCAACAGTAGAGAAAGTTCTAAAGTACACAAACAAAACGTTGAACTTCATTCTGTATTATATTTAATTTATTTTCTTCCTATCGTTGTCTACAACGAACTTATTGTCCTCGGAAGTATTAACTTCATTGTTGCACAGTGTCATGATTAATATCCGTAATAAAATAAGTACATTTAAGTTGGCAATATTTTACCTTTTGTTGACATTTACTGAAAATTCCAATCGGAAACTTAAGCCTAGCTTTAAAAATTTCCGAATTTGAAATCCATATTTAGACTCTTTTTTCATTTGATATCTATTTCTCCGGAAACATCTATACAAAAAACTGTCGGTAGATTATACGATTGTTATAATTAAACAATTTTAGTATACAAATTTAGTTTTTAAATTCAGTAATACGGAAATAATATGCCTCCATCTTAAGTATGATGTCATCACTATGGCAACCTAGAATCATTACCTATCATGGGATATCATTGAATTAATTACGTATGATAGGATTTAATAGAATGAAAAATGTGACTATAACTTGGTCATAGAGGTTATAAAATGTCATATGCGATCTTCTATCTTATACCTATAGCGTCATACATGTCAAATAACTTGGCGATACATCTCGGTCGCTTGACGATTAATCCTCAGAAGCTGCTGTAACAAGAAAGTACCAATTTAAAAAAAAATCAAATTACTTAATAAATATTTTTATTACTATCTTATTAAGTTTTTATTCGATTTTCATAAAATTCTAAATGACTCGCCAAAATTCTGCAACAGTTATATATATTAAATTTCAAACCATTCGGTTGGACAATTTTTGCGCTGTCATATGCGGACAGACGGACAGGTTCAGGTTCAGCTGAGCGGGGTGACCTACCGATTGACTAAACCTCTATATGCCCCGCTCAGCGTGGATATCCACTATCCAAGGACCGAAACCAAGAGGCAGACAGACGGACGGACGGGCGGACCAGACGACGACTATAGATGCTACGTATTTACATAATTACGAACGCACCTAAATATGATACCACCTTTCAGACTAACTGTAAATGAATAAATAATTCAATATGTTTCAGTGTAAATATTCCTTGAAAAAATCCCAGTCATGTTAGGCTTTAAGAAAATAAGAGGTTTTATTTTACTTTTCTGTATGGTATTTCGATTTGGGGAGAATTACCTAACAAAAGACTTTCTAAAAAAAAAAAAGATTGCATGTAAGGAATAGCTCAAAATATTATCATTTGTACTTTTCTTAAAAACACAAAACGTGTGATAGCGATGCTTATAGATCCCATGTTTGTAGGAAGCCAGCACGTTGTCGTAACAATGTTGTAACGTGATTTTAGAAAAAAAGAGAGTTGGTTTTAAATTTTATGTGAAGCATTATGTTTGAAAACTTAGTTGGTTATAATTCATATTATTTGTTTTATTTTGCATTTCTCTGGCACCAATTGCAACAAAGGTTTTAAAGCAGTTCTGAAAAAAATTATTTTTCTCCGATCAGCAGCGTGAAATTTTACGACATATTTTTTGACGCACTTTTATACGCAAAAGCATGATATTTACAGGTATGATTATTGAAGGAATTTGTAGTCGAACAGTGTTTTTGCATTTTTGGATAAATGAATCACATCTTGAGTTGAATCGATTATTGTCTCACGACATCAGTTTTCTTTTTTTCTCGCGCTCTCGCATCCATAAATTTGGTTCAAAACGCCAACTGTGACAGAAATTTCTGAAAGATCTTCTGCTTTTACCGAAAAATGGAAGAAAACAGTTCAATTACAAAGTTTCTAAATAAAAGCACAAGCCAATTACATGCGTTTGTGAACAAAAATGAATTAAGAAATGTTTCCGAAAGTAGCCAATTTGGATTTGAGAACAACCTTAAACTACATTAAAAATTCCGACATTTTCGGAATGTTATTAGCAAGCGCGATTAAATTTCCCCATTGAAAGCCTATAACAGATTTCACAATAAATACAGAAACTTATTTTCGCTTTAAGGATACGATTTGAACTTGATTTCTCTAAAAGTTTATTTTTTATTTTTTTATGTTTTAACGATTCTTACAAAAACATTTCATTTTCCAAACATAACTTCATTTCTGAAATTTTCACTGTCAATTGTAATTGTTTATTAATATTATTATTATTTTGCAATGTAAATTTTCAGAATGTCGATTTCTCCAAAATAACTACAGCATTGTCAGTGATGTTACACATTTGTAATAGACGCTTTATACACTGAAAGAAAACTTACATCGCCTTCATCTAGAACGAATAAGTAGTCATTTTATAAATCTCTAAACTAGAAATATAGATTTCTGAGTTATGCGATTAAGATAATCAAACTGAATAGAAGAAATGATCAAGAATTTCTAGTCTACGGGTTTCTAGGTGCTGAAACGATAAATTCTATTATGAATCGTTTGAATTGCGAGAAATTATCACTTGATTTCTGTGAAAAAAAATCACAAACTAGAATTATTGTTACTAAAACTAACCTCTTGTGTTCACATTTATTTGCAGAGATTTTTAAATAAGTTTGACCACGATAATATAGGAAAACGCTCTTGAATTTGAGTAGGGGAGACTAGAACTCTCCAGCAAAGGAAACTAGAATTTATAAGGATGACATGGAAATATTTTTTCTAGAGCCACAATTTAGATTCTAGATGCCATTGGCGGAATTTTTTCTCAGTGTAACGCTTTAATACCTGATTCGTTTGGTATTTTTTGAGAAACTATTCATAAATTAATAGTGCTACTTTTTTTTTCTACACCATAACTAAAATATAGATAATTTTATATTTGCTTATTTGATTAAATAATTTTTTTTTCTAATTAATTTAATCTAAACCTATTTGTTTACGATAGGGTTAGTTGGGGTAAGTGAAACCCCTTTTTGGAATATTTCATATTTGAAGTCTTATACAAAATTTTTGAAACAGTTTAATTTGAACTTATCAACTTATTTTATTTAAGACTATATTAATAAATAAAATTTTATTATTAGTTTCTAAAATAATGCTTTAAATATTTTTTAACTGTTTTTCTTTTAAAAAATCAGGCGGGTGCCCCACTTACCCCATAATAAGGGGTAAGTGGACCCACTGTTCTTTGTTTAAATTTAAAGCAAGCATAGCTAAATAAGATGTAAATGGGTGTTTATTGATAAAGTATAGAAATTTTCAACATGAAATATTTTATTGTAAATGTTTCCATGCACGAGATATCTACTCACACTAAGATCAGTATGAGAGGTAATTATAGAATGAAAAACAAAGCAAGTACATCTATGAAAATTTTTGAAAGCCTAAAGGCATAAGTTTTACTTTAACGTATAAAACAGTGTTGAAGTAACATAATAAGGTTGATTAAAATTAATTTTGGTACATTAGCAAACACTTTAAATTGAAAAAGAAATTGGAAACACTAAATGGTAGTGTCTATTTAAAGTTGGCTGAGGGAGGATAATTATTATTTCATCTTAAGTAATAATTCCAACATCATCTGCATCTGGCGAATAAAAAAAGTCTCACTATTTCTATTCTTTCTTGCAAATTTAGCAGTTATTTTTTAATTTGTATCCTCAAGTTCTAAAATTAGAGTATTTATATATAAAATTAATATATAAATATATAAGTATATAATATAATTTTTTTTTCAAGTTTCATAAATACATTGTCACCAGCTTTAGAAGTTCTTTTGCTAAACCCCTCTAGAACCCCTCTTTGCAAAATTCCTCTATAGGTCTTCATAATTGTCTTTTAATTCATCCATAGAAATCTCTTTATCAAAGTTGCTTTTCGCTTCAAAATCGTCACTATCGTCAGATTCTTCTACATATTCAGTCTTCTTTTTTAATTTGAGTTTTTTATTTATTCTGTGTATTTCCATCACTTTTTCTCTTAATTGTTGCATGTATTCTCCATTCGTAATTATTTGAACACCAGACGATGCTTTAGATCTCTTGATGGAATTGTATTTGTACTTGGAAATGTACATGTAAAGGTGACACACCCTCTATATTCAATTTGAAAAACTAAACATAACCATAAGTACTATAGTAATTTAAGGCAACTTGTTTAAGCCATAATGCAGAAATTTATTTAAATTTACTTAGTGGGTTAAGTGGGACATCCAAATCCTAATTACACCATAATGAGGGGCCCCACTTACATCTAGTAAGCTAAAATTACGGGGTAAGTGAGATCCTCTTTTTAAACACTTCTTAATAACAGTTTTTTTTTATAAATTCAAATTACATTATGTATTTTAGGTTAAACCTTGCTCAACAGTTTAAGAAAAAATTAAGAAATAATGAAGACTACCCTGGAAACACTTCTTGGTAAAATGTAGCTTGAACTCTTTAAACAAACTATTCTGGAAATCTATTTTACATTAGTTCTGTGACATGAAAAATAAATGAAACAAAGCTGAAATATATGCAAAATCCATCAGTGTGACGAAATGTGACATGATCAATGCAAATAAGTGTGAAATATCCTTTACATATTTTAGTTTGAGGGGGATGACCCACTTACCCCAACCAACCCTATAATAATTTAAATACGATTCTGCCGTATAACTTATTCTGTAAATCCAAAACGTACCGAAAGCAAAATAATTAATGCACTTACTTCTTCCACCTTCTTCTCTTTTAAATCAGCATCGCAGAAAAAATGCAAATGAGTAAAGACCAAGCTGAGTTCAAAATTTTCTTTAATTTCTACATTGTAGTGTTTAACTTGAACAGATGAACAAATATGTTTGCTGATCTACTTTTATCCTATTTTAGAGCATACAATTTATAGATTTAGATTAAAATTGGATGAAAAAATAATTTTTAATTGTACACCAAAGGAATTTAGTAACAAAATATTTTCTTGAAAACAACTATAGTTAAATATTTTGCATTCCATAGGAGTTTGATAAAAAAAAACAGTTATTATTTAAAATTATAAAACACAAAGTTACCTACTACTCCCTTGATGTTTTTGAAATTATGTCATATTATACCATACTGCGTGCCATAGATCATAGCGTGCTTATCTGTGAGCCCAGTGATAATCCATCATATTAAACATTACATAATAATGCATATCCCATTCACACAAAACAATATTTTGTAATAATACGAAAATGTACCCGAAAAGGACAGAAATGAAATTTAAAAACTGTTCTATACTTCATTTATTATTTACAGTTTTTCAACAGAAATGCATTAAGAAGTATAGGTATCAGCTACTTTGTGAGTTACTCCGTTACTTATTCACAGTAATGTTGTAGCTAACGTGGCTTTAATCTTTCAGAAATCATTATAGTGTTATATGATGTTTAATAATAATAATAATAATACATGTTCGAATAATGCTAGAATTAATAAATGCTGAAAGAACTGGAAAATTTATGGGAGCAATACTTTAAAGCTACCTATTAGTCAACAAATTACAGTCACGTTGATCACAAAGGCGAGTGAATCCAGTATATTATGAATTAATTTTATCTAAAGTGAAATAAATTATTCTACGAAGCATGTTCTCTAAGTATTCTTTGCCTACAACTACAATAAGTAATAATTTGAATTATTAATTATACCTACTGCTACCTGCTATTTGGATTATTTATTTTACCTACTTTTATCTTACTGTTTGGATTATTTATTTTACCTACTGTTTCAGAAAAACATGTCACATCACATTTCACTCGTTCTTTTTTCTCGACATATGTATAAGAAACAAGTCAATTTTACGGCAAGTCCTGCAAGTGGTTACCTAACATGTAAGTTATCCACGTTGGAAATGAAATAGTTGCTCTCAGATTGGGAGTCATAATGTTAATTTTCTATTGCATGAGTCGTTTTGAAATGCCATAAGAATCGGAGGATAATTTTTATGTGCTCGTAGAAAATATTGTTGAATTGTGACTAAGAAAAAATCCCTGCATAATAACTAAAATAATATTTATGATATATGTCCAGGGTACGACATTTTTACCAGAATTTTCTAATAGAACTTTTCATCTTATTTAATCAAAGAGAAATGCTACAAACTCTTTGAATCGCAGAACGCTTTCTAATCTGAAGAAAAAAAATATTAGTCAAAGATTTCTGATATAAAATAGTGGTACCATACTCCTTTGAAAATCTAAGGAGTGTACGCGCCTTGTTTATGCCAAACTATAATAAATATTATTATACCAAATAGTATTATGATACTTACTGTGACATATATGACGGATAATAACATTTATAGAATATAACACGCATTCTTGACAAAGCGAAGTTTGTCATACTTTATCATTTTGTATTTAAACCAGAGGAAATGTTTCTATATTTCAGAGGAAAAACTGTAGTATGAGCATTTTTTGGCGGAACTTCAGGCGTATTTTACGCATTTCGCATTCTTATCGCCAAATCTTAGTTTCAAATTCTGAATAACTCCATGACGCAGATCTTACATTTATTTTTTCCATGAATTAATATGCAAAGTTTTAAGTGCATAGTGCATTTAATTCAAAGATAATTTGAAAAAAAAAATGTCCTTTTCGTAAAATTTCTACCATCTTTGCCCAATTTACAAATTAGCTAGAGTTACTTGAATAATAAGTTCGTAGCAAAATAAATTAAAACTTTCCACTGAAACCGTCCGAGCATTACTACAAAATATTTAAAGTTCTGGAAAACTTCGCCGCCGTTTTCCATTTTGAATGTCACTTCAAAGTCGGGTTGCAAGCTGACGACAGCTTCTGATATTCAGTTAAGTTGCTTTTGTTTCTTTTTGCACAAGGTTAAATTCAAATCATTTGCTATTCTTTATTCAATGTAAATTATACCACGTCTCCAATCGGTAAAATTCAAATGAACAGAGACGTAAAAGCACATCTTTCCAGCCTTTACGTTTTCTACCTTTAATTTTCTCAGCTTAGCATTTTAAAGTTGAAAAAGATGAACAGGAAACGGTATTTTTTTTCTACTCCCGTGCAACACTCTTTCTCATTAACTCTGAAGGTGGCGAGTTTCCAGTACTTTAAACTTTTCTCAAGAATAAAAAAGTACTCACTTTCCCTTTGCGAGTTAGAACGCATTGAATATTCCTCCATTTTAAGTTCTTGGGGGAAATTCGAGGCAGGAGGGCTTTCGCCATATTACGGAGATTTATTCTAGCGAAGAGGAATATTAAAATATTTTAATTTCTTAAACTTTTCTCAAAGGCGGAAAAGAATTCCGAGGAGTTATATGTAATTCCGCAGTTTACGATTTGATGTTGGGTATATAATCAAAAATGTCCGACAAGCCTCGTGCAGTTTTGTGTTTTTTTTTTTTTATCTGTGATTTTCGCATAGTTTAGTTCGGTTTAAGTTAATTAAAGTATATGTATTCAGTTAGCTGTAAACTTTAACTAAAATAAAGTCAGCTGCCTCAATATAGAAACTAATTAGAAAATTAAGTATAAAAATTAGCTAGTTTGTCGGTATATCTTATTATTACCACGACTTTCGAAATTAGGATGAAAAACAAAATATTATAACCTCTTCTTTAAAATTAAGTTAAGTGCTGCTAAAATTAAATACACTGCTTAAAAATTACCTTAAAAATGTCTAAAATACTTTATCAAGCGAGAAAATGTTCGAATTTAGGTTTCATTTAATCTAGTAAAAAGTTTTGTTATGAGAGGGGCCGAATCTGAAATAATATGAGAATATGCGATAGTTAACACAAACATGAATATTGGCATAATTATGTCTGTATTCTGACTGCAATTCAAATGCAGGCATAAATAGTTTCAAAAATGAACACTGAACCGTCAAAAATTAAAGTTATTTTTATTGTGCATACGCTCTTAAAAATATAAATTTTTATATCATGTTATCTTTTATAAAATTATGATATTTTTCTGTATAAAGTGTTAAAGAAATAGTTTGAAAGTAAAACCATTCAGTAGCGCACAGTGTTGAAAATAGCAATATACAATACGTCAGTTAAAGTTATTATCATATTCCAATTAATATGTATTTTAATGTATACAAATTCCAGAAATTGGGTAATTGAAAAGGTAATTCTAATTCCGATAGTATAAATTCCTTAAAACAACAACATTTTCATAATATCACACATAATTTTATCAACATATCTTTTTACACTAATCTTCTAAATATTGAAAACATTTAACAAAACATTTATTTAACAAAACTTTTCAAAAGACTTAAAAAAATATATTTTAAAATAAATACCAGGAAATTCTAGCTAAGAAAATTTAATTCATCCTTTAACGTGTAATCTTTGGCGCGTGTCCAACAAGTTTTCCTGTTTCTTGTTATATATATCGTTTTCTTTACAGACGTTTAGTAAAGCATAGAATAAAAGATTTCTCATGCATAGTTTGCGATAAGGAAAAGAAGACATTTAAAATTTATTTATTTACCAGAAATAAATAAATGTTGCATTTTGTAAATAAGACAAAATTTAAAATGCGCTCCCATTTAAAGTGTTTGTTGCAAGATAATAAAATAGAATACTTCCTTTCTCTGCGTATAGAGCGCCGCTGTTGCTAACTTTTGAACTACAATTTAAACTCATCATTTTGAAGTAGACTCTGACGATATGTGTTTTTTACTCATCTAATTTTTTTAATATATAAAGTATTTCTAATTACATTCTGTCAGTATTTCTCGATACACATATTGTTTCAATGTCTCCATTTCCCCCACTAAATGTGTAATTCTTTAAAAGCTTATTCATGATTACCTGATTTTTGGAATTATGTAAGCATAGTGCCAAAGTTTCTAAATTGAAAATAAATGTGAAACTTAAATTAATATTTCTTTAAAACGTTTTTATTATTGTTTGCACTTTCAGATAACGTTCTAAATATAAATTAATTTAATAATTCAATATTAGATATAGTATAAACGAAATTTTGGGGGGGGGGGGGTGGTTGGAGTCTGGGGTAATTGGATATTGTTTTAGTTATTTTTTAAATAAATAATTCTTATGTCAAAATATTTATTCAATTTCCAACGGCATCAACCTAGCGAGAATTTTTATCTTTTGCACTTCAATATCTTATCAGTCAATCTAAATATTTCACATGAACATTGAACTATCTTCAGTGGATTTTCTTTTTTTTTTTTAAAGGAAGAAAATTTTGCGTAAAGTACATCTTCATAATCTAACATAGTTACAAATAATTCTTATATCGAAATATTTATTCAGATTTCAATGCAAACAATCCATCTAGACATTATATTTTTTATATTGAAATATCTCACGAGTCAATAAAAATATTCCACATGAAGATTAAAAAATCTCTTGTAGATTTTTTTAAACAGAAAGTACAATTACGTCTAAATATACATTAATAATGAATCTTACGTCATTTGTTTAATTTTAAATGGCAACAACCCAATAAGAGATTCTTATTCTTTGACTAATATATTATGAATTAGCCAAAACATCCCATATAAAGGTTAAACATTCCTTAAAGGATTTTTTAAAACATATATTTAAAAACATATTTAAAAACATATTTAAAAACATATTTAAGAACGTATATATAACTGACATATTTAAAAACAATTTATATATCAAAGTATTTGTTAAATTTTCAGTTTCAACAACCTAGCTAGAGTTTCTATTTTTTGGACTGCAATTTCTTATGAGTCAATTAGCATGTTCCATACAAAAACTAAATTATCTAGAGAGTTAGTTTTTTTTCCTCAGAAAGTATATTTACGTCTTAAATACATTAGTATGATCTCAGTTAAAAATAATCCTTTTGTTAAAATATTTGCTAAATTTTCAGTGGCAAAAGCCCGGTTCAAGTTTCTATTTTTCGGACTTAGCAGAACTTTATTCAGTGCTGCACACTTTTATTTAACAACACAGACATACATCTTGCCTGTAAGCATCCCTTCTTCTTTTCCTGTTCCGTACAGCCGACAGTGTCTGAAAACAGAATTAAAGCAGCGCCAAAGAGAAACTCGGAGAGATAGAAGCAAGTGAACGAGAAAGAAATTCCGTTAACTGATTCCTGCCTTGAACACCGTCTATTTTTTCACCCGTAGCCAATATTTCGTATCTTTTTTTTTTCTTTCTGCTTTTTTCATTCTTCATGCCTCCTCCCCATCAAGCTTGCTTTTTCTCCTTTTTCCAAAAGAGAAGTCTTCAGTAATGACCCAGTATTGATTTAGCATTAACCCTCTTTCACACTTTTAAACTGCATCCGCTTTTATTGCATAAAACATTAATGGAGCTAAACAGTAGATTAATTTAGACACAGCTCAAGGTCTGCCTTAATTGTAGCAGCCACTTTGACACATTCCATAAATTACGTGAGCATTTTTTAGTTTTTTTTTTTATTCCTCCTTACATACTCTCTCTCGCTCCCTTTTTTGGAATTTTTTTCAGTATGGAAATCTCTTTTTCGTTTTTTTCCTATACTCCCTACGCCTTTTTTCTAGGTCATTAAGCGGATTTGGCATTATTAATGCGTCTTTCTTACTCAGTACTTTAAGGTGGCTGTATCTGAGAGGTGTAAGGTGCCAATTTTAAATATTCAGCTCTAGCATTGGCGGCGATGTACGAGTCCCTGGAGTCTTAAAGATTAAGTATCAAAGAAAAAGATAATGATTAGATATTCATAAGTATCGAATGAAAACGATTCAATTCGGCATCTAATGTTTTTATTTATTATGCACGCATTCTTTTTAATTTGAGTTGATTTTTCTTAACTACTTTATATTTTATTAGGCTCATTCTATAAAAACTGCAGTTAGAAGAATAAAAATTCAATATATAGGTAGAGGTACAGCATTTGTTTAAGATATATTTTCCCTCCAAAGATATAAAATGGTCCCACCGTACACGACTGAAATAACGTGAGTATATGTATTGAATGTTCTCCAACGGAGAAATCGTATGAGCAAAGTAGCTCCAGAAACAACTATTTTAAAGAAACAGGCGTATTCAATTGATTGAGCAAAGCTCTTATTCGTTCGCTACAATGGTCTCTTTGTGACGCTATTCCTTCTAAACTGTTCGACCAAATGATGACCACGAAATTCAGCACAGTGATAGTTGCAATGGCCGGAGTGGTTCGCATAAAATAAATCTGATAAATATCGTGTTCTTGAGGAATAATTATAGATAATAAGTGCTACAGCCTTAACACGAAAAACTTAAATTCATACCCATGCAAGCTATTGTTTATATAATTTAGAACGTGTGAGATTAAACTAGGGGACTCTATGTGCCTATAAAGTGGACCGATAGTTGCTTCAAAACCTTATGGGCAACGATCAAAATCTTACGGTATGAAAACAAGTATGAAAAGTCAAAATTTTGAAATTCTTGAAGAGAAACTTTCTCTTTGCATCTAATCTTAATGTTTATATATAATTAGAAATTATTAATGCCTGCTTTATAACATCAAATGAATGTGTTTAATAAAATCACTCTCCCAGCTCAATTTTGTGTATACCTTACATGCATTTCTCTAGTAAATGCAAGTGAGTGAGTAGAGAATGAGGTGAGTTGGTAATGAGTTGAGGTGAATGAACAATTTTTAGATTTTTCAGTGACGAAAGGAGCCACGTGAAGAAGATTTAATACAGACGCTCATATTATGTAAGGCATGTTGGGTTCAGTGAAATTCATTTGCTCAGTGTGTCATTTGCTTTGAAATATAGACTAAATGACAAGACCACAGCTAATAGTGAGATGAGTCAGACTCCACTTTTAAATATTCAGCTCTGTAGGATTGGATGCAATGTGCAAGTCAATGGACTCTTAGTGATTAAATAGTAAAGAAAAAGGTAGTGATTAGGTATTCATATGTATCGAATAAAAATTACTCGACCCCGTATCTAACATTTTAATTCATTATGCACGCATTCTTTTTTATTTCTCCAGTATTCTCTTAACTATCTTATATTGTAAAATAAACTTTTCCTAAAAACTCAAAATAAAATTAAACATAATAAAAATAAGAAACAGACTTACAGAAGACACTTTATTTTATTAAAATGAATTTACTCTGAGTATTTTTCAAAGTCCCTTCAGTTGCATCCTGCGTAGGAGGAAAAGAGAAGGAAATTAGGAACTTTTCAACGTTTGTTGATTTAATTATTATAGTAAAAGGAAAAGATTATATTAACTGTATTCCAAGTTTTTGCCCCTCTTTTCCTTGCATTACATTACTTAATTGCTTTGAAATTAAGCTAGATTATTCGTAACTTTATATAACTCCAGTTCTATGAATTCTATTTTAAAATGATATGCAATGGTCGTATCGTACATTCAGTCTAGTTTGAAAAACTGGAATATGAATTTGGATATATGATAGAAAAATTACATTATATGAAAATATTCAAAAATAATATATTCGAATAATGCAAAACAATCTCTGTATATAATCACATTTTAAAGCAATTTAGCATGTTAAGCACATAGAAATGCAAGTAAATTCACAAAGAGATATGTTTAGAACCTGAGATATTATTAAATAAAATATAGCTCATTTTTGTGTCGTATTTACTTGACTTCATTTATAGATAAAATTACTGTTATAGAGCATATTTATTTCATCTGTGGTTTATATTTCGAAAAATATGGTAAATACAAACGAAATAAATATTCGGTCAATTGTGATAAATTTTAGAGGAGTATTTGGGAAAATGCTTTTTGAAAACAATTTGAAAAAGAAGAAAAAAACTGTGATTCTTCACTCTGCTTGAATTCGAGATATATTACCTGTTTTAAGTCATTTCTTTTAAACTACTTTACAACTTTTCTAAGATTTATCTCTTTTACTTGATTTGTTCTGCTAAATGTAACAAAAGGTTTAAAATAAAATAGTTTCGATATTTATATAATTCGAATTAAGATTTATGAAATTCTCATACATGGAGAATTTCATAAATCATATTTAATATTATTCTGTAAATATATTTTAATTGACAAATAATAATAATAAAAAAATACTTGTTTAATATATTAGTATTATTCAAATAATCGCATTCTAGTGCTTATTGTTGATAGTTGCTTTGATGAGCTGACTTGAAAATTTTACGGATATGCACAGTAGTTAAGGAAGGCCTTCTATCTATTATTTAAATTTCACTTAATATAAATATAGGTAAGAAAGATTCGCTTACCTGTTTTCATAGTTGAATCCACCTAGACCATATTTCACATGAATCCACTGAGCGGAACTAGTTAACTAAATGAAGAAAAATATTAATTATTTGTTATAATCTGAGAGATGTGAGGTTGTATTCCATTTGAGAAGGACTCCAGCTATGAAACTTGAATATATTTTAATACACTATACTACATATGATGCACTGGATTATATATATATTAGACGTAGGATACAAGCATCATGAGCGGGCTAGAGAACGACCCGCATATAAGAATTACAACTACATAGTTTAACAGCAACAGAATGAATGAGCAAAGAAAGTGCATATACATAAAGCCACATACAACTGAGAGAATCACTTACGCAACAAAACCGATCGCGAATATCAGGAAAGAAAAGACAAAAGTTTTGATATAATAAAAGTAGGAACGCTTTTCGTATCAGGGTTTATACTGCACAACACCCCTGCCGAAACCCTGAAATGATAGATCAAGAATTCAACAGAGTTCTTCTGTGCACTTCGAAAGTCGTTTTTGGTAACGACCTAGTTAAAATGTCCTCGGTCATGGCATTAGTGCTGATGTATTGCAGTGTAATCACTCCTTCTTCCACTAAGTGTCTCAAGAGATGGTAACGAAGTTCAATATGTTTTGTCTTTTGATGATACTTGTCTGATTCCGCAAGCTTTATACAGGCTTGATTGTCGTCCAGCAAGGTTGTTGGTTGTTGTTGGGGTAGTTCCAGTTCATTCAACAGATTGAGCTGCACAGAGCGAATACAAGGGCTACAAACAGTTTAGGCATTTTTCGGGCTTCCTAAGTTGACTGTTACTTGGTGTAATGGAAAATGTTATTTTCTTAACAAATTTATTGGTATGTAAAAATAATATTGAATCTGTTATTTTCTTACCCCTTCCAATAGCAGATAATGTCTAAACCACTAGATAAAATAAAGGAAAGCTACCAAGGCACATTTGAATTTCGTGACCTTCTTCATGGTCGCGTGTTCTAACGAATTCCACACACATGCACGTCCATTGTTATTTATTTGGTTTTACAGAAAGTTCTTTTCGTTTGGGAAAGTTGTTTCGTACCGGAAAATTCTATCATTTAATTATTAGACATTAATTCCGATATCTAATGTCTAATAATTGACGGGCAGAATTTTCCGGTACGAATTATTTTTCCCAAATGGAAGAAATTTTCCGAACAACCCAATATATGATGTGTTTGTGTATAGTGCGCACATTGCATATATATATATATGTATATACAGAATCACAAATACATAGATGTTGGATAGATATAAATGTATATTTATGAAAATTGCATGTGCGAAGAGTAACAAAGATTCTTCCCAAGTATTAAGTACACACATAATGGAATCAATGCCCAAAACTGCAGTACCTTTCAATACAAATGAGGTCTTTAATATTTTGCTCAAAGATTTTATTTTAAGAAATACGTACAGGTTGAGAATCTGCTTTTGTTTTATCAAAACTTTTACTTACCATCTATGAGTGCAAAATGCGGCTTTAAGCATATAAATTTATAGAGGCCACGGGGACCCGTGTGCGCGTTGTTGACCACTCTTCCTGAACTAGTCCAACAAGGGTCGGGTTGTTTGTACCTGACACGAACGCGAAAATTCTGCGAAAAGTCAACCTGAAACCCGACCCACACACAGCAAAAAGAAATTTCATCAACCAGAAATCAGACACGAACCCGATACACTTAAATTCGAAACTGACCCAAACATGAAATATTCTTACCCGAATCAGAAGTGAAAGAAAATTAATCCCTATTTTAATACAATTCTAGAAAAATGGTCTACAATTATATCTCTAATATGGATTTTTTTAACAAAAAGAACAAATAATAATAATATTTTTAACAAATATATACATTCAATAATACTCAAATATATAGTTTTTTCAATTGAGCAATATTCAAGCCTTTTTTGAAAACTCGGGTTAACCGGAACCCAAAATACTTAAATTCAACTCAAATCGAACCCGACCCACAATGAAAAAAAAATTAGCGGGCCAGGTCGGCCTCGAGTAAAATGGGGTTAAGCGATCCGATGCAGTACTCAATGCTGGATAAAATGCCATATAACACTGTGTTTGAGATAGTCAACACTATTTAAGGTATGCGGTTGGTTACCTTGCATGTCGTGAATGAGTAGTTTTTTACTTTAAGTTATTTTAACAAACATTTAATTTCAGATATTCTGTCCTGTGAATCACTGAACTTTCTAACGGAAATGGAACTGGTCAATTAGGATCGTTTAATTTACTTGATTTTCAGCTACGCAAATGTAAAATTGGTTGTCCTTTGTATATGAGAATTCGGAGGTTTATGAATAGGAGGAGTTGTAATTGTTCCGTCATTTAAAACATATTGGAGCATTCAATGAAAGACAAAAATTGCTGTGCGCTTAAAATTTTAAGATTATTTTGAGCAGCATTACAGTTTGAGGTAGTGCAGCGCCATTTTTGCAGCGCTATCGGCGATATTTTAAATTAAAACAAGGAAACGTATTGAAACAATTCTTGCCCTCACACATTATTCTCCAGCATGAGTAGCTACGAAATTGTCATTATAATGTTAATCTCAAAATGCCATATAAATATTTATAACTAAAGTTTATGTAAAATATCAATTATTGCAATAATTTTAACGTTCGCCCAGTCTTATGGCAAAATTGGGTAACCTTTATACTTTGTAAAATTGTAATTTAACTTGTAATTATTGTAGCTAGCGCCGGATAGTAATATTTTTCCCTCCCTAGGCTTAGAGGTTCGTCCCGGCCATTAGCCAAAAGCTGGTCCCAAGGGTGGGCGCTGTCTGTCTGTCATTCTTTACTTTTTATTGGATTTTAAAAACGTTCGGCTCATTTTAAGACATCCTGTTATATAATCTTTGGAAAAAAAAATATTTTACACATATAGTGTAATAGTGTTTATATTATCACTCTGTAAAGTTAAAAATAAATAGTTACTACTTTTATTTGTAAATTATTTTTCAAACAATAGTTAATGCGCTTAATAACAAATAATGCGGAAGAAATGTCAATGATTATTGGAAAAAATCAACTGAAATAATGAAGTGCGAGGTATAAAAAAGTATTATTACACAATCAAAGCAATGAACGCATTAAAGACTTTTATAAATCACAACTTTATATTAGTGACTTTATTTTTTGTTTTACAAATAAAGAGATGAGAAAATGTTATTTTAAAATGAGTTTTTACTTTTAAAACTTCATTAATTATATTTATTATACGCTTTTATAGCTTAATTTTAAAAGTAAATTTTTTGTATAAATTTTCAACATTTATCAAAATGAAAAACATTACGAAGAATTATGTTATCTTTGAATATATACGTTATGGAAGTAAAAATATAAAAAAACTATCTATTTGAAAATAAATAGTACTGATTTAGCAATTTTTTAGTAAAAAAAATTATAAATGAAGTAATTACTAAAAAATCGCAAACATAATTACGAACAAATGCATTGAAACAAAGAAGAATTTTTTTTTTTTCACTGCTCAATAGAATACATACAAGTTTCCAAATAAAATTAAACTCATCAAGTTCTCCTTGTTTTGAGATTAAATATTTATTCGTTTCATAAGCACTAATAACATACCGAATGAAAATGTCTTTAGAAAATAATTAATTATTCATTAATTTCAATTATAAATAAATTCCGCTCTTTGTTTCTTTTATTTCTCTTTATAAAAAAAAAAAATTATCCGATTGAAATGTTGAAAATGAGATATCAGAGAGAAAGAAATGGTTTTTAAACGCAAGTAATTGCAAACTGAAAACACATTTTTAAATGTCATTTAAAATATTTAATTTTTACTGACTGAAACGCTCATAAATTTTTTATGTTGTAATTTCTTGTATCCTTAATGTTGATGTATTTCAAAATAATTCATAGGAAAATTGGTAAATTTAATATGTGTTTTAATTAAACTGAAGTTTCTAATATTTAATTATAAGTAAAATAAATTTGTCTGGATTAAAAATTATGTTTAAGTAATAGATTGTAACTTTTTTTTCTTAATAATTTCGTAACTTATTCATAAATAAATAGTGAATGAGACCGTTTTGATGTAAATTTTTGATTTTATTTTGTGTAGAAAAAGAAGTGCAAACAATCTTTCCGAGAATTATTTTCTTTATTTTGATTTACACGCAAAATTCATGGTAAAATATTTACAGCAAAAAATAAGCAGTTATTAATTTTAACTAATTTTTTGAATTATTTTGAATAATTTAGCATTTACAAAGTAATAGTTTGCAGAAACTACTCGAATAAAACCGCATTTTTGTTCATTGTTTTGCTGTAGTTAGTAAAAGAAGGAAAAAATAGTACATCTTTGAGTGGAAGAAAGTATTTATTCAATTTTGAATTTAATTTGAAAAATTAATATTGCATACGATTTAAATGCTGTCTGAAATTTTTACTATTTAAATGTGAAATATTTCATAAACAAACTGTCGAATTAATACAATTATTCAAATATTGTAACTAGAAACATCGTGAAGAGTGGTAGACAGTAAACAGAGAAGCTGTTTAAACACTTTTAAAAACGAAGTTTGTGTTTGTACTGTTAAATATTACGCTTGTAGCAACGTCTACCAGATTTTGTTTTGTGCTTAATTATTTTTCAAGAAAATGATAAACAAAAGATTGTCGCTTACAGGATGGCATCTGGACGTTGTTGTTGAACTTGGCGACATGCTGAAGTAGAACGTATTGTCAAAAATAAATTACACTAAGGAACAATGATGTTGGTGTTTAGGAAATAAACACCATTACTATACGAAATCACCCCCATGAATCCAAATATGCCCTTAATTTTGGCATATCAAGTCTGGGATTTAAGATTGTTACATATTAGGTTGTTACATATTAGGTTGTTACATATTAGGTTCTGTTACATATTAGGTGTAAATCAAAGTGCATGATGTTTATAAGTGAGGGTTGAAAAACTTAAAGCAGGGGTTTTTGATGGACCAATAATCCGTAAGCTCATAAAGGACACAAATTTCGTGAAAACGATGCACGAGAATGAAGCATTAGCTTGGCGAGAGTTTGTAAAAGTAGTGCAAAAATTCCTTGGGAAACACAAAAGTGAAAACCATAAAGACCTTATTAGTAACATGGTGTCAACCATATGTAAAAGAAACACTTGTTTAATTCCCCTAAAACACATTAATATCAGCCCATGTACACTGTGGGAAATATGTTTTACAATGTAAAAAAGCCAAATGGACATGAGTAGAGTAAAAAAATTGGACCTAAGAAGAGAAAAATAGAAGTTATTTTCGAATTTATCAGCCAAAAGTACCTAAGAATTCGTTAAAATATTCCTGACACCAGACAATTTTTTTTGTTGCCCTGTGTTATTGGAGGTAAGAAGTGTGTTTAATTTTAATTATTTAGTGTGTCGAAACTTATTTCTCAATTATATTCTATCGCCTCTTTTACGACCTCTTTACTGGTTGCCCGTGCGATTCAATACTTTTGATCACGAAAATCAAACAGAAGATATAAACAATATCGCGCGGGTAAGCCGAGGTTATCGTGCGGGTTACCGCTATTTGGGAAACCCGAACTTAAGATTTGGTTTATTCAACTTCAATCCCAGTTTAGAAATCCACATATTGTGACCGACCAAACGAAATATGATTACGTTGTGAGTTCAACTGAACCAGAAAAACTTGAGCAAGTTAAGGACATTTTGATTAACCCACTAGCAGTAAAAAAAATATCAAACCATCAAAAGACGTTTAAATTCCTGTATCTTTTGTTCAGAACATGACAAAATGTGTATGTAACAAAATTTCCATCTGCTCTGTCTTAAATTCAATAATAAAAATAAACTATATGCGGATTTGTAACCACAATTCCCATGCCTGCTTGCAGATGTTTCTAGGTTTACTGTTTCAATTCACATATTTTGTTATTTTGCCAATTATGGTATCCCATTGTAATAAAAAATTAAATGGCTTTGGCTTTCTTCCTAACTGTGGATTCTAAATAATCGCCTAGGCTGGGACATCATTTGTTTTTGGCGTAGAAACTCAGATGAAAATGAGATAAAATCACCTCTGAATCTCCTGCTGAAACTGAAAGCACCTAAAATTTAGTTGCAAACAGAAGGCCACCTCTCTTTAAACTATATCTGTCGTTGAAAATAAATAGTATCTTTTTCCATGGAGCATATTGTCTTCACTGTTTCTGGACATGACATTTTACAGAAGGAGAACAATATGGATTATGCAACAACGCCTGGTTTATTTACTTGCTTTCTGTAATAAACCTGTGCATCCAGATTCATCTAAAGTAATATTCTTATCCCTGGCAACTACATCACAGTGCCATTCTACTATATGTTTTTTTTTCTATTTATTTATTAACATGGTGGAAAATCTCTACAATAAATTTTCCTCATCTCTGATTATTTGTTGTCAACTTATGAGTAAGTAAATATGTAAAATCAGTAACTTTAAGGTATCATTTTTCTAGTATCACATTCAAAATGCCTTTCCTGTTCTTTTGTGCATATTAAACTTTAGCAAAGCTTACAATTTGTTTATAGATTTCCAATTGGGCATCTTTATTCCAGTTGAGGAATAATTGCTATTATCTTATTTTAATAGTTATAACTGCAGCGTCTTTATAAATTTTTTAAATATTTTGGAAAACACCGAAAGAATCACTTTATTGTCTTCTGTTTAACTTATGAACGTTTGATGTTAAAGTGATAAAAAGTCCAGAAAATAAAAAAAAATCTCAGAATATAAAAAAACCTCTAAATAGTTCCATTACTGTTCTCGAGAAAAATCTTAATCACAGAAAATCTTGAAAAATAATATCGACTCAGATTAACTTATCTAACTGCATTACAACTCTCCATCAGTTTGATGTCTTTTAGTAATACGCATCAGCTGTGTTAGTTGACATTGGTAAGCATAAAACTTTTCTTTTTCTTCATGCAGTTAAGTTGATAAGACATGGATATGTATTTCTAATTAATAAGGATGTAGCAAATGAATATAAACTTGAAAATATAGATGCATAATATGATGATACCATTTCAGAGTCATATCAAAATATAAACAGTTACTTTAAATATATTTAGGGTTCCGTACTTTAAAAGTAAAAACAAAACCATTATAAGACCACTCCTGTGTCTGTCTGTCAGTCTGTCAGAGCCCTTTTTCTTGCAAACTATGGGACGTGGAAAGTTCAAACTTGGGAAAGTTATAACGCCTTTTTACCCACATATTTTCAGATTATCACCATTCATAAATATGTCTAGGAAAAATTTATGGTGCTAGTTAAGTTGCTTGAAAAAAAATACCGAAATCGAAAATATATTTGTTGTAATTTTAGGTATTATATTTTCAAAGATATCGTCGAAAAGACACTGAAAAAATATGTCCCCCCCCCCTTCTATTTCCGAATCTACTTAAACCAAAAGTATGAAAAAAGTAGGGGTAGTAGGAGTTTATTTAAACCTTGCAGGAAAACTATAGCGATTTTCCTAGATAACATAGTTTTTGAGAAAAACGCATTTTTTCGTTACACACAAACTTTATTTTCGGGCGATCAGCGGGGGAGTTGAGTGACGCTCGAGGTATATATTGACGCAGAATCATCCAAGGACATTTGAAAATGATTTTCAAAAAATATTGTTGGTAATTAGCCGAGATGTTAATTAAGTTACCTGAAAACAAATTGTTTTATGTACCGTGTAGGGTATCGTTCGAAAGATATTGTAGCATCGAACTCAAAAACATATTTGTATTAATTTTAGGTATTATATTTTCAGAGATATCATCGAAAGTATACTGGAAAAATCTGTCCTCCCCTCCCCCTCCTATTTCCAAATCTACTGAAACTAAAATTATGAAAACATTAGGAGTAGCAAGAGTTAATTAATTAATAAATAGTAATTATAATAAATTTAATGTAATGCGGAACCCTTTGAGCGCGAGTTATACTCACACTTGACCGATTTATTTGGAATTTTATTTAAATTGCATTCGCCATAAATACTTTTAGAGAGGAAGTACACGTATTTAAATTATAAAAATTAAAAAAAACGTATTTATTGCAGTAATTTGTTCTAAGAACAGTCTTCTGAATGCACTGAAATTATTTTGCGTTTAAAATTGTTTAAAAATTTCAAACATTAACTTCTAAGCGTTCAGCATTAAAAGGATAAAATACCGAAAAGGGATATATATATATATATATATATATATGGAAAAGAAAAACTTCCAGAATTCCGAAAAACCATGAAATTACCTCATTACTGTTCTCCCGAAAAATCTTAATCACATAAAACCTTCGAAAAAAAGTATCTGTCCAGACTCGCTTATCTATTAAATTACACCTTTCATCCACTTTGGCGCTTTTCAATAACAGTTTTCGCCGCCAGAGAAAATCCAGCAACCTCCTTAGTCGATATATCTATAAGAGTCTAAAACAAAAATTAAAAATCTGAAAAAAAAAAAAAATCGAAAATAAAAATCGATTACTTGAACGAGGGGTGTGGGGGAAAGTGGAAAAAGGCATTAAACACAAATTATCGGAAACCTGTGGGGATGAAGGGAAGGGAAAAAACTTTAAAAAATTTAACTTTTTTTTTTCTCTATCCATTCGCTCGCTTTTTATATATGACGTTTTTTCATTTTCTTTTTCTTTATTTTTATCATTCACCAAGCCGTGTTTTTGAAACGTGGTGAGATAAATGAGATGAAGGAGTCCATTATTCTCTGGCGTGATTTTCTTCGCTTGCTCTATAGGTGGGAAAAAAAACTACAACTTTTCTTTTGACCTTAATAGGTTGTGGATACAAATTATACGCTTGCTGCTTGGTATATGTGAAGATACTTTTTAAGCACATGTGGATAGAAAATGAGGGTGTTTATATTGATGATGGAATGAATTATGTTTTTTAAGGGGCGTGTTTGATGGGTCATCGAATTTTCCCTATTTTCTTACCGTAATTAGTGAAAGAAAAAGTCGATTAAAATATAGATTTTTTTTCCCCTCCTCATATTATGTATTAATGTATCAGTTTTTATTAATTAGCCGAATTTACGAATATCGACGCGTAAGCATGTGTAAATGTGATATCTAAAGAAAATGTTTTGTTTGTTGACCTTTATATAAAAATACATGATAAAAGAAGATAGTGGAGTATTAACAATATATCAGAGAATATTTGATGCGTTATTGATAAAGTTTTTTATAATATCACTTTAGATTTCTTTTTTTTTAGTATTTTAAGAATTGTTTTCTTTATAAGTAATAAAAAAATATCTAAATGTCAACTAAATATAGAAAAGTAATTCATTAAGGGCTATGTAAAACGTTTATTAATCAGCTCTTGAAATATAGACTAAATATATTGATGAACTACATGGCTTTTCAAATACAAGTTAAAATATGGATTTTTCCCTGTATTAGTTTTAACTCAATCCTACTGGTTGGTAAATATATCATACAAATTAAAAAATTTCCAACTGTGTAAAAAAAGTGTCCAGGCAGAGATTCGAACCCAATACCTTTGGCTTAAATTGCTAACGCTTTGCCTACTGCGCTACCTGGACCGACAACCGGCCGACAGATTTCATTCAGATAACCTTATGATTTACTTGATAAAACTGATTTACCAATCAGTATGATTGAGTTAACAAGTTGGGAATTGTACGTTAAACGGGAAAAATGTTCGTTTCGTGCCATAACTTGTTTTACAATGATAAAAATCATCGTTATTATTTCAGTGAAATTAATTATATCGTCTGCTATGAACGAAATGAAGATGCCATTTTTTTTTCTTATTACGCATGCCACGTTTACATATGCGAATTTTATTTTTCGACACCAGACAGAGCTGTAAATTCCCCATGGAGATCTTGCTTTGCGAATGATTACCACCATGGTTAATATTTCTATGACTCACGTTGAATGAATATATTGTTTATTTACTTTAATGGATTGAGATATTCGGCTGTTAACCTAATTTTCACTGAAGTTATCTCAGAATCTATACATTTTTTAATGCTCTCTCAAGCAAACAATTTTTTTGAACGATCTTTCTAAAAATGTAACTTTTACACAATTTTATTCGAAAAATTAATTTTGAATAAAAATGGCCGCTTGGCATATGGAAAAAGATGTGGTTAGCCCGTATTTTTTTTCTTCAGTCACACGACTTGCGCTTTTATCATATAGATTATGTATGATAAAATTTAATAGAATAAAGAAAACTTTCATTAATATCTTTTTAAGTTTTGATTCCATTTTCATAACATTTTAAATGACTCGACAAAATTCCGCAACAATTATATATATGAAATTTCAAGCCATTCGGTTGGGTAGTTTTTGCGCTGTTATATGCGGACAGACGGACAGACTAAACAATAGGTGCTACGTATTTATATAATTACGAATGCCCCTAAAAATAATAAAGCGTATCTACGTATCCGTCGTTTAATTTTAGTACCATAACCTGAGGTATATTCTGTTGAGCTATCTACATGGCAGAACAGGTGCTATTGTCAATAAGGTTATCTTAGTGAAATGTGTTGGGCGGTTGTCGGTACAGGTAGCTCAATAGGCAGAGCGTTGGCACTTCAAGCTAAAAATCTTGGGTTCGACCCACTTTTTCATTCAGTTGGAAAGATTTCACTTCGCATGATTTTTTTGCTCAAAGAATAAGCAATAATGTAGATACTTGCTGAGAGGTATGATATTTTATTAGTACATTTATGAAATATAATTACCATAATGAAAAAAATCATAAAAGGAAAATGTTATAAAATAATCATGGCATTATAACAGAAAGCAACAAAGAATCTTAGCTTAAAAAAATTAAATATACAGTGAATACTATTGAATAATGTTATAATATCTATTAAACCAGATAAACGAAACCTAAATTACATCAACATATTAATCTTACTTTTACCTTTACCTGTTTTTGTTTTAAAACCAGTGAGAAAAAAAATAGCATAAATTAGGTATGGAAATCATAATGTAAATCATTCTTGATGCATTAAAATCTAGTTTTAAATCACACACAGTGTCTATAAAACTCAAGTAAGATATCTACCCTATATATATAAAATCCTAATGAAACGAATTTGTGAAACGATTTTATGAAACGAATTTATGAAACGATTTTATGAAACGACTGATTAAACGACTGATTATGTTTCAAGGCTATTTTTAATAAAATATTAAACGCTTGATGGTGAAATTAATACCAATTGTCCATAAAAATCCGCGGATGTCAAAACTGGTAATAGAATTTTGAAATTGGAATTAGTTTTCGAGATATTAATTTTTTTCTAATTTTAATGACATTTCTGTAATGATGGCAACTAATTACTGAGTTTTTTTGTGACAAAAAAGGGGAAAAAATAAAAAAGGATCCCGATAAGGATTATTGATTTATTTTTATTCGTCATTTTCAAATTGAAATTGAATTTATCTTTTATTTCAATCGATAATGAAGACAAGATTGTGATTAAATTATGTTTTTCCCGAAAATTTGGAAAAAAAAAATCATATTTCTATCGTCAGGATTCAATCGTCTGTCAGCATTTAATTTAATTTATAAACTGAAAATATTTTGAATAAATTCGTCCAAATGACGTCATTTATGTAAATACGTCATTTATGTTTATACAATTTATTTAATATAAAGAAGCCATTTATCTATTTTTATGTACAAAAAGAGGTAAATTGAAAGACAATTATAAATAAATTGTATATATACATATAAATACATGTATAAACAAGCATAAAAGTTCGGTGCTTTTCCAGTATATGGGGCTTTGACGAAACAGAGAAAATAGCCTTGGCGGAAAAGGAAATTTGGCAACATACTTTCTGTCAACCTATTTACTTTGTCATTTCGTATACAGAAGCATTTTTTCAATATTTATACAATTTGTTTAGCGTAAAATGTCATTTATCCTATTTTATATATAATCAGAAGTAATTTGTATAGAAAAAACAATAATAATATGCGTATAATTAAAATACGCTTATAAACAAAAAAAATCGTCGAATTTGTTTCCATGGCTGTTTATGTAATTTGGCACCAAATCTCACTTTCTGATGCCCGAATTGCGCCAAGCTTTTTAAGAAAGCGTCAAGACCCCTATTATAGAAAATCACCAAAAGTTCATTGGGTTTGTTTTCATAACTTTTGGCAACAGATATATGTATATTAACGAATCTATTCGTTTTTGAAACTCGAATTACGACAAACCTAAAAGCAAAGGATCCTATAATGGAAAAGTACCCGATTTTCTTATGGACAATATTCAAGTGACATAACATGGTGTAAAATTATCGGGGATAGCGAATTTGTTTAAATAGCTCATCAATTGATGCCGAAAAAATGCAGGCATGCATGCACAAAATATTTAATTAATTTTGTATGATAAATAATTATTAGAAAATTCGTATATACATATTAATTAAAATAAATAATTTACATATTTAAAATAACATGAAAATATGCCTGATGGTGCACTAAAATACAGAGAAAATTAAAACCTGTTACTGAAAATGTCTATAACATAGTACTTTTCAATACCGTGGTTCTTAATGTTATTCACAAGCAGATGGAATTTTTCTCATCCTTAAACGCAAAGGAAGAATAGAATACAGATCGTTGTTATAAAAGTGCGAGAGGTAGCCACAATTTAAACCTAACCATTTTATACAAGCTGGTTTTCAAGGTGTAATTGATTTTACTTACCAATCCCTAAAACAGTCGTCAGTTGTCGCAACAGCTGTGTATGAGGCCATGATAATAAGAAAATGCCCCATTAAAACGTTAAAAGCATGGCAACCCAATTACAGATTTACCAATATTTTTAAAACGAAGCACGCTGTCATGTTTTTAGAGGCCTCGAAGTCTGAGCGGGGGTTGGCGAGCGTAGCTCGCAGGGGGTAGGCCCCCTAGTTATTTCATTTAATAATTTTATTTTAACATATTTAAATGATCTTATTTTTAAATGAGTACATTTTACTTTTTTGTTATACTCTACATTTCATATTAAATACTTCAACAATGATAAATATTAAAAACGAAATTAATAAAAACAATAATTTATTTTAGTTTAACAACATTTAAATGAATCTTTTTATTGTTAAAGAGAACATATTATTTTTTTGTTATACTTTACGTTTCATATTAAATACTTCAACACTGCTAACTATTAAAAATGGAATCAATAAAAACAAATGAATGAAACATTTTAATGAATATATTATAAAAAACAAAACGAAAGACATTAAAAAAAATTAGTAGTATTCTAATATTTTCCCCACAATTTTAACAGCAGATCTTCTTTTCTTGTGAACTCCCATTCTTTGTAATTTTTTAGAAATTTTTGTAGAAATTTGTAGAAATTGTAGAATTTTTTTAATCTCTTCAAAATTTTAGTTACTATACCGTTCCACATAGTTTGTTGTTAGGATTTTTTAAAACCATCTTCTAAAAACTCATTTAATTATCTTCTTATTACACATTTATTTGATCGAACCTCTGTTATGAGGAGTATTTCTAATGACATGTCTGCTAACTTTTACGATTTTTGATATCAAAATACTGGTTTCGGTCAGTTTAGCCACAATAAGTAAAAAGTAGCCATAAGGAAATCAGTATGATCATTATAACAAACTATTATGAATGAGAACCTGACATAATTGATTACAGAAATTTAATAATTCTCATTTGGTTAACTTATAGGATAATAATTATTAGTATTTTACAGTTACGGTGGTATTAAAAAAATATTTTTCCACGCTCATCAACTCAAAATTTTGAGACACATTTTCAGACTTATTTTTAAAAATAAAAACATGAAACTTGGCGGCGTGATTTATGAAGAGATTTATAAGGGACACCATGTTTTTATTTTTCGTTCAATTAATTAGAAATTGATTTACAAACAATTATTTTCACAGTACGATATTTTTTTTTTTGTTTCCAGCGCTGTCGCTTCGGGAAATTTGGTTCAAAATGTCCCCTTTCAGAGCATTTTTTGAATTATATTCTGCCTTTATCAAAAAATCGAGACAATACGGGCATTATAAAGTCTCTGAATCAGAGAACCTGCCAATTGTATGCATTTTAGAGCAAAAATGAATTTAAAAATGTGTCTCAAAATAAGCAGTTTGGATTTGAATACACCCTTAATCATTTTATGAGCAATTAATTTAGTAACCAAATTGTACAGATTCAATAACTTATTTCTGTACTCTTAATACTTTTGGTGACGATTTCTACTTTTATCAAAATTGAGTACATGATATGCTGTAAGAGCTCATAAATCCACTTGAATCCAATCTTTGAAGGCTGTTAATTTGTGCACACATTTCAATGGTTTTCTTCAAAAATCTCATAGAAATGAGTAACATTCTTCTATACCAGCCATACCCAGCCTGCGGTCCGGCGACTTTTTGTGTGGACCGAGGCTCATAGTCATTAATCCATATTTATAAAATTAACTGAGATGAGCATTAAATGTATTTAAGACCCTTACTGTTGTTTTGTATTGATAAGAAGTCGAAATCTGTCCTGTCATTTCTAATTAATTTTAAATTGTGTTAAAACATTTTAAGTGCCGTTTCTTTAGTCAAAAGTTCTTTTTGCATGTTGTCCTATTTTTGTTACAGTGGTATATACATTTCTTAATCTTCAACACTAATCAAATTAACTATTCTACATTATTTAAATGTGCACTATATATTTCTAAAAAAAAAAAAAAAAAAAAAAAAAAAAAAACTAATACAATTTTTTTTTATTGAGCAAAAGATTGATAGAAAAGATAGATAGATAAGAAAATCTCCCACTTTTTCCTTTATTTTGTAAATTCTGCCTTGTTATATTATTTGGTTTTACGGTTATGGCCCTGTATATTGCTATTATTACTTCTTTTTAGGGTTGAACGTTTATAGTGAAAATAATTGACATGAAACAATTTGCACACCATCATTTTAAACTTCGTGGCTTATTTCTACAACATTTGCAATAACAATATAAGACGAAGTTTATTGTTTGGAAATAGTGGTGTTAAAATGTTTTGATAACATTTCTTCCGCTAAAAACGTTCAACCCTACTGATAATACTAACTTTGTTATACTACTTATATTATCTTACTATTTTATTTACCCTTTAAGTTTGTTGCGGCCCGCGTAACATCACAAACCTTTGTTTCTGGCCCGCGAGAAAAAAAAAGTTGAGTACGGCTGTCTAAACGCACCAGCAATGAACGCATTCTATTTGCCTAGTAGGCGTCTCAATGTTTTCCATTATATAAAAATATCTAGTCCAGTTTTCATTTAAGACCAGGGCCTGATTATCCAAAAGGCACATGAAGCATGAGCTTCCCTTCTAAGAGCAACCCCCCCCCCCCCCCAAAAAAAAAAAAAAAGAAGTGTAAAATGGTACACCTAATTCCTATTTTTAATTTTACATTGCATGTTTAATTTTTTGGTGGGAAAAACTTGTTTAATGCAAGAGCAAATCCATAGTACTTCAGGAAAAGTATCTACTAAGAAAACCTTAATATGATCAATAGACTGTTTGCCAAATATATGACATCCTGACGTATACTAATTAGAAACTACCCGGGTATATACTAAAAGTATTCTCTATATATAGTTTATACAGGGGACATAAAAAGCTGTTTAATAAAATATAAATTCATGATATAAGGCTAATAAAAATCTGGAGATAATATTTGTAGCATTGATGAGCTTCCATATATGTAGAATTTAGAAAACTCCCCGAAATGATGCTACGCTTTCCCTAGTTTCAAAGGTTAATGAGGCCCTGTAAGGCTGTTCTGAAATCCAAACTGGCTACTTTCTGACACATTTTTTAAATTCATTTTTGTTCGTAAAAGCATGAAATTGGCAGGTGTTCACATTCAAAAAATTAATTAATCGAACAGCATTTTACATTCTTCAGTAAAGGCACAATATCTTTCATAATATGCCGTCAAAATTATCGTTTTGAACCAAATTTTCGTGAGCAAGAGAATGGGAAAAGAAAAAAGTCCTGCTGGCGTGGCCTATAGGTACAACTAGATTTCAAAGTTAAGTACTAATTTTAACAATAAAAACTAAATCAAGTTTAGAGATAAATTATTGTTTCATTAAATGAACCACACACTATATTTTAAATTCTGACGTTCTTTTTATTAAGACATGCGCACGATTAATAATGCAAACCTATATACAGCATCTTTGAGGTGTCAAAAATTGTTAGCACGCCAATGATACTTTTTTTTTCGCTTTAATGTCGGATTAACGGAGATGTAGTTTTTTTCCTTCTGCAACCACCCCTTTTTTTTGTTTTTATTTGTATTTATTTATTTATTTATTGCTGTAAGAGTTGATACTATCAAAAATTTGTCAATATAAAAGTTGTAGATAATAATAAGAGGATTTATAATCCATGTAAGTGGATTTGATATCTTGTGAATTGACGAAGTTATGATTTTTTTTCTTCTTAAACCCCTATTTTTTCGCCCCTTGAGGACATTTTTAATGATATAAAAAATTTGTCATAGATAAATTTTTGGCCATTTTCCTAGAAGTAATAATAACTTTAAAGTGATTTGATATGTATCATAATTAAGACGTTATGGGGTTTTTCCGTTTTCACAAAATCCCTCCCCATTACCACCCCCTTGGTCCGATTTTGCACATTAAAGAAAATTGACCGAGATTTTCTGCTCCTTGATTTTATGTATCAATTTGTGCAGAATTATGGGAGTTATCGTGTCCATAAAAAAGTGATATCTATCTATATATATAGATAGATAGATAAAGTTTTGAGCTGTGGGTGGTTTGGGGTTCTAGAGGTCATGATCTACGTAGGTCTGCAAATTTTTTTCAGAAATTCCAACATAGGAGATAATGTAATATTTTTTTACGAAATCTACCTAAAAACTGAAATCATGAGATAACAATCGTTTATAACACATGATGTAATTCATTTAGTGACAAAAAAAAAAAAAAAAAAAAACTATTCGATCAAAAATTATTTTAATAATCATGCCTGTAAGTGTTATACTTTTACGTTTAAAAGCGATACCGACGGGAAACGAGAAATCTCGTTTTCATTCGAAAAACATCATTGACTAAGGGCATGGCTTTTACCTCACACAAAATACTTTTATTTCATGTTGTCCATATTTTTTTTTCGATTGTAAGACAAATAAATTGGTACATTCAAAGATATTTACTGATGGATAAATTAGGAAAACCTATTTGGGAAACCAATTTACGAAAGACTTTCAAAACAAGGATGAACTTGCTACTGTTTTAAATCCCAGATTTTAGAAAAAAAATATACCGCCTGTAATATGTTAAGACCGTACTATCGACTGAACCGTAAACCTGAAAACAATATGTTGAAATCTCTTACTCAGTTAATGAAACAAATTAAAAACATTTTCATATTCTGTGAGACATGTTATTTTCTTAGTGCCAATCAATATTTACTTATGTGATAATGATATTATTCTATAAGCATAAAGTAAAACGAAGATTCGTCACTACTTACATTTAAAGTATAAGAAGAGTTCATGTAGGAACATTTTTAATTTTTCTATGTGTAAGTTTTACACATTAGGTTGGTGCAAAAGTTCTATCGTATTTTAATACCTAATTTTAATACTTTTAATACCGGTAAAATTTTAATATCTGATAATTTTATTATACCTACTTGCTTTGAACTGATAGGTAAAATTATCAAGTATTAAAATTTTACTGGTATTAAAGGTATTGAATTTAGGTATAAAAATACGACAGAACTTTTGCACCAACCTAATACAATCCTGAAAATGAATGCCTGATTATCATTGTGGATGTTCTTAAAAAAGATGAAAAAATAAATTTATTCTGAATTTATATTAAGCACAAATGATAAGATAAGTTTATTTATTGCACAATTTCTTTTTTAAAAGGAATTTTTCTTAAGTTATTTTCAACAGTAAAATTTTAAAGAAACGTTTACAATTTCAAAGTTAATTTTAAATATTTACTTTAAATTAACGGCTCCCAACCTTTTTTCTCTTCCGTACCACTTTCGTAGGCTTTTCATGCATGAATACCACCCTTCCTCTCCTAAACCCGTGGCCACTCAAAAAAAAAAAAAAAAAAAAAAAAAAAAAAAAAATATTTTTGTTAGTGGAGAATGTCTTCGGTTAACTAAATAATTAAACGACTCAAAATAACTTAAAGACATTTGTGGATCTTTATTTTCTGTCTTATATTTTACAGTTTATTTTGATATTTTATAATAGCAGCCTAACTTCAAGACAAATAAAAACAACGTTAAAGTAATATCAAATGACATTAATTTATGTTTACAAAAAGTGTTCATCTTCATATGCATTTTTTTAAAATGCGGCTTTTATTATTTCGTTGAGATCCTTGAGCTTGTTTCATGGAACTGAGTTTTGTGTTTTTATTAAAAATGTTACTTCTGGTGTTTCCGCGGCCATTACTAATGTTATTTTCAGGTAATTCAAACACATTGATCCACAACAGACACCCCATAACCCATGTAGGAAAAAATTTATAAAACTTATTTTCACAATTTGTTTCGCTGTAAAATATATATTTCTCCTATCTATATGTTTAAATATTAAAGTTCTTTCATCTGTAAGCTACACTGAAAATTCAAAACCCACTCAACGATTAAAATTATTTGATTTCTTTATTAACGATAAGCAAAACAAATAAATAACATTTTAACTGTTTTGTATATGCTTTACCAACTGAAATACTATTTGTAATTGAAAAATTTATGAAACTTATTATTATTTTTTTTAATTTCCACTAAAGAAACAAATATTCCTCCTATCTATATTTTCAAAAATTAAAGTTTATTCATCTGTAAGCCACACTGAAAATTCACAACCCACTCAACGAGTTCAACTCTTCCATTCCCCTACAACAAATCTCCATTTTTGAAATCCTCGTCTAAATGCAAATCCCGGAACTGATAATAACATAATCCAAGTATGAGAGATCTGTCCATGTACCGTAAAAGTCCGAAATAAATTCCGATACATCCACAAATAATAATCGAATTCAGAATGGAAATTCAGAAAAGCCTGGCTAACAATTTAATCCTTATATTCACGCATCTGCGTCCAGGGAGAGAGAAGAATTACAAGCAAATTCCCATGTACTTAAAACTGGTATCAAGCAGCATAGTTTGTCCAGGCCAGTCTAGTAAATAAATTGAAATAATTCTATTTAAAATATTTTGTATCTTTTCAGAATAGAGTTTCGAGCTTTTGTAAATTCGTGGAATCAATACCTTGCTGGGAATGATTAGGCAGGACTTTTAACATAGTAATTTAGGGAGGAAAATCTTTTTAGAATATTTAGACATGCATATATTTTAAGCGTGTTTTCGAAAATAATATTTTGAAGCTGACATTTGGTGCAGTGAAATATTTTACGCGATTGTTTGTTCAGTAATCTACTGTGTTACAGGATATTTATGAAATGATAATTATTTATTGATCGAGCATTCTCTGATAATTTTTCCCTGTTACCTACAAGATAGGTTTTCATTGCATTGAATTTTACGCCTTCTATTTTATTTTCACACAGTTGGATTTAATTTGAAACGCAAATATTGCATGCATTCATAAAGAAAACATTGTTTAAATCAATGCAAAAAATATTTTCCTGAATACACGAGATTTTTTTTTAAACATGGAATATATATATATTTTTTTAACATAAACATTCCTTATCCCCACAATAAAATTTGTTTTCGAAGTTCAAGTTAACTCTTTCCCCCCGTAACGACTTTTTTATGCAGTACATGAGTTTGTATTTTTAACATAAAACAAAACAAAAAATAAAATAAAATAAAATAAAATAAAATAAAATAAAATAAAATAAAAAAACACATAATCTTCAGTCGAATGACTATTTTTCTTTCTGTCTCAATTTGGAGACTACAATGCATGCAGTCTCCAAGCTACAGCTTCTCTTTTCTTGGTCGACTGTACTTTCATAGTATAATTCAAGTTAAATTATTTAAAATTAAGTTTAAAATATTTTTTGGAATTATTGGATTTATTTGTTGACTTAATTATTGCGTAATATTTACAAAATCACTATAAATACCTCATCAAACGCTGTACAATGGTAGCGCATCTCAAGCAATCTTGTTTACACAAACGTCATTTTCCTTTTGCTAAGGAAACAATTACCTCTCGGAAATTAAATCTGCAGCAAAGAATTCTGAGGAAGAGCTTTCTGTTCTTGAAAATCCCAGAGAAAGAGCTATTGAAAACACATTTTACCGCTTTTCATACGTAATCACTTAAGAATTTTCCTGATTATACAAAGTTGTTCGATTTTTATTTGCAAATGTTTTGAAATTTATTTGCAGATGCTAGTATAAAGAGAACTTCCTGCAAGTGTCATATTAATGGAAGTGTAACTTGGCTGAAATGCACAGGAAGGTATCTTAAACATTGTTTCAGAGGTGGATATTCTTTTATTCAAGGATCATTTGCATTAGTATTAATATTTTGGGTAAAGGCAAGTTTTAAAGGAATATTACTGCAAAACCTAAAAGCTCTTTCAAGATCTAAATTTACTTATACTTGAAAATTATAATCTGAAAGTGAGAACAACTTATACAATTGAAGCTAATCAAATAAATAAATACATAATATTAATAATACATATTAAAATAAATAAATACATATATAAATACATAAAGCTCTTTCAAGATCTAAATTTACTTATAGTTGAAAATTATAATCTGAATATGAGAACAACTTATACAATTGAAGCCAATCAAATAAATAAATACATAATATTAATAATACATAATAAAATAAATAAATACATAAAGCTCTTTCAAGATCTAAATTTACTTATAGTTGAAAATTATAATCTGAAAGAGAGAACAACTTATACAATTGAAGCCAATCAAATAAATTAATACATAATATTAATAATACATAATCAAATAAATAAATACATATATAAATACATAATATAAATAAAACAAATGAATAACTCTATATTAATATAAGAAAGAAGTTCATCTGTGTCTGTTTGTTGGCGAAGGTTAAGGAAATCTACCGCATGTAGAGGTTTCAAAATTTAGTTCCGGATTGACGAAGACAGGTTGCAAACCTGTCTTCCTGCACCTGAGTCTCAGATGTTTGATTTTTTAATAATGAGCAGAGATATTAACTAAAAACCCTCATCGAACGCTAATTACTTGGCCGCAATTTTCCTAGCAAGGTAGCTTCCCCGTATGGCCGTGTTTTCCACATTTCTTCATTCAGAACGTTAGAAATTTTTCAGATTTTTGACAGCTTAAAATTACGATCGCGCAGGGCTCGACGGACTAAAACAATACGCACAACTACGGATATACGATACTTCCGTGTTTCTAGTGGTATCTTTTATTAAAAGAATATCAATATTTACTATTTAAAAAAAATGGTTTCCTAAGTTCTTTTTCATACTTCTAATCGGTTGGTCGATCGTTTGATCGTGAGCAAAAGTGGGAATGAATTCCATTTCTATGGTACGCTTCTATCATCAAGATTTCAGAAAGTTTTGTGTTTACTTATATACTTATTTTTATAGCTCTAACGAAGTATAAATTAGATAGTAGTGATTTGCATTCCGCGCGTTTTCAAAAGAGCCAGTTAATAGATCACGAGAGCTATGTGAGAGATTTGAATGTTTTTTTTTCGAAAAATGTTTTGACGCTGCCGAAGGCTGTAGGGACCCAAACCCTAAATTCGTTTCGAAAGATTATCATTTAAAACATAATAATATAAAAATTCAAGGTTTTCCTTGAAAAACCGACCGGAGTGAGATTAGTCAGACTTTTTGCCCGCTGCCGAAGGCACGCGTACACTAGGTTCGCTAGGAAATATCTTTGCCTAAAATTAAAAAAATGACAATGGAGCGGGCATAGCCTGCTTTCATGTATGTACGCTGATGAAATCTGTGGGTCCTCTGATACCATGTTCGTTTGTAAAGATTTTCGTCCAAAAATTTCAGGATGGAGCTATCGTAGCCCGTCCAAGTGTACACCCCTAGGTTCTTTTCGGAAGAACTTCGTTTGATTCGAGGTTCGTTTGGAAAAACGATCAGTGTAATCAGTGTTAAGTTAATCTAATGCCAAACGACGCCGTGCGGATCTGCTAATAAATAAATTAAAGTGTAAATTGCGAGACACATGACTGTAATTAAAATATTTATCGGATGTTCTTTTTCCCCTAATATTACGTGTGTTTGGAAAATTAAACCGAATATATGTGTCCCCATCATTCGCTTTAACGGAAATGTGTTTATTATTTCTGCATAAAGTCAGTGCACATTACTCTTTTCGGTGTATATAGCAACTAGTGCAAAGAAAGAACAGATAAATATAATGTCTTCTGGTGCATTTCGCCTGCTTCCTCTACCACCAGTCACAAAACATTGTGTTTCGTCATTTTCCGTTTCTAGAACATTTTTAATCCACAGTCAAACATAAGTAATGATTTTATATGAAAAATCGTCACTGAATTATTAATATTTTTAAAAGAATAATAAATGTAAAATAAAAACAAACAAACAAACACGCTATCATTAAAATTCACAAAAATATAGAAAAGGTATAGGGGGGGGAGTAGCCATATTTGGGCCGCTGCAATTCTGCCGTTAATTACAGAAAGAGATGCCATCTACTTCTAAAATCTTACTCATTAGAATAACTTCATTTATGGTTAGAAGAAGCACCCGCCTAACACGTGCTGTTTTCAGACAATTTAAAAAAACCTAAAATTAGCTGTTTTGATCTAATTTTTCCTACTAAACGTAAGAGAAAACTTTAAAACTACGGTAAGTTGTTATGTTTTCATATACATATCTAAATTCATGTCTTTATTACGCATATTTTTCACGCGGGTCTATTTCCGTTTTGTTTTTAGTCTTGAGATTGTCTGTTTTAAAAAATGGCGCAGTTGCCTTAACTGGACCAAATTGAGTTGCTTACATTAGACCAGATATATGGTCATAGCTTTGAAAAGTAAGTAATACATTTCGAGTGCTGTGCCGATTCTTTAAACCCTTGAAAACCTATTACGTAGAGGCACAAGAATCGTGGCTTTGAATTCATAAAAATTTCCCTCTAACAGGTCCCCCAGATTTTAACTATCACTTACAACAGAGCAGCAACTGTTGAAACTGCCGTCTAAGCTTTTAAAGGAAGCGTCATTTGGCCTCCTAACAGGCATGTTTTTATTTGCAGCTACTTCAGCACTTATTCCTGACGAGGAGATAGGCACTGCAGATAGATCCGTTGATCTGCCAGTTAGATTTTGGAGTCAGAATATCAGTAATCATGAAACCTACTAAAACTAAGAGAATAAAAAAAATGATAAAAGCGACACAGACAAATAGTCTGGTAGAAAACCATATCAGTGATAGCAAAAGTTGTCAAAGATGTAGGAAACGAAAAGGAGAGAGTAAGTTGCGAAGAGATTGACCCACAAGAGGGCTGCAGCTACAATTTTGTAATAGTGTATGTTAAAGTAAACAGTGGGTTCGTCTCTTCCCTCCGCTATTGCACTTATACTCTAAAGCGAAAGCTGAGTTTCCGGGTGGTCATCCCTTGTCATCCCTTGTTAAAACTGTTACTGATTTCTCCATAGGGAATCAAACTATAATTGAGTAACCATTAAGTTTAAGTAGTGTTAACCTTAGTAGTATTAGTTTAACCTTAAGTAGTGTTTTTGTGATGTCTTTCGAAAATGGAGGGCGCTTGGGGCCGGCACCCCCTTTGCTTCTCTTAAGTGTCGAATTTTGAAAAATTCCGAAACACATGTTTACTAATTTTAGTTATACTACAGGTATGTCAAGTTTCAAGATTTTATTTCCATTTGTTTATGAGATATGAGAAATTTTAATTTGTAATTTTGTCCCCCACTGCCTCTCTTAGGGATTAAATTTTTAAAAATCAATGTTCAATTCATGTATTGCCTTCAGGAATACATACATGTTCCAAATTGAAAAGCTCTATGTCAACAGGAACTGGGTGAAAAATGAGTAAAAGGATTTGACTGCAACATACAAACATAATTGTAAGTTAAAAAAAATAACATGTAAAAATATACGGATACTTGAGAAAGTCTTGATAAATTTATCAAGGAAAAAGTAGCAGAGAAAGAAGATGGAGCAATTACATAGCGGTTTTTAAAATCAGAATTGTCAAAAATACCGAAACTATGGAAATATGTGAGCTACATTAAATTAAATTTACTTTTATTACCAGTATAGCATGCACTGTGTCAGGACATTGCTGTGACTTCACCGTAAAATGTAAATGTTACGGTGAGAATTACAATTTAGTTAAAAGTTTTGCATTTTGAGTATAATGATGTAGATGTAGGCTCATTTATTTAATCTTATTGATTTTTGCTGAGGGTATGTAACTTTAAATTACAAATTAAACCTCATAAAGTTAAATAACTTTACATCCAACATCAATAAATATTGAAAGCCTTCCAATAATATGTCCTTCCAAAAAGTGTTCTTTCTTTCATTGTATCTCACCTAACTTTTGCAGAATATTTAAAATATAGTAATTACTGTAGCAGATCGAAAACAAATTTGCTTGTGGAATTTAATCATGAAAATTATTGAGAATAGAAAATAGAATATATGCCCACTGTTATTCTACAAATTTATGATAGCGAAATGTTAAGTAATTAAATGTTTTCTGATGTTCAGCCAGTGTAAAACGAAAGTTGAAAGTATAATACCTTCTATGTTTTCATTTTCGTCAATCCCTCCTGTTATGTAAAGCCGTAATAGTCATTGTAAATTGTCAGTGTATTCATAAACATCCCTAACTAAATCTACCTCCTTGCTGAAAAGTTGCAACATTGAATAATAGGAATAATAATCTGATTTTTTTCGAATCGAATCGTCTCAGCAATCCCCTATAGGTCTAACCATTTTGAAATTATTCAGTCTTCTTCATTACGCTGTACCGTTAAAATACTAAAGTGTCATCCCAGCTGTACAATACAAAATAATCTCAGGTACCAAGTAACTCATCAAATCCATTTTTAGGGTTTCGTTCATCTCACGAAACCCTATTACTGCCGCTTCGTTGTCTGTCTGTCACAGAGCCATTCTCAAAAACTATATAACTTACAGAGTTGAAACTTTGTGTATATAGATGAATATCAGTTGTGAAGAGCTCAAAATATTAAAATTTGAAAAATTCGTATTATTTTAATAAATAGAGATAAAAAACCAAAATTCTAACAGCCTTTTCCTATTAAATTTACACATTTTTCGTTATAGCAGATGCCAAAAATTTAAAATCCACAAGGAAATTCTTTCTACACTAATTAATTTTCTATCAGACGATTTCCACGTGAAAAATGAAAATGGAATAAAAAGTTTCACCAATTGAAAAAAAGATAAATATGAAATAAAACTGATTGACGTCATAGTGGTAATAAAACGGAAAATGTCTAAGATTTCTCAATAATACCAGGAGTATGAGTATGTGTGTGTATGTACACAAAGCAGATTAATTTATTAGAGAATTGAAAAGAAAATCTGACGTCATATTGGAAGTTTAACGAATTTTTTAAATGTTTGAGTATAATACATACAAAGTTAGTATCCATATGAGTAATAGAGAATAGTAAATATATGAGTTCGAAAAAAACATATTGAATCGTGATAAAAATCCGATTATGGAAATATTCGCATATTTTAACATTTTGAAGCTGTACAATTTGTTTAATTTGGAAATTATTTTTTTAAATATTGTATTTAGTCCGTATGACGGATATTATTATGACAGAATATAATAGCGGGCTTCGCTCGCTATCCGGCTGGTTTAGATATTCGAAAAAACGAAAAAATAGACTGGTAAATTTTTATTTTATAAAAAACATGACTTTTTTTTGTTGTTGTTGCTAAATGAAATTTATTTGAATTTATTAAAGAAAGGATAAAGTGTTTTGAAAGGAATATTAAATGAAACCCTTTGAGCGATCTTCGATCACACTTACCCACTTGTTTCTGTTTACGGCCACCGAGTATGAAAGCACGCACTTGCAGTTTTGTGGCTACATTCATAGTAATCTTGAACATGTTTTAAAATAGGTATATATTCTTTATTTTGCTCATGTAATGTGACATAGTTTTCACATCTTATGAAATAACATTTGTACACCCCCTTATAATTGTCGGATAAATGAGTAATACAGGGTGTACCAAAAGTCCTTGACACATTTTAATATTCAGTAAAGATCAAGCATTTGGCGTACGAGAATGTGGTTTGGAAGAAAATAATTCTTATGATGTGAAGTTCTGTTAAGCAAATAAAAAACTTAATTCCAAAATTTTCTCATAGATGACGCTACTTCTGGAAAATTATCGAATAGTTAGTATGCCCTTATACACAACGATGGCGAAAGACGCACAATGCGTATGCACAGTTTTTAGTCCAAATTATGGCAACCCACATTCCAGACGTTAACAGTGCTCATCTATCCACCCTCATTGGTTTAATCGAACTGAGGAGGGCGAGTATTGTTAAGTTCTGGAATGTAGGTTGCCATAGTTTGGACAAAATTGTGCATCTCGTACGCCAACTGATTGATCTTTTATTGAATTTTAAAATGCGTCAAGGACTTTTGAGACACCCTGTATGAAGAATAAAGAAATAAATGATTACGAAAATATACTTTTATTAAGCAGTTACCATATACCTTATTTAGATTTCCCCTACTAGAGAACCATAATGTTTGACTTCTTTATTGTATTGACCATTTATATGTGCAAGCTTGCACTAGAAAAGCAATTATGATACCAGAAATTTAATAGGTTAGTCTACCGTAAGTATAATGCATTTAGAAATGCGAAGAACACGTCTCCTCTAATCAAGAAACTGAATCAAATCAGAAAACTGAATAAATAATCACACAGCATTATTCTACAGATTTTATGATAGCAAAACATTAAATAAAACTCAAATGTTTTCTCATGTTCAGCCAGTATTCACAAAAGTTGTACCTTCTATTCCTAAATTTGCGTCAATCCCTCCTATTATGCAAAGCAGCAGCCGTTAGAAATTCTCAGTGTGTTCTTCAAAATCCCCAACTAAATATTTCGGATCGAAGCGCCTTCTGCAAATCCCTTAATGGTCTAACCACTTTGGAATTATTCAGATCTCCTCCTTTTAATGATGTGCCGCTGCAAAATACTAAGGTGTCTTGCCAGCTTTACAATACAAAATAATCTCAGGCATTCGAATGAGAATATAATTTCTTCTGAATACCTAACAAAATGAAGTGAATTAATTTATGGTATCTAAGTTTCCTCTTTCTATTCCAAAGAGTTTATGGTACCTTAGATGAATTGATTTATGTTAAATATTTTATCGTACGAAGCTGGAGTTTTTATTAAAATGCAGAAGTAGCGGAAGCCGGATGGTAAATGAGTTTGTTTCGGAAATTAATATGCAGGAAATAAAATAGATATGAAATATATGCGGTTAGCATTCGTATGAAAGGGTAAACGTATTAAATGTGCTGTAATATGCATCTCACGAAATACCCGTCAAGGGATTATCTAGCCTTATTATTTGTTTGTTTCTTTGCCTGTGGTATACCATTGTTTAGAGATATTAATTTCGATGAAGTAATGAAATACATTATTGTAATTTTAAGAACGTGATATAAAGATATCTGAAGTTAATGTGGGTGTTCTGAGATTAATACACATTTTTGCTATCGTGATGGTACGAAACTAATAAGAGTAATTTTTAATGAGTTTTACATATTTTCGAAGTAGATTGATATGTAATTTTTAATAACTTTTCGCTATTTAGATTTTTGTAATCTTTATAGAAAATTCCTTGGAATTTTGTTCTAGGAAAATTCTTTATTATTGTTTTAATTATGTGTTAACTCAAAATAATTTTTTTTTGTTACAGTAATTGAAATGATTAGTTGATGAGTAATGGCTGAACTAGTAGCTTTGATTATGAGTATATGAGTAATACTTATTCAATACAATTATAAATTTCAGTAAAAGTCCTGTAAAACACGTACAGTTATAGATTTTTTAAGATGAAACTGTTGGTTACTAAACTTGAAGCTTTTTTCATGCAATACGATTATACTTTCATTATTGAGATCTTTAAAGGCACTCTATCTACAGCAATTCAATAAAAAATTACTTCACTTAGTAAAAACAAAATTAAATTACAGTGGTTTTATTGTGAAAAGTTTTAACGAGTTCTAAATAATTTCCAAATAGATAGATATATGTAGTATTTAATAACTTCCCCTCATCTACCGTTATAGACGAAAGGTTTTATCCCCGAAAAATAGCTTAGTTCTTGTCTTTTTTATGTAACTTAAAATACAACTTATATCTTTCTCTCTTTTTTTTTTTAGGAAGTTTTGCTCAGCAGATTAGTAATTTTTACTTAATAAAATTATCAATAAAAATTCTACGAAATATGTACAGATATACACTTTTAAAAGGAAAAGGTTATTGAACTTCGAATTTTTCGTTTAATACGATAAAACGTGTCTAATTAAGATCTTTAACACTTAAGTTTTTACATAGGATTTAGTAGAACAACTTTCATTTTTATCAGTGCTTATATTTATTCAGTTTCTAAATCAGACCAATATATGCAATTTTAAAATTTTTGGCTTTTATAATACCGCACACTGCATCGTACATTAGGCACTTGACAATTTTCATACACAACCTAAGTAGCGCAGCATACAGCCTAAGCTGGTTGTGCCATCGCTGGCCAATTGTTGTCTAATTGACTTCCCACGTTGGTACACACAGTAAGAAATTGCCTCGCCGTACCATTGGCCACTGAGCCTTATATCAACAAAGGACCAACAGGTTTCCAACCGTTAGCTGCTAAGATACGCTCCAAATTAAAGGGATGACTCTACTTATCATTTCCCAACAGTTTCCACAAATTGCTGATGGTGGTCTAACAATCTGTGCTACTTGGGGAGACACCTAAAGCAATTATACTAATGTTAAATCGCGTAAAATGTCAGTACTCACTTTTACAAGTTATGGTAAACACGAAATATCAACATCGAAGTGTCGCGAGTCAAAAGGACATGAGGAAATTTGGAAACTTATCAAAATCATCGGATTATTCTACCAAGCACTGATTAGATATCAACATCTCCATTAGCAACCTAAGAAGCCAACAGATAGGCTTAAATTGGACTGAAGCGATTTTTTCAACAATTACGAGGCAAGAAAAAGATCAGCAAACTGGAGTGTGCATTGGGAACTGGAGGTATTACCGGTATCCAATCTAAAACAATATAGTAAAATATGATTTTAATAAATAAAAACACAAATACAGCACTTTAATGTGAAAAATCCTTCTGAAAGAGTGACAGTAAGTATTTTAATTTCATGTTTTCGAAAATAAGTCTGTGTGGCTGACTTAATTGACACCGATCACATTCTGCATATTAACCAAACAATAATAAGCGCACTGACGGAGCATTGATTCAAACAATATTATAACTACAGTAGACTCCTAATTACTTGACACTCACGGGGCCAAGAGATGCTGGATAATCGAAGTTGTTGAATAATCGGAACGACTTATTTATCATATGTATGTCATATAAACTCTAGTGCACTTATAATAGGCGATTATCAGACACGTTCGTCACCAGATAAAATAAAACAATCTTACATGAAGTGTATAGGATAATTGGTTCTCCACTGTATTTTGTTTTATATGTCCCATGTCTATGTTTCTATGTGTACTATGTTTTATGATTTCTACAACTGTTATTTTTTTCCCTACTGTGAATCTCTGTATGGTAAAATTCTCAAATGGTTTGATTCTAAATATTCAAAGAAAATTATTATTATTATTATTATTTTAAATGACATAGTAAATTTTGGGCTGCTCTGATATATGATTAATGACAGGGATTTGAAAGATTAGTTTTGCATTTTGCGTACTTCTTCTGTAAAACCCTTCACAACAATACTACTGCGCCAGTTTGTCATTAATATTTTATACGAGGAAATTTACATTTATTTTAAAAAGGAAGGTATGCAAAATCTCAATAGAATATATTTTTGAGAATGTATTTATTATTATTATTATTATTATTATTATATATATTTTTGAGAATGTGTGAATCATTTAACTTTTGAACGTATCTAAAGGGATTCTTCTATACTTTGACTATGATAAGTAGACACTTCACCTTGTAAAATTTCCATGCGTTTCTAAGGAGGTAAAAATACCTAGTACATTACAAGTGGTGACGAAAGTGCTTTATTTAAAAAACAACTGCGTTCTACTAAATTCTGCTTCAGGTCGTTACTTTAACCACCAAATGTATTTGTTTAAAGTTGCATGCAGCGTTGGCATATTGAATTTCTTTGAATAAAAAAATATCTACCACCTTTTTTCGTTTAGTAATCCTTCGTCACAGAAAATCTGTCATCCAATAAATTGAAGATCAATATTCTGAGTTGTAGATATTTTGAATAAAACATTTCCGCACTCGAAACACTGGTACACGAGTCACACATTAATCTGATGCCAGTCGACTAACAATTTCTTTGGAAAATAACAAACATGCAAAATAGTTCATTGAAGTACTAGAAAATTAAGAAATTCCATACTATAAATCAAAAACATGTTCAGGAGTAACGCTGACGTTATATTGACGGGGACGACCAATACATTTCGCTTTTACTGCAAAATTTTTATTTTAACTTTGTGACTGTCATTCCTGTTAGTATGAGTGAACCAGGCCGTTCAGTTGTAAAAGTAGAGCACCAGAGGTAAGGTTTAAAAAATAATGTTTATTGAAACTTAATCGGGCTGGGGTTTGAGAAGGCCGCTACTAATTTTTCCTTACTCTAAAAAATAATTCAACTTTTCCCGAAGCTGTACTTTGTAAAAATAAAACTTCAAATATATTAAATACTATAAAGATTCATAACGAACTCACAATTTTGAAGATAGCCACAAGTCAGGATGCCTTCAATAATAATTCAACTCCACTATACGCTGTAGACTAGGCGAGCGCTGATTTCAGTACGTCCGTTCAGGCCAAAGCAACTACTTTTACGCTTATTCAGCTTCAGATTGATGATTAAATCGCAGGATCTCAAAGTACTCGTATCAAGGAAGAACACGACTCCAAGTTCCGACTTCCAAACGTATATTCAAAGCCTATATACCTCAAACATCGATTGACCATCTACAATAATTTGCATGAATATTGATAAAAAGCAAAATCTCACAAGTTCCGATATTTTCACAGTCATCCGTCAAAAGTTAAAGAAAGAGAACCTTAATCAACTTTTACGCACATGGACAATTAGTGGAGAAAAACTTACGTTCTCATTCAAAAACATCGCCTACTCAAATCATCAGAATTGCCGATCCATCACAGCTTCTAAACATCGCACAATTTAAATTTTTATATAGCGTCGAATGGAAGAAAAATGCATTTTCAAATGCATTTTGTTTGAAAACTTTATCTCAATTTACTGATTATTTATGGGTTTTAAAATAATTTTCAAAACTGAATTTTCTAAAAATCTGCGTCTTTTGACAGTCCGGTTATGGAATATTAACCCGTTTGCACTTAAAACAATATATATGGTTTATCATTTGTTTCCATCTAATATTCTATAACGAAATTAAAACTCCACCAACATATAAAAAAATAAAAAAATACTAAAATAAAACGCAAGTTTAACGGATAATCGAACCACGCGCTTAAACAAGGAAATAATCATAATAAAAAAAGTTGCTATAAATAGAGAAATATTTGGTTGTTTCTTTGGCTATTAACCTCTGGCATTTTTCTAATACGAATGTACCGATTTTAATAAATTTCAAAACTTTATTTGAATATATAATTGATATTTTTCATATAAAAATGCTCTTTGGTGTTGTTAGTGGACAATATTATAATAAACATATATAAAAATAAATATTCAATGTAAAAAAAAAATCACAGTTTTCAATTAAAAATGACTTTTACCCATGTTCTATACACGGAACAGTATGCTCTGTAACCCGGAATGAACGTGTTGGATTCTCTGGTTCCATTTAAAACAAAATCCAATAAATGAAATTGTGAAAGACGTATTAAAATGTTCCTTTAAATTTAACAACAACAACAACAAAATTCTCACAAGCTATAAAACAATAATAAAAAAAATTACAATAATCATTGAGAAAATGTTCCGAAAACTTAAAAAAAAAAAAAAAAAAAAAAAAAAAACGTTGTTATAGCGACCACAACAATTATGATTATGACAAAGTTGCAGTTATGATTTCGCAAAATCATCGCATAGCTTATATATGCATCCTATATACGCATATATATATATATTCCAAACACTCCTATATGTGCCACTACGTCATTATAGAGACATTATTTACGTCTTATATGTCGTATATATATCATATACACATGTCACATATATACAACATATATGCATCACATATGACTATCACTTGGCCACATACGTCAAGAAATGTTATATATATATATATATATATCATATATTATTATAATGTCATACATGTTTTATAATTTGGCGATAAATCTTGGTCGCTTGACGATTCATCCTTGGGGGCCGCTATAACACGAAAGAACCAAATTTATAATATATTAATAAAAACAGAAACAAAAAAAATTTTAAAGCTTTTAATTAAATTAAATTCTTTCATTCTCTGTCCTCGCAAAAATATTCGTTTGAACCATCGCCGCAGTTATTGAATCTTATGTTTGACAATGAAACACTTTCCAACACTAACTGAAGTTATGAATTCGGCTTTTTTTCGTATCTGATATTTTGCATCTATCATTTTTGTAGCTTGAACATTTTTGTAACGATTTTATGCATTTCTATTGCTTATTCAAAGAAATATTCTTCTAAAGTTACGGAATTTCATTAAAAACGGTTAAAAACGTTTAAAAAAATAAAGTGGCGACGTCAAGAGAATGACGTCGTCAAGAGGTCCATTCTTGACCGAAAACAACAACCATTTTTCCAATGGTTAATAATAATAATGTTTAGATAAATAATAAAGAAGAAATATTTGGGGTAAATAACATGATATGATCCCAACAGAAAAAAGCAACACGATAGCAAAAAAGCATAAATAATATAGACGAGAGAAAATAAACCAAAAAAAGTAAGAAACCACAAACATTATTAAGATTTGAATAATTAAGAAAACATTGTCTGTTTTCGAAAAATATTTTAAGCTGAATGAATATCCATTCGATTCATTAAGAGTCATCACTTAAGGAAAATATTAAGCATGTTAAAATCGCGTGATAAAAAGGAACGACATTTACTTTCATCAAATATTTAACAAAGCTCGTTTTAATCCTTTTTTTAAAATGCTACTATATTACATTTTTAAGAACATGCATAAACTTACTGTTAGTCCGAATAAATACTGAGTTTTTATATGTATTATTCAAGGGAAGTGCAAAAGTGCCTACCAACAGCGACACTTTGAAAAATATTTAATTTTCTTTTCACAACTTATTTGAAAACGGAACCAACAAATAAATAAATAATAAGAGGTATACAAATTCTTGATTTTGAAAAAATAAAAAATATATCATCTGTTTTTGAAAACTATTTTAAGCTGAATGAATAATCATTTGATTCATTACATTTTTCACCCAATAAAAATATTAAGCATGTTAAAATCGCGTGATAAAAAGGAACGACATTTACTTTCATCAAATATTTAACAAAGCTCGTTTTAATCCCTTTTTTTAATGCTACTTTATTACATTTTAAAGAACATAATAACCCGACTATTATTCAGAATACATACTTCATTTTTATATTTATTATTCAAAGGAAGTGCAAAAGTATTTACTTACCGGCGACAATTTACCAAAGATTTAATTTTCCTTTCCCAACAACTCATTTGAAAAAGAAACAAAAAAGTGTAAAATAAAATAAAATAAGAGGAAGACAAATTATTGATTCAGAAAAGCTAAAAAAAAAAAAAATATATCGTCTGCTTTCGAAAAATATTTTAAACTGAATGAATATTCATTTGATTCATTACATTCATCACTCACGAAAAATATTAAGCATGTTACAATCGCGTGCTAAAAAGGAACGGCATTTACTTTCATCAAATATTTAACAAAACTCATTTTAATCCTTTTTTTTTTGCAGCTTTATAACATTTTAAAGAACATGCATAACCCTACTATTAGTCAGAATAAATACCACGTTTTTATATTTATTATTCAAAGGAAGTGCAAAAGTACTTACTTAACAGCGACAATTTACCAAAGATTTAATTTTCCTTTCGCAACAACTTATTTGAAAAAAGAATAAAAACAAAAAAAAACCCATGAAAATAAGAGGAAGACAAATTATTGATTTAGAAAATATTCTACACGTTTTAAATCGCAACTAAAAGAAATACATAAACTCATTTTCAAAGCCTTTCTAAAACCAATAATTCTCCATACAGCTACAATTCTCAAAAGAAATGAACCAAAAAGAATTCTTCTTCTATTACATGTCGGCGGCAATGCTTTCAGATCCATTAATAAACGTAGATAGAGACTTCTTCTGGGATAACATGGGATTAACAATGTCAGTTCGGATAATTGGCGGACTCCCTTTTTTCTTTGTAGATTCAAGGTAGTTGATGATAAATATTAAATGTCGCGAATTTACGTTTGAAGTGCACTAGGGAATCGGAGCGCGCATATGGAAGACAAACATAAGAGGAAGACGGATGCAAGAGATTCAAATGAACTTCTACACTTTTAATTTTTCTTACACGGGGAGCGTCCACAAAATGAGATTTTTTTATTTAGGGGTTCATAAATTGTTGAAATAATTTTATTTTGTACACGTCTGAAGGATAATAATAATCTGAAGAATAATAATAATGTTTAGATAAATAATAAAGAAGAAATATTTGGGGGAAAATAACATATGATCCCAACATGAAAAAAGCGACACGATAACAAGAAAGCTTAAATAATATAGACGAGAAAAAAGGAACCAAGAAAAGTAAGAAACCACTAACATTATTAAGATTTGAATAATTTAAAAAAACACACCCAGAAAAAGGAATTGATTAAAACTACAAAACATGTTTTGTTGAGTACATTTTGGTTGTTTTAGCAAAATTCAAGTAAATTTGAACCATTTTACTTGAATTAACAAAACATTTTTTGCTGACGATACAAAAAATTTTTTTGGAATTGCAAAAAAAAAATTTTTTTTGTTGATTCAAACAAACTTTTTATTGACCTATATTTAAACAGAAAGTTTTGTTGGGTCAACCAAATTTTTGTTTATTCAACAAAACTTTTTTCTGGGTGCATTGTCTGGTTTCGAAAAATATTTTAAGCTGAATGAATGTCCATTCGATTCATTATTCGATTCATTATTTCAAAATGTTGTAAGAGAAAAATAATGTTTTGGCGATATTTTCTACCTCCTTGCTCCGATATAAATATATTTTAAATAATCTAAATTAGTGTAGATAAATTATATTACTTTTTAAGCGATATATTTGTCGCTATGAAGTTCATTCATATTGAAAATTATTTCTTGATCTTTAGTTTAATTGAGATGTAGATGTGTAGATATATAGAGATGTGCATGTGTGTGTCTAGATACATAGATGTAGATATGTATGCGCATACCTATAATAATAAAGATAGAAGTTTCTCTATCTCTCTCTTTGTGTGTGTGTGCGTGTGTTATGAAGAGCACTGTGCGCAAAGCTACAAGATTTGGCAGGTATGTTTATTTAGAGTATGTTTATTTATATAGAGTAAGTCTGAAATTGGGTCCCTCGAAGCCAGTTTTTTTTTAATACTTAGCTAAGTTATTTAAAAATCTTAATTGATATCTCAAAATGCCGAGTTTCCATTTTTATTCCACTTATGGTTGCACCTGTCCGGGATTTCTTCGATTCTTCAAATAGATGAAAGAAAATTATTTTGTTTTTCTGGATTTTGAACTCGAAATCTCTGGCCACCCTTATAATTAAAAATAAAATTAAAAAAGCGAGAGAAAGAGAGGAAAAAACAGAAAAAAGAGGACAGCAAAATAAATAAATAAATAAATAAATAAATAAATAAATAAATAAATAAAGTGGCTGCACCTTCCCGGCTATGACGGTATCTTACGATCGTTAAATATTAATATTTACTATTTCATAAAGCATTTTTTCTGGAGCTCGATTATGTGTTAGTTTTCACTTTTCTGTATTTTCTAATTTTAAACTGCCATCCGAGTCCAGGTTAAAAAAAAATCCACTTATTTAGGGTGCTTTTCCGTTCCTAACAGTGTCTTAAAATAAAATAAAATAAAATAAAAACTAGTCTTCACTCTCCGTCCAGACCTCACAGGCTTTAAAAACATGCGAATTTGCTCTGTTTTAAAAATATTACTCATTTACGGAGAAATGAATGATATTATCACGACCAGTGGCAACCTTTTGTAATCGGGTTATCATTCACTTCCCTTTGACTAATAGATTTATGGGTTTGTCATTTTAAAACAAAAAGGCCAGTGGAGACATTTTTGCACTTTACAGTAAATGTATTTTATCGCCACATCTTCTTTAAACGTTACAAGAATATTCTTCTAAATCAACATTAAATGTTATTAATTTTTAACATGCTATCCGTATTCGCACAAAAGAAGAGATTTTTTGATTCATAAATCAACGAACAAGGTCATCAGAAGAAGAATAATACCATAATTACACAAAGTAAAATAGAGCGCGTCTTTTTTGCGGGAAATTTTGGCGATTTTGTTTGATTCGAAACTAACGTATTATGGGAAGATGACTAATACGCGAGTATATATAAATACAGTAAATACTTAAGAGTGAACAACCTGGGTGTTTCGAGGAATATCTGTATTACCATGCAATTTTACTTTGACAGTTGTAGAAAGTTTTATGGTGACTACAAGATTTTGTGGTAACAATTTGGCGAGAAGCTTTTTGTTATAACTTTAAAAGCGACAGGTTAAGACACCTTCGATATTTATTGTACTTAATATTACGCTTTGTAAACTATTGAACATTTTGGGGTGGTTTTAACTAAAATTTGATGTTTCAGTAGCTGTAACCATAAGATGGCGAAATATCGTTCCAATATTTGGAGCTCCAGTTGACCTACAGCTCCAAATGTCGAAACGATATTTTATCATCTTATGATTGTAGCTATTGCAGCACCAAAGTTTGGTTCAACCTACCGTAAAATTTTTAACAGTGTAATATTGAGATCTTTTAGCTTCTAAAGCGTTTAATTTATTTTATCTTACTATTTCAGAAGTAGATTTAATTATGTTTAAAGCTGAAACTTTTTATTTTGTGAATTGTAAGCCAAATACTTTTCTAAGAATTTCATAGATCAAAGAGAACATACATTAAAATAACATGCTAATTGGAGTTACTGCTGTTTCATATTTGTTAACCGATTTCAAGAAGGGGGAAATTGTCACTATGATTCGAATTTGTCTAGTCTATGTATGCAATTACGAATGTTATGTTATTAAAAAAATATTAGTGTCTTTTTAGCTAAACAACATCTAAATTCTATATTTAGATGATATATCATATGATAAGAAATTTGGATATTTTGCTCCAGAGTACAGTTATATCATTAATTAGAATTACCACTTTAAAGTCCATATGGAAAATTTCGAACACTTTATTGTTTAAATACAAATAAGAATCGAATTTTATATTAATTGTGTGAAATTTAAATTATCTTTCTAATCGCGACCATTCTAAAGTACCTTCTAGAACCATAATGTGTATCTGCATGCAGTTCAGAGTAGGATGTATTGTTATTATTATTATTATTATTATTATTATTATTATTATTATTATTATTAGCATTGTTACTTTTATTACTACTACTACCGGTTATTACTTAAGCATATACTTACTTACTTACTTACTACTACTGATACTACTACCACCTCTACTAGTACTACTGCTACCACTTACTACTTATATATTTATTTACTTACTTACTTACCTACTACTACTACTTATGTTTGTACTTACTTACTTAGTTACTTATTACTACTACTACAATGATAAAATTTTCTTGTTAGGCTGAACCAAATTTTGGTGGTTTAGTAGTTGCAACCATAAAATACTGAAATATTTTACCATGATTTGATACTTTATGTAAACCATTTTTGTTTTAAGTTGAACCATATAGTACTTGCGTAGGTAGGACCATTAATTGGTGAAATGCTGAAGAGTTAAAAAGAAAACATTGAACCATAAACTGGATACTGTTATCTCTTCCAAATAAGAGTTAATGAAAATGGGATCTCTTTTTTGCACATTCGTGGCATACAGCATGTATGCGTGCCTTTTAAAGTGCTGGAAATACTTGAATTTGAACACCAATATTTTAGTACAGAAATTTTCACTTTGTCTAATCTCAGATTTTGAGCGATTAAATAAAGCAAAAGTTACAATTTGAAAAGGCTGGTGCCGAAGAATTAATACACATTAGCTACTCGCCACGAATGGGTTAAAGGAGAATTTGATACACTACGAGCACCGATGAATGGACCAGCATTCCTGCGTTCGTATAGACACCTCTTGATTTAGAGCCTGCTTTCTAACTACTAGACAAGCAGGTGGATATCCTTGTGTTCTAAAGCAATATATTGGGAGTGCATAGAGTTATTTGTTCTGATTATCTACTGAATAGCTTCATTTTACGGTGAAACTTGAAATAAATTTTCAGGTAGACCATGACAAAGATATTTTTAAAATTAAGAAGAACGATATTGGGGTTCATTTGATTACTTTATACCATTGAATGGTTTAAATTTGTATTAACATTTTTAACATTGTTGTCGAACCAATCGGCTCGTTAGCTAAGAAAGTATCTATAAAGGTTAAAAATTAAGAGTAACAAAGCAATAACGGAGATGGTGGCAGTGGAGCGGGACTTTTAAACTAACAATGATTAAAATTAAACTCGAGACAACACTAAAATGCTATCCCCAAGAGATTCAATAACTTCTAGCACTATCTAAAAACAAAATGGCAACTCTAATTGTTCAATGAAACCTAAGCAAAAATCACTTCAGTTTACGATAAAAAATGTCACTAGGAAGACTGTAGTTAGCTCTATAAACTGTCGCTGCAAACACTAAAAAATGTCATTTTACAATACCGCAATGGTAGTACAAAGGATACAATACTGCAATGGTAGCCCATGGAAGCCCATGAATTCCAATTTTCTTTATTTTAAATACTAAGCTTCAACACCTTACCATGCTATCGAAGCACTCAGTCGAATATTCAACTCCAAAAAACAGCTCAAAATGAACACCGGCTACTCGGCACGTGACAGAAACTAACTTCGAAATCTGGAAACACTGAAACCTTCCTCTGATACTCAAAAAAGGGTAGTATGCGACTAAATCCACTGGAACCAACTCTTGCCACCATATTTATACCAGCTAGATGACCACAGATACCTAATTATCATATTATTTATCGAAGTAACCGCATATTCAGGCACATTTCGAGAAAATTAAAGGAACACACAAAATAGTGACTCTTTCACTCACAAATGTTAAAATCAGTCCAACAGGTTCGCACACAAAACTCAAACATCCATTTGACCATAGACTACCTTCATAAGAAAGTAGCTAGGTACTTATATTACTAGTGTACCTTCTATGTTATGATATAAAAACTTTCATATTAAACTAAATTTTTAATAATTGTAACGAGTTAAGACGATTTTTTAATGCACTTTTTTTTTTAAAATTTGATTCTAAAGAAAATACATACTTCAGATTACAAAATAAAAATCACTTCTGCATACTGCATACATAAATATTTTTTGATTTTCAAAGATCATAAAAACTTTATTATTTGAACTCATATATTTAATAAGATGACTTCTCAAATATTTTTAAAATATGAATGAGTTTTATCCTGACATCTTCACGGTGATTTATTATAAAAAATAATTCATAAAAGTTACTTATAAGCTTTATATATTATTTATTCACTCTTGAAAAATGCCTGCAAAAACTTCCCTTAAGCTGTTTTACAGAAATGAAAAACTACAGTTATTGTGCCGTTTTTCCCTGCTCATCCCTTTTCTTGTGCATTATTTGAAGGTTGGAATTTTTATTTCATTTAAAGAAATGTCTACATCCTTTTCAAAGATAAAATACAATTGAAAAAAAATGATAAACAAGAAAAAGAAAACGTAAGAAATGTGTTCTGTCAAATACAGAGAGAGAATATTTCAATGTCTTTTATCGATTCTCAACTTACTGTGTTTGTAAAATGTTTTAGTACAGGTTAAATATGTGTAGCAAAAAAAGACAATAATATGTACTAGTAAAACTATTAAATGTAAGTATCAAAATAATACAAAAATACACTTGTGTCAGTAATCAACAGTAATCAACAGAAATCATGCTTAACTCAAATTTCGTAAATAATCCAGAATTCTAGGAAATATTTAACTCGATAGTAAAAAGGTGTTATGCAGTATTTTTCACCGCTTTCGGAAAAAAAGAGTAACACAGAAAAAAAAAAAAATATATCAAATCTGCAGGTATAAAATAAGTGATGTACTTTAGTGCATATGGATTGTAAGGTAAATTCCTGAAATCTGGTATTTTTATTGAATTAAGAAATTTTCGAAAGTGAGTGTCTCCTTAAAACACGTTTGTACACTTTCTAACTTAGTTGAAAATCATTTGTGACTTCGGTTCGTTTGTCTATCTAATCGTCTGTCTGTCTGACTAACCGTCTGTCTGTCCGACTGTCGTTTTATCAACTAGCCTGCGCTCTAACTTTAGTAAATATACATGGATTGCCACGATATTTATAATTTATATTTGTTATTGAGGTTTATTAGAATAAGTATCCTATCTAGAATGAAGTGTTTAGCATTTATAGTTCGTTTTACAGGCTCTCAAATGAATTCAGATAAATTATGCTGTATGGGCGTTAATTAATTATTGTTATTATTAATATTAATTAATGATGTTAGACTCAACTACTCCGAAACTTATATGTATTGTTGATATGCGCTACAAGATGTTTCTTAGAGAAAAAGGTGTGCGTGTCGTTTATTGTTCATTTACAAATACACGGAAAAGAACTTGATTGAATTACCATCTGTAAATAATAATTCTTTGAAGTGCGCATTCTGAAAACGATGTACTACATTAATGAAGTGTTCGATAACACTCCCCGTATAGAATTCAAGAGATCTAACATTTAATACTCTTTTTTCAGAGTTTACCAAAAAAAAATTCAGCTATATTATAATCTATGAGCAGAGGTGCCAAGCTCTCACTAATCGTCCATAATATGTGAATTAATTTGACCCAGTTTAACAACGTTTCGAACCAGAAAAATTATTTGATTAATCTTTATTTAGTTAATTTCAGATTTTTTATATGAAATATATTTAATTTAATTTCTTTAAAAAAATTCTGGCGCGAAATGTATTAAACTTGGGTTAAATTAACCCACGTGTTACGGAAGATTAGTGAGAGCTTGGCACCTCTGTCTATGAGTGATAAATGCAGTAAATGTGTTTCCAGTTGTGTCATTCGTTTTTAAACAAGATAATGTTATTATATTATGTGGGGTATATATATCATATTGATCATATACAGGGTTTCCCAAAAGAATTGTGTTACTCTTTTTGTGTTTATCGATTTTGCCCCGTGTTACTTACTCGTTTTTGAGCTGAAATAAATTTTACTGTACTATGTTGTGGGAGTATACTATAACTAAGCTCATGTACAGGTCTGCAAAAGTGATATAGATACACTTCCGTATATGGTGAAATTCCTCCCCCCCCCCTTCAAACACACGCTCTTAAAGCAGCCCTAAAACTCTAAAATGGCTCACATAGAAAGTTGTACTAAACACAAACAGAAATTTTACAGATTTTGAAGAAGACAGTGGTTATCCCATTCATCTTAGTAAATAAAACTTCGTTAATGCCACTCTTTAAAAATATTTTCAAGAACTTCGTACCAGGAAAGCAAAATAAGTTATTTTTTATTTCTTTTCCCAGTGACGTTGACAGAGTACCTTCAATGAAAAAGGTATTTTTAATTTTAAAAATCCTGTTGTTAAATTTTCATTCATTAAAATAATTCTTAAATAGGCACTGAAATCTGCAGTGTGGCAGCCATACTATTCAGTAATATCACTCATCAATCCAGGATGTACTTTTATGTTTTCTTTTCACCAGTAAAATTATACTAGAGTAATATTAAGGAAATTGTTCCATGTTTAAGAATTTCACAAAGAAAGAAATTTCTTTTTTTCCAAAATATTTCTTATTGCCGTGGCTAAAAAAAGGTATTGTGTGAAGGACCCGAAAGCTATCCTTTAAAATCTCACTCTTTCTTTTCAGCGTACCAGTACCGTATGTTCTCACATACCAGACCATAGTTTGAGAAACCCTGAGATAGAACATTTATTTCAGCAATCATTAAACAAATTTTAGAAAGATTACGTCTATCAAGATTAATAAACTAAGTCGGCATTTATAGTGGGGGTTTGTGTAATATTTATAACTGTACTTAAGTCCTTTCTTTAAAATATTGTTTTTAGTATTTTATAGAATTAGAAAATGTACAGCTACAATGGCCTGTTAATATAAATATAGAAACTTTTCAGAACTAAAACATTTTACTACACATTGTAAAAAAAAATTTCCATTGATTGCCAGTACAATTTCCGTATACTTACGGAATTTATTTCTCCAATGAAATAATTTTGTATATGTGTCTAAAGTATAAAATTTTGTATATGTGTCATAAGTGTTTAGACATATGTGTCTAAGAAATGTGTTTAATTTTTTATATGTGTCCGTCATCTTTCGAAAACGGAGAGAGAAAGAGAGAGATTTAAGAATAGCCTTAATAAATAATAAAGCTAAAAGTTTAGTTAATTTGTCGTTTTCGCCGAAGCTTTTGGATGCATTATATTTTTACACTCTGAAAAGTATTTCCGTATTTTTCCAGTATATTTTTACGTTTTTTTTTTTAAATTTTGCACTGCAATAATAAAAATAAATCCCACAGCTTTAGAGAAAATTTAAATTTATCCGTATCTGTGAAAGATACTTTCAAATCTCTACTTATTGACACATTCACGAAATCACTTTCACCGGAATAAAAATTTGCGCAAATTATACTGCCAATCAATGGATTTTCTTTATGGTGCATGTCTTTATATATCAAGAAAGCTGAACAGTTATAATTGGAAAATAAATTATAAATTTAAAACATTTTTGCTTTGTAATGATGATTTTGAAATATGATAAAATAAAGTATCTATAATTCATCTTAAATTATATTGTTGCCAAATGATGTGCTAAACGAATTCTATAACAATTTTATAAATGGTACTTTGAAGTACTGTCGGGCCATTGAGGATTAACTAAAACAAATTCTAATATTTTCCTTCTATCTTAGTTATCAAAATCATCAACGAAATATTCATTATTTTATATAAAAAACATTCGTAAAATAGAACTAGAAAAATACTTTAAAATTTTTAGCTATACAAATCAGTACGAAAAAAAAATCTATAATTCTATTCAATACCAATAACTGACGAAGATAATTTTATTTAAAAACCATTTTTGAAATTTCGAACGGAATCTCATAATCTTTCTTTAGAAATGTTCAAAACTCTGCTTTGCTTCGATGAAGCCAGAATCATTTTTCATTCATATCTTTATATAAATATTTGATGTCGAATATTATTCTTGGAATAATTTATTTAGTAGCTGCCTTAACATAGGTCCTGTGAGGCCTGAACAGTTGAATCAGATATTATCACATTAAATACTTGTGGGGACAAATCCTCAAAAGTATTTCCCATGATTTGATTACAATTTTAAGTAGAATATTTATTTAGTGTATGCAGAAAATTTAATACGCTTTCGTATCTAGGGAGTTATGGCATAATTTAAGTCTTTTTCCCATAGGAAAGCATGCTAGTTTCGACCATTTAAGTTTAATTATGAAGAATGTCAAGTTAAATCTAGTGTTGTTACACTAATTAAACACAGAGTTTAAAAAGTCATATATATTGAGACGTTTAACATTAGATAGTAATTGAGATTTTATGCATTTTTATACACATTTTCTGTTTAGTTATCATGCTTAGCATTTACTGTGCATTTACTGTGATTTATTGTATATTTGTATTTGAATAAGCTGCTTCTTCAAGCAGCTTATCTGTATTTGAATAAGCTGCTTCTTCAAGCTGCATGAAGAAGCCTTTAATGGTTTATATGACATGGATTTTGATTTCAAAAATAGGATGTCGACATGTGTTTAAAACTATTAATTTGTTAGAAACTTATTAACCGACTTTAAAAAAGAGAGGAGGATCCCAATTTGACGCGTATCTGTCTATCTATCTATCTATCTATCTATCTATCTATATATATATCATCATCATCATCATAATCATCATCATCAACCGTTTTCAATCCATTGCTGGATGTAGGTCTCCCCCAGATTTTTCCATTGTTTCCTGTCAAGTGCTTTAGTCATCCAATTAATACCGGACACTTTTCTGATTTCGTGACTCCATCTTAGTTAAGGTCGTCTACATGGTCGTATTACATCTCTGGGATACCACTGTAGGGTACTTGTGCTACATCCATTGTCTCGTCTTCTTACAATGTGCCCAGCCCATTCCCATTTTAGCCGTTTAATTCTCTCTATGATATCAAATACTTTCGTCTGACTTCTTATCCAGGTTATTCTCTTTCTGTCTCTTCTAGTTATGCCTAGTATGCATCTTTCCATACTTCGCTGTGTTCTTTATAATCTTTGTACCATCCGTTTTGTTAGCGTCCGTGTGTTTGCTCCATAAGTTAGTGCAGGCGAAACACATTGGATAAACACCTTTCTTTTCAAACAAAGAGGCATGTTACTCTTCAGAATAATATTGTTCTTCCCAAAAGCACTCCAACCATTTCTTATTCTTCTATTGATTTCGTTCATGACACTGTTGTCCGATGATATTTCCTGTTCAAGGTACTTATAACTTTGCACTTCTTTAATCTTTGTGTTGTTGTGAAACTGCAACAATGAAACATTTTAAAGACATAAAAGTAGATGAAATATTTTAAAGATGTTTATTTACGTATTTCTTGTTTTGGTTTTGCTAAATTTCTAAAAAAGTACGGAACCAATTTTGATTAAATTAATATGGTTCAATTAAAAAAAAATCACATGAATCGGTCGCGTAGTTTCGGAGTTATCGGTGAACATATAATATATATATATATATATATATGAAAAAAATTGCACATCACCACTCAATTTTTATCCTACTCAGCTTAAATTAAGCGAAAATGATTTAATTAATAATAATATAAACTTTCTTGACTTAAAAATTAATATTACTAATAATTATAAATTAATTTTTGATATTTATGATAAGAGATTTGATTTCTCATTTAAAGTAAATATTTTTACCAATTTTGCTTCATGTTTACATAAATCTGTTTATAAAAATATAATTATCAATTATCTACATCGTATAAAATACTTATGCTGAGATATAAATAAAAACAAAAATATTAGATATATTCGAGATCAAGCAAAAATATATGGTTATCCAATTTTTATGATAAATTCAATCATCAACTCTTTTAAATAACATTTATTATATAATTTAAATATAAACATGGTATGTAATAAATTATTGTTTTAGTGTGCGATAACATATAACAAAAGATATAGAAAATAATAATTATAACATACATTATTACAATTATAACATATTAGGAAATTTAATATTTAATATTTGTTTGAACATTATATACACTTTATATAGAAAATTACAATTATAACATACATAATTACAATTATAACATATTAGGAAATTTAATATTTGATTGAACATTATATACACTTTGTATAGTTGTGATTGTGCGTTGCCGATCACCTCTGTTTAGGGTGTTATTGATGTGCAGTTTTCATACATTTATAAATTAACTTATACAATAACAAATTAAATTATACATGGATAACATTGGTGATTATAACTCATAAACATATCTATTTGCAATATATATAAATATAAATATATATAGTTTTTATTTTTGTCTATGAGTAATTAAATTTAACAAGTATTTTAATTACTGCATTGCATTAATTTGATTGAAAAACAGTAGTAATACTATTAATTATCAATTTTATAAATTTTGAGATATTTTGAATTGTTTATGAATTATTTAATTAGATATTTAAATTAATCTATGAAATATAAAATATATTTACAATGTCGTATAAATTAAACATTAATTAATTAATAACAAGTCTAATATATATTTAAGTAGTAGTAAAAATAAAACATTAATTATTTAATAATATGTCTATAATATCAGTGGATTAACACAGCTGGCAGCAAAAACAATTTGAATTAAAATAATATCTATTTTACATAATATATTCTTGTTAAGAATATCTGAAATGCTGTGCAAGTTGAATTAATTCTGTGTAGATTTATTCATATAGTAGTATTATATTTTATTTGAATTTAAAGTAAAACTACAAGTTAGTATTGTTTTTTAAAGTTTATTTATATAATTAAATCTAATGAAGTGAGTATGTAACTAATAAAGTGGATATCTAACTAAATATTAATTATGAATTATTATAATACCAATAGATGGCGACACTTTACCTTTCAGGTAGTTGTTGATAATATTGTTAATATTATATTTAATTTAACTATAGAGGGAGCTATTGATTGTATATTAATTTTACTTTCAGGAATTAAAATTGGATGGAGTAATATATATTCACGGATATAATTTTGTTATAAGTGTATTAAAACCAGAATTATTTTGTGTGTTTTTGAATCATTTTGTGTTTGGGTGTCATCGATGGGGTTGTGTTTTAAAAAAAGTGTGCTCTCAACTTGTCTTTCAAATCATTTCTCTAAACTCGACTTAGTCAACATGTATGATGCATTGCCATGTGGATGTGAATATTATGCAGAAGTTGTGACATTTTAAGGATTCTGTATAATTATTGTGAGTAAAATATTTTATCTACACTTTACACGTTCATATTTCCAATTTTATTATTTCAAAACTGTTATCTCGTGGAGTTTTTGGGATAATCGATGTGAGTGAAATATATTGTATATTCTTAATGGTTTTTTATTTCCTATTTAAATATTTCCAAATTTTAATATTTCCAATTGTTGTCTGGTAATAATTCAGTGTAACTGGAAGATTCTATTGATCTTAGCATTATGCCAGTAGAATTATGAAACACTGAATTATTATTTAAAACACATGTGGGTGCATCCAGGCTGATGAGTACATGTGCATGTGTTTTTTCATATCCAATTCATATTTAATTCTCATGTGGTCCAATTTTCCATTGTATATGGTTCATATTTAATTTATTAATCCATTTGTATTTACTTAATTGCAACTCCAATTTATAATTTTTTTTCCCCTTTCTCTCTATTTCTTTTTTCTTTTTTCAATATTCTTTAGGTATGAGTAAAATTTGGCCAATTACCATTGAAGCACAAGCTATGGTAATATTATGTTTGCACATGTTAATTATTAGCTATGTGGTATTCTGTATACACAATATCATTAATTATCTCTTTGGAGATTTAAGTAGAATGATAATAGAACTTGATATGTTTTTTGAAATTCATAGATATTATAATTATATATATATATATATATATATATATATATATATATGTTCACTGATAACTTCGAAACTAGGCGACCGATTTATGTGATTTTTTTTTAATTGAACCATTTTAATTTAATCAAAATTAGTTCAGTACTTTTTTAGAAATTTAACAAAAGCAAAATAATAAATACGTAAATAAAAATCTTTAAAATATTTCATCTACTTTTAAGTCTTTAAAATGTTTCATTGTTGCAGTTTCACAGCGTTTTGCAAGCGTTTATTGGCGCATAATGAAATCCATTTTTGTTTGAACTCCCATACAAGTGTACGAGTTACAGAGAATATTTGGCGATTTATCACCTGTGGCGGGCTAGTTGAAAAATGCCTTTAAATCAATGTATTAATGGATAATTAAGTTGTAAAAATATTAAAATGTTGTTTTGTTATCAGAAATACACCTTTGTAAATAATTTTTATAATTATAGTATATCAGGTTAAAAATCGATTGCAAAATTCCATCTTTACATACACAAATCAGGTTGAATTATATAAAAGAGTATAAGAACAATTTCTTGAAGTCGGTTTTATTTTTTACTTATAAAAATTACTTGTTTTTATTCCCAGTCTAATTTTTTTATAAACTGTTTATTGATGTGCGTTACCTATTTTTTAGGGGCAGATATGATTCTTATAAGTAAAATCAATTGGAATTGCATCAAATAGTTACGACGGGTGTGAGGGCCTAAAAGTTTAATAGCCATTGCACTTAAAATATTGACTCGTTTATTCTGCGATTATACACGATATTAATGCTGGTATACATGCTTATATACATGCTTATTATGGTACATTAATGGTGGTGGTAGTTAGTTGTTAATTAGTGGTATATTAATGATGATGGCGCTTAAGTGGTGAGGAGAAATTCTAGTGCTAATGAAAGGTAAATTTGGTTAACAGGTATGAATCTGATACTGATTTGTTTACTTTTGCAATAGGTTAAAACGGGACCTATCCAGTCATCTGTTTTTTATTTCTTCTTCTTTTATTTATTTATTTTTTGTAGTAAGTAGATTACATTTGTTTCGCGTCACGTATCTTGGGGAAATGTCTATAATAATAAAAAGAAAAATTGTGTGTGTGTGTGTGCTGGGTTCTGAAACGATCGCGGCGCCTACAGTTACACGATTTGGCAGGAAGGTACCTCTGTATCTGAAATTATGCCACTCGAAGCCAGTTTTTGGATTTTTTGATTAGAATTTTTTTTAATTTAACTTTTTATGTGATTTTTAGTTATTTCCACATAAATAATATTGTGATTGTTCATTTTTAACTGAAAAATTAGCTCCATAGTTGTCTCTGTCATACATTTTAACCATATTGTTGCCCACATCGTTATGACGTCAGCGTTACTGACGCTCACATTTGTGTTTTAGGCTATATATTGACTTTTAAGAATTTTACTTCTAATGTACGTGGCGACCACGTTCTTTTTAGGTTCGTTCGTAATTATATAAATACGTAGCACCTATTGTCGTCGTCTGGTCCGTCCGTCTGTCTGTCCGTCCGTCCGCATATAACAACGCAAAAACTACCCAACCGAATGGTTTGAAATTTAAGATATATTATCTTTGCAGAATTTGTCGAGACATTTCAAATTTTATGAAAATCGAATCAAAAATTTAGAAGATATTAATAAAAAATATTTATTAAGAAATTTGATTTTTTTTTTAATCAGTGCTTTCTTGTTATAAGAGCTCCCGAGGTTTAATCGTCAAGCGACAGAGATACTTATTTTATTACAGAAATTAGTCTGCAGACGATATAATTCATTTCACAGAATTAAAAATCATCAAGATCTGAATATTTATATAACTAGCTAAAGTACGAACGCACCTCGTTTGTCACGTTTGACCTACAATTTCCAACTTGTTTTTTTTTCTTTCGAAAGTGCGATCTTATATGTAGACAATAGACACCTTACATTTTTTATAACTTTCCAATCGATGTAATTTTATTTTTTATGAGTAATTTACTTGGGAAACACTTAAAAGAGCGATATATGCGATATCCGATATAACAAATAATTCTGCGATAAATTTTGTTACTGTCATGATTAAACTCAAGTTCGAAGTATACGAAATCAACCCAACAAAAACGACGATGCTGAAAATTTTCATTTTTATCTGGGTCAAAATATAAAAACACAATAATTCAAAAGTCGCTTGATTTGAGACTGTTACCGGCGTAGCCTGCATAGTGTACGCTGCCGAAAGTAGTGAAACCCCCCAATTACAGGTTAGCTTATTTCTAGGTTCATTTAAAACACCGATCAGTGAAGCGAGCGAAGATCCGCTAGTTTTTTAATATTTATAGATATTTCATGCATCAAAATGTATTGCTTTTTAGACTATTTCTTGGTCGAAAAGATTTTTTGGATTGTTTCATGAGAGCAACGATCTTTTCCCTATTGGATTTTCCTTGGTTAAAAGATACTAATTTTAAAATTATGATTACATACTTTTTAAACAAAAAAGCTAACATCTAATCTAACGGCAAGTCATAAATCGGTGCACAAATAGATTTCAGTAAAACAAAATATTATGCAAAATAAAAAATAAGAGGAATAATAATAATAATAATAATAATAATAATAATAATAATAATAATAATAATAAGAGCTCCACTCAAAATCCGTTTGGTCATGATTCCTTCTTTATATCCACGATGTTGAGATTATCAGCATTTAGCATTACAATGTAAAACAAGTAGGAAATTGTACGACAAACGTGACAAATGAGGTGCGTCTGTACTAGTTTTATAAATATTCATATCTTGATGCAATAGCTGTTGCACTCTTATGTAAAAATGCATGAATACGATATTTATTTTATATGCAAATTTTCCTATTATAGATAATTTTATTTTATGAAATTAAGTTTCAATACACTATTACAAACAATCAATTACAATTCTGTTACATTAAAAGTATACTATGCGCAAATATCCTATACAAGACAACGTAAAAAAAAAAATCATCATTATTATTTCAGTGAAATGAATTATATGGTCTGTTATTATGACATGATTAATTTCCGTAATAAAATAAGTACATTTTAAGTTGGTAACATTTTATCTTTTGTTGACATTTACTGAAAATTCCAATCGGAAACTTAAGCCTAGCTTTGAAAATTTCAGAACTTGAAATCCATATTTAGACTCTTTTTTCCATTTAATATCTATCCGGAGACATCTATCGAAAAAACTGTCGATAGATTATAGGATTGCTATAATTAAACAATTTTCGTGTACAAATTCAGTTTTTAAATTCAGGAATACGGAAATGATATGACTCCATCTTAAATATGACGTAATCACCATGGAAACCTAGATTCATTACCTATCATGGGATATCATTGAATTAATTACGTATGATAGAATTTAATAGAATGAAGAAAATTTTTATTAATATCTTTTGAAGTTTTGATTCAATTTTCATAAAATTTGAAGTGACTCGACAAAATTCTGCAACGATTATATACATTAAATTTCAAACTACTCGGTTGGGTAGTTTTTGGGCTGTTATATACGGACAGACGGACGGACCAACGACGACTATAGGTGCTACGTATTTATATAATTACGAACACACCTAAAAAAGGACGAATGTTTCTTCATGTACGAAAATATAATATAACCACAAACAAAAATATACACTAACCTCTTCCAGTTATCCACTGTTCCGAAAAGCGTTCCTTATCTTTAGAAACCTCAGACACTAATATATTTTCGAGTTTTATAGAAGCACTTATTATATTTTTGGGAGATTGTTTTCATACCATTGATTTTCGGAAAAGTTTCTGAGTAGTTCTCTCAGTGTATTAATTAGTTTTCTCCTCCTGGAATATAGTTTTCTTTTCTTTATTTTATCATATCTCAAGTAAACATTTTCATGTTCATTAAAAATGTTTTGCAGAAAAGAATGATAAATTAACATCCTTAACATCGACATAAATATTAATATATATATATTTTTTTAGTCTTGCAAGTATAAATTTAGTTACGCAGCAGAAAATGTTTAATTGAGAATTTACAGCATTCTAAAATCGATATCCCGGTTTGAGAAAACTGATTAATACGCTATAAAAACCACTCAGAATTCCGAAAATTAGTGGTGCCAAAAGAAACTTTTTCTTTTTATATGATTCTTTAAATCTCGTAACTATATTGGTTTTTGAGATTACTAAACATAAAGAATGATTTTCTGAATCGTGGTTAATTACACTGTAAAAAATGACAAATGTTTCTTAATCAACGAAAATATAATATAATGACGAATAAATGTATAATATAAACTCATCCTTGTTAACCATGATTCTGAAAAGTGTTTCTTCATCTTTAGAAACCTCAGACATCAATGAAATTTCGAGATTTAAAAAATCATTTATAAAAACAAAATTTATCTTGCTGCCGGTAATTTTCCGAAAGTTTACGAGTAGCTTTTAAAGTGTATTAATCATTTTTCTAAGCCCGGAATGTAGTTTTTTCCGATGCTATCCATTCTCAAGTAAGCATTTTCATCTTCAACAAATATGTTTAACAGACAAACATGCAAAATTAACAGCGTTAACATTAACATTAAAATTAAGATTATTTCTTTACTCTTTCATGAATAAATTAACTTGTGCAGCTAAAAACTTTTACTTGAGAATTAATGACATTCGAAAAACAGTTATTCCAGGCAGAGGAAACTGATTAATACACTATAAAAACTATTTGGAAACGTTTCTGAAAAATACGCGCAGCAAAAAACACTTTGCTTTTTAAATAATTCTTTAAATTTTGGAAATGTATTGGTTTCTCAGGACTCAAAAGACAATGGAACACGCTTTTCGGAATTTTGGATAACTCAGAATATTATATTATATTTTCATTCGCTGTTATAGTATATTTTCATAAAATAAGAAACATTGGTCTTTTTTTTTACATTGTAGGAAGATTTTATTGAATATTTTCTTAAGTTGTTATATTACATTTTTGTGAAACTTTTGTCTTTTTAACATTTTCCAACAAAGTTGAAAAGTGTTTATGAATTCAGTTTGTCTGTCTGCCGTCTGTCTGTCTGTCTGTCTGTATGTATGTATGACTGTCCGTGCTCTAACTCGCGTAAATATACTCGGATCATCATGCAATTGATATATGTTATTGAAACTTACTGTGGCATGTTCGGTATTGAAAATGAAGTATGCAGCACTTATAGTTTTTTTACAGGGACACTCAAAAGAATTCCGTTACATTGCGGTCTATGGGGAAAAATCATTTGCGGTTTATTTTAATGATGTTACACTATTTCAAATATATTGTAATTGATATTTATTACTGAAGTGCACCACAAGAGACTAATTATAGAATGTGGTGTGCATAGCAGTTATAGTTCCTTTACAGGGATACTCAAAAAAATTCCGTTACATTTCGGTCTATGAAGAAAAATCGTTTGTAGTTTATTTTATTAATGTTTCACTATTTCAAACATATTGAAATTGATATATATCCCTAACGTGGATTACAAGAGGCTTACTATAGAATATTGTGTGTATAGTTTTCATCGTTCATTTACAGGGACATACAAAAGAATTCGGTTAAAGTACTGCTTATTAATAATAAATGCTGGGAATGATTTTTCAGTTGCTGAACGCGTTTTAAAATTTAACTCATTTTTTGTCTATTTCTTGGTGTGTATAAATTGTGTAGATTTTATACAGGGCAGCACTAATGTTCTCGAGTACATTTCCGCTTATTGTCGGAAGTTGCAGTACGGAAATTTTAAACTGTGCTACGCGTTTCCTAACTGAACTAAAATTTAGCGTTCTATTTTGTATACATACAAATCTATAGATTTTATAGAGGGCTGCACATAAGAGCTGAGATATTTTTTCGAATATTGTTGGTAATTCCTCAAATTAGATTTTTAAATATGTTATGCGTTTTCAAAATTGTTTAGTTAGATATCATCTTACACATTACGGTAAAGATTTGCAAAATTGTTTTGGAAGTGTTGGAAGGTTTTACATAATTTATGATTGACGCATGATTTTTCGTTCTTGTTTTGAGTTTCGATTGCATAAAGCCAAAACTAAGCAATCACTTTACTTTTTGTGAGGCTTTAAATAACTAATATTATTCAGCAAAACAAATGCTTAGCACCCAAAGTCAATTTTAAGCAGTCTCTTTCAAATATACCACTAATTAAATTAAACATTGTTTAAAAAAATCACTTAGTTCTCATACTTATCCGAATTAAACATAAATATATAAAAATAATGATAGCAATTTATTTTTTAGCACTTTCAATACCAATAACATTTAAAAATATATTCATCATCAAATCCAACTGAAAGATTCCTTTATATTAAAATGTATGGGTTTCTTTTGTACTACTTATTTCAAAATATCTTCGAATGCATCAGATTTAAAAGAAGTATAAAAGAAATTTTTTAACAAAAGTTGTTTTGCACCAGGCTATGCTCTTTTCAAAATATTGACGCAAAGCCTTTTATGTGCCATGTCACAAAAATTGCAAAAATGCTTTTGTGATTTTTTTTAGTTTCACTCTTTGCAATATATTTTTATGTAGCGTAATGTTATTAAATCTTCTAAATTTAGAATCTAATTCAAAAATAGCTCACGTCAAAAACATTACTATATAAATATAACTAATTTAAAGTTTTAATTGCTTTTATTTAATCATAAAAACAACTACAAGATCTGTTTATCCCCTAAACATCAACATTTTACATAATTTATTACAAATGGCATTTTTATAGACAGGATACCGTCCCCTCCCCTCCCAAAAAAAAATCCCAATTTTAAAAATTAATAATATATTAACTATCATATATTCTAATACGAGGAAAAATTGTGTGTAAGTATATATATATATATGCAAATTTTATCTTAAAAATGACTCTAACGATTTTGACGAAATTTTGTATCCAACCGTTTTGGGGCACCACAAAACCATTCTGCTAGGTCACATGTTCGCGAAAATTCGATTAGTGGGTCCTTTTGGGTCACAATGGGTCAGAGTCAAGCTAATTGTATCTAAAAGACGGTTCAAATGGTTTTGACTAAATTTTGTATCCTAGCATTTTCGGGCACGAGAAGACTATTGGGCTGGGTTACATGTTCGAGAACTTTTGATTAAATTTTGTATCCTACGAGTTTCGGGCACGAGATAATCATTGGGATAGGTCGCATGTCCGAGAAAATTCGATTAGTGGGTCATTTTTGGTTCACTGTGGGTCAATCTAATTTTATCTAATCAACGGCTCAGGCTATTTAGACTAAATTTTGCATCCTATGGTTTTCGGGCACGAGAAGACTGTTGACCTAAGTCACATGTTTCAGAAAATTTGATTAGTGGGTCATTTTGGTCATGGGTCATTATAGGTCAAAACGGCTCAGAGGATTTGAACTAAATTTAGTATTCAACAGTTTTAGAGAACGAGAAGACTATTGGGCTAGGTCACATGTTCGGGAAATTTCTATTAGTGAGTCATTTTAGTCATGGGTCATTATTGGTCAAGTTATTTTTATCTTAAAAACGGCTCAGACGATTTGAACTAAATTTTGTATCCTACGGTTTTTGGGCTCGAGAAAATCATTGGACTAGGTCACATGCTCGAGAAAATTTGATTTGTGGGTCATTTTTGGGTCGCTGTGGGTCAAGCTAATTTTATCTAAAAAACAGCTCAGACTATTTTGACTAAATTTTATATTCTACGGGTTTCGGGCACGAGAAGACAATTGGGCTTGATCACATGTTCGAGAAAATTTGATTAGTGGATCATTTTGGTCATGGGTTATGAAATTTGAACACAAAGCTAATTTTGACCGAGCATAGCTCTGTCTTCTCTGCTCGTAATACATATAAAGTAAAATAAGTGGTATGTTTATAAGAAAGCTCGTAATTTTAAAAAGGATAATTCTTTTTTTTTTTCAAATTTTTGCCGATAGATGGTACAGATCTCATAGTTACTCAAATAATGCTCAAACTTACTTCAAAACTTTAATACTCGTGCTTCAACAACTAAAATAATCGTTAATTTTAAGTGGCTTTTGATTCAGTTTAAACTTTTTTACATTTTGATACACACGACGCAGCACTGAAAAAACATTTTTTTTTTTAACAATTTTAAAGATTTTTAGCATTTATGAGCTATTTGATAAACGTGTCAATTATTTCATATTTACATATAATATAAGTAATAAAATATTGAATTTTAAATTTCAAGCGTCCGTTCTGGCAGACCCTGTACTTTCTTTGAAATCTTAAAAAAACATATGCATTATTTAAAAGAGTGATTTAAGTACATAACTTTGTAATGACACTATGCATCGTGCGTCATATATCGTGCATGTCCTGTAACATGTCGGACATGCTTTTTCTTGGTGAAGTATTTGTAAGATTTTTGCTCCGAAATATACATTATGTCATTATTTATATCATGCATAATTTATATCATTAATATGATTTAAAATAATTATTTATATCATTATTTATATAATATTTATGCATTATTTATATCATTTTGGTATAGTACCATTACAATGTTGATTACCATATACTTGCGTATAAGTCCCACACACTCTTTCCACCCACTACTGTAAGAAAAAAACATTAAAAATATAAAAATACTGATGAATAAGTCAAGACCTATGCCTTCAGGAAAACTTATGCATTCATTTAAAAAAAAAAAAATAATAATAATCTTTCCAGAAATATTTGGAAAGAGTATATAAGTACACACACACATACATAAAAAAATAATCAAACAGTATAAAAATGTAGTCATTGAAATCCTTCTAATTTTGATGCTGTGTCAGACCTTACCAAACATTTCAGCGAATACAAGTGTATAATTTTCCAATTGGGTGAAAGGTGTCTAAGGCGACAATCAAACCCACATTTTTTGAGCTAAATTACCAATATTCTTCCAATTGGACTACCTGGAACGACACCGAAGTCTATGTTCTCGTGATGTCATCATCTACAGGGTATTCCAAAAAAAATTGACCTCGGCTTTTATTCATCAAACTACATTGATCATAAATATATATTATAAATTACCAAGTTACTTAAAAAACGGTATAGAATTTTAAGAAATTGATTAAAATTTTCAGGGGATTAAATTTGAAGAAATACAAAAATAAAATTTTTATACGGCCCCGTATAAAAAATTTCATCAATGAGTAAAATGTGCCCCATACACCAATAAGGTCATGTACAAAATTTCCGCATTTTATCATAAAAAGTTGCAGAGATATGTTTAACCAAAGTTGATGAGGGGTTAATCATAAATTAAATGTAAATGTTTGCAGCTGGAATGCAGATGACGCTACGCAGAAATAAAATATGGCTCATATCTTTAGTTTTATTTACAAATTTACAAAACTATGCTTCTGAAAAATACCTTAAAATTTTACATGATTAATTACAGAATAAAACTTGGAAATGGCACAGTCAATGAACATTAAAACAGCTTAGAAATGTTTGCATATGCAAATATCTGCCTCTAATTGGTGCATCACATAATCGCAATAGATGCGCCATTACATGAGAAAGTTATTAGTGCTCTGCCATTGGTCAATAGTATCGCTTATGTAAGCGTAGCGCACGCAGCTGGACAGTCTAAGTAAGTCTTAAGTATTTCACATTTCTGATACATTTTGAGAGTGTAATTAGTCTGTACAGACAGTATGTCGCAATACAGCAACGAAGAAGATTTTGAAATGGTAATGCTGTACTGTTTATGCAATCACAATGCTAACGAAACTACAAGGAAATTTCAGTGCACATATCCCAGTTCTCGACATCCTTCTGGGATATTTATTTATCGATTAGTGCAGCGAATATGTGAAAGAGGAAACGTGCATCCTGTAGGTGGAGTAGATAGGCTCAGGCTTCACACAACTGATGAAGAAATTGATATTTTGCCCCAGCACATATCGTATGCCCCAGAAAACTACCCAGTGCAAATCCATTTCCGAATAGGGGTTGTCTTCCTTACTTCTCGCTCTACTGCTGTACAGAGTTGTCTCCCTTCTCATACAAAATGAAACCAAATTAAAACCACTGTTCCGTTTTCATTTGATCCGCCGTAATATGTAATCTATCAAGTTCGTTGGAGATTCAACATTTTATGAATAATCTGATGATATTACCTGTTTGTTTAGCGGTCGCAAGTAATTTCATCCAATGTAATACTTTGACCCTGTGTGGCCGAGTGGTTAAGGCAATACTCCGCTAATCGCTTGAGAGCGTAGGAGAAGGCGGTGTGTTCGACTCCCGTCAACTCCGTTGCACACTCTTTGTGGAGTTCTCGGCTGTAACTCCTCAATATCTTTATTTCCTTGTGTCTATCCAGTCCTCATCTTGACGAAGATTTATAAGCGGTTATTAGTATCAAGCACACAAGTCGGATGTATATGTTCAGAGAGCAAACTATAATCAAACAAACAAAATGTAATACTTGACATTTTTACGATTTCTGCATTTGGTTTCAGATGGCAAGCATGAGCAGATCTAATTGGCTCAGGGTATTTGGATACGGAATTTCAACAATTGAAAGAAGCAGATATCTAAAAGCTGAAGCAATATTGTCATTACCACGGGTATTACAGCGATAGTTGTTTTAATTATTTTAAATTTTTAAACTACTCAGTTAAAAATTTTGTTCTCGGTTGAACCATTTTTTGGTGCTGTAGTAACTGCAACCATATGATAGTGATATCTCGTCCCAATATTTGAAGCTATTGTTCAACCGGAGATCCAAATGTTTGAACGAGATTTTACTATTTTATGGTTGCAGCTGCTGAAACACCAAAATATGGTACAACCTAGGACAAAAGTTTTAGCATTGTACATTACTGTAACGAGCAGTAAATGATTCCCTGAACAAAAACTGAGATTTCTTTCGAAATTACTTCCTATATTTTGTTTCATGTATTTTTTAGCGAATCCTTAGCAGAGGCTTCGATTATTAAAATTTTTTGTGGGCACGGATAATATTGAAAATCAGCACTTTTTAGAAGTATGTTTCGCCTAAACATTTGGTACTGAAGGCGAAGATAATTTTCGGCAAAGTCAGAAAATGAAATACATAGATCATGACATTTAAAACTATATGATTACTCTCCAGTGGTTGGTGTATCATAGTTGAGATTTTTTCCAACAGAGTGGAAATATGTCGGGACCAGGACTGGAACCTGGGTACTTTGGTTTGCCGTACCAACGCTCTCCCTACTCAGCTACCGCTATCCCGACGATATCCTGATCTGGCATATCTCACTCTTATTTGTTGGACAAGGCTACGAACTGCAGCGCTAATTTCATTCATCCGAGCTATAACTATAGCATTTACATGATGAAACTTGAAACAGCACGGAAACTCCTGTATACCATGTAAATTACATGGGATTGATTACATGGGATAATGATGTAATTATCATTGGAGATTAGGTTAGAGTTAGAATGTTGCGAGAACTTGATTAATGTTTTTTGAAATTCAAAGATATTATAATTTTATATATATATATATATATATATATATATATATATATATATATATATATATATACATAATATATATATATATATATATACAGGGTGACAAGAAATAACTTGGACACACATGATACATTATAACTTTAATGCTAATGAAAATATTACGACCAAACTTCAAAATAAATATGAATACATTATTTCGTCTAATATATTTACAAATTTTCAAAGTGGCTACCTTTAGCCTTAATACAGAGCTTTAAACGTGTCAAAAAAGTTTCGGCTATGTGCCGCAACTCACTTACTGATATTTTATTCCATTCCCTTGCATAAGGATTTCTTTAGGGATGCCAAAGTTTTATGAGGTTTAGCACACACCCTTGTCTCCAAGATGGACCAAACAGAATAATCCATTGGATTCAAATCTGGGGAATACGAGGACCATTCTTGAGCTCCAATGAAGTCAGAAAAATGTGTCTTGCAACAATCTTGAGTACCTTTAGCTCTGTGTGCAGGTGCGGAATCCTGTTGGAAGGTCCATCTTTTGTTTCCAAAGAACTTTTGTGACCAAGGTAGGACAACATCTTCCAAAATGAGCTTGCGATATGTTTGTTGATTAATCTTTATGCCTTGATCAACAAAAACAAGTGGTGTTTTCCCACTAGCACATATCCCACCCCAAACCATTACAGATTTGGGGTCGTTGACGCCGTTTAACAATGCAAGAAGGTCCAGGTGCTTCTGCTGACCAAACTCTATCATTATGGCTATTGTGAGCTTGTTCAATCGAAAACAGTTTCTCATCTGTGAAGACAAATGTTTGCCCTCGATCACCTGCGGCCCGCTTTAACAGTTCTATACACTTTTGAAGTCTTGTGCGTTTGTTCTCTGCTGTTAGCTGTTGAGCCTCTTTCATTTTGTAGGGGTGAAGACCAAGCTCTACTCTTGCGATCAAACGTGCGGTTCCTCTGTTGATCTTCATCTCTATAGCAACCTTTCTCATTGAAATCCTAGGATTTCGTTGAACTCGCTTTTTGATAACTACCCGGTTTCTTGATGTGTTAACTGTGCGCTTTCTTCCTCTTCCTGGCCTGTCCCCATCATGTCAGAGTTCTTTAAACTTTTTGATAGTGTATGAAACCGTCTGCTTAGGCACTTTCAATCGTTGAACAATTTCACATTGTTTCATTCCTTGCTTATGTAATTCAAGTATGGCAGATCGTTTGTTAACCATAATGGTTATCACAACTAACTTACTTACACCTGTTTAGTAGCTTTTTAGAATCAATTCCCTATGACAATAACTTTATAACTTTAGTGGTAGTTACAGATTTTTGGTTTGAAACTTCGTCCAAGTTATTTCTTGTCACCCTGTATATATATATATATATATATATATATAAATCTACATTTAATGTTAATTACAATATTATTCTTATGTTATTATTTTATGTCTAAATAAAGATTAATTGGTGGGTTTGTTTTGATGTATGGATATGTTTATACTTAATATTACACTTCAATATGAAAATTTACTTCATTTTTATATCAATTTGTCTTTAATATTAAGCTTTAATATTAAGCTATAATATTAATTGGATAAATTTATATTTCTCTATCTTACATAATTTATAATCTTACAATATATAGCTTGTATTTTGCAATTATTATGAAATTTATTTTTAGATTCAAATTTTCATATTACTAGGTATGTAACATAATTTCATTAGTGTGGCATGAATACAAATATATATTTTTTGCATTCCCTCTTGGTTCAAATTGATCTATTATATTTAATATTATTTATTTTTTTATCTACTATTTAATTATATCTATAATATTAACTATGCTTTATTATTATTATTTTAATTAAAATTAAAATCTTTTTAAATGTTACTTGCATATTAATTATATATATATATGTATATATACACTCTAAAAAAAAATCCGTGAAAATACAAGAGATTTTCCGTAAATTTTTACGGAGAAGTTTCATTTTTCCAAAAACGCAGTACAATTTCCGTAAATGACATTAGTTCCGTAAAGGAGATTTCAAATCCGTAGATATGCAGAAAGTTTTCCGTAAATTTGATGGATTTTTTTCAAAGCAGTACAATGTCCGTATTTCCCCATTTCCGTAAATAACGTTCAGAGGTTTGCATACAGATATCGTCTTGCTTGAAATGTGAATTAAGATTGTTGTATTTATTAGGGTTCAGGGTCTTCTAGGATCCAGGCTTGGACCGGTCCTACCCGTGGGCCTATTTTCTGTCATTAGACTCGGGCCAATCCTGGAGCTCATTCTAACCGGGCCCGTGTCTGGACGGTAATTTTTTGTGAAAATAATAATGATACTTTTTTTATTGTTTAGTGAAATCTTTAGAAATTTATTTATATAAATTACAGAAAAATATTTTTTAAAATCTACTTTTTTTTTCTTTATAGTGCTTCAAATTATGAATTTTTTCACTGACATTTTAAAATTTATTTTAATTTTATTAACGTGAGGCAATATTAGGTTATTAAAGGTTTCGTAAAATAATAACTTTGCAAATTATTGGTATTGAACAAAACTGATTTGTCTTATAAATTTGTGAATAAAACTAAAATTTATTACTTTATAAATTGTAATTTTAGAAAGTTTATATTTTTTTCTTTAAATTTATAAAAATAATTAATGATTTTTTCATTACTTTTATAAAAATGAAGTTTATAATTTTATAAAGTTTATAATATATTTAGTTAGTTTATAATTTTATAAATTAAACTAAATTAATTAAGACTAAATTAATAAATCCAAATTTAAACATACCTATCCCAAGGTCATTGATTTCCAAAATTTTCGCTAAAAATCTATTTTTTTTTTTTTAAATATTTTTAAGGTTTCATAAAATAATATTTTTGCAAATTATTGGTACGTAAGTGTTAAACTAAGCTGACTTGTATTATAAATTTGTGAATTAAACTACAATTTATTATTTTATAAATTATAATTTTACTAAGTTCATATTTTTTTCTTTAAATTTATAAAAAAATAATTAATAACTTTTTGTTTACTTTTATAAAAATGAAGTTTATAATTTTATAAAGTTTATAATTTATTTCGTTAGTTTATAAATTTATAATTTAAACTGAATTATCAAGTCCAAATTTAAAATTACCTATCCTAAGGTCATTAATTTTAAAATGTTCTCTAAAAATCTATTTTTTGTTTCGATTTTTTTCACAAAAGCTCTCAGCAAAGATTAAATATAATAATTTAATTTATTATAAAATTGTATATTTACATAAGTTTTTAAAATAAGAGATAAAGAAAATTTTCTTTAATAGTATGTAATAAATACGTCTACGTAAGATAGTTGTTTTTACTGGAATTGATAAATAGATCAACAGACAAATAATTTTAAAAAGTATATGTACTATTGCAAAAAAAAAAAAAAAAAAAAAAAAAAAAAGCAATCATTAGTCTTAATACAAAGGTTTACGTGTATAATACATAAAAAGTTCAAATTTATCTGTTATAAAGCATCAGATAATAAAGCAAGATATTAAAAATTAGGAAAATAAAATATTGAAAAGATCCATCTAACTATGGAACTTTTAAGTTTTTGCATTACTAAAAGCATCTAAAATAAATAACCACATTTGAGAGAACGCAGTGTCCAGTCATAGCGTAATGGTACAGCCCGCCTGTTTACTACACAGAAGTTTCCGCATTCGAACCCCCTCCGTGGCAAGTGTTGGTTATTTACTGAAAACTAGCACAGAAATGAAAGAAAAATAAAAAGTGTTATAAGATGTTCCTTAAGATTTTTTTTTTTTTGGTCCTATAAAATTTATTTTAATGATATAAAAATATCTAAAACATACGGAAGATATGTTAAAAAACGGAAATTTAAAAACGGATATTTCAGAAATCACGCAAAAATTCCTGGAATTTACGGAAATTTTTTTTCCGTTAAAATACGGAAATAGTACTGGCGTCTCGATTGCCAGTACAATTTCCGTTTTTTTCAGGATTTTTTTTTTTTTTTTTTACAGTGTATATTTACTTAAATATTTATGCATAGTTGGAAGAAGTACCCAAAAAATGAACATTTAATTTTTTTTTTTTTTACATTAATATATATAGATATCTAAGATTTCCCTAGAAATTTAAAATATCATTCTTATATTATTATATTATGTTTACTTAAAGATTAATTGGTCGGTTTGTGTGTTGTTGTAGGAATATGTTTATAAATAATATTAACTGTCAATATTTATATTCACTTTATTTTTTTATATCAATTAGTCATTCATTAAAAGTATTGATATTAATTAAATAATCAAAAATGGGAATTCTCAAATGCTTATACTAATACTTAAAAGTTGGTGTACACTTAAAAAAAAAAAAAAAAAAAAAAAAAAAAAAAAACCGCATAATATATATTATATAAGCATTTGAGATTTCACATTTTTGATGAAATATATTTGTTGCATTTCTGTGAGCTTCTATACCGCCTATGATGCAATAATTTTTATAAATATACATCTGAAATAATCATAATTATAATTTGCATTAATATAATCATAACATAGTCATAATCTTAAATCATTTTCTTAAATAAACATCTGAAAACATCTTTATGAGAATTTCGGAATGATACTTGCAAACACATATAAACTGTTATAAAATTAAGTTTTAAACAACACTTATTTTCTTATTATAGGTTAGAATGTAGTTTTTAAATTAAAAGAAAGAAAAGTACATAACATCAACAAATGTGTTCTTTAAATATAATCTACAGTAAATGTTAATAATTAAAAAGATTTTATTCATTAAATCAGTTATAAGACCTATAATTTTGACTAGTTACAGATTTATTTTTTAAATACCTTATTGAAATATTCATTATCCTTTCCTTTAACTCATCAAAATTTTAAATATACCCAATACATTACTTGCGTGTTTGTCAGATCGCGTGTGTTCAATGTGAAAGCTAAAGTTTCTAATGAAGTGCCTAACTATTCACAATTGATATTAAAGCCTAGAAGAAACATACGTTACCGTCAAGAATTTTTCAAAATTTAAACAAAAGTAAAAATTTTGAAATGTGTATCGTGAAAATAACTCTTGCCTTTAAATAACCCTATTATATCATTTTTAGAACATGTTAGAAACTATCTGCTATCTTAGAAAAACAAAGAGTCATCCACAAGGGACCAATAAATAATCAGACATCCACACGGTACCAATGAATAATACTTTAACCAATGAGTCATCAGATGGAAACTGTTTGAAATCAGGTGTTCTGTCACCTCAGCTAAAGCCGTTGGTCGGTGTGGTTGTGTGTTTTAAAATTTGCGACTTCAGTAAGTGCCCCTACTTCTTCCAGTTTCGCGAGTTCATTTTGTGTAATTTCATATGACAGTAAACTTGGTAACTTTACAAATTTTATGATTCTTCAGTAGTTTCTGAAGGTTGTATACAACAAAGAGTCATCCACAAGAGACCAATAAATAATTAGACATCTACACGGTACCAATGAATAATATTTTAACCAATGAGTCATCACATGGAAACTGTTTGAAACCAGGTACTCTGTCAGTTCAGGAAAAGGCCTTTGGTAGGTGTGGTTGTGTGTGTTCAAATCTGCGACTCCAGTAAGTGTCCCTACTTCTTCCAGTTTTGCGAGTTTAATTAATTTCATTTTGTGTAATTCCATATGCCAGTAAACTTAGTAACTTTACAAATTTTCCAATTTTTCAGTAATATCTGAAGGTTGTTTAAAACAAAAAATGTGATTCGTTATGAAGAAAAGCTCACTTTATTTTCAAATTCAACGTCGACAAATGAATAAAATTCAATTATTGATGTTTCTGTTGCGAAAATTATTTTTCCATTATTTATTAGTGTAAATCAGCCGAAAGATAGCTATCTGGCACTTACGTACATTCTCGGAAACATGCAATAAATTGTTCTAATTTGTTACATTTTCTTCAGTCTCGCACTTATCTCTTTTTTGTGCCAATCACATAAGCTAATGGTTTAAATGAAAACAACTATAATAAATAATGTATCTCATCAGATGATGATGCGTTTACACTGTATTAAGTTTGTAGGCATGTGGTAGGATTTAGTTTTTAAGCTAAAAGTTACTAAAAGTTATTCAGCATCAAATAAAATTGCTTAGCATTTTGATTTCTTGGCGATTTAATCGCTTTTAACATCCATTTGAGAAATGAGGGTCTATAAAAATAGATTAACATTTTTCTGTAAGCTCTCTTAGCATCAAGATCGATCCTTAAACCTCAGGTTTAAATGGACGCAATCGAATCGTTGCGCCAAGAAAGACAACTCCTTATCTCTTTCACTCTTTTTATACTCATCTTGATGATACAGTTAACGTTTCATTTTTAATTCAGTAAAAACAATTATCTAATTGCTATGTAGTATAAGAAGATTTGACTTCGTTATAAAATTTATAAAAACAAACGATAATAGCACCATTATCGGTAAAAATCTGTGACTAAATTTCCCGTGTCTGTTACAACTTGTTAAACTTGTACTTATAAAGTACACAGCGATAATTTAAAAGATATAAATTTAACTAGCAACAGAATAAATTTTCTTTTTAATACCTTATTGAAATATTTACACTTCATTCTTTCAACTCGTCAAAATTGAAATGTGCCTAATAAATTACTTGCGTGCTTGTCGGATCGCGTGTGCTTAATGTGAAAGCCGAAGTTTTTAATGAAGCGTTTAGTCATTCACAATTGATATTAAAGTCTGGAAGAAACATGCCTTAGCATCAACCATTTTTCAAAGCGTTAACAAAAAAGAAAGGAGAAAAGCCCTTAATGCGAGCTATAAAAATAGTCAGCAGTAAGACCACTATCTAACACTTAGCTATTTTCTCGGAAACATGCAATAAATTATTAAAATCCATCACAAGTTTCTTCACCCACACCCATCTCAATTTCCGTGTCTATACAGGCAGTTTAGAACTGACATCCAAGATAGGGCGTGTCCGTGGATTAACCATCACGAAGTGTAATTTGCAAGATATATTGAGGCATGTATTTTGACATATTCCCTAACTGAGAATTACAGTTTACTACAATTGTTCGTGTCATTAGACGTTTTTGGTGAAATTGATATTTCTTTCTAATGCTTGGATTTTATTTATATTCCAAAATAGCCCAAAATACAACCGAAATATCATGCAGTTAAAGTGAAAATGCTTTATCAAATCATTTATTTTGTAAGTATTCTATTTTATGTGTTTGTAGAATATTCTTTATTAACAGTAAAGTTTTCATAAGGATAAAATAATCTTTTTATAGAAAACAAGCGAGAAACTTCGATTGACTTCTCAATTAAGAAGAGTTATATTGATAAAATAAAAATTATATATGTCATTTATGATGCGCATGCAAAACGCACAGGCAATCAGTGGGGTATCATACGAAAGATTTTTGGACATGCTTTTGACATAGTTCCCTCACATTTCGTAAAAACTCGCTGTTTGATTAAAAATTGCAGTTAATTAAAAATTAATAAAAAAGTTATCAGAAAATAATTTCAAAGTTTTTAAGCACATCTCCAAAACCTCTTGTTCGGAATTAGCCGTAATTTTGGATTTGCAAATTTGATGCTTCTAGAAATTGGTTTTTTCTAAAGCATTCATAGGTTACAATTTTTTTTTTTTAAATAGGTATTTCAAAATATATACTATTTGAAATTAATATTCAAACAAAATAACAATTGTAACCTATGAATTATTTAACAGAAATTGATTTCTAGAAGCTTCAAATAAGCGAATCCAAAATTACAGCTCATTCCGCTAAGTAGTTTTTGAGTTATTTTTAAAACAATTGCCCGTATTGCAATCTGTTATGCAATGATTAAAAAAATGTAATATTAGGTGTTTCAAACTTTATATCTGCGTAATTCCTAAACTACTTGAAGAATGACTTCCTGTTTCGTATCCGATAATAAAATTTAACGAAGAATCTAAATATGATTTCAAAATTAGGCGTTAGAATCGACAGTTTTAGAATTTATTGCAATTTCTATATGTAGACGACTACTTAAGCAAAAAATTTAATACAGCATTAATTAGTAAACATTATTAGTAATTGTTATAGTAAACGTAATTAATCTATTGAACGGGTGATTGGAAAAGGTTAAAATTCCAGCTGATGTAAATGTTGAGGAAGCACACACACAAAAAAAATATTTATGTAAATAAAAAACTATAAATTTTAGATAAATGTACAGCATTATTCGATTGAAGGACAAGTGGATGAAGGTTCATCTATAAATTTCAATTAAAAATACTCATTAATTTATTAGTTGTTAGTAATTAAACTATCTCAATTTATTTTTCTTATTTTTGGAATCTTTTTCGACTCACTCGTTCAATTTATACTAGTCACATTTTTATATGATGATTTTCGACAGAGCTATCAAAGCTTATGCTTTTCTTCTGTATAATAAATTAAGCTTTTTTTATCTATATTAAGAGGGCTACCCAAGTAGCACAGTTTGTTGGCCCATAGTTGGCAATTTGTGAAAACCGTTGGGAAATGATAGGATAGGGAATGGTGGGGGTTGACAAATGGTTGGAAAAAAGAAGGTATAGAGTTCCGTCTAATTTTGAGCGTATCTGAGCAGGATTCTGAACATCGAATGGTTGCACCACTATTGGGACTTCGCTGGCAAATGGTTTGTTGGACAATGATAGGCAAGTCGGACATATCGTACTGTGGACCAATGTGGAAGGACAATTAGCCAACGCTGTCCCAATCATTTTGTGTTACTTGGGTATTGTACCTGAAAGTGAAAAACCTTCAAATAAGGTGCAATGTAACTGAATTAGAGATTAATTTAACTGTTAAGTGCTTATGAATTATTTTGTTGTCTAATAAAAACGGAGTAGAATTTTACTAATCATGTTTGTCTGAGTTCATGTGACCTGCTCATGAATATGAGCAGATTAAAATATCCCTCATAATACAGATTTTTTTTTAAAGCTTAATTTAATATACAGTGTTTAAAGAAAAACATAACCTTTGATAGATTTGTCGGAAATCATATAAAAATGTGACTAGTACGAATTGAACTGGTGAGTGGAAAAAGGATAACATACCAATAATCATTCCAATCACTTATTTTGTAAGTATTCTACGTTATGTGTTTGTAGAATATTCTTCATTAATAGTAAAGTGTGTAAGGATAAAATAATCTTTTTATAGTAAACATGCGAGCAACTTCGATTGACTTCTCAATTAAAAAGAGTTATATTGATAAAATGAAAATTGTATATGTCATTTCTAATGTCAATATCCCTTTTACTATGCGCGTACAAAACGCACAAATCATATGTTACTGGTTTTATGATCATATGTTACTGACGAGGAGAATAACATGTTAATATTATTAATAATAACTCTAATTATCATTACTGTTATTCTTATATATACTGTAATAATTTCAACTTTAACTGCTTAGTATTTTTAATTACTTTTGGATAAACAAAAAGAAGGACTAGAGCTGTTACAAAACCTGTTTGGTTGAATTTATGCGATCTGTTGGTGAATTTTATACATTTTGTAATCATATACCACTGACGATGAAATGTATTAATATTATGTATTAACTTTTACTATCGTTGCCGTTATTGTTATTTCCACTATAATATATTTTTATATAGTTATTTAGGACTATGTAATTTTTTGTTTGATGAAAAAGTTAAAACATGATTACAAAACTGTTACTAATCCTATTCTGCTGAGTTTACTCGATCTGCTGATGAATGTTTTTGCATTTTGTTATCATATTTTACTGACGATCAAAACAACACGTTAATATTATTAATACTAACATATATTATCATTGTAATTGTTATTATAGTTTCTACAGTAATAATTTCTATGTGATTGTTTAGTTCTTAAGTGAGTATTTTGCTGGATAATTGAACGTATCAAAAATGTTACTAGTCCTGTCTGGCTGAGTTCAATCAATTAGTAGATGATTTTTTTTTTTTTTTTTTTGCAGTTTTTATCATATGTTGCTGAAGATGAAAATAAAATTTTACTATTATTAACAATATTATTTTTCTCATTGTTATTACTGTTATTGTTACTTCTGATGTATTGAACTATACTTTTAACTGCTTAGTGCTTATGAACTATTTCCAGGAATACAAAACGATGTAGAACTGTTACTAATCCTTTATGGCTGAGTTCATTCATTCTGCTGATGATTTGTTTGACATTTTGTTATCATATCTTACTGACGACCAAACAACATGTTACTATTATTAACAATAACTTTTTTTCTCGTTGTCATAACTGTTACTGTTACTCCTGCTGCAATAAATTCTACTTTAACTGATTAATGCTTATGAATTATTTCGCTGGATAAAAAACGGTCTAGAACTGTTACTAATCCTGTTCGGCTGAGTTCGTTCAATCTACTGATGAATTTTTTTTTGCATTTTGTAATACGGACGTTTCGTCACGTTATCCTGTTCATATATATACTTAATGAATTACGGCCTAAGATATTTTTAACCTACCCTCGTTTCTGTAGAGATAACATTTTTGATGACCTAGAGTCCTAGAGGTTTATAACCTAATATCTACATATGCAGTGAAAAAAGACGGTTGATTTTGATGATTCGTGTCTTTCTGCTCTTTCCTGAAACGAAGAAAAAAGAATTCTTGGAATGATTTAGCAGATTTCTTTATTTGTAAAAACTGACGTTACACGCATAGTGAAAGAAGCTTTTCAAATTAATTTTATTCTTTTGGAAAAATTTCTCAGACCAATAATTGTCATACAATAATTTAATTGATAATAATATTTATATAATACAGTGAAATTTGTTTATAAAGAGAAGTAAGGAAGTACTGTTATTGCTCGTGACAGAATAAAATGTAAAATGCAATTCCAAGCATATTCTGATGCAATATATCTTTTGACTAATTTAATTTAATTTGATATTAATTTGATGTACTGCATAAAATGTAAATATGTCTTTTAACTGACAGATTTTAGCTTAGCACCTAAGTGCAGTAGCTTTTGGTTAATCTAATTTTAATCTGCTTTGGGAAATCAGTTGTCAATTGCGGTAATCCTACTACTAATTACTGTAGATTATTGTACGAAAAAAATGCTCATTATGCAGATAACTTTAAATGAAATATCGTGCTTTAAGATTATTAAAAAGTCACAAAATATGATTAAACGAAACTACAGTTTTCAAACAAACTTCATTTCAAAGTACATTTTTTCTATTCGATTATGTAAAAAATGAACTTATCCGATGTTTAGAAGTTATGTATGAGTGATTAAAAAAAAAATAATAAATAAATAAAGTAAACCTCTTTTACAGCAACCGTTCAAAAGTGTCTTGAACATTTCTGAGGGGGGCAGGACAATCGGCAGTGAAATAAATAGGACTTTATCACTAATAACAAAGTTAAAAATCTTATATTATAAAAATAAGTATAGGAAAATATCTAACACCAACAATTGGCGTACAGTAATTTTATTCATTATATTGTTTTATAATAGAATTAAAGTAGGATGTAATGAGGAGGAAGAAATTATTTATATCACCCGTTGTAGCAGAAATCTTGAACTAATCTATTTAAGGTCTCGTATTTGGAAAAATAGGCAATTTTATGTTAGCCGGAGTCAGTGGCGCAGCCAGAATTCGGTTCTAGGGGGGGTTTTGAGTTTATAATAAAGATTTTCGCCGGTTATATGAATCATCGGTTAATGGAATCAGTCTTTTAAATGAATGAAATCATAATGCTTTTCTCCGCAATTACGTTGGTTATGATTCATTTAAACAGCATTTACAAACTATAATAGATATACTATAATACAAACTATATATTATACAAGTTACAATATACAGTATTATATCTTATATTAAATATATAAGATATACTATAATACAAACTATATATTATACAAGTTACAATATACAATATTATATCTTATATTAAATATATAAGATATACTATAATACAAACTATAATAGAGTTACAAACTATAAAATGCACCAATGAAATAACACAAAACTAGGTTAGATTTATAAAGTGTTTAAAAATGATGAGGGGTAAACTTAAAGATGGAGGAGCACAGTACAGTAAATAATTTTTACGTAGAAAATAAGTGTTGGAATCCATTTGTTCAATCAACAAGAACGAAAAATCAGGCGGAGGGTGGGGGGTCGGGGGGGGGGGGTGAGGGGGGGGGGGGGTGAGGGGGGGGGGGTATGAAGACGGTTATAAAATTTATAAAATTCAACTATGTCCATCATAATAACAAGAACGAAAATTCATGCGTCAAGCATAGATTATGTAACACTTTCCAACGCTTCGAAAATAATTTTACAAATCATTACCATTTAATAAGCTGAAACATAACATCTAAGTAAACAATTTGGAAAACGCATAACATATTTTAAAAACGTAATTTCAGGAATTTCCAACATATATTTCCAACATATACAATATTCGGAAAATTATCCGAATACTTTTATTCAGCCCTGTATATGATCTATAGATTTGTATATGTTACTATACATAGGATGTTAAATTTTAGTTTAGTTAGGAAACGCGTAACACAGTTTAAAATTCTCCATCTGGAGTTTCTGTCAATAAACGGAAATGTGTTCGCGAACTTTTGTGCTGCCCTATATATGATCTACAGAATTTATACACACCAAGTAATAGACAAAAAGTGAGTGATTATTCATCTTAGTGATATATATAAATTCCAATGTGTTTAAAATAGTGAAACATTATTTAATTAAACCGCAAACGATTTTTCTCCATAGACGTAATGTAACGGAATTCTTTTGACTGTCCCTGTAAAGTAACTATAAGTGCTATGCACATCCTATTCCATATTAAGCTTCTTGTAATGCACCTTAGTGATATATATCAATTACAATGTGTTTGAAATTGTGTAACATCATTAAAATAAACCGCAAATGATTTTTCCCTATAGACCGTAATGTAACGGAATTCTTTTGAGTGTCCCTGTAAAAAAACTATAAGTGCTACAGACTTCAGTTGAAATAGCGAACATGCTATAGATAAGGACAATAACATATAACAATTACAGGGCAATCCGAGCATATTTACGGGAGTTAGAGCACGGCCAGACGGTCATACGACCAGACAAACCGAAGTCATAAACTTTTCAACTAGGTTGGAAAGTGTTAAAAATACACAAGGTTTCATTGCAAAGAATCACGAATTCTTATTCCTAACTTTAATAATAATGAAGCAATTTTAACAAAATTTTCAATAGACTTACTTACCTTGCTTTTTGCCAAATGTAACAAGTCATTTAGAACTTTTAGAGCTAGAGTCTTGAAATTTTATATGGATGTTACTTAAAAGACGTAAATTCTCCCCAGAATTTATTTTTTCATTACGAAATTTAAAAGAATGCAAGAGTAAGAATCATTCTAAAATTGCGATTTATGTGACACAATTGGTATGAAAATATGGAATTTGGCATGATGATTACTTTTATGTAGTAATTGCTTATAACATTTTTAAAAACATTTAAAAATTTAAAAGGACGAAATGAGCTGAAAACTTTCTAAAAGCGTTCTAAATTATGATTTAGTTGAAACTGTTAGTGTTAGAAACTTGAAATTTAGTATAGAGATTACTTTTAAGATGGAAATGCTTATTGTCATAAAGAATTTATTATAAATGGGAAATTTAAAGGTGTGAAACAGCTGAAAGCATTCTAAATTATGATTTATTTAGAACCTCACGTCATATCGGGCCTTTCGAAGACGATCTTTTTTCTATTCTAAAAGTAACTAAACGTCTGTATTTCGACTAAATCCATTAAAAGCATCTTGGAAGATCAAAATTACAGCGCCTACAAAAATTTGGAAACGCTCTGATGAATAAAAGTATTTAAAAAAATCTCAGAATTTTTCGATGACAATGCAAAAAGAAATTTGGGTATTTTGGCGTGGGTTTGCTCAGCGTCGGCTCATGTTTTCAGTATTAAATGTGACTAAGTCTGTGACTTAGTCTTTTTTGACGTAACTCTGTGTTTCTGTGACTCTGTTCTCTTCGACTTTAGTCAAAGACAGACTTTTTTCATGGAATTTTAAAGAGGGGTGAAATACAGTTATATTGACAATCGAATAAAATTTCAGAGAGTTCGGACAATAACTTTTTTGTGTTGTTATTTTAAAGGACACGTCGCAAAAAAAAAAAAAAAAGAAGAAAAAAAAAAGACGCGAGAAGAAAGCATTTCTTTTACAGCTAGATATCAATATTTTTCCACCGTCTCTAAAACCATTATATTTATAACCATGGCTTTACAAATTTGATAAAATCTGGTAGCCAGTAAAAAATATAAACGGCTCCCCTCCGAAGTCACTAATTTTCAAAAGCACAAAAGTTTTTTATCAATTAATTGAGAAAAATAATAAGCCTATTGTCGGATTATTAGTTACATAGTTTAGAATAGTTACATCATTTAAAAAGATGGTATAAACAAAGTTTTCTAATGAAATTTATCAAAATTATTTATCTATGAAAAAAAATGTAAAGGCTGCATTAACCGGTATGTTCTCGGAAATGCTGATTGCCGAAGGTTTCAAATGTCTGGATAAGTGAGTGCTGCAAAATCTATATCTGATGAGGGGGGCATGGATGAAACAGTGAAGCAGGAAAACAATTTCTGCCTGTTTTCGTGTCGAAGTCAGTCAAATAATTATTTTTTATTAATTTAAAATTTGCATTTGTTAAACTTATTTTTACCTAATTAAAAATGCCGAAAATGAGAAAAAATGTCATTTATGGTCATTTCTTAGGTCAATTTTTGTACAAAAAATTATAATAATAATAAAAAAAAAATCAGGTTAAATAACTTGGTGGCTAGATAGAAAAACTAGGTCGCCAGTGGCAACTTGGCGACTGCATTTGTCAAGACCTGTTTATAACTGATGAAAAATTTATAGAATTCAGACAACTGGGATTATTTTTTTTTTAAACTATGAAACGAGAGACCCTTACGAGGAAAAGAAACAAACAAAACACCCAACCAAACAAGAAGGTGTCTTTAAAAAATGCTTTTCTGTCTAATAATCAATATTTTTTTGTGAAAATTTCATTTAAAAATATAAAATTGATATAAGATAGATAATCATACAAATTTGAGGTAATTATCATGAGCCCAGGCACCGCCGGACGGGTCAGCTAGTATAATTTTAATGACATGCAGATAGCATTCGTTAAAATACAATAAGTGTAAATCAATGCATAACTAATTTATTGCTGATCAATTTAAATTAATGCATGGTTAGCGTAAAATTGTGTGTAATTATAGATAGTATTTTTCTAAAAAAAAATGCATTTAGCGCACATTTAACGCCTTTTTTTTTCAAAATCCATACTCACGCAGGCAGGGCTTAAATTCTAGGAAAAAAAGAGTACCGGGGCTCTAATTTTCAGCAGTAACAACAACCATCAACCCAAACCCCCTTTCATTAGAAGGAGGTATGCATTATGCTTGTTATCCCACCCGCATATTTATATTTCATACATTATTTGTAAAATTCAAAGCAATTTTGTCTTTTGTAAAAAAAATAATAATACATTTTGACTTTTAATAATGAAATTTAATAAATGAGTAGAGCAGAAAATAAGCAAAAAAAAAAAAAAAGTGCCCAGAAATAGAGAAAAAAAAAATAATGACAGAAGAAAATTTGTTAGGGAGAAACACATTCTATTTTTTTTTTTTTTTTTTTTTTTTTTTTAACGCAAACCACGAAACCACATTACCATATCAACATCTTTATAACAACAGAAAACTAGCTGTCCGAACTTAACATCTGCAGGAATTTTAGCATGCAGATGTATTGAGAAATAGACATTGCATTTTATCTTTCTTTATTTATTCTGTGATCCAAAACGTATGCATTAGGAAGCACGCAGATGCCAAACTGAAAATGATTTCATTTCTCGTATTAAAACCGCAAGCACATACGAAAGAAATTTAGACATGTACATTAATTGAAAAAGAATCACTTCAAGCTGCGATAAAAGATTCTGCCAAGGCGTAAAGGAAAAAAAAACTTAATTTTAACTTTAGTAGTGTTGATTCATATAAGCGGCAATTATAGTAATTTTTTTAGCTCTGGGGGGGGGGGGTTTAACCCCCAACCCCCCCCCTTGGCTGCGCCACTGGCCGGAGTCACGAATATCAATAAGACGACGTCGTTTTCAGCGAATTACAAATCTCAAGATGACCAATGTTTATGTTTGTCAGTGGTCTTAATGCAAATTTTTGGCATGTAAATTATAAGATGACTTGAGATTGTATAGTTGTACTGATCTACATAAATGTTTGCAGTTCCATTTGTAATTCACAGATGGCGTTTGTATACATTCGATTCTAAAATGAAATGCTGATATGTGATATATAATTCCCATAATCTGACCTATGTATTTCATATTGACATTTTTTTCTTTTTTTTTTTTTTAGATATACCATATTCAACAATCATATTATGATTGCAGTACCAATGGGTTTATACTTTTAGAATTATGTATGTAATTTTCAGGTAAGAAACTTTATTTGTTCATTTTATATGCTTTTTTTTCTGGGGGGGGGGGGATTATTTTGCTTGAAACTATTTACTTTTACGAGATTTAGATCTCATTTCTTGATCATCTCTAATAGGAATTATAATATGATGTCATGTGGTTAAATAGCTTCTGACCATGAGGTTTCGTAAAAAACGGCTGATGTTACAAAAGACCGCATGCTGGTTAGCTCTTTTTTACGATGAACTGTAATTTGTGTAATTTATTAATTTTTAACATCTTTGGACACTTCATGTATCACTGTATATTGATTTATGAAGGCAGCGCCACGTGAAATTTACTAACTGTCAGAACTTTCTTTCAACTGAAAAATCATTATTTATGACGATTTCTTGTGAATCATAAATCTTTGATCGGAAAAATATCATTGTAAAAAAAAAAAAAAAAAAAAAAAAAAAAAAAACGCGCAAAAATATTTATGAAAATGTATTCAACATATACATACGTGGATTCACATTACGATCGAACAAACTACTGAAATATTTTTTTATTACACATTCTTTAAAAAGAAAGATTTCTACTGCGAAAGACGTGAAATTATTGTACAATCTCACTTTTGTATCTAATGATCGAAAATCTTGTTTTCTTACATGGAATGAAAAAATGAGAGTAAAAAAAAGGGTAAAAAAAGAAAAATATATGTTCTCTGCGTTAGTATTTTTTCCTTTCTTTTTTTTTTCTTTTTTTTTCTTTTTTTTTTTCTACCGCCGAGAGATATTGAGCATATAAGAAAGAAGAGCTTACGTCTCATCTGACCTGAAAAAGTTAGCTGTGCCAACTCAATGAAAAAAAATAATTCAGATCAATGAAATAAGAGATAGAAGCTTTTTCCTAACGCTTTTTTATTGTTCAGTCTGTTCGGACATGATCTCAAACAGAAATGTGTCGGACAATTATTTTGTTTAGTTCTTTTATCTATTTAGTGATAATAGTTTCTTCTACTCCATCCTTTATTATTTTTTTTACGTCTTTGTCCAAGAAGGTTTCTTAAGTATGTATTTATTTTATTTTATTTTATTTATTTTTATTTTTATTTTTTGCGTTGTTTAATTTTTTTTCCTTGAATAAAATTTATTAGAGTTTTTTCTCCTTATCTGTGGCTATTGACAATTAGATTTACTGGAAAAGTGGCACGTTGAACATTGGCGCATTAGATATTTTATGTAAAAATTAGAAGTTAATTTATAAATAAATAAATAAATAAATAAATAAACGTGTTTAATTACATACACTGTAAAAAAAAAGACACATGCTTATTAATTTAGTAAAATATAATATAACGTTGGTGTATTAGATATTTTATGTAAAAATTATAATTATTAAGTTAAAATAAATAAATAAATACATAAATAAATGGGTGCAATTAAGTGCACTGTAAAACAAAACAAAAAAAAAATACATGTTATTAATCTAGTAAAATATAATATAACCAGGAAGAAAAATTTGCAATAACTTCTTCCCTGCTAGTAACGATTCCGAAATGCTTTCTTTATCTTTAGAAACCTCAGAAACCAATATATTTTTGAGATTTAAAGAAGTATTTATAAAACAAAGTTTCTCTTTTTGTCACTGATTTTGGAAAACGTTTTCGAGTGTCTTTTATAGTGTATTGATCAGCTTTCTCAGTCCGGAATATCGTGGTTTTTTATGCTATCTATTCTCAAGAAAACATCTTCATGCTCAACAAATACGTATGTTTTGCAAGCAAACATAATATATCAATAGCATTAACATCAACATTAAAATAAAATTTTCAAATTAAATGGAAAACAACTTTTGCAAACATTTTTTGGGTTATTCTAAATTTACAAAAATATTTTTCATTATGAAGCATTTTAAAAATATTTTTGATGACAAAATGTAAAATCAGACAAAATCTTGCTTCAGTGAAAGAAAGAATGAATCAGTAATTTAAGCCTTATAAAAACTGAAAAAATATTTAAAAAAATTTCTCGATATGTAATTTTCATAATTAAATATTAACTCATTAAATATCTATACCAATAAAAGAAAGTTTCACTCTGTGTATCTGTTGGCGATGGCTAGGAATTTCTAGGCGTGGGCTTCTAGCCCACCTGGAAGTCTGAAAATTTAGGTGTGGATAGTTCAAGGTCTAACCATGTGTACCTGAGTCTCAGAAATTTAATATTTTGATAATTACTCAAGATATTAATTAGAATATCATTAAACATCGCATCGAAAATGCCCTCTTTTAAATCAAAATGGCTAAAAAACCGCTGTTGTGGATTTGCAAGCGGAAATGAACGAATTCGAAATTATTTTATTAATCAGCGAATTTTAAGAAAACTAAATAAGATATCAATTTGAAAATTTCTGAGCATATGTAAAAAAAAAATTCTGCATCCGACTATGTGATTTTTGAAAAAATCAGCCGGTAATTTTTCTTCATTTATGCAAAAAACTGCCAAACATCTGCCGTCGCCAGTAAAAAAAATCCCAGAAAGTTTCATACAGGGATCTGCTTTCATTAGAAACTGAAATACCAAGAGATCTGTTTCTCTGGCCGATCCCCCCATTTGGTTTGCGAAAATGAATGGAAATAATTGCCAATTTTTACTAATGAACAAAATTTAGATAACTAATTAAGATATAGATTTGAAATTGAGGATGGGAAGTGTTGTCATCTGCCGGCTATTTTAGCGTAGCGTCTTCGTTATGTTCAAATTATCAGAAAATTTTAATTCTTTTTTTAATGATTGCGTTAATGTAGATGAAGGTGGTTTTCTTGAACAAATTATTCGTTATTTTTGCGGGTATGGGGAGCGAGGGGGTTAACGCCTTGCTCCGAGATTGTTATTATCTCAGGTCCGGGCAACGCCGAGCGGGTAGCTAGTCTCATATAAGAAAAAATAAGGAAATAAAAATAAGTAAATAAATAAATAAACTTATTTATAAACAAAGAGGCAGAAATGAAGGAACAAATCAAATTGAAAAGCAATTTTTGCAAAAAAAAAAAAAAAAAAAAAAAAAATATTTTTTTATTTTTTTTTAGTTTATTCTGAATTTGTGAAAAGTTTCTTTTTTTTTTTTTTTTTTTTTTTTTCATTATGAAGCATTTTAAAAGTATTTTTTGGCAGCAGAATATAAAATCAGACAAAATCTTGCTTCAATGAAAAAAATAATGAATCTGTAATTTAATCCTTGTAAAAATTAAAAGACTATTTGAAACAATTTCTTGACGTGTAATTTCCATAATTAACTCATTAAGTATCACACATAAAAAAATACAAATAAGTAAATAAATAAGTTAATAAATAAACATGTTTAAATAAGCATCTTTGTGAAAAGAGTAATAAAATTAAAGAATAAATATAAACGGATCTCCAGAGCAAAGATAGTAAGTCTGTGAAATAACTAAGAGACATTTTTTGACGTTATTCTAAAATGGTTATCTTTTCCATTTCCCCCTATACAGGGCCATAACATCACTTAATTTATAAGATTTCAGTGACACTTAAATAGTATTTGTCCAAGTCATTCTTGGTCTGCCCCCCCTCCGTCTTCCTTTCAGTCTCCAGTCTAAAAGGAATTATTATCAAAAAACATTTTTGTAAAACATTTTTGAAGTTATTCTGAAAGGGTAAAAAGATTTTTCTTTATGAAGCACTTTTTAAAATGTTTTTTTATAGCAAAGTGTCAGCGAAAATCTTGCTTCTATAATGAAAAGAATGAATCTCTAATTTAAGCTTTGTAAAAAGTGAACGATTTTTTAGGGAAAAATTCTTTACATGTAATTTTCATAGTTAAATATCAGCTCATTAAGTATTTTATATAATAATACATCATCATCATCCTTAAGAATTTCCACTAAACAGCGGAGATTTCGCGACCGACAAAATAATTATTGATAGATCTTCTCCATCTCCTCCTATCCAGGGACATAACATCACTTAATTGATAAGACTTCAATGACCTTTCAATAGTACTTGTCCAAGTCATTCTTGGTCTGCCCCTCCTTCGTCTTCCTTTCAAACTCCAGTCTATAAGGAATTCTTTCATTCTGCGAACATGACTGTACCATCTAATTTTATTATGTTGGATAGTCTGTACAAGATCAAAATTTATCAGACTTCAATGACCCTTCAATAGTATTTGTCCAAGTCATTCTTGGTCTGCCCCTCCTTCGTCTTCCTCTCAGTCTCCTGTCTAAAAGGAATTCTTTCATTCTGCGAACATAGCTATACTATCTAAGCTTATTATATGGGATAGTCTGTACAAGATCCTGTTTGGTTTCCATCATTTCACGTATTCTTGAATTTTTAACTTTTTCCAGCCTTGATGTTCTTGCTGAACTTTGAAGTCCATGCGATAATCAGGATTTTTTTTAAGGAAGAGATTTAAAGTCTATGTCTTTGAAACATACAGTAAAATGCTTTGCACGATTGCACTATAAATTACTCGTTTAGTTTTGGGGAGAATATTACTATTCCACACAGAAGATAATTTATCATTGCAATTGTTTATCTCTTTTCTGTAATTCTCTTCTCTTTGGCATAATTCCTCTTGATGAATGATAGATCCAATGTATTGGAATTCCTCAACAGTTTATACATTTATATCATCCAAAAAAGTGTCATGTTTTAGAATTGTAAAAAATTAATCAATTAAGTTTCACTTTTCATCATACTTATATCTTTAATTCCCATTCATCATAAATATCTTTTAATTTGCGAAACATGCACATTCTCATACATATGTAGATAAGTCTTCTTCATCTTCTGCTGTAACAAATATATATGAATTAGTAAATAAATAAGTTAACAAATGAACATGTTTAAATAACTATTTTTGTAAACATAGAAATAGAAATGAAGGAAATAACCAAATAAAAACGCATGTTTTTCAAATATTTTATTGAGTTATTTTCAACTTGTGAGAGGCTGAATTTTGAGAGCATTATTTATATCAAAATTTAAATTCAGAATAAAGAATAAAGAAGAATACTAAAATATTAATTGATAAAAGCGTTTTTCAAAAAATATATGTACTACTCTTCTTATTATTTTTTAATTTATATTTTATTTTCTAGTATTTGAGTAATGTCCAGTGTTGTTACCGGTGCTTAAAATATTCATTGTTGCAGTTTTACAGCCTGTTGGAATGTTGTAATGAGCGTGATTTGGTGCATAATTAACTCCGTTGTTGTTGCAACTCGTATACCGTTGAATATTTGGCAGTTTATCATCTGAGACCAGCCAACGAAAATTGATTTATTTGCAAAAACTTTCCTGGGATGCAAATTTCATAAGTAAATATTATATAATTAAGTATTTTATATACAATATAATTATAAATAACTAAATAAATAAGTTATAAATATACGTGTTTAAATAAGTATCTCCGTAAACATAGAAATTAAAAGAAGACAATCAACCAAATACAAAATTATTTTTTGCAAAAAAGTTTTTGAGTATATTTTAATTTTTTCAAGCGATTTTTTATTATGATGTATTTTTAAAAAGAATTTTCTACAGCAAAATGTAAAGTTAGATAAAATCTTGTTTCTTTTTTTAAAAAAAATAATAGAACTCCAATTTAAGCTTTATAAAATTAAATGAAAATTTTTTTTGTTATGTATTTTTTTTTTCGCAAAATATGATTTCCCAGCGGCTTTTTTATCATTTATTCCGGGCATAATTATAAAAAACCATGGTTCTTCAATTTGAGAATAATAATAATAATAATAAAAAGAGACATAGATAATTGTAGAAAAACATGCATGAATTTTCGGATGATTTTTCTCTCATTTTCGGTGTTATTCCTATATTTGTGTATTATATTACGCACCTCATTATAAAGATAATTATATCTGTCTCAGAAAGGAATATTTTATTAAAATAATCACTTCTCCAAGCATGTGGTAATAAATATATGTACGTATTTGATATACTATATCCATTAAATTTAAATGACCTAAAATTTCAAATTCTTTTGAATGCTAATTCATTCATGCAATCATTTATTCACTTTATTTTATTTTTATAAAACTTTTCCAATATTCAATACATTATCAAATAAATATTTAATTTTATCAAGTAATGTTTCACAATTGAAACAGAAAAAACAAAATGTATAGTTTACAATTAATTCTATATAAATCTAACAAATAGTTTTATACTTATTCAAAATAGACGTCTGATTTATTCGTCGACTAATCAATTCTAGCCTAAAATCCGTTACTGTTATCTTAAATACCTATTAAAGTGCAGCAATATCTAACATATACAGCAATATCTAACATATTGCTTTAGAAATATTATTCACAGGTTTTTTTTACTAGCAGTTTCTCTTTCCTTCATTATATAAATATTTAATGAAGGGTTCTAATATATATTGAAAATATTAAACTTAATAGATATAAGTATACTTAAAAAATCAAATACGATGTTGAATAACTGTATAAATCCCTTTTCACCATATTACATTGAACTTATTATTCAAACGTTTCTTTTTTGTCAGTAACTGTTTCTATTTAGTCTATTATACTATATTAATCTAATGAATTTATACCTATTCAACAAAATATGTCGAAATTGCTTATAAAATCAACTCAATCATCTTGAATACTTGTTGAAGTGTTTTTCTAACAGATTTTACAAATAACATTTTAGGGATTCTTTTTACTAGAAGTTTCTCTTTCATTCATTATATCTAGATTTAATAAAATATTTTATATATATTTAAAATTGAAAAGCAGTAGCAATGAGAATGCTTATAAAAATCAACTGTCTGTCCAATAAACACCGTATTGTACAAGATCAAATTTTATTTATAATTAAAATGTTTCTGTTTCATAAGTAACAGATTCGCTTTCGTCTATTATACATTCTATTAGTTTAATTATCTTAATATCTTATTAAATGCCATTCATTATGGTTATGCTTCGAAAGTCAATTGCTATCAATTGATTAGATCGTTTAATACCTATGACCAGATTAAATTTTATTTAAAAGTAAGGGTTTTTTAATGTTTAAAAGATGTTTTCTCTTTCATTATTTGTAACCTTATTGCTAGGCTTTAGGTCTGTTTAGCAAATTGAATTGAATTCATTAAGAATCCTCTAAATTCAGCCATCATTTACATGAATAACTAACTATTCAAGTGTTTGTATAGTAATTTATTGCGTAAAAACTAATTAGAGTTTTCCATTTCTTTTGAAGAAATAAAAAAGTTGTCTTTTAAATTTATGAAAGGTCAAAAATAAAGAATTACATCACATTACCTTTTATTAAAAAAAGGTATAATTGTTCTTCACTTTATATTTAGAAATTGTACAAAATATAAAAACATGGATTGCTTCTGATTCTAAATTAGAAGCATACCTATTATAAAATTAATATTTATAATAGTAATTATTACCTGTATTGAATTCTAAATTTAAAGCGTATACGTTTCAAATGTCCTTTATAACACCTAGTAAAATAAACTTAGTAAAATAAAACATAGAAAACAAAAAGTTTCCTTTCAAAAGTAGTATATTTTTCACTATGCAATATTATTATTTTCTTTTAAAATAAAATAAACTTACGTCCAGTCATTGAAAAAATGCCTATTGTTCTTTATTGTTATCAATCTGAATCTATACTGTATTTTTTTATTTATAAGCTCATTTTTATAGCAAGAAAAGATATGCTATTTATATTTATACACATACTTTTTAGCTCATAAACATAGCTAATATACACTTATCACAAGCAATTTATTTAACTTCCTCTTTTTACTTGAAATAAATAATTTGTAAAATATTTGAGATAAATAATGTTGAAGTTTCAGTTATTTATCTATTTTAGCACATTGAGATATATTTCTCAATCCTTAAAAAATACTTCCAGAAGACAAAATCTAAAATGCTTTAGATAAAGTATTTGTCAGTTTTATGATGAAAACATTTTTCTTTTGGAACTTCTGCAAGATTTGAAACATTATGGATTTTTTCACATTCTATTTCCCAATGTATACAAATATACATTTTTTATATCCAGAGTATTTTAGAATACTAGAAAAATTTTCTTTATTTTCTGAGTCATTGACTGTTCTAGAAAAACAATTCACTTTATGAAAATATTCTAAAAATGTAGTTTTTATTCTTTTGTGGAAGAAGCCCTTAAACGAAATAATAAAAAGCTACAACGTTCATCGCCTTAGTTGAAACAACACAAAACAAATATTTAATATATAAATATATCTGAAAAGTAATATTAATTTCTTTTTATAGTAATAATAAGATAAAATGTAACTATTTTCAAGTATTTTATATTTATAAGTACACACACACACACTCACACACACACACACACACACACACACACACACACACACACACACATATATATATATATATATATATATATATATATATTATATATACATGTGTATGCATGTGTATATAATGTTGTTATAGAGCCACCTATAACAAAATTTTTGTGAAATTTTTTTGTTTAAACAGAATAACAATTTTACCAATTATTTAATAATCACTTTATAAAAAAACAATCCAGAAAAATCGGAACGCACAAAATACTCAGACCTTTAAAAAACAATAAAAAGAAACGTAACACTTCATCATAGTCAATATCCTTCAATATAACCAATGACCGAAATATGATTCCGTTTCATTATAAATAACCATACGAATAACAATTAAATTAAAATTAATGGATATAAATTCATTAGAAACCTTTATAAATGCAAAGATGATCATGGTGTTATAATAAAAAAATAAAATAATCAAATAATTAAATCTATTTCAAGACAAAAGTAAAGAGAATTGGAAGTTTAAATCATCAAAATTTGATTAAACCTAAATAGCGAGAAAAGAAAAGGAAAACACATGCTGTATTTACCTTTGAACAGCCATATTAATCACAAGTAAGATAATGAAAAGGACAAGCAACAAATTTCTGTGAAACACAATAAATCAGTCCAAGTTAAGCAAAAAACACCCAATATATTATATTGTACTGAAGCATTATACATGTTACATAGAAAAATAAAGGAAAATGAAAAAGTTGTAGAAATATAATTACTATAAAAAACGGTGTAATTTTGCATTAATTTATTTTAAAAGTTATAAATAGAAATTATTACAAATTATTTTCAACAAAAAATAAAACCTACTTTAAGGGATTGTTTCTTAAGGTCGTGTTTCTGTGGCAGTCCTACATTGTTATCTAGATTAGAATCCCCACGGATCGGATGATACCGACCCGAATCCAAAATTGTATTTGAAATCAACCCAAACCTTATCCGAACCCAACATACTTCAACCCTATATTTTAATACATTAATCCGTATTTTAATTTAACTTTGAAAAATACTCTATAATTATATCTCTAACATCAATTTTATATTTTTTGTAGATAAGTAAATATATACATACTCATTTATATTCAAATATATAGTTTTTTCATCTTAAAAAATATTGGGGGCTTCCGTTTGAAAAAAAAAAAACGGGTTTTCAAACCCAACTCGCAAGAGTGAAAACCCATTTCGAAATCGACTCAAACCCGAAACAAATACAGTGAACCCGACTCCACCCAGACCACCAGTAGTGTCGGGTTCGGGTAAATTCGAGTTACCCGACCTGATGCAATACTGTAATCCACATTCATTTTTAATTTAATTGTTGTCAATATGGCTTAGTTCGACACGCAGTAGACGCGATATATTAACATTTATGCGATGTCCGTGTAAAGAAACTATACGCGATGTTTAAAATGGGAACTTTGTGGCGTTATATTAAAAATAAATGAACAACGTGAAAACAGCACAAATGAAATACATGTGAAAATGACACAGCTGTTTCGGAGCTTCTAAAGCTCCATCATCAGTGCCAAGGTTAAAACAGATGTAAGTGTCATGTCAGTATGCAAGCGTCTCCGCTCGCGATTTCGGCCAAGGTGGAATGGTGATACACGATGCAACGATTATTTTAAAAAGTAAAAAAGTATGTGCCTTTAAACCATATTAAAATTTTGTGACAATTGGTCAATTTTTACGAAGCTTATAAAGTTTTTAAAAAGTCAATAGACAGACAGACAAACATATCATTTTTAGGTTCTAATGATGTTGAAAAAATCAGGAGTGAAATGTGAAACAGAAAAAAGAAAAGGAAATGGAGAAAAGATGAAAGAAAAAAAAAAATACCAAATTCATGCATTACTCAATAGATATGACAAGTTTAGGCTTATTTTTCAATAAATTTTTGTAATAGTTTTAAACTCTGAAAATTCTTGTCTGAATGATAACAGTAAAAATATAGAGTTGGCGACCGCTAAAACCATGTTTATTTGTATAAATGAAAGCCTTCTGTGAAAGAAATGAAAAACTTTCTGCAAATGTTTAATAAAAATTTTCGACAGACACAATGCAATGCATCTTACAAAGATAGGCAAATATTCATCTTACATTCTACATATTGTAACTGCGGACAATTTTGCGAAAAAAAAAAATCCTATCAATCATGAATGCAAAACTGCTGCCCTTATTTGGCGTTTTTCCATTTTTAAAAAGTGAAGAAAATGACAGTTTCTAAAAAGAAAAAAGAAAATTCAAAAGGATAGTTTGGGAATTTTTAAAAAGATGAGAAAAGATGGAAAAGTACATAAAAAAAGAAATATATGCAAACAATAGAATTCAAAAGAGAAGATATTTTAAATGCTACTGAAAAAAGTGAGCAAGCAATTTGTTTAGGTACATGCAGAAACATAAAGCATAAAGCATACAAATAAACGCTTTTTTTTTCAAGCAAACCTATGTTTAAAGGAAGGAAAGAAACAGTTAAAATGTTGAGGCAGTTAAATTATAAAAAGAAATAAACTTCCTGCATTCTGTATGTTATTGTAACAACAATCGCTCACATATAGAAATGTATTTTAAATCTACACTATATTCAGGAAATTTATATGTCATGCTAAACATTTTTAAAAGAAAACGAGATTTGTACTTTAACAATATATTATGTAATTTAACAATATATTAGAATCTAATCATATTGTTTTGTAATATTCAGGAAATTTATATGTCATGCTAAACATTTTTAAAAGAAAACGAGATTTGTACTTTAACAATATATTATGTAATTTAACAATATATTAGAATCTAATCATATTGTTTTGTAATATTCAGGAAATTTATATGTCATGCTAAACATTTTTAAAAGAAAACGAGATTTGTACTTTAACAATATATTATGTAATTTAACAATATATTAGAATCTAATCATATTGTTTTGTAATATACTGACAAAAAGAAAAACCGGTAGGTTGTCGTTAGATCTTATTGCATTTTCTAAGGCACGATCATAGAACTGCACAATTTAATTGGCTCATATGTCAAGTTTTCTCATCTGGAAGGGAGTAGGAAGACGTCTTGCTGCACCAATTGAACGAACAACAGAGACGACTTTTTTTTTTCTCTCAAGTTGTCTTAAAACGATTGATCTTCCACCTATAGCAAAACAATGTTTGTCATAAGTAAACATGGACATCAGTTGCATCTGGTATCAGTGGAATGGGCTCTGTAGTTCCATTGATTTGACTTACAGGATCATCGAATTGAACAAGAATAAGAATAAGTCTTTAGCAGCAATAGAAATCATTGGTGGTAGGCTGGTTTGGGACCATTGATAAAACGGTCGAATCACGGTAGAAAAATTTTTGGTGGTCTGGGCATTATATATAATAATATCCACTATATATAATATAGAGTTTTATGAAGTTATCCAATTTTGTTAAGAATTTGAGATAAAGAACAATTAAATCTTAAACAAGACGTTATGATTGTAATAAAGTGTGTCCGTTTTTGCTTTTTGACATTTTTCAACTTTTAACAGAGGGATTTTGATAGAGAATATATATTAAAATTTCTTTTCACTGTAATTGTAAAACTTACCCAGATAATCAAGAACGATCTAAAGTGTCTTTCTAAAGTGATCTTTTTTTTAAGTTACAGGAGGATTTCTGTTTATTAAGCATTTGTTATATTGCTTTAGGAGGGGGTGCCTTTAGGTAGTATCGGTGTTCAATTCAAATTACATGACTTGCAGTTTTTCTGCATGGCTTTTCTGGCAACTTTTGGCTAACATGTAAGTGTTGTAAACATGACTTTTCTTGTTATCAATATCAATTAGTAAATATACGATAAATTATTATTATTATTTTTTTTTTTTTTTTGTATAACACAGCTGCTATATTTTCGGTTTCCTTTCAAGTCAAAAATATGCTAGGCGCCAAAAGATTTATTTAATAAAATTATTTAATAATGCGGCTTGTGGAAAGGTAAAGAATTATTGTTTTTGTACGAGGAAATGCGTGAAATCCTTGCACAGTGAACTTGCCTATACCGCGTCGGTATAAAACATTGCCTGAAGCTCTTCATTTTGTGGCCAGTACGCTGAACACTAAGCTGAGTGATCTTCGAAAAACGCCAGAAATATTCACTTTTAGAGAAAAATAGCGAGGGCATTGTTCTATATCTAGAAGCTTTTTTAAATATCTTCCTTTATTCTTATTTTTTTTTTAATTACAGGACAGAGATAGTGGATAGAGCTGATGCTCAGAAAGATTGTGGATTGAGTAGAATGTAATAGAAAATTTACTTATTTTGACATTAAAGAAAAAAAAAAAAAAAAAAAAAAAAAAAGAGAGAGAGAAAGAGTTGCTTTAACTTATGCAAGATTTATATAAACAAAATTTAAACATTTTCTTGTAACTGGTATTATCAATTTCAAATAGTAGATATGCCATAAATTATTAAACAATTCTTTTTAGTGTTCCATACTTAAAAAATAAAACTAAACATTATAAGATCACTCGTGTCTGTCTGTCCACCTCTCACAGCTGTATTTCTGGAAAACTATGGAACATGGAAAGTTCAAACTTGGCAGAGTTATAAAAGCTATTGACCCATATATTTATAGATTGTCCATTCACAAATATGTTTGTGAAAAATTTAGAGGGGCTAATTAAGTGACTTGAAAAAAAATATATATATATGGTGTGGGGTATCATTCGAAAGATCTCGTAACACCGAACCCAAAAATATTTTTTTCTTAATTTTAAGTATTATATTATTATATTTTCAGAGGTATCGTCAAAAATGCACTGCAAAAATATACCCTCCCTCTTATTTCCGAATCTACTGAAACTAAAATTATTAAAAAATTAGGAGTATTAGGAGTTTATTTAAACCTTGTAGGGAAACTATATCGATATTCTGAGGCCACATAGTTTTTGAGAAAATCGCATTTTTCTTTTATACATAAACTTTACTTTGTACGTATCGACATGGAATCATCCAAGGATTGTTGATAATGATTTTCGAAAAAAAAAGTGCTAATTAGATGAGGTATTAATTAAAAACCTATCTAAGAAAACGTGGCATGGACCATGGCGTTGTTGTAACTTTACGACCTCTTTTTGAAGCGTTGTTTTCACAATGCTTTAACGTTGTACAAGGTCTTTTAGATAAGATAGCTATATATAGACAATGTTTTTCATGCCAATTGAATTCAATTATTAAAAAATAATTCCTACAATAATTCCGAGTTTTTTTACAAAGTCTTTTTATTCTTTTACAAACGATTTTTTGTAATATTGCAATTAATAATTAATAAATTTATTGTATGGAACCCTTTGTTCGCAAGTAAAACTTGCACTTGACCGATTATTTTCTTAGTATAACACAGTTTCTACCTTTTTGGTTTTCTTTCAAGCTAAAAATATGTTAGATGCCATAAAATTTATTTAATAAAATTATTTATTAATGTGGCTTATGTAGTACTTATTTGAATTCTTAATAAAATCCTGGTTTTAAAATGTGTTTATTTTAATTAGAAAAAGCAAGCAAGGTTGGCAGCTATGGTATGATATTTTTTATGATTAAAATTTTCTAAAAATAATTTATAAAATAAAAAAGAAACTTTCAAAGTTTTACATTTTTCATATTATGTTCAAAAATTCTTTCCATCACTTTCAATATTATAATATATACGGATTTTGTAATAGAGATATACGAAACTGGAATTTAACTCTATTCGTGCCCGTATCCGATTTATAAGAGATGCTCGCTGCTATGAATTTATATTGTACATAACATAAGAAAATAATGTTTTTTGGATACATGAAATAATAAATTGTGAATTCCCTGTTTTTATAAATTTCAAACCTAGGGATTTTTTAAACTAGCAAAATACGCAAGAGACTCTGAAAATGGTTATGCAAAATCTAAATATGTTTCTTTTTGCGATTCTATTTTATTTCGTTTCATCTTTGTAATAAAATATATTTCAACAAAAAATAGGTGGTCTCTAGCAAAAGGAATAATTTTTTTCCATTGAAAAATGGAACATTTTATATTTGTAAAGTTTAAAAGCTATTAAGTTTTCGAAAGGAGAATAAACTCTTTAAACAATGAATGAAGTTAAATGATGTGTCCTATATTTATTTTGCATAAAAAAGAATTGTATGAAATAAATTTGCTTTTTAGAAATAGACGTAGATCTTTTTTAATATTTACACTAAGCACAAAATATATAATTTAACTGCAGCCTAGTAGCAAAAAATATCGGATCATTAATTTTTTTATTAGCTATAAATTATTTAGTATTGCCAATATATTCGCTATATCTTGCAAATATTCACAAAAGTTGCATAAAATATTGCTATAACATTGGTAATTTTGTACAATGGCCAAATTTTGAAATGCCACTTTTTCTTTGAAATGGGGGAATGCTATATTGTTAATAAAATTATTCAACTTTGATCTGTCATAAATATACGTTATTAAGTAGATACACAGTTCACAATAATGTATTGTTACACACATAGACACACTTAAGTTTATTAATAATATCAGTCTGAATAAAAAGTGTCGCAGAAATCTCAGAATTTTACAAAATTGTCATGTTTAAGATTACCAGAAGTAAACTCCATCAGAGTGTATTTTTAAAATAGAATTTCTAAAACAGCGCTTCTATTTCATAAATATGAAAGAAAAAGAAATAATTATGACGGAGTTGTTAACAAGCTTAAAAGTCCATTTATGAATGTTCAAAGGCTTGAGTTACATAATAAAATTAAAACAAAAATTCAATTAGGACAAGTTTCATGAAATATATAATTAAACATTTCTATACAAACAAATACATCTCAGTTTATTAATAATAAAACATCATTATTTACATAGCATTTACCCCTTCGTGATGATCGGCACGTATAAGTGCCATATAGGTATTAAAAATTCTTGAATTTGAACACCAGTATTTTTTAACAGTAAATTTCGTCCAAATCTAAACAGGAAATTTCAAAGATTAAATAAGTGAGAAAATACTCTTCGGAAAAAACTGTGCGCAAGAATGAAAAGAAGTACAAAGGACGCCCATCGCGAATGGATTAAAGTTTACCATATTAATTGACTGTCTATTGCTTAATTTAAGAAAACGATTTTTTTTTTTTTTAAGTGGAGACAAATGGGGACAAAATTTGAAAAATGTGGTTCCCAGGGAACAAAAGTGTTTTTGGGGACATGGGTGGTAAAATGGAGGATACCTCAAGAAATGTGGACGTTCGGTGACCTTAGAATACTGATGCAATATTTTCAAAAAATATTTCATCATTTCATTGCCAGTATTTCCAATGTAAAGCGTGTATTTACATTTTTCTGGAAATATTTTCAAGGTAAATCAATATTTCTGTAATAGTGAATTTTACTTCAAATATTTCCAATATAAAACCAATATTTTTATAGAAGTGGATTTCATTGCAAATATTTCCAATGTAAAGCCAATATTTCTGTAATAGCGAATTTCATTGCAGATTTTTTTATTGCAAAGAAAATAGTTCTCTAATAGTGAATTTCATTCGAAATAATCCAATTGTAAAGCGTTAATTAATGTTTCATTGAAAATACTTACAATATAAAGCCAATATTTCTGTAATACTAAACTTCATTGCAAATATTTGCAATATAAAGCCAATATTTTTGTAATAGTGGATTTCATTGCAAATATGTCTAACACAAAGCCAATATTTCTATAATAGTGAATTTCATTACAAATATTTTAAATGTAAAGACAATATTTTTGTAATAGTGAATATCACTACCAATATTTCCGATGTAAAGTCAATATTTATGCAACAGTGAATTTCATAGCAAATATTTTTATTGTAAAGCTAATATTTCTATAATCGTGAATTTCATATGAAATGTTTCAAATGTAAAGTCTGTATTGAAGTTTCTCTCCAAATATTTCCAATGTAAAGCCCATATTTCAACAATAGTGAATTTCATTGGAAATATTTCAAATATAAAGCGTATATTGGCGTTTCAAGGCAAATATTTCCAATAAAAAGCTAATATTTGTGTAATAGTGAATTGAAGTTCATTTCAAATAATTTTATTGTAAAGGCAATATTTCTGTAATTGTGAATGCCATCGCAAATATTTGCAATGTAAAGCCAATATTTCTGTAATGTTGAATTTCATTCTAAATATTATTATCGTAAAGCCAATATTACTGTAATAGTCAATTGTTTTGCAAATATTTCCAATATAAGGCCAATATTTCTGTAATAGTAAAATTCATTGCATGTATTTCCAATGCAAAGCCAATATTTCTGTAATAGTGAATTTCACTGCAAATATTTTCAATTTAAAGCCAATATTTCTGTAATAAAGAATTTCATTGGAAATATTTTCAATGTAAAGCCTTTATTCTAGTTTTAATCAATAAATATAAAATATCGTAAATAACAAAATATAAATTTCCAGCTGAATCTTTATCTTGAAAAGATTCATATATGAATGACTAAATATTACTGTATGGAATATTAAAATGCAACATCGAAAAAACAATCCCGAGTTCATAAATTCTATCTGACATTTATACATGAAAATTACGTGAACAGCTAACTTAAGAATTAAGCTATGAGAATTACAAAAAATATCTTTTAACTTCTTATTTTTACGAAACAAAACAAATAATCTTTAGTCAACTGTTTTATTTGGAAAGTAATACTCGATATTTTGTCAAAATTTATTTCTGAAATTATTCACTGGAGAGTTTTGTTGAATGAAAATCCTTTAAAATACTTAGTAAAATAACCACCACAACAATTAGGAAAACTGGAAAATAAAGAAAACTACTCAGCTCAAAGATTAGAACAAAGAGACTTTTCGATCTGTTTCTTAAAGGAGGGAAAAAAAGGATAAAGGGATAGTAGTGGTGATCTCTTGAGAAATGGGAAAATTACTTTGAAAACCATTAAAACGATTTTCACTGTTTTTCGTACTCGTAACTCTAGCCTTGAGGGAATTGTGAAGAATTTGGAAAAATTCTTCGACACACTTTGTTTTAATTTTTATGGACTCTTTCGTATTCCATTTATAGTTCAGAAAGAAGCATATATCTTTTCGAGATTACAAAAAAATACAAATGAGTAACACAGGAAAAAAAAGGTTTTATATAAATTTTTTTATTTTCGATTGTCTTCCTGTGATTCGTTAATTTTACTTTGGTTTAGTTACAGCAATGAATGTAAAAAAGCGCTTAATCCACGCGAGAATTTATTTAGTGATTATTTTATTATGTGTATCATAGAAATTGTAATTTTTGGAAAAAGGGATTCTTTGATTACTATAACATATTATTTGTTTATTTAGACTTGAAATATATGTGATGAATTAAATGGAGAATAAAAAATGAACGCTACTATATAAAATTCTGCCATCATTTATTTTTATGAACTTTTTTATTAAAAACTAATCGAATCTTACCAATTCAATATTCATATTCATACCTTATATTAAAAAATAATTTAAACGTTTCAGATAATAAGGAAAATACATAAAACTATATATATATATATATATATATATATATTTTTTTTTTTAACAGATTATTTATTTTTCCTGGGTATGTATAAAATGATTATACTAAAATCTGAAATTTACTTATTTGTCAATTAAACCACAAAAATTTTCTTTGTGGTGATTAGTGTGTTTTTAAATGTTCTTATTGTGACTTAAACATATAATCTTTTGACACTAAAATGTTGCATATAAGATAATAACATTTGGTGAAGGTTTGTGTCTAACGCATTTACTTTAATTAACATCAAAAATTGAAACTAAAAATAAGTTTTTGTGGTTGTAAAGCTGCACGCAACAATTGTATACGATATCTAGTTTTTTTAATACATAAAGGATATTTTCAGTGTCTTCAATAAAGGGTTATTTATTGATATTAAAATTAATAATGGAATATGACCAAACTATTACTAAGAATTAATTCTAAAGAGTAAGTTTCAAAGAAATAAAACTGAAGGAAACTGTGACACATGAAATACAGTTTAAAAAATTCAGTTTTTACAAATTCAGCATCCTAAACCTGACGAGTGCCCTTACGCAAACTGCATTTAGCGCCTGGGATACATGCGTATTATTTTGACCCAGCAATTGTACATTTAATGAAACAATATATACTCTCAATACGTAATGACAACCACATCGTTAACATAATCCAGTAACTATGTTTTATAGTAATATGTATCAATATGTTCTAACGTATCTAATGTTCTGAAGTATCTAATGTTCTAATGTTCTACTGTTCTAATGCTTAATGTATGCTCTAATATAATGTTCTCATGTTATAATCTAATGTCATGTTCTAATGTTATGTTCTAATGTCACGTCACAATGTAATGTTCTACTGTAATGTTCTTATCGTCATACATTATAATATCAGCAAATCTTGTGTGTGTGTGTGTCTGTGTGTAAGCAAATTTTATCTTAAAAATGGCTCCAACGATTTTGACGAAATTTTGTATCCTACCGTTTTGGGGCACCAGAGCACCATTGGGCTAGGTCACCTGTTCGAGAAAATTCGATTTGTGGATCATTTTGGGTCACTACGGGTCAGGGCCAAGCTAATTATATCTAAAAAACGGCTCTAATGATTTTCACCAAGTTTTGTATACAATCGTTTTCAGGCACGTGAAGACCACTGGGCTGGATCACATGTTCGAGTAAATTCGATTAGTGGGTCAATTTTTGGTCACTACGGGTCATTGCAATTCAGTGTGAATGAAGGTTGAAACAGTTATTAAGTTTTAGAACAGTTGGCAGTAAACGAAATCGCAAAGTTAGGAACATTTCGCCAAATATCGTCAAATTTTGTGAAATGTTGGCGCCATTGGCGAGGTTTGGCAGGAAAATAGACTTTCAAGATTACTTATGTCAAAACAATGCTTGCCGCCAGATGAAGAAATGTCGCGAAGTTTGTGACTTTTCGCCAATCGTTGGCGACTTTTAGCGAAAAAATTGGCTTTCAGAATCTGACGGATTTTTGTAGGCATTCCAAACAGAAGCCAACATACATGATTCAACCAATCAGAGTCCATTGTCCTTTGCGCACGGAATGCTGTACTTTGCTTTCTCAGGTATAAAAAGACGTACAGGCCTAAATGTCCTGCTACCAAAAGAAAGTGTGCAACGAACTAAAAATGTAGTTTGGAAGTATGCCCTTTCGTTGTAAATTTGTAAGTAATGTAAAATTTAGAAATATGTACATAGTTTAAGATTGATTGTTTCTGTATAAATAATACTTTTATAAAACAAAATGTTTTATAGAAATAATACAGCGAGAATTTACTTTTATATAGAGTTGAACACAAAGCTGACTTTAACCGAGCGCAGCTCGGTCGTCCCCGCTGGGATATTATAATATGAGCAAATCATGTGTTTCTGTCTGTGCATGCAAATTTTATCTTTAAAACGGTTCTAACGATTTTAGCGAAAATTTGCATCGAACCATTTTCAGGCACGAAAACACCATTGGACTAGGTCACGTGTTCGAGAAAACTCGATTAAGGGGTCATTTTAGGGCACTATGGGTCAAGGTCAAGCTAATTATATCTAAAAAACGGCTCAAAAAATTTTGACTAAATTTTGTATCCTACCATTTTCGGGCACGAGAAAGTCATTGCACTAGGTTACATGTTGAAGAAAATTTGTTTAGTGGGTCATTTGTGGGTCACTACGGGTCAAGCTAATTTTATCTAAAAATCGACTCTAACGATATTGACTAAATTTTGTATCCTAACCCTTTTCAGGTACGAGAAGACCGTTGCGCTAGGTCACATGTTTGAGAAAATTCGATTAGTGGGTCATCTTTGAGTCACAGCGGGTCGAACTAATTTTATTTAAAAAAGGCTCTAACTATTTTGACTAAATTTTGTATCCTGCCGTTTCAGATTACGAGCAGACCATTGAGTTGGATTACATGTTCGAGAAAATTGGATTAGTGGGCCATTTTTGTGTCACTACGGGTCAAGCTAATTTTATGTACAAAACGACTCAAGCGGTTTTGACTAAATTTTGTATCATACCGTTTTCGGGCACGAGAAGACCATCGGGATAAGTCACATGATCGACAAAATTCGATTAGTTGGTAATTTCTGGTCACTACAGGTCAGGGTCAAGCTAATTTTATATAAAAAACGGCTGAAATGATTTTGACTAAATTTTCTATCCTACCGTTTTCGGAGACGAGAGGAAAATTGGACTAGGTCACATATTCGAGAAAATTTGATTGGTGGGTCATTTTGGGGGCCTACGAGTCATGGGCAAGCAAATTTTATGTGAAAAAAAAACTGAAAAGATTTTGACTAAATTTTGTATCCTACCATGTTGGATTACGAGAAGATATTTATTACGTATTAAGTACCTAGGTTGAGAAAATTCGATTACCGAGTCATTTTGGGCTCTCTACGGGGTCAAGCTAATTTTATCTAAAAAATGGTTCTACCGTTTTTGAAGAACTTTTGTATCCTACCTTTTTGGAGTACGAGAAGACCATTGGGCTGGGTCACATGTTCGAGAAATTTCGATTAGTGTGTCATTTTGGATCACTACAGCTCAATGCATTTCAATGTGAATGCATGAAGGTTGAAACAGTAAAGTTGTTGAATAGTCGGCAGTAAACGAAGTCGGCCAAATATTTCGCCAAATATTGCCAAATTTGGCGAATTGTTGGCGACATTGGGGGGATTTGGCGAGAAAACTGACTTTCAAGATTAGCAGTGCCAAAACGCATGCTTGACGCCAAATTAAAAAAAATGCGATGAGTTTGCACATTTGCACCAAATTTTAGCGACATTTGGCGAAAAAATTGGCTTTCAGAATCTGAAGGATTTTTCTAGAAATTCCCAATAGGAGTCGAGATACATGATTCAACCAATCATCGTCTATAGAACGTTCTCGAAAACAGAATTCAATCACTCAGGATACATAGAACTGATAATTATATATTGTACATATAATTTATTGTTATATTGAGTTGAACACAAAGCTAATTTTTACCGAGCATAGCTCAGTCTTCCCCGCTGGTGTATTTAATGTATGTTCTAATTTTCTAATGTATTCTAACGAAATTTATTCTCATACTTAATGACAGGTACATCATGGACATAATGTAGTAACTATGTTTTTTAGTAATATGTATCAATATGTTCTAATGTATCTAAAGTTCTAAAGTATCTAATATTCTAACGTATCTAATGTTCTAAAGCATCTAATGATCTAATGTGTGATCAAATATTCTACTGTTCTAATGTTCTACTATATATTCTAATGTTATTTTCTAATGTTACGTTCTAATGTTATGTTCTAATGTTGTTTTAATGCTACGTTCTAAAGTTAGTTACAATGTTCTATGGTACTACTGTAATGTTCTAATGTATCTGTTACCGTGAAAAACTGAAATTGGAGAATGCCGACTTTCTCTGGCGAGTGTGAATAATACCAAAATACGTCAGTGAAAGACCGAATATTTGGTTACATTCTTATACATTCGGACCATCACCGATGTATGTCGACAAGCACAGATATGCTCTGGTGGAGGTTATACTGAAGAATTCGTTAGATTAGGATGACATCAGCTATTCTTGCATATCCAAAATGTCTGTAAAGGAATAAATTACTCACAAAAAGTTCAAGAGATGAAGACGTCAGGTTCGATAAGAATATTATTTATTTGTAGAGCAGTTGACCAGGGTAATTACACGCAGATCGCCGTCCTGCAAGCAGGAAATATGAGGAGGAGGCTTAAGTATTAGACATGAAGTTAAACCAAGGGCAGGCGGCGAGAGAATGACTGCTGTTACATAATTTTCTTTCATCGTTACAGTGAAGTCATGGCGGTAATTAGATACGCCAATTAGCCAGATAACATGCTGTTTTGGCGAGAACAATGTTATGAGAAACAGGTGGTAAATATCCGTTAATGATAAGCCTATGGAGGAGAGATGAATGAAAAATATGAATTTTAAGCGCCAGAATGGAGATATGGAATTTTGGTAAACCGGCGAAACCGCATGGAGCATTTCTCATGGGGGTTAGCTTAAAGTACTGAGAACTGGTGATAAAAATAGAATTGGTACGTTACAGATATTATATATTAAAGGCATCTGGACAGTTGGGAAAATAATGAAATACGTTAAAAGGAATGAAACCTAGACGAACAAAAGTGTAGTCGTAAAAATGTAAGTAGTTTCGACGCCGAAAGAAAAGAGCGGATTGTAATGGGAATAACTTCTTTTTCTTTTTTTTTATAACGACCTGATTTATGCGGTGAGAAAAGAGATCCGAATGAATTAAAGAACGCTTAATAAAAGAGAAATACAGGGAGTAGCTAGATTTTATAACACGAAAAATAAAGTAATTTTAAAGAAAGAAAAATTTAGAAAAAGGAAGGGGATGGGGGAATTAATTTTAAGAAAGTGGAATGTGTGAAGTTAAATCCACTTCACAGAGGTCAAAACGAGAAGTCGATGTCGACAAAGAGCCGACAATCTGTCGCCAAGTCCTTTTTTTGCTGCGATTGAGGTCACGTGATATCTACAGTGCGCAGCAAAAGTTTAGACAATGGTCGATTACGCTTCTGTACTGAGAAGTATGTAACGAATTGTTGCAAGTCAACTGCCATATATTGCTTGTGACTTATCCTTTATTCACAAACAATAAATTTTAAATTATACACTTTACATAATATATAATGACAAAAAAACAAAATTAAAATTGTTCCAAAAATATAGACAATTGTTCCAAATTGTTCCAAAAATATAGACTTTCCATCGAAGAAATTAAATCCTGCATCACTTTTGGAGCCATTTTGTACCAAGCACGTTCAACAGCAGCTCGAAGTTCATTAAGAGAGGAGTATTGTCGAAAATTTGCATAAACCTTACGAGACATGATGCCCCAAAGGTTTTCGATTGGGTTCAAGTCAGGGCTACACGCGGGCCAGTCGAGAACAATAATATTTTGAGAGTTAAACGAAGTTTTTGTTTTGTATGCAACATGAATGGATGCATTATCTTCCTTAAATACATACTTTGGACCAGCTAAAAGTTCCCCAAATGGCTGTAAATTGTTCTCCAATGTATGTATGTAGTCTTGCGCTGTTTGGCGACCACTGAGGAAGTCTAGAGCGACTTGACCATTAAAGCAAAATGAGGCCCAAATCATTAAAGAGCCACCACCTTGTTGTCGACTAAAGAAAGTCCTAGGCTCTTTACGCAAGTCATGCCAATAATAGGCCCACCCATCTGGGCCATCCAAATTCCACTTTTTTTCGTCACTGAATATCACAGTACACCACTGGGGTCCATATGACATAGATTTACGAGCCCACTGCATTCTCGTGAATTTGTGGTGAGATTTCAAAGCTGGTTGTTTTTTCATTTTCCTATAAACTAATTTACCTCTTTCCTTAATTCGCCTGATAATCGTATCTGTTGATACAGAAAGTCCTGACTCACTTTTAATCTGACTAGTATTCATCATTTGTGTAGATGCCAGGTTATGGATCCTTCTATTGTCTCTCTGGTCACACGAGGCCTTCCAGATCTACGTTTTGCTTTGTAGGATTCACCTTTAGACAATACTCGATAGACAGACTTCTTTGAACGATTCAAAGTAGCTGAAATTTCTGCAACAGTCTTCCCTTTCGATTTAAACTTCCATATCTCAATTACTTCATCTGGTTGAATCTCTCTGGCTTGCGGCATCTTCAGTACCGATGCTAATGTAAGGTGCACTTAAATACTTCATGCATGTCAAGTCATAGGTTCAACATTTGCATTTTTCCGTGAACAGTTGTCAAAAAGCCAGAAAGTGTCTAAACTTTTGCAATATGCAAATTCTACTTTTTTCAATTAAATTAAGTATTATCCTACTTAAAATCATTATTTCCGCCCTAAAATGTTTAAAATATATTTTAAAATAATTATACATATTTGTGTAATCCAAGAGTTCGTATTTTTTTTTAAAGGTTAAATATCATCAGTGTCTAAACTTTTGCTGAGGACTGTATTTGTTATAGTTTGGAACACTGCTGTTTGTCAGTTTTATGCAAGGTTTGTGGTGCGTGCAACGTTTTCTTGACTTTTAATTTTTTATCCGATAACCTAATTTTCACTGAATGGATACTGCAGTGAACTGCGATATTTTTTTTTTTTGAAAAGTTACGTGCATTAATTGCGAGTAAACGAGATGACAATTGTTTTTATTTTTCTCAAGAAAAATACTCTAAAATACTTTTTGAAGTGATTTCAGCTAAAATTTAGTGCAGAACACCTTTGGATTACAGACGATTCAAACGTTTTGACGTTTTAAACATTAATGATGAAGAGAAATTGATTGCACCATTAAAACAAGGAGAAGCGAATATACAGTATTATGTTAAAAATGACGAACTGTTCAGTATACTATCTGAAACTTATAACAGAACAGGCCATGGAGGAAGAACATATATGCTTAAAGAAATGAAAGTTAAATACAAAAATATTGCATATAAAGTTGTAATATTGTATTTAAATTTATGTAAACAATGTCAAATGAAACTTGGTGCACCTAAAAAAGGTATTGTTGTGAAACAAATGGTCAGTTCGGAGTTAAACACAAGATGTCGAGTCAATCTGATAGACCTGAAGTCACAGAGGGATGACTAATATAAGTTCATAATGATGTATCAAGATCATTTAACGAAGTTTGTTCAGATACGACCTTTGAAAACTAAGACAGCTGAAGGAGTAGCGTATCACCTTCTTCCAATATCTTTAACATTTGGTGCCCTAGCTATATTGCAATCAGATAATGGTAGGAAATTCTGTAATCAAGTCATATCTGAACTATGCGCTATGTGAAAAGATGTTAAGATAGTTCATGGAGTTCAATCAGAATATACAGAATATGTTAATTATATACGATAGCGATACAAATAAATGGTCAGATGGTTTATACTTTGTTCAATTTGCCAAGAACACTACATACGACGATTTAACATTAGAAATTTTGGATAGCTAGTTTGGATAGCTAGTTAATAAATTACGGATATAATTGAAGATTTTTATGATTGAATAAGGTGAAGATAATTTTTTTAAATTAGTGGTGACAAAAACTCGTCAAAGCTTACCGCTATGCACGCATCGTACACCTGCGACATCAAACACCCGCTAGATTTAGTTATAACACTTCTCAAACTCCCTCAAAATCTATAACAAATATATTAAACCAGAGTTGCACATGTCAATACGTATAACTAAATTGTGGAATCTTAATCTTTTTTTAATATCCAGCAATTACAAACTGTTAATTTACTTATTTCTGTGCAATTTTGTGAATATTATACAGTAATCCCTTAACATTCGCAAGGGTTTCGTTCCAGTAAAACCACGCGAATGTCAAATCTGCGAATGTTGAGTCTATCTTTCTGCACTAAGAAGGGAGTTACGCTCTATAAAATTTTAAATAGAGGGGCATTTAAAAAACAAAAGGAATATGTATTAATAATATGATATGCCTAACATATACGTAGAAGTTAAATAAACGCACATATTCATAAACATAAAATTTATTTATGAAAGGCAATTACTTGACTAGAGAAATAATTACAGCTTAAAATGTATATGGTTTTGTATAACGTAATATCGACTCTCTCTGTTCGCAAAGAAATGATAATGTATTAGTGGGTCAATATGCGATACAATATTAAAATACGATATTTAAATACAGCTAAGTGCTTCAGAATTGCTTTCATTTATTTTACATCTAAGAGCAGTTTCCTATCCATCTATACGAGAACCTGGACATGTTAAATTAATAGATTAAAGGTGCCGTTACCTTGCCACTTCTAATATCAGCATTGCAATGGATATTCTGCTGTTGTTTTACTTTTCTGAAATACTCGCTTTTTCAGTTGAGAATTGAAAATTGACTTGTAAATACGTACTGAGAAAATACAGGGGAAATAATTTTTAACTACTAAACATTCTCAAAAAGGGAAGAGATAATAAAAAAATCGCAAATGACCAAATCAGATTCTCGCGAATGTTAAGTTTTTCCACATTTTCATGTTCGCGAATAATCAAAACTCGCGAATATTAAGGGATTACTGTACATTAAAAACAAGTACTAAAAAAATCGCCAGTTATGCTTATTTTCTCTTTTTGTTTACTCACGATATGGATTTACTTTAAGTCAAAATAAAAACAAAAGCTTTTACTAGACATAATTATAAAAATCGTCATAAATCATTAAATGTTTTATTAAAACTTCATCTTGCCTAAAACTTTAATAATTTTCTACTACTAATGGATTCTGGAACCTCTGAAATGTATAAAATAGTTTAAACCAGAATTTAATTGTTTTACAAAGGAATAATCTATAAAAATTTCACTTTAACATATTTATAAAACGTTTAGAAATACATATGAATTCTATTCTTAAATTATGATAGCAGAAACCTTAAAGGAAACATGCTCTTACATAAAATTCAAAAGCGAAAATCATTAATCTATCTTCATTTTAAATAATCGTCATGCTTACCTTAAAAGATGGGGAAAATATACATAAATATTCAAATTTTAATCGGGTGTACTGACTGCGCCATCTACTTGTAAATTGTAAAATAAAATCTTTTGTTTGTTCCACGTAAAATAATCTGTGACAGTTTGAAACGGGTGGCAAGAACAATCGTATGTATTTTTATTTAGAGATTAATGCGAAACAATTTTTCAACGATTTGAGAGTTTATTAATTTAAAGTGCGCTATAGGCATGGTAGAATTTACAATGTGGATTCAATTTTCTCAAAAAAAATTTTTTCGAGATTTCACATTCTGATAAACTATTATTAACAAATTCCAACTTATTTACAAGTGTTTATGAATACGGTATGTCTGTTTGTCTGCCCGTCTGTACGTGATCTAACTCTCGTAAATATACTCAATTTGCCATGTAATTTTAAATGTTATTGAATTTATAGAATGTTCGATAATGATAATGTGTTGAATTGGTAATATGTTCTGTATAAAAAATGTTTAACATTTATAGTTTGTTTACATGGAAATTTTCCGTTACATTATGAGCTATGGTAAAAAATCGCTTGCGGTGCATTTTATTGATGTTACGATGTTTCAAATATAAAGAGATCGATATGAACCACTGAAGTGGACAACAAAATGCTTTCTCAAAAGTATAGCAAGTGTAGCATTTGTAGTTCGTTTACAATGATGTACATAATAATGCCACAATGATGTACATAATAATATTATGATCTATCGAGAAAACATTTTTGCGGTGCATTTTAATGGTGTTAAGATATTTCAAACATAATGAAATTAAAAGGTGCACTACACCATGTTTTCTGTAGATTATGGGGTGCATAGCTTTTATCTCATTTACAGAGTCATACAAAAATATTCGGTTACAGGACTGATTATGAGCGATAATTCCTGAGTGCGTTTTCAGCTGTGATATGAATTTTACTTACCCATCATACGTAGTAAAAATTTGCCGTCCGTCTCTCTGTAAACGCTCTATCTCCCGAACAAATTAACAGAGACTTGAAATTTGGTATGTACTTAGTATGTAATATTGGGAAGAAGCTTATTGAATTTTAGTAACCTCGATTATCCGGAACTATTTTTTTCGGACTCTCGAAATATTCGTTCTGATAAAAAGTATATAAAAATTTTCGAAATTGTTTATTTTAAGGAGTGAAAATAGAAGACAATTAAAAAACAAATTTTGCATAAAAAATGAAGTCGATCGGATAATTAGTTGCCGAGATATTTGTAGTCCTATTTTCCACACTCTTCCATTTTTTCATGAACCTGTATTTTATTCAAATTTCAATTCAAAGATATATTCTAATTGAAATGAGACGCTTAATCCGACACAGTAAACCGTTAGTTAATATGATTATCAATTTTGGAGTTATAAAAATGCTTCTTTACGCAATTCAATAATAGAGCATTTAAAGTTTATGACGTCATCAAGCCAGGATTTTATTTGAATTGCAATGCATTTTATAAATAGCTTACACATGTTTTATTTTCATATTTTGTATTATGCATATCCATGATGGGTAAGTATTGAATGCCTAAGAGGGACTGCTCAGACTGGGAACCAGATCTGTAGAGCATGAATGGGTAAGTATTACGGTGGCCCCCAATGACTAGTTTACATTTATCTAATTTTTAGTGTATTGAGTGGTGTATATAAATTTTATAGATCTTATACAGGGCTGCATGAAAGAATTCGCACACGTTACCAGATATGGACAGCAATTGCTGAAAATGAATTTTTACTGAGTTATGTGTTTTTTTAATTTTTATATCCTATTTCATTATATGAAAAATGAATTTTTTAAATAATATTCTGTTAGTTTTGGAATGTGTTTCATAACCTTGCCTGATGCATGATATTTCGTTCGTATTTTTTATTATATGTTAGGAAAATACCTGTGGCAGAACTTGTGATGCTGAGGAAATCTGTGAGAAAAAGAGATAATTTGGTAATGGAAAAGAAAATATACATCTAAATTTTATTATACTTGGGATCTTATGAAAAAATTTGCATCTATCTTAGCTGTAAATCTTCCAGTTTTATTCAATTTAAGTAAAACATTTTTTTCCTTATATAGCAGAAATATTTTAATGACGTATAAAAACAAGAAACTTTTTCTTAAATATTTTTTATTATGTTTATTTGACTTTAATAAACTCTAAGGATTTCCAGCTATACATTTGATTATATTCTGTTGTAAAATATAAAATTTTACCTTCATTACAGCATAAGATGATGAAAAGCAACGTGTAAATGAAGAACATGTGCCAAATCGTTAAATTACTTCTTTTTCTTTTGCATATTTTTAAAGGATTCCCTTAGGCAAAAGCAGTGAACAAACATAGAAAGCTTGTCACATTTTATTGTTTTTCCGAAGATTTCCAACTATACATTTGATTATATTATGTTGTAACACATAATGATTTACTTTCATTACAGTATATGATGAAAAACAAAGTGTAAATGAAGAACGTGTGTCCAATCGTTGAATTGCTTTTTTATTTTTGCTTAATTTTTAAGGATTCCCCTAGGCAAAAGGTAGAATGAAAACAGTGAACAAAGATAGAAAGTGTCATATTATGTTGTTTTCCCGAAGATTTCCAACTATACATTTGATTATATTACGTTGTAACATAATAATTTACATTCATTACAACATATCATGAAAAGAAACGTGTAAATGAAGAATCTGTGCCAAATCTTTAAATTGCTTCTTTTACTTTTTGCATAATTTTTAAGGATTCCCCTAAGCAAAAGGTATAATAAAAACAGTGAGCAAATATAGAAAGCTTGTCATATTTGATTGTTTTCCCGAAGATTTCCAACTATACATTTGATTATATTATATTGTAACATACAATATTTTACCTTCATTACAGCATGAGATAAAAAGCAACGTATAAATGAAGAACCTGTGCCAAATCGTTAAATTGCTTCTTTTACTTTTTGCATAATTTTTAAGGATTCCCCTAAGCGATAGGTAGAACAAAAATAGTGAACATAGACAGAGAGCTTGTCATATTTTATTGTTTTCTTATTTATTTATTGCCTTCTTTAAATCCTCCGCGCGATTTTCTTTTTTTATTTTAATTAAAACAGCACAAATAGTGATATAAAATTTAAACTGTATAATATAAATTCTAAATTGAATCTAGTCATTGCTTACTAAATTTTGAAGAGAAATTTTCTACGACATATGTTTTCACAGGATTATATCAAATTCAATAAAACTTTTTTAATCCTTTATGCACCGATGGTATTTTAAAGTACCATTAAAAGAATCTTGTTATAAAATTCATTTAACACATCTATTGTCAGTAATGCAAGTTAAAATCAGTTCTAGAAAATTTACTTTATTGTCTTCATAAAGCAAAAATATTTTAAAATGTATATTTTCTTTTTCCAATTGTAACTGCTCAGCATTTTTGATGTTGAAGAACATTTAGTTGAAAATTTCACTTCTGAAAAATGTTTAGATATAACGTCATTACTTTTGTACATTTCCTAATTCTATAAAATGCTGAAAACAATATCTTGAAAAAATCATTTGAGTAGAGTTGTAAATAGTCTACAAAATTCCTGTAAATACTGATTTAGTTAATTACATTTCAATAAATGAAAAATTTCTAAAATTTATTTAATAATTGCAGAAATCTAGTAACATATTTTCAAATATTCAGAAAAAAAATGCTTCGGAAGGCAAAATATTTATTAATTCATAATTTGGTACGTAATTCGGGTTAAATCATAAACTTCTTTACTTCAATCAGTTGCAGAAAATTTGCTCTTTTATGACTTTGTTTGTGAAACAATACTTACTCAACAAGCAATTCACGTGCTGCATTCATAAAAAAAAAAAAAAAAAAAAAAAAAAAAAACTACCAGAGTAATCTCTAAGAGTATATAAAAACAAGTAAGTGACAAACGTATCAAAATTTTTAATTATTTATTAAAAGCTTTATTTATGAATGATATGATGAAGATCATACACATATTTTCATTATTATTCAAAATTGATAGTTCCCTTATGTTTCCTAAATATTAATTAAATTTTTATTTAAACCCTTTCTATTTTAAAGATTAAATGCAATTATATTTCATCAAATACATTAGCGTTTCTTTTCTATAATTTTTATGTCTGGCTTTTAACCGCAAAAATGATCTTCCTTTTCTGCAAAAAAAATGCAGCTGCAAAATTGTTCAATATGTACGTTAGATATTTTCATTAACCTTCAACTTTGTCTCTGTCTGGAAAACTTAATGATAAATATAAAATCATTTTACATGTGCCTCTTTTGTCTATGCTTAACAGTAACTTCCTTGTTTCATGTAAATGCAGTCTTTAAGTAAGTCACAACGGTCAAAATTCTATTTAGCTCGCAAATGATTCATGTCCAGAAAAACCACAGATGCCCTATTCTCACAAAACATTCATTGGGTTGCTTTTCTAATTTACGAAAATAGCCATAAGGCGCCTTGCATTGCAAACCTTTCATTCTTTCCCCCCCTCTAAATTAATATGCCAGAAGCCTAACCGCTGTAAATTCTTTCTGGCGAAGACTGTTCGATACACATGTATATTCATGCCAAAAACAAAGTGTTGGCACGCAAAATGTACTCCAAAATTTCGGGAGATCATATCTGACTCTCGTGCTGAAAACAACTTAAGCGTTGCTAAAGACGGGGGCCACCTCTCAAGTATTTCATATCTCTAAGGAATAAATAACTTTTTCCATGGATTATTTCTCGTCTTCAATGTGTCCCAGCGTAACATTTTGCAGGAGGAGAACGCTGCGGTGTTGCCGAAACAACGCATTTCATATTTACAAATACGGCCTTTTCAACGATTTTCCAAGATAGCCTGAACTCAACCAAAAATACGTTTTCACCCAGTCAACAATACCACAAATGAAATAGAAAAAAATGCTAAATTGTGTATTATAACGAGTCAATCAACTTTTGCACATATTCTTTTCCTTTATCAAATTCAATAAATCTATTTTAAATCTAGTAATTTAAGTTTTTATTTATCCGGAGAATAGGTAGACCAGTATTTATGCTTTAGCAGTGCAAAGTTTTGAAATACATGTCGAAACTCGATTTTAACGATTGCAAAGGGTCTTTTGAAAATTATCTTTAAATCGGAGAATTCATTAGATGAATTAAAATTTTAAATTTTTACCTACCATTAGTATTCAATTATATAGTTCATTTTGGGACATTAAATATACATTTTTTAAAAAGGAAAAATTATTGATAATTGCTTTTGCTTTTCCTTAAATATAGGCGGTGACAAAGCATTTACAGTTGTTCCAAAATTATTCTATAAATATCGATCCACTTTTAAATTTCATTAACTGATTTTTTTTTAGGGATCTAATCCAGTATTTGCTTCAATTGAAAAAAAAAGAAAAAATGTTGAAATTTTATTATGTTCTGTGTGAGAACCAGAATCTAAATCAGGCTGATTTTATTTGTTTCCGTCACAATATTATTTTATAATCTGTTGTGCAAAAACTGAAACGTGAGTCAGAGTTCTCATAACTAAAAAAAAAAAAAAAATCCCTAGAAATATACTAAAGAGGTATTTCAAATTCCCCTAGATCAAACATTTCATGGTCACACATCGGCTCTTTAGATAAACAAAAGAGGGAAAAAGCTGACAATTCTTGTAACTAAAAAAGACGCTGTTCAAAGTTCATCAAAATTATCGTTAAACAGAGGTAAAGTATTGTTAAAAATGGGATCATTCTACATAGAAATAAATGTATGTGCATCCGGCCCATTAAAACTTATTGTTAAATTTAGTAAATCATTGAATCGATTATCATTAAATCAACGTTATACTGTAATAGTTAATATTTCTACTTTTTCATGGTAACGTACAAGACAAACAAAACTTTTCTGGGCATGTTAACATAAGAGAAAAATATAGACTTTAATGAAGCGAAAAAGTATCTGAAAAACAAAGAAGTGCTCTGCTGGTTGGCGTATATAAAATTTACTAATGTAGTAAACATGCCAAATAAAATTTTGAATTAATTATTTGCGTATTTTAAAATATAGTTAATTCGTCTTTGATTCAAATAATAGTTGATTGAACGTATTACTCTGTATGTGACTCAATCAGTCATAAGCGAAACACCTGCGAAATTTAAATTTTAATTAACGCATTATTTATCCTTTAGTTTCGGTTGTAGAAAATCTGCTTCAACGACTCTTGTATATAAAACAGTAGTTATGTAAGAAGTGTTTTGCGTGCTACATTGATTAAAAATAAACAATTTAAATATTGTAAGCCAGGAATAGCCCCCCAACCCTCCCCATTTTTTAAATATTTTAAAATTTTCTTTATGGAGAAAGCGAAAAAAGAACACCTTGATAAATTACATAATGTTACACACTTTCAATAATAACTGACATATTTCTTAAATTCTAAATAATAATTAAAACATTATTTATTCTATTCCCAGGAATACTTTTAAGAAACATAAAAATTCACATTCTTAATGAAACGGATTTCATAGAATATGCAAAGAAAATATCTTACAAAAGCTTCAAAAAATATATTTTAAAAACTATTTTCTCTTTCGTAAGATTTGCTTGCATATTAAAATCATTGCCAGTTCCCTAAAGGATAATAAATACATAATTACATTAACATTCATTTTTCATTTTTAAATAATATATTTTACTATATAAAATTCTTTTATTTACTTTTCTTCCCCCCCCCCCCATTTTTTTTCATTGTCAAGATAAAGTCGTCTTTAATATGAGGGTTTCGATGTCAGATTATCTTTAATAATTCACTCACAAAAGATTATAAAAAAAAGAACCGTTGAATATTTCATTGCTTTTTCATGAACTAGGTTAAGGATTATCGTCTCATAGGTCTTCATCACTTGTAAGGCTTTCACAGATTAGTCTTAAGTGTATTGCTTGTTAAGAGGATCAAAGGGAATCTGATGGTGAGTAAGGTACATCGCCTGTGTTGTGTGTGTGAGAGAGCGCTGTTGTTTGTCTCTGTTACGCGAGGGAATTTTTTCTTTGTTTGCCAACAAAAAGATTTTGAAAGTCATAAGATAGGCTTTTCTTGTTTTTAACTGTCGGAGAGCATGAAAACAAATGAATATAATAATTCTTAAGGCAATACAAAGTGTCTTTCTCAGAATGTTATTTAAATAAGCTCTTGTTTTTTGTTCATTTAGTATTTTACAAGCTATCGTTAATAGACTTCTCTGATTTGATGTTTTTTTTTCTTTCAGTTCTAAGGTTTTAATTTACTTAGTTACATAATACGTGCATATATTTCCTATATCCGAATGCATAATCTTTCAATTTGTCAGTTGCCTCTTTGTCTATTCATGTATGAGCCTATTTTGAACATATTTTTGCAGAAATTTAGTTTTATGCTGGGTAAAATACACAGGAGATATGATTTATTTAAACATGTCGATCGAAGCTGAAATAGAACTGCGAAATATTTTTTAGATACGCATCTATAAAAAACTTGAAACGAGTTGAATTTTTGGTCACTAAATTCGAATGTTTTCTATAGCTGGTTAGGGCTTCTATAATATAGGAGCCCTAATCAGCTATAGGAGGTATATAGGAGCCTTATAGCTGATGTGTGCGTAGGAAATTGAAAAGAGAGGGAAGGGATTTTGTTCGTTATATCTAGGGTTTCGTTTTCAGTCGAATACGCTATAATAGGGTTTAAAAAAAACGGTAGTACTTTTTAGGAGAAATATGGTTAGTCTTAGATGTATTGCTTGTTAAGAGGGTGAACTGGAATCTGATGGTGAGTAGGGCCTGATGACCGCCTATGGCAGAAACGGCGAATCTATTAAAAAAACGGTAGTACTTTTTAGGAGCAATATGGTTAGTCTTAGATGTATTGCTTGTTAAGAGGATGAACTGGAATCTGATGGTGAGTAGGGCCTGATGACCGCCTATGGCAGAAACGGTGAATCAATAAAAAAAAACGGTAGTACTTTTTAGGAGAAATATGGTTAGTCTTAGATGTATTGCTTGTTAAGAGGATGAACTGGAATCTGATGGTGAGTAGGGCCTAATGACCGCCTATGGCAGAAACGGTGAATCTATGGTACCCGTGACAAGAGTGGCATGCAACAAAATATTTTCGGTACGCCATTGATTTAATTTCTAAATCAATCTACAGTGAAACTGCACATATTATGCGAATTTAGACTAAATTTCTGTAAAATCAATTTGTGAGAAGTTGAAAGAACTGAAATGCAACTTAATGTATACGACTAATGTTCAGCATTGGCTCAAAGTTTTTTTTTTTTTTTTTTTCAAATTAAGAGAGGATTTGACCAGCAAAAAATCAAGATCATGAGACATTTTAAACAAAATTACAACAGTACTGATGATACAACTTGGAATTCAATTCTAGATACAAAGAACTGTTTAAAGTAGCTGGCGTTTGGTATTTTAAATATTTTTGCTTCGAATGAATATATTTGGAAATGAATAATAATAAACAGCCAAGTACGAATCCAACCTCTTGTAAGATTATTCCAGTTCAACTGGTAGTATTTTAGAAATAACTAACTATGAACCTGAAATCAATTATTTGGCATGTAAAATGCAACAACGGAAATCGCATTTCTTAAAACTACTATCAGAAATATAACACTGTAGTATATTACCCATATTTTTTTTCTAAAAATGTAATTTTAAGTAACTTTGATTCTTTATTTATTTAAAGTACTAATTTTTTTATTGTTAGCACGTCAAGGTTACGTGAAATATTTTTTGAAAAATATTGGCACGCGATTGTGAAAAGTTTCGCCATCACTGCTAGACAAACTCTCACCACTTTAAAAAAAATTAATTTAACATTTATCTAATCAAAGAACTTGGGACTCAATAACGCAAAAATTTCTTTTCTGAAAAAGTGATGGCATTTTGTTTAGGTAGTGATCAGGCCTTGACGATGAGTAAGGTGCATCACGATGCATCTTACTCAGCGCTCTCATATAAACTATAGACGATGTATTGTCGCGAATTAACGCTCAGATGCTTCTCTGTGTTGTCTGTGTTACATTAGGGAATTTATCATTTGTATGTCAACAAAAATACTTTGAAAGTCACAACATAGACAGATAGACTTCAAGATTTTAACAGTCGAAGAGTGTGAAAATAAATTAATATAAGAATTCTTAACTCGTTTAAATAAGATATCTTTTTGGTAATCATTTTATGTTTTATAAATAATCAATCATTGATAGACTTCTCAGATGTTTTTTCCTTTTAGTTCCCGTGTTTAGTTTACTTAGCTACGTAAATATACAGGGTGTATGATGTAGAGATCCTATATATTAGTCATTTTATTCAAAATTTATAATTTCTTAATATTTTCTAAAAGTTAATTTATATCTTTATTTAAATTCTATATATTCTAAATTAAAGTCATAACTATCCCAGGCTATATGCTATTTAATCATGTATACGTAATCTTTCATTTATTCCACATCTTTCATTAACTGCACAAAGGTCATTTCCTTTCTAAATTAAAATGCGACGACGGTTATTTTAACATGTACATTGATTCTAGGGTATTCTTTTAACAGCAATCTCCGCTCCGTAAATCTATTAAAGATCGCAAACGTTTTACATCTGCGGTGCTTTTTTTCTATCAAACTTTAATTGTCCGTTGTAACTAGAATCCAAACAGTGCATACTTTCCAACTCTCAGTCTTCCATGTTTAATTAAAATCTATTCACAACCTATATTACATTTTCCGCTGTTCTCATAACAATTCGCAGAGTTGCTCTTCTAAATCATGCTATTATTCGCGCCTAGTTTTGCATGCCTGCCTTGTTTTACCCACGCAAAATGAATATGTTAAACCGTCTCAAAATTCCGAATGGCGATTAAATTGATGATGAACGCTGGTCCATATGTGTACCGCAAAAAAATTGGTCAGACATCACTTAACCTCTTCATACAGAAGTCGTATTAGTTTTTGTGTGAAAAGACCACCTCCAATTTTCAACATCTCTGTCATAGTCCGAATAAAAGAAAACCTTGCAAGCATCCATGGACTCTTCATTGTTTTTGCTTTGCATATATCTACTGATTTTTCTACAGGAAATGAGCCCTAGGTTTGCGGACAACGAGAACACAGTGTATACAGCCCTCTACGTATTTATTACGACCGTGCTTCTGATAGATGCTTTTCCAGCCGCGCATCCAAAACTTATTATAAGCCACGAATGCCAAAACATCCGTACCTAGGCCATCAACTACTTGACACAAATTGATGCCGTGACCAGGATAAGTTTTGGATGCGCGGCTGGAAAAGCATCTATCTGAAGCACGGTCGTAATAGATGCGTAGAGGGATATGTACACTGAGCTCTCGTTGTCCGCAAACCTAGGGATCATTTCCTGTAGAAATATCAGTAGATATGCAAAGCAAAAACAATGAAAAGTCCATGGGTGCTTGCAAGGTTTTCTATGGCAAAGATGTTGAAATTGGGTGGTGGTCCTTTCACACAAAAACAAATACGACTTCTCTATGCAGAGGTTAAGTGAAGTCTGACCAATTTTTTTGCGGTGCACATGTGCGCCAGCATTTATCATCATTTTCGCCAGATCAATTTAAATCAATTTGTATCAATTTAATCGCCATACGGAATTTTGAGACGGTTTAGTAGATAGCTATATTAATTTTACATGGGAGATACAAGGCAGGCATGCAATAATAGGGGCGTTATCAAAATAGCATGGTTTAGAAGAGCAACCCTGCGAATTGTTATGAGAACAGCGGAAAATGTAATATAGACTGTGAATAGATTTTAATGAAAAATGCAAGACTGACAGTTGGAAAGTATGCACTGTTTGGATTCTAGTTACAACGGAGAATTAAAGTTTGATATAAAAAAAGCACCGCAGATGTAAAACGTCTGCAATCTTTAATAGATTTACGGAGTGGAGATTGCTGTTAAAAGAATACCATAGAATCAATCTACATGTTAAAATAAACGTCGTCGCATTTTAATTTAGAAAGGAAATAACCTTTGTGCAGTTAATGAAAGATGCGGAATAATTGAGATATTACGTATACATGATTAAATAGCATATACTATGGGATAGTTATGACTTTAATTTAGAATTTATAGAATTTAAATAAAGATATAAATTAACTTTTAGAAAATATTAAGGAATTATAAATTGGGAATAAAATGACAAATATATATGATCTCTACTTCATAGGGTGCGTCAGAAAAATGTATACATAAACTGTTTAACGAGTCATAACTTTCTATTTTTTCTTTATTTTCAAGGTTTAATTAATTGGAAATACTTAGTGTACCAAGATTAACTTTAGAAAAAATAATTTTTTTTTAAAAATACTATTGTAAGTATGAAAATGTAGCAGAAGTACAAAAACAATATTGAAAGGAGTTTCAGGCAGATCCATCTATGCGACTTACAATTCGTCGGATAAAAGATAAGTTTGAAAAGAATAGATGTTCATAGATAACGTTCCGGAACCGCAAGTGAGCAAGAATGCGCCACAACATCAAATGAAATGTTTGTTGAAGTTTGTGAATCAATAGCTCGCCGTTATAAACCGTGTATTGACCAGAACGGTAATATTTTTGAGGGAAAAGTTATACATTTTATCTAGATTCTTTTGCAATTTAAATATTAGTCATATGTGAATAAAAACTGAAGTTAAAATAATTCAAAGTGTGTATAAATTTTTCTGACGCACCTTGTATAAATACATTTACTTAGTTACTTGTTATATTCTTAGATACATGCATGTATCCGTTATTTATATTTTCTGAAAATCATGTAATAAGTAAGCTACATCTACTGAATTATTCTAACAGTAGAATTATCAATTAAATTAAGATATATTTTTATGCATGCATTTTTCTTTTATTTGAATATGCAATACTTTTAATTTTTAATTTACTTCTTTACCTACTGATATAAGAACCATGTTTCGAAAAAGAAATAGCGCATGAATTAAATTGACTACTGGGAGATACATATTGGTGATACAGTTTTAAAAAAAACATATTGAAACTGATGTTAGTAAAGTGTTTATAACATTAAAAAACACAATTTGTTAACAACTGCAGTTGCTATTTTATCTCTCATGCCAACAAAAATGATTGTAAAAAAGAAAAGTTTATCATTTGTAGATGTTTATTTTTTGATAATTTATTATTACGTAATTGAGAAAAGTAAAATATAATTGTCAAAATAGGAGGATATTGACACTGTAGGAAAACATGGAAAAAATATTTCAAAATTTTCATATTTAAATGCAGAGAAATATGTGTCGTATTTTATAGAAATTTCAGTTTGTTTTATTTGTCTCCTATAATTAATCTTCCCAACACATTAGATTCGGTCACTTTTGAAGAATTTTGCGAAATTGATTTATAAACACATAACGCAGAGTAATTTGTAACCGATATCATAGAAGTTTTAAATTCCTCAAAAAATATTACAGATTTAAGAAAATATATGTTTTATTCCAACTTTAAGATTACATTTATTTACTTTAAGTACATAAAATTGCTGTGGGTAAAATATATGTATATACGTAGCATTCATACATTTATATGCATAACCTTAGTCAGTAATAATGACTTATTTAGTCAGTTAAATACCAAAATGATAAAATTTAAGAGCAACGTATTTTACTCTTACAGTACTAGCTAAGAATAGAATATATACTCCTTTAGAATCACGAAAACATATATTCAGCACGCAGAAATCGGATGCACCAAGATGGAAGAATTATTCATCAATGAACAAATCCTGAGATCAAAGCTGCACGTATGAGTTTCTAGCAAAATTTGAATAGCTCAAATTTGAATTTTCTACATCGTTTTATACTCTGTAGGGTCATCAAAGCGCGAAATAACAAGAACCTGGGACTCCTTCAAATTTATAGCAGTGGAAAACGAGGAAATAACACTCATTCGCAGATGTACCAATGAAAACAGTGAGATCGAAAGGGCAATATGTAAAGCGCTTAACAGCTAAGAATAAATAAAGTCATGGAAGGGGGCTATTTCTCTGACGTTTATGCTCCTCCATTATTCTAAGCTACAAATCGGCCAGGCGGAAGAAGACTTTGGGGAGAGGGCGTGATGTCTCATTTGGGGTGCAGCCCATGATGGGACACGGATAATTTGGGACTAGCAATTGATTTTGATTAAAACGATCTCTGGAGATGTAGGCAGTTCCTATTTCTTGCATCACTAAAATTAGATTTTTGTTGCGGCAGCGTAATGTATTCAGAGATTAAATTCATGAGACAGAGTGTAGAGAAGTCTTTTCAGTAACTCCTCATTTTTTACAGATAAATCAAAAAGTGGAAATCATGGGTGGCTGCAAGGGTGGGTCAAGGACGATTGCCCCTCCCTGGATTTTAAAATTTAAATAACTAAATTTTATTTTTGTCTGATGATTTTGAAAATAGTTTTTTTCTTTATTTTATCAACTAACTTAAAATGATTTAAACACTAAGATAAAAAGTCCCGCAGACGATTAAGCTTGGTTCCCGTCAAGATCACCGGAAGTGAAGCAGCATCGACCATAGTCAGTGCTTGGGAGGGTGACAACCTCTCTTGACTGCGACTGCTGTGGGGGAGTGTACGCTAATGGGAGCTGGTGCACGTAAAATCTGTTCGTGGTTCCAATGTCCTCCAAGTTTGAAAAATATACCTCTGGTGGTGTCAATGCAAGTGCAGGTCTTTCATCTGGAATTTGTTCAAAATTAGAACTAGCTCTAGAAGTCCAACCTCTCTTGAGGCTCTGGCACCCCTTCTTTCAGACAGAGTGCCATGATACTTTCTCTGACACGACAACAACAACTAAGATAAAAATAAACTTATTTTACAGGGTTGCGCCGTCCCCCTGAACCCTCTTTGAAAAATAACATTAAGTTCTGTGTTTCGTTTTACATACCATGTGTTTAAAGCCGTCCAAGCGAGGGGTTCAGGAGGGCTCCAACTCCCTAAGAAAAAAGATTATATGCTGCTTCAATTATTCATTTTAGAAAAAAGTCGGAAGATGCCTACTTTTGTATTTTTAATATTATAAGTTATATTTCTGTATTTATTTTTATGTTGATATGTTTATAAACATGTGCACAGCGGGTTCCCAGAAAAAAAATTCTTAGTTAGATTATTTCTTGTTTATATCCCCCGTTTAAAAAAACTTGGTCTAGACAGCAGACTACATTCACATCTGATCCAAAATCTTGCTCCTCACTGGATTTTACTCGGCCGGAGCCAATTCTGAAAAATATTTCGGCATAACTTCTTTAGCAAATGTTAATTTACTGAACGTGATAAGTTATATTTTTCACTTTAATTTTTGTACTTTTGAATCTGAACATTAATTAAAAAATAGCATAATAAATTTTGGTTAGCATAAAGGATGTTTCATTATTACTTACTGTTAGAACATTCGGTAGCATAATGATTTTCTATTCTTATAAATTGTTAGATCAGTTTTGATACTTTCATTTTCATTTTCATCTTTTGATAATAGTAAAAAGCTAATTCAGCTTACCTGAAATTTACCATCACGCGAAGATTTATATCCTATCCACAGAATGATCTTTGTACTTGTCCTTTTGATTCATCATCGGATCACTGTTTTGGAATTAGAAGCATTATTAGTAATAAATCACAAATTCAGATGTAATGAGCAGAGATCAGTTTTGATTTGAGTACAATATTATTCACTTTCTTGACTATACATACAATTATTTCGCGTATGGAGTCTGCTTATAAGTGCTCCCTTTTTACATTAAATTTAAGGTATATACACACATTCACACGGACGTCTTTACAGTTCAGTTACATTTTACATGCTCAAAAGCGTTTATATGAAGTGCACACGCGCGGTATCAGTTGAAGGTTGAAGAAGGGCAGTCTGGAGTTTTTCTGGGTTGTTAGTTTCGACATAAGGTCTATCTGGTTATATTCAGTTTGGTTCACAGCTGCGGTTATCACTTGAGGTGCTAGAGTTAATTAGAGTCTGGTTTTTAACATTTAGTGTTTTTTGCTGCGATGTTTACAAGTATGCACTAAGTGATGTTCGATGCGTTCTTTCCCATCGTTCACTACACGTGGAGATTATTAATGGGTAAAAAGATTTCTCCGTCACTTACCCATCATACGTAGCATAGGGTAAGTCTTGTAATCGTTTTGAAAATCGAAAACATTTTTTTGAGGGATTTACACGTTTCAGACGCTGGAGATTCCGAAAACATACTTTTTGGAAAAAAAAAAAAAATGCCGTCCGTTTGTCTGTGTCTGTCTCTGTGTGTGTGTCTGTAAACGTTCTATCTCCCGAACAATTTGAGATAAAGACTTGAAATTTGGTATGTACTTAGTATGTAATAATGGAAAGAAGCTTATTGAATTTCAGTAACCTCGATTATTCGGAACAACTTTTTTCGGACTCTCGAAATATTCGTTCTGATAAAAGGTATGTGTAAAACTTTCAAAATTGTTTATTTTAAGGAGTGAATATAAAAGACAATAAAATAAAAAAAAAAACATAAATTTTGCATAAAGCATGAAGTTGATCGGATAATTAGTTGCCGAGATATTTGTAATCCAATTTTCCACACTCTTCATTTTTTCCTGATCCTGTATTTTATCGAAATTTCAATTCAAAGATATATTTTAATTGAAATGAGACGCTTAAACCGAAGTAGTAAACCGTTAGTTAATATGATTATCAATTTTGGAGTTTTAAGTATTATTCTTTTACGCAATTCAGTAATAGAGCATTTAAAGTTTATGACGTCATCAAACCAGGATTTTATTCGAATTGCAATGCATTTTATAAATAGTTTACACATGTTTTACTTTCATATTTTATATTATACATATCCATGATGGGTAAGTATTACGGTGGCCCCCCAACGACTAGTTTTTGTTCTGTGACAAAAATTCAAGGATATTAGCAATTTAGCAAACATGCTTATTAACTGCCCACTTAAACACACTTGAAAAAAAATGTTGATTTTACGGCTGCTGGGATGCCTGTATTATACCGTAAAATTAACAGTAATAAACAGTAAAATAAGCAGTGATACGCTACTGCGCATGCCCGGTAGCATATTACTGCTTATTTTACTGTTTATTACTGTTAATTTTACGGTATAATGCTGGCAGCTGGAGTTCTAGTATTATACCGTAAAATCAACATTTTTTTTTTTTTTTTTTTTTTTTTTGTAATGCAATTTTGACTTTGGGGAGAGGGAGTGATGTCTAATTTTGATGCAGCCCATGATAGGACACGAATAATTTGGAACTGTCAGTTGATTTTGATTAAAAAAATCTCTGAAGATGTAGGCAATGCCTATTTCTTGCCTCTCTAAAATTAGATTTACTCTGCGGTAGAATAATAAATCCAGAGATTAAATTCATGAGACAGAGATTTACGGAACTATTTTCAGTAGCTTCTCATTATTTACCGATAAATCAAAGACTGGGAACTATCTTGATACAATATTTCTATTAAATGCTAATTTACTGATTGTGATAAGTTTTTTCCTTATTTTAATTTTTCTATTCATTAAATTTGTAATTAATTTTTTTTAATGTACATAACGCATCATTCATGATTATTTTCTACGAAGAAAAGTCGATTTTTCGATTTCAACAATGCCGAATTATTAGCTGCCACTTCTGAGTGCAACTAATAAAATTAAATGATAAAATAGATATTTATTAATCGTTATAAAATAAACGTCGCATTTGCAAAAATTTGTATTTTTCTTAAAATTTCTTAAAAACTGCAAATGTTTGGTGAGGGTGGTAAGAAGGTGAAAAAAAAGGAAAATATAGTGGCAGCAAAGTTGCCGTCTATTCTCCGTTTTGGTATCCTACTCATTTTCAAGGTGGACATTTTCCGCTATTTAAAACGGGAAATTTCTGTTTTTTTTTTTTGAGAGAGCAATAGCGCAATACTTAACAAAACTCTAAATAATAATTATATATACGAGTAATAAATTTCCCATCTGAGCGAAAATGTGTCCAGTCTGGGATTGGAGCCATGAACCTTTGGCTTAAATTGTCGATGCTCTTCCGATTGAGCTATCTGGACGAAATTCCAGCAAAAACAATATTCGCTCAGAACAACCATTTGTTCATGACATCTGGACTGTTATTTGAAACAGCAGAACAGAATAAACCTCCCTTTACCTGCGGCTTATTCTGCTGTGATGTTTCTAATGACAGTCTAGGTGTCATAACCAAATGGCTGTTCTGAGCGAATATTGTGTTGGCTGGGATGTCGTCTAGATAGCTCAATTGGTAGAGCATTGGAAATTTAAGCCAAACGTTCATGGTTCCAATCCCAGACTGGGCACATTTTCGCTCAGAGGGGAAAATTACTACTCGTATGGATTTTTTACCAATGAGTTGATAGTGTTAAATAATCTTAATAAATAAGTGTTGATAGTGTTAAATTAAAATTATTATACACTGATGTATATCTACATGTTACTGGTAATTATATTGCATATGTCACACCCGTTTTTTATCGCCATTTCTTCTTCCGCATTCGGACCTTGTTACTCGCCATTAGAGGATGGATGCTTTGTCCCCTACAGAAATTGGCCACATCCAACCACTTGGTTATAGGCTAAAACATTAATTACGTTTTTTCGTTTTCTTCTGTCGAATTTTTCCGTTTTCTCTCAATTAAAAAGAAAACATTTCCGTTTGTCTGTTTTGGAAGAAACATTTGCGTTTTTAACATTCAACAAATTAGGATAATCTCCTGTTTATTACAGGGAGATTAACGACTTCTACTCAAAATAAAAAGTTCTTGTCAAAAGAGAGAAAATATCACATAAAATCACTCGTATATATATATATATATATATATATATATATATGTTTTTTTTTTTTTTTACATTGCAGTAAGATAAAGGTAAATAAATACTTAGACCGTAATTTTACAAAGGTGAAATATTTCGACTGGCGAAAATGACATTATCCTCTAAAGAAAAAAGTGAGCTTGATTCATAAAGCTGAAACGTTTTTCTAATCTTATGACGTAGTTTTCAATGAATTTTCTTGCCACTCGAACTGAGATTAAGGCCAATGAATAAATATACATTATGGTAATGGTAGTTTTAAGTTGTTTTAAATGTAGGCATTTTTGGCATTTTTTTCACAACAAAATGCTCTTCCTTAATTTCCATACGATTTTATCATATTAACAAAACTCGCTGCAATTTTTTTGTTTGTTTTCTTCGGATTTTTTATTTTTTTTTTCTTTTCATTCAAAATTAACTCACGTTCTGGTAAAAGATGATTGTTGTACCAACGTAAGATGAGTGTGAGCAATAAAAATATTTATTTGAATAATTGAGTCAAAAGAGAAACTACTTTTCTTCATTCACAAAATGGTGGAAAATAGTTCAGACACCAATTGATACGTAAATTAATACAGTTCTTAGAACAGTGGTCTGTAAGATATTCACCAAATGGGAGTTCATTTGCAAATACCGTTTGAACGCTGTCGTGTACATTCACGTACACGCTCACGCACATACATTAACCTAAAAATAGCAAAAATGAACTGTGGAGACCTAAAAACATGAGAACACTCAAATATATACACATACGTACACACGTACATTGAAAATAGTTTTAAAAATACCAAAACCAGGTTCAAGGAACCTCGAAATATAAAACACCTGGTTAATAATATAAAATCTGGTTTTTAACATGATTACAATTTTTTCCTTGCACTGTCCAAAAATTAAACATGCTCTGATCTGAGATTGATTGGAGCATTTCATTTCTTGCAAATTAGTCTAATAACTATAATAGAATTGTAAGCAGTCCTTCTTCAACTTTTTAAGACCATAATAAAGGGGTCCAATGTACTGTTCTTTGTTGCTCTGTGTTTCACAATACGTTCAGAATGAACAATTATTTTACGGATAAATATTTTCTGTAATTATATGTCATTAAAGAATAAATATTTACACATTAAAATTTGTTAAAAAATAACGCTCCTACCATAAAACTATATTATAACGAAATTAATACGTTACAAAAAACGCTAATAGTTATTTTATTGCAGAAGAACTGTCCAAAAATAAAAGTAAAAAAAACAAAATTGATTAGACAAAATGTATAGCAAGATAAATTTATCTTCGACATTTACACCTTGATTCTTCGTAATAAATTCTTTCATTGTTCTAATTCTTTCTTTGATTAACGAAATCATCAAGCTAATAGACAAAAAACTAGATTTTTCCCTCATTAAACAGTGATTTGTGATTTTAATTTAAAAAAAAAAATAACAATAACCAGAAAAACTCTAAAAAAATAGATTCGCTAATTAAGACAAAATATACGAAGTAAAATAAAATTGTCTTAAGATATCTCCCTGGTCAATCTCTAATGACTCCCAGGATGGAGCTTAAAATAAAGCATAGCCAACGTTGGCAGCTAAAGAAAAAGTTGTTATAATCCGACTCTTCTAAGCTTGTATTCCTCAAGGTCTCATTACTTAATGCAACACGTTAGACATTCCTGCTGTAATATTTATCATTTTAGAGTTGAATGGAGAAAAAGTACTTACTTGGAAACTGTTTATAGCTTTGCAGTTTTAATATCATCATTTTATAAAATGATTTTAGTAAATTTTCACAGGAAAAACAAAGATCAATTAGAAATTTAACACTAAATGTGTTCCAAATTTACAATTGGAGAAACTTTCACGAAAGCTGCAATGAAATTATGTAGATTATTTTACAATTAGTCTAAAGAGAATTATATTATCTCATATTTCGCAGTGAATATTCCTTGTTTAAAATAAAAACATGCAATTATTTTTTGCTAGCACAAAACTTGTATAACTTAAGCATTAGTTTGTAAAAATAAATAAAAATTGAAGATAAAATATAAATTGCTTTAAACAATGCCATAAATTGATATAGTGTTTAAAAATATATTATCGTATATAATATAGTAGGTTTTGTTAAATTAGTCAGTATGTTAATAAATTTTAAAAGGGTTTAATGAAAAAGAAAAAAGAAATGTAACACTAAATGTATTCCAAATTTACATTTGAAGAAACTTTCATAAAAGATTTAATGAAATTATGTAGATTATTTTACAATTAGAAAGAATTTTTTATTATCTCATATTTCGCACAAAGTATGCACAACTCTAGCATTAGTCGGTTAAAATTAGTATAGAAAAATGGCAGTAAAAAGAAAAGAAAAATGCTTTAAACAATGCCCTAAATTCAAGTATTATTAAAAAATATATTAATAAATTTGTTATAAATATATTAATAAATTTTCAAACGATTTAATGGAAAATAAGTAACAATTAAAAATATAACACTAAATGTATTTCATATTCCCAATTGAAGAAACTTTCAGGAAAGCTGCAATGAAATTACGCAGATTATTTTACACTTCGTCTAAAAAGAATTTTATTGCCCCATATTTCGCAGTGAATATTGCTTATTTAAAATAAAAACAAGCAATTATTTTCAACTAGCACAAAACTTGTTATAAGTTAAGAATTGGTTTGTAAAGCTTATTATAAGAAAATTACAGATAAAACAAATTACTCTATAAAGCTCTATTAGAAATTTGCAGCAAACTGTCCAGTCATTTGACTGTTTTTATAGAAAACGGTTACATGATTGTAACTTAACACTATTTTGACTATAATTTGGTCAATAATATGGTCATATTACCTTCATAACATGGTCAAGTAACCGTTATTTGTAAAAATGGTCAAATGAGTAGACAGTTTGCAAATTTTTTAAAATATATATTACCGAATATAATATAGTAGGTTTCGTTAAAGATCAATAATCAATATGTTAATAAATTTTCAAAGGGTTTAAGGAAAACAAAGAACAATTAGAAATATAACACTAAATGTATTCCAAATTTACAACTGAAGAATCTCTCATAAACGCGATAATGAAATTATGTAGATTATTTTGCAATTCGTCTAAAGAAAATTTTACTTCCTCATATTTCGCAGTGAATATTACTTATTTGAAATGAAAGCAATGAATTATTTTTTATTAGCACAAAACGTGTACAACTTGAGCATTAGATAATTAAAATTATTGTGGGAAAATGGTAGATAAAACATAAATTGCTTTAAACAATGTCATAGATTTATATATTATTTTAAAAAGATGCTACCGGTTATAATATAGTATATTTAGTTAAATATTAATAATCAGTATGTTTCTAGAAATAGTTGTATATGTGAGCATATATATCTTGATATATATCTCTTTAAAGGTTGATATAGTTGCTTATTGGAATTGTCTTGTATTTATTTCACTTCTAAAATGCGTTCTTATAGAATGCGTAAATGTTCCTCGAATTTAATTTCCCGTTTAGTGTATATTACTTTGGACAACAAACTAGTGTCGTTGCATAACACTTTTATTCATAATCTTACATTCATTAAGTAACATACAACTTCTAAATTACACAGTAAAAAAAATTCCATTGTTTGCCAGCACAGTTTCCGTATTTTTACGGAAATTTCATGACTTCGTGACATAGTGAGTGAGCCAAAAAAGTACTGCGAACGTCGATTTACGAGTATCCTTGACAGTTAATGCTAAATTTTCATTTACTCTAAGGCTGTAGGATTTATTTTTATTAAAACAGTGCAAAAAAAGGAAAACAAAATCCGTAAAAATACGGAAATTATTTTTAGACTGTAAATATATAAACAATCCCAAAGCTTTAGTGGAAAATGACAAATTAAATAGACTTTTAGTACTATTATCTGTCAATGGTAGTATTCTTAAATTCATACTCGCTACTTTTTTGCACATTCACGAAATCATTTTATAGAAGAAGAAAATTGCGTAAAAATACGGAACTTGTACTGAAAATCAACAGACTTTTTTTTTTTTTTTTTTTTTTCTTAAACAGTGACTTAACAAAATACAAAATTTTGATTACGTTCGTACATGAAGCTGATTTTAGCATCACCCTTCAAACAACTTTGTACCGAAAAATTATTACTCCTGTAAATGTGCTTTATATGCATGAACACTACTCAAAAATTAAACCTGAAATGTCAGTGCAGGAATACATAATATAATTAGGATTTCACAAACATTTTTCACCTTTTTTTACTTTTTTCAGCTTTCTTTTCTTTATATAAAAATTTAAAATGTCGTTTTTTGTAAAAAATGCATATTTACTTATTTCTTTACTTGACAAAAAATAAAAGGAGAAGAAAAAAGCAGAATGCATTTTTTTTTTTTTTTTAAAGTTCGTGTATTTTTCGTTTTTTGTTCGCTCGTTGCGCGTCATGAACATATAAGAAAAGCATATTTATAATACATAACTGAGAAAATTAGTTCATTGAATTCACAAAAACAATAAATAAATAAATATAACTAGTAATATTAATTGTAATAATTTCTAAAAAAATAGATAAATAGATAAATAAATAAATAAAATAAACGTTATGATAACTGTTACTTTTTTCTTTCTTTCCTTTAATGAAAATATATTTTCTCATTATATCAGTAAAAACGCACATGTTGAAAACTTTTTCATATTGGACAGCAAAGTAATGCTCTCACATATTATTTAAACAATTTGTTTACTAGAATAAAGTTGCTAAATAAGGTATTACGCATATATATTAAACACCAAATTTTTTTTTCTGCAGATTTTTTATTTTAAAATCTTCCTTTGAAAGGATAGATAAGCGCTGTTTATCCTTTAACAAAAGATATCCCAACTTTTAACAATATATTTCTAATCTAATATTTTTCTAAATAAAATTTCAATATCTTTCTAATACTTACCTTTTAACAATAAGATATATCCTTCTATACGATGCAGAAATAGATTGAGACAGTGTGAGTGCATCAGTAATTGAGTAATTGCCAATAACTAACTAGTGAGACAGAAAATTGTATAAAACAAAAAAATAATTGTATAAATCAAAAGATAATAAATAAATTACTTTTGGTTAGTATACAAATCAAAATTAATATATCGGTGCATATCAACCGAAATTGACTTATTCGAGCATTACTCTTTCTTTTATACAATTTTGTGTCTCGCTGCTCAATTACCGGCGCTTACACTATATATGCTTAAGAGGTTAATATTATTATAAATAACTTAACATTTATATACAGGTTAAATCTAACGGTTCATTAACGCCAAAAAAAAAAATTCAGTGAAATTATGAAATTGCATGGTAAAATTTTCACCTTTTTTACCCTTCCCCGGAGAATGTGGACTCATTACATATCAATGAGGGTAGACGTGTGGTTTTGCATATTAAATAGTAATTAATGTTTTCCCCTTAGTCTAAGGCCTCTAGTAATTAAGCACTATACGAGCCTAATTAAAGCCTCGTTATCGCAGCGTGGCCTTTTGTGCGGACCATTTATCTGTTCTGGGAGGCAGAACTTATTGATTTAGTTGTAAGACGAGGGGGGAGGGATGCCGTGTTCCCTTTTAAAATAAATTTATCCTACGCTAGTCGGAGCACATTTGGAGGAAAGAATTAGGGATTGCTTGTAATTAAAATGAATGTAACTGTTTATTGCGTCTCGTTATGAAAGAGGCTCAGGGGGTTCGTAGCAAATAGAGGTATCCCTGGTGCCCATGCCCTTCGCTCGGAATAGTAAGCAGCTAGAAATAATTAATAATTGATATTATGTGAGAGCATATGCGATTTTCATTATGTCTTAATATGTTTAAAAATGGCACGGTGCTGCATTTTGAATAAAAAATCGCGAACATTGTAAACAATTTATATTCTTTGCTTTTATTTAATATAAATAATATAAATAGCCCGAATCCGCTTGATTTTATTAGTGAAAAATTCTTAATTAAAGAAAAAAAGGTTGGGAGTAGACATAAAACACTTAATGAGAAAAAAAAAATCATTACAGGATTTTAAAGAAATAACTGTTGACTTGGTGTGCAAGCCTCTCTATGGAATTTATCCAAATTCATTTGTTTTATATCTCTAATACTGTAATATACAGATGGGTGACAAAATAATACGAACACTCATGGAAAATGGTGAAAAGAGCAATATCTAGAAAAATACATGAGGAATTAACCTGAAACTGCAGGTGTGTAAACAATATAGTATAGCTTATATATTTCCGTGAAGTTTTTTCCCGAAACCCCATAGGGGACTGTCAACAAATTGAAAAAGAACGAATATCTTTTGGATAACCCTGTAAAAACTAATGTAGCAAAAGCGTTAAAACTCGAGATTATTCATAAGTGGCCTATTGTAATATACTGTGTTCATTTTTATGAGGATAACATGTATACTCGTAGAGAAATTAAGGTTTTTATAAAAACAGTCCCAAATTTCGCCATGTTTTTTGCTAATAATTTGCAGAGTTCTTAATATAAAATAATGTTTTTTTTTCAGAAAATATGACTAACAACATTGTGCAAAATACCCCGCAATCAGAAATAAAAAATAATAAATATTGGATGAAAAACGAGCAGATTGATAAAATAATGTTTCACTGCGCATGCGCGAATGTTATCAAAATATAATGAGCATAATATTTTACCCAAATGTATACAGCAACTTTTACAAAAGTCTCAAAAACAATACTTCAAAATTCTGAAAGTGATCGTCTATAGAATAAGTTCGAAATCCGTTGTTACCAAAATGAAGCAAAAATATGAGGGGTTGGATCAAAGATACGACAAGTACAGAAGTATTTCTTAAGAAATACTTGTCTACTTGTCATCATTTGGATACAGCCCCTGATCTTTTTGCTTCTTTTTGGGAACAACGAATTTCGAGCTTATTCTATGGATGACCACTTTCAGAATTTTCAAGCTATGTTTTTGAGACATTCACAAAAGTTGCTCCATACACTTGGGTAAAATATTATGCACATTATATTTTGATAACATTCGCGCATGCGCAGGGAAACATTATTTAATAAACCTGCTCGTTTTTCATCCAATATTTATTATTTTTATTTCTGATTGCGGGGTATTGTGCACAATGTTGTTAGTCATATTTTCTGAAAAAAAAAAAACATTCTTTTATATTAAGAACTCTGCAAATTATAAGCAAAACACTTGGTGAAATTCGGGATTGTTTTTATAAAAACCTTAATTTCTCTTCGGATATATATGTTGTACTCATGAAAATAAACACAGTTTATCACAATAAGCCTCTTAATCATGTACTAAAGTTTCAAAGCATAAGTGACATTACTTTTTACAGGGTTATCCAAAATATATTCGTTTTCTACAATTTGTTGACGGTCCCTAATGGGGGTTTTGGAAAAAAAAATTGCGGAAATATATGACACCAACAGTGCTGTTTACATGCCTAAAGTTTCAGGATAATTCTTCATATATTTTTCTAGATATTGCCCTTTCACTCTTTTTCATGGGTGTTCGTATTATTTTGTCACCCATCTGTACATGAAAAGGTTTTCTGCTTTACGTATTCTACAATGTATATATGCCGCTTAGTTTTTTTTTTATAATATACCATTTTGGATTTCAAAGATAATAATTTTCTGCTTGCTGAATAGCTTAATAAATAATATGATGTAACTAGTGATAGTTGCCTATAAAACTCTTTGTCCACTATTATTTTCTTGCCACTTAATCCATTTGTTCCGAGAATTATTTCTTGAGAATTTTCACACTTTCAACATTCAATTCTTTCTTTTTTTATCTATTATTAATGTCTGGGAATATATTTGGCATTTATTATGGAATTATTTGTTATTTCTTGCTTGGCAGAAAAATTTGAGAGAGGGAATCAGCATAGTCATATGACGTAAAAGTTCATGGGACATCACCAATTCTAGTAATTGGGCTTTGCGCAAAAAAAAAAAAAGAATAAAGGTAATTGTGGATAGTTACAAATAAGTAGCAAAACAAATTGCTATTCTTTTTACATTCTATGTATGTGACAGAGGAGCAGAAAACATGATTCATACTGTTTTAAATTTTGAGTACCACTATTTTAAAATAGTAGCCTTCTCCTTATTTAAACGCAAATTTCTACCATTAAATAAGACAAATATTACATTCTAAATTAGTGGTACGAATCCCGGAAACATATATAGACAGGAAATCCCACAAAGCAGAAATGGTTTAAAAAAAGAAAGAAAGAAAAAGAAAAAAACAATATTCTGTCTCAAGAAAATTTATCATTAATTGACAAGCAACACAATAGAAAGTAAAAACGATCAAATAGTCACGAAAACTCAAATCAACATTTATAAAGTTGTCATAGATAAAATCAACTTGAAGAGTCCTCAATGCACACCGTCTTCCTGGCATTAAGAAGAAATGTCTGCGTTCTTTTATCCTCGTGAGTATCACCCTTTCCGCATATCCCTAGGCTAGAGATATGATTATGCTTAAACAACAGTCTTCTCCAAATCATGCCCGCAATTACATCTTTATAGATTGAAAATGTATAGTTCTGAATGAAAAAAAAAAACTAATAAGCTTAGTGCTTAATATTACATAATGATAATCATATATATTATAAAGCAAGAAACCCTAAAAGTGTATGCGCTCTGTAATTTAAAAAACTACCCGATGGATTTTTTGCTGTTTACACTGTTTTGCTGTGTTATAGAGAAAATACCCGCGGTCATTATGATGTGTAGTATACCGATATAACCATGATTCTTTATTGTAAAATTTGGTGTTTTATCCTTATTTTGGACGTATTTAGAGGTATCTTAAAAACATCATGGTACCTGTGCCAAGCCGGAGCGGGTTGCTAGTAAACAATAAAAGTAAGACCATCAGGGGTGACATTTAGAAAGGGCAGGGTAGGATAAATTGCCTCTTTCTGAGTTTCACACTTTTTTATTTTGTTTCCATACTTTCTTATTATTATTAATTGAATGTTTTAATTTTTTGCCAAAATATTATTAATTGCATATAAATACAGCATAACAGTAAAAATATATCTGTATCAAAAATTTGTTATTTTGGAGCCCAATATTGCATTTATGGGAAGTATGTTCAATGTAATGCAAATATCATTTAAATATTGGCTTTGAATTGAAAATATTTGAAATGAAATGCAGCTATTACTGAAATATTACATTTGCTTTAGAAATGATTGTAATGCAAAAATTACAGAAATACTGATTTTACATTTGAAATATTGCCAAAAAAATAACGAAATATTTCTGGTCAATATTGCACTTATATTAGCAGAAGTAGACACACCAATGTTAAGGCAATATTTCATTCCAATATTTTCAATATTGGCCTGCATATAGCCAGTACAAACTACATTGTCCCGATAATGTTTTGCTACTAAGGGTGCATTTCCACATCACTTTTTCAGAACAACAACGTTCCCCCTTCTGAATCTGGAAGGAATACTCACATTTTACTTCATAACATAACTTAAAAATTGTATCATATACAAATCAACATGCTCATTGAGATGAAACACCCCTTTATAGAAAAGGGCGTAATTACAGATTGTTTGATTAATTGGAACAAAGAAAACGTCAGACGAGCATTTCTCAGTAGAATGAGAAAAGCATCACAAGGACTCCGCCAAATATAGCTGCGCCTCAATAGAAAAGCTGGATGCCTGTCTTTGCAGCGATGGTATCGGTTTTAGAACGTGAAAAGTCATTTATTGGGAACCAAACAGATCGATTACCGTTGAACAATTATAACTTCACCTCTTTGTCTGTTCAACAGCGCAGAATGGGACATTGTCTAATCTGAACACTTAACAGATTTCAGATGGTCTAGAAATGACACTTTACTGATCGCCTTTACTATATTTATTTTGTGAAAGAAATTTATACAGATAACAGTTTTGTACAAAGAATTGAAAGAATATCGTTTAGAGAAATGAAAATTTTAAATTACTGCGAAATAAGAATGTAGGTATGATGCTTTTCTTTAAGAGTAATGTATTTTTATATTCATGCTTCATGATTTTGAAGTTCATTTGTGATTTTAAGAATGTTCTATCGTAATTGTGAATGATTTATCATGTCACCCATCATCAGTATTTAATGTTAACAAATAAATATTTTAATTTGAAAATGATAACATTTCATTTGAAATAATAACATTTTTGAAATAAGTAATATCATATTGAATGGTTGGAGTATCATAGTTGAGATTTATTCCAACAGAGCGAAAAATGCCGGGACCAAGACTCGAACCAGGGTACTTTGATTCAACCACTGAATATAATTTTCCTAGTTGAAAATAATTCCCCGTGTTCATTATGACTTAATTACATGGTATACAGGAGCTCCCGTATTATTTCAGATTTATCATGTAAAAATGCTGCAGTTATAGATCGGATGAATAAAATTAGCGCTGCAATTCGCAGCCTTGTCCAAAAATAGGACTGAAAAATGCCAGCCAGGCTATCGTTGGGATAGCAGATAGCTCAGTAGAAAGAGCGTTAGCACGGCAAGCCAAGGTACACAGGTTCGAGTCCTGGTCAAAGCATTTTTCACTCAGTTGGAATAAATCTCCACTATGATACTCCAACCATTGAATATAATTTACCTAGTTGAAAATAATTTCCTCTGTTCATGTTCATTATAAATAATATAATTTTCCAAACTGAGTATTTAAGCACCATAGAATGAATTTTATGTTATAACATTGACATGGAACACCTCTTTATAGAAAAGGTCGTAATTGCAGATTCTTTGATTGATTGGAATAAGGAAAACGCCAGACGAGCATTTCTCGGTTGAATGAGAAAAGCAGTACAAGAGCTCCGGCAAATATAGCTGCGCCTCAACAGAAAAGCTGGCTGCCTGCTTTTCCAGCGATTGTATCGCTTTTAGAGCTTGAAAAGTCATTTATTGAGTAGCAAACAGATTGATTACTGTTCAACAATTATAACTTCACCTCTTTGTCTCTTTAATAGCACAAAATAGGACATTGGCTAATCTGAACACTTAACATATTTCAGATGGTCTAGAAATGATACTTTACTGATCGCCTTTGCTATATTTATTTTGTAAAAGAAACTTATAGAAATAACAGTTTATACAAAGAATTGAAAGAATTTCGTTTAGAGAAATGGTAATTTTAAATGGCTCCGAAATAAGAGTGTAGGTATGGGGCTTTTCATTAAGAGTAATATATTTTTTATATTCATGCTTTATGATTTTGAAGTTCATTTGTGATTTTATGAATATTATATCATGGTTGCGATTTATTTAGCATGTCACTTATCAGCGGCATTTAATGTTAAAAAATGACTAATTTAATTTAAAAATGATATTATTAACAAAAGAAACAACAATTTTTATACTCAAAAATGAGCATTTAAGCACTATAGTTATTTTTACATTATTGCATTGAGAAAGAATACCTGTTAAGAGAAATGAGTGTAATTACAAATTCTTTGATTGATGGGAACAGAGAAAACGCCAGACGAGCATTTTTCGTTTGAATGGAAAAAACATCACAAGCACTCCAGTAAACATAGCTGCGCCTCAACATAAAAGCTGTCTGCCTATCTTTACTGTGATGGTACCACTTTTAGAGCATGGAAAGTCATTTATTGGGGACCAAACGGATCGATTCCCGTTTAACAATTATAACTTCACCTCCTTGTCTCTTCAACAGCGCAGAATGGGGCATTGACTAATCTAAACACTTAAAAGATTTCAAATGGTCTAGAAATGACACTTTGCTGATCGCCTTTGCGATATTTATTTTGTGAAATAAACTTCTCGGATAAGAGATTTGTACAAGGAATCGGAAGAATTGCCTTTTGAGAAATGATAATTTTAATAACTGCAAAATAAGAATGTAAGTATCATGCTTTTCTTTATGTGTAATACATTCTTTATTTTATTGATTATGATTTTGAAGTTTATTTGTGATTTTAAGAGTGTTTTATCTTGGCTGTGAATGATTTATCATGTCATCCATCATCCGTATTTAATGTTAAAATATAAATAGTTTCATTTAAAAATGATTATATTGACTAAGTAAATAAATAATTTTATTTCAAAAAGTGGGTATTTAAGTACCATAGAACAAATATTACGATATAACATTGAGATGGAACACATCTTTAGAAAAAAAAAAGCGTAATTACAGATACTCTGATTGATTGGAATAAAGAAAATGCCAGACGATAATTTATCGGTTGAATGAGAAACCATCACATGAACTCCGGCAAATATAGTTACGCCTCATCACAAAAGCTGGCTGCCTGTTTTTACAGCATGACTTTTAGAGTTTGAAAAGTCATTTATGGGGGACTAAACTGATCGATTACGTTAAACAATTATAACTGCACCTCTTTGTCTCTTCAATAAGGCAGAATAGAACATTGGCTAATCTGAAGATTTAACGAATTTCAAATGGTCGAAAAATGATACTTTACTGATCGCCTTTGCTATATTTATTTTGTGAAATAAACTTATACGAAAAGCAGTTTTGTTACAAAGAATTGAAAGAATTTCGTTTAGAGAAATGATAATTTTAAATGACTGCAAAATACGAATGTAGGTGTGATGTTTTTCCATATATATATATATATATATATATATACAGGGTGTATCTGAAATGTTTCAACAAACTTAGTGGGATGATAGTACTCATCAAGAAGAAACAAAAAATGCAATGGAACATGGGGTCGCAAATGACGTTTAAAGGGTGAAAATTGCAAAACTAATAAAAATATCGAAATCTCGCATGCTGCTTTTCTGCAGAACTGGCTAGTAGCACGAAGCTGGTTTTCCTTTCACTTTGTGCATATCCGGTCAGAAAGAGATAACACAAACGTGGAAGAAAGTCAAACAAATCTATGATCAGGAATCCACGTATGCAAATTTTCCATCTTCTTAGAAACAGACCAATAAATATCCTACCAAGTTTGCTTTTTGCTACACAAGCCGGCATGCAGCAACAAATTTGGTACATGCACGATGGTACTCTGCTTCATTTTTCTGTGGACATGCGTAACGACCTTGATGGAGTTTATCCGACAAGATGGATTGGACGTGGTGGCCCAGTTGCTTGGCATCCACGCTCGCCAGATCTTAATCCTTTGGATTTCTTCTTCTGGGGACAGATGAAATCCCTCATTTATGAGACGCCAGTAGAAACACCAGAAGAAGTAGTAGCGCGTACTGTGACCGCTGCAGGAGAAATCCAGGAAACTCCCAGAATCTTCGAGCGTGTTCCACAGTCGTTCTTCCGTAGATGTACTATGTGTAATTATGTCCGCGGTCGACACTTTGAACAATTGTTGTAAAATATGTTTTCTCTGGACATCACGAGCTGTGTTGTACCTATTCTGTGCAATAAATAATTTCCTGGAGTGTTTCTGTCTTGTCTCAATTTGTCCATTTCTAGACGCATTTTCTCGATTTTCATCCTTTAAACGTCATTTGCGACGCCTAGTTCCATTGCATTTTTTGTTCGTCTTCATGAGTACTATCATCCCTCTAAGTTTGTTGAAGCATTTCAGATACACCCTGTATATATATATATATTTCATGCTTTATTATTTTGAAGTTCATTTGTGATTTTAAGAATGCTTTATCATTGTTTTGAATGATTTATCATGTCATTTATCATCGGTATTTAATGTTAAAATAACGAATATTTTAATTTAAAAATGATAATATTGACTAAGGTAATAAAAAAAAATTATTTTCCAAAACAAGCAATTAAACACCATGGAATGATCTTTTTACGTTATAACATTGAGATGAAACTCCTCTTTAGAGAAAAGTGTGCAATTACAGATTCTTTGATTGATTGGAATAAAGAAAACGCCAGACATGTATTTCTCGGTTTAATGAGAAAAGCATCACAAGAACTCTTTCAAACATGACTTCGCCTCAACAGAAAAGCTGGCCGCCTGCCTTTACAGCATTGGTATCATTTTTAGAATTTGAAAAGTCATTTATTGGGGACCAAACACATCGATTACCGTTGAACAATTATAATCTCACCTTTTTGTCTCAGTAATAGCGCAGAATGGGGCAACGGATAATCTGAACACTTAACAGATTTGAGATGGTCTAGAAATGTCACTTTACAGATCGTCCTTGCAATATTTATTTTTTGAGAGAAACTTATCGGATTTTGTAGAAAGAATTGAAAGAATTTCGTTTTGAGAAATGAGAATTTTAATAACTGCGAAATAAGAATGCATGTATCATGCTTTTCTGTATGTGTAATATTTTTTTTATTTTTATGATTTATGATTTTGAAGTTCATTTGTGATTTTAGGAATGATTTATCTTGGTTGTTAATGATTTATCAAGTCATCCATGATCCGTATTTAATGTTAAAATATAAATAGTTTAATTTAAAAATGATAACATTGACTAAGTAAATAAGTCATTTTATTTTACAAACGGGGCAGTACCATAGAATAAATATTACGTTATAACATTGAGATGGAACACCTCTTAAGAGAAAAGGGCATAATTACAGAAACTCTGATTGATTGGAACAAAGAAAATGCCAGACGAGCATTCCTTGGTTGAGGGAGAAAAGCATCACTCGAACTCCAGTAACTATAGTTGCGCTTCAACAGAAAGGTTAGCTTTTCGCCTTTACAGCGATGGTATCGGCTTTAGAGCTCATTTATTTGAAGTCATTTATTGAGGCCCAAACAGATCGATTCCCGTTAAATAATTACAACTTAACCTCGTCGTTTCTTCAGCATCGCGGAATGAGAAATTGGTTAATCTTAACACTTTACAGATTTGCGATGGTCTAAAAATGACACTTTACCGATCGACTTAGTTATAATCACTTTGTGAAAGAAATAACTCGGGTTATAGTTTTGCGCAAAGAATTATTGGAAGTTTTACTATGCTCTTCTTTATAGAACTTCATGTTCATCAATATATCTTCTAATTTTCTAAACTTTTTATCGCGCTTAAAACTTAAATTTCTTCAATAAAATAAATTCTTGAAAAACGATAATTTTGAGTGAGTAAGAAATACGAACTTGGATATAATTTTTTTTTCTTTTAATGATACCATAACTTGAGGTTACTTGGACCAAAATTGTTTCGTCCTAAAGAGGCAACCCTTCTCTCTGTCATAAAAATTTCTTCGTGATGTCATGAGAAACTGTTCACTTCCCCTAAAGAAGGTGTATTTTCTGGCACCCCATAAAGTTAGTGCCCATCGCATAATTTCCGTCTCCACCGCCGATCGACGATTGGGATTTTTACGCTTTCTGATTATTTGTAAAAGCAAACGCTTCTTAAGTCATTTCCGGTATTTTGGAGGATTATGAAGATATAAGAAGATATAATATAAGAAATTAATATATATTATTAGATTATATAGAAATATCAGATTATATAGAGATTAGATTATATAGAAATATTAGATTATATAGAGATTAGATTATACAGAAATTAATTAGATTATATTACTATAATATTTTTATATTACAGTTATAAATTAATTAGATTATATAGAAATTAACAGATATTATATAAGAAACCAAGTTCAACCGGAAATGACTTAAGAAGCGTTCGGTTTAACAACTAATCAGAAAGCCTGATAATCGCAATCGTCTATCCGCAGTGGACAGGGAAATTATGCGTGGCCATCACCGAACCCGCTTGTTTTTACATATCTTCCGTTGTGATGTTATTGTGTGCGAATGGATTACAAATGTTAGTTTGTCTTTCTTCATTTGTTAAATTATTTTATTATTGTTGTATAAATAAAACGAATTACATATAACCTGATAAATCATGCCAGCTGGAGGGGTTATAGTGATTGAATGCCACTAAATGTTCCTAATCCAGTTCTATGGTTATGCAGGCTAGTTTTCTTGCTGCTATGCTATCAATGTGTTCCTGCGCCTAACTTTTACACGTCTAAGAATAGAGCTAGTTGGAAATAAATAATTAAAGATTAATTTTCATTGACTTTTTATAACCTATTTAAAGAACAAAATCGAAATAAAGATAAATAATAAAAATATTTTATGTACTGAAATGCAGATTTGATTCATGGTGTTTTGTTTTTTAACAATATTATCCTTTTTATTTTAATTCATGATTTTTTTCTTTATAGCCTTTTTTTAACCACTGGGATAACAGATAAATGTATCAACGAATGATATATACAACTGCAAATTTAAATAATTTCTTTAGCTTAAAAAATATACGCTTAATAAAATATGGTTAATAAACATACTCTTAATAAAATATGGTTAATAAAATACTCTTAATAAAATATGTTTAATAAAATACACTTAATAAAATACACCTTGCACAGCCTTAGTATATTAATAATATTGAAATATAATTAAATTTTCGATACAGAATTTATATTTTTTATTTGTCTAATGTAATGCAATTTTTCAATGTCTATATAAACTTGAAAATTAATGTCAATTTTTTAAAACACAAACTTAATTTTTAAAAATTAAATAGTTTTAATTACATTTATTTGAACTTTTTTTCTTAATAATGTTTGTTGATTATTAAACATCCTTTATCACCTCGTTGTGTATCTGTAATTTTTCTAATTCAATAAATTAGAAATGAAACTTTTATGAACATTTGTGCTTAAGACATGTAAGACATGTGATGTATGATAAAAAAAATAAGTTATTTTTTTTTTATGTTAAACATACATTTTAATAACATTTCATTTAAATGTACATATGTTACGAAAAATTATTATTCCTTTTGAAAGTGATGCTTAGTTACTTTAGAAATATCTTTTAATTGATTATGAAATAAACATGATAAAGTAATTAATTACGATGCATGTCTTTTATTTATTTCTTTAAAATTTGTAGTATATAAACAAAACTACATAACTATGAAACTTGCGATACATATTTACACATTCAAACGTTTAGAAAAAAAACACGGAAATTTCTGAACTTGTACATTTCTGTATATGAAAAAACTAAAATAGATGAAATTTGAATCTAATTTTTTTAAGTTTTTATTCCATTTCTTATTCAAAATTTCATTATCTGAATAAAGATTTAATTCATATTTTGAAATAGCCGTTTTAATCTAGTGTTGCCAGATTAATAAGAATAATAATAATATTTCCAAACCCTGTATTTTTAATTGAAATATATATTTACACGTGATTTAAAAAAAGAAAGAAAAAAAAGAAAACTTTAAAATAATTAAATTATTAAGTACGAAAAGTATTTGATGGTTTAAATTCGTCATAAAAAAATAGCGTCTAAAAGGAAACTTTTCTTCTAGACGTTATAATAGACAGGGAGGCAGTGACATTTTTAATTTAAGCAGTTTATACAAGCTGATTTTCAAATATGTAATTAATCTTACTTAATCAATCACAAAAACAGCCGTCGGCTGTCTAGACATTGGTAGATGCGGACTCGGATGTCGAAAAATCCCTCAATCAAATAGAAATGAAAGGCAAACCAATTATGAAAGATCGCCACTGGTCGTGATAATATCCATCAATCTTTCATAATCCGGTAATATTTTTCAAACAGATCGAATTGGCGTGTTGTTCAAGCTTGCGGCGTCTGGACGAAAGTTAGCGAGTATAGCTCGTAGGGGACAGAGTTCCCTAGTTTTTTAAATTACATAATGAAGTAATTAAGGATGAAACAAATACTCCTTTTACATTTGTATTATATACATAAAACTATATTATCTTCTTATCTGTAATTAAATATGTTAAAGATTGCAATTCAGAAATAGTGATGATAAAAAATTATAGCAGTTGGAAGCGACAACTTTATGCAGGGCTTAATTTCTAACAAAAACAGTACCGGAGCCCTAATATTCTGCAGTACTAATAACCGTAGCGAGCCCACCCTCCTCTCCCCCTCTCCACCGTCACTACAATCTACATATTTATATTTCATACATTATATGTATTTGCAAAATTTAAAGCAATTTTTTTTTTTTTTTTTTAGCAAAATAAAAATTTTAAATTTATCTATCTGCATTTACTTATCAGTCAATTATTCCACTTTTTAGTTATCATTCCGGCCGAATAGAAATCTTTGCCTAATTTTAATGTTAATTAATCTCAGAACTCTGCGATTAAATAAAGTAAGAATTGTGTATCGGAAATAGTGTTAACTCAAAAAAAGAATAGTTCGCAGCTATGCATTTTTATGAAAAGATTAATGATTTTTTCAAAAAATAATATTTATATGCTGAAGAATCAAACAAAGATATGAACTTCGATATGGGAGTAAAAGGAAAGGGTAATTTAGACTTCGGTTTTTCGGAAGCGGTTGCACTGGATTCCGGACCCCAGTATTTATGGGCTCCGGTGAATTCCGACCAATATTTAAATATTTACTAAAACAAAAGAAGTACCGGAGCCGTGCTCCGGTAGGCTCCGGCGCAATTTAAGCCCTGACTTTATGTTTATCTAAACTGTGTTCATATGTATGTTGACAGTTTTTGTGAAGATTAAAGATCTTAAATAGAGAATAAATCCCGTAGGGGATAATGGGGCTATGTGGTAGTGCCGACCATCAATGTTTTGAAGTTACCGAGCCACTTTGAGGATTACCAATCATCATGCACTTTCTTGAGAGCCCAGCGAACTATGTGTGTATGCCCAGCGAACTATGTGTGTATGCCCAGCGAACTATGTGTGTATGCCCAGCGAACTATGTGTTTTAATGCCATAAGTTTGTGTTCACATGCCTTTTTCCCCCAAAACGATTTACCAGCGATTTTATCTATTATTTGGCGACAGTCGCCTTCCAAGTTAAGTTAATTTTTCATTACATTTTGATTTTCTTTGGATTTCACCTCATATATTAGTTACTTAGCTATAGCTGGGAGGCTCGAAAATTGTATTTTAAAATATTTGGACGTCGTGGTGAACTTCTTTGAAAAATTTAAACAATGGGGAAACGACAGCTACACTTTTGTGCAAATCACAACCATGGTTATGTATGGTTGTTATTTCCCATCATCATTTCTCTCATGGTTTCAAGTGTATTTCATTTTATAGTTACTGTTTATTTTCATTTGTACTTCACGTGGAACTTTTGTAGGCAACAATAAAAATTATGCTATTTAGGCAAGTGGTATTTTTTCAACCAAAGTTTCTGTAAAATAATTATGGTATCATTTTATTTATATTCAGTACATCAAGATGATTATTCATTTACGATTTTCTTTATTTCCAGGTGCCAAGAAACAGACCAATAACAACATAGACTCTAGGCTTGTACTTGGAGGTTTAGAATTGTACTTGGCCATGGACTATGTGAAGGTAGAAGGATGCAGATTACATTCAGTTAACATCAAGTTCAAGGCCTCCCTACAGCATTTTCAAAGAACAAATGAAAAAGGGGACTTACGGAGGGGAATGCGGCCATATTTGCTGAAAAAAAAATGAAATGGATTTAGTCCAGCACATTCTGTTCTTTCATACCTATTCTACGGTGTCTCGTCTACACATCTTCGTAAACTTGCATACCAATATGCCAAAGCTAATAATAAAAAACAACGATCTATTCAATAGGAATGATAAAATGGCAGTTTATGATTACTTTTATCAATTGATGAAGAGAGTCCTTCTCGTTTCGACTGGCTAGAGTGGTCGACCAAAGACCCCGAAATATGATGTTGCAGTATATGAGCCATGTCGGTTCCCCAGACCGTTTAAACCAGTCCAGCGCGTCTATACGTATCCAGAGCTTTCTGTGCCTGGTGGTTTAATTAGAAAGAGTATCGAAAGTAACTTTCTAGCTACTAAATTCCGAGGAGCTGGTCGTCACTATGATGTTCGGGAGGAAGGCTTCGCCTGTCCTCCAGGAAAGCTAGTGGTGCCTAATTGCACAACGCGTCCGGGAGGTAAGGTACAGTTAAATTCTAACATCGGGGACAGTGGGGCCAGACCTGCGACTAGGGTGAGTGGTGCGTGTGGAGACCGAAAGACTCACGAGGATCCACTTGAGCTCACAGCTTAAGCGAGTACGCGTCTATGCATACAGGGAGGAGCATCCATGACCTCCCAGGCTCGCGAATGAATACTATCTTTTTTCATCCACTGCCAACAGGCTAGTTACTACATCTCATAAGTTTTGATGTCCGAAAACTCTGGTAAAGCAACGTCGTGTTGGCGAACTTCACGATAAGAATTCGGGACCGGTCTCCTTATGGAGTTACGGTTACTCGGGGCTTCTTGGAGGGTATGGGCACTGTCCCCGAGACATAACGGTTCGTTTCCGCAGCTTTGGTACTAACTGTTTGCGGCGACCGTCGTAGTGTGGTATGGAGTGCAGAGAGAGTGATGCGCAGATGGTCGTGCTCCTTCTTGACTGGTAGTCTGTGTCATGGCGGCATCCAGCTGGTTTAGGCCAATTCCGTCTGCCGCGTGGCGGATTTGGGTTTCTCAGATCGTTTACTGGCGAGACGGATGACCGCATGGTGTGATTGTTTATACCTCATTTTTCTATGTTAAAAAGAAAAATTCAAAATCCGTTTTGTTTTAAATAAAACTATGAATGTTCTTCATATGCTGGTAAATTTAAAACACAATAAAAAAGAAAAGGATTTTTAAAAGTTTGAAGAAATCTTTGTTTGAAAATTAGTTTTATCGCTAGTTATTAAAACGAAAGTCTTAAATTCAGGATTCCCAGTAAACCGTTTACGGGCGAAACTCTTTGCTGGATACTCCCCATCCCCCGCCTTCTATCCTACTGTCGGCGACAAATTTAATGTGTGGTAAGGGCTGTCCTATCCACGATGTATCTTGAACACAGGAGAGGGCTATTTGTATCGAAATAAAAAATGTTTTAAATCAGTCCTTGTTGTACTCCGCTATTATAGTTAGTACTGCTCCTCGTAAGAGTATTGGTGAAGCACGTGAGTATTCTCAACACAGTAGGTTAACGACTGCTTTAAAGCACTTTTCACTTTCTTCTATACTCATATAATTCTATGGGATGTTCTCCTCAATTTTTCAATTATTGCTGTAACTTCTTGAGTTTTCACGATATTTCACTGGTCTTTTTATATGAGTTATGACAAAAAAAGTCTTTGTTGTAGTTCGCGCATGTGCAGTTAAAATTTATTTTATAAAAATACCTATATGTCTCGAATGTTCAATATATAAATATTTTAATCACAGTATACTTTTTCTACGATTTTTCGGCAAGTTTTTGGAAAGCGGTGTTAAATTCGGCTGAAAACTCTGTATTCTATATATATATATAAAAAAAAACCTTTTGAGTGTTTCACATTAACGTTAACATCTTCACGAATATACGTGCTATGCTTACACAAATGCACATACATATGTTGAACATGACCTACATGGTCATTTGTTACAGTGACAGATTATTTTTAGCCTTTTCTGTTACTTGGGTGATCGAAAATATTATTTTATTATTAAAATTATTATTGCCCCCCCCCCCCCCTAATTGTCCTCGCGACAAAATCTTCACTGAAAAACATGAAGTTCAACATGACCTTTACAGCCTCAAAGTTCAAGGGCATTTCGGGCATGTCCTCACGAGTTTCAGTAAGATATTCGACGAAACATCTGAAATTGGTCGCTGCCCCTTAATTTCTGGACACCAGTATACATAAAAATAAAGTATTGAAATAGAGATATAATTTCCGACTTTCGTTTTTTGATGGATTTACACGTTTTGGGATGTCCTGAACACGATTTGACTATTTTTGGAAACTGTCCGTCTGTCTGTATGTATATGACGTAAATTTTGTGGGCTTTCTATCTCATAAACTAAAATGCACGGAATTACATTAAATTTCATTTTCTGTTATAGTCCTTGGCAAAAACTGGTGCTGATTAGGTCTGATTATATAACTGCTGAAAAGACGGCCCTGATTTACTATATTTTACAAGGTTTCTGTGATAGCTATTTTTTGGTATCTGTGAGATGGAATTTCATCAAAATTTATTAAAATTATATATATTTTTCCAATTTTTATTTCAATACCCAAAAGAGGGCGCTGTGCTATTTTTATTCGCTAATCATTGTAATACAAAGTCTTATTCAAAGAAATGCACTATAATTCGTAATTGTTGATGTTTAATGGCGCTATTTAAATTAATATATTAGAATAATGGAAGCAAATAGAAGACATTTTTGCGATGGCCACAACACTCTAGTTTTATTTGGGTCCAAGTAGCACCCGCGGTTCCAAGTAATACCGATTTACGTTAATAATTTTTATTTATTTTTCGATTATTATAAATTTTTTAATTTATATTATTAAATTAGTAGTTGTATCGCCGGCGTTGCCCGGGCCCGAGTTAATAATCTGAAATATGAAGTTCCTAAGGGGAAATTGCACTTAGCTCTCAATTGATATTTTTAACAAGCAACTTTCTGTATTAACATATTGAACAAAAATTATCATCCCTCCCACACAAAAAGAACGAAAACCCTGGCGAAAATCTCTTAAAACGCGAAATGATATAGCCAAAGGACTATTAAAAAATATAAAAAATCTAAACTGCAAACAAGAACAAAGAAATATAAAAGCAACATTCAGATTTTTTTTAAATATTAAATGTTTTTTTAATATCTGAACTGAAAGGTACATTAAATTAAGGACAAGAAATGATTTATTATAAGTGGATATTATTATTATTTTATTTTCATCCGGGCTACGCATATTGCATTTTTCGAATTGAAGAAAAACCGACAGTTTGAAAACTACTTCCAGAAAATATGTTTTTAGAAATAGTAAATATTAGTATTTTTTGAAAACAAAATATACCGTTACAACCGAAAAGATACCGTCCAAATATACGTATTTTTCTTTCCCTTTTTCTTCTTCTTCTTCTTTTTTTTTTTTTTTTTTTTTTTTTTTTTTTTTGTAACTGCACAAGGGACCAGGTGATTGCTATTTCAAAATCCATTTACTTCGCCTGTGTTTCAAAAACCTTGGATTTCCCGGATATGCGCAGAGACGTTCGGCGGAACAATTGAAACTCGTTCATTAGCATTCCTTGAGGGTTTTAAATTAATATCTCAACTAATTATCAACAAGTGGGTGAGTGTGATCGAAGATCGCATAAAAGGTTTCGTTTAATATTTCTTTCAAAACACTTTATCCTTTCTTTAACAAATCCAAATAAATTTCATTAAAAGAAAAAAAAAAGTCATGTTTTTTATAAAGTAAAATACCGGTCTATTTTTTTCGTTTTTTTCGAATATCTGAACCGAACCGATAGCGGGCGGTTGAAGCCCGCTATTATACTCTGTCATATTAATATCTGTCATGTGGACTAAATGCTATATAAAAAAAAATCAATTTCAAAATTAAACATGTTGTAAATTTAAAAATGTTAAAATATGCCAATATTTCCATAATCGGGTTTTTATCATGATTAAATACGTTCATCAAACTCATATATTTACCATTCTCTATTACTCATATTGATACTCGCTTTGTATTATTCTCAAACATTTGAAAAAGCCGTTATAACGTCAGATTAATTTTCTTTTTAATTCTCTAATGACGTCCTATTAAGCTGGTTTCTGAACATACACATAGTCATACTCCTTGTATTATTGAGAAATGTTTGAAAATTTCCGTTTTATTACGAATATGACGTCATATTAATCTTTTTTTCAATTGGTGAAACTTTTTATTTCATTTTCATTTTTTCACGTGGAAATCTTTCAACAGAAAATTAATTATTGTAGAAAGGATTTTATTGTGGATTTTTAATTGTTGGCAGCTGCTATAACAAAAATGTTTAAATTTAGAAGGAAAAGGCTTTTAGAATTTTGGTTTTTTATCTCTCTATATTAAAATAATACGATTTTTTCAAATTTTAATATTTTGAGCTTCATAGTAGGTATTTAGCTATAAGTACACTAATTTTCATGACTGTAAGTTATATAGTTTCTGAGAACGGCTCTGTGACGGACAGACAACGGAGCGGGAGTAATAGGGTTTCGTGAGATGAACGAAACCCTAAAAAATGAAAAATCCGAGTCTCAGGTACATTCGAATCTGTCTTCGTCTATCTTTATCCAATTTTGCAGACTTTTACGTACCAGAAATTTTTCTAGTCATCGCCAACAAACAAAGAAATAAACAGACACACAGACAAAAACTTTCTTTTATTAATATAGATATATTGTGTTATTATAAAGGGTGTCCGAGACGAAACGCCCTAATTGGAACAGTCTGTAATACAACATGTAATCGTTGCATTAAGAAGATTGAAACAACAATGGATACACATGGTTATGAAGTTTTGTTTGTGCAATCACACCATTTATATATGTGCCTCACGAGTGGCACAGATGATGTCAAAGGTGAATGGCCAGAGAATTGGTCCACCTCTCCCAATCCATCTTTGTTGTAATTTGGCAGTCAATGTGTTCCGGACTCTCAAATGCCAGTGTGGAGGTGCACCATCCTGCCAATGGACCCAAATCCTGCATTGTGTTTTTTCAGAATCCATTGTCTTTTTTCGATTTTTCCGATTCTAAGCACCTGAAATAAAAATCATTGCTATAACATGGTGTAAATTTCAACATCTAAGCTACCATGTACCATCTGGCAAAATTGTCTTGGTGTATTTATTATCCTCAGTATATAAGTGTTTAAAATTAGGGAGTTTCGTCTCGGACACCCTGCATTATGTTTGTTATTTATATTTAGAGACTGAAAAGTCAATTTTTCGGGATTTGGAGGCCAACAGAACAATTCTCATTGAATAATTACAACTCTACTTCGTCGTTTTTTCAAAAGCTCATAATGTGATATTGGCTAATCTTACAGTTTTAAGATGTTTGAGAAATGGCACTTCATCGATCGCATTAGCTACATTCATTTTGTAAAAGAAATGTCTTAAGTAATAGTTTTTTACAAAGAATTTGAAGTTAGTTAATTTCTTCTCTCGTTAATTTGTTGTTCAGGAATACATATTAATTTAAAAATACCTGATTTATTATGGCATTCATTATGGATATTTAATGTTTCGAAAACAGTCAAATTTAAAACTACAATATTAGGAAAAGTATTTAATTTTCAGATTTTCTGAACGCAGCATTTAAGAAATGCAAAGTAAATTTTACGTTATTCCATATCTAAAGTGGCCTTTAGCTATAAAATAAAAAGTGTCAAACGAAGAAATATAATTATCTACATATCACAGAGAATATTACTAAGAATTTCAGTATGACACACAATATGTTAAACAATGTTATTTTATTTTATTTTTAATTTAAAAATAAATTAAATATTTTTTAATTATCATTTTTTTTTTAATAATTTCGATTACACTAGTCCTCTTTTAGCAACTTCATTTTACATGAAATAAATTAAAAAACAAAATTTGATAACCATTAAAAGTTGACAATGAAACATTTTTTTATGAATTTAATCCTGAAAACTGCTAGGATAAAATCAAGCAATTTTTGATATAATTTATGATTTAATTCTGGCGACTTTGCCATATAATGGCATTGTCAAATTAAAATGCTTTAATAGCAGCTGTTTTTGGAAGTAATTACTTCACAATTCCCTTCATCTCCCAAAATCATACTATCCAAAAAATCATACCATCCAAAAAATAGGAACGCAGATCCACAAAAATATTTCCCAACCTTCAAGATGTGCACGTATTCTTTTTGCATTATTTAGATTACTTTAGAATTGTTACTTTCGATTTTGTATTTAGATACAATAAAAATGTTCAATTATTAGAAACCCAACAACATAATAATAAAAACAATAAACATGTTATTGTAACATTGTAATTTGTCAGATTTGCAGTGAGAATCAAAATGTCAAAATTAATATATATGAAAATATATTTGAAAAAATATTAATTAAGTCAGTTAAAAAAGTATTACAATAAATAAATAATAAAAAAAAAAAGAGCTTAACCTTACATTTTTTAAAAATTATTTGAGGATGCTTTTGATCTTCCTAAATAAATAAATATCATAAACCTCCGTAGTTAAAATTATTTAACACAATATTTGACTACTTAACAAAAGACAACAATGAAAATTCAAATCCTTTTAATAGATGCTTAAACAAAAGCATTCAATGAAGAACAATAATTCTCTCTAGCGCTAATTGAAATTAATTAATGATATGAATTAGAAATGAACTTCATGGCAGCTAATTAAAGTTGCTTATTATTAATGCTGATTCGATGAAACAAATGTAAACCCGAATAAAAAAAAAAAAAAAAAAAAAAAAAAAAAAAAACTTAATAAATATGGTAAATAAATTACTGGAGAATTAAAATAACTGTTCGAAAAATAAAAAAAATAAATTACCCTACCAATACATATAAAAAGCATTAATTGTATTTCTACTCCTCTGTAAGAAATAACTCGAACCAGAGAAAAAAAAATGTATTTGTTTTGCATCTATTACGTCATTATTTTTTATCCAATAGCACTCATGCTTTTACAAAAATAACAAAAAAGAAAAAAAAAACGAAACGAAATTCTTTCAACCATCAACTCTACTTTTAATAAGACATAAGAAAAAAAATAACTCGAGAGGCAAGAAAAAAAATATAAAAAAGCGAAAAGTGTTAAAAAAGGGCAATGCAAGCTAAAAAGAATAAAAAAATATCCCCTAACCTTCCCATATTTATAACAGCTAAAAAAATTGTTTTATGTAACCCCGCCTCCTCTGCCCCTTTGGTTGTCAATCACTGTCTCCGGCTCCTCCCAGGAGAGAGAATATCACGTGACATTCGTCCCCACCCACAAGATGACGTAAAAAAAAAGAGCCACGAATAAACAGGAAAAAAAAAGAGAGAACTCTGGGGAAGAGGGAAAAGAGAAAGAGAGAGAGAGAGAGAAATTCAGAAAGAGAAAACCATTTATTGCAGTAGTCTCTACTCCATGGGGAGAGAGAAGGCGAAATCGTCCATTGATTCACTAACCACAGTCGCAAAAGGAGGGGGTATACAGAACGAAGTAAAGGGGGGATACACCAAGGGAGAGTGTATCTTTCTGATATCTGCACCGAGGACGGCAATATTGATTCTATGGCTTGGCGAACGCGGTTGGCAGGCGGGATAAGTCTATACTTGAGATTTTGCTTCACTGGCTTCTAAGAGAGGCGTACAGCGAAATGTTCGCAAGAAAAGAATATTTTCTTGCAGGAATATCGGATTCTTTTACTTTTTTTCAGGTTCTTTTTTTTTTTTTTTTTTGCGAGATGAGAAGAAATGAATTTGCTTCCCGCAAAGTGCGATCGGACGACTAATAGATGGAGTGCCAGAGAGGTTGGAGAAGTTTTCAATGAGCCGCTGTTCGTTCCATTTTCTTCTTACTCTCAAATTTTCATTTGTTCATGGTTTGTATCGAAATGTAAGAGAGTTGGGAAAGAAACCGTAAAGGACACTACGAATCAAAAGTACAAAACACCGAAAGCTTTGTGATATTATATAAGAGTCCCAAAAAAGTCCTGATTCCGATCGTTCAAGCCACTGGGGACTACATCAACTCGATAGGCTCGTCCCATAGTTTCAAATTCAAACTTTAAACTGTAACTTTTAGGGAGAAAAATTCCCGAGACGTGAAGTCTTCCGTGACGGTTTAGTGTCTCCGTTGCTAGCTTTTTGTAAAGCATTTCTTAAAATAAAATTCATTACTTTCAGATGCTATTATTTTTACATTTACATGCTCTTATTTCACCATTCCAATTCATTTTATGAAAAAAAAAACTGTTTTTATTTAAGAACATAAATTGTTTTTTTCTTTTTTTTTTTTTTTTTTTTTTTTGTAAGTTACAGAAAAAAATAATATTAAGTTCTTTCGAATATGAGTTAGAATAGTTAAAAAATTAATGAGAATATGGATAAAAATAATACACAACTTTATTCTATTTCTTCATTAAAACCAAAAAAGCCTAAGTTTTTATTCATTTTCTGGATTATTATTACCCAGTAGTAATCAGCTAAAAAACCACAATAATCTAAGAAGATATGAGTGAAATAATGTATTATGTAACGCAGATTGAATTTCGAGAAAAAATAAAGTGAGAGCTTTCAGTTAATAAAGTTTAAAACTTTTGTTGATGTGGTCATAAAAAATAACACACAATGCCCGCACCATTTCGAATCATATAGAATTGAACCTTCATCAGGTATAGAGACAATATGTGGATGAAAAGAGCTGCGCAACAACGTGTTGGCACAACAACTGATGAATAATCAATTTTTATGATCCAAAAAAGGGCTGTTATGTATATTATATTATTATTTTTAAGATGATATAAAAAAAATTCTTCTTTATTTTGTCGGTATGTAAGAGAGTTACGAAATAAACTGTAAAGAACACTACAAATCAAAAGTACAAAACACCGAAAGCTTTGTGATATTATATAAGAATCCCAAAAAAGTCCTGATTCTGATCGTTCAAACCACTGGGGACTAAATCAGCTCGATAGGCTCGTCCCATAGTTTCAAATTAAAACTTTAAACGGCAACTTTTAGGGAAAAAAAACTCCTAAGCCGTAAAGTCTTCTGTGATTGTTTAGTGTCTCTGCTAATAGCTAATTGTAAAGCATTTCTTAAAATAAAATTCATTAATTTCAGCCGCTATCACTTTTATATTCGTATGCTCTTCACCAAATCATTATATGAAAAGCAAAAATGTTTTTATTTAAGTACCAAAAATATGTATTAACATATTATTTGCATATTATTGACAAAAGTTATTATTTACATATTATTATTTTAAAAAATTGCCGTTGTAGAAGCAAAAAACGAAATACTCAGTTGTTTCGAATATGAGTTAGAATAGTTGAAAATTTAATGAGAATATGAAAATAATAATAATAATACACAGTTTTTTTTTTGTTTTTTTTTTTTTGCTGCTGTTTCTGCTTGTTAAAAAAAAAAAAAAAAAAAAAAAAAAAAAAAAAAAAAAAACTACGCTTTAAGTCACTTTCTAGATAAATATTACCCAGTAGTAATCAGCTAAAAGTCGACAATAATCAAAGAAAATACGATTGAAAGAAGGTATTACGTAACGCAGATTAAATTTCAAGAAAACAAGTGAAATCTGTTTTGTTAATAAAGTTTAAAAAATATGTTGTATCATTTTGTTGATATCATTAAAAAAATAATAATAATAATAGCAGGCGCCGTTTCGGATCATATAAGTAGAATTGATCAGGATTCATCAGGTATGAGGCCAACATGTGGTTGAAAGCAACTGCATAACAATGTGTTGGCTCTATAGCCGATGAAGAATCAATTTTATATGATCCATAACGATGCTGATGTGTTTATTGTATTGTTATTTTTTATGATGATATCAAAGATGTTTTCAACTTTATTTGGTCGAAATGTAGGAGAGTTATGAAAAAAACCGTAAAGTACCCTACTACATCAAAAGTACAAAAAGAAAATGAAATCTTTGAGATATTATACAAGAGTCTTAAAAAAGTCCTGATTCTGATCGTTCAAGGCACTGGGGACTAAATCAACTCGATAGGCTCGTCCCAAAGTTTCAAATTCAAACTAACTTTTAGGGAGAAAAACTCCTAAGACGTGAAGAAATCCGTGATGGTTCACTCTAAAAACGACATTTTCAAAACTGAGCAAAAAAATACTCAAATCTGAGTATGTCGCATAGAAGAAGGGAAATTTTAAACTGTGCTACGCGTTTCCTAACTGAACTAAAATTTAGCATTCTATTTAGTATATATACAAATCTATAGATCATATAAAAGAGCTGAGATATTTTTCCAAATATTGTTGGTAATTCCTGAAATTGGATTTTCTAACTGATTAGAACTAATTTGGATCATCTTACACCCTGCGGTAAAGATTTGCAAAATTATTTTGGAAGTGTTAGAAAGTGTTACATAATCTATGCTTCGTGCATGATTTTTTGTTCTTGTTTAATAATAATAATAATAATAATAACAATAATAATAACAATAATAATAATAATAATAATAATAATAATAATTGCTTTAGTGGGTTTTTAGTGAGCCGCTAAAGCAGTGTGTCGTTAACATCGTGATCTGTACTGCCCTGTGTCTACAGCATCTCAAATTTACTGTAAAACTCATTTCACTGCTAGTAGTCTCTTAGAAAGGAGAAAGTATTTTCGTCAAATTAGCTATTTCAATATGTATCTTTACGGCAAAGGTAAAATGGATAATGCGACTCAGACGTAGTTTCTAGGATTGTGAATGGAAACAGTTTTTAATTCTTAACGAGGACATGATATAATATACTGGGTGCGCCGAAAGTTCGTAAAAATTAAAAAAAATCATTAAAAAGAAACAAATCATGCTAAAATATTGCGGTTTGCAGGAATGGGATTAGAGGGAGATAGGATTTTTTTAATAACAAAAAAAGTTGTGGTTAAATAAATTACCAATAGATGGTGCTGGCATGCATAATCTGAAGCAGATGTGTACAAATTAGGATTATAGTAAAAGACCCATTTCAGCGAAGCATCTGACAAGCTTCAGTATCCCAGCACATGCAACAGGCTCTTTTCTCGTCTTCAGGGGCTTTATTGACAGCCTGATTTATATATATCTGCTTCATATTAGGAATGCAGGGCCAACTATCGGTAATTATTGAACCAAAATTGTTTTGTTATTAAATAAAATCCGATCTCCCTCTAATCCCATTCCTGAAAATCACAATTTTTCTATCGACGCAGAATCATCCAAGTTTATTCTATAATTATTTTCGAAAAAAAAAAATCTCTTTAATTAGTCTAAATATGAAAAAAAAAAAAATCTTTTTATGTATCGTGTAGGGTATCGTTCGAAAGATCTCATAACATTGAACTTAAAAATATATATTTTTAAATTTTAGGTATTAAATTTTCAGAGATATCGTCGAAAGTACTGAAAAATATATACCCCCTCCTATTTCCCGAACCTACCGAATATACCGAATACCCGAATATACCGAACCTACTGAAAACAAATTATGAAAAAATTTGGGGTAGTAGGAGTTTATTAATTTATAAATAGTAATTAATAAATTCAATGTACGGAATCCTTTGAGGTCGAGTTATACTCGCACTTGACCGATTTATTTATTTCCTTTATTTTTCAGGGGAGGAGGGGGAGCAATGATATTTTATTAACCGGTTAACGCTCAGCGTCTTCATTTCAGGACAGATATAAAATCTTATTTCAAGCACAGTTTTTTTTTTCCTTTAGAATCAACTAATTCAGGTTGGGATGTAATTTTAAAACTAGAAGGTGGATTTGTTAAATTTCTCGTTTAACTTACTCAGGATCTTATTTATATACTAAAATATATGACAAGTAATGTTGAAGTTATATTATTAATAATATGGGCGTGAGCGGTTAAATTAACACGTTCACTGCCGGGTTAAAATTACCGGAATTTTATTTTATTTAAAAAGTTCAAATTGATGCCAGAAAATACTAATAGGAATATTTATTTAATTACAGACATTTCGTGATTACATAAAATAAAAAAATTTCTTTCAAAATTTCCGGTGCGAATTCATAATTTTAGATTGAAAAACCACGGGCAGCGAATGGGTTAAAAACGCTTTTAATGCTTATTTCAATCAAATAGCTATTAAGTTTCTTCATTTTCAGCGATTTTTGTCTTCTTTACAAAACAGAGCAAATTGAAGTTGTTTAAGAGATCACGGCGTCTGTACGGGGGTTAGCGAGTGTAGCTCATAAGGGGTAGTGTTCCCTAGTACATATTAAAATGCGAAATTTATTATTATTATTTTTAATACTGCCTCCTTTTTCTGTAAAGTATGTTTAGATAACTATTGCCCTGCATCTACGAAAGACATAAAAAAAACTCTATTCTTTCACTACCAATAGCTACCAAGCTACTTTAAATGTTATAAAATTTCATTATTTTCTAGAACTGAAAGCAAGACTTTCTATTTTAAAATACATACCTTTTTTTTTTTTTTTTTTAAATGGATTTCGAGTATAAAATACAGATTTTTTTTATTATTATTTTACAATAAAATTTGTAGATTCTTCTTTATTTTAATTAATATTTTAGATCAGAATTATTTCAGTTGTAAATTTTGTTTTGTTTCTTAATTTATATATAAAAAATTGCCTTTTAACTATCAGATGTATTAATAAAATAATATGAAATATTTATTAGAAATGAAAACAATTATAAGGAATTTAATATAAAAGTGGGTAGTGTTAAGAAAAATTTCAGAACACTTTATATAAAGAAAATTAGTATGATTGTTATTGCATTCAAAGTACTAATCTCACGTTCATAAAAAAAAAAAAAAAAAAAAAAAAAACATTAGTTTAGTTATTCATAAGTATAGCTAAGTTTAGTTAAGTTTAATTAACTATTAATTTAGTATTTACAGAACTTAAAAATTTATTAAACTTAAGCGTATAGAAAAACAAAATACGTAAATACTATTATATAAAAATAAAAAACAATGCTTTAGATTTATTAAATAACATTTATATTCTGTTCATTAATTAGAGTAATTGTATATATATAAAAAAAGAAATATTACCTTTAAAATTGTTAAATAGTTTAATTTATTTCTTGTTTGAATTAATTGTCTAAATTGGAAATTTTTTTTAATTATGCTTTAATTAATTTTTGCATATATATATATTTTAACAAAATGCTCACAGTCTTCTTCAGTTGACTTAATAGTTAAAAAATTATTTTTTCATTTCTTAAATAGAATATTTTTTATTTTTTAAATACAAAGTTTGACTAGAAAGAAATTATCTATAAGACCTGAAAACTATCCTAGAAACATAAAAATATTACACTGTTTAGTTAATAATAATAATAATAATAATAATAATAATAATAATAATAATAATAATAAATGTCCTATCTAAATGTGCATTTAATGTACTTCTTCTTTAGCTTTATGTTCAATACGTCTCTCTCTACAGAAAGTTTGATTTACTGTAAACTCATTTAACTGCTAGCAGTCTTCAAAAAATTAGAAACTATCTTCATAATATATAAACTATTTCAATATAATCTTTGCGGCAAAAGGAAAATGTATGCAAGCAGTGGTTCAGTTGCAACTGTGATAATAATAATAATAATAATAATAATAATAATAATAAATCAGTTGTGTGTAAATTCAAAAATAAATGTGCAAATCCAAAAAGTGTAAATCCAGCTCTGTGAAAATCCAGAATAAAGAGGAGAGTGTTTCCTTTGAAATTATTACGTAATTTTTTAATTCTTTCTTATTTGAATTAATTGTATCAGATTGAAAAAAAATATTGAAATTGTTTAATGAATTTTGCTTTACTTTTTTCTATATAAAATGAGGAAAAAATTATATGAGTTTTTTTTTTTTTTTTTTTTTTTTTTTTTTTTTTTTTTAACTGGTAATTAATTTTTTTTCTTATAAATAAGTTTTGCTTAATTTTATATACAATTTATTTTTAGATTTTAAGCTTCTATAACAAAATAAAACGAAATATGTGTTTATTTACAATAAATAATATGACGAAATGTCTAAAGTTTATTTATTTAACCAAAATAACAAAATTATGCATAAATATAGTAGTGGGAAAAAATAATTGGCACAAATTATTGGTATTAAATGGATGAACTTTTGATTTCAGGTGGGTTTTCGACCATTTAAAAAGGCATGAGACGAACTGTTCTTCATCTTCATCCGTGTAAATAACCTGCTTGAACTCACAATTTCAGCCCAGAATACATTTCGAAGGGCGACAAAATTAATAAGAGGAAATTATAGAAAATGGATGAAATTTAGCTAACTATATAGCGGATAACTTTCTGAATTTTAATGATATTTAACTGGAATATCGATATAAGTTGTTCTATACCGTTGGCTAAGTCACGAAAGAATAAAAAGAGCTAGATTTTACGTGTATAATTAAGTATGGTTTCCTATAAATATACCATTTAATATTCAATATATTCCTTGCAAATTTAGTATAATGTTTCTTCTATAAGCTTTATAGTTTTTTCATATTTAAATTTGGTTAAAAACTTTACATGTTTCAAGGAGACTTAGGACTCTTAAAATGTCGAGAAGTGAAAAATATTGACCATTTTTGTCATTTTATATCTTAAAAAGGATATACTACAAAAACACAATTTTTAAAGTAATAGACAGTTACACATGTTTCTTCTTTAATTTCATTTCTTTACAGGACATAATGCGAAAAATTAGTTTTTATAGGAGTTTTTAATATTGTCGAGCAGAAAATTGGAATCAAGTGTTGCGCGTATGATTACAATAGCATTCCTGCATGTAAAACAAATTTTTTTTTTGTCTATAATTATGCTTGAGAGTCTTGTGCTTACATTGAACCTAAAAAGTAGTTTATTTATAGCATTTGTATGTTTTAAAAATAAGGCTGTGTCTTGTTTATATAAAATTTTAACAATTTTAACAATATAACAGTCCTAAAAAACTATTTTTTCAGCAAAAAATAAGATGAAGATTTAGGATTACTTTATACAAACTACCATATACTATATGTCCTGAAATTTTCATAAAAAAACTTTTTTAAAGTTTTTATCTTACCTACCTTGCGCAAAATGCCCCAAAATCACATTAAAAAAATAATCATTTTTAAGTTCTCTCTTTGATAATATTCCATATTTAACAACTATTAAGAGTGTCATTCATTTTGTTTTAAAATGTTCAGAAATAATTACGCTTTAATATATGTATATATGCATTTTTTTTTTCAAAAATTGATTTTTTGCAAGGTTTAAGAGTTCTAAGCCCCTTTAATAAAAAAATATTCGAAAAAAAAATATTAAAAGAAACGTTTATATATTCGTAAATATACATGCTATTCTTACGTGAATAGCATTACAAACAATGCATATAGCAAAATATATATATATATATTAGTGAAAGTTACACATCAGATACAAGGCTATTCTAAGTTTGTTCTTTCTTATTAAATGTGTTGTTCATCCTCTAAATATTCTGGATGCTGAATTTTCTCAGTAAAGTGTGAGTTCAAGCTTTATCTCTATACATGGGAAACAACTTGTTAAAAAAAATTTCGAAAATTCTACAAAAAAAAAAAGAAAAAAAAAAGAAAAAAAAGAAAAAAAAAGAAAAAAAGAAAGAAAAAGAAAAGAAAAAAAAGAAAAAGAGAAAGAAGTATGGAAATAAAAAATTTATCCACCTTGTTCCAATTAATTTGCACACTACTACACTACTATACAATTATTATTACGTTGGTAATATAACATTTTAATTGTATTCTTAATACACTTTCATATCAAACTACATAAAAACTTAATTATATTATAATAACAAACTCTTTATTATATTTTTCATGGCTTATTTATGCAGGTAAAAATAAATTTTCGTGTAACGAAAATTAAAAACATTTAAAAGTTTCAGGATTATTTATGTAAATAATAGCTCTGTAATTAGTGTAGCAATAGTCTCACACACATAAAAAATAGACTAATTACTTCCTTAATAAGCTTCAATTTACTGTTTACAGAACTGTAAAATAATACAATTAATTAAATTTTATACATATGAAAAAATAAAATACACATACTATATAATTATAATAGCAATAAAATATAACAAATCCTATTGATAATGTTAAATATGACTTGTATTCTGTTCATTAATTAAATTAATTTTATAATAAATGTAAGTACTAACTTTAAAGATACCATTATTTTTTTTTCAATTTTTTCATGCTTATTTGAATCAATTGTGTACTTTGAAAAAAAAAATGCTTAAAAAATGTATATAGTTTTAACTTTTAACTTTTTGTTTAAATTTAAAATGTCAGGATTGAACTTTGTGCCGTTCTAGTAAAAATAAATGAACAGCGTAAAAATAGCACAACTGAAATACATGTTAAAATAGCATACAGCTGTTTCGGAGATTCTAAAGCTCCATCTTCAGTGCCAAGGTTAAAAACAGATGTAAATGTTTAGGACATATCATTATGCAGGCGTCTCCGCTCCCTGTCAAGGTGGAATGGCGATGAATGCTAATAAACTGTTGTTTGTTTTTTAGCATTCACCGCCATTCCACCTTGACAGGGAGTGGAGACGCTTGCATACTGATATGTTTTTTAGCATTCGTCACCATTCCACCTTGTTAGAAAGCGGAGACACTTGCATATTGATATGACCTAAATACTGACATCTGTTTTTAACATTGGCAGTGAAGATGGATCTTTAAAAGCTCCGAAACAACTGTATGTCATTTTAACATATATTTCATTTATGCTCTTTTTACGTTGTTTATTTATTTTTAATTTAACTTTTTGTGTTATTCTTTTGCTAAATAAAACTTCGCTAGATATATATATATATATTAATTTAAATAATAATAAAAAATAAAAATTTCCAGTTTTTAATTTTTTGTTTGTTTAAATTTATAAATAAAAAGTTTGAATTGAGCAAAATAAATATATAAGATATGAAATCCATTCTTGAAATAATAATCATAATAAAATAATAATAAATTTTCGAATATTACTGCGCCCTAAACTACTGCCTCATTACTGTGATATTCAATACGACCGTCTCCACAGCATGTTTGGTTCCCCGTAAAACTCATTTTACTGCTAGCAGCCTTTGAGAAAGGAGGAAGTATCTTCGTAATTGTTGAAGCTGTTTACGGCAAAAGGAAAATCCCATCAAAAAACTTTCTGTAAAAAAAAAAAAGCGCCAAGTTCTCCTTAATGTTTCGGCTGTAAAAAGTACTGATATCTGATGTTCGCCCAAGTTAAAAGTCAAACATACGAAATCTTTCATTCAAAATGGCTTCCTGCGACTTGGCCGTTAATACATTCTAGGTTAAAAACATTAGAAGAATGTAATACTGAGAAAAATAAATTAGAATACATAATACACCCTGATTGATGTTAAACATGCCATATCTTTCATTTGAAATAAATAATTACGTCGATAAATCATTTCAAAATTAATGATTGGAAATTATGCATTTAAAAGTAATATCGGAATGCAAATAGGCGAATTCGTATGATGATATTGTAATTAAAAGCTTTGTGATACATACCATTGAGTTTCAAGAAACATTAGTTTTGATTAACCATCATTTAGTTTTACCATGGTTTAATGACCATTTTGTACGGTCTATTGTCATTAACACGAATTCCAATGAATATTTTTTTCATCAAATTTCACATTGTGTTACATTATATGAGACGTTGAGAACCAGAGTGGACCATTCTCGACAGCTGTGATCTCGAAATTATGTTTTTAAAAATGTGTATTATATTTTAGTACTTTGTACAACAAAATGCGTAACATGTTCAAAAAAATGTAGTAGACATGTAGATCATTATACATTCTTTAGAATTTCAAAAACCTTCTAAAATGCATTAACGGCCAAGTCGCAGGAAGCCATTTTGAATGAAAGATTTCGGATGTTTGACTTTTAACTTGGGCGAACATCAGATATCAGTACTTTTTACGGCCGAAACATTAAGGAGAACTTGGCGCTTTTTTTTTTTTTTTTTTTTTTTTTTTTTTTTTACAGAAAGTTTTTTGATGGGATATCACTGCTTTTTGTAGGTTTTATCAAATGTATGAAGGATATAAATATAATAAATATGTAAATGTCAAAGAATTTTAAAATTATTTTATTATGCTTTACAAATTTATATTTTTATTTGTAGTTTACATCAAAATACTAGCCGTCTCAGGCAAACAATATATTATTTCTAATATGTATGCTAAGCACTTCATCATATTACTTTTATTCATAACTAGTCGAAGTACTTGGTGCTGTTCGAGATTTTAAGAACGTTTGTGTAGAAAAATCAATTTCAAAATTAAACATGTTGCATAGATAACTTCAAAATGTTAAAATATGCCAATATTTCTATAATCATGTTTTTATCATGATTCAATACGTTCCTCAAACTCGTATGACGTTGTACTCACCTGCTGACATCTTACCTACTTGCTTTCACTATTACTCATATTGATACTCTCTTTGTATAATTCACAAACATTTGAAAAAGTCCGTTAAACTTCCAATGTCACGTTATATTAATTTTCTTTTTTAATTATCGAATGACGTCATATTAACCTGCTTTCTGTATTTACACATACTCATACTCCTTGTATTATTGAGAAATGTTTGAAAATTTCCGTTATATTACAAATATGACGTCATATTAATCTTTTTTTCCATTGCTGAAACTTTTTATTTTTATTTTCATTTTTCACGTGGAAATCTTTCAATAGAAAATTAATTATTGTAGAAAGAATTTCATTGTGGATTTTTAATTGTTGGCAACTGCTTTAACGAAAAATGTTCAAATTTAATAGGAAAAGGCGGGAAGAGTTCAATATCCTGTGTTGGTTGGTTTGGCGAGTTGTTTTTGACGATAAATGTTTGATTTGGTTGTTGCGATATTCAGTATTTGTAGTTTTAACTTAACAACTGGAATTGACCTTATCTACGTGACAACACACCTCTTTTGGCAGCAGTTTGGATTTTTTTTGCCAATCGCGCGAACCAGCACAGGATATGGAAGCTGATAGATTTTTGGTTTTTTATTATTTAAAAATTAACTCTGCATTATATTTCGATACCGGATTACTTTAGTTGCCTCGGCCGTGTTTTATTACACATACACGTAGCATTTCACAATTCTGGCTTTCAAACTGTTGATTTGTATAGAAGTGCAGACAGACAAACAGATTTTCATTTTCATGTATTAGATTTACTTGCTCAATCTTTCGCCAAATCGGAAGTTTCTGTTAGAGAAATTCTCTTTGCGATCATTGGCAGCATATCTTATATTTTGTGTTGTTATCCATTTCATCTTTATTGACAATTACCGCTTAATTTACTTAGGAATTTACGCTTCAAGTCCGTTTGCATCGTTACACTCTCTAATACGGAGATTTTTAATCCTGTTAAGTAATCTTCTGTAATTTACACTGAAACAAAGTGGTTCTTGTTAAACGCCTGTTAAGCTATCCATATTTACAGTAAACCATATTGATGCTAATTTTTTCCCTTTCATTCTAACATTGGAAAGATTAAGGAAGATTAGAAAATCTACGCACGCACTGCCGTTCTTCCATTAGAAAATCTACCATTATTCTCATCTAATCGTCTTAGATAATATGTCAATATGTCTTGGTTTTAAGATTTTAGCTAAATTTACTCGAAAACCTGAAGCTAAAATACGAGGAACCCCATTATAGAAGATTCATTCTAACGTACATATTGATAAACTGGATATATGTTATAAAATTATAATAATCTAGAACTGGCAGTTTCGATGCTTTAATTCTGAAAATTCTCTTTCTATAATAAACTTTTAAGAGAGTAAAGACTAACAATATAGTAAGAGTAAGTATAATAACAGTACAATACAATAGCAAGAGCAGATGTCTTGTGTAGTGACGAAAGATTGAAACTTTATTAACTTTCGTGCGTTATGCCATTTAATTAACCGCATAATATTAATAGATGATTACTCGCTCTAAACATTCGCAATGAAAAATAGCCTATAGCGTCAAATTCTCTCCAAGCTTTGCGACACTTAACGAAATATCGCCAAATTTGGCGGCAAAAATACCCTGTTTATGTGGACGTCATAATGATGCATATGCATATAGAGGGCTTTACAAATTTGAAAAAATCTGGTAGCCAGGTGTAAATTCTAGTCGCCAGTAAAAAAATTTAACACCCCCCCCCCCCCTCCCCGTTATTGATTTTTAAAAAGTACAAACGTTTGCTTAGGAATTAAGTCAGAAAAAATAATAACAAACATAGTTTAGAATTATTAGTTAGATAGTTTATAATAGTGCATAATAACTAAGTTTTCTAAGGAAACTTATCAAAGTTATATATTTGTGAAAAAAATAATAATAAAGGAAATATTGTAAACTCTGAATTAACCGACATGTTCGGGAAATGCTGATTGCCGTATGCTTCAAATGTTCAAATAGTTGAGTGCTACAAAATCTATATCGGATGATAGGGCATCTATAAAATAGTGAAGACGGAAAACGATTTTATGCCTATTTAACCTATCAAAATAAAAAAGTCAAATAATTCTGATTTAATTATTTCAAAATTTGCATTTAATGACATTTGCAATAGTTTTGCCAAATTAAAAATAAGTTAATTTTTTCTGTTGTTGTTTGTTTGTTTGTGTGTGTGTGTGTGTGAATATAATTTCAAATTTATTTCTTAATATTTTGTAACTTTGTAGCATCTATAATGAGATATCGTACAAGAAATTTAATTAAACGTTGTGATGCTCGCAAACTCGAGGGCTATTAACGCGTAATATTACGAGTTATTACGTAAACGTTTGTTTTCGTAGCTAAAAAGGAAAGAAAAAAATATATTTTCCCGCGCTGGATTAAATCGAAATCAGCAGCCGGCTGAGGTTTATTTTCATCCAACGATCTACAATAAGAATTAAAAAAAAAAAAAAAAAAAAAAAAAACTTTTTGAAGTGCAAGCAATGATTTTTTATTTCCATTTACTGCAGATAATAATCCAAACAATGTAATTATAAAATACTATTGAGAAACAACTCTGAACCAGACACTTATCGCCAAGACAGAGTGACGACGGCAATGATCAAAGCGTGTGGTGCAAACAGACGCGAGGCGCCAAGCATTATAAGCCGGGAAAAATATTAAAAATAATAATACATATTTTTATTAAAATGAATTATTCTTGAAATTTTAATTATGTTTTATAGATTTACTTCGAATGAATTACTTATAATCACTTATATGTTATTATTCTTTTAAAATGAATGTAATAGATTAAAAGTTTTAATTCTGAACACAAAAATCTGATTTGAAACATACAAAAAAGTAAGCATTTTTTATCATTGCATCCAATTTTTAGAAGCCACATCAGACTATTTGTTATTGAACCCCCCCCCCCTCTCCTCACATTCTAATCACATGACTAGCCGACTAGAGCGGAAAAGAAGGGCGTTTTATGTCCATGAAATGGAAAATGCCTTTTTAACTTCGCTTTAGAGAAAATGTCGTTTGTGCTCATTTTTTAGTTCAATTTTTGTAAAAAAAATAAATAAATAAAACAAAAAAAGTCAGATTAAAAAAGTTAGTCGCCATATAAAAAAAGTTGGTCGCCAGTGGCGACCTGGCGACCGCATTTGTCAAGCTGTGTGCATATATATATATATATATATATACTAGCAAGCTACGCCCGCTACGCTGGCCAATTTCTCTTAACGAATTTTTAATCAAACAAAATATTGACATTTCATAGTTCACGTTTATATTTTAACAGAATAATAAGAATACTATAATTTGTGACTCGTGCTATAGCCAATATAAACGTCAGGACACGTCGCCCTTATCATTATCTTTTCGCTATGGTACTCCATTGTGAAATTTGGTAATTTTTGAAATTCAATATTTGAAAAATGGCATAATCATTAGATTTGAAATTTATATTAAGAAATATACATTTTTTTACTTTTCAAACTCAGTTTGTTTAACAATTTTCTGACAAATGCTTTTCGAGCTATTATTTTTTTCAGTAACTTCAAATGTTTCATTTTCCGAGTTTAATCTGTGGCAAAGATTAGCGAAAAACAAAGTCGTCAGCAACGCATATCTTTATATTAAAGAGGATGTTGGAGAAGGAATTGTCACCATCACTTTTGAAATCGGTTCTGTAGTTCCAGAGATTCCATAGAAATTGTAATTTAGAATGATTTTAGAACGCTTTTCACTCATTTCACCCTCTTAATTTTCGATTTTTTAAAAATTTATTCTTAGAGAGTAACTACCATGCCAAATTTCAAGTTTCCAGCTCCTTCAATATAAAAAAAGTCGAAATTTTCGAAAAAAATTCACTCCTGCACCCCCCTGGGATTAGTGGCACCGGTATGAAATATAGCCTATGTTACAGCAGGAACTGTGACCATCAATTTGCCACAATCACTTTTGAAAACAGTTCTGTAGTTCCAGATATTCCATTGAAATTGTAATTTAGAATGTTTTTAGAACGGTTTTCGCTTTATCTCACACCTTTTAAATTTCGAATTTTTTAGAATATGTTCTTAGAGAGCATTTACATCTTATAAGTAACTACCATGCCAAATTTCATGTTTCTAGCTCCTACAGTATTAAAAAAATGAAATTTTAGAACGTTTTTCGCTCTTGTACCACCCTGGGGGTACTGGCACCGACATAAAATATAGCCTATGTTGGAGCAGGGACTGTCACCATCAATTTGCGACCATCAGTTTTGAAAACGGTTCTGTAGTTCCAGATATTCCATAGAAATTGTAATTTAGAATGTTTTTAGAACGCTTTTCGCTCATCTCACCCTTTTAAATTTCGAATTTTATTAGAATTTGTTCTTAGAGAGCATTTACATCTTATAAGTAACTACCATGCCAAATTTCATGTTTCTAGCTCCTTCAGTATTAAAAAAATCGAAATTTCAGAACGTTTTTCGCTCCTGCACCCCCCTGGGGGTAGTAACACCGACATAAAATATAGCGTATGTTGGAGCAGGGACTGTCACCATCAATTTGCCACAATCACTTTTGAAAACGGTTCTGTAGTTCCAGATATTCCATATAGAAATTATAATTTAGAATGTTTTTAGAAAGCTTTTCGCTCATCTCACCCTTTTAAATTTCGAATTTTATTAGAATTTGTTCTTAGAGAGCATTTACACCTTATAAGTAACTACCATGAAAATTTCATGTTCCTAGCTTCTCCAGTATAAAAAAAATCGAAATTTTAGAACGTTTTTCGCTTTTACACCCCCTTGGGGGTAGTGGCACCGACATAAAATATAGCCTATGTTGTAGCAGGGATTGTCACCATCAATTTGCCACCATCACTTTTGAAATCTCTTCAGTAGTTACAGAGATTACCCCCTACAAACAAACAAAAAAACAAACAATCTTTACTACTTTATAATATTAGTATAGATATATATATTTCAAATAAAATCCAGTGTGCATATATATATATATATATAAAGTTTATTAACATCATTAAAATGCACTTAAAGAACTAACAACTCACTGGAATTTTGCCAGATTGACTGAGTGCTATTGTGATTAGAATACCGACATTAGTAATAAAATTTATTTTAAGAAGTAAAAAATAGAAAAACGGACAGATAAACTAAAAGATTTGCCTTCCCAACATTTTCGGAAAAGAATATAAAAAATTCATTCTGCTTGAAACCATGTAACACCTTTAAACTCAGGCTAATTTTCTGTAATCAGGCTTTGGCGACCAACTCTGGCGTCAAATATGAGCGAGGAAATGATTGCCTAGGCAACTATTATTACTTAAATGTTTATCGTACAACAAAACACATAAATGGTTGCAACAATGCAATTAATTTAATTTGCCAATTGAATGTGTTACGAACTGTATATAGCCAAATCAGCACCCCCTATTTGAAGGGTTTAAAGGCAGAAATTCTATGTTTTCAGACTTTTCTGGTTAATTGTGTGACAAAACCTACTTACTTGTCAAATTTTATGATTCTACGACTGTTAGAAGTAACTTAGTTATTTGATGATCACCAACTTTTTAGTTATTTGATGATCCCCTGTGAGTCAGTTACAAAAAAGCCCTTTTTCGGAATCTCATATTTCGAAAAATATTAAATACAGAAATAAGAAATTTTGGAACCTATTTCAGTTTCATTATATTAATGTGTGTTAAAAAGGAAAACTCTCTAGCTCTCACCAAAACGCAGTTATGAGGGGGTGAAAAGCAGGCCGAAATGGTCAGGGAAAAGGTAGCTTACGGCCTGTGCGAACTTGGCGGACGTACTGCCGTGCTCCCAGATCAATGTTTTGATTCACTTGTAAATGTGAAAACAGTTATGAGGCAGTTTTTAATACTAAACAACAAGGAAACCCGATTGGGAAGGACATGTATATACCGTATATTACGGCGTATAACGCGCAGCTCAAACAAACATATTTAGAATCAGACATTTTTTAATCTTATTTGTGTACATACATTTAACCTTTAACTTTGTGTGTCATTCTTTTGTTGTACAAAACTTCACTATTCTTTTTTAATTGATGTAATAACTAAAATAAAAAAAATTCAGTTTTTATTTTTTTTTTAAATTTTTAATTAAAAAGTTTTAATTGAGTAAAATAATATATAAAAAACGAAATCCATCCTTGAAATAATAGTAATAATACCGATAATAGAAGAATAATAAATTTTCGAATATTACTGCGCCATAAAGCACTGCCTCATTACTCTCATATTCAATACGGCTGTCTCTACAGCATGTTTGATTTACTGTAAAACTCATTTTACTGCTAGCAGCCTTCGAAAAAGGAGAAAGTATCTTCGTAATTCTTGAATCTGTTTACGGCAAAAGGAAAATCAATGTTTTGATTCACTTGTAGATGTGAAAACAGTTAGGAGATAGTTTTTAATACTAAACAACACGAAAACCGGAATGGGAAGGACATGTATATACAATAACTTGCTAGAAATATGTATATACATATAAGTCAAACCTCGTTAACACGTACACGCTTAAAGCGAATTACTTTTAGCACGAACAGTTTCCGGCTGCCCCGCCCAGTTGTATGTAACGCATTTAAGTTCGGATAACACGAACTACTTTTAACACGAACAAATAAAGTTTCCCCTTGAGTGTTCGCGTTAACAAGGTTCGACTACCGTATATTACGTCGTAAAAAGCGCAGTTTAAACAAGCATATTTAGAACAAGAAATTACTTTATCAAAGTAAAGTGAAATCGTTACGAACAGCAAGAAGTTGTGTTTAATTAAATAAAATGTTCGGTCTGAAACTAGTTTTTATGAACCGAATGTTATATACAAAAATATACGAATGTAAAAAAAAAATATTTATTTAACGAAAATAGCGAAAACATCCATAAATAAAATTATTATTTTATTGATAATGTAATATTTTAATTGAATACTCAATACATAGCGAAAACATCCATAAATAAAATTATTATTTTATTGATAATGTAATATTTTAATTGAATACTCAATACAAATTCGTGGCAAATTGTATAATGATGTAATTATACCTGCAAACTTTTTATTCCCATTTTTTTAACTGATTTATACAGTTAAAAATATCTGAGATAAAATGAAATTTATAGTATGAAATGGGAAGCATCAAATAAGCTTCAGAATAATTTATAATAACCATAATTTTGTATTTAATTTAATTTGCATTAATTTGATACTCATTTTTTAAAAAGAAAGTTTGAGATTGATTACTTTCATAATAAGTATTAATTTATTGTTTATAGAAATGTAAAATAAATAAATAAATTTATACGTACGGAAAGAAAAACAGAATTAGTATATAATAAAAAATAAATAACAATAATAAATTCCCTTGATATTGCTAAATAAGATTTGAATTCCTTTTTGTAATGGAATTAGTAGAATAAAGAAGAGAGTGTTTTCTTTGAAATTGTTCTCTTTTTTTCTCCTTCTTAATTGAATTAATTGTATAAGATTAAAATAAAAATATTGAAATTGTTTAATAAATTTTGCTTTACTTTTTTGTTATATAAAATGAGAAAGAAATTGTTGAATAAAATTTGTTTCTTAGTTAAATTGATAATTTAAAACTTTTTCCCTTTAGTTTTAAAATAACCTTTTCTTAATTTTTTATACAATTTATTTTTAGATTTTAAGCTTGTATAATAAAATAAAACGAAATATGTGTATATTTGGCAGAAATATTGTGACGAAAGGGTATATCAAAGTAGTAAGCAACGAGAATACATGTATACAAATTCTCCCAAAATGTGTCCCCCCACCCTCCCGAACTCTAAACTTCAATAATTCATTAACTGTAAAAAATACAAACATAAAATAAGTGACACTTTATAAAAGCAGCTTGAATGCAGTAATTTAAAAACAATTCTAATTTACCGTACAAATTTATCTGTGCTTCTCGAGCCTGCAGCAAAATCTATTAGTTGTAATTTTAACTATTTTTACTTTCTTCTATCTTTACAAGATGAAAGTATTGGATTCATGAAAATTTTCGACTTCCGGTTTTCGACGGATTTATGCGTTTTAAAAGGTCCTGAACACGATTTCACTGTTTTTAGAAAATGTCTGTCTGTGAGTCTGTGACAAAAATTTTGTGGGCACTCTATCTCAAGAACTAATGCACGGAATTTAATAAAACTTTATATTCCGTTAGACCCTAATATAAATTGGTGCTGATTAGTTTTTGGTGTAAATTGCGCATCAAGTGGCGCTGCTAAATTGCATTTTTCGTGATTTTCGCAATAGCTCTAATTCAAGAATTAATGCACTGACTTTCATCAAACTTCAGATTCAGTTAGACCTTGACATAAATAAATGCTGATAACGTTTTGGTGTAGATATTCCAACAGGTGTCGCTGCTATGCTACTTTTGTCATTATTTTCACGATAACTATATCTCAAGAACTAATGCACTAATTTTCATCAAATTTCAGATTTAGTTAGACCTTGACATAAATGGATGCTGATTACGTTTTGGAGTAGATAGCCAACAGGTGGCGCTGTCATGCTGCATTTTTCGCGATTTCCGCAATAGCTCTATCTCAAGAACTAATGCACTAATTTTCATCAAACTTCAGATTCAGTTAGACCTTGACATAAATAAACGCTGATTCCGTTTTTGGTGTAGATAGCCCAGGTGCCATAAGTAGATGGCACTGCTATGCTACTTTTTTATGATTTTCACGATAACTATATCTCAAGAACTAATGCACGGATTTTCATCAAACTTCAGATTCAATTAGACGATGACATAATTTGTTGTTGATTATGTTTTGGTGTAAATCTCCCAACTTGTGGAGCTGATATGCTGCATTGTTCAGTATTTACACGATTATAGTGATAGTGATATCTCAAAAACTAATGCACGGAATTTAATAAAACTTTAGATTCAGTTAGACCTTGATATAAATTGGTGCTGATTCGTTTTTAGTGTATGCGAAACCTGTGTGAGATAGAAAAAAGTTTTGGGATTGGCACAACCGACTAGTTTGCATTAACTTCATATTTTGTAAAAGTGTCACTTATTTCAAATTTATATTTATTATAGTTAATTAATTTGTTAATGTTAAAGTTTCAAAATCATTTCTGAGGCACTAAAAACATACATATTTACAGACATCATACTCAGGCACAAAGGTATGTAATAATTGATCATGTGACGAACCTGTTTATGGACTTTTCTTCCCATAAGTCCGTTTTATTACATTATGTAATGATTCACTGCAAAACACATTTCACTGCTATCAGTCTGCAAGGGAAGGAAAAATACATTGTAAAAAGAAAGAAATTAAAAAAATACCTGTGTTGATTGTCAGAACAATTTCCGTATTTTCATTGATTTTTCATTTTTTTTTTCGATGGAAGTGATTTTGTGAGTGTGTCAATAAGTATGGATTTGAGAATATCTTTGACAGATAATGCTAAATTTTCAGTTTCTCTAAAAACTTTCGGATTTATTTTTATTATTACACTTCAAAACAAAAAAACACGTAAAATTATGGTAATTTTACTGGCAAAATACGGGAATTCATTTTAGAGTGTAAAAATTTAATAAATCTCAAAACCTTTGTGAAAACGACAAATTAACTCATTTTAGCACAAATAATTGTCAAGGAATCCATATTCACTAATTGCAGACACATCCATGAAATCAGATAAAATAAATTCTGTAAATATACGGGAATCATGCAAGAAATCAACGAAACTTTTTTTTTTTTTTTTTTTTTTTTTTTTTTTACAGTTTACACTGTTAAAAATTTTCAGCAAACTGTCCAGTCATTTGACCGTTTTTATAGAAAACGGTTACATAACCATATTTTAACTCTATTCTGACCATATTATTGCACATACTATGGTCAGAATAGAGTTAAATTACAGTTATGTAACTATTTTCTATAAAAACGGTCAAATGACTGGACAGTTTGCTGAAATTTTTTAACAGTGTATGATTCTCTTGAAAATTCAGGTTATACCAACTTATTCAATATAAAAAAAAATCTAAAACAAATATAGTTCTATAAATAATATAAATCAGTGTCTCTAAACGCTATAAAGAATAAATGAAATAGCTGAAATTGCCAAATAATTAATACACGTAATAGTAAATAATATAATGTAAGTATAAATAAATTTCAAGAAAATTACCCACAAAACGAATACGTCCATATACATCTGTATGGAAAAACTTTGATATTTAATAATATCCCAGGGAAATAATGAATGCGAGAGACAAATTCTAACATTAACATTACAGTATGAGTAATTTTAATTATTTTTGTGTGCTGTTTTCTTAGAAAAAACATTTTAGATAACCTTTTATTATTTAAATATTTTATTTAATAAATGCCCGAAATGGATTGACTTTTCACATATGGATGAAATTACACAATATGGTAACAGTTTCCTAGAACTCCACGTTCCTGAAGTTATTTAGTAATGCAAACCTCTATTCTGAATATTAGCTTGTTTTCTAAGAAGCCTCAGAAAAGCATTATTTTTAGAGCAGACAGTTTTATTCACTGCAAAACTCATTTCCCTGCTATTAGTCTACAAGAAAGGGGAAAGTATGATTCACTTGAGTATTCAGGTTATACCAACGTATTCAATATAAAAAAAATCTAAACCAAATATAGGTCTGAAAATAATATAAAACAGTGTCTCTAAACGCTATAAAGAAGATATGAAATAGCTGGAATAGGCATGAAATAAATACATATGGACACGAAATCTCCACGTTCCATAAAATTTTTGGAGAACCCGAAGTTATTTAGTAACGCAAACCTCTATTCTGAATATCAGCTTGTTTTCTAAGAAGACTCAAAAAAGCATTAGTTTTAGTGCAGACAGTTTTATACTCACTGCAAAACTCATCTCCCTGCTATTAGTCTACAAGGAAGGGGAATGTGTGATTCAATTGAATATTCAGGTTATACCAACGTTCTCAATATAAAAATTCTAAACCAAATACAGGTCTGAAAATAATATAAAACAGTGTCTCTAAACGCTATAAAGAAGACATGAAATAGCTGGAATGGGCATGTAATAAATACATTCAATTCTAAATAATGTAAATATACATACATTTGAAGAAATTTCCCTATATAACGAATAAATGAATACTTCCATACATATATCTCTGGCAAAAATTTAAAACTTAACCATATCCGGGAGATATAATGAATGCGAGAAACAATTAAAACATTAACATTACAGTATGAGTAATTTTATTTACTTTTGTGTTCTTTTTTCTTAGAAAAAATGCACTTTTATTATTTAAATATTTTATTTAATAAATGCCCGAAATGGCTTGACTTTTTCACTCAGATTCACGAAATTACAATATATGGTAACAGTGAACTCCACGTTCCATAAAATAGGAGAACCCGAAGTTATTTAGTAACGCTAATCTCTATTCTGAATATTAGCTTGTTTCCTAAGAAGTCTCAGAAAAGTATTATTTTTACTGCAGTAAGTTTGATTCACTGTAAAACTCATTTCCCTGCTATTAGTCTACAAGAAAGGGGAAAGTGTGATTCACTTGAATATTCAGCTTATACCAACGTATACTATATAAGAAATCTAAACCAAATACAGGTCTGTAAATAATATAAAACAGTGTCTCTAAATGCTAAAAAGAAGACATGAAATAGCTGGTTGGTTGGTTGGTTGTATACTGTTTAATGGCACAAAGTCGACATTTGGACATGCTGCGCCAAACAATAGTTTAAAAAATAAATAAGTAAAGATGTATAGGAAAGACAAAGCAATTACCATATATACATATGAGGTAACAAACATAAAAGATGATATATAAAAAACATGATAAACTTAATACAGATTAACAATTACAGAACTACATGATATTAAAAGGTAAATTACAACAATTCAAAATAATGGTAAACATGAGCTACGAAAAATGCTAAATATGATGATAAAATCCTGCCTGTTTTAAAAACATGAAAGTATTTTCATTGAGATTTTCTCCAAGGTCTTTGCAGTTAAAATCCGTACAGACTGTAAAGAAAAGATTAAAAACAAAGTATATAATCTCCAAATAATGCAGGATAAAAACAGGTTTATTTGAAATACAGATTATTATTTAAAAAAAAATTGTAAAATCACATAGGCTCAAACTCTTCAAAAACAGTATTTTCCTTCACCTGCGTCCCAGTCATAACTGTATGAATCTGATTCCATAGCCTTCCACATAGTGACTCAGCTGTTTGGAATCCTTCATATTAAATAGAGATTACTTCATTTCTTGTTTTTCTTCTTCACAGTATTCCACTGTGAAGAGGCTCTAGTTCAGATTTTTTTTTTCTTTCTGAGCATATTTTTTTTTGTTTTACTCTCTGTATAGGGGAAACATCAGGTTTTTGCAATTTCTCTGCAAAAGGAACAGAAGTTTTCTTTGACTCATGTTCAGTTGGCATTTTAGATTGACTTGAAGGTTTATGTGACCGACGATTAGGATATTCTATTTTAATAGGTTCTGATGAAGGTAGCCAAAGTTCTAGTGCAGACGTAGCTCTCCAAGTTGTGGCACATTGAACATCATGAGTTTTTTTCTTTATAGTGCTGGATGGTAATGTCTCAGGAGAATCGCTTGGTAGAAAAGAGAAATCAGTTTGGGTGCTTATGTGCTTTACGGATTTTGATTGATGCTTGAGTAAACTAGAGTAAGAAATTCCGACAGATGGAGTTCTGGATTCAACAATTTTGCGAGCTTCAGAATAAAAAAGTTTGTGAGTAATTTTAACAGCAAGAATTTCTTTTTCACTGATCCACCTTGGACAAGAGCGGGAGTATGCTGCATGGTCATCTTTACAGTTTGCACAGCGTTCAGCTTTATGGCAAGGGTTACTTTCATGGCCGACTTCTGAACATCGTGCACATGTAACAGAACCACAACATGTAGTTTTATTGTGGCCATAACGTTGGCATTTAAAACAACGAAGAGGGTTAGGTGTATAAGACCGGACAGGGCAGCTCAGGTATGCAGTTTTAATTCTACTTGGTAGAGTAGGGCTATTGAAAGTCAGAATAAAGTGCTTCGTAGGAAGAACTTGCTCATTCCAACGGATAGTGATACGGCGTACATCTATAACATTTTTATCTTTTAAATTTTGTAGGAGCTCTTCTTTAGTGAAGAATGAAAGCTCTGGTTCTGATATTACACCACGGCTTGTATTGAGCGTCTCATGGAAATGGACATATATAGGAAAAGAACCTATTGTTGTGCAATTTGAGAGAAACTACGAGTGGCTGGCTGAAGAAACTTTTACCAGTAAATCCCCAAACTGCATATTTTTAATTGAATGGCCATCTCCAAAAACAGACTGAAATGTTTTTCCAATAAGAAATGGTGAAGTTCTTTTAAAAGAATTATTAGAAAGACTATAATTACAAAATAAAAACGAGTGAATGAAGTGTTTTGTACAACTTGTTGCTCTCCACATGGGAGAGAAATAGAACAAAGTGAAGTACTTCCATCCATATTAGAGAGAAAAAACAATTTAGATACCGGCAGCACCACCCACTACAAAAGACCAACAAGGGAATGCACAATCGTGCACCAGTGCTAACCAGGGCCCTTACGACCACTAGACACAATTATGTCAGTCTCCACCCTTAACGAGATGACTAGTATGTGACTGCTCATTTGATCCCCAGCCAGTGACATGTCAGCTGACAAGTCGATTGATGTATACGGGACCAATATGCACTCTTGTTTACCTGAAGCAGAGGCCAAAGCAGTGTGTTGGTTTCGCTCAACTGCCAGGATCCACTTTTCCAGGGACACGAGTTTCCACGCATGGCAAACATGTGGGTGGTTTGCTATTCTCCATAAGTCGATATAAACAGGATGATATCGGCTTATGCAGAATCGCCCTCACCTCAGAAGAGGAAGCCAGAATGAGAGTGAAACAAAGAGGAAAGATTAGACAAGAAAATGGAAAGGAAAAAGAAAAAAGAAAGATCGCTCACACGCCCGGGGTAGCAAAGCCCGTGAATACCTAAAAAGGTGGACAGGAAATAGCTGGAATAGGCATGAAATAAATACATGATAGTACTAAATAATGTAAGTATCCATACATTTGAAGAAAATTCCCGATATAACGAATAAATTAATACATCTCTATAAATTAATACATATATCTCGGTAAATCTCTGGTAAAATTTTAATACTTAACAATATCAGGGAGATATAATGAATGCGAGAAACAAATTCTAACATTAACTCTAGAGTATGAGTATTGTATTTTTAATAGCTTTCGTATCCCTTTTTCCTTAGAAAAAGTACACTTTTATTATTTATGTATTTCATTAAATAAATGCATGAAATGGCTTGACTTTTGCACTGAGATTCATAAAATTACGCCATATGGTAAGCTTGAACTCTACGTTCCTCAAAATACAGACCCCGAAGTTATTTAATAACGCAAATCTCAATTCTGAATATTAGCTTGTTTTCTAAGAAGTCTCAGAAATCTAGTAGTTTTTTTACAGTAAGTTTGTTCCACTGTAAAACGCATTTCACTGCGTTTAGTCTGCAAGGGAAGGGAAAGTATGATTCACTTGGTTATACTAACATATCCAAATATAAGTCCTTAAATAATATAAATCAATGTCTCTAAACGCTATAAAGAAGACATGAAATAGGTGGAATGGGTATGGAATAAATACACGTAATAGTAAATAATATAATGTAAGTAGGCATGCATTTCCAGAAAATTCCCCACATAACGGATAATTTAATACTTCCATACGGACTTGCTACTACTATTACCACTACTACTGCTTATTTACTTACTACTAGGGGCTGATACTACTTCCACAATATAATGTTTCCATCCTCTCTGGAAAATTTTTGATATTTAATTATATCCCGGGAAAATATCGAGAAACAAATTCTAAATTAACCGTTACTTTACGAATAATATTTATTGCTTTCGTGCGATTAAAAAAGTACACTTTTAACTATTTCACTCAATAAATGCACCAAATGATTGACTTTTGCACTGAAATTCATAAAATTACGCTTTATGAAACCGTAAAATTTACGTTCCGTAAAATTCAGACGCCCAAGTTTTTAGCTCACAGGCTATCAAAACCTGAGAGTTAATGTGCCCACGTGTTCTGTATGTATGCATGTACGTATATATGTACGTATGTATGTATGTACGTAACGCGATAACTCTTGATAGAAATATCCGTTTTGTTTAAAATTTTGTTTATAGGTTTCTTGTGATAAGGCGCTTCCCTGATTAGTTTTGGGGATTCATTGATTAAGTATAAAGGGAGGAAATTAGACCCTCCCCCCCTTAATTTAGATAAATGGGTTTTTCATGCAGAATTATCCGATTTGCTTCAAATTTTCTATATGGGTTCATTGTGATAAGGCTCTTCCCTGATTAGTTTTAGGGGTTAATTGGTTAAGTATAAAGAGGGGAATGAGGGACTAATCTTCCCATTAATTTAGATAAATGGGTTTTTCATGCAGAATTATTCGATTTGCTTCCAATTTTTTATTCATTGCGATAAGGCCTTTCCCTGATTAGTTTTGGGGGTTCATTGGTTAAGTATAAAGAGGGGAATGAGGGACTAATCTTCCCATTAATTTAGATAAATGGGTTTTTCATGCAGAATTATTCGATTTGCTTCCAATTTTTTATTCATTGCGATAAGGCCTTTCCCTGATTAGTTTTGGGGGTTCATTGGTTAATTATAAAGGGGGGGATGGGGCTAATCTCTCTCTTAATTTATTGTCGATTTCTTTATTTTTCGAGTGGCATTATTCTTTGAAATAAGAGTATACTATACAAATAGTATGAATAATGACCTCTGAGGTCAATGCCACCAGTTTAACTAGGCACTTTTCTTTTTATTTAATTATATTCTGAATATTAGCTTGATTTGGAGAAGTCTCAGGAAAACTGAAAAAAAAAATGGATGTTGGATTAGATTTCTGGAAAATTTGCCACTGTGCGTTGGAGAAAAAAAAATTGGAATTGTACACTTATTATTTTTTATCTTGTTTATTTGGGATGACCTTTTAAAATGTGGATATACATTAATTGACATAAAAAAAAACTATATTTAAAAAACTCATCCCTATTGTTAATGAAAATATTTAATACTTTCTTTTTATTTTATTTTATTTTTTACTTATTTATTTTTTTTAAATCTTACGTTTACAAAAATTTGCAGTTATTTGCGTATTCTTTTCTTGTACAACTGTTAAAAATATTCAGTTTACACTTATATACAGCCAAATTAAACTAATTATAGAAAACTGAAAGATATTTATTTGAAATTCTTTTTTTTAATTTTTCTATTAATTGAATTAATTGCATCAATAAATAAATTAAAGCTGTTAAACGTATTAATTAACCATAACATTTAATGTGTTAATGAATTAAATTTAATGCATTACTAAATTAAATTCGCGATTTTTTTTTCCAAAGATTGTTAAATTATTTTTATTTTATTTTATCACATAATCTTTATTTTAATATCTCAATTTATGATTGACAAAATAGATATTATAAAACATATATAAGATAAATTTTATAAAATACAGATATAACACCAACAATGATATATTTTAATCAGTTCACTATGTTTACGTGAATATTTTTATTCTATTGGGAATGTAAGCTGTGAAGGGACTTTCTTCTGTAATAATAATAAAATAAAAACGAAACATGTATTTGTTTGGCTCTGGAAACTGTTCCACACTTTCTGGAAAATGATACATCAAAGTAATGAGCAACTAGGCTTTAGAGATAAGAATTCGAAAACTAGTTTCTGACTGTTGAAAAGTGAGTTATTTTTACCCTAGATAGAGTGTTTTTTTTTTCATCTTTATTTTTATTTTCTTCCTATAGCAGAGCTTACAGTTTCTGATTCATATAGCATGCTTCAACATAATTTGAACGATTTTTACTTATATTTCACTTATTAAGTGTAAAAGAATAAAAAATATTTTACACATGTGTAATGTAAGGTATTAGTTAACCATATTGAGTTGATTAGTTAAATTTAACACATTAATTAAATTAAATTCGCGTTTTTTTTTTTAAGTTGTTATTATTATATTTTAAATTTATAACATAAGCTATATTTTTAGATTTCAATTTATGTTTGACAAAATAGATAATCTAAAAGATAGATTAATATATATATATATATATATATATCATAAAATACTGATGATACGTCAAAGTAAGGAGTAACTAGACATTAGAGATAAGAGCTCGAAAACTTGTTTTTGACTGTGGAAGGGCAAGTTATTTTATCCTATACAGAGTATTTTTTTTTTCTTTTTATATTTTTTGCTCCCCATGGCATAGCTTACACTTTCTGCTTCTGCATTTTTGACTTTGTTCACCGGCGAAATTTAAAGTTAAGTTATTTCATTCATGAGCTTATTCATGAGCTTATTTCTCACACATGATGTTATTGTTTTATTGTATTTTATTTATTGTATTGTTGATGTTATTGTTAATGTATTCTGTGTTTCAACATAATTTTAACAAATTTTACTTATTACATGTCATTTATAAAGTGTAAAAATATGAAGTAATTTTGGACATATGTAATGTAATATATTAGTTAACCGTTATATTATTGCGTTGATTAGTTAAATTTAATGCATTAATTACATTAAATTCGCATTTTTCATGTTGTTAAATGTTGTTGTTTTTTTTCAATTTATAACATAAGCAATCTTAATTTATGATCAACAAAATAGATATTCTAAGATATATATTTAAAAACATAAATTTCATAAAATACAGATATAACTACAACAACGAAATATTTTGATCAGTTCCGTATGTTTAGGTTAATATTTTTATTCTACTGGGAATGTAAGCTGTTTAGGGACTTTCTGCTGCAATAATAAAATAAAAAACGAAACATGTATTTATTTGGCTCTGAAAACCGTTCCAAACTTTCTGGAAAATGATACATCAAAGTAATGAGCAACTAGACATTGGAGATAAGAATTCGGAAACTTGTTTTTGACTGTCGAAGTGCAAGTTATTTTATCCTATATATAGCGATCTTTTTTTATTTTAATACTTTTTGCTCCCCATGGCAAGGCTTACAATTTCTGCATCTGGGATTTTGACTTTGTTCATTGGGGACATTTAAAGTTTAGTATTTTTAATTTATGAGCCTATTCACTCATTTCTCATACACAATAATTTTATTGTTTTGTTAAACTAGAAATATAGCGTGTTTCAACATAATTTGAAAAATTTTTACTTATTCCATTTAAAAATGTAAGAATAAGAAGTAATTTTATGCATGTGTAATGTAACATATTAGTTAACCATTAAGTTATTGCGTTAATTAATTAAATTTAATGAATGAATTAAATTAAATTCGCGAATAATTATTATCTTTTTAAATTGTTAAATGATTTTAATTAACATAAGCTTTATTTTTAATGTAAGCATTATTTTTAGATCTCAATTTATGATTGACAAAGTAAGATATTCTAAAAGATACTCGTATATTTAAAAAAATGTAAATTTAATAAAATACAGGTGTAACTGCAGTACTGAAATATTTTAATCAGTTCAGAATATTTAAATTAACATCATTCTATTCTAAATATAATATGTGAAGTGACTTTCTGCTGTAATACTAAAATAAAAATCGAAACATGCATTTATTTGGCTTAAAAACCTTTCCACAGTTTCTGAAAAATGATACATCAAAGTAATGAGCACCTAGACTTTAGAAGTAAGAGTTCTAAAACTTGTTTTTTACTGTCGATTTTTAAGTTATTTTAACATATATAGAGTTTTTTTATCTTTATTTTTTTAAACCTATTACAGAGTTGAAAGTTTTTGATTCTGCATTTTTGACTTTGTTCATTGGCGAAATTTAAAATTAAGTTATTTAACTCTTGAGCCTATTTATTCATTTCTCACAAGTAGTATTTTTAATGTTTTGTTAAACTAGAAATATACCGTGTTTCAACATAATTAGAACGATTTTTATTTATTATATTTCATTTATAAAGTCTCAAAATAAGAATTAGTTTTAAATACGTGTAATGTAACCATTGTTCCAAATTAAAGAGTCTTTTATTAAAAAATATACTAGATTTTTCGAAATACAAACTTAGTTTTATTTAATTATAGAATGTCTGTCATTAAGTAAAGCAAAGATTACCATTCGAAAATTCTGGTACATTTTTTGAATAAAAACCCAGCTCTATATTAGCAACACTGAATGTGAAAGTCAAGGTTTAAGTGCGTGTAATTATCGTAAACTGCATTTCACAAGTATCCCTGTAGAGTCCTGCACGGGTCTGGTGGTACCCGACTCGGACCTGAAATTTCTGCTTTTAAAGTCAACCCGAAATCCGACCTAAACCTAACCAAAAAAAAAAAAATCGTCAACCTGAAATCCGACCCGAACCCTATATACACTTCAACTCGAACCCTTTTAACCGAACTCAAAGTGAAAGAAAATTATCCATATTTTAATATAATTCTGAAAAAAAATTTTACAATTGTATCTCTACTATAATTTTTATATTTTTTGTATAAAATGGAACACATATACACTCATTACTATTCAATATATATATGTAGGATTTCAGTTTGAACACTTCATCTCCTTTATGACGTAAATGATCATCAAATTAACTGACTCTCTAGTACTATTACTATCCATGATTTAAATGCACGAGTTATAAATATTTTGGATCGCGAGATCAAGATTTGAACATCTTCAAAATTGGAAAAGAGCCAGTCTTCTAATTTTTATTGTGAAGCAAGCTTGGAAATGAAAAATATCCAGTAAAGGCGCTGTTAGGCCTAGTTGTTTGCTTTGGTAAATAAAAATATTATATATGTTTGGCGAAAAGTGGATTAGTTGAAAAGAAATTGCTATTCAAGTACTGTAGAATTATATTTCTAGGACTGTATTAAAGTTCATATTTTGTTATTCATCGTCTATTTGTGCATATCAAAGTGTCGAAGCCTAACCTGAAACCGTCTAAATCCGAATATTTTAAGTCAACCCGAGCCGAAACAAAAAAACAGATCCTGCCTCAATCTGACCCGACCTGAACTGCGGGTCTTTTAAAATCGGTTACACGACCCGATAAAGGACTCTAATGTGATCAACCTTCATTATTCAACAAAGTTCACCCAGACTCTTTCACAGCAGTATTCTTTTCAATGGTTTGCCCGCAGCATTTGCTGTTCATGCTCATTTAGGTCAAGCGGTGGACAGTGGTCCGAATTATGTTCGTAGAGAGAAAAAAATTTACGAGTGATATTTTAGTGGAGTAAAAATGTTTTGGTATTTCTGTGGTAGAGCTTAATCTGATAACAGTATAGTGTAAGGAAAAATATTTTCGTTATTCGAGAGAATAAAATAATATTTTGTACTTGATTTTAATTTAGTTATGTTTGAAAAAAGTAGACAAACTATACTTTTTAAGTTTTGCAAATTAATTAATTTACTCTACGGGTCGTAATGCGAAGCACTTTAATGCATGAAACCGAAATCTTTATATCCTAGAGCACATATCAATATCTGCAGAAGCATGCAGATTTTTGTATGCCAACATAAACGTACAAATTTACAATCCCAAAAATAATCAGCTAAAAGACAATATAAAAATCTATTTTCAAATTTAATAATAACAACAACAACAACAAAAAATTGAACTTATTTTAATAGACATTTCATTAGAACGAAATATTTTTTTTTAAATATTAGTTTCGGAAAATGTAACAAGTGAAAAATAGTAAATAAATAACACGCCTGATACACTTGTAAAATTTTTTTGCTGGGTTGAATCAACTTTTGGTGCTGCAATAGCTGAAACCATAAGATGGTGAAATTTCGTCCGAGCATTTGGAGCAGTAGTTCAACCATAGATCCAAATGTTAGAACGATATTTCAGCATTCTATGGTTGCAGAACCCAGAACAAAATTTTTAATATTGTTTCCGACGCGTCATTTATGTCATTAATAACACGCCTGATACACTTGTAAAATTTTTTTGCTGGGTTGAATCAACTTTTGGTGCTGCAGTAGCTGAAACCATAAGATGGTGAAATTTCGTCCCAGCATTTGGAGCAATAGTTCAACCATAGATCCAAATGTTAGAACGATATTTCAGCATTCTATGGTTGCAGAACCCAGAACAAAATTTTTAATATTGTTTCCGACGCGTCATTTATGTCATTAATAACACGCCTGATACACTTGTAAAATTTTTTTGCTGGGTTGAATCAACTTTTGGTGCTGCAGTAGCTGAAACCGTAAGATGGTGAAATTTCGTCACAGCATTTGGAGCAATAGTTCAACCATAGATCCAAATGTTAGAACGATATTTCAGCATTCTATGGTTGCAAAATCCAGAACAAAATTTTTAATATTGTTTCCGACGTGTCATTTATTTATTAATTTACTTTTGTTCATTGTGTTGCATTTTTCGAAATTAATATTTAGAAAAATATTTTGTTATGATGAAATGTCAATGAAAATAATATTAAAGGGAGGTAAAATAGGAGCACAATGTTTGTTTTTTTTTTTGGAAAATTATTTTTTATGGGGGCCGGAGTGGAAGTAGTAGAAGGTTTCAGATTTTTTTTTTTCACAGCTTTGACAATATAAGAAGGATTGAAATCTCTGTTAATTGCTACGAATTTTAAATAATTTAATTCTTTAGAAAGTGAATCAGCATAACAAATATTGAGTGCATGAAACACATATGCGTGTAAGGCTGCCATTTTTTGTTTAGTAGGGTGGTTTGACAAGGCATGCGGATACATTAACATGGCAAAGCTTTTTATGAAAACGGAAGTTTGAAAATGGCATTCAAACCTCGTAACTAATACATCAAGAAATAAAAATATCGTTATTTCCAGTTTAAGCAGTGAACTGAATGTGATAGTAAGGTTGTTTTACAAAGTATGTTGGTATTAACACGCCAAACATTTTTCTGAAAACGAAATTTAGAAAATGTGATTCGAACATTGTTAGCAATATCTCGAACAAAGAAACTTCATTGCCTCTACCCCACATATTATTTCTGTAACCCTCGGTCCTTATTGACAGCTTTATAGCTTACTATTGTCATCCCCCTTCTTTCCTATTCGTTTTTGAATTTACATCATGGAATTAAATATTTCTTTGCAGAAGTTATTTTAACCCTTGTTGGGCTTATTCTCTCTGTTAATGCTCACCTGATGATGAGATCTGCTATTAAATTGCTCTTGAAACTATAGGCATATGTTATTGATCTGGAGGAAAAAAGAAGATCATATCCATATATCATTGACTTGACTGCAACACAGCTATAGACAGAAGCATTTTCATTGGTGAATACAGATATCCCCACACACACTTCACATTCTTAATCATTTCGCTGACCAGCCACGCTTCGGTGACATTTAAATAATTTCGTCTAAAACATTTTCTCGCCGATACACGTTCGTCGAAAGCTAGAGTATCAGTAGAAAATACACATTTACTCACATCTTTACGGTAAATGAGATAACTTCTTTCATTAACACCACATTTCGAATTCTGAGAATAACAAGTCTGACATGTTGTACTATATGTAAATGATTTTATAAAATTTTTATTTGCAGCATTTTCCTATGCAATAATAGTTAAAGGTGTTGCCATTGAATGTATTCAGAGGAACATATATTAGTCGTATATTTTTCTAACAACTGCTTGGAAATAATATATTTATGAATTATAAATAGCAATGTAAAAACTGACCTTTTAACTATGATTATGGATATATTTCCTATTCTCAAACCAATATTTAATTTATTGGGTATATTGGGACCCAATATTACGTTAATATCGTAATAATGGAAATTTTTTGGAATTTTTATGGAAATACTTCCATAAAATAATCATTTAGAGTCAATATTAGCTGCTCGTGAAAATATTGGTCTTGACATGGCAAAATATTTCTTACCAACATTGGTGTAACATTGGCAAGTTGTAAACATCCCAATATCGGGTCAATATCTCACGCGAACATTGCCAATATTGGCGCAAATGTAACCATTGCCAACGATATTGGTTGAATATTGTTTCGCTAATAGGATTTCATTGAACCTTTTATTTTATTTAGCAACTATTGTAATACACTTATTATGAATTAATTAATTAATTTAGAAGACAGAAAAGATTTATCCTTTTAAGAGCAGCAAAATGTAAAACGATTTGTTCTTAGAAAGTCAATTAACAAAAACTACTTCGAAGCAACTTAAATCAATACTAGCGATAAACTAAAGGGGAAATAAATACTGTTTCACCTAAAGCTCTGTTTTAGATGTTAAAAATGTACCGAACTTCTTTTATTTCCATTCGAAAAATATCTTTCATTATTAGAGTTGACTATTTTTATTATAAGAAGAATTATAATCGAATATAATAATCGGTCTTTTGCTAAGGAAATGATATATGTTACTGAACATATTATTTTACTTATCAACCAGTAATAAAATACAAGCAATTCTTTATTTAATTTAGAAGACAGTAAAATATAACTCTTCTAGGAGCACCGAATTCTAAAATGTTTTTGTTCTTTGAAATTTATTAGACAAAAACTATCTAGGAGCAACTTAAATCAATGTCAGCGTTAAACTAAAGGCAAAATTAATGTTGCTTAACCCATAACTGTATCTTAGATGTTAAACATGTATCGGACTTGTTTAATTTTGGTTCAAAAAGAATCTGTGAATACTACCGTGGGTTGTGTTTTAGTAATAAAAATATAACCTATAACGAACGCTTGGCTATGGTTGTGGTTATATTTTATCGTAGTTAACAAAAAATAGTAAAAGCAAACTTAGTTTTTCTAAGAATACGAAAACTATTTTGTTTTTAGAATGTTATTTAATAAACAAAATCTACCTCGAAGCAACTTAAATCAACACTCAAGTTAAATTAAAGGCATAGTAAATGTTGTTTCAATCTTAGCTGTATGTTAGACGGTAAAAATGCATCGTTCTTGCTTCATTTTAGCTCTAAAACAGTGGTTCCCAACCTTTTTTTAGCCGCGCCCCACCAAAACATCTCTAAAATGATGATGCCCCCCCCCCCTCCCACTATAACATATAATTCTCATAAAATTTTAAAAGAATTTACTCCTGACAGAGTAAAAAGCATTTAACATTGATCCTGAAACGTGCCGAAGGTAATGGAAGAATCAAATATTTTTTATAATCATCTGATACTCCTCGTAGTTTACTGGCATACGGTCGCCACGTATGCGTGATGTATAGAGTGCTCAGAATCCTTGATTAGAAAAATCAATAACTTTGAATAAAACATTTTTGTCCTATTTAATCACAGAATTTCTGTGATTAAATTACTAATCAATTTCTAATCAGAATGAAACGTGATAAAAGATTCGGTAAAGGAAGGTCGTCAAGTAATTGTTAAATATACACTTAAATAGTTTCATGTGTAAAATTGATTTTCATGTGACATATTGCAGTGCGACTCATTCAATAATCGAAAAGTTGTTTAAAATTCTAAAATACTTCTAAATCAGAAAAATTATAAGGAATTTTTAAATATATAAAAGTATCTAAATATCTTAAAATGTTTTTTCCTATAATTATTCTGGTAGGATTGTATTTAAAACTTTTGAATGGATACTTTTTAAAAATTGAATAAAAAACTATTTTTTTTAAATTTTGTTTTTGAAATTTGAATGTGTAACTTTTATTTTCAGTCTACAACATTACTATTAGAAAAAAAATTCAGAAGGTATGGGTTCACAGAAATTCTGAATTGTCCCCTTGAAAAGTTAAATTGCCCCCCTGAAAAGTCAAATTGCCCCCCTGTGGGGCGTACGCCCCCCGTTGGGAACCACTGCTCTAAAAGAATCCGTCAAAGCTTGAATTAATTATTTTAACAGTAAGAAAAAATGTAACCGAATATAATAATAATATACCGAATCTATGTTTGCCTATATGTATGGGTATATTTGGTCAAATTTATACTTTATTTAACAACCAGTTATAAAATAGGAAATTTCCCTATTTAATTTAGAACACATCAAACATAACATTTCGAAGAGGATAAAATTTTAAACCGTTTATGTTCTTTGAAATTTATTTAATAAAAACAATCTCGAAGCAACTTAAATCAATATTAGTGTTAAACTAAAGGCAAAATTTGTTGAGGTGTGTAACCCTGAAAATAACAATTCTCTCAATATATTTTAAACAAGAAACTTTTCCTTTTTTGCGTTTTGTGGTGTGCACGTGTCGACAATTAACAAAGATGCATACTTGCAGTTTTTATACTCCTACGCTTACACGTGCTGTGATCGCATATACTCTGTTGTTCCGAGTTTAGGCTTTGAACTTTTTCGATGTTTCTCTCTCAGTTCATGTTTAACTGTCTTTGATGTAACACCTATTAAAATGCTCACCGAGAAGATATTTTATTTCTCTTGGTTTACATATATTGTAATGTTAATTTAATCAAGATATAAAATTCTAGTTTTTCCAAGCAGACTCGCTGGAATATTCTAACAAGGAATTTACACTAAAATACATATTTATACAATATTAATAATATTATTTTTATTTCTTCAAGTAGTAACGTTCCATGTTGTACGTACATTCGATGAATAATCTTCGAAGATCTATCGTGAATATACGGTGAATGAAGGTCGCGCATACGTTGAACGAATACTGAAGGATTATGGTGGGTCTCTGCGCTACTAAAACAGGTAAGATATTATTTTCCTGTCTAATTTTATTAAATATGAAGATAGAAAAGAGATAAATATTTGAACGCACTCACATTATAGTAAGGTATTATATATATTTATAATAGATTATGAGACTTATGTGTGCTAAAATCTTTACTTGAGTGCGAATAGAAGAATTTAACAAACATTGTGCTGATATAAATATTTTGCTACACTTATATAAATAAAGGAATGAAGTAGCAATAGCAATATTTTGAATAACAGAAATAAAATAATACCACTGAATTATTATTTCATCGAATTGTCAAACATTTATATTATATTATATAAGATTTTGTGTTATCTATATAATAATAAAAATGAGTATTCTAAAGGATACTGTCATAGAAAAATTAAATTCGAATAACTACGATATTTGGAAATTCCGTGTAGAAATGTACTTGCAAAAAGAAGATCTTTACGATGTAATAATAAACGAGGCCCCAAATCCCGTCACTCCCGAGTATACAACAAAAAATAGAAAAGCTAGAGCAATTATAAACTTGCTAATAGATGACGACCAAATTATACACACCAAAAACCTAGAAACTGCTAGGGAGGTGTGGAATGCGCTTAAGAATGTGCATGAAAGATCGAATTTAAGCAGTAAATTATTCCTATTAAGGAAATTATATTCTAGCAGGTTAGCCGAAAATGGCAACATGACTGAACACTTAACCAAAATTTATCAGTTACGCGACAAATTAACTGCTATTGGTGAAACTATTAATGATCAACACCTGGCGGCTTTACTGTTATGCTCTTTACCTGCTAGTTATGACACGTTGATATGTGCTCTTGAGGCACGAAATGACGATGAACTGACCCCAAATTTTATTCGGGGAAAGTTAATGGATGAATACGATAAACGACAAAATAATGTCGAAAATACGAACAGTCACTCTGCCTTAAAAGTCAAATTCCCAATGCAAAAAACAAATAAATTTTGTCGTTACTGTAAGAAAAATTCCCATAATATTGAAGAATGTTGGAAATTAAAAAATAAAACCTATGAGAAACCGAAAATGAAAAATTACGGGAATAAACATTATGGTATGCCTAATAAGTCAGCCGTATGCTTTCAAGACAATGTAGGCGCGAATAATTCTAAAACCAAAAACTTTGATAGGGAAAAGCATGCTGATAAAAATTTAACATTTTTTATAGGTAACGGTTCGAAAGACCTCTGGGTTATTGATTCAGGGTCTTCGGCCCATATTTGTAATGACAAAAGTAAATTTCATGATTTTAATTATGATACATCTAATGTAACTATCGCGAATGGTCAAGAATTAAATTCTGACGGCTACGGATCTGTAAAATTAAATACTGTTATGTCAGACAATACGAGAAAAACCATAACACTAAAAAATGTTTTATATGTACCGGAGGTAGAAACAAACTTAATTTCTATAAAACAAGCTACCGAAAATGGTTGCGTAGCTACATTCGAAAATAATATGTGCAAAATAACTCACGAAGGCGTAACATACCTTGAAGGATTTGTAAACAATAATTTGTATGAAAGTAAAGTTAAACCTGATTCAATTCAAAATGTAAATATGATTAATCACTGTGAAAAGAAAAATTGTTTACATAAGTGGCACGTAAGGTTAGGTCATAGAAATGTTAACCACATAAAAGAATTAGTTGATAAAAACATGGCATCAGGGATTCAAATTGATAAATGTAAACACAGCATTGAATGTGAAGTTTGCCTTGCGTCAAAACTTACTGATAATCCGTACCCCAAAACCGCTAGTTTTAGAGCTACGAGGGCAATTGAGCTGGTTCATAGTGACCTGTGCGGGCCCATGCAAACTGCAACGGTTGGGGGGAAATACTATTTTCTAACTTTCATTGACGATTTCAGTCGCTTTACTATTGTATATTTATTAAAAAATAAATATGAAGTTTTCTCAAAATTTAAGGAATACGTAGCGATGACTGCAAACAAATTCGGCAGAAAGGTGCAGGCAATTCGGTCCGATAACGGGGGGGAGTACACAGGGAAGGAATTCGAAGAATATTTGAAAAATGAGGGAATTGATCATCAATTTACCGTACCATACTCCTCACCGCAAAATGGAGTCGCAGAGCGTAAAAACCGCAGTTTAGTGGAGATGGGACGCTGTCTTCTTAAGGAAAGCGGTTTACCTAATTCGTTCTGGGGGGAAGCCATTTGCACAGCGACGTACATTCAAAACAGGCTCCCAACTTCATCATGCGATCGGACTCCATATGAAAAATGGACTGGTCGTAAACCAGATCTATCTAACATTAAAACTTTTGGTTGCCGCGCTTATGCATATATTCAAAAAACCCATAGGGGAAAATTGGACGATACCGCACGACCGGGAATTTTTGTCGGCTACGACAATAGAAGTAAAGGTTACAGGATTTGTACAGATGGAAGGAAAATTGTTATAAGTCGAACAGTAAAATTTTTAGAGGATAAGGATAATGACTTAGTCAAAAATAATGAATCAAATGAAAATAAAGAAATGCAAAGCGAGAATAATCCGCGACCAAAATTACAACTAATTAATGAGGAAAATAATAGCATCGAAATTGAAATGCAAGATCAGGATGCGAACACAAACTTGACAGGCACCCCACAGGATTTACCACGTAGGTCGAACAGATCTAACAGAGGGGTTCCTCCTGATAGATTCGCATTTTTAATAAATGACGTTAGGATAAATGAGCACAAATGCTGGGATGACATAATAAAAATGCAAAATCCCCTGGAAAAGGAAAAATGGATAAATGCTACGTTAGACGAAATAAATTCGCTTAAAGAAAACTGTACTTGGGAATTAGTTGAGGCCCCACCAGGGACAAAAGTAATTGGAAGCAAATGGGCGTTTAAATCGAAATACAATAGTCAGGGTCAAATAGAAAAGTACAAGGCGAGGTTAGTGGCTAAGGGATTCTCCCAGAAATATGGAATTGACTACGACGAGACTTTCGCCCCCGTTGCGTCTCATACTACGATAAGAAGCTTTTTGGCAATGGCATTGCATAAAAACTTAAAACTTAGGCACATCGACATTAAGACGGCTTTCTTACATGGGGAATTGCAAGAGGAAGTATATATGCGTCAACCCGAAGGGTATGTAGCTCTCGGAGAGGAACACAAAGTTTGTAAACTGAAAAAGGCGCTCTATGGTTTGAAACAAGCCGCGAGAGCTTGGAATTTAAAGATACACGATTCGTTATCAAAATTAGATTTTCACCAAAGCTCGATAGACAAATGCTTGTATAAACGAACCACAAATAACAAAACGATTTATGTAATTGTTTATGTTGATGATCTCCTCATTGCCGGAGAAAGTCAAAACATTGATAAACTTATATGTCAATTAAAGAAAGAATACCCTGTCACGGATTTAGGTGATGCTAAATATTATCTAGGCATAAACATTAATCGCCCTAACCAAAACACTATGACTCTAGATCAAATAAACAAAATTCATGAATTAATAATCAAATATGGTTTGGAAAATTCAAAACCAACAGATACACCCATGGAACCCGGATTTGTTAAATTAACCGATGATGAAAATCTCTTACCGGATAATGTAAATTATAGACAGGCGGTCGGCGCACTACTTTATATCTCGACCGTATCCAGACCGGATATTAGTGCAGCCGTTAATATCCTGTGTCGGAGAAATGAAAATCCCAGAGCAAAAGACTGGGAAGCTGTTAAAAGAACCATTAGATATTTAAAAACAACTATCGATTTAAAGTTAACATATACTAATTTTGATGAACCTGTCTTGAGGGCATACGCAGACTCTGATTGGGCAAACGACCCACTTGATAGGAAATCTACGTCAGGAAATGTGTTTCTACTTGGCTCCAATCCGATACTATGGTCATCTAAACGTCAAAAGTGTTTAGCTATGTCTTCAGCTGAATCAGAATTCATATCTGCCGCGAGTGCAGCGCAAGAAATAACATGGCTAATAAATCTACTAAACGAACTGGACATGCCGCAGCAGTGCCCAATAACATTAATGGATGACAATCAGTCTGCAATAAAACTTGCAGAATCAGACAAATTTCATCATAAAACGAAGCACATAGACTTGCGCTATCATCTCCTAAAACAATTAGTGAATGAAAATATAATAAGACTCCACTACGTCAACACTGACTTGATGACAGCCGATCTACTTACGAAACCCCTGCCAAAGCCTAAGTTTACTTTTCATCGAAAGACAATCTTGAATCTGTGAATTGTTGATTCAGGGATTAAGGTGGGGTGTTGAGGTGTGTAACCCTGAAAATAACAATTCTCTCAATATATTTTAAACAAGAAACTTTTCCTTTTTTGCGTTTTGTGGTGTGCACGTGTCGACAATTAACAAAGATGCATACTTGCAGTTTTTATACTCCTACGCTTACACGTGCTGTGATCGCATATACTCTGTTGTTCCGAGTTTAGACTTTGAACTTTTTCGATGTTTCTCTCTCAGTTCATGTTTAACTGTCTTTGATGTAACACCTATTAAAATGCTCACCGAGAAGATATTTTATTTCTCTTGGTTTACATATATTGTAATGTTAATTTAATCAAGATATAAAATTCTAGTTTTTCCAAGCAGACTCGCTGGAATATTCTAACAAGGAATTTACACTAAAATACATATTTATACAATATTAATAATATTATTTTTATTTCTTCAAGTAGTAACGTTCCATGTTGTACGTACATTCGATGAATAATCTTCGAAGATCTATCGTGAATATACGGTGAATGAAGGTCGCGCATACGTTGAACGAATACTGAAGGATTATGGTGGGTCTCTGCGCTACTAAAACAGGTAAGATATTATTTTCCTGTCTAATTTTATTAAATATGAAGATAGAAAAGAGATAAATATTTGAACGCACTCACATTATAGTAAGGTATTATATATATTTATAATAAAATTAATGTTTGTTTCATCTAAAGTTGTATCTTAGATGTTAAAAGTTTATCGGACTTGTGTCATTTTGGTTCGGAAAGAATCCATGAATAATAGCGTTGATTTTTTTTTCCAGTAAAGAAGAAACATAACCTAATATAATAACTGTTGTTTAGTTGTGAGTATGGATACATTTCATCGATTTCATATTTTACTTAACAACCAATAGTAAAATTCAAAAATCCTTTAATCAATTTAGAAGGCATCAAAATTTAGTTTTTCTAAGAATAACGAAATCTAAAACGATTTTGTTCTTGGAAGGTTATTTTAAAAAAATCTACCTCGAGGCAACTTAAATCAACACTAACATTAAACTAAAAGAAGTATAAATATTGTCTCACACTTAGCTGTATATTAGATGGTAAAAATTCATCGAACTTACTTCATTTTAGCTCAAAAAGAAACCGTCAAAGCTTGAATTTATTCTGTTTTCAGTAAGAAGAAATATAATCGAATATAATAATAATATACCGAATAAATGTTTGGCTATGAGTATGGATATATTTTATTTAACAAGCAGTAATAAAATTTGGAATATCCTTATTTAATTTAGAAGAAAGCAAAATTTACTTTTTCTAATAGCTGTGAATTCCGAAATACATTTTTTTACTTAGGAAGATATTTAACAATAGCTACCTCAAACCAAGTTAAATTCATACTATTTCTGAATTAAAAGCAAAATAAAGCTTTTTTAATCGGTAGCTGTATGTTAACACTTTACCGACCGGCCGTCGATTAATCGACGTTTGCTCCCCAGCGCTTACCGATCGGCCGTCAATTATTCGACGTTTGCTCCCCAGCGCTTACCGATCGGCCGTCGATTATTCGACGTTTGCTCCCCAGCGCTTACCGATCGGCCGTCGATTATTCGACGTTTGCTCCCCAGCGCTTATCGATCGGCCGTCGATTATTCGACGTTTGCTCCCCAGCGCTTACCGACCGGTCGTCGATTAATCGACTTTTGATCTTTCTGTTAGATTTGGTTAGGTTAGATTGAGAAGTAGCAAGCAGCAAGCATTCTTTATTCAGATAATCGGTGCTTTTTTATAAGCTTTAGCCCTTTAGAACAGGTTTCGCTTGTAAATACTGCAACGTCCCATTACACAAAGGTGACTGTTTCGAGCGCTATCATAGTTTAAAAAAATATTAAACAACTTCTTTTTTCGACAAATATTGTTATATGGATTGTGGTATATTTTATGTAAATAATAAACTGAAAACGATTGTAATAGATAAGATAAATATTGTTTAACACTAATATGATTAAAGTAAAAGATTTTATTAAATTTCGTTACCCTAGAATAACACGAAGCGTACAATTTTACCAGACTTCAAGAAAAGCGCATATATTCCCACGGGTCAGTCTAGGCCGAAACCAAGCCGGTGTCTCGGACGATCTGCGGCTGACCGGGCGGTGAAAGGGCATAGTATGTTCGAACCGCTACCGGTCGGTAAAGTGTTAAAAATGTACCGAATTTTCATGATTTTGTTTCGGAAAAAATCAGTCAATAGCAGAATTTTTTTTTTTTTTTCAGTAGGAAGAAATATAGTGGAATATAATAACCAACGTTTGGTTAGGAATATAGATATATTGTATCAAATTTATGTTTTATTTAATAATCACTAGACAATTACAAAATTCTCTTTAGAAGGTACCAAAATGTAATTTTTCTAAGAATAATGAAAACTAAAATGATTCCGTTCTTAGACAGGTATTTAACAAAACTACTTCAAAGCACACTAAATCAATATTTGTATAAAACTAAATATTGTTTCACACAAAGTTGTGTGTAAGGTGTTAAAAAAGTGCGGGAGTTGCTTCATTTTTGCTCGAAAAACTTCCGTCAATACTAGAGTTGTTTTCTTTCCAGCCAGAAGAAATATAACCGAATATAAGAAATATAACCGAATATAATACCCACGTTTGGCTATGAGTATGAACATATTTTATTTAATAAACAAAAGTAAAGTACAATTTTCCCTTAATCAGTTTAGAAGACAACAAAATTTAATTTTTCTAAGAATGACGAAATCGTAAATGATTTTGTTCTTAGAAAGTTATTTAAACAAAAAGTATTTGGAAGCAACTTAAAACCCTACTAGCGTTCAACTAAAAGCAAAATAAATATTGTTTCACCCAAAGCTGTGTGTTAGATGTTAAAAATGTACCGGACTTGTTTCATTTTCGCTCGAAAAAATTCCATCAATACTAGAGTTGTTCTTTTTTTAGCAAGAAGAAATATAATCGAATATAAAAACCCTCGTTTGTCTATGTGTATGGACATATTTTATAGAATTATATTTATTAACCAAAAGTAAAGTACCATTTTCCCTTAATCAGTTTTAGAAGACAGCAAAATTTAACTTTTCTGAGAATAACGAAATCTAAAACGATTTAGTTCTTAGAAAGTTATTTAACAAAAACTAGTTCGAAGCAACTTAAATCAATACTAGCGTTCAACTAAAGGCAAAATAAATATTGTTTCACCCAAAGCTGTGTGTTAGATGTTAAAAATCTACCGGACTTGTTTCATTTTCGCTCGAAAAAATTCCATCAATACTAGAGTTGTTCTTTTTTCAGCAAGAAGAAATTTAATCGAATATAAAAACCCACGTTTGTCTATGTGTATGGACATATTTTATAGAATTATATTTATTAACCAAAAGTAAAGTACCATTTTCCCTTAATCAGTTTAGAAGACAGCAAAAATTAACTTTTCTGAGAATAACGAAATCTAAAGCGATTTAGTTCTTAGAAAATTATTTAACAAAAACTAGTTCGAAGCAACTTAAATCAATACTAGCGTTCAACTAAAGGCAAAATAAATATTGTTTCACCAAAGCTGTGTGTTAGATGTTAAAAATGTACCGGACTTATTTCATTTTCGCTCGAAAAAATTCCATCAATACTAGAGTTGATTATTTTTTTCAGCAAGGAGAAAAGATTGCAACGGAAATAGAGATAAAAGCTCGGCCAAAGGCTTCCCTGGGAGGTATTTTATCAGAATCCACGGGTAATGAAAATAGAAAAGAGCTACTACGCTTTTTAAATGGGGCATTCGATGGCGTATTTTCGCCGCCGAAACAAAGTAATCAGTTTATCAATAGCTTAATTATTTTGTGAGGTCCTCAATTCTTTTGCTTATAAATTGATTTTCTTTTCAATGTATTGCCTTAAAAGCTTGCCAATATCTCTGTAATCATTCAAAATTTAATCACCAAGACTTGTTCGGAACGATTTCTTTTCTTGTTGTTTATCTACTATTTTGTTTCGGATTTTCTTCCGAAAGGGAAGCTACATGCTGTATTTATCAGTAACTTAAGATGTATTTTTATCTATAGAGATTTCTAGAGATAGATAGTTAAGAAACCTTTATTATGAAATCTCGAATAATAATATTATTTTATGAGAATTCAAGGTGTTGAAGAAAAGATGAGATAAACTTTAAGAGGTGTTAGATAACAATACAACAAACAATTTTTATCTAGTAAAGCACGGCCGCAATCTGAATTCAGTCAAACATACAGGGTGTTTCTCTACAAACCGAACATGGTTTTCGTTCACAACTTTAACAGTAATGAAGATATTTTAACGAATTTTTAACCTATTCACATTGTTTTGTGAGAAAATGCAACAATATCACAAATGGCGATAGAAGTGGCCAATATCGGCATCCAAACTGTGTTGAATTACACGCTCCATGTCTTGGAATAAAGTTGAAAGTACATAAGTGTATCTGACTAAACTACTGTACACTCGACAGCAATTTCAGAATGGACACAAAGCAAGGTAAGTCTGCTAAAAGTTTCGTAAAAGATCTTCATTGCTGTTTAAGTTATGAATAAACATACGTATTAACATTGAAGTAAATTACCCTGCATTTTTGATTGATTAAATGGATTGCTACCTTCGTATTCTATTCAATAAGTATTTGTTATAATGGGCTCTATCACATTTTAAAATTTGTCTCATCATTTTTTAAACACTCTGAATATTACAAGGCGAATGCAAATCTATTGATTATTTGTTGTCGTTATTAAAAAGTTGGATTACCATCTGATTATCAATATTACTTTGCAGATAGCTTTAATGTCTCTATTTTCTAACAGTAATTCTGTTAGGGATTCAATTTTGTTGTTCCAATATATCAGTTCCGGCAAACTTACACATGGGATGAATTTCCAACAACAATTTTCGCTTAATACCTTGAATATATCCGCTTAAGCATGAAAGGTCTCCCGATGCAAGGCTTTGCCAGAAAGCAAACACGAATTTAGAACGAAACCAACGTGCGGCAATGTGGTCGGAATCCTCATAATTTTAAAAATGTAGGCATCGTACGTGGCCGTAGTCAAGAGGTTAATGCATATTGAAATTTATCCAAACGTTAATCCAGCCATAGTGTTGTAGCTTTTAAACAGTCTGGCATCGAATTGCATAACTCGAACCTACCTTCATTTGGATCTTGCTCTGGTCTCGGTATAACCCATCCGAAATCAAAAATTTCATTTGAAGTCAACCTATAACCCGATCTGAAATATAGAAAATGATTTTCGTCGATCCGAGCCCCACAAAATAATCTTCGTCAATCTGCAACACACTCCGAAGCCTGAAATAAAAATATATAAGTATATAATGTAATGTACAAACATCCATATTATAATACAATTATAGAAAAATAATCTACAATCATATCTCTACTATCGATTTTACCTTTTATAAAGAAAATTACTATACTCATTCTTATACTCATTCTTATACTCATTCATATTCAAATATATACAGATTTTCATTTGAGGAGAAAAAGATTGCTTGTTTTAGTAGAGAAATCGTGTATACAAAAAAAAAAGAAAAAAAAAATCTGCAAAAACGAAGTCTTCAACCCTGAACCGAAAAAAAAAGTCCTTCCGTCCTATACCGGAAGGAAAAGGTAGCTTTCATAGTGCATGTTTTTAAAAATTCAACTTATTTTACTCAAACACCCGAAGCTAAAATGCTTGGAAGATTTCAAAATGTCAGCTACCCTATAATTTCAAACTGCCATATCTAAGCCATTTTTTAAGATAACGCCAAAAGAAAAAAGTTCCGAAATCCTTGTAACACTTAACGGAAACAACTTTTTCAATTTATAATGTTTTATACATCTTTTTAATTAAAAAAAAATTAAAAATCTAACTTGACACCATTCTGAAATTAGATGGTGCATGAAGCTGGCCAACGAACTCGGTCGAGACCTTGGTATGTTCTGTACACATGATCAGTCACAGTCATATGGGTTCATAAATACGAGAGTTACACCATAACAAATATCAGATTGTTTCAAAATCTCAGCCACTCAAGAATTTCAAACTGCCATATCTCAGCCAATTTTTAAGATATAACCAAAACAAAAAGTGTTGCAGAATCTTTGTATTACGTTCTAACACTTAACAGAAACAATTTTTTCAATTTATAATTTCTTTGATTATCTTTTTAGATTTAAAAAAATTAAAAAAAAATTTAACTGGCCACTATTTTGAAACAATATGGCGGATGAAGCTGGCCAACGAACTCGGTCGAGACCTTAGTATGTTCTATACATATACTCAGTCACATCCAAATCGGTTCATAAATATGAGAGTTACAGCATGACCTATGTCATATATATATATATATATATATATATATGACATAGGTCATGCTGTATATATATATATATATATATAAATCAACATTTAAACGGAAGGCGGTGTTTGGGGGTCCGGGGGGTCATGATCGGTGAAAACATACCAACATTTTTGAGAATTGCTCTCCTCCGAACGGCTGCAATAGGTAGCTTTTTGTAATGAATGCTAATGGGGTGTAACCGAACCAAACTAGAACCGAAAAAAAAAATACATAGAACCAACTCTACCAAACTCGACCTTGGATCAGAATTTTAACACGCATCTGATAAGAACAATGAGTTAACTTCAAGTCGGATTGATTTTTATTTTTTTATTTATTCTCATTATCGTTGCAAGCATATTTATAATAGTTTCTACTAGATAGCGCAGAATTTTATTTTAGATAAAAAAAAGCTATGCAATGTGTTTCCATAATAGCTAATTCCTAAACAGGAAGTTTTAGAGGTATTCTTCGAATTGTAAAAATATTTCACATATTATATACTCCATCATTTTAAAAGCCTTTATGCCAAAATAGTTATATTTCTAAAAGTTACGAAATTTAAATTTTATATGGTACCTGCCCTATAAGTTATATTTAGGAAATTTTTGTCCATGATTTAACAAGTAAATTAAATAAAATCTCATACTTTTTTAATAAAAAACTAACTAGCTGTGCTACTTTGCATTTTATGAATTTTACACATTTTTAAACTAAAAACGATACGTTCCATTTTTAGTGCCAGCGCTTTATGAATTAGCTTTTGGATAATGATGAGAAGAATCACTCTATATACATGAAAAAATAATTAGTTAAATTTAAAAACCTATACCACAAATAAAAATGCATTTCCACCAATTATCGATCATTGACAGTACCCTAACCGAATTATTTTGTGTGTCCCTGTAAATGAAGGACAATTGCCATGCCCACTATATTCTACAGTAAGAATCTTGTAGTGCACCTCAGTGACGTATGTCCTGATTTAGACTTTCAAGTTCGATCGATGAGTTGGAGTCGAAAAAGCAGTTCATAAACATTTACAATAATGAGCAAGGTTTCCCATTTAAATCGCACTAGGTTGCCGTGTGGTCGTAATTCCAAGTAATTCACAGTTCAAGCACTATTTATTTGAATGTAAAAACTTTATTTGACAATTTTTAAGACGTCAAATCAGCAGCAATGCTCGATATAATGAAACTACATCTAATCACCAATACATTCCATTGCGACAGTCCGTACTTTACACAAATCTCCTCCCTGAGATTCAAGATGTTTGTCCAGAGGAGTTGGATGTATCAATTGGGTACTACACACCCCTAAAACTATAATTGAACTCTACATTACTAAACTATAAAAGACGATGAGGCAAATTAGACGCCGATAAATTTTTACTCCTTCCTTTTAGCTACTGTCAAACGTCAAAAATTCTACTGAAATCAGAGGGTGTATCCCGTTATAACTGGGCTTGCGTAAGATTACAACACACGTCACGTGACTCTTTTTGTTCCAAACATAGACGTTTTAGAGGGATTTTATTAATATTTCCGGTGCATTATTTTTGAAGAAAGCAGACTTCCTACCGCCAAATTTGTTCTAGACGTTTCTATAATCTCGCTCTTATATCGATGAAGTATAAACAAAGCGATATATCTGTTTTGAGATTGTAGTTAAAAATAGTTTCGAATTTAATATGCGATAAAGAAAAATGAAAATGAATCTTTGATGTGGAGGGGAAAAAAAAACAATGGCACTCCGGGAGTGCCGACAGAAGTGAAAACTTGAACAATTACGTGTGTATTTTTTTGAATCGTCAGGGAATGTTTTATTGTGCAGGAAATACTTTTAAATGAAGTGGGTTTTTTATTCATTATTATAAACTACTACCACAAAAATTATATTACAATTTTCATTTAATGCACTATTGTACATGAAAAATAATGCATATTATTTTACATACAAAAATTGCAATCTATTGCTTAAAACGTAAATTTACAAATACATAAAATATGAAATTTAATTAATTGGTGTTCTTTGAAATGAATACCAATGAAACTTATGAATTTTCATCCACAATTTTAACAACTCTCAATACATTCATCATTTCTTCCATGAGATGTAGTTTCATATCTTTTGTAATAACATTTATCTGCAAAATAGGGTTCCCGCTTCCTATCGCTCCAAAAATTATGACTTCTTTGCTGCCTGTCTTGTTTACGGTATTCGTGAACATTATGCTTTTTTTCTAACTTCATACTGCGTGTATTGTTTGCGGTATCTATAATTTCTATCAACAAACATTTCTTTTCTATAAAATGATTTCACTTCATTTCTGTATCAGTAACAACGTTTCTTAAAACTTTCGTGAAATATTTCCTTATTTTAATTTTTACTTTTTATATTACTTCCGTCTATTTCTTTTTTCGTGCTAGTTAAATTATAATATTTTCCGTGTTTTGTTATTTCATTTTCATCTTTTGATTTGGTCTCGCGAGTTGAGTCACTTTTATCTGTTTTCACCGCGCGTGCTAAATTTATCTTGAAATAATTTTCTGAATTATTTTTATTCATAATACCAATCATTTCGTTTTCTGCACGTGAACTATTTCCTTTTGATACTTTCGCTTCATTGTATGAATTGGCAACATAATTTAATTTGGTGTCGGTAACAGTAACGGTGATGGGTCGCGAATTCAATGTTTTTTCCCCATCTCAAAAATGCCCAACGCGCCTAAAGAAGTTTTCACTTCAAAAATATATGAGAGCATTTTGAAATATTGTAATAGATATTTAATATTTACTGATAGAATGTGTTTTTTTTTTTTTTTTTTTTTTTTTTTTTTTAAAGAAATAGGTTCTTTTTTAGAGCGGATGATTTTAAAAGATATGATATTTTAGCATTTAAATATAGAATTTATAGCGGTTTAACTACACGGGAATAATAATGAATTTTAATAGTGGATTAAAAATAAAGGTGTTCTATTTAAAGAATAAATTTAAGTAGTTATCGCCATTTTTAGATTTAAATACTTTGGAATAAATATTATTAAATAGATTAAGATTTTATACTTTTACATATGGAGATGGATTGTTTATTTAAGATGGGATTTTAATTTAATTAATCGGAATTACATATGGAATATTATAAAAAGGAAAAAAATATAGAATAAAAGTTAATTATGACAGAATATAATAAATTTTGTAATATGTATATCCATTTCAATATGTCTGAAACAGTGCAACATAATTAAACTTCATTACAAACGATTTTTCCCCATATGCCATTATGTAATAGAATTCATCTGAATGTCCCTGCAACGAACTATATATGCTATGCATTTCATTTAATGCCATAGTAATCCCCAATAACATATATCAATTACATGGTAGAACGAATATATTTACGTGAGTTTGGGCCGACAAACCGAATTCATAAACATTTTAAAACTATGTAAGTTTTAAAAGAAATATATATATTCTATTTACTACTTACCAACACCAACTAGAATAACAGATATTATTGTAGACTATTGTACTATTAAATGTTCAGACGAGAAAGGCAGGTTAGGATCTTCAAAAGTAATATTTCCATTCTAACTGCATTTTTATCCGATATCCAAAATTCTCCAATCTTCATTTTTGTCACATTTTTATTACTGCATGTAAAATTTCTGGTTATTTCGCGAAATAAAGCGTTTCTCAACTTTTGCGTTGCATTGATTCAATGATGCTATTCACATTTGTGAAAACATTTTAGTATAAATAATTTATTTTAGCGATAATAGTTTAATAGGATTAAAATAAATTCACTGAATTAATCAGACAACTAGTAACACGGATATTTAAATTTTTACATGTATGTAACTTCGTCAAAAAAATTACAATATGGTAGACATAAAAATATTATTCCAACTTATTACACATACAATATTATGCTTCAATTTATTTGATTCCTTATTTTAAAATATTTGTGTATCTAGTTTAATGAACAATTTAGAACTACTTCTCTTGAAATTACATTAAATCTATATTAAAACTGAAATAAATTTATTTTTAAAAACGCCATATTCAAGTTTTACTTTGCAATCACGTTATTCATTATTTCAAACAGGCAGTTTCAACATTGAATGATATCGCAGATAAAGTTTTATTTTTATTTCATCTTTTAATATTTCATTCTTTATTTGCCGGTTTGATTAAAAGCTAGAATTTTAGAAAGATACCATTTTATCGTTGACATTCATTATTAAATTTTACATATTGATACCATTCATGAAAGGTACAATAGGAAATATAAATGTATGGAAGTGCCAAGTAATATTTTCAAATTGCTAGATAATTATATTTTGTACTAACAGAGAAGATGCTGATATCAATTGCGATTAGATATTTCAGTTTAGAAAAATAATTATAGTTTAAAAATATATTCGTACTCATTTCATTAATTATAATATTTTTGCATATTTATATATAAATTTATTTTCAACTGTTTATATGTACATTTTGATAATTTTTCTATAAAATTAATTATATTAAAAAAAGATGCGTAATTAACTCTTTGTACCACCGCGTTGCATGTCTGCAACATACCCGAAAATTAATATTACCTATACAGTGGGCTTTAAAAGACGATTTTATTTATTGCTTTAAAAAATGCTACATATTTCACTAGAAAAAACATGATACGAATTAGTTTTAAAAAGATCAAGTTCACAGATAGAAAATTGGCGGAGGGTAGAATGTCCACCGATTTTAAAAATGCTTTTCAGAGAAAAAAAAAAAGCTTTAATTTTTCATGTTTGTTTACTCGCTATGGCGCGCTTTACTTTCTATAGTGAAAAAAAAATTCTTTTCCTTTTTTTTTTTATCAGTTTCGTAATAATAAAATATGATTTTCGTATGAATTTTCGTAAAGTATTAAAAATAAATAAATAAATAAAGGGTGAAAGGGGTGTTGCACCTTAACCCTTTGTATCACCGCGTTGCATATCTGCAACACACCCAAATGTCAATGTTATTTATTTATACAATGGGCTTTAAAAGGCGATTTTATTTATTGCTGCTATCTCCCAACACAGCAGTTAATATAAGTTGTTCCTAGAATTCTCAACAGATGGCGATACTGAGTTAATTTTTCATGCCAAAGTTTTATTTATCATTTGAGCAGTTTCACATCGTTATTGTTAAAATGAATCTTGGAAACGCCCAAAAATAGATGTTTTTCAAAGATAAGTTTGTATGCTCTATAATTTAGCATTATAAAATTTACAATAGTTATAAGAAGTATGTTATTTTCTGTTTATATTACATGTGAAAAAGGTATCTTTTAGTCAATATATATATATATATTTTTTTTTTCATGTTGTAATTTTTTAATTGTTTTTTACATGTTTAAAATGATGTATTCTAACATCTGAGTAAATATTTTTCAAATCAGAGTTGATGAGTCACAAAGGGTTAAAGTAATTATCTTATGTCTTATTGGCTACAGTTGTCTAATTAGCACACGTTAAAATCGTTGCTTATTTACTTAAATATATTTTGGAAAGATATTTGAATATACTAACAGAGCTTTGAGACACATTTAAGTAGTGAATTGATTATTAAAAACAACACAAAGAAGCTGCCTTTCACATGCACTATCTAGAAAAATCTATTATCATTTTTAACTCCTAAAAGATCAATCCGAATCACAGATTTATTCGATATATTTTTTAGAAAGATCATATTCAAACTTTAGTTATCTGTCATTTTGTTCGTAAAGTGAAACAGGCAGTTTCAAAATTGAATAGTTTTTCACATAAAGTTAATTTTTTATTTTAAATTGGAATTATTTTTTCTTTATTTCCAGATTTTAATCAAATCTATTATTTTAGAAATATAACATTTGATCGTTGATATTCATCAGTAAGTTTCACATATTGATAGTATGCACAAAAGCTGCAATTAAAAACATAAATAAAGAAGAATATTTAAGTAATATTTTCTAAATTGCAAGTTAATTCTATTTTGTAATTATAGAAATAAAGAGATGTAATTTTTATTTTTTAATTATGGAAAAATAATTTACATTTAAGTTGCAATTATAAATTTTAATTTATATCATGCCAATAATTATGTTTTATGATTTAGTATTCTTTTTAAATAGATTAAATTTTTGAATATTTTATAAATGTTTTTACCGTCTATTTTGGCAATAATCATTTATAAAATTAGTATATGTACACAAATGTCTAATGAAAATTAAAAATAATAATAATATTCTTACCAGAAGGACCCGTGCGAAGCTTTCGCACTGCAATCTTTGAGATTATTTCCTGGTACGTTTTAGCGCTAATTTTTTATTAACTGATTTTTTTTTAAATTCAATCACCGCGTTTTAACGAAATGCAGTTGTACTTTCTCAGAAACTTGTTCAAAAATTTTTCGAATACCTCATTCATCGTTGTATGTTTTGTATGTGCATAGAAAAAAGGATGTTGACAAATGAAATAATATATATAATGATTGCTTGTGCGAATAAATTGCCAGAAAATATTTTGCCAAATTTTCTTATCTCGCCAAGGTTATTTCTCTAAGTTGCCAAGACCCCTATACTGAAAAAAAAAACGAATTATAAAAAAATTTAAACACTGAATTTATATGCCAGCAGGGCACAGGTGTCATATACTCATCACATTGGCACGATTTTTTCCCCCGCCAATTTGGCGAAAATTTTGTTTTTGAATATTAGTTAAAAATAGCATACAATAGCAGCATATGATATTTTATTTCAATATAAAAGTAAAATAACGTAATAAATAAAATAGCTTCTATTATTTTAAAAAAGGAAATACAAATAAATAAATGATAGTTTGATATATATAAATGTGGATATACATAATAACAATAATTTATAGAATTAAAATACGAAATAAAGTAAATAAACAACGTTTAAAAAGTAAATAAACAAAGTAAACAAACAAAAGTAAATAAACAAAGTTTTCGCCAAATTAGCGGGGGGAAATCTCCGCCAATGTGGTGCGTATATGACATCTGTGCCGAAAGCATTTCCTCAGATTTTGCAAAACTGTTAAAGAAATTTCTTAAATACGTAAATCAATATTTGGTACACCACTTTTTGAAAGCCTATGGGAACTTAAACATGGGGCGTTCAAACTTTGTGGTCCAGCAGCCATTTAAGTGACATCAGACTTCGCTGGCATATTAACAGCTTAATGGAATATTAAAAAATAAATATTACAATTTTTGTAAATCCTAATGAAATGTATATTTGGAAGTTAATCCTTAAATTACGTAATCTACTGGTGCTCCGATTCCGATACAGTACGCATATAAACAGCCATGATTAAACAAATAAAACAAATAAACAATAGGCGACGCACACGTAAAAATTAAATTAAAAACCCGATTAAAAGCTCTATATTTTTTTCAAAAAGCACGCGCAAGAAATAAATTGACAATCATATTTTAATTGCATTAGAGGATGACGTCATACGATAATGCAGTATTTTATTTCTGTGGCAACACTGATTTCAGAAAACCTTTCATTTCATTGATGAAATCAATGTCGCTTTAATTTTAAACAGCAATTTTTAATCGAAAAACATGTTTTAAAAAAAATGTAAGTGTACTACGTCAGAAGCCGGTTCAAAAACCTTTCATATGGTATCTCATTCGTTGTTCTGCGTTTCATATTTTCTTAGAAACAGGGATGTTGACAGGAGAAATAATATATATGATGATATGATGATGATTAAACTGTAATGTTAAACTCATTAACATGTTATGTAATTAGCATACGTAAAAAGTCTTTGAGCGAAACATCCATAGTCTAAATTGTAGCAGCGCAGCGAAAGCAAAAGAAGAAAACTTCATGCAAATCAACGCTCATGATGTCAGTTACCAGAAAAAAATATATATAAGTGCTGAAATCGCGATTTCACAGAAGCTTCTTTTTCTTCACCATCTCGTTTGTAAAACACAACTGATAATGTTTTTCTTTTGAGAAAAGATGATTTGAAAATGTCGCATCAATGTGATTTACCAGAATCCATGGCCTGATGAATTATCACGAGACTGGAATCCCGACAATTACAAAAAAGTGTAGCGGAATCAGTTGGAGTGGTAAAAAAATGGCATTTAAAGGGTGTGGAATAGATTCCAAGAAACAAGGAGACGTCTTTAAGGGCAGTTTCGCCCACGTGCTGCCACAGCAACTGATGACATGACACCTTATCTAATTTTAACAGCTCATCGAAACCGAACACGGTTTGCTACTTAGCTGCAAATATAGTTTTTTTGGCAACAGAGCTGAGAATGTCAAGTCAAACAGTCCGAAATAGGCTTCATCACGGTGACCTCTATCAACGTTAGCCAATGGTGTGACTTCTTTTGATCTCAGACACTGTGCGGTCCGAAGAAGTTGGTCTACTCAGTATTGGACGCAACGTGATAGAAGTCAACTTAGAAGTGGAATAGGAGAATAGGAGAGGCCAGATCCAGTCTGGAAAGTGACAGTCGACGTGTTCTGGTATGAAGGGAAAGGGTCACTCGAAATAGCCCTATATTCGTATAGGAAAGAGCCCTTAACAGTCGAGGTGAATTCGTGGTATAGAGCGGAAGTACAGACCTGCATTTTTTCCCGAATTGCACTTTGCATGGCAATATGTATGAAGACGATGAAATATTTTGATTTGCCTTACGCTGCAGCCACTGGCGATTCTTTTATTTTCATGCATGATAATACTAGACCTCATACTGCTCGACTTGTGGAGACCATGCTTGAAACAGAAACAATACATCTTATGTAGTGGCCATTTTGAAGTTAATATAAGCATTCTAAGACAACACAGCGCCATTTATTGGTCAGAATGTTATCTATTTTTTAAATTGTTGCATAAAAATATTATGAAATACCGATAAATATGTCACCTATTCCATACTTATATTTATTATAATTAAGAAATTATTTAGTTTTAAATTTAGGGAGCATTTTATGAAACACTCTGTGCACTTATAAACTGAGGTGATTGTATTCTGGTATTTTCAATTCCACTATTTCCGCATAAAAATCTTCGTCTAATTTAATCGAATAATTCTTCGATCGTCGAATATGCCGAAGATCTCTACGCGAAAATAGTGACATTAAAAATACCGGAACACAATCAACTCTTTATAAAGTAATATAGTATCTATATATATTGAGAACAGTAAAGTGCACAATAAAGCAAAGAAACAAGTAAATTTCATAAAAAATACAACTCCTTGTAAATGGTTTCATAAACTTAAAACGTCGGCCATTAAAAGAAGTGATATCTCATGTGAGAGGCGTGTGAAAATCTATCATTATTCATGATTGTTGCAAATGCGTGTGATACAGGAAATGGCTACCTGCAGACATGTGTAGCGTATATGAGTCCATATGACTTCATATTTAATCGGTTATCCCTTTGTATACCTGTTGTATTTAACAGCATTTTGCATTTCTCCATGAATATTCCTAAACTTGAGGAATTATCTACTTAATTATCTACTTGAACAAAAGGTTCGTTTATTTCATTACGAAAGTGGGGCAACAATGTATACGGAAAAATACTTTTTGTATGCGTTTTATGCTTGTAAAGATGAAAACAATAGAATTAAAAATAACATGTAGATTAATGTTGGTGCAAGTTACAATGGACATTTAAGCTTTAACGGATGATTAAGCGGAAAATATATTATTGAAGATTGAGTTTAGAAATGATTAGGAATGTAATTTCCACAATGATTACTTACCATGGTTACATCGGATTTCGTGTATCACTTTACAGCGTTTTATGCTTTATTTATTGATTTTTCTTGTACAATTAATTTAACACATTTCGGATAAGATTTTTCTCCTCTTTTTATTTTAGGGGAAAATTACTTTTACGTTTAAAAAATTTAAATTAGCTATCCAGAAAACAAAATTTAAAGTTTACTGAATTTTAACAAATGTGTCATTAACTGAAATGTTACAAATAAAGTTATTTTGCTTATTACTAATATGACAATAGACTAAAGATGAACTTTTGTAGTCATTATTTCGAAAATATCATGTTACAACAGAATTAAACAGACATAACAACTTTCTAGTATTTTTTTTTTTTATAATAAATTATTCGTTTGGAAATAAAGTTTAAAATTAAACAGTGAAACATATTCTTGAAATAAAAGAATCACCAACGGTGCAAAGAGATTTAAATGAACCTCCTTTTTAGGTGCGTATGTAATTATATAAATACGTAGCACCTATAGTCGTCGGCTGATCTGTCCGTCTGTCCGCATATAACAGCGCAAAAACTACCCAACCAAATGGTTTGAAATTTAATATATATAGTCGTTGCAAAATTTTGTCGAGTCATTTCAAATTTTATGAAAATTGAATCAAAACTTAAAAAGATATTAATAAAATTTTTCTTAAGTAATTTGATAAAAAAAAAAAATTGGTACTTCCTTGTTATAGCAGTTTCTGAGGCTTAATCGTCAAGCGACCAAGATGTATCGTCAAGTTATTTGACATATATGACATTGTAGTCATATATGGCGTATATGACATTTTATAACCTCCATGACCAAGTTATAGTCATACATTACGTATATGACATTTTATAACCTCTATGACCAAGTTATAGTCATATATTACGTATATGACATTTTATAACCTCTATGACCAAATTATAGTCACGTTATTCATTCTTTTAAATGCTATCATACGTAATTAATTCAATTATATCCCATGATTGGTAACGATTCTAGGTTGCCATGGTGATTACATCCTATTTAAGGTGGAGTCATATTAGTTCCGTATAACTTAATTTAAAAACGGAATTTGCATACTAAAATTGTTTAATTATTGCAATCATATAATATACCGACAGTTTTTTTGGATAGATGTTTCCAGAAAAATAAATACTAAATGAAAAATAGTCTAAACATAGATTTCAATTTCTGAAATTTTCAAAGCTAGACTTAAGTTTCCCATTTGAATTTTCAGTAAATGGCAACAAAAGATAAAAGGTTGCCAACTTAAATTGTACTTATTTTATTACGGAAATTAATCATATCATAATAACAGACGATAGAATTCATTTCACTGAAATAATAACAGTACGAACGCACCTCATTTGTCACTTTGACGTGCAATTTCCAACTTGTTTGTTGTTGTTTAGTTACTAAATTCTTAAACATAAATGAAGTAACAATAAAAAATGCATAAACTTATATTATCATTATTACTAAATGCAGATAATAATAAAAATAATTGTTAAGATAGAGTGATAGTTCATCTAAAGATATGTCCTATTAATAGGATACCTGTCTTGAACTGGTTGTGAGAGCAAATATTAATACTTTAAAACACGTGATAATGCAATATTTCTAAACCATTTTCTAAAACTTTCACACCTTACACATGCCTGCAGCTTTCCAAGCAGTTTTCTTATACTGTGCCATTCTCTGCGATATTTGCAAAAATTATTAATAGTGTTAGATTTTCACACGGTACTCACCTGAGATATCATATCACTTATTTTTATGGCTAACATTTTAAGTTTATGGTTTGGCAAGAATATTTACAACGAGTTATTTTTTCTCAGACACCATTTCTTTTTGCAAGGTAATTTCTTTTATGCATGATAATTTAATGTAATTTAAACAATAAGAAATAATAGAAAATAGTTTTTTTATTAACTTCACTTAATTACAATTGCATAAAATTAGTTATATATGTATGTTGTATTTTTCGTTTAATTGAGGAAATAATAATGCTGTTCAGAAAACCCATCATACACTGTTAAAAATTTGCAGCAAACTGTCCAGTCATTTGACCGTTTTTATAGAAAACAGTTACATAACCGTAATTTAGCGCTATTTTGACCATATTATTGCACATATTATGGTAAGAATAGAGTTAAATTTCGATTATGTAACCATTTTCTACAAAAACGGTCAAATGACTGGACATTTTGCTGCAAATTTTTAACAGTGTGTATATTAGATTTAGAATTAGAAAAACGTCGGACGCTCTGGATGATGTAATGTATAAATGATTCCCAATAATTACTTGTACTACCTATTTTAAACAGACATTAAACTATTTTTAAAACACACTATAAAAAACAGTGCACTCATCAAAAAGTTCTAAAACGTACCTTAAAACCACACTAAAATTAGTCACGATGTACAAAAGTTTTGAAATTTTTTTTCATCTCTTGGTCCGAGGCATCATCATTTACTGTTGTTCCGTTTCTTCCTCGCTAGTCATCTTCTTTGAAGTCTTCCCTATTTTTCACTATTCCTAATAATATGTGGCGCCATGTATTATCAATTTTTGAATGTATCATATCATTACATATTTCAGATTTTACTGTGATTATTTCTATGGCTTCGCTTAGTTATACGTTCTTTAAAGTCTGGATCGTAATGTATAATTGATTATTTATTACATTTACTTTCAATAATGGATTTGCTGCACTTTGAATGTTTAAAATTTATTTCACCAGGATTGACCAGTCAAAGATATTACATTGCTTGATATTCGATTTTTAGAGAAAATTCAATTTAGTGACAGGATTTATCGAAACAAACTTAAGTACTCTTGTTAAAATAGTTAATTTTTATCGAGTTTATAATTTTTAACGAGTTATGAAGTTTTCTAACCATTTGCATAAAAGTTTGGTTGGTTGATTTTATCACGCCCGTTTATCTACATGAGGGATATAGGCCCTGGGGGGGGAGAATGCCCTGTGTGGGGGTCTTTCTAAGGGATCCTAACCCGTATTTACGGCAAGGTTCGAAGAAAACCACGGAAAACTCCGATCAGTTAGGTCGACGAGCGTGACAGGAGTTTGAACCCAGCACCTCCAGTTTACCAGCTTTGAGAGCAGGACCTCTCAGCCATTGGTGGGGCTTGCATAAAAGGTATTTGCTTTTTTTTTTTTTTTTTTTTTTAGAATTTTTACTTGCGCCCTTATAGAGCGGCTGTTAAAAAGTCGAATGGGCAACGATCAAATGGTTGGGAAAGCGCCATTTTTGTGTTATATGTTAATTGAGTATATAAGGGAATGGATTAATAGTTAATGAAATATAACTTTCATGTATCTGTGTACAGCTTTTTCGGGGTTTCTAAAACTTCATCCTCAGTACAATTTCAAGGAAATTTAAAACTTTTTAATAAAAATGTTAAAAAGTCGACAAGCGAGTAAAGAAGCTGATGCTAAAGGGCAAAATGGTAAAATCGAAACAGCTATGTGTTTATTTTAACGCAAATTGTGATTTATATATATATATATATGTCTATTCGTTATCATGCCACAAGTTTCACTAAACATTTACTTGATATCAAACTCTCTTACTTTGAGAAAAAAGAAAAAGTGAGAAATTTAGGCGAAATTTATTAGACGATGTATTATATTTTTGACAATGAAGTTTGATTGTTAGATTTCATTTTTAGTCAGCCTACGATTTTATTAATATAGATGTAAAACTGGAAATGAATTTTTTAAAGAGAATTAATTATTTTATCTTTTGTCTTGATTAAACTATATTGCAAACTATATAATTTTTTTATTTAGTTATTTTTTTTTTCATTTTAATCAAAATTTATTTTATAGATTTTATTTTTTATTTTTCTACATTTTATTAATAAGTTACCAAATATTCCAACAACGTATTTCCAACAATTTTGTTATTATTTACAATATTACGATGAAATATATTTTTTAATTAAATTAAAATGTTCATAATATTATTTACTGTAAAACTATATTTCGACCTTAAATTATAAATAAACTTGATCTTAGACTATGTTGAACTGCATGTTAGCTTCTTTTTCATTTTCAATTATATGTATGATTGTTATACTTTTCTTCATTCAGTTTTGCTTGATCTAGATCCCAAAATGTAAAAGCTTTCAAAGTAAATCTACTCTAAAAAGACTTATAATCTGGACTTTCTGACAAATTTTTAATAAGTAATATTTATACATTACTGGTTTTTTATAATTATTTACTATTCCAATACTAACTTCAGTTATGTATTATTAATTAAAAAATATTTATAGCCATATGTATAAATTTCATCTATATATTACTAAAGTTTATCTGTTTAAAATTTAATTATTTAACTACTAAATGTATACAAAATTAATCTTACTTAAACAAATTCATAATTATAATATATCAACTGTAACTAACAAATTCCTTATGTTGAAAATGCTAAATATGTATCTCATAAAACATATTAGAGAAATACTTGAACATTATATTAATAGCACTTTAAGACAAATTTATGCAGTCAAAAAATGTTACGTATGAAAAAAAGTCATAGAGAAAAAGCTATCTTTGACATGTACTAATGAAAAAATCAATTAGCATTAGTGAACTCATAAATTTGCATCGCATTTATGACTTTGCAAATACCTGAAATACTTCATATAAGAAATACTTGATAGAAATTTTTCCTCATTCTCTGTTCCCCCATCAACAAAGAGATATTACGACTAGCTATTTCTATTCTACTTTACGAAGCATAAGCTGTATTTAAAAAAAAAAAAAAAATGCTTCCTAAAATATATCATTTAGAAAACACTTAAAACGCTCTCTCACTAATTCTTAATCATTTACTTAATAAATAAAAGAACCTAATACCGGCGGGAAGTGCCATAACTAATTTAATTTTTTTTTTTCCTTCACTTTCTTTTATCGAAAGAACGGGAGTGTGTTAAAGAAAAGCTACGCAGGAAAAACAAATAAAATCTGGGAAAAGGGAAAAAAAAGCGGGGCTTTAAAACCTGATGAGGGACTTAATGCCGTAAAGTAAAAGCAGCTGTCAAGAGATATATCAAGTCAGCGGCTGCATATTAAATCCAAGCTCGAGTTATGAAGTCCATTTGCATGAAAGGTATTTGCTTGCTTTTTTTCGCAATCTTTTCTTTTCTTTTCTTTTTTTTTTTCTTTTAGAATTTTTATTTACGCCCTCATAGAGCGGCTGTTAAAAAGTCGAATGGCCAAAGATCAAATGGTTGCGAAAGCGCCATTTTTGTGTTATATGTTAATTTAGTATATGAAGAAATGGATTAATAGTTAAGGAAATATAACTTTTCATGTATCTGTGTACAGCTTTTCCGGAGTTTCTTCAAACATCTTCATCAGTACAGTTTCAAAGAAATTTAAAACTTTTGAATAAAAATGTTAAAAAGTGGAGAACAGAGCAAATAAGCTCATGGCAAAGTGCAAAATGGTAGCTCCGAAACAGCTATGTGTTTATTTAAACGCAAATTGTGATTTAAAAAAAAAATTCGTTATGTAGTTACATTTAAATAAATGTAACGATATCACAAATGGTGGTGGAAGTGGCCATCGTCCGTATTTAAACCATGCTGATCTATAAGCTTCATATTTCGGAATGAAGTTAAAATTACATTAAGTGTCATTGGCCAAACTACTGGGAACTCCCTGCAATTTTCGCGTTTTACAAAAAGCATAGTAAATTTGTTGAAATGAGTCAAAGAAAAGCTACCCAGATAAAACAAATATAATCGGAGAAGGTAAAAAAATATAGGCTTTAAAACCTGATGAGAGATTTAATGCCGTAAAGTAAAAGCAGCTGTCAAGAGATATATGAAGTAATCGGCTGCATATTAAATCGAAGCTCGAGTTACGAATTTCATTTGTATGAAAAGCATTTGCCTGTTTTTTTTTCGCAATCTTTTCTGTTTCTTTCTTTTTTTCTTTTTTCTTTCTTTCTTTTTTTTTCTTTTTTCTTTTTGAATTTTTATTTACGCCTTCATAGAGCGGCTGTTAAAAAGTCGAATTGCCAAAGATCAAATGGTTACGAAAGTGCCATTTTTGTGATAGATGTTAATCGAGTATATAAAGGAATGAAGTAATAGTTAACGGAATATAACTTTTCATGTATATATGTACATCTTTTACAGAGATTCTAAAACTACATTATCAGTACAATTTTCAAAGAAGTGAAAAACTTTTGAATAACAATGTTAAAAAACCGATAATCGAGCAAATAAGCTCATGGTAGAGGGCAAAATGACAACTCCGAAACAGCTGTATGTTGAAAATATATTAACGAAATTTGTGATTTTTTTTTTAATTACGTTGTATAGCCATATTTTAAAAAAATGAATGGGTGTCTGTTAGAAGGTCCTATGTTACCAATGTAAAATTTCGAGAAAAGGGAAAACAAACTATTAACGTCATTGATTAGCTATATCCTGAGCACCTATTGTAACATAGGCCCTTCTTCCGATCTTAATTACCTTCCACATTTCTCTTCATGTTGAGCATTAACGAGTAATAAAAAACTAGTTAGGTGGGTACACTGTAAAAATTTTTTGTCAAAAATTAAGGTACATATACTGGCAACTTTGTGACCAGTATATGTACCGTAATTTAACTGGACGGTATATGTACCGTAAAATATTTAAAGTATATGTATCGGCTGAACTCCCCCCTCTCCTCAGGCCTGCACGCATTACGTAACAAGAGCAAGAGCATCACTTCATGGGTTGCCGTACATCGGGACGGTGCTACAAGGTTTTTCCTTACTGAAAAATAATTATTTTACGGTATAAATAGCAATTTTTTACTGAAAACCAATCATTTTACGGTATAAATGCTGTTTATAATCGAAATGGCGCATATACTGTTTTTTACGCTTAATATACGGTAAAGTACAGTACTAATACCGTAAAGAGTGAAAACGGTACAAGTACCGTTAATTTACGGTACATCTACTGAAATTTTACGAACATTTTTTACAGTGTAAGGAAAGTAATAATATTACTTTTAGTTTATTGTTTTAATTTTTTATTTAAAATAAACAAACTTGTGTATTATTAAATCGGATTTTTGAACATTGAGTAATCACAAATCATTCGACCTAGGCCATTTTCCAAGAACAAAATCTCTACTTTCCAAAATTTATAACATACGCCCTTCTTCAAGATACCAATTCAAGTGTAACGATGTTACAAATAAAATGTGGGTTATAGTATTCATCGTCCGTATTCAAACCATGCTGAACAAAACGCTACATATTTTGGAGTTAAAATTACATATGGTGTCATTGACCAACCTACTGGGAACTCCTAGCCATTTTCGTATTTTACACAAAGCATAGTAAGTATGTTGGAGGGTGTAAAAAAAAAGTTACGCAGAAAACATATAAAATCTGGGAAAGGGGCTAAAAGCTAGGCTTTAAAACCTGATGAGACAGTTAATGCTAAAAATTAAAGCATCTGTCAAGAGATGTATCAAGTCAACGCTGCATATTAAATCCAAGCTCGATTTATGAAGTCCATTTAATTGAAAAGCGTTTGCTTGCTTTTATCACAATTTTTTCTCTCTTTTTAATTTTATTTTTTATAGATTTTTTATTTTATGCATCCATAGAGCGGAAAGATCGAATGGTTGCGTTAACGTAATGTAAGTGTGAAATGCTAATTGCGTATATATACGAAAAAATAAAATTTTATATTGCTGTGGTTTTATATATTTCTATTTTTAACGAAATATAACTTTTAATGTATTCGTCATGAAATTTCAATTATAATTTAAAATAAATTAAATTACTAATAGGGAGTTTCCTCATCTAACAAGGAGAAGGCCAAGCTTGGTGATCACAGATTTTGGTTATTTTTAGATATGTTGTACAGTAGAAATTCCTTAGTCTCAGGTTCAACGGATTTTATACAACGCCCCTTAGTTCTCGAAAAATGGGGGGTCTAATTTTATAACACAACTTAAATAGTTACTTTGTAACGAAGTTACTGTGCTGGTCGTAGCTCAATTGTTATGGCGTCTGCTCGTTGATCCGCGGGCCCGCAGGCTTGAGGCCGGTATTCGCTACGTTTGTTTTTCTCATTTTTTGTTTTATAAATATACTTGTAATTATAATTTAATAATCTCACAATTAAAAATTTTAATATCGTACATTAATTATAATGTTAACATATTAAAATTTTAATTTAGCATTTTTGATTTTTAAACTATTATTAAACATTTATTATCATTTAAAGAGATTTAAAAAAATTTGATCTATTATTAAGTAGTTAAAATTCCAAACTCGTTTCAAAATCATACCTTATTTTATTAATAACATCATATAAATTGCAATATTTAATATGCAAAAAAATATTTTGTAATTTAATTCTTATGCTAATTTTTACTATAATTATGCTTCTTACTTTAAAAACAGAGTAGTAGTATCATCGACTTCCCTTGTTAAGGCAATATATAAATGAAGTTTATTTAAAATCATGAATTGACACAATTGTTTAACATCATTGCATCGATAAAGCACACATGAAATACATTTTAAAAGTGATTTAAAAATAATTAACCTTTTAATGATGTTTTATACATCGATTTAGTTATAAATAAAAATCATAAATAGGTCAACATTATAATTAATGTACAATATTATAATTTTGAATTAATGTGAGATTATTAAATTATAATTACAATTACATTTATAAAACAAAAAATGAGAAAAACAAACATAGTGCGTTCCGGTCTCGAGCCCGTTCCCGCGGATCAACGAGCAGGTACCATAACAACTGAGCTACGACCAATGCAGTAATTTTTTTACAAAGTAAGTATTTTAGTTGTGTTACAATATTAGACTCCCTATTTCTCGAGAACTAAGGAGCGTTGTATAAAATCCGTTGATCCTGTGACTAAGGAGCTTGTACACTACAACAAATTAAAAAAAATCAAAATCTGTTATTACTAAGCTTGGCCATCTTCTTGTAAGAAATGTGGATTTCTGTACTTTGGGAGAAAATCAAATAGGGCAGATTTTTAATTTCGCTTATAGAATATCTTTTCTTTTCCTTTTTTTCCACTGGATTTTGTATTTTTGCCCCTTCATAGAGCGAGTGTTAAAAAGTAGAATAGCGAAAGATCAAATGATTGCATAAGTGCCATTTTTGTGTGGTATGCTAATTGTGTATATAAAGGAATATATTAACAGTTAATAAAATATAAATATTTTACGCATGCCTTCTTCATGAAACATAAATTTTAATTTAAAAATTAATTGAAATTATTTATAAGAAATTTCCTCATCTAAAAAATATGGGTTTTTGAATTTTGAAATGAATCAAATTGGGCGGCATTTTTATTTCCCTTAAAGGATACATTTACTATTGGTTTTACCAAAAAAAGAGAGAGATATAGAGAAAGAAATAATAAATTGTTCTATCAAGACGACCTCTCATATGCTGGTGCGTCTCAAAAATTGGTTCAAAACGCCAAATTTGGCAGCATTTTCTGAAAAATTCTTTAACTTTGTCAGAAAATGGAAAATGCTATTCAATTTATTAGCTTCTGAATAAGACCACGTGCCAGTTTTTGTGTATATGAATAAAAATGAATTCGGGAATGTCAGAAAGTAGCTACTTTGGATCTGAGAAAGCTTTAACACGCAATATCGCAAACTAATATCCATTGCAAAAAAATCACTTGATCAACGCGATCCTAATAACATATTTTAACCAAAATCACATGTTTAGAGATCCCCTTCTTAGTTTAATATGGCTTGATTACATTTAGAGTTAAGATATTAATAAATAAATGGAAGAGAAGGCTAATAAACCTATACTAATAATATTATAAAGAAGAAACGTTTGTTTGTTTGTTTGTTTGTTTGTAGGGTAATCTCTGGAACTACCGAACCGTTTTAAAAATAATGATGGTAAAAGGATTGCGGCAGTCTCTGTTCCAACATAGGCTATATTTTATGTCGATACAACAATCCTCAAAAGGATGTACGATCAAAAAACGCTCTGAAATGGCGATTTCTATGATACTGTCGGTGCTAGAAATTTGAAATTTGGCATGGTGATTACTTTTAATATGTAAATGCTCGCTAAATTTTCTCCCAAGGGCGCTATAAACATAAGAGGAAATTGTTTTGAATCTGTACTACCTATTTTTATCTTGAGTACGGCCATCATACAGTGAAATAATAAAAAAAAACACTTTTATTTAAATTTGTTAATCTATTTCTCGCTAGAGGCTTTATTGACATAAACGAAAATTGAGTTTGAATTATCCTGTCTAATTTTAACTTAGAGTAAGGTTGCATATAAGAAAACAAAAAAGAGACATGCAATTACGAGATATGCAACATACACATGCAAATTCCCATCAGGCGCGCTTACACTTTTAAGACGTAAATTGATCTGCCAGAACAGTTTCTAAAACTTTCGAAATTTAAAAGGGTGCAGGAGGAAAAAACGCCTTAAAATTGTGATTTCTGTAACATTGTTGTCACTAGAAACTTGAAGTTTGACATGATGATTACTTTCAAAAGGTAAATTCTCGTTAATAACGGTTTCTAAACAATTGGAATTTTTAATATGTGAAATGAGTTGAAAACTTTGTCAAATCACTATCACTTTGGAACTACTGAAATTATTTTTTAAATGTGACAGTCTCTTGCCTCTTGTTACAACTGAGCAATCTTTTTTCTCTCTATGAAACTGCTCTCAAAGGTGTGAAAGAGTGATAAACATTCTAAAATTAAGATTTCTTTGAGTATATTGAGGCTAAAAACAGGAAATTCGACGTAGTGGTATAGAAATTGTAAATGGTCGTTAATAGGGTTCTAAAAAAATCGATATTTACAAGTCTGAAATGAACCGAAAATGCTCTAAAAACATTCTAAATTACGATTTCTTTGGAATTGTTATGAGGTTTCTAAACTATAAATCACTCAATGGTCGATGCCTAGGTGGTTAACTTGTTGAGCTGTTTGGAACAGAAGCGTGAAATTCGACATGATAGTTACTTTTAGGACGTACACACTCACACAGAACAGTTTCTAAAATTTCGAAATTTAAAAGGATGAAATTAGCTGAAAATGTTCTAAAATCATGCCTACTTGGAAACTATTGAGCCTATTTAAATTTTTTTTTCAGGATGATAATAACGACAGTCTCAGCTTAAAAATAAGCTGTATTTTATTTCTGTGAACACTTCTTTCAAGGGGATGCAAAAGTGAAAATCGTTCTAAAATTCAAATTTCTTTTAATCCTTTGAGACTAAAACGGGAAATTTGATATGAATGGTTACTTTTAAGAAGTAAGTGCTCGTTAAGAAAATTTGTTAAAATATTCGAAATTTAAAAAGATGAAATGATTGGAAAACTTTCTGTAACCATGATTACTCCGAAACAATCAAGGCTAGAAATTTTAAATTTGACATGTAGATTTCTAGTAAGACGTGAGGCTCCCAATGAAAAGGTAAAAAAAATTGAATTTCAAATGAATGAAATGAGGATAATTGTTTCTGCAATTATATTTTCACTTAGATTTCTCTGAAATTGTCACCTAGAAACTTTAAATTTGGTATGCACTTTTGGCAATTTCTAAGATGTAGATGCGCAAAACCGATGTTCTTTTTAAATTTTAATTTATAAAATTGAAAATAAAATAAAATTCATTTAATTTTTATGTCAGTGTTATATACAACTTTTCTGGGATAAAACGAAAGTACCAAGAACAAATATTAATTGAAGTGAAAGTAATAAAGAAATATGATTGGCAACTAAGGTAATAGCCCGATATACTAAATTAGTTAAGGAAGTTCATACTTAGCCTTTTTTTTCATACGAAATTGATGGTTAAATATACTAAACCAATGTTTTCCAGCTTTTTTCGTAACGGTATTTTGATTTTTATGGTGAAACAAGGTATATTAATACTGTAAAATGGAAACATTTGTTTGTTTGTGGTAAATATACTCTGAAACAACTGTTAAAAATTTTATTCATTGTAAGATAATTGATAAACAGATTTCTTAAGTAGACTCCATTGTAATTGTTTTTGAAAGGGGGTGGCTACAAATGAGTTGAAAAGGTAGATTTTTTCCTTAATGCAAGTCTCACGTTCATCTAATGCGGTTCAAGTATGAAGTTTGATCAAAATGTAACATTTAATATTATTTATTTTATCTGTAGCAGTATCAATTTTCCCCTAATGTTAGTAGGAGGAATCACAAACCCCACTTAGAATGTTTCACCAATCACACGCGTACAAAGCCGCCGGTTTTGCCATTAATTTATAATTTAGGTTCTTTATTCGTATTTAGTCCATGAAAAGAATAATTAAAAGGTATGCTTCTTAAAAACTGTGGGTTGAATTTCTTTATTTCTTTTGTCACTTATGTCATATTAATATGACAAAATAAATAAATAAATAAAGTAAAAGACATGCTTCTTAAAAACTCTTGAATTTCTCCTTTTTTGTCACTTAAGCTTGCTGGATAATTGCAATCCTAATAAGAAAATGCATACATTTTTCCTTTCGCTCCTAAATTCAAAATTAGCGTTTCCTTAAAGTTTTTACGCTCATCAGAATGATACATAACACACGTTTTCTCACTTTTTAAATACGTTGGGTTATTCACTTAAATTTTTTATTTATTTATTTACATTTATAGCTTTTTTTTTAAATTTCAAACCTTGCGGCATGAGTTTATTAAGAATCTTCAAATCTTCTTTTCTTTTAGCATTTTAAATAATAGCACCGTAATTCTACCAACTCAGCATTCTATTTTATAAAGCAATGCTTACCGATGGGCAGAAACGTGAAACGGTTAGATCAATCTAGGATTTTAATGACGATCGGCTGCACAAAACTAACACATTAAAATTATAAAATTATTATACATCTATATGAACCACTTTCCTGAAAATGAAATTATCAAAATCAGATATTGATCAGCATGGAATAACATCGAAATGTTATAATGAGTCTTAATTAAATTATAATTTCGTTAGGCATGTTTGTGATTATACTTATTCGATCATAAATACGTTGTTGCGGCATAAGAAAAAAACACAGTTAATGATATGTTTCTTAGTTTTTAATTGCAAGGTCACGAGTAAGTCAGTGGTTGTTTTCATTATAATAATACAACGAGACAAAAAAAATCAACTTTATATCAACTTAAATTTTACATGAACCTGTCTCAGAAAGAGATTCGTTTATCGAAAATATCGTATGCTTGCAATGCCCTATTACTAGTAGTGCACTTAGAACATTTAATCTGGACCCATACATTCCGAGGGCTCAAAGTTTTCTTGGTCTTCAGTAATAACTTTCTCGGAAACACATTAATGTAACAAAGCTGCGTGATTCATTACATAAATTATGTAACCTGAAATTATGTGTGATATCATTGAATGTGTTAATTTTTTACAGGTTTTATTTTTTGAATGTAAATATTTTTATTACAAATGAGATATTAAATTTTGTTAATGAGCCATCGCACAATAAAGCCTGCGAAAACGAAATCTCTAAGAAAGAAGAAAATACCCCCTTTAGCCTGGTTTTCTTCTTAGCAGGTATAATTGTACAGTATTCCTTCCTCCGGGATCGTGAAACGTTTCCTTTTTATACAAAATCCCATTATAGACCGATCCCGTTTTCACAGATTTTACTGTATTTATAAAATGATTTTAATATTTACACAGTTTTTTTATGCTTTGACTATCTTATCTATATAATTAATAATTTCTTTGAATTACACATTTTCTTCAAGGATAAATCCATATTTGTTTTACGTTTAATTTTGTAAAATTAAATTTTACAAAGAAATTTGTATGCTAATAACAATACTTGTGTAAAAAATAATTATCAGTTTTTCATTTATATTTATGCATTGAGCAATAGTAATTTTCTCATGCAGTCCTTGCATCCAATCTTTGTAAATTTACGATTACCTAGGATTAGGGTCCAATATATATATATTGTATATATAATGACAAGTGTACCAAATTTTGATGATCAGGCCGTGTCTACATAGTTTTCACTAAAGAGGAGATTTTCTGTACGAGAAAATCACCCCATTTCTCTCTTTTCCATCCAGGATTAGCTCGTGGTCTTTCCTTAACAATTTAGATTCGTCAATCATGTCCATCCAGTTCTTTCTCGGTCTGCTTCTAGTTTGTCTACTTGTAAGTCTATAAGTGTTTCTAGTAGACGATCACTAATCATGCTTCTCAAATGCCAATGCTATTTTAAACTATCATGCTTAATAGTGTGTATCATGCTTCGTTTTACATCCAAGATCGTAATATTTTTCTGGCTGTGACTTTCTTGATGATCGTTGCCAAAAGCCTATTTTATGAGAAAAAAAGATTATTTTAATGGGCAGAATCTAAAGATCCTCTTAGAAAAACATACAGTATACTTTGCACAATTGCATTGTAGATTTGTCGTTTTACTTTGTGAAGTAATTATCACTGTTCTGAAATTATCACTGTTCTATAAAACAGAATTCAGAATAGCTATTGTTTTTCGGCATTCAATGTTTTCTTCATATTCTCAAGGGTAATAGATAATAGAGGGTAAATCTCTCAATAGCTTTAGTATTTAGATTTTTTAATCCGTTTTTAAACTATTAGTTAAATGCTCAGTTTTATCCGCATAAATACATAATATAGTTAACTAAATATGAAAAAAAATGTAATGACATGTTTCCGTGGTAAAAAATGGCGCACCTTATTGCATACCTGTAAATCTTCTTTAATACTAACTCAATTCTTCCATTCACAATGCGGTTGTTCATAAAAGAAAGGAAGTGGGGAAACAGGAGAAGTGATCAGGCCTCCATATAATATTTAATCAATGCCCATCTGCCATAAGACGACTGATGAGGAGAAATGGGCGAGGGAGGCAGTTATCATCTTTGCTCTCCCCCCTCTGGCTCCATCTCGGAGAGGATAAGACGCACATTATCCTACATGGAGGGTTAAAGAGACCATAAAGGAAATGCCCGATTCAACTACCCGGGTGTTGAACATAGACGCATTACCTACTGCGTCAATGCTGCAGTTCTTGTTAGATGGAGGTATTATTAAGGACGCCTCATGGTCCGGAAGATTAACCTGGGATTTAATACTGGGATCCCTGTTTAATGCATTAACCGGCAGGATTCCGGAGGAATTACTCTATATGGATAGTTTTCTCTTAAGTACAGATAGGAGATATTATGGGCAGTTTTTAAACTTTATGCTTAATTTACAAACTTATTGATTGAAGCGAATTATCTCGAAACATTCCTTTTAGATCTTTGAAGGGGTCATACAACATTGTACAATGAACACAGAATATGTTCCCAAAACGAATCTTAATTTTCAAAGAAATTGGTATGGTGTTTAAAAAATAACTTACACTCAAATGCCGTTAAAATGAATTTCATAATATTGACAATATATCTTTATAATGAAATTTTCAATTTTGCACTTTTCTCTTAAGTTTGTGATAATTAATTGCATGCAAAATGTTTCTTATTTAAAATTTAAAATAAATATAAACCTTTTTAGTGTGATTAGTTACATAGTTTTATTGAATACCACTACTTTTTTCTCTTATAAATTTTTAAAATGCCGATTTTGTCGGTAAATGTAAAAAAAAACTCACTGTAATGGATTTTTGTTCTATTGAATTTCGCTGTGGAAGAAGTCGGCTTCATTAATATTAATACTTATTAAAAAATAGTAAGGCTCTTTATGAATAGATTTTGATAAACATCTGATAAACATCTGCTTCCACCAAGCTATTCCTGAACTAGCGAAGAAGCACATAAGAAAACTTTTCTGGTTTCATCAAAGACAGCTTTGATTCTGATTATATTAAAGAGATATTAACCAGCGTCGATACTGAATTCATAATGTTAGCATTAAAAAAAATAATAAAGATTTTTTTTCTTATTTCAATTCGTAAGGCGGCTAATCGTTTAATCTTTGTACTAGATTTGATTTTGTGTGCTACATTTTTGCCGCTGTGGCCGAGAAAGAATTTTCGGAAAATAATATTGTATCCTATTAATAAAAATTTTGTCCTAAAATAATTCGTTATTTAACGCAACATTATTAATTCCAGCATGTTATTGTGGCAATGTATATTTTCTTTTCCATCTTAAAAAAGAAAAAAAAATACATTAAGAAAAGAAAATAACATAAAGAAAGCAAAGCCTTTTTATTAGGTATACAAATGTGTAAGTTTTAATGTATTTGCCCTGTGACAGAAATGTGGGAAGATTTGCATAATAAACAACTCCATGCGTATTTGTGATATGACCGTAATACATTCTTATAAAAAGTTCCCGGAATTGTTAAACAAAACACAAAAAAAAATAATTTACCCATCAAAATTTATTTTGTCGCCTTCATAGCAAGCCCCATTCAGTCCTATACAACTATGTCACGCTTAACCCAATTCTCCATGCACAGTTTTCGTAGACTAATTGGGATATGTCCTTCGGCTCCCTCAGCGAATTTTATGATTTTAATTGGCTCAAAACGCCTTCCTCGAAGTGGTAGTTTTAGCATCTCGGTATCAGGAAAAAATCACACGGTGCCATATCAGAAGAATGCTTGGTCCAGGACATTCGCTGCGTTGTTGACCGAAAACTCTTGCACAACGAAAGCTTTGTGTGATGGTGCATTATCGTGATGAAAAATTCACACGAAATTTTTGAAATGTTCAATATGTATGGCACACAAAATTTCGCTTAAAACACAAAATTTAACTCAAACTCTTTATTTAACTAATTTTACCATTGCCAAAAAACGCAGAACACACAAAAGTATGACTAAAAAACAGTTCTTTTCAACACGCTAAGTTACAGATGGCTCAAACTCCGCGTTGTAAAGCAGGACAGTGGTGTTGCTTACAGAAAAAAAAATGAATGTCGTGATATCTTTTATGCACATCTTTTAAATGATAAATTCCAGAGACTTTTACACAGAATATAGGGCAGAGGAACAAATGATAAGCAAGTGTTAGCGGTGCGGTCATACGTAGCCAAAAAGCCTTTAATTGCCACTGCATTACGAATTTCATCAACGTAAAATTGCTGCAAAAGCCTGTACATTAATATGTCCTGTCCTAGAAGGAAATACTATATCAAAACAGATGGACGTACAAGGGAGGCAGTGGAGGGTTGCGCTTCACAATAAATCTTTGAAAACAGTATGATATATTACTGGAAATACTAAAAGAATATATACTGACTAGGTGCCATTCTCTCTCCCCCCTTATCGAAAATCATGTGTATGCCCATCTCGAAAAACTCACAAGAGTATTAGTTCAGGCGGTTCAAAGCTGGCAATTTAGATCTTAGTGATGAGGAACAAAGCGGAACCCCGCCCAAAGTTATAGACGAGGAGTTGAAAAATTGTTCGGATGCAGTTTTGTAGAAAATGATGGAATTTATTTTGGTGATTAAATGCATTCTTTTTTCATATCATTTTTATCTGCTGTGTTACACTGCCTCAAGAACACTTTAAAACTTAATTATACTTCTTACGCTACTAATTATATTACCTACAGTAAGCTCTGTCTAAGGCGGAATCAATTGGGACCGAGAAAATTTTCCGCCGTAGACAATATTCCGCCTTATGCAAAAACAGCCAAATTAAATAAAATATATATGCCCAAGTCCTATTTTTACGTTCGAATTCTTCAGTACAGTTTTTTAAATGAAATTATACGTCTTATTAAATTTATTATTAATCTCAAAAACATTATATGAATAATAAAATAAATATTAGTACCAATGATAAATTTCTTCCATTTTAAAAGTTAATGAAAATCATTTACCTTAACAACTGCTTCATACTTCACATAGTGGCATAGTAGTTTTTAAACAGTCGAAAAATAATCTTTTATCGATGCTTGTTTTGTCTTTCTTTTTACCAAGCATTTTTCAGTAGCACAATGCAAGTCCGTTATTATGGGTATCAATTCTTCATTTTTTTGAGCAAGAAAATTTTTTTCGAGATACCTAATGCTTCTCAAGGCGTCTTGATACGTTTGAATTCCTCCATTGTCTTTATGGTTTTCATAATCGTGCTCATCTTCATTTTCACTAGCACTTTCCAAATCTTGATATCGCTGAATCAAAATGTCCACAGAACTGTTAGCTTCAGTAGTACACACTATATTGTCAGCTGATACGTATTCTTCTTCATTAATTTTTTCATTGCTGTGAACACATTTTAAGTCATCTATTAGTTTTTGTAACTCATTTTCCTCCTACTGGTCAACTGATTCATGGCTATTTTCTGAAACAAAACCAGCTTTTCTAAAACAATGAACAATTTTTTCAGGCGACATTTCTGAACAGGATTTGGCAATCCATTTGACAGCATCTAAAACACTTATATTTTTTGCCATTTCGGTGGCAGAAGAGCAATTATCTAAAGACGCAATAATGGACCGCAAGAGATATTTTTTGTAATGGGTTTTCACCATTTTTATAACTCCTTGATCCATAGGTTGTGTTACTGCAGTAGTATTTGCGGGAAGAGATTGTAATTTTATTTTCGATAGCTCGAAATTGGCATGACAAGGTGCATTGTCGAGAAATAAAATTTTTTGATTTTCTTTGATCATACGGTTATTGAATTCAGTCAGAAATCCCTCCATTATGGCAGTCGATATCCACGATTTTTTTTAGATCTCCAAATCACAGGCAGTTTATCAATGTTCACATTCTTAAAACATCGCGGCTTTTGCGATTTTCCTATCACTAAGGGCTTTTCTAAACTGCCCTCCATATTCACGCAAAGCAAAAGAGTGACACGCTCTTTGGAGTTTTTACCACCGTGGCATTCACTTCCTCTTTTTAAAAGGGACTTAGTGGGCAACGCACTATAAAATAGTCCTGTTTCTTCGCAGTTGTATATGTCCTTAACTTGATATCCTTCAATCAGTAGAGGATAATTTATTTTCCATTCCTGAATTTCTTGGTCTGGGACGTCTTTCGATTCTCCGCAAACTTGCTTCATGCCGATTAAGGAAACTCTTTAACCATCCAGTAGAAGGCTTGAAATCCGTTTTACCTAATTTTTCGGCTATCTCTTTCGCCTTTTTACGCAACAGTGTTTCAGGTATGGATAAATTTTTAGCTCTAGCGTTAGAAAAACATTCAAGTGTTAATGCATCAATGTCTTCATTTTTCACAGCACCTTTCTGCTTTCTGTTGGATGATTTGCTTTCCAATTCCTTTTCCAACTCTGTTCTTCTTTTTATAGCATCATAAATTTGTGTTTTACAGCATTTAAATTTAATACAAAAATCTTTTACAGAATAATTTTTTCTTTTAATTTAATAACTTCTATCTTATCCCGCAGAGATAGCGTATTGAGTTTAGATTTTGAAGTCATTTTTTACTATCACTTAGTAATATCAGTAGACAATATAAAATGAGGAAGAATAAATAACACGTGCAACGAACTGGTTTTCTGACCATGTGATTTATTGAAATAAAACATACGTCAATTCGAATTCATCCTCCACCCCCTTCCTCCCCTGAAACCACAACCAGCGCCTCATACCGAAGGTAAATGATTGTAGCTTAACATCCCTCTCTCTCACATTAGACAAAGAGTTATGGCGACCAAATGACTGATTGCCATAAACAATGATCAGAACTCAAAATCCGAAGCAAGCAAAAAAATTCATATTCTTTCGCTAATACAATGAAAAAGAGAGAAATGTTAATGTATAGAGATTTTTTTTATCAATTTCTTTTTTTTAATAATTAATTGAGATAAATGTAAAAAATGCACTTGGTATGATGTTTTTTCTTTCTTTTATTTAAGAGGAAAAATATTTTGTTTATATATGAGAAATAATGGAATAAAAAATTATTCTTTAAATATTTAAACATTTTCCGTTCTGATGAATCAACTTTATTCATCGATTACGAAATTTAATTAAAATGTTGAGCATTTGATGTATATATATATGTTTTGAAGTTTCATGAAACAAATGCCTTTCATTTTTTAATTTTTTTTCCGTCTTATGCAAAATTTTGATTTCGATGGGACTTTAAAAACCTTTCCGTTTCCGCGTTAGGCAAATTCGGGCTTATGGAGCATGAATTAATGTTATTTCCTATGTGTTTGCCGGGACTTGAAAAATTTTCCGCGTTAGACAAAATTCCGGCTTACACAGAGTCCGCCTTAGACAGAATTTACTGTATTTTAAAGTTTGAACTTAATCTAGAATTTTTTTCTAAATATCTTAAGAATATCAGAAAACTAAGAACTTCGAAATCTTTCTCATAGCATGGAAGGTGTTCAAAATTTTATCTTTTCAATTCTCCTTACGACACTCCCTAGGACTTTGTAAATAGTTAGGCGAAAGCTCTGGTGCAGCCTCCCTGTGTTAGAGGTCTGCACTGTCCGAAATTTCTAGGCTCGGGACTGGCCCAGCTGGTGATTTTTTGGGGGCCGGTCCGATAGAAAAGCAAAAATTTTTTGTCCGAGCCCGGCCCGGCATAAAAGTTAAAATCTCGGCCCGAGCCCGACCCAGTATAAAAGATAAAAGCTCGGCTGGATCCCGGCCCGGTCCGACTGCATTTCTGTAAAACATACCAATATTTCTGAAGCAACATATCCTACAATTAAAATTATTAAGAAAAACACACTTACTCATGCATAGATTTTATTTTCATTAAGTTCGAAATGCATGGAATAGAAAATATCAACAATATTAATGACCACTTAAACCTTTAAAACTTCACTGTATCAGTATCCAGCGATATGAAGAAATCTGTAGGAATACTGGTATACATGAAAATCTTTCCTGGTGTATTAAAATTCTAGTTTAAAAGTTACATTTAAATCTATTCAGTGGTTGTTTAGAAAATTGAGGACATACATACATACACATAACGACCAAAAACTAAAACCTCTTTTTAGAAGTCGCTTAAAAATTGTGCTATTCATGCTTTAATAATAGAAGAAACACACTACACTATATCAGTATCCATCGATATGAAGAACTCTGTAATAATACTGGGATACATGAAAATATTTCCTGGTGTATTAGAATTCTAGTGCAAAACATAAGCTTAAATCCCTTCAGGGGTTGTTGAGAAAATTGAGGACATACTTACATTCACACATAACGATCAAAAACTGAAACATCTCTTTTGAAGTCGCTTAAAAAGAGCGCTATTCATGCTCTAATAGTGGACGAAATAACTTACACTCTAACGCTATTCAGTACCCAGCGATATGAAGAAATCTGTAGGATTACTGGGATACATGAACAACCAATAAGACGTATTAAAACCTTCAGAGATTAATGGCGGGAAACTATTATACCAAAGAACTATAAAGAGTAACGGAGAACTATTGTAAATGTACCGAGATTATATGTTTCTTTTCTTCATTTTTACAGAAATTTATATGAGCGTTGAATCTTAGAACTAATCAACATGGTAGTCCAAATTTAATTAAAAACTGCATTGGGTTAAATTTTATACAATTTCAATAATGAAATAAATAGCTATTTTAGCGTAAGATAATTCAGTAATTGTAAATTGTAATTGGTGTAAAAAATGGATGTAATTTGATTGCATAAGATTAACATGAAAAAAGGAAGATTAAAATTTGACTGATCTTCTGCCTTAAGGTAAAAGTTTTCTTTTATGGTAGACATGAAAAGAAGTGATATAGCGACAAAAGTTACTGATTTGGTGTATTAATTTGGTGTATTGCGTAGGTAATTTACAATTTTCTAATTACATCCAATCTAGTAGTGAACTTAATCACTGTAAATAGAATTATGGAGGAGTTTTTGAAGTGAACTCAGGCTTTCAGAACAGTGAAAGGTCAGAGAATAATTCAAAGCGATGTTAACATGGGAAATACTTATAACGTCAAAAACGTTAATTTATTCTTAGTTTAATGTAAAATCAACATGAATTATGAATAATCTTTCATTTGGGCACATATCGTTAAGGACGCGTACCATTCGCATTTAATATTTTTCTCAGAAGAAAAAAAAAACACTGACTTTGTGCTAAATACAATATCCAATCATAATGGTTCGCAACTCAGTGATCTATTGCTTCCTTTACAAAAACGATATTACTGTAGTACAACTCGATTTAGAGGAAAATAATGGTGAGCTTACTATGTATAGTCAGCATAATTAATAGTAGCGTAAATAAAATTACGTAAACACTTTTAAAATGCACTCTGACTTACAGAACATTGAATGTTCAGAAATAAGTCAAGGCGATTTTAATATGGACAAAAATTCCTTGTTGAAAAATAAAAAGTTATTCTTAATTAAACACAAAAGGGGGATTTATAAACAATGTTTAATTTGGACTCATAAAAATATACATATTATCCAAATAATGCAGCTTTACGGTTAACGTACACAAAAATTCAGAAATTGACTTCTTGCTAAAATGTAATATCCACGCTTCAGTATTCACATTTGAATGATCTGTTAATTGCTTTATATAAAATAATATTAATAAATAACTTTTGCTAGTAATTTACTTAAATTTTGGACGTTTGTGGAGTGAACTCAGACTTATAGGGCAATGAAAGGTCAGACTCTGTTAATATGAAAAAATATTTACATCGTCAAAAAAAAATAATAATAAAATAAAATAAAATAAAATAAATAAATAAAAATAAAAATAAGATTTTTAGTTTATTATACGACCAATGAGTGTTATGAAAACCGACACATATTATTTAAATAATGCATCCTTTGGCTGTCTTTCTCAAAGAATTTGAAATTGACTTCGTGCTAAATAGTACAAGATACACACATGATGATTCATAAGTGAATCTACTGCTTCCTTTACGAAAAATGATATTCATGTAGAATAACTCAGTTTTAACGAAAAATAATAATGAATTTACTTAGTATGCTCCCCGAAAATATTAGTCGTGTAGATAAAGTTACGGAAAAGGTTTTAGAATGAACTCAAATTTGCAGAACAGTGAAAGGTCAAAAACCAAAGAGATGTTAATATGAAATTTTTTGGCATCGTTGGAAAACGAAATGCTATTCTTAGTTTAACACAAAACTGGAGAACATGATGAATAATCTTAAACTTAGCTACAATAAATAAATAAATAAATAATAATAATAAATAAAACAAACATATCGTATTTTAATAATGCATTTTTAAGGTGTCCTTTCACAAATAATATAAAATTGACATCCTGTTAAAATGTAATAATCACACATGCTAATTCACAAGCGAATAATTTACTGTTCCTTTACATAAAACGATATTAATATGCAACTCGCATTATCAATAGACTTGAATTTTAGAAGTTTTTCAAGTGAAATTATACTTGTAGTGCAATGATAGGTCAGAGCAATGATAATATGGTAAATATTATTTTGTTAATATTTACATCGTCGAAAAAAAAAACAGCTGATATTTAGTTTACGATAAGACTTGTGAATGTTACGAATTATCTTGCCTAACACACACAAAAAAGATAGACATTATTTAAATAATGGATCTTTACGGTTGTCTTTCACAAAGAATCTAAAATTGACTCCATGCTAAAATGTCAATATCCACTCATTATGATTCACAACTGAATGATCTACTACGTGTTTCACGTAAAACCATATTGTAGAACATTTCGATTTCAGCTAAAAATAATAATGAATTAGTTGAGTATGGTAACCATAAATATTAATCGTGTAAATAAAATTACGGTGAAGTTTTTAAAATGAAATCAAATTTGCAGAACACTGAAAAGTCAGGGAGTAAACCGAAGCGATGTGAATATGGCAATTTTTTTTCATCGTTGAAACACGGAAAACCATTCTTAGTTTAAAACAAAACTAGAGAACATCAGGAACAATCTTCAGTTTAACTGAAAAAAAATAAGCATATTATTAATATTATTCATTAATAAAAGCATATTATTTTAATAATGAATCCTTACCGTTTCCTTTCACAAAAATATAAAATTGACTTCGTTTTAAAATGCAATATCCATTCATGATGATTCACAACCGAATAATTTACTGTTCCTTTACATAAAACGATATTAATATGCAACTGGCGTTAGAAATAGGCTGTTTTTTAAGTGAAATTATACTTATAGTGCAATAAAAAATTGAAGTAATGTTAATATGGAAAATGTTATTTTTATTAATATTTACATAATCGAAATAGGAAAATTGATACTTAGTTTACGATAAGACCATTAAGTTTTATTAATAATCTTGGCACACACATACGCACACATACTCACATACAGACAATGAAAAAGGGACATATTATTTAAATAATGGATTTCTACAGTTGCCTTTCACAAAGTATCTAAAATTGGCTCCGTGCTAAAATGCAATATCCACTCATTATGATTCACAACTGAATGATCTACTGCTTCCTTTACATAAAACGATATTAATATACAACTCGCGCCAGCAATTGATTTGAACTTTTGGGAAGCTTTCGACATGACATTCATTAGATATCTTCGCTCCATCTTAAAGAATTCCCGAAAAATCATTTTCTCAGACTTTCTTAGCTCGTTACATGGCGAACTAATTTCGTAGCCTTCATTATTGTGCAAATGGCTCTCATTAATCCGTGCCTTCCTCCCCCTTTTCATTGTATCCGAGGCCACAGAAATGAGGATCTGCCTCTTTTAAAGAAGGATTTCGAAATGAGAGGCTCCCGTACTCATTATGCAGTGACGTCGTTAAGTAATGATTGCTAAAAGTTGAATAGTAGGTCTTCCAAGCTACAGGTGTGACGCATCTCTATTGTTCCGTCTGAGCTTTGGCAGGTATTTTATTCGGTCGCATTTTGATTGATATGCAGAAGTGGATAATGATTTACATAACGTGATTAGTTCTGATTCCTATTATGAAGGTTCATGGGAAAGGTGGAATATTAATTTTTAGAATGTTGGAGAAATAAAAGATAGTGCTCATTTATATGGCAGTAAGGGAATGAAAAGATTTTAGCATTTTATCTAAATTGAATAAAAATACAGAACGAGTGAATTTTACATGACAATAATATTTATTCATTATATTCTGCGAAAAATTATGCTTCACGGGATAACATTTGCGTAGTTGAAATTTCCACCATTTTCGATAGTCCATAATACAATGAAGTTTCTCTACAGAAGTGCGGTCTTTTACAATATGGAAAGAAGCGCTGCAAACAACTTCATTTTGAATTTAGATAAAAAGTTAAATAATAGAAAAAAAATCATAATACTAAAGCATTTTATAAATCAGAAATCTCAAGTACTCATAATTATTTTGTAACAATCATAAAAAAATTAACTCGTTATTTAATTTATTTTCTACTCAGATACTGACGTATTATATTAATGACGTATTATACTAATCTGTATATTAAAACGAAAAGGGATTTTCATCAAATCTACTTTTCACACGAAAATGACCCATTTGCGCTTGCGCAAAATTATATCTAGAACCTAACTAGTTTTAGAGTAGACTTGAGGGAGAAAGCAGTGGCCGAGTGGTATAAGGCGTGGTGTTTCTCTGTTCCGATCGTCGTGTCGATTCAAAACCCACTTCGGACAGAATGATTTTTCTCATTTTATTGCCAATAATTCATTTTAATAATGCCATACTTAATTCAGGAAGAGAAGTTGTATAATTTGAATTTTCTTTTATTCGAATGCTTTATAATTAAGTAAAATTTCACACCCAAGAATATTTTGTTTTAATTACTAAATTTATATTAAAAGATCGTGCATGTAATTATTGATTAAACCAATTGAACTGGTCTACCATTTTTATTATATTTGGTATGACCATTATCAAAATGTCATATATATAATGAGATAACTATGTGATTATTTTTCATAAAAAAGGAAAAATAAAAGGAAAGAACAAAAAGAAGGAAAAATATTCGTACAGGAACTCTAAATTGTCTTGATATCCAAGATTTAACAATTAAATAATGTGTGAAAACGGAAAATATAAATTCAAGTAATTAAAAAATATGTATTAAAAATTGTTAGCTGCAAACAGCAGAGGTGAAATTCAGGGTTTTAGAATCCGAATGATAAAAATTAATTTAATGAAAAATTTTAAAGGTCGTGTAGTTAAAAAAAGAAAAGAAAAAATCCGAAACATTAAATATTGCTATTTTTCAAAACACACGACAATATTTTTTACAGTACGACAATACGACAATATTTTTTAATTACTTATTTTATATTATAAATATTTAAATTAAAAGATTTTGCATGTAATTATCTGTTAAATAAAGTGATCTAAACTTTTATCTATATTTTGTATGACCATTATCAATAAGTGTTAGAAAAATATATTTTTGTTTCAAAAAAATGCCACCAGATGGCAGCACCAAACAATGCTTTAAAAAATACAATCTGAACTCAGAAACCTATTTTTTAGTTGATGTGAAATTTTGTAAGATGTTGTAAGCACGATGCTGACTGGAATTAAAAATTCTATTTAAAACCACTTTATTCGAAAGGAATAAACTTTCAAAAACTCCAACAAATTAAACTTAAAATAATTCAAAGTATTTCTTCATATTTCTGCTTTTGTAAATAGTTCAAGAATTGTTTGTTATTGATCCTATCCTTCAAGTATTTATGCAAGTTCTATATTCCATGTATATTTTTCATCTAATAAATGTATTTTGTCCATATTCCTAATAAATAATTCACAAGACATAAAGGTAAACTTTTTAACTTTTTTTATTATTTGCTATTTGAGTAATCATTTACTCATGCCTTAATATGGAATAACATTCCAACAATGAGATATATTTGTTTAACTAAGAAAAGTATATGATTATTCTCCTTAAAAAAATGAAGGGAAAAGAAGAGAAAAAAGAAAGAAACAAAAATATCCATATAAGAATTATAGAAGAAATCACCTTGATATCCATGGTTTATCTGGGTTATAGAGACAGACTGATAAAAATAAAATATGAAAAATTTTAAAGGTCGTGTAATTAAAAAAATATATATATAGAAAATATTAAACATTGATATATATATATATATATATATATATATATATATATATATATTTGGAGACTGTAGTAAGTAAAAATAAATCATTCAATTAATATTTTTAGTTGAATTCTTGCTAAATTAATTCAAGTAAAGTAGGATGTAAATTACAAGCTTAAAAATATTTCACTTCATTAGTTGAGTAGGCTGCACTGACAAGTGACAACACAATCTATCGTCTTATATCTATAGAAATCGCTTACACAATATAAAAATTCATAAAATTTTCAATACTTAATTAATTTAAAAGCAGCTAATTAAAAATAAAAGCATATTTCTAAAGAAACTTTCAAGTTATTTACCGTCAAATCTTGACGGGTACTATTTAGTTTCTTCCATAAAGTTAACATATAATAATAATTGGTGCATTAGACTTTCTGAAAGCAAAAATATTCTTAAAGTTTTAATAACTATATAATTTTCTTGAAACACCGATATAGTGGCAGTAACGTACGTCTTCCGAAATCCCTATTTACCAGTTGTTTTAAATGGATGCTATTACATACTTCAAACATAATTCATTAAGAGTTTTACCACCATAGAAGTTATTGTTAATGTAAAGGCTCTATAGCACTTGTAATATATAAACCTATTTGTGATGAGCATGTATTCGTTACACTGTTAGTAATGTAGATGTAAAATCATACAGCTACCTTAATAGTTTGTCGGTTTGGCTTTACATACGCTTAAAATCACCACAAGCACATCATAAATAAACTGACTTTTTTAGTTAGTCACATAGTGGTACTAAATAAACAAGTGTATTTTGCAAGCGATATTGAAGATCATTTGAAATTTTTTTAGTGACCATTATTCTGTGACTACAATGGAAATGATCATGACGATTTTTTAGTCATTTACATGTTGTCACAAAAAGGGACATATCGATGTCGCAGTAACTTGGATAATACTTCTACGTCGCATGTCAAAAAGAAGAGTAGCATTTTGATATGCATTCAGGTTTTCATAATAATTTTGCCATTGTACTATAAGGGTAACTGCATTTAAAAACCGATTACTATCAGAGCCTAGTTTACGCATTTTATAGCTTCCAGGCTTTCCCTTCATTCCCCATCCTAATTCCTGAATGATTGCAATTCGGGACCCCTCTTCACCTGAATAATGATCCTACCACGATCCTACGAAGAAACTTAATCAACAAGGCGTAACGCTCACATGAGAGTAAAATACTATTTAAATGCGCTCCCCCATATCACTTAGCGAAAAATTAATTTAAAAAAATTACAATCAAAGGATTTAAGTAACCAATACCAAAGTTGTTGCATCTAAAACTCTATACATAATTGACATACAATACTTTTCAAAAAATAAAAATGTAGTTCATTTTTATGCTGGCTAATCAAAAAAAAAAAAAAAAAAAAAAAAAAAAAAGCAATATTTTGTGTCTATGCGTAAAGTGAAAGATAGCATAGAAAAAGTTCTCGTTGAAAAATTATAAAATCTCTATCAAGTGTTAATGCCGTATGTCATAGATATGGCAACAAAAAAAAAATAAGGTTTAAAAATTCACATTAAGCAAATAAGAAAAATTTAAAAGTAATTATTATCAACAAGATATTTTTATCAGCACCTAACGTTTTGAAATCTACTATCCCACGTTCAGTTCAAATTAACCCTTAATTGCATAGTGATGTAAATTTCCATCACTGTTTATTTAACTTTTAATAAATAAATTAACTTCTTCGCCACCACTATATTTATATAGAAATATTAATCCAGTAAATTTCCCGTGAACTATGTTGCTGAACAAACTTAAAAATCTATCTTAAAATTTCTGGTGTCTAATATTTAATATATGTATAAAAAAACACAATTGTAAAAGAAAAACTCATGCAAAGAAGGGTTAACTTGTTTTTCTATTTGCTAGATTTTATTGATCTGTATCTGACCCACCTTTCTTCGTTGGGCTCGGGTCTGTATCCATTTTGTCTCCCCTTTGAACCCCTGTGATTAGAATTGACTAAAGCACAATAACATAATTTAATTTTGTGCACTTTTTGAAAACAAAAAAATCTTTAAATTCAGGAATAAACATATGACGTTTTTGAAACTATGTTCCATTTTTCAAAAGTTACAATAAGTAAGTTCTATTCCATAAAAATCTATTTTCCATCAAAGTATTTCTAAGAGAAATTTCTGTCATATCAGTTTGCGCAATGCATGAATAATATATCTTTTGACATTTTAGTCTCTACTTTAGAATATTTTCATTTCTCTTTCTGAGAAAAAATATCTAAAGGACTATTTTCTTTAAGTGTTTTGCTCCCGTGTGATGAATTTAAAGATATTTTTCAGTAAACAAAAAAGCAACTAAAGTTAATGCGGCAAACTTATGGTAAATTTGAATCTGCCCTTTCGAGATTTTAGATCAAAAGACTAAACATTTGAAAGGTTTTCAATATTTAGATGTTTTATTAGAAGGTAGCTTTGGAAAATGTTGGTTTAAAAAAAGTATAGAAACCCAGCCAACGAAAGATACATGTATCGGTACTTCTACTCCTATTGGCTGTCATGTGATCAAAATAGGCTGGTTTCCACAAATTGTGTGATCAAGGGAAGCTGAAAAGCAGCCGAGATCGGTAGAGTGCAGCATGCTCTTTCGCTGGTTGCTACATTAGAAAGTAAAATAAAAACAATTACATGCCATACTTGTAGGGTTAAGGAATGAGTAGCTTGTGGCCCCATATTGCTGGTAAAAATTGAGTTTGAATACCTGATCATTTAACTGATTCACCAGATTTGACACCACCAGTCTTCTAAAAAGTCTTGACTAAATCACACATACTGGATGCTCTATGTGAGAACATCCGGTAGGAGATCCAGGCGGTGACACCATAGTTCAACCAGAAAGTCAGAGTGTGCAGAAGCCAACTTTAGAAGCATACAAAGTCATATTCAGCTGGTACGCTAGGTTTTGAAGCTCGGGGAGGATATTTGCAGCACCTCCTGTGACAACCACATATAATAGTTTTGTTTAATTTCCTCCCACACTTTTTTCTAAAACCAACATTTCCCATACTTTATAGTGGGATACCTTGTTCAACTAAGTTATAATATATTTTTTTTCAAGGTGTCACACGGTATTTGTAACATATCTATATAAATTATTCCTCTGCTTTGATTTTACATGCTCAAGCAAGTTCAATTATTTCGACTAGACTGTTTAAAGAAAACATCCATTAACTTTTATCACTTTTAAGTTTTCCATAATTCTGCCAAAAATTAATTCATTTATTTAATTTTCTTTTATTATTTTTTTATACAGAATTTTATTAATCATTTATTTCAATTAATGTATTCTCCTACCTCTTAACTATTCATTTATTATATACACTATTTTTCTTAATTTGTAACTTAAGTTGAGTACATTATTTATATTGTAAGATTTTTCCACTTTTTATGAATAATTCGGTTTTTCCATTTTGTAATTTTCGCTACTAGATGGCAGCACTGTTCATCTGTTTCTGGCTTTATCACGTTATTTGAACATCTGTGATTACTTTGCTTGAATAATTTGTGAGTCATTCCTTTATAATTTAATATATCTACTGAATTTGTAAATGTTTCTTGGCAATATGTGCAGATTTGTCAAATTTTGCATTTTTTCTGGGCTTTTTATTGAGGAAATAGTTTGTTACTTTTCCTTAGCTTTTCATCTCTTATTTAATTAATTTTCTAAGTTTGTTAATGTGCGATTGTCCAAATCTTGTATTATTTTAGATAATTATAGCTTGTACAAGGGTGAAATCGTACATATTTTGTGAAATCTGTGGTTCCACAAATATTTCATTAATTCTCCATTTTCCTTTTTCATTTATCTTTTCTTGATTACATTTTGTAATTTATTCTTCTTTTTCGGGATATTATTCAAACAGGTATGTGTTCATATTTCAATGAATAATTGAATTATTTTTATTCCCCAATTTTCGTATGACGTTTCTGTGTTGTCTTATAACAATTATATATATATATATATATATATATATAAAAGATGACCATAATTAAACTAACAGGGCTCAGCGTGTACTGTAGCGCTATCTAATTGCGAGAAAGGAGTCAAATTTTGTAGGATGAATAAACAAAATGGGGGACATAGCATTCCCCACAAGAAAATTAGTTCCAAAAGTCACCACTAAGGGATATGTGGCACTGCTTTTTTCGCGGAATCCTTCGTCCCTCGTCTTGTTTAATCATCCTACAAAATTTAGCTCCATTCTCGTAATTAAATCGCAGCACAGAACGTGCTGAGTACTCTCAATTTAATTATGGCCACTTTGTATATACACGGTGTTTCAGTTTAACGTTTACAAACTTTAACAGATGGTAAAGCACGATACAACAAATAATTTTTGTGTAGAAAACCAGGGTCGCAATCAACTCATTCAGTCAAAATTACAGGATACTTTACTTCAATCTTAGTCCGAATTTTTTTATCATAACTTTAACAATAATAAGAGGTCTCCGTGGACGAGTGGTTGAGACACCATTACGCTAATCGTTTGCGGGCGTAGGAGCCAGGTCGGCGGGTTCGACTGCCATCAGCTCCATTGCACACACTTTGTGGAGCCTCGGTTGTAATTCTCTGGTGTTGCAAATTTCCTTGTGGCTATCTCATCCTCGTATATTGACGATGACTTTAAGTGGGCAGTTGATGTCAAACACACCAGTCAGATGTATGTTCTCAATAAAACAAATAAATAAACAATAAAAAGTTATTTTAGCAATAATTACAAGAGATTTATCTTTCTGTGTGCAAAATGCGATAAAATCCCCGACAAGTGTTAGAAGTGCTCAGTAATCTGGTTTGTGCACAGTACGTAATGTCAACTACATTCTGAAACGTGTGGATCGTATAATTTTGAACTGATTGAATGTGACACATTTAACTAATCTCGTGATACTGTCTAATTTAAGATGATTCAATCTGCAGCTATCCGCGTTCAATCGGTGCAAAATAAATTAGACGATCCACCTTCAGCAATAAAATTTTATAACATACGGTGAACAGCCGAATTACTGTATACTTCTACCACTTTTAGTGATTTCCTCGCAATTTGCACGAAGCAAGTTAATTATGTTGTACATATCGTTAAAATATTTGTATTATTGTTAAAATTATAACCAAAATACGGGCTCAAATTGAAGTAAAGCAGTCTGTAATTTTGACTGAATTATTAGATCACGACTCTGGTCTTCTATACAAAAAATGCTTGGTAAAATATACTTTACCATCTCTTAAAGTTTATAAAAGTTATACTGAAATACTCTATATATAGATTTCTTTCTCTCTCCCCACTCTCTCTAAATATATTGGGTCATCAAGAAAGTTTTGCGGATTTTCAAAGAGACGCGCGGTTTTGTCCAGTTATTTTGCTACAACAGATAAGGAGTGATTCTGAATGTACCAGATTCAGTCTTTTCTGCTTTCGTTGCACAATTCTATCTTGGCTAGTGGCATAATTTTTGTTTCAGTGCAGTGCTAAGAATGGAGAACCAGAAAATTGATTTTCGTCAATTATGCTCTTTTATTTGAAGAAAGATAAAAATGCCAGTCAGACTGTTCGTAAAATTCATGCTGTATATGGACAAACTACTGTTTCAGATGACATAGTTAGAAGGTGGTTTGAGAAGTTTTAGCAAGGGAATTTCAGTCTGGAAGATTATACTGCTTTAGTGATCATCTTCTCTAAAAGAGGACCCCTTAAAAGAAGTTATCGCTAAAAATACACACAGACTAAATATTCCAAAAATACAGTGTATGATTATTTGATAGCTTTTAAGAGCTTTACAGATGATGATGTTCATCCAGAGCGGGCACCATCTTCGAGGCTGAAATTTTCGCGCTTAAACTTCTCAAACCACTTTGCTGCTCATCTGAACAGCAAAATGCTGTGTCATCTGAAACAGCACTCTGTCTACATATAGCACAGATTTTATAAGCAGTCTGACTAGCATTTTTACTTTTCTTGAAATAAAAAGACATAATTGACGAAATTGGATTTTTTGGTGCTTCATTCTTAGCACTACACTGAAGCAAAAATTATGCCACAACCCAAGCGATAATTATGTAACGCAAGCAGAAAAGACCGAATGTACATATATGAGTCATTGATGGTCATTCCTTATCAGCAGTAGCAAAATAATTAAACGAAACCGCGCTTCTCTTTGAAAAACCACCCAATAATGATTGAATGACCCAATATAAGATAATAATAATAATTATTATTACACACACACACACACACACACACACACATATATATATATATATAATAAAACTTTTCCAAATAAAATGACTGTTAAACCATAATATAAAATCGACACTATAGCATTAAACAATTATTAGAATATGTTAGAAAATAACATTAATCCAATATTGCTAAGTGCACTGATTAATAAAGATGTGGACGGAAACAAACTCTAAAAATTAGAAGCAAACAACAATACAATAAGAAAATGGAAACCTAAATTGTGAAATACGTTATCAATTATAATATTCAAGAATATTAGAAAGTCACAAATGATTTCTGTTTGGATATAGAAAGCAATTAAACAGAAATCTCTATTTTCAAACTGTCCGATCTACTGATAGATAGTTACATTTACTAAAAAAATATATAAATCTATATTATAAAATGTTTAATGCATATTTTTGAAGTATTAAATGCAACCATTTCAGTATGTTACGTTTTCGTTTTTGGTGTAAAATCTTGCTTTCTTTCAAAATAATTCAACAAAAACATGTAACAATGCACACATAAGAACAATTTGTATATGTTCAATTAATTTCAAATCATGTCATCGTAAAAATTCTCAGCAATAATATAATTTACCAAATATTACAGAAATAAATTTGTCTAATTTTTCCTTTCTAATTTGCCTGACTGACATGTACTAATGAGAAGTACATATATTTAGAGGCTTTAAAATTATATTTCTATTTATGCTAAATTCGTATGATAAAAATGAATAAATAATATGCATATTCTGGTTAAAGTAATTTCAATAACAGACCTTGTAGAATTTATTGTTTAATTAATGGGGCATACTTAGAGGGTTGAAAATTATATTTCTATTTAAGCTAAATTTTTACCATAAAAATGGATAACAACTCTGTAGAATTTTTTATTTGAATTAGTGAGACACGTGTGCATTTAGAAGGCTAAAAATTGTATTTCTATTTAATCTAAATTTTTTCCATAAAAATTAAATTTGTAACTATATCCCTTCTTTTTATAGTAACTGCAGTAATAATTCCTGTAGAATTTATTAGTTGAACTAATGAGATATAAATGTGTTTAGAGGGCTGAAAATTATATTTCTGCTTATTTTAAAATTTTACGATAAAAATTAGCAACAATATGCAGTATGGCTATAGTAACTTTAATAATAAATCCTATAGATTTTAGAATTAACGAAAGCAACATTTACTAACAATCTGATTATTTCAAAGAAGGTAAAAAAAGTAATTTGCTTTCTTCCCTTGTAGAACTGATTTCTGATGCAAGATAATTTACGTTGTTTTAGTATACGTTTATGAGATTAGACAGGGATAAAAATGAAAAAAGCGCAACCAGTAATTTGATTTTATCTCATGACTGATTATTTTCCAAGCTATGCACATCAGAATAATGTAATAATGAAATGTTATTATTAAGAACGTACCGTTGCACACACAATGTATCTAACAAGTTACCTTTGCTTCATTGCGCATAAAAAATTATGATGAGTGTCTTTTTAAAAATTATGCCAGAAGTAAGTAATTTATTTAATCAAAATACAAATGTCTGTATTTATCATTTTTTTTATATTCGCGAACATTTTTAACAGTTTTCCTCTTTCTAAAATTAAATAAAATTCAACTGAAAATGGATAATTATTTAGATACATTTCTAATCCACCCACATGAACTATTTATGATCTTGTATGTTTTAAAATATAATTTTTGCAGATTATAAATTCTTATAATATATATAATTTTTTTTTAATGCTGATATAATTTTCAGTAGTTTTGAAACTCCAATATATTTTATGTCAACGTGTAATAGTAATTCAATTTTAAAAACAATTCTAACGAACAAAAATGCACTTCATAAGAACCACAGCTTTTAGATAACTTAGAAGCTAAGAAAATATGCAATTAAATAATTTTATTATTAAACAGATATGCATTATAGTTCATCTTCATAAAATTTTTACATAAAAATTTGAAACTATATGAATTCTGGTTGCAGTAACTTGTATGATAAATTCTATAGCAGTGATTCTCAATGTAGCACTCCTACCCACAAGTGGACAATCTATTTTATAAAGGACAAATACAGTGTCTCACATAAGTGATGGGACACTTGTGCTTTACAAAAGGAAACTAATCAAATAAATTAAAAAAACATGTACACATTTTTTTTGTGGGTGTGTTTCATACTTAAATTTAGTAAAGATTATTACATAACATACATTTTGTCAAAATATTAAAATATTAATTTAATAAAAATACAAATGTTTAGAACGGAGCAAAAAATAGCTCACATAAGTGATGGGACACCATTATATATGCAACAAAAATCGCCTGAAATAAGCAATAAAAATATTTTTTGGGGTTTTATTTTTACTTAAAAGCAATTGGCAATAATTTATAAAATCGTCTGCAGTATTTTTCTCCAGTTTGTTTTGGAATTTTTGTGTTTTTTAGCTCTGTGTAGTCATGAATGCTAAACGAAAAGAAACTTCGCCTGAAATTCGAAAATTAGTTATTAATTTGCATATTGAACGTGGAAAATCTATTAGAAAAACTGCTGAAACAGTTAACTTGAGTCGTTCAACAGTTTTCAATATCATTAAACGATATAAAAAGAATCATATGATTCAGGATAAAAGAAGACCTGGCTGACCATCAAAGCTATCCAATGGAATAAAGCGAATTATCGTTCGAAATATTAAAAAAAATCCAAGAATTAGTGCTTCAAAAGTTGCTGCTGATTTACAAGCATTATATGGAATAATTGTTAATCCTGAAACTATTAGAAGGGTAATTCGATCTGCTGGATATCACGGTAGAGTAGCCAGGAAAAAATTCTTCGTAAGTGAAAAGAATAGAAAACTCAGACTAGCTTTCGCAAAATCCAACATAAATAAGAATTCTGATTACTGGAATAAAGTTATATTTGCTGATGAGAGTAAATTTAATATATTTGGTTCTGACGGTAGAATCTTGGTGTGGAGAAAACCCAGGGAAGAACTTCGCAAACAGAACTTGGTACCAACAGTAAAACATGGTGGAGGAGGAGTTATGGTATGGGGGTGTATGTCGTCCGCTGGAGTTGGTAATCTTGTTTTTATTGACAGTATAATGGATCAGTACAAGTATATTGATATTTTAAAGCAAAATTTGAAATCTTCAGCACGAAAATTGAACCTTCATAACGATTTTAAATTCTACCAGGACAATGACCCCAAGCACACTGCTCTGAACGTTAGACTCTGGCTGCTATATAACTGTCCTGAAATAATAAAAACACCACCACAATCTCCAGACTTAAATCCCATAGAGAATATTTGGCAAGAATTGGAATCAAGAATTCGCAAACACACCATTTCTTCAAAACAACAACTAAAATCGGTGCTTCAAGAAGAATGGGGTAAAATCACTCCAGAAATCACAAAAAAATAGTCGAATCCATCCCAAAAAGATTAAATCATGTTTTAAAAGTAAAAGGAAATCCAACAAAATATTAAAACCTTTTAAAAAGTAAAATTTGTGGATAAATATTTGATGGAAAAGTAAGTGTCCCATCACTTATGTGAGCCATTTTTTTCTCCGTTCTGAACAATTGTATTTTTACTAAATTAATATTTTAATATTTTGACAAAATGTATGTTATGTAATAATTGTTACTAACTTTAAATATGAAACACACCCAAAAAATTTTTGCACATGTTTGTTTATTTATTTTATTGCAGTTTCTTTTTATAAAGCACAAGTGTCCCATCACTTTTGTGAGACACTGTATGTCAGTGCGTACCGCAGACGCGTGGCAACAGCAGACGATTAAATTTTTCTTTTAATACATTTTTTTAAAACTTCTAAACATCGCACATTTTCAATTTTTACTCCGTTGAATAGGGAAAAAATTCTTCTTTCAAATGCAATTTGTTTGAAAATTGTATCTCAATTTGTTTGAAAACTGTATCGCAATTTACTCATTTTTTATGGTTTTTAAAATAATTTTCAAGCATATATATATTTTTAAAAACTATCTCTATCGCGTGCAGACGATTACGAAATATACATCAGTTTGCACTTAAATCAATATAAAAAGTTCAGCATATGTTTCCAGCTTATATTCTATGACGAAATTATAACTTCAGCAATAAATAAATTAAATTAAAAAGTACAAATAAAACACAAATTTTAGACCTATAATCGAATACGCTCTTAAATCACTGAAATTATCAGAATCAAAAAGACTGCTCTAAATAGCAATCTTTGGCGATTTATTCAGCTGTTAACTCCTGGCACGAGGCCAAGAAGAAAGTATCACTTTTATTAAATTTCGAAACTTTACTTGAATACATAATTGCTATTTTTCATATAAAACTGATTTTTAGTATTGTTAGTGGGGGAATCTAAAAAGATACATTAAATTGAAAAAAAAAATCTATTAGAGTTTTTAATTTAAAAAAATGGTTTTCACTTATATTCTGAAACTCGGGAAGCCTGGGTTGGATCCTCTAGTTAAATTTAAAAGGAGAACCATACGAGAATAATTATTAATTGTTATAAAGGTCAAGAAAATTTGTTGTTTAAAATTGCTTTATTTTTTTCTTTAATGAATTTCATGATATTTGAAAGCTTGCTTATTCAAATTTATTAGCTTTTCGGGCTTTCTCAATCAGTTTAAAAGATTTGCCATTTTAAATAATAAGAACAAGTCTCCCAAATGATCCGCATTTTGAATACCAGTATTTCCTAAGAAAAGTTTCCGCGGAAGGTTTCTACTACATTTGTAATAGAAAATAATAATCATCGTGGTAAGTTTCTACAAAATTTAAAAGAAAAACTTAAAAAGAAGATTTTTGTTTTAAGGGGTTTTGTAATATCTATAAAAAAACTCACTGAAATTCAACAAATACATTCAAAGTTTCAATTGGTGTATCTTCGAAACCTTTTTATGAATAAACTTAAAATTTTGATTGTTGATAAAACAGATTGTACTTTTTAATATAATTACCTTAGAAACTGACTAGTCTGTTTTAGAATTTGTGGATTGTTGAAATTAAAATAGCTCTTTTTTTCACTCCGTAAATCATTGCGTGCATGATATCTTGAGAACGTATGCATGGACTGTTATAAAATTTTATATTGATAATAAGCACATATGTATTTTAAAAATGATCTACTCTTAGGTCAAAATTATTTCAGTAACCATGCAAATATATATATATATGTATATATTGTAGGAAAAAAATCTAAATTTTACTTTTACAAAATGAATAAAAATATTTTAACTAAAAATCTTATAACTCCAAATACTTAAAAGTAGATCATTTTAAACACACCTATGTCCTTAATATCTCCATTAAATTTCATAACAATTCATACATACGTTCTCAATATATCATGCACGCAATGACTTACGAAGTAAAAAATAAATAAATAAGAGTAATTTTAATTTTAATAAGGCACAAAGTCTGTAAAAATCTTCTCTTTTTTAATGGCAGTATAATTAAAAATCCTAATATGGTTAATCAATAGTCAAATTTTCAGGTTTATACTTAAAAAAGTTTGGATTACACAAACTTTGAACGTTTTTCAAAATTCCTTTTTTGAACTTTGAATGTTTTTGTTGATTTTCGTCGTGTTTAAAACGTACAAGTCCCCTTAAAAAAAAAAAAAAAAAAAAAAAAAAAAAAAAAAAAAAAAAAACGTTGATAAGGGAGCCCTGTAAGAATTATCCGTTAAAGTTGGAATCATGATCTTAAATATCCTTAGGTTGAGAATAATAACACACACACACACACAAAATAAATAAATAAACACTGTTCAGTAACATTTAAAATCAACGAACGTAACACTTACTAATAATGTGATATTTCATTTATATTATTAATCATTGGTCTTAAAAATTAATTAAATCGTAAAAAAAATTATAAAGCACAATTCATTTCTAACTTAAGATTATTTTAAAATCAAAACGCGTTACTTTCACCTACAATAACAATATAATTTTCAAACAATATTGCATAAATTATTTAAGTATAAAAAAATTGATTTTAATAGCAAATCTTGTTTGAATACATCTCTGAAATAGATGAAAGCCAAAGTTGTAATTTCAAATTTTCATATCATTCAGACCTCAAAATTATAATAATCAACTGTAATCGAAAATCAATTGTGAATCAGAAAAATTAAAATAAATAAACACAAAAAGTTTTTTGAATTCTATTTTAGAATGTTTGATTACTTTTTCGCACGTAATAATAAAAATGTTACATTTTGAGGCAAATTTATTTAAAGACTTAAAAAAATACTTTTTTTAACTTCCTTAATTAGTCAATGAAAATTTATGTTAATGTAGTTTGAAATGACGATCGTATAATAATATTCATTGATAAGCTACTCTTAGTATTTAAACATAAATTCTGAATATAATAAATTATAACACCTTGTAATAATATATTTGTTTTAAATGCTAAAAGGTGTTTTTTTTTTGTTTGTTTTTTTAGCACCTTAGCATTTAACACCTTTTAGCATTTAAAACAAACATAAATTCAGGATGTTGATAAATTATTTAAATAAAATACATCAGTGAAAACGAAATTTTTTGGAAATGCCTTAATCCGTGATTGCAAATGTATCCAAAAGTGACACCAAATGATGATGTTATAGTGATATTTAGCAATGAGTAATTTGTAGTTTAGGAACGTAAATTGTAGAATTTGATAAATAAATTGCATGAAGCAATTTTCGGTATTGCAGTTTGCCTTTAAATGTTGTTTTTCCGTTCGTGGAAGCAGGAGACTGAAAAACTAACTTACCGTCTTTAAAGCCCGTTATCAGTAAAACCTGAAATTCTCCTCTCCGGTGGAATGTTTTCCGACCAGGGCTTGACAGATGCAGTCGCCAGGTCGCCACTGGCGACTAAGTTTTTTCATCTGGCAACTTTTCTTTTTCGTACAAAACTAACGTAAGAAATGAGCACAAACGGCATTTTTCTCTCCCCTCGTAATTCTTATGAGATGTTCTCATTATAAATGTTGCAAAATTATAAAATATTAGAAATATAGAAATTATATTCAAACAAAAAATGTTTTAACTTTTTCTATTAATTTTGAAAAAATAAATTCAGCAAATGTAAATTTAAAAATAAAATTTCTGAATTATTTCACTGACTTCGACATGCAATTTTTTTCCCCTGCTTCACTATTTCATCGGTGTCCCCATTTTCAGATATAGATTTTGTATCAAACTATCCGGACATTTAAAGCATTGGGCAATCAGTATTTCCGAACATGCCAGTTAATTCAGCCTTTATAGTACAGCGTGTCCGAGAAAGGTCTTTATCATTCTAAACATTAATAACAAAGATACTAATAGGTGAAATGAAATGCAGTTTGCTGCAAAAGAAAGAAGAAATATGAGTTTTTTCACACTACCTTCTATGTAGATGTATGTGAGCTCCGTTAGTAGTTTTGAAAACGATGGTATGGTTTTTGAAAACGAATGAAGGGGGAGGGGGTGGGTAAATATTTTTTACCCGTGACTAGAATTTTTTTGCTGGCTTCTAGATTTTATCAAATTTGTAAAGCCCTGCTTCCGACCATGGAATGCCTACGTATACTTTCAAATTTCTTATGAGAAAATTAAATTTTTAAAATTTTAAAAATATATTCATCTTAAATGATCTTTCTTTAACATCTAATTGAAGATACAATGTTAAAGAAAGTTTTACGTAACAAAAAGAAAATTTCGAAAAAATTGAAGAATTTTTTTTTTCATTTTTTTTTTCTTTTTTTTTCTGAGTAGAATATATTCACAATTTTAAAAGCTGGAAATAAACTGTCTCAAAAACCTTTTCTGTTCTCTTGAGAATGTTTACTTATTATGTATAAAATATAATCATTATTTAAATTATTAAATATACATATATTAGATATTAAGGCTATGATGTCTTACACTTACGCATCGGTTATATATATATATATATATATATATATATATATATATATATATATATATATATATATATATATATATATATATATATATATATATATATATATATATATATATATATATTTTTTTTTTTTTTTTATCGGTTATAAAAAGGGAAAAAGTCGCCAAATTTTGGGGATTTTTTCTTTTAATGGTAACCTGGATTTTGTAATTAAGTTATTGGTTTGGCGCGGGCTTAGAAATCGCGCCAATCAAAAAGTCGCCAAACATCGGTGCGTGAAAGTAACACATCTGTTCCGATATTAAAATTAATGTTTCATATCCTGAATCATAACTACAGGGTGGGCCTAAAGTCTCTGCATCATAGGAGTTTTTTATTTATTTATTTATTTTTTTTATTTTTTTTATTTGTAGGTGAAAGTTTCCTATGAATTACTATGAATGTGCTGTAATATTTAAATCATCTCTCTATAATTTAAAAAAATTCCGGCATCATAGGACACTTTCACCTACAAATTAAAAAATAAATAAAAAACTCCTATGATGCCGGACTTTTGGCCCACCCTGTAGAATCTTAGTATTTTTACTTAATCATATGATAGATTGCCTCAGAATAACTTCATTTCTTTTTAAAGTGACATAACACCTTTTTTCACACGCGTCTTCAATTATAAAAGTTTGAAAATAACAAATAAATTTGCTATAATATAGTTTTATGCACAATTCCTAACTTTCTGTAACGTTTGAAAACTGAAATGTACATACACATCTATCTCTCTATATATATTAGAAATATTTTGTCAACTAGGGAGAAAATAAAAGTAATTTAAAAAGAGTGTGTGGAGGAAAAGTCGGAAAAAAAATCCCCATGAGAGCTTTGAAATGAATGAGTGTTATTAATCCGCTAAGTGTTTACGAGAATTTGATATCTGACTGAGAACAAGCCTGATTATTAATTTGTTTACTGCCTATTGGTTTTGTAAAGCAATAACGTAAAATAATATAATTATAATTACATTATATATATATATATATATATATATATATATATATATATATATAATGACTGAAATGTACATACACATCTATCTCTCTATATATATTAGAAATATTTTGTCAACTAGGAGAAAATAAAAGTAATTTAAAAAGAGTGTGTGGCGGGAAAATCGAAAAAAAAAATCCCCATGAGAGCTTTGAAATGAATGAGTGTTATTAATCCGCTAAGTGTTTACGAGAATTTGATATCTGACTGAGAACAAGCCTGATTATTAATTTGTTTACTGCCTATTGGTTTTGTAAAGCAATAGCGTAAAATAATATAATTATAATTACATTATATATATATTGAGATATCATGGCACATTGTAAAGTCATAAATTATGATTATGGATTATAATTTTTTGACCTTTTACATATTTAGTCATTGAATACGATTCATAAATAGCATAATGTAAAATTACTTAAAAATGTGACATTTTCATCAATATTTACATTTATAAAATTTTATATTTATATTTTCGCAACTGTTTATATTTAAACTGCTGCATTTTGACAGATATATCTCACTATGTTTGACCAAAACCTTTCGTCTGACATAAAAAAAATGTATTTTAAAAATAATAATTTCAATAGGTATTTGAAACAAAATTGCATTATTTTAAAAGCAATTTATATTATCTATAATTAATGATTTTTTAAATTTTTCTTAAGTTTTAATTAATGTTTTTAAAATTCTATAACGTGAAGGAAAATAAATATTTTCTCTTGTAAACGCTAGTAAAATGGTCAGTATTTTACATCGAATAGTCAAAACTAAGTATAATACTTATTTGAATAAGAAACATATAATTCTTTGTAAAATGTTTTATAATTTAGCACTTTCTTTTTCAATAAGTAAATAAATAATTAAGAAGCAAGCCGAAATTGTAATGGAACATTGACTTTACTCTTAAAAGTACATCTTCAATCGCTGTAAGTACATACGATAGTAACTTTTATTAATATCTAGGTAATCTTTATTTACTATTTAGATAACATATTCTGTCATTGTTCATAATTTAGTCATTTTTGTATAATTTTTTTCCCTTGTATTTTGTTTTGTTTTAAAGCAGTAAATAATTATCAAAATAAATGAATACTTTGTCGCAATTTAGATTGATGGCAAGACAAACATGTTGAAACTAATTTTGATAAGTCAGCATATACCTGTGAATGGGAAACTAAACAAGCCCTTTTATAGGTATAGTGCTGCCATCTTTTGTCTTTAAAGAGAGATAAATTCTATACATTCTATGCTTAGAAGAGAAGGGGTCTCAGGAGTCTTACTTTTCCTTCGAAGATGCAAGTTTGCATCATGTCACATTTTATTTTATTTCTCATTTCGTATGACACACAATAAAATGAAATTTTTACCACTATTAGGTCAATATCTGATTGATTTAACATAATTATTTTAATTATTTCAATGTTGTACAATTAATATTTAATTATTTAAAAAAATGTTTAAAATTTAAAAAAAAGTAAAACAACTTTTTTGCCTGGTATCCACTGCGCGCAAGGTTGTAGAAAAAATATTGCTTTTAAAATAACAAACAAAACTGATAATGATGCAAAATTTATGTATCTTGAACTTATACTTCAATTTGAAGCAATTAAAAATTTAATTTGTTTTTAAATTTCAATTTAAATTGTAAAATGTTTAAAAAATTCAATTTTTTGTTGAAAAAATGCCAGTTTTAAAAAATTAAATTTTTAATTGCTTGAAATTAAAGTATAAGTTGAAGATACATCAATTTTACATCATTATCAGTTTTGTTTGTTATTTTTGAAACAATAATTTTTCTACAATCTTGCGCGTCGTGGCTACCAGGCGAAAAAGTTTTTTACTGTTTTTTTTTAATTTAAACTTTTTAAAAATAATTAAATATGAATTGTACAACATTGAAATAATTATGTTAAATCAAGCATATATTGACCTATTAGTGGTAAAAATTTCATTTTATTGTGTGTTATATGAAATCAGAAATAAAATAAAATGTGACATGATGCAAGCTTGCATCTTCGGGGGAAAAATAAGACTCCTGAGACCCCTTAAGATGGTTCTCAAATATCCTGCTCAACAAAGCAAAACTCTTTGACACATTTTCTGACTAATTTTTAAACGCAGACATAAAATGAGAAGGACTGACTATTGAATCGATTTGGAATCAAAATGAGTTTACTAATTTTTTTATAAATAAATTACTTATCGAGTTAAAAGCGATTCCTGTCACGTGACTACACGTTTCCCGCCTTTCACGTGCTGCCGCGCCCGACATTCTGTTCAAAACACCAACTTTGACAGTATTTCCTGAAAGATCTTCTGCTTTTATAAAAAATAAAAAATGTGTTTCGATTAAAAATTTCTGAATAAGAGAACCTGTCAATTTGCGAACAAAAATGAATTAAAAAATGTGTCATAAACTAGCCAGTTTGAATTTGAGAACAGCCTTAACTAGATAAAGTGTGAGATAATTTCAAAACTATCTGTACACAATTTATTTGCTAATAACTGGCGTGTTCTTATTTTCCTTGCAGGCTTAACTAACTTGACATTTTACGACACATATAATTACTAGAACGAGGTAAGTTTGAAGCATCTAGAACTATTACAAATGTTCACAAGTAATGTTCAGGACAAGGGCGGAGCCAAGGAGGAGATCTCAGCGCCCATCCATATGAGTAAATAAACTTTTCATAGAAAAATACATTAGTTTTTATTGCAGATACATATTAATCATATTTTTAACATTTTTACTTACCCATCATACGTAGTATAGGGTAAATCTTGTAATCGTTTTGAAAATCGAAAAAAAAAATTTTGGGCGGATATACACGTTTCAGACACTAAATATTCCGAAAAACATATTTTTAGAAAAAAAAAATTGCCTTGCCGTCCGTCTGTCTGTGTGTGAGTCTATAAACGCTCTAGCTCCCGAACAAATTGAGATAAAAACTTGAAATTTGGTATGTACTTAGTATGTAATAATGGGAAGAAATTTATTGAATTTCAGTGGCCTCGATTATCCAGAACTATTTTTTTCGGACTCTCGAAATATTCGTTCTGATAAAAGGTATATAAATTTTTTCGAAATTGTTTATTTTAAGGATTGAATATAAAAGACAATAAAAAAACAAATTTTGCATAAAGAATGAAGTCGATTGGATAAATAGTTGCCGAGATATTTGTAATCATATTTCCCACACTCTTCGATTTTTCCAGACCCTGGATTTCATTCAAATTTCAATTCAAAGATATATTTTAATTAGTAAAGAGACGCTTAATCCGACGCAGTAAACTGTTAGTTAATAGGATTATCATTTTTAGAGTTATAAGGATGTTTCTTTTACGCAATTCAGTAATAGAGCATTTAAAGTTTGTGACGTCATCAAGACACAATTTTATTCGAATTGCAATGCATTTTATAAATAGTTTACACATGTTTTATTTTCATATTTTATATTATGCATAACCATGATGGGTAAGCATTACGGTGGCCCCCAATGACTAGTTTTCTATGACTTAAAAACGCAAATATTTCTAAACACATTCACAGATACATAAAAACACTGAAAATTGCCAACGTTATTTTTAGTAGTCAAAGAATCGAATGGCATTTTTCATTTTACTGTAAATATGGCACCTCTCGAATTGTAACTAATTATCTCTGCATGATGACCTTATCGGTATTGTCGAGTATCAAAAATCATCCTAAAATTCCAATTTTGACTGCTGACTAAAGATTTCTGTGGCTTTATATATAAAAAAGATAAAAACTACAAATTTCATATTTATTCGATTATTTTTGCAGATTCTATGTTTTATGAATGGATATGATTACTAAATGCATTATAAAATTCCCATTGGAATTTGATAACAGCCTTAACATATCAAATTTGTTCATGATAATTTTTGACACCCTTTAAAGGGAAAAAAATGATAGGGGACTCCCTTCTAAAGGGAGGACTAGATCCGACCATGGTTAGGGAAGAATGCGGTCATCAATAAATTCCGCAAAAGAAGAGGAACAAATAGTACAAATAGTACGACATATTATACGGCAAGAGGCTGCAAGGTAGAATTTAATGTCCATCACATTTAAAAGTGCCTGCTATGTTAAAAATTACATTACAAAAATAGTCACCTTTCTTATTGAAGATCATCGGATCATATAATCATTTAATTTGTGAACATATTACTGAAATACACGGTATTTTTATTATAACGTATAATATATAAGATCACCGGACAGTTACAATCATTTTAGATAATGATTATAATGGTGATTATAACCTTTATGATCATTCAGATCAGGGGATTCAGATTCATATACAGAGAAGTTCAGAACACATATTTTTCAAACACACTGTATTTTTATTATAATGTGTAAATTAGACATGAAATAGACATTTGATGCCGGTATAGTATTTTTTTTTTAAAATCTAATATTCAGGATAATTTAAAAAAGTCTATAAGCCAGTTAAGTACTACTATAATTTTACTATTTGCGAAAAATATTCTCACACCCAATTTTATTTACGGAAACTATTATTCACCTTTTTTAATGACAGAAATTCTGCGATTAAATATGACGAAGAGACGAAGATTTTTACTCGGAAAAATTGGTAGCCCTTCAGCCTGGGATTCTGTTTGTTCTCTTATAATATAGCAAAATCTATTAAAATGGAATCGCAAGAGACTAAAAAAAAAAAAAAAAAAAAAAAAAAAAAAAACTCCAGTTTAGAGAAGTTTCCATTTCAACAGATATAGTTCTATGGCATTCCTTTTGCAAGAACCATGATTTTTTTCCGTTTTAAACAAAAGACTGTATATAACTGAAACTTGCTTTAAAAGGATAAATTCCACGATCCTGATAAAAATACTGTTTAAAATGCTGAGACGGAACAATAAAGGCCTGAAAAAATATTCTGTTTTAGACAAAGGGATGTAACTAGACGGGGACAGGATAGATTGACCCCCCCCCCCCCCCCAACAACTTCTTGAGCTCCCTCTAAACTTCATAATCTTGCAGTATTAATATTATCTACATTAAATTTAAGATTTTTAAAACTTTGTAATCAAATGTTTTAACACGGGGGTGGGGGGGTTGCCCCCTACTTCTGTCTGTATATCACTAAAGTAAAGGCTAGCAGAAAGTTGTGAATTAGTCCACCAAAAAATTTCAAAGCTCCTTCTAACTTTGTCAACTTTTTACGGTCTTTTTTAGACAGGTTTCCGATTTATCAAATACTCTCTCTCTTATAAGATATTATGTTCTTTCCGCTGGGACCAAGAATTTTTTTTCCATTTAAGGCACGATTCCGTTATAGACGGATAATTACGGATGTTACTGTAATAAGAAACAATATATCCCGTCTTAGTAGATTTGTCAGCCACGCAATAAAACGTATTTAGATGATATGGCAATTGTTCAGAAAAAAATCGGTAAGAGCGTTTTCATCAAGATCATGATTTTTTTTTTCCGTTTAAGGTAAGGTTCTGTTGCGTATAGGTTACGTTTTCATAGGTTTTAAGTGTGTCATCAAGATTTTGAATTGTGCATCATTCAATGAAATTATTATTGTTTATTATACATCAATCCGTTTTAAACCCTATTTTTCTATTTAAGATTCATCCTCATATTTCCAATTAGAAACTAAGAACATAAATTTAACTGTCTCCTCATTTATAGCTAGTAACGAAATTACTGATATTTCAAACGATAGAAGAAACGTTATATAAATGCGCTTTAAATCATTTTATTTACCTATTTATTTCCAAAATTTATTGTTTGAAAGACTTTATGACAAACTATTTCATGAACTAACAATCCTGAGAACAACATTCTGGGATCTAATCACAGGCGTTTGTCACCGAAAATGTGTTAGTTTAAGAACTAATGAAATAAAATTTTAAGCAAATATAACATGTACGCCCTTCAAACAGAAATTATAGAAATAGTCCCCTATAACGCATTTAATAGCCGAAAAGATTATTGGATTACAATAATTCTATATCTGTCTTCATCAAGGGTATACGTTCTATCATTACAAACGTACAAAGTAAGTTTGGCGCAGATTTCCGTAAAATAAATAAGTAGTCAGTTCTAATATTAATTTAAACATCACTTTGACCTATTCAAATTTGAAATTTTTTTAATCGTTTAAAACACGCTTTATACACGCGAAAATCGTATTTCATAAGAGAAAGGGAATTTTTGTAACTATAGAATGGATAGATCGCTATAGCGAGTAAACATTAACGAAAACATTATGCGCATTTCTTTTTTCAGAACAGCATTTCCGAAATCGGGGAACGCTTTATCTCTGCCAATTTTTAATCAGTGAATTTGATCTTTTAAAAAACTAATCGTCACATTATTTTTTAAATGAAATACATTGTTTTTTGAAAAAATATTGATATTTGTTTTGTGTAACTTTAAGTAACGAAATTTGAGGTTGAAAAATTTTATTCTGAATCGATGTAATTGTACTAAAAGTGCATATGTTTTAACACGGCAACGTGCTTCACTAGTTTTTGGACTAAGAAAATGAATTTTTTTATTACATTAGTCTAGGTTTGATATCCAATGAGTTTACGTATCCACCGTTTTTCCCTCTGTTTCTTTTATTCCGTCAGGTGTCAAATCGCCATTTTTTAATACACCAACTAAACAGAAATGTGATTTTATACTAAATAAGTGTAAATTGACTTTTATAAACACTTCACATTTCTTAAAAAAAAAAAAAAAAAAATCCGAAAAAGTCTTAAGTTTTTGGGTGCCAAAGTGGGTTATCTACTATATATATAATATACAAATGGAAATTTCGTTCCGACTGCTTATAACTAGAGTTCTGCTGAATGGATTTTGATGTAACTTGCACTGTTAGATAGATAATTTTTCAGGGAAGGTTTTAGTGTATAACATATCGTTCTACGTAGATTAGTGAAATAATTGAAACGGCTATACACTTAAAAAAAAAAAGAAAAAAAAACTTTTACTAATTTTATTTTAAAAATAAAAACAGTTTTGATGAGAGATAATATTATAAAATGAACATATTTAATTTAAAGGTGAAACAGAATTTTCGAAAAGCTTAAAAAATTATTGAATGTGAAATATTACAATTCAAACAATATTTGTCGATTTATCTTTTGCGTCAGGTTAAGAAAAACGCATCTGACAATTTGATTAGATAAAATCTGAGTAATAATTTTGATTCTGATTTGTTCTTTTTTTTTTAATTAAATTTTTATTTTTATCTAACTACTCTATCATGGGACTTATAAAATAATGATGATGATGTGATTATAAAAATGCACTTGTGAGTTACATGTTATTTGTTTACTTACGATTTTGATTTTACTTTTGTCGTCAAACAATTTGATTTTAAGCGAAAAAGGCATAAGTATCAGTCCGAACGATATTCACAATAACTGTGTTTTTTCAAGCATACGACAGAATTTTTAAGTAATTTTTTATATTCAAATGTAAATTATTATAAATAGCTGTTGATATTATATAAACGGAGTCAAATATTTAAATTTTAGTGTAATTAGTTATATTTTTTGAACATATCGCCAATTTTCTTTATAGAAATATCCACTGCTTCCATTCTTATGAACTAAAGATTATTCTTAAGAAAATTGATACAATTATGCGTTATTACTATCACAAAAGAAAACATTTTGCAATAAAATTTGCTTGCTGAAATAAATTTGCAATATTCTTCTTAAATAACCATTTGTTAAAGTTCTATTTTGCTTATAATATATTGCAATAAAAATTGGTAGCTGAAATAAATTTTCAATATTCTTTTTAATTCGTCATTTCTTTTTCATTTCTTTTCTTTTTTGCATATTTTTTCTTCTTTTTGAAGGTTTTTAAAAATATATTGGACTAATCTTCCGCAATCGGGCCATACGCCAATTGGCGTATTTACTATATTGTTGCAATTTTCCTTTATATTTGAACGGGACTCTGGATGGTGATTCCAATAGCAGAAAATTACACGAAATTTATACTTAGCGATTAGTAAATTTATGTTTTTCCCTTTTAAAGCAAGCGGACAAAAGAAGATTTACTATTATATATTTTTCATCTGCATTTATTTTACTACCAGTAGAAAAGCAATACTTGCAATGTACGAAAAATACGTTTAAATGCCAATGGTGGTCAATGGAATAATATTTGATGATTTATCATTTTAGCCAAGATAAGGATAAAAAGGTAGATTAAAAAAGTACCTGAAATTCAGATTACATAAAATTTTTATCATTCGGCTGATGCACAGCACTTGCAGCTAAACTTAGTGACAAATTTACGTTTTTTTCATTATAGGGTTTATTTATGCAACAGACTGAAGAATAATGTAATCTTAAAACTGAAAAAAAATAGCAAGCCTATTTATTTCCCCGTTTTATTATGCTCATTACAAAAATGAAAAAAAAAATCAGATCCAGCATTTCCCAAAAAGATTATTACTAAAAATGTTGCCTAACTAACTTTATTTATCATTCTCAAGGAGTTTTGCTGGGGAAAAATCTATAATTCAGTCAGCAACAATTTGACATTATTTAATGGGCGTAATTAACTTCGTTTTGTAGCTAACTCTGGTACATTTGTAATAATATCGTTGCAAAAACTTATAATATTTGACGTCAACTTGGCTGTGGATCCGATTCCGGAAGATTAGGAAGATTTTATTGGATGCAAACTAGAGGTTTATTTTTATACCAGAATCAGTTAACGTGCTGTCTGCAACTGGTATATAAAATGAAAGTCAATGAAAATGACGTTATTTCAATTTTATTCAAACAATTCAGCTTTTAAAATCCAATTTTTATGATTCATATTTCTTTTAAATATGAAAGTTCAACACTGTTCTTTGTGTGAAAATAATTTATTACATTTTTGTCTGTATTTATTCTGCTTGAATACAAAGAAAGAAAATTGTAGTAAACTTACCAGAAGAAGATTATATTACGAAATATAATGTAACGTTGAGTGAGATTGTATTTAAGCTACCAAAACTACACTTTGTACCAATCTGAGAGTCCCAGAGTTCAAGAAATAATAAACAAAATTGAATAACCCGACCATTATTTAGGTGCAATGGTATATCTCTCAAATGATTGTAAATGCTCTCTTTTTTAGTAGTGTGGTGACTAGAGAACCTTTAAATTTCTATTGAGCGTAACGGTCACATTTCTCTACCAAACTCTACTATAAATGATCAACTAAAAGAGTCGCTTCTTAATAACCTGAATTTTGTCCAACGGATATGATAATATAATAGCGCAATGTCCTTCGCATCGTATACAGCAATGCGTAAGGATTTTCCCGGTGAACGTCCATATTACTTTAAAATACATGGTTAAATTCACCATTTCGTTTGATTCAAGGTTCATTTGTTAAATGGATCAGTGGAGCGGGCTTAGCCTGCTAGTCTTTTATAAAAAATGAAAAAAAAAAAGAAGAGAAAATTCATTGACATATTCATATTGAACGCAAAATTTACTTTCAATTATTACGGGAGAAATCATAACAGCCTCGATCATCTGATATTCATTTATCCAACACCCTTGGCGGACCGATTTCCCCTATTTTTTATAAATTTATGCAGCCCATGTTCATGAAAAAAAATTATAATATATAATTTCTAATTTTATTGATTTAATTACATAAAGATTTTTCCTATTCATTATTTTTCTTACTCTGTACCGTCAATCGATGAAATTGTTATTTTTTTACATTAATTCGTTTTAAACACTACTTTTCGATTTACATACCGCCATATATTTCCAATTATAAACTAATGATATAAAATTAACAGTCTCTTCATTCGAAGCTAGTTACAAAATTACCGATAGCTCAAACGGTGGAAGAAGCATTATATTAATGCACTTTAAATCTTTTTATTTTAATTTTCTTTTTCCCAAAATGTACTTTCTAAAAGACATTCCGACAAACTATTTCGTGAATTAACAACCCTGAGAGCACATCCTTGGATCTAATCACACGCGTTTGCCACCGAAAATGTGTTAGCTTAAGAACTAATGAAATAAAATTTTAAGCGAATGTTAACGTGCATGCCCTCCGAACAGAAATTATGGCAATAATCCGCTACAACGCATTTAATGCCCAAAAAGTCTATTAATGAGAGATACTAAAAAAGAGTCAGCAAATTAAAAGCAGAGCTGAATTAATTTTTTCGCTCCGTAATGACACGAGTTTTTCGATCATAAAACGGAGACCGGGTTTTAGATGGACCCTGGGAGTGTGTGTATGGAGAGAGGGGGGGTGGGGGAGGTTGTATTTTGTCGAGAATACACACCCTCTCCCTCTCGTACATTAGGGACTTATTAATGAGGGCCTTTACATGACGATAAACTCGCTTTTACAAATGGCTTTCCATTATCTACATACATAAAAAAAAGGGGAATTGATGGAAGGAAAAAAAAATCAAGAATTCTTTCCAGAGAATGAAAAAAAAAATTGTGAGCAAAGAGCGACAGAATGTATAAAAAATGGTTAAAAAAATTCTCTTCTTTTTTGGAGAGTGATGGGTAGAAAGAGATTAAAAGGGACAAAAACCAACGATTAAAAAAGTTTTTGTGTATTTTTTTAAATAAATGAGGGTGAGGCATAGAGTTTAAACAAAAGGTCTTATCATCAGAACCCAGTTATTACTAGAAGCCTATTAACGGAATAGGAGAGAAAAAAATGAAAAAAAAAATCTTCTATTAGCCATTTTTTTTACATAGCACGAGCTATCTCTTCCCCTCAACTTAACTTCTTTTCCCCTACCATCGATAAAGTTTTTTGCAATCAGTCAGATTTTTTTTTTCTCTTTTAGTCTCATATCTTGCTTGTTTTATCATTTTTTTTTCTCTCTCTCGTATTATATAATTCCGCTCTGTGCACTAATGAGAAAGAGTACTGTGTTAAGAAGTGTGACAATGCGCGAGCAAATCAATAGCTTACGCGATAAATGGGAGAATATGATTGGTTGATAAGAAAGAGAAAAAAAATTATTTACCCCCACCCGTAATGCTCAAGCTTCCTGTTCGGTTTTTTTTTTTTCATTATTATTTTTTGTGATTAATAAACGTCTTGCTTTTGTCCTGCTGAAAACCATTGAGCACGGTGAAAGACTTAGGAGATTTTTTTTTTCTTTCTGTTTTTTTATGCTTATGTGTGTACGCATTAAGACGAAAAATAATTATTCCTTAAGCTCCGAGGACCAAAGGAAAAAAAAATTCTAATCAATAGAGTTTTTTATGCATTGATCGCTTAGAAGATGAATATATAGATACTATAAACAAATACATTAATCGAAAATTCATTCTCGGCTTAAACAAACGTTCTTTGTGAACCTCCATAAGGTGATAATGATAAGTTATGAAAAAAAGAGGTCGGAAGAGTTCATAATGTCTGTAATTTTGTTATTCATGTAAATGCAATCAAAATATTGTATCGCAATACACTCTATGTTTGTCAATAATTTTCCAGTCACTTTAGCAACTTAAAGACAGCATGCTAGAAAAAGTATCAATGTTTATGCAGGAAAACAAATGCAAACAATAGAAATGAAAGTGTTTCTGTCAATGGAGTTTCGACTAAAATTCGACTGAAGTAATTTACCATTTTAGGCTTATTTCAAAAGTGGAATTATTGAATTACATAATAGTTTTTAGAGTTGATTTAAATAGTCACTGTTCATTCTTTTTTGTACGATTTTAATAAAATTTATTTATTTAAAATTTAATAACATTTTCCACTTTCAAGTATTATTTAATGTCATTAAAGTATTATTAATAGTTCAATAATCGAAAATTTATTCTCGATTTGCAATTTTTTTTTGTAAACATCTATAAGGTGATAATGATAAATGATAAAATAAGAGGTTGGAGAAGTTATCTATGATTTTGTTATGCATGTAAATGTAGAAAAAAATTGTGTCACAATACACTTTATGTTCGTCAATAATTTTCCAGTCAATTTAGCAGCTTAAAAACAGCATGCTAGAAAAAATTACCAATGTTTATGAAGGAAAACAAATGCAAACAATAGAAGTAAATGTGTTTCTATCAATGAAGTTTCGACTAAAATTCGACTGAAATAATTTGCTACTCTCGGCTTATTTCGAAAGTGGAATTATTGAATCACGTAATAGTTTTTAGAGTTCATTTAAATAGTCGCTGTTCATTCTTTTTTCTAAGATTTTAATAAGACTTGTTCATTTGAAATTTAACGAACATTTTCCACTTTCAAGTATTATTTAATGTCATTAAAGTACTTTTACTAACTCAATAATCGAAAATTTATTCTCGATTTGCAAACTTATTTTGTGAACATCTATAAGGTGATAATGATAAGTTATAAAATAAGAGGCTGAAGGAATTATCTATAATTTTGTTATGCATGTAAATGTAGAAAAAAATTGTGTACACTTTATGTATACACTTTATGTTCGTTAATAATTTTCCAGTCACTTTGGCAGATTAAAGACTGCATGCTAGAAAAAAAAATTACCAATGTTTATGAAGGAAAACAAATGCAAACAAAAGAAGTAAAAGTGTTTCTATCAATGGAGTTTCGACTAAAATTCGACTGAAATAAATTGCCACTTTCGGCTCATTTCACAAGTAAAATTATTGAATTACATAATAGTTTTTAGAGTTGATTTAAATAGTCTCTGCTCATTTTTTTAGTACGATTCTAATAAGACTTATTTATTTAAAATTTATCGAACATTTTCCACTTTCAAGTATTATTTAATGTCATTAAAGTGTTATTACTAAATCAATAATCGAAAATTTATTCTCTATTTGCAAACTTTTTTGTAAACATCCATAAGGTGATAATGATAAGTTATAAAATAAGAGGTTGGAGGAGTTATCTGTACTTTTGTTATGCATGTAAATGTAGTGAAAATTGTATCACAATACACTTTATGTTTATCAATAATTTTCCAGTCACTTTAGCAGCTTAAAGACAGCATGCTAGAAAAAGTACCAATGTTTATGAAGGAAAACAAATGCAAACAACAGAAGTAAGAGTGTTTCTATCAATGGAGTTTCGACTAAAATTCGACTGAAGTAATTTGCCACTTTCGGCTTATTTCAAAAGTGGAATTATTAAATTACATAATAGTTTTTATAATTGATTTAAATAGTCGCTGTTCATTCTTTTTTGTACGATTTTAATAAGACTTATTTATTTAAAATTTAATGAACAGTTTCCACTTTCAAGTATTATTTAATGTCATTAAAGTATTATTACTAACTCAATAATTGAAAATTTATTCTCGATTTGCAAACTTTTTTTTGTAAACACCTTAAGGGATTATAAAATAAAAGGTTGGAGTAGTTATCTGTAATTGTATGCATGTAAATGTAGTAAAAAATTATATCACAATACACTTTGCGTTTGTCAATAATTTTCGAGTCACTTTAAAGACAGTCAGTTTAAAGATAGCATGCTATAAAAAGTACCAATATGCATGCACAAAACAAATGCAAACAACAGAAATAAAAGTGTTTCTATCAATGGAGTTACCACTAAAATTCGACTGAAATAATTTGCCACTTTCGGCTTATTTCAAAAGTAAAATTATTGAACTACGTAGCATTTTTCATAGTTGATTTAAATAGTGGCTGTATATTAAGAATTTTCAAGAATTATTTAATGTCATTAAAGTATTATTTATAATTCAATAATCAAAAATTCATTGTCGGCTTACAAACATTCTTTGTGAACCTCTATAAGGTGATAATGATAAATTATAAAAAAGAAGAGGTCGAAGGAGTTCATAATATCTGTAATTTTGTTATGCATGTAAATGCAATAAAAAATTGCATCACAATACACTTGTTTGTCAATAATGTTTCAACCACTTTAGAAGATTAAAGGCAGTATGTTAGAAATACGATTTGTACGATTTTAATTAGACATTTGTTTAAACTTTAGCAAGTACTTATCATTTTACAGAAATATTTAATTTCATTAAATCAGTTACATTATTTTAGAGTATCATTTAATTTCTTTAAAATATTATTTATAAATCATTAATTCAAAATTCATTTTTGGCTTAAACAAACATTCGACGGAAATTCGACAGAAATAACATGCTATCGACTTTTTTCAAAAATGGAATTATTGAATTATGTAGTTTTTACAGTTGATGTAAATAGTCACTGTTCATGTGCTTATTCTCTTTTGTACGATTATAGTAATATTTAATTAAACTTTAAAAATGTTCCTCATATTGAAGTATTATTTATTTTCTTTAAAGTATCGTCTCTAATACATTAACTGAAAATTAATGTTTGCTACCTTCTCACCGCCGCGAACTGATATATCCGTTCACTATGCTGTAGGTTTCGCTGCAATATGAGCAATTTTAAAATTAATATAATTCTATAAATATAATGTAGTTTTAAAACATTAAATAATGATTAATAGTCTCGTGGATTATATTTATATACGTAATTAAAATTTTTATACAATGTTTGAAATATCGTGTTTTTTAGCATTTAAAAAAAATAGAGCGAAAACAACATTACAATTTTGCTCTTTTGCTCAGCGGTCAGGGGGGTTAAAGAAGCATTCTGTGTGAGCATTTATAAGATAATAATTGTAAGTTATTAAAAAAAATGGAGGAGTTCATATAATGCCTTTAATTTTGTTACACATATAAATAAAATCAAAATATAATACCACATTCCCAATACACTTTATGTTTTTCAATAATTTTCCAGTCTCTTTAGCAGCTTGAAGATAACTTGCTAGAAGAAGTATCAATGTTTATGCAGAAAAAAATACAATAAAACTGAGAGCATTCCTAGGAATGGATTTTAGTTGAAATTCTACTGAAATAGCCTTACTATTTTCGATTTATTTCAAAAGTTGATTTATTGAATTACGTAAAAGTGTTTATAGTTGATTAAAATAGTGACTTTTTAAATTTTAATTAAAAAAAATTCCACATTTTAAAGTATTATTTAATTTTATTAAGATATTATTTCTAATAAATTAACCGAATATTTATTTTACGCTGGAGAAAACTGCACTCTGTGAATGTGCATAAAATGATGATAAGTTACGAAAGAAAAAAGTCGGAGGCTCTCATAATGTCTGTAATTTAGTTATACATGTAAATATAATCAAAATAGTGTATCACAATAAACTGTATGTTTACCAATAAATTTCCAGTCACTTTAACAACATACATAAAACAGTACCAATGTCTATGCATAAAAACAAATGCGAACAATAAAAAAATAGAACGTTTACAACAATGATATTTTGACTGAAATTTGACTGAAATAACTTGATATTTTTTATTTATTTCAAAAGTTTAATTATTTGATAATATTTGTTTAATTGATTTAAATGGTGTGTATTCATCTTTTTTTAGTATTTTTACAAATTAGCTAGTAATAATGTTTGATTCAACCCTCTTTCATGTTTCCATTTTTTTTTTTTTGCAGCTTCTTAATACGTAGGTATATGGAGCCTTTTGAACAATCTATCTTTGGAAAAGTCTGTACTTCGGCACAAAATATGCACACGCAAAAAATAATAGGAAATACTAATGTGAAAGTGGAGCTATCCAAACCTTTTACCAAGTTTTTAAAAAGTTTCATCATTAATGTATTAGGAAAAATACAATTTAAAAGTCAATGCGATTTGGTATTTTTTTGCAACAAGTATAAAGTTTGCGTCGGAACTGAAACATTTTAACACCTTCCAACGTAGTTGGAAAGTGTTTATGTATTCGATGTGTCTGGTCGTCTAACTGTCTGTGCTCTAACCCTCGTAAATATTCTCGGATTTAAATGTAATCGATATGTATGATTGGGGTTTATTATGGCATGTTCGGTATTGAAAAGGAAGTGTATAGCATTTTTAGTTCGTTTACAGGAGCACTCAAAAGAATTCCGTTATATTACAGTCTATGGGGAAAAATCGCTTGCAATTTATTTTTAATGATGTTAAATTATTTCAAACATATTGAAAGTTATATACATCACTGAGGTGTAAGATTACAAGATGCTTACAGTAAAATTAATGTGCATAGCATTTATCGTTCATCTACAGGGACACACAAAAATATACGTTTACAGTGCTGTCTAATTGCTGGAAGATCGTTTTCAATTGTGGCATGTGATTTTTAATGTAACTAATTTTTTGCATGTTACTTGATCTGTATATATTCTATAGGTCATATACAGGCCTGTGCAAAATAATTTGAGTACATTTCCATTTGCTGACGGAAATTGCTGAACGGAATTCTCAACTAATTATTAATTATAATAATTATACAAATCTATAGACAAATCCATAGAGGGATGCACAAAAGAATTTGAATATTTTTAGTATACTGTGGAGGATAATTGCTGAAATTGGGTTTCCAAATGTGTTATGAGTTTTTCAAACTATTTACTTAGACATCATATTTCTTCTTATTAAACGGTGTTCCAAGCTTGACGCATGATTTTCATTTCTTGCTAATTTTAGCTGCTAGCCACTCTCAAACAAAGTTTGATTAAATACAGTCTTTACACAAAGTTATTTATCAACATATTTTCACAATATTTTACTTTAAAGTTGTATTATACTGCTTTTATTACATTATTGTAGCAGTCAAAATTAATTAGACATTTTTTGAAGACTTGACAGATCGTTCGGCAGCTCATAGTTTGGGAATCGCCTCTTTAAAGTATTATTTATTTATTAAACTTATTTGGCAAATAAACTATTAAAAAGATCTATTATTAGAGAAACAATTATATTTTTGCTTAAAAAAAAAGTGATTGGTGTTTATTTTGAAGTTTGAATTACGTATGTTGTATTATTATTATTATTATTATTATTATTATTATTAGCAGCAGTTTCTCCCTTTTCTACTAATTAGTAAAATGATTGATTCAAATGATTTCTCAATAAAAAAAATTATTTTTTTTATACTTTAATTTTTACTTTGAATTTTAAACGATTGTAAAGTATTATTTAATTATATAAAATACCTTGCTACTGTTAGAGAATTTTAAAGATTTCCGTAACATATATATATATTTAGTTTACTTAAGTAGTCACTGTTCACCTTTTTTTTCTACAAATGAGCAAAAACTATTTCATACAAACGATCTTTTTTTAAGAAGAATTATTTTTTTACAATCTTTCATTTAAAGTATTATTAATAACTTGCTATTTTCAATCCCTTTCAAAGGTTTACATAATACTTTTTTTGTTGTTGATTTAAATAATTGTTGTTCATCTTTTATTCTAGAAATGAAGTAGTAAACTGTTTCATTGAAAAACATTTCTCACTTAGAAAAAACTTTTTTATACTTTAACAATCATTCAGCATTTTACAGTATTATTTAATTACATAAAATATTTTGCATAGCAAAACAAAATTTATAGCACAATGTAACCGTCAGTGAATTTTAAAGATTTACGTAATGCATACATATATTTAGTTGATTTGAATAGTCACTGTTCACCTTTTATTCTACAAATGGGCAAGTGAAACTATTTGATTTAAACGATTTTTCTTTTAAGAAGACTCATTTATTCCAATCATTCAGAACTTTAAATTATTGCTTTCAGTTTATTTCAAAGGTTTACATAATACTTTTTTATGTTGTTGATTTAAATAGTCGTTGTTAAAACCCTTTCACGCAAAGAGATTTCTCATTTAGAAAAACTTTTCTAAACTTTAACAAGCTTCCAGCACTTTAAAGTTTTATTTAGTTATATAAAATAACTCTTTATTTTTAGTTTATTTCAAAGGCTTACGCATTAGTTATTTACTTTTAGTTGATTTAAAAAATCTCTGTTAAGATTGTTAAATTAGCTATCCAAAACAGTTTTTATTTTCTTCGTATGATCATTAGATGTGTAGTACATATAGCTATATTTGTTTCAACTCTCAAATCGGAAGTATATATTTAAGTTACAGGAAGTTTACATTTAAGAGTCTTAAGAAAACAAAATCTTTAATATTGGGTTTAAGTGAAGTGTAACAAATAAATCTGTTGAGTTATATGAAATCGGTGTGAATATTTCTAAGAGATTTTCATAAATTTGAGGAAAAAAATGATTTTCATAGATAATCATTTACAAAAAACATTTTATCTACAAATGTTGTGGCTATATTTATGACAAATTGATCGCGTACAACTTATGTGATGTTTTGTGCGTAATGAAGTATAGCAAATCGGTTTAAATATTTGAAAATTTCCTGAAAATGTACAGCTAATTTTATAAATTAACGTATAGAAAATACACAAAAATCATCAAAGTCGTAACTTGAATCAGTATACCTATGAAAGTTTAATTTTTCGGATTAGATTGTAATTCATTACATTCTTAATATTTCAAATTATATATTTATAAAAAAAAAAATAGTAAACTCTCATTAATTTTTTGTGAGGACATTTTTGGTAAATACAAAATGTTGCATTATTTTTTTTTCATCAAATTTTTAAAATTATAGATAAATTGCATCAAAATAATTTAGTTAAGAGATGAATTTGTCTTCGCATATACAAACTTATTTGAAAAAAAGTATTATTTCTTTAACACTTACCAACATAGTTGAGAAAAATGTTTATGAATTCGGTTTGTCTATCTGTCTATCCGTGCTCCAACTCGCGTAAATATAGCCGGATTGCCAGGTAATTGATATATGTTATTGAGGTTTACCATGGCATGTTCGGTACTGAAAATGAAATGTGTAGCATTTATAGTTTATTTGTAGGGACACTCAAAAAAAGGCCGTTACATTATGGTCTATAGTGTAGAGAAAAAACGTTTGCAGTGTATTTTATTGATTACATCGATACATGAAATTGATTACATGAAATTGATATACATCGATGAGGTGCACTATAAGATGATTAATCACTCATTTACAGGGATACACAAAAGAATTCAGTTATACTACTGTCTATGCGCAATAATTGCTTGAAGAGAGTTTTCAATTCTGGTATGAGTTTTTAAATTTAACTAATTTTTTGCATATTATTGGGTGTGTATAAATTATACAGATCATATACAGGGATTCACAGAAGAATTCGAGTAAATTTCCGCTTATTGACGGAAATTGCTGATATGGAATTTGCAAGTGTTTTATGCGTTTCCTAACCGATTTAAATTTTGGCATACTATATAGTATATATACAAACCTATAGATACAGGTCTGCACAAAAGAATTTGGATATTTTTCCGACTATAGATGGTAATTGCTGAAAATGGGTTTTCGAATGTGTTAGCGTTTTCCAAATAGTTTACTTAGGCATCATCTTTCAACTTATTAAACTGTGGAGTTCTATTAGAGTATTCTAAATGTTTTGGAAAGTGTTTCATAATCTATGCTTGACGCATGATTTTTCTTTCTTGTTTCTTCTTTGGTTAGTTTAATCAAAAAGGGGTATCAAACGCATAAAATTTTTCCTACCTCTTAAAATAATTTAAAATATATTGATAATTACTTTGTTTTGCATTTCTATATGAGCTTTACATCATATATTACGAGATATTTGCCTTTAAACATACTAAATGCGAACATAAAGGGATCTAAAGACAGAATCATACGGAATAGATTAAACTAATATTCCATTCCTATATTACCTCTGACAAGATCTATCAGAAGCATATATACAAAGTGTCTGCTCCTTATGGATGCAATTAATCAAATTATGATCCAATATGTAGAATACTGTTTAGATGTTCTCAGCTGTCCATAGTCAAATAAACCGAATTATGCAATATTTGATACACATTAAATAATGGCATACAGAAGGGAGTAATTCATGTTTGTATATCATTTAACATAAACGATAAGTAATTCATTCTCGTTGTCAACTTGATAATAATTCATTTAAGCTGGTTATTCTACGAGTATTTCATGTTCAAATGAGCAAAATCCTGTATAGGTCATAATGTAAATTCGATATTTTTGGAATTATATATGATAGAAAATAATTAATAAGTAGCTTAAATTCCTGAATACATGCTTCGTACAGTTCTACCACAATTTTTGTAAAGTATTTTTCGCCTTACTAGAAAACTACTGCAAATTCTACAATTAAATAACGCGATTACGAAATGTGCGATTTAAATATTAAATCGAAAATTTCTAATCTCAAATACCGGTACCATACCTCTTACAAATTCTAAGGAATGGATGCACTTCATGTGTATAAGAAATTAAATAAATTCAATTTTCTATGATTAAATAAAGGCGAATACAAATTCTGCGATTTAAATATTAACTAGAAAATTTGTAATCTCAAATAATGGTGCCATATTTGGCGGAAATTCTAAGGAATAAGCACCTTGTGAATGCACGAAGTTAAGTAAATTAAAAAAAATATCTTAAAGTTCAAAAAAAAAAATTCTATGTAAATGTACAGTGCAAGGGGAAAAAAGTGATTTTAGACTTTACCAATTCTGAGACAAACAGTTGTACACAAAATAAATCGGTAGCAATAACAATATAGCGAGAATAATGTCTAGTAATTAAATTCTGTATATAAATTCTTAGATAGACGGTCAGAATAGTACAAGTCAGTTTTTGGTCAAATCAGTATATTTGCATATTTTACGGTAAAAATATTATATCTGTGGGCAGTTAAAAGAGTATAAGTCAAGGTGGAAGGTAACGAACTGTTTTAGCTAGTGATCATATAACATACAAGAAAAAAATGTTTGCTATTATATATATTACAATATTCACTGCACAAAACTAAACAGTAACAATTATTAGTTCAAACCGTCAAAACACATTTCACAGTTAAATACATTGATATTAACCAAAACAGCCTGTACCCAATTACTGATTTTTGGTCAAATCAGTATATTTGCATATTTTACGTAAAAATATGATATATGTGGGCAGTTAAAGGAGTATAAATAAGGTGGAAGGTAATGAACTGTTTTAGCTAAGTGATCATAACAGTACAAGGAAGAAATGTTCGCTATTATATATATTACAATACTCACTGCACAAAACCAAACAGTAACAATTATTAGTCCACACCATCAAAACACATTTCACAGTTAAATACATTGATATTAACCAAAACAGCCTGTACCCAGTTAAACCCAAAACAGGCGTACACGGTTTTTCCACTTTCCTCTAAAATTGCAATTTCGGACCTGTACTGTTAAGATCGCTCACCTAAGACTTGTGCTTCGGATGCAGTCTACATATTGAAAATTGCACCAGATTTGGTAAGATATTTGACACTTTATATACACTTTGGATAAAAAAAAAGATAAAACGCGTTTTTAGCGACAGAAAGGGCAGAAACTACATACAATTAAAAATATCTTAACTTGGTAAATTTTAGTCATAGAAGAATGTAATTTTTACTGTTTTAATTGTTAGAGTAAGGTAAATGTTTTTCTGAGTAGAAATTGAATGAAATTTATAGGTCTTTTGTTCAAAAGACCGTATAAAAATTTAACTTTCGCAATTAAAAAAAATAACTATTATGAGGCAAATGAATTTTCACATAATTAAGGATTTTCATATGGATCATTATGTATTTTCGTATAATTGAGGATTTTCATATGGATCATTATGAATTTTCATATAATTAAATTTCATATAATTTATTTCATATAATTAATTATTTTCCAATATAATATTTGAAACACTTTTGCAATTGATACTATAACTGTAAAACTAATGGTTTAAAAATTAGCTGTTGGCGAATGATAAGAAAAGACTCCCTGTATATATATTTATAAATAAATCTGTACATTTAAATTTTATTTTGACGTATATTTGTAAATATAAAGGAATTGGTTCAACAGGTTTTAAGATAAATATTATTTGAGTTAATTATATGGCGAATCCTGTATAGTGTAACTCAGTGGTTCTCAACGAGTGTATTTTGACGCACCTGTGTGCCATGAAAATGTCCGTGTACACTCTCAGAAAAAACTGTAAATTTATGAGAATTTGCCCTACAATTTTCAAGGGCAACAGCTTTATTTGATGTAAAACGGTCTGATCCACTAAATAAGCGTTCTTATCCCTTTGATACTTAGAAAATTAAGAGAAGTCCACATATTCTTACATTTCTAGCCGATACATTAGCAAAAATACGGTACGACCCTACACATTGTCCACCGCTAGGGTGTAACCCTTCATTTTACTCGTGTTTCGAAATTTTTAACCCGCCAAAAAAGGAATTCTGTGATGATTATCTAACGTGCTACGTGCTACGAACATTAAGTAAAGTGTTATTGTGTTTTAAAGTGCATTATATCCTGTGCATTATAATGCTGTATTACTTTGTCCCGTAAAGTTACGGGCTGCACAAAATGATGAGCATAGATTTTTTTTTTTACGTTTACGACTGGAATCTCTGCTGCCGGCTTCTGCCCGTAATTTTACAGCAATTTTTTCTGTGTTTGTAAATCTATCAAAATTCTACAAACAAAAATACTTTAAAATGTAATGTTCTAAATTTTGCTATTTACAGTGTAATGAAGTTTAGTTTCATGTATTTCCTTCCAAATTTGCTTCAGTGTTTAAATATTTTTAATAAGAAATGGCAGATAATTACAACAAAATGAATTTAAAAAAATAATAATCTATTAATTTTACTTTAATTGCAGATTTTCAATTGTTACAAAAAATATCTCAATGTTACATTTACAAAAAATAAACTTTTCTGCAGCAAAAATAATAATAATAATAATAATAATAATAATAATAATAATAATAATAATAATAATGTTTAAAATGAAAATAAATTTCCGCTAGATCTTTGGAAGAAGATTTACTAATATTCCTGTTCAAAAACCCTATCTTGTAAAGAAGATATTTAAAAAATCTTTTTACTGGAAATTATAACAAAATACGTTACTTTCTTTATCTATGATGCATAATTTTGTTTGTGTTACCAGTTACATTAAAAGAGCCATATATTGTCCTTTCATAGGCTTTTAATCATTATAAGTTGGGTGTGTCGAGGAAGTAAAACTCTAAAACTCTCGGTTCGACAATGCCTCGAAATAAAACAAGTTGGAAATTGCACGTCAAACGTTACAAATGAGGTGCGTTCGTACAGTTATTATTTCAGTGAAATGAATTATATCGTCTGTTATTATGATATGCTTAATTTCCGTAATAAAATACGTACATTTTAAGTTGGCAACATTTTATCTTTTGTTGACATTTACTGAAAATTCAAACGAGAAACCTAAGCTTAGCCAAACCTAAGCTTAGCTTTGAAAATTTCAGAAATTGAAATCCATATTTAGACTTTTTCTTTTCATTTAGTATCTATTTCTCCAGAAACATCTATCCAAAAAACTACCGGCAGATTATAGGATTGCTATAATTAAACAATATTTGTATGTAAATTTGGTTTTTAATTCAGTAATACGAAAATAATATGACTTCATCTTAAATAGGACGTAATCACCATGGCAACCTAGAATCATTACCAATCATGGGATATCATTGAATTAATTACGTATGATAGGATTTAATAGAATGAATAACGTGACTATAATTTGATTATAGAGGTTATAAAATGTCGTGTGCGTCATATATGACTATAACTTGGTCATAGAGGTTATAAAATGTCATATACGTCATATATAACTATAATATCATACATGTCATATAACTTGACGCTACATCTTGGTCACTGGACGATTAATCGTCAGAAGCTGCTATATAACAAGGGAGTACCGATTTAAAAAAAAAAAATCAAATAAATATTTTTATTAATATCTTTTTAAGTTTTGATTCGATTTTTATAAAATTTTAAAATACTCGACAAAATTTTACAACGATTATATACACTGCTCAAAACAATTAAAGGATATTTGAAGTTTTATATAAAATAAAGATATAATCGAAATTTTTTTGCCGAAAATAGAAGAAGAGAATCACAAATGCAAATTTTTCTGGTTTTCAAACTGTGGAGTATGCAAATTTTGAGTTCGACGTCAAAAACGTCGCTTCAGCGGCAGCGGATGAAATTTGACTTTCAACTGGATAAAAGAGAATGAAGACAAGGATGATCGGCATTCAGTGATTGCTTTGTTTCGATGAGTACGATGTCTCAGCGAAGTCATTTGACAGATTCAGAAGCTTGGAGAATTGTTGGTAGGTTAGAAGGGGGCCAAACTCAAGCCGAAGTAGCGCAAGCCATTGGAGTGTCACAAAGTGTCATTTCCAGGATCTGGAACCGTTTTTTGGAGAGTGGATGTGCAGGCCGAAGACCAGGGCAAGGTCGTAGACGGGCAACAACGCCCAATGAAGATCGGTATTTAGCGTTAACAGCTCGGAGACACCGAAACATGAACGCTACTCTTCTCCAACAACACCTTCGCTCGGCTACAGGCACCACGATTTCAACTCAGACTGTCCGAAACCGGCTCCATGCTGTAGGTCTGTATGCTCGCCGACCGATGGTATGTGTTAGATTAACATCAAGGCATCGTCGCGACCGCAGGGAGTGGGCAACCGAGCATGTCAACTGGAGGAGAAATGAATGGAGCAATATTCTGTTTTCTGACGAGTCCCGTTTTTCTGTGCATCCGGATAATAGGCGTATTTTCATCTGGAGGGAGCGTGGCAGTAGGAATAATCCTGCGTTCGTGCACGAAAGTGTCAGATTTGGCGGTGGAGGAGTGTTGGTGTATGGTGGCATCTCCATTGACGGACGCACTGACCTCTACATCATTCGAGATGGAGCTCTGACTGGTCGCCGATATAGGGATGAGATCCTCAGACCTATTGTAGTCCCTTACGCTGCAGCAATCAGAGATAACTTCATTTTAATGGACGATAACTGCAGGCCACATCGTGCAAACCTGGTGGAGGATTTCCTTTTCGAGGAAGGAATCGTTCGAATGGAATGGCCAGCGTGTTCTCCAGACATGAATCCAATCGAGCACGTTTGGGACGCTCTAGGAAGACGAGTTTCTGGCCGCCAACAACCCCCATAAACTCTCCAAGAACGGGAAAGAGCTCTTCTGGAAGAGTGGGGCAGAATACCCCAACTCGTCATTAATAGCCTCATTGAGTCCATGCCTCAAAGGTGTTCAACGTTGCTGACCGCCCGTGGAAACCATACCCCCTACTGAAAAAGATTTTCTTTGAAGAAAACACCTTTTCTTATTCTTTTTTTCTCATATGCACAAATTGTGTTTTTTTCCTTTTGTACACAAATGCGCAATAAAATGCATTTTTTTCTGCCAAACATGTGTAATTTATTCTCATATAACCTACTATGTCTGTCGACCATGTATCAATCAGCTAAAAAGTTTCCCAGATACAAAATCCACCTAAAACTGCAATATCCTTTAATTGTTTTGAGCAGTGTATATTAAATTTCAAACCATTTGGTTGGGTAGTTTTTGCGCCGTTATATGCGGACAGATGGACGGATCAGACGACGACTATTGGTGCTACGTATTTATATAATTACGAATGTACCTAAAAAGAGAGAAACACTGCTGTAACTTATAACATTCATAACTTTATTTAAACTACGAAGCAGTTATCAGTAATATATAGACTGGACTTAATTTAAACCATTTGCATCATCAGCCCATATATGCGTGAATTTCAGGAATTTCTTTATTAATTCAGAAATTTGGAGTCCATACCGGGAATTCCGAAATATGAATTTTTATTTTATGTAATCACAAAACTTCTGTTATTAAATAAAGCAAATATTACTATTCAGAATTACTAGTGTGAATCCAGTATTTCTGAATAAAAAAGAAATTCCTGAAATGCACACATATATGCGCTAATGATGCAAATGGGTTAATCCACTAATAAAATATTAACTTTTAAATAACTGTAGTTTTAATTTTTGTCCTTTTTAGGTGCGTCTGTAATTATATAAATACGTACCACCTTTAGTCGTCGCCTAGTCTGCCCGTCCGTCTGTCCGAATATAACAGCGCAAACACTACCCAACAGAATGGTTTGAAATTTAATATACCGGGTGTCCGAAAAATGTTGGACTGATTTGAAAGAATCATAACTCAAAAAATAATTCAGTAAATGCAATTATTTTTTGTCAAAGTACTCGCCAAATATCCAAAATTTGTTAGATGTAGCTGTTTTAAAATCATGACATTCAAACGATGAGCAGAATCGATGATCAGAAAATGCAAATCGCACCACACATTCGCAATTTTAAGTTTTTGCTTAGGTTATTTGTGTATATCCTTTACTACTAAATCGAAGATGCTGAAGAACTTTCAAATTGACATTTTTTCCATGACTCCATTAGTTTTAGACTTATACGCTTTCGACACCGGAATCATCGAAGAAATTGCGAATGTGTGGTACGATTTGCATTTACATATCATCGATTCTGCGCATCGTCTGAATGTTACGACTTTAAAACAGCTACATCTAACAAATCTTAGATATTTGACGAGCACTTTGATAAGATAATAGTTGCATTTACTGAATTGTTTTTAGAGTTATGATTCTTTCAAATCAGTCCAACCTTTTTCGGACACCGGGTATATTATCATTGCAGAATTTTGTCGGGTCATTTCAAATTTTGCGAAAATCGAATCAAAACTTAAAAAGATATTAATAAAAATGTTTATTGAGTAATTTGATTTTTTAAAAATCGATACTTCCTTGTTATAGTTAGCTTCCGATGTTTAATCGTCAAGCGACCGAGATGTATCGCCAAATTATCTAACATGTATGACATTATATTCATATATGACGTGTATGACAATTTATAACCTCTATGACCAAGTTATAGTCACATTCTTCATTCTCTTATATCCTATCATACGTAATTAATTCAATGATATCCCATGATAGGTAATGATTCTAGGTTGCCATTGGGATTACGTCCTATTTAAGATAGTGTCATATTATTTTCATATTACTGAATTTAAAAACCGAATTTGTATACTGAAATTGTTTAATTATTGCAATCCTATAATCTACCGACAGATTTTTGGATAGATCTTTCCGGAGAAATAGATATTAAATGGAAAATAAATTTAAATATGGACTTCAAGTTCTGAAATTTTCAAAGCTAAGGTTAAATTTCCCGCTGGAATTTTCAGTAAATGACAACAACAGATAAAATGTTTCCAACTTAAAGTGTACTTATTTTATTACGGAAATTAATCATATCATAATAACAGACGATATAATTCATTCCACTGAAACTAGTTATAGTACGAACGCCCCTCATTTGTCAAGTTTGGCGTACAATTTCCAGCTGTTATTATAGGTGAAAGCTGTGACTTTGGAATTTAGAACGTGAATAGTTTGTTGAGAATAGTGAGATCACTGTGACACTGAATGATAGGTTCAGATTACATGCATTATAGAAATCACGAAATATGCATAAAAGTTCTTTAAAACATACACACTTGACTATTCAAAAATTGCATAATTATTATAAAGTTTCATTCAGCTTTCATTTTCATAGAGTGTCACACGTTTTTAGAGTTAAAAAATATGTAAGATAAAGGCAGTATATAAGGATATATTTTAGAAATCATGTAATAAAATTTTTTATTTGATAATTATTTGTGTTTTTATATAGTAAAATAGTTTTTCAACATATATATCAATGCAACATTATAACATTTTTAAAATTTCTCTATACTTCTCTATACCATTTTCCATGGCAGTCCGAATCAATTATTTTTAATGAAAGTACTTACCTGCTTCAGTTTGAATAATCCGAAATTTTTATTCCATGGTTTTTGAGGATTTTCTTGAATTTTTCGTCTTTGGTACTCTTGTTTTAAGGATATTTGATCTTGAATCGTCTGAATTTCCATTTGTTTCAGCACATTTCGTATTTATAATTTTTGTATTGTTTCAGGTAATCATAAAAATTGAATTTCGATCACATTGGAAAAAAAAAGTAGATTTTACAATAACATACTGTTTTTACCTAAAGTTTAATACTGCTCCATTAAATACAGAGAAAAAGAAATTGCTCCGGTCCCGCGACTGCGCAGTAGCGTATTACTTCTTATTTTACGGTTTATTATTGTTAATTTTACGGTTATAAACTGACACCCCAGCTGCCAGTATTGTACCGTAAAATGAACATTTTTTTTTTCTTATGCAGAGCATAGATAACATTTTGTAATTCCGTTCTTGGATAATGCATTCTTGAGCAATAAAATTTTCAAAAACCTCTCTATTCACAGATGTGGTACTTACATATTGCTCACCCTCAAGAAAAATGACACAACTCAAAAATACTAAATTCCGAGGCAAAATAAGACTAGAATTTTTTACTGTGAAATAAAATTATTGTACTTAGTTCTACATACAGATGTAAAAGCGTGCATAAAAGCGTACACTCTTAAGAATTGCGAGGTAGAATAAATAGGGAGAATTGAGTAAATTTATTCCCCCACACAATTTACCCCCCCCCCCCCCTACTTCGGCAAAGTGATATACAGAGTAATGTAGCGGTTTTCCAGATAACTACATTTAGGACACTTTTTTTTTGTAGCAAACTGCACCTAAGTCAGACTCATTAGTGTAATAACACTGATTAACAAGGTTTCTGTTCCTTATTAAGTAAGTGGTGACCTTTATATTTTAGGGGGTGTTGAAAAAGAATATGACATTAAAAATATTCCATCACCCACAGATTTTTAAAAAATTCAAAATCTTGAAAATCTGAATTTTGTAGTATTTTTTTCAATACATATATACCTTATAAATTTTGTCATTTGGTATTTTAGCAATAATAAACGGTTAAATAAATACTTATAAAGATTAAAGATAATATTTAAAACACTAAAAATATACATTGTTTATAGAGTTTCAGAAAATGTAAGATAATTTTGTGAAAAGAAATGATATTCGTAAGAAATTTCCTAAATTTCATTGCTTTATGTAGCGATAAATGTCTTAACTATGGATGCTCTCTTATAGACACAATCATTAGCTTCTGTAACAAGGTTCCGAAAGTAATCTCCGAGCGTATTAGGGGTCCACCTACCTTGATATCGAGTTTCCATTGCAAAAATATCCTGGTGGAAGCGCTCACTATGCTCGTCGCTCACAGAAGTGCTCGAAAATAGCCGAATCACAAAGTTCCAGATTACTAGTAAATATTCAATATTCAAGTGTGATTGAATAAGTCACCAACAATAGCTGCTTTCCAAGAAAATTTTCATTAACCAAACTTCGATATTCACGAGCAGTGTTTCTCAATCTTTTTAGTTAGTGGCACACTTTGTATTTCTAACAATTTTAGTGACTCACAATGTATTTCTTTCTTTGTAAGTTAAAACTACCCTAATGCATGTATATTTTAGTTTATGAGAAAAGAGATAGCACTGAAAGAAATATAGTTAACCGATTCCAATTTATTAAACATTTATCATTTATTATTTATTTCCATTTATTTTACCCATTTATTAAATAATTTTTTTTCTTATGAAAATAAATATTTGGATCAACAACAATATTTTCCTTGAAAATTGGAATGTTTGTTTTACCTAGTTAAAAATTTTGGTTGCCAATTTTTTATATTTAAAAAATATATATTAAATTATATTTTTGACTCTTTGAAAATAATATGTGACTGTGTATAAGTGCTTTCAAATATCTTATATATAAATAAAATTTGAATTTTCGTAATTCTATGTTTTATCAATGTCTGATTACATCAAATTTTGGAATAATTCCTACTGGTTATTATTATATCTATATTCCTACTAATTATTTCTGCACCGTTTTATGTTTATTAAACTAATAAAGGTAATTTATTTTTCTTTGAAATTTTGTCAACAGAATGGTCTATTACCTATTTATCATAAAATAAAATGTCAGTATAAAGCAAACATTTTAATAGAAAGTTATTGCGGCAGAGAATGGGTTAAATACCTGAACAATAAAAAGGTTATAGTTTGAAAATAATAATAATAATAATAATAATAATAATAATAATAAATTAAACGTGTGTACTTAATTGTAATTCGGTGCAGACAGTAAATTTTATCACACACAAGTATCTGACCACTTACAGGCTTCTAAAAGTCTAAATATATAATTTGGTTTCATTCCGTTCATTAGTTTTAGCTACAGATGCCTCCAAACAGAAAAAAAAAAGTATTTTTGGATACCCTGTAAACTATTTGGCATTTTAATTTTAAAACATATTTATAAATATTAATCTACATTCAATTAAAATTTTAACGCAATTTGTTTAAGGTACCTCACTACGTTTAAATATTTAATTTCAGGCAAAATAATGTAAAATTATCTATTCAAAAAATTTTAGTTTTTCTTCTTAAGATCATTTGAAGTTTTGGTATGGCTGTTTTTGTTTCAGCTCTCAAACCAGAAGTGTGTAATTAAGTAACCAAAAATTGCTGCTTAAAGGGCTTCAAAAAATAAAATATTTCCTAATATTAAGGAGAATATAACATATAAATCCGGAGAATTATAAGAATTTGAGTTGAATATTCCTAACAGATTTTCAGAAATAATTTTAAATGCGTTTTCTGAAATATATGATTATTTTGAACAACGAATTACAAATACGTTCGATATCTAAAATTTAATGTTATATTTATATGACTAATCGTCTATAATTTATGTGATTTTGTGAGTACAATGGACCATTGGTCTAAATATGTGAGAATTTTTCGGAATTTTACAGCTATTTTTATAAATTAGCATGCAGAAAATGTATCAAAATTCATCATAGTGATAATTTGAACCGTTATATCCAAGGAAGTTTTTATTTTACGGCCGAGATTGTAGCTCATTAGTGAACCAACATTGTCACTGCCGTGAAAACATTTTTAATAAGTATGAAACGTGGCATCCTTTTACCTTATAGATGTAAAAATTAAAAATGCAAGTGCTTTAAAAAAAATATTTAACGTATAAAATTGTCTCCTTATTGTAGTAATATATTAGAAACAGTTAATGTTACACTTATTTTCTTTTTATTTAAAAATTAGGATGTCAAATGTAGCGGGATACTTCAACACAACACTGAGAAAAAATATATACCTCCTTCAACTAGAATGAATAGTTAGACTGTTTCTAAATCCCTAAACTAGAAATATAGAAGTCCGAGCTATGCGAATAGGGTAAGCAACTAACCTGAATAGACGAAATGATCGAGAATTTCTAGTCATTTGTTTTCTAGGTGACGAAACGATAATGAATAGTGTAAGTTGCGAGAAATTATCACTTTATTTCTGGAATGGATTTATGAACTAGCATTATAGTTACTAAAACTAGCGTCTTGTTTTCTCATCTATTTGCAGACATTTTAAAATAAGTTTGACCACGAGAATATAGGAACACACTCTTGAATTCTAATAGGAGACACTAGAACTCTCTGGCAAATGGAACTGGAATTTATAGGGATGACATGGAACTATTTTTTATAGAGTCACAATTTAGATTCTAGTTGAGAAGGTCAGATTTTTTTCTCAGTGAAATTGAAACAATAAACTATAGGAAAAGATAAATAATTTATTATATTGCGAATATAAATCTGTCCTCAAATAGTGATTCACACATTGTTCTCGGAAAAATGACGTTAAATAGCATTTTTTTAAATCTCTGGCTTTTTAAAAGCTAGTTTTATTAAAAAAATTTTAAGAATGAAAATAACAAAAAAGGAAGAAAATATATAATTATCAAGTGCCTTTGACAAGTTCGGAGTTATCATTATGTTCATCTATGTGTATTTTTTCTAATGCATTCAAGTATGATATCGTTATCTTTCATTATATCTCTCTAAGCCGAACAAATTACATGGTAAAAAAAAATTGATTTAATGATAAAATGCATTCCTTTTATGACACCGCAGTAGCTTAATTATGGTTCAGTTATCGTCCATTGATACGCATTTGTGATAAAAATGTTTTTCATTTTTTTTAACGAATTCTACCTCTGATGCAAGAGGGAGGTAAAAATCCCAACGCAGTCTGACACATAATTAGAGTTTCATCAAGCTATTCTTTATTTTCATTCAGTTATGCAAAGGTTTTGAATGGTATATTGTTGATTTGGCGAGATATTTTCTTTTTATGTTACACACACTGTAAAAAAGGACAAATGATTTTTAATTTACGAAAATATACTACAACCACGTAAGAAAACATACGATAATCTCTTCCAATTTACCCGCAATTTCAAAAAGTATGCTTTAATTTTAGGAACCTCATAAATTAATATATTTTTAGATTTAAAAAAAAGTATTTATAAAAACAAAGAATTCTTTGCTGCCACTGATTTTTGGAAACATTTCCGATTAGTTTTTATATTGTTTTCAGTAGTATAAATACATATAATTTACATACATATAGTTTTTACAGTTTTCTGAAACCGGGATATTGGTTTATATCAATTCTCAATTAAACATTTTCAGTTCCATCAATTCTCAATTAAACATTTTCAGTTGCGTAACTGAGTTTATATATGAAAGAGTCACACAATAATATTAATTTTAATGTTAATGTTAATGCTATTAATTTAATCATGCTCGTATGTAAAATATGTTTGTTGAATATGAAAATGTTTATTTGAGAATTGATAGCACTCGAAAAACCTATATGCTACGTTGAGAAAACCGATTAATACGTCCTAAAAAGTACTCGGAAACGTTTCCGAAAATTAGTGGCATCAAAAGGAACTTTGTTTTTATAAATGTTTTTTTTTAAATCTCGAAAGCATATTAGTTTACGAGGTTCCTAAAGACATAGGATGGTTTTCGGAATCGCGGGTAAGTAGGAAGTGGTTATTGTTTATTTTAGTCTGTGGTTATTTTATATTTTCCTAGATTAAGAAACATTTGTCTTTTTTACAGTGCACTGTAAAAAATGACCAATGTTTCTTATTTTATGAAAATATGCTATAACTACGATCGAAAATATAATACAATCTTCTGAGTTATCCGAAATTTCAAATAGCATGTTACATTGTCTTTTGAATTCCCAGAAATGAATACATTTTCAAAATTTAAAGAATAATTTATAAAAACAAATTATTTTTAGCTGCCCGAATTTTTCAGAAACGTTTCCGAAGGAATTTTATAGTGTATTAATGAGTGTCCTCAGGCTGGAATACCTGTTTTTCGAATGTTATCCGATCTCAAGTACACGTTTTCAGCCGCTTAAGTTAATTTATACATGAAAGAGTAAAGAAATAATCTTAATTTTAATGTTATTGTTAACGCTGTTAATTTTGCTTGTTTGTCTGTTAAACATTTTTTTGAGCATGAAAATGTTTACTTCAGAATTGATAGCATTCGACAAACAGGTATTCCAGGCAGAGGACACTACTTAATACACTATAAAATCCCTTCGGAAACGTTTCTGAAAAATTCGGGCAGCTAAAAATAATTTGTTTTTATAAATTATTCTTTAAATTTTGAAAATGTATTCGTTTCTGGGGATTCAAAAGACAATGTAACATGCTATTTGAAATTTCGGATAACTCAGAAGATTATATTATATTTTCGTTCGTGGTTATAGCATATTTTCATAAAATAAGAAACATTGGTCATTTTTTACAGTGTGCATAGATTTTAATTTCTTTGAAAAAAATAATCATCTAAAGGGAAGACTCCTGTGAAGCGCGCGTTAAATTAAGATAATTGAAAAAACAAAACGACGATTTATTTTCAAGCAGAAATTACTATTGGATTAGAAAAAAGTCCTTCCGGCGTGTACCGGGAGAAAAAGGTAGCTTTCACAGTCCAGGTTTTTAAAAAATCAGCTCATTTTACTCAAACATCGGAAGCTAAATTACTTGGAACTCGATTATGAAAATTTAATCCCGGTTTTCGTTAATACTGGATTTGAATGCAAATTTCAGCATGAGAATTACAGAATAACAAACATCAGATTTCAGATTTTTTTCAAAATCTCAGCCCTACTAGAATTTCAAACTGCCATATCTCAGCCATTTTTTTAAGATATAGCAAAAACAAAAAATGTTCCAGAATCCTTGTATCACGTTCTAACACTTAAACAAAACATTTTTTTTTTAATTTATATTTTTTTGTTCATCTTTTTGAAGTTTGAAAAAAATTGAGAATTTTAACCGGCCTCTATTTTGAAACAAGATGGCGGATGAAGCTGGCCAACGAACTCGGTCGAGACCTTGGCATGTCCAATACACATACTCAGTCACATCCAAATCGGTTCCTAAATAAGAGAGTTACAGCATGACATATGTCAGATATATATATATATATATATATATGTGTGTGTGTGTGTGTGTGTGTGTGTGTGTTATATAAAAATTTATTTCCTTCGTATCCTTCCATTTTATTCGCATTAATATTTTAAATTTAATCTAACTTCTGTCATAGTCAGTATTTCCTTAATTCTTAATAATATCTATTCCTATTTAAAGTCCTTTTAAAAGTAAATATCCGCATATTAATAATTATTTTATTCCAAATCTTAATCTAAAATTTAAGATCATTCGTAGCTTTTATCAGTTCCCCAATCTATAATTCTGAGACGCGTTCTCACACCGAATGTTTTTTAAAAGCCATTTTCTTTTTATTATTATTATTATGCTAAATTTTTCGCGCGCTGAGGTAGTTTCACTCCAAAATTAATCCGCTACCAGGTTCGGAATTCTTTACCGTCTTAGCTCCTCCTTCGCACCTCATTTGCTGGGCTGGAGCTAGCCTCTCACTCATTGGTTTGTATGCTCGTGGCGTAAATTACTGTATGTCTCCTCTGAAGGAACAAAACCAGGTCGCATCGGTCGGAGCACGAGATTTTTGACGTTTTCGGAAGCTAAACAAATATGTGTCTGGTATTTTTATGTCCGTAGAATATTCAACTGGCCCAGTAACATCTTAATTCAATGAAGTGAAGCAACGTTAGCCCGAGGGCTATAAGTTTTAGACCTTTGGGAATTGTTTCTGTGTTGTTCGTCTTCTAATAAAATTATTTGTCTGGAGATTGGCTGGATTTATTGGAAAACTTTTGTGGACTCATTTCATTGCCTTCTACTTCGCCATACTCGCTAATATCGACTGCAACTTGCTATATCGTTGAAGGACTGCCATCTTTTCATCGAATATTATTCATCGTAATATCTCAACCTCGTCAAAATGCTACATATATATATAAACATTTGAACGGAGGATGGTTTGACGGTCTGGGAGTCATAATCGGTGAAAATATACAAATTTTTTTTTTAATTGCTTTCTTCCGAACGGTTGCAATAGCTTTTTGTAATAAAAGGTACCTAAAAGTCTATACAACAAAGTCCATAAAAATAAAATTATTCTGATCATCATGAAGTACAGAACAAAAATTATTGTATTCTCCATTTTGGTTGGTGGACCCCGCTTCTTCCTAAACGAACAAAGTGTTTCTGAAACAAACAAGTGTTTAAATTTTTAAAATGAATCTAGAAATCTCACAAATTATTCATTCTAACAAAGAAAAAAATATATATATACAGATATATTATTACTATTGATTTTAAAATACGCAAAAAATTTTCTTAGAATCTTCTCTTTCCGTCTCTCACAAAAAAAAAAAAAAAAAAAAAAAAAAAATAAAAAAAAATAAAAAAAAAGTAATTAACGGTTTACCAAATAAATTCATGTCTTATGTAGCTTTACTTCATATTTATAGTCAATAGATTACTTGTTAACTTTCTCACAAGACCATTCATTGTTCAAAAAACACAATTTTGAGAAAACGCATTTAAAAGTTTTAGAAGAAGTATTGACGCTCTGACAAGCAGATGCCTGTATACGCGCGGATATTTTTTAACTGAGCGATCGACAGATAACGGAAGCAAAAGCCTGTATAAACGCACGTTTTTTATTTATTTTCTTATATATATATATACCCAGTATTGCTCTTTATATCACTGTCATGTGATGTTTAAAAAAATAAAACCTTATAAAGAAAAATTATAAAGAAATAAAACATTTACGTTATCTAGATTTGAGTGAACAATTGAAAATATGTTCATTTGAATTTTCATTCAAGTTCATTTTAATATAAAATTAAAAAAAAGAAAAGAAAATAAAATAAACATGTAGTAATGCAAGCTTGAGTTCATTTCCCGAAGTGGCAGGACGTTTTTAATTCATAGCTTTAATGTAATCTGTCAGTTCAGTGATTTAGCATATTAATTTAATAAAACTCATTATTTGAAATTACTGGTTTCTTCATACATTTTATACTAAAAGTAAAGAGTTACAAAAATATCTTGCTCCATATTTTTTTTTCGAAGAAGTAAATAAATATATATTTTGATAAGATCTTTCATTAAAGTGGAAACTTAATGAGAAGTACAGAGGGGCGGGGGGCAGGGGGGGAATCAAACGACTTTCCTATTTCCCTACACTCTAAAAACGACATTTTCAAAACTAAGCAAAAAATACTCAAATCTGAGTATGTAGCATAGTCAAAATGGCCCCGAATCAAAATTACTCAAGTTTGAAACATGTATATACTCATTTCTGAAAATATAAACACACTCAAGAATAATACATCATGTGCTCATATATGAGTATGTCCATGCTTCAAACAACAGTAAACAACAGCGCTAGTGCTGCCATCTCTGGTTCTATTTACGAATATGGGAGGATAACTAAATTTACGCTTTTACACAGAGCCAGCATCGAACCCGACTCCTACTAGATACAAGTCCATTGCCTTATGCACTTCGCCATCCAGATCACATGACTGGGTTATTTTAAATGCCAGTCATACAATTATTCCGACGCATGTTGATATTTTTATAGGATTCATTAATTTGTTGCTGAGAAAATTGGAAAATTTTAACGGGATTTCGGATGTATTTGGGCAATTTGAGATTGTTGTTAAGATTCTACAGCTTTATTATTTATGTGGGGAAAGGGCAATATGAATTATACAAATTTTCAATTCTATAGTTATTAGTATATTTCTGAAAGGAAAAAGCGATCCCTGGATATTGAAATTTAACTGACTAAATTTTATTTTTGACATATTTTAACCCATTAACGCCACAATTATTTTTCTCTTAAAAAATGGAAATATTGCATTTCATTCAAATGAGTATGTGCTCATTTTTTAGTATTTCCATGTTTCAAAAATGAGTTTGAACTGATTCTAATCCTTTTTGAGTATGCCTATGTTTCAAAAATGAGTATGAACTGATCTCTATGTGAACAGTTTTGAGTATGTTGAGTTTTGATGTTTCAATATTCTGAGTATTTCTGGTATTTAAGAATTGAAAGCATTGGGTCACATTTTTGAAACAAACAGTTTCACAACAAAATGAAAACATCGATTTATTCAGATTTGAAAGTGTCATTTTTCTCAGTGTATCATCGTTATTCGAAAGTTTTTCGTTTAAATTGAATTACTATTTTGATGTCATCCTTCTAGTAAATTTTATAGCAAAAGTATAACGATAATAATCATTTCCAACAAATTGGAACTATGTGGTTGCAGTTCGATAAGTTTTTTAAAAAGTCTTGGATTATTGATATTTTAGTGGATTTATCAACAAATAGGAGCGCAAATATTGAAATGTATCCTGGGTATAAAAATATTACAGTAGCACTCCGTTTACGTAATCTAAAGTTATTTATAAATTTAGTAATAAGATAGTATTTTTATCCTAATTTCTATTCTATAACGATGGCACTAACATTTTTGATGGAATTCTTATCAGAAAAGAAAACATTAAGGCAAAACATTCTATTTTCAGATTTTTAAAAAATGATTAGAGATTGAAAATATCTGGTTAAAAGAAACCTCTTTCGATTTTAAATAATAATACTATTTATTCGTATTTCAATTACAAATATATATTTCTAAAAGAATTTCTAACTACCTATTAAATTTTTCTTTTGTGCATGTATATAAGTTATAGCAGAAATTCATGAAGGTAAAAAGCGTAGTTTATAAAACAATTACAAAATTTAGTTTACTCATTTTCTTAAAAGATATTCCCAACATCTTGATAGATCAGAGTTGCAAAGATGCAAAAAAATGTATTTGTTAGACTCAGTGAAAGTATCAGTAAAAGCAAAGACATGGCCCATTGCTCCATTTTTTTTTTTTTTTTAATGACAAAGTATAATTCTCGGAATAACGAGCCCAACAAGGGAATTTATTTCGAAAAACAGCAAAGCCTAATTAATAATTAAATAACCTTTCCCAAAAATTCCAGAGAGAAATCATTAAACTTTGACTGCAAATCAGTCTTGATTCATAAAAATTCCCGCTTCTCTTTTCTGTATAATCGGCTTTTCAGCGCACGAACGCTACAAGAACTTGAAAATAAAGCTCGCAGAACATTTTTCTAATGGTAATTAATAATCGTTGAGTGGCAACAGGGAAACAGATGTGACGTAGGTAGGGTAAAGTGGGGGGTATCAAAAACGGCGATACTTTGTTACGACTTAAATGAATAATAAATGCATGAAATGTAAGAGAAGAGATTTTCATTTCCATAAAACAAGGCAATTCGCAGGCATTTAATTAGTTGTCATTTATTAATAGACGTTTGTCCTGGGATGAGATCAGAAAAAAAAATGTTTTTGAAATATGGAATGCTTTGGTAAGAGGCTTATTCGAATAAAGGAAGGATGATGTGGAAATATTTTGATAAAAAGAAATGATTTTGCAGCAGCTTAAAGGATATTAATAGATACGTTGCTTTTGAAAACTTTTACCAGAAACTGAAATTTCATTACTGAACTACATTTCTGAATACATTAGTAACTTTTGAATTTAAAAAAAATGTAAACTAAAAGCGCAGAAAAGCAGATTCTGTAATACGCTATATACAAAAGGTACATTTTAGAATTTTGCTTTAATAAGTAAAATATTCAAGAACTTAGGTTCATAAATATACAAGTTTCGGATCATCATGAATGATGAATTTTTGTAAATGATATAGTTATCTAAAACAAATTTCAAAAATGTTTGGCAGAATGTATGCTTTTTAATGTTAGAGGTTTTAGAAAAAGGAAAAACAATACTGAATAAATATAAATCATATGATTATAGAAATTGAATATAAAAAGAGTATTCTTTTCTAAAATAATTTTGTTTCTTTTTGTAATATTAGAGATACATTCTTTACAATATCTGAAGTTTAATAATTCATGTACAAGACGTTCAAAAGATTTTTACAAGACGTTAAGATCTGTGCTAGAGAGTTTAGAATTAAGCAAGGTCAACCTAATGGTACAGCCAATTTCTCAGCATTATAATTGCATTCCTCCGCCAAGGGATTTTGCTTACTTTTGATCATCACAAGAAAGATGGAATCTTCTAGTACCACTCCTATCTCTCATATTATAAGCACCAAATAAAGAGCATATTGCGAATTTTAGATGCATATACACAGTGTTTCAACGGCCGAGTATCAAACTGTAACCTTCCTGAAACGATTTCTACATTTTAACCATTTAGCCCTCGTGTGTCTTAGATTTAAAATAATACTACTTTACCGATAGTTTGGCACATACTACGTAAAGCCTTTGACAATAAGCATTATGAAGTATATCGGCCATTTTATTATGAAACTACCACGTCAATTACATACGTTAGTTCCTATTAAATGTAAGAACTCTGAAGGTTAAAAAAATGGAAGAGAATTCTTCACTGTGGTGCCTCTTTTTTCTTCTACAGAAGAGTTTTCTCTCAATAGAGGATCTTCTTGACCAAAAATTCCCATCGGGATTCTTCTATATTATTTTCTGTCCAAAATTAGTTAATTGTCCATTTCGAAACAATGTACAGTTATGTCTACCTCGTTCTTCCAGTTCTTGTCTTCCGTCAATCAAGGAGGTTATACATATATTTATCATACTTTGAGACTACCGCGCATTTTTGAATCAACAGGGCACCATTCCATAAGTATTTGTTATAGGCGTTAAATATTCCTTCGCACTTCTTTACGGATAATCTTACTTTTCATGGCTTAATTTCATGTTAGAATTCTGTAATATTTAAAATACTAGTCAAATATTGTTTAAATGTTCCTCAAGTTTTCAACCGACTATGATAATGTTGTCCAAATAAACTAAATATGCTTCTGATAGCAGTCCACGCAATATAGTTTCCATTAATCTTTTAAATAAAGCAGGAGCATTGCATAATCCAAAGGACATCGTTTTAAATTGAGAAAGTCTTTGGCAGGTGGTGAAAGCAGTCTTTTCTGTGTCACTGGAGCAACTTACTAATATCCACTTTTTAAATCTAACTTTGAAAACCATTGATGATTCAGAGCATTCAACATGAATAATTATCTTTCTGTGGATAGTGGATGACTGCTTGCTATATTTTGTGTAACTATTCTGTGGGTAGTGGATAGCTATATGTTACATCCTATATAACTATTTTGTGGGTAGTATATTTCTGAGGATAGTGAATAACTTCTTTCTGCATCACTACCTTTAATTTTATATAATCTACACACAATGGTGTTGTTCTTAAGCAATACAATGGGAGATATCCAAGGTCTTAAATCTTTTTTATTAGGCTACTTTTTTCCATTTTTTGACTTTTTTTAATTATATTTTAATCTACCATGATCTATAGTTTTTATAATATTCAATTTTACTTGCATGATTTCACGAATTGTATTTCTATTTTTTTTCTTGCCATGATGACGTTTTTGCCGATTCTTTTAAAACGTCCATTTCAATAGAAAGAAGTGTTCTTTTTAAGAGTGGCATCTAAAGTCTATGCCTGAGTGCCATACAACTTAATACTTTATACGATTACCCAGCAAGTTTGTCTTTTTTTTTTTTTTTTTTTTTTTTTTTTTTAAGTTTAGAATATCACTGATCAGCAGAATAATATCAATGAACTGAGAATATCTATTGCCTTTTCTGAAAGGTAGTATTACCCTATTCCACTTAGTAAACCATATATTGAAGGGATGTATTATATCACGACATTACGATGTACATCTATATCATATTCATGGTAATGTCTCAACGGCAAAATATCGAAATGAAGCCTTCTGGATATGAGCCAAGTACTCTCAGTTTGCAAAAACTGCAGAATTTTCTGTCAGTGTTAGATTAATTTCTTATAGAAAAGCGTTTTATAACGATATTCTATGTCAGGTATGGAGAACCTATGGTACGCTTGAAATATTTTCTGGCACATTAGAAAATTGTAAAATTCCGCAAATTTCGAACATTTTAATCCGTTAGAATAACTAAAGTGATGTTTTATTGTACTTGTCGTAGAAACTCGACCGAGTTTCTCACCAAGCAAAAGAAACAACAATGTAATGAACCATAAATGAAAAGAATTTCCGCCAATTGATGCCAAACGAATTTACCAAAAACATTTTTAGGACACTGTCTAATTTATATTTAACGGACTGACCAAAACAAGATTTTGACACCTTTGTAGCTCACGTTCTATTTATCACTGAATAAAAATTCTTGTTTCTATGGAATGGGGCGTGTCAAGTGCTAAGGAAACAAAAGTAAAGCGTAATTCTACGAATAGGTTTTTAGTAAATGCGATTTTCAAAGTGCTGTTTTTTACCCTTTTTGAATCCTTGTTTAGCCCAAATCTGTTGACAGGGCTAGCATGGGGTGCATTTGAATTGTTTTTATGAGTAGTTCAAGCCTTTAAAGTTTCGTGTAAAAATATTAGTTAGTTTTTGATTTACACCAGACTAAAGTACTGGATTCCCATACTTAACGTTAAGATAGAGTAAAAACAATACTAAATAGACTAACTTTTGTCAAAGTGCTAATATAAACACGAATATTCTGACATGTTATTGCATTCGAGCCAATTAAGCTTCCTATCGTAAAACAGAATTGTAGCATTTAATGTTAGTTTACAGGGTCACACTAAAGATCTTTTGAAAGGTCTACAAAACTGTGTATTTATTGGATTTTTGCGTGAATAGCTGGATTTTAATTTTTTTTTATATGCAGTTCAAATGCTTAAAGTTTCATACAGAAATATCGATTAGTTTTTGACCTACACTAGTTTAAAGTACTGGATTCCTATACTTAAAATGGAAGAAAAACAAAGTGCTTATATACACACGAATGTTCCGATATGTTACTGCATTTGAGCCAATCAAGCTCTCTAATATAAAGCGGCATTGAAGCATTTACGCTTCATTTACAGGATCACTTAAAAGATATTGATTACATTAGAACCGATGGATATTTACTAAATGACATGTATTTCAATGACTTTATACTATTTGAATCTCTTTAAAGTTTTATGTTGCTTGAAAAATGAATATTAATTCAGTTTGTCCATCTGAAAGCTCGTCGATCCAGGTTTCCACTTTATTAAATATTCTACCAGATTTCAGCCCGCACACCTTGGGAAATCCAATACTATAAGGATTTTAGGATACATGATTTAAATAACGATTAAATGGAATTTTATTTCGCATGAAATCGCAAAGATTTTTGACGGAGGTACTGCGAGCAATAATTTAGAAAAGAAATATTTTGCAAAAAACCAACGGGGCGCAATTCATTTCTTAAATAGTCGCTTTTTTATCCTGAAGAGATTTTTTCGGGGACTCCAAACTTCTGTGAGGTACAGAACAAGCTTTTCTCTGCAAGATGATCATTCAGAATGATCTACCTGGTTTAGATCTAGAGAATACAGACATAATTGCATGTAGATACCATAAACTTTGTTGTGGAATTTTGTATTTTTTTTTAAACATTTTAACTTGAAATTATTTGTTCAGATTAGTTTTCATCATCCTGTATATTAGTGTGAGAGATACCGCTTTCCGCAGGTCTTATTCTTAACCTCTTAAGAAGTCTGGTAAATGTGACTTGCACCATTTCTGTGCTCTTCTTATTTTTTGTGTTTAAGAGAAGCTTCCTAAAGAATTCGTTTTTTATTTCCCAAGTGCTCTTGAGACCAGCGAAGCAAAACTCTCTCCAAGATGCTTTAACGGTACGTTTGATGGTTGATTTTGGTAATTTCATCCACAAAAGGAAGCAGTGTGTTACCAGTTGATCAAATCCCACTCCAAACCATACCAGACTGGAAATTTTGCCGTCTATCGATTACGGTTGTGAAATAACGGTATCCTTCAATTGAATTCGATTGCTGTATCGATTAATGCTCTGTTTGACTGTGAACATTTGAAAAAACAAATTGCCACTAATCTTTAGCGGCACACTTCAATGGTGCGATTCATTTCTGAAGTCTTACCATTTTGTTTGTCACCGTAAGTTTCTGGTACTGTTTTATTAAGTAAGTCTGGTATGCTAGAAACTTTCTCATATTTTGTCTAGCTGTCTCCCGAATGATCTTCATCTCGTTTGCGATTTTCTTTCGAAACGTTGAGAATGTATCCAGTTCTCCTTAAAGGTCATTTTACATTTTTTGCTCTTTTTATTAACCTCGTTTTTGATCTGTTTGTATTCTGACTAAGCTGTTATAACTGTTTCACGGCATCGGACACAATCTAACTTGGTACTTTTAGTACCGAACAAACTCTCATTGCCCGCTATCGTCAGTATATAATGAAAGAATCGTATTCTTCTTGGAAGCAATTATTATAAAGCTTAAACAATTTGTATGGGTAAGGTCCATAGTTTATTTCTCATGTAGAGATGATAACATTTCTGGTGGAGTTTAGCAATGTTTTTCTTTTTAATTTCAATTTAAAGTTTGCGCGGGTTATTTTTTGTCACCCTGGAAATTGTAGCAAGAGAAACACATCTTTTCGTAGATTTTCATCACATTTTCTAGTGTTTTCCATTTGCTGGAATATAATGAAAATAAAACACAAGGTGTGGCTATTAATGTCCAGTACTGAAGCAACAATGATTAGAATTGAAAGTTTGTTGGTTGCTTAAGGATGGTGTTTGATGGTCACGTATCTGAGCACAATGTCTGCGCTGAGCGTCATTCTCGTTTAACTTTCTAGCGTTGAAATACGCAAGCAAACGTTCGCTCTCAAAGCATTGTTATTGAAGTGAAAATAATGGAGCAGAGAATAAACATTAAATTTTGTTTCAAATTGATTAAAAGTGCTAGCGAAACACGTAAAATGTTGCAGTAAGTGTACGGTGATGGCACATTTATCACGTTCTCGGATTTTTTAATGGCTTCGACGTTTTCGTGATGGTGCACTCTGCGAAGTGTTTTTTGGCCAAGCATGACATCGTGCAGTTAAACCACCCTCCATACTCTCTGGACTTGGCACCCGCAGATTTTTTTCTGTTTCCGAAACTGAAAGCACCACTAAAGGGAACAATATTTATGGATATTGAGAATATCAAGGAAAACGTGATGTCCGAAATCAAAATGGTTTCCAAAGATGACTTTGCAAATTGTTTCAAATAATTGTACAGCTGCACAAAAAAGTGTTTGACATCAGACGGAACTTACTTCGAAGCGCATTAAACAGTTACATACTATACATTCATATTTCAGAAGTTAATTTCAGAGGTTATTTCACCAGTTTTGGAAATTAATAGCCACACAAGGTGTGGCTATTAATTCAGGTGTGCACGTTTATTTCAGTTCATTTTAAACTAGAAATGAGCAGCTTCATCTATTGAAATATAGACTATTAAAACACAGCGCAATTTCTTTTATCTCTTGCATTTCAACTCCGTCCTATTTGCACTTAGAATACGCTGCCGTGCTTGCAAGAAAGAAAAAAATTCTTGTGGGCTTGTTTCCGATTGTAAGTATTTCCACTATATGCATTAACTGACGAAGAAATCTAAAATGTAATTTTAGTATTCTCGAAAGTATAGCCTATTCCATAGTTTTTATAGTTTTTATAGATGTAGGGTTAGACTCGAGAGTTTTATACCCTCTGCTTTAATGTGATTAATATTTGGTAGGATTTTTGTTGCATAACTATTAACTTTAAGAAAAATGATGCTTTACAACAATCTGTTAATAAACAGTGAAAAGAGACTTCTGAAAATGTGCCATAAAAGTGATAAACTTGTAATTTTCACTATTTCAATAAAAATATCTTTATGAAAAAAAAGTCACAAAATATAATTATTTTTAAAATTTAATCTTACAATTTAGTTGGTGGTTGTAGCACAAATTTATCAAAATCTTCTTATGCATTATTTTCTCAATTTTATGTTTTCTTGTTTTTTTTTCAGCCCAAAAAAGATTCCAATTCAAGATTTGTTTTCTGAAATTATATAAATGCGTTCGTAATTATGTAAATACGTAGCACCTATAATCGTCGTCTGGTCCGTTCGTCTGTCCGTCTGTCCGCATATAACAGCGCAAAAACTATCCAACCGAATGGTTTGAAATTTAATATATATTATCGCTGCAGAATTTTGCCGAGTCATTTCAAATTTTATGAAAATTGAATCATAACTTAAAAAGTTTTCTTTATAAAAAGTTTTCTTTATAAAAGTTTTCCAAATAAAAGTTTTCTTTATTCTATTAAATCCTATCGTACGTAATCTATATAATAAAAGTGCAAGTCATGTGACTGAGGAAAAAATAAAGGGCAAACCACTTCTTTTTTCATATGCCAGGAGGCCATATTTTTTAAAATTATTTTTTTAAATAAAATTGCATAAAAGTTTCATTTTTGGAAAGATCGTTAAAAAAATTTATTTGCTTGAGAGATGAATTGCATAAAAAATGTATAGATTCTGATATAACTTCAGTGGAAATTAGGTTACCAGCCGAATATATGTATTATATGTATATTGAATCAATTCACAATAAATATTTTCTAATATCAGTATAAATTTGTTACTAGTAATTCATTTGATTAAACGATATTTTAAATTCGTTCATTTTGAAAATGAGGCAATTCCACTTTGAAGAGAATTATTTTTTATATTGCATAATATTAACAAGCACAAATAGAATTTCATCTTGAATACTTTAAAAATCCCCGCTATCTAAATGAAGAAATATAATTATATGCATACAACATACTATTGAATATTTTCCCTTTTTCCTAGAAAATTAAATTTATATTACGATTTACTGTAACTGTGCTAAAGAAGAATGAAATATTGAAATAAAATAAATAAGTAAATAAAATAAAATATTTAAATTTTTGTTAGTATACAGGGTAATTATAGTTTAAGTCCCACATTCAAAATGCTGTAAAAAAGGAATCACTGGTCAGAATGACTTCAAATTTGAACTGAATATACTGAAAGAAGGGGGAAACGGAATGGCATAAGAAAGAAAAAGTTCGAAAATGTATCAATAGATGGCGCTGTAATCGGCATAACGAAAGTGGATTCGGTTACAAGTGATATTTTTAATCGAAATACGACTGCACAGTAAACCAACCGTACTGTTCAATGTGCATGGGTGTTTCGGTCGTTTAACGGAAACAATGACTTCCAAATCAGTCAACAGTTGTGGTACTGCTAGTGGAAAGCCTACACATCACGGCAAGGTCGTACCACATTGGATGGGGAAAATCGGTTTTTAACTGTCCTGGGGCCAAGAGCCGCATAAAAAGCACATAATGATTCGATTTTTAACTGCGCATGAGTGTGTTTTAATTTGCATAGTATGCCGCTTACAGCGTGAATGCACTATTGATACACTTTGGAGCTTTATTTTCTTATACCATATCCTCCTTCTTCCAGTATATTCAATTCAAATATGAAGTCGTTTTGACCAGTGGTTCTTTTTTTACAGCATTTTGAAAGTAAGACTTTTGTTATAATTATCCTGTATTTACATTCCATTCAAAGAAAAATACATTTTTCAGCAAACAAGAAAAAGTGCTTTTGAAAAGCTTTTGAAAGAGGTAAGTCCGTTGGCGCGTGCCAAAACCATGATTGTATTAAATTTACATATAATAAGGCCACCAAAAATAAAAAAATAATCTATTTCTGCATAGGAAATCCATTCAAATGCAAACTATTAAATAACCAGCAACAACATAAAGTGGATTTGCACCCCTTCCAAAATCAACGGCCCACATGTCAAATTACTTTTGTTATTCGTCTTATAAACTATAAATCTGTAGAAAGAAAGAGTACAGAGAACTTTTTTTTTTAGATTTTTTACTTTCTTCTATTTATAATTGAAGGAAGTATTGTAATAAAAAAATTTTCAACTTCCGGTTTTCGACAGTAAAGAATGTTTTTACAAAATGTTTGTCTTTTCCGTCTGTCCTCATTGTATCATCGTAAAGTGTATGAAATTATGAATAGAATTGAACCAAAATTGATTTATAGGTTTATGACTATGACCAGCAGGTCTTCCTTGAATTTGGGAATATTACGACAAAAGGGGGCTCTGCAATAGTGATTTTTGTACTATTTTCATTATTGTATCACCGAAAAGTGTATGAAGTTACGTATAGAATTGAACCAAATTTTAAGTATATGTTTTTTATTGTGGCCCAATTGAAAGTGAGATATTCCGCTGGGACGCTATGATAGCCACTTTGTAACGGCCATAATGTCAAGTACCAGGCCGTTCAGTAGAGCAAAGACAGAACAGAGGTTAAGGTTTAAATTAAAAAAAGTTTATTGAATCTAACTGGTCAGGGAGGTTGAGCGAGAACTACTCGTTTTACCTAACTCAAAATTAACAGTCTTGACTTCGAATTGAAGCAGCACAAAAATAAAAAAACTCTCAAATAAATAAATAGAATATATAAGAAAAAACACAACTCACAGTTCGTCGACAGCTAAGATTCAGGGTGCAATTTCAAGATGCGTCAATCCTCGTTGTAATCCAGGGTGGACTCTGATGCAAGCTTTCCACCTGGTTCCAAGGCTCTTAAAAAGATGCCCAAATGTAGACAACTTAATCCGACGTTATTCGTAGTAAGGGAGCTCCAAGGTAAGATACCAGCTACTAGGTCCTAGCTCCTCAGTACTGCTTCTAAGTACAACTCTAAGTGAAATTTCTCAGCTTATATATCCACAATATCGATTGACCAGCTACAATAATTTGCATAAATATCGAAAGAAAACCGCAACTCACAATTTCCGAGATTCGCACATCCATCGAAGGTAGAGAAAAAAGAGCCTTGATAAACTTTTACGCACATGGACGGTTAGTGGACAAAAATTACGATCGCATTCAAAACATCGCCTACTCACGTGACGAGAGTTGTCGAACTGTCACAACTTAAAGATTTGGAATTCAAAAAGATGTACAAAAAAATTATAAATCCTAAAAGTTTTTTCCGTTAAATGTTCAGCCTGGATCCAAAGATTCCAGAGCAATTTTTGTTTTCTCTTTATCCCGCATTATAAAATATATGGCTGAAATATAGCACTTTGAAATTTTAGGGTGCTGACATTTTGAAACAAAACAGCATGATTCCTCAATAAATGGGTTTAATTTATGAGTTTTAGTGAACATGGTTTCGGCAAATTTTCTTTCATTGTTGAAGCCATCGTTCCAACTCGTATAAGCTCTACATTATATATTTATATTAGCTAATGTCAAATTATCGTCAAGCTTGGCGATACACGCGAGATATCGCCAAATTTAGCGACAAAAATGCGTTGCCATAAATGAAGCCAACTTGGTGGCGATATGCTCATTCAAATTCAATATTGACGAGAACTGGAAATGAATTTTCTGTAATCGGTTTCCACGCATTTTAGCTTGGTGTTTTCCAATAAAATTAGCTAAAATCTTAAAACCAAGGAATAGGGAGGCTACATTTTCCTGCCAGTACAGGCCAGAAGGACTTTTCGTAGTTTAGTATACACAGCTGCTCGCATCCAGTTATCCCGCAAGCAACTGACGGACAACAGAAGGACGAAAAAGATGGATATTTTAGGTGGTGTGATATTGGTGGTGCGAATTTTGAAGTATTAACATGTATGATATAGAAGGATGTTTTGGGATTGGTACATTCGATTAGATATCTGTTAGCCACATAAGTGTTGAATCATTGCCGAACTCTTTTCTGAAAAGGGTGGAAGACCTAAATATATCATTTAACTAGTCGGAGGGGACAATCCCAAATTTTTTTCTATGTTATACATGTTAATATTTCAAAAAGCGTAATTTTTTAACTTTGAATTTTAGAATAAAAAATGTAGCGCCACCTGTTATATGATTTACACGAAAACCTAATCAGCACCAACTTATGTCAAGGTCTAACAGAGTATGAAGTTTGAAAAAAATCCGTGCATTAGTTCTTAAGTTATGACTATCTGTAAAATCGTGTAGATTCTGAAAAATGCTACAAATCGGCGCCACCTGTTGGGTGATTAAAACCAAAGCCTAATCAACAACAAATTATATCAAAGCTAACCGAATCTGAAGTTTGATGAAAATGCGTGCATTAGTTCTTGAGGTAGAGCTATGCGAAATCGTTAAAAATGCAGCATAACAGCGCTGCTTGTTGTGCAATTTACACCAAAAACAAATCAGCACCAATTTTTATCAAGGTCTAACTGAATTTACAGTTTTATTAAATTCTGCGTATTAGTTCATGAGATGCAGCGCTCAGAGAATTTTTGTCACATACAGAAACACAGACACGTACAGGGACAGATAGAGAAACTCGCAAACAGACATTTTCTAAAAACAGTGAAATCGTGTTTAGGGCCTTCTAAAACGTATAAATCCGTGAAAAACCGGAAATCGAAATGTTTCATGAATCCAATATTTTCTTCTTGTGAAGATAACAAGTAAAAATCTCAGAGGTGATGGCTTTGATAAAGATGCGCACACGAACGAAAAAAAATCAGGCCTGCAAAAGCAGATATTATAAATGAATCGTTGTGAAATCTTATGGAGTGCGTTCTTTAACGGTTGTTGTTCCTGTTACTCTGTTCAGCAGACAAAGCAGTTTCATCTTTTGGAACCATTCGATGAATCTGTAATTTTTTTTCAGCATTGCAACGTTGTTTGGAGTAATCCAAGAAATTTACATTTTTTTTCTATTCATCTATTATGAGAAGGTGCTATAAAACAATCTGGTGAACGTAATAGTAAAGCCACAGAAGCAATTGCAGCTTTTCACCGTTTAGATACCAACTAGATAAACTTTATGATTTACTCTTTGAGTCAAAGATGATGACAGAATTAATGCATATGTAAGAAATTTCGCTACACGTTTTGAAAACACAAATAAATGGAAAATTTAACTGATGCCGATTTTTTCATTGACTTCATTTTGTTTCATAAGTAAGAAACTTTAAAAATTGGTAATAGATATTGCTTCAGATGGATTGGCTCCAAAAATTACAGCTGGGATTAAAGTTCCTATGAATCACCCTCGATTCTCATATTAGTAAAAATGTTAAAAGTCCTGAGTAACACTTTCTTATAATTACTATATAGCACTTTTTAAACAAACAACTCGGAACCAAATTGTTCTTTAAATTAAAATATTCACTAAATCCATTTTAAAATAGGAAAAAAGAAATAAAGAAAAAAATAGAAGCATTATTTCAATGCACGATTTAATACGAAAATTCTTTCCTCTTAGTAGTGCATGGAGTAGTGCTAAGCGTTTCAGCAAATTTTCGATGTTGCACGTTGAGCATCAGATGGGTGTTAGCGACTAAAATGAGAAACATCTATAACATTAACTTTTCGTTGAAGCTCGTTTCATTTATCTAACACACATCACTACAAATAGCTAAAACCAATCAAGCACACAAAACTAAAAGCTGGCTCTATAAGCTATACTCAATAACATGATTTCAACTAAACCGACATATGCATATTCTTCCTCCCAAACAGAGGGGAAATAAATGTCTATAGATTACGTAGAAATGAAAATGTAACATTATACACTGCTCAAAACAATTAAAGGATATTTGAAGTTTTATATAAAATAAAGATATAAACGAAATTTTTTTTGCCGAAAATAGAAGAAGAAAATCACAAATGCAAATTTTTCTGGTTTTCAAACTGTGGAGTATGCAAATTTTGAGTTCGACGTCAAAAACGTCGCTTCAGCGGCAGCGAATGAAATTTGACTTTCAACTGGATAAAAGAGAATGAAGACAAGGATGATCGGCATTCAGTGATTGCTTTGTTTCGATGAGTACGATGTCTCAGCGAAGTCATTTGACAGATTCAGAAGCTTGGAGAATTGTTGGTAGGTTAGAAGGGGGCCAAACTCAAGCCGAAGTAGCGCAAGCCATTAGAGTGTCACAAAGTGTCATTTCCAGGATCTGGAACCGTTTTTTGGAGAGTGGATGTGCAGGCCGAAGACCAGGGTAAGGTCGTAGACGGGCAACAACGCCCAATGAAGATCGGTATTTAGCGTTAACAGCTCGGAGACACCGAAACATGAACGCTACTCTTCTCCAACAACACCTTCGCTCGGCTACAGGCACCACGATTTCAACTCAGACTGTCCGAAACCGGCTCCATGCTGTAGGTCTGTATGCTCGCCGACCGATGGTATGTGTTAGATTAACATCAAGGCATCGTCGCGACCGCAGGGAGTGGGCAACCGAGCATGTCAACTGGAGGAGAAATGAATGGAGCAATATTCTGTTTTCTGACGAGTCCCGTTTTTCTGTGCATCCGGATAATAGGCGTATTTTCATCTGGAGGGACCGTGGCAGTAGGAATAATCCTGCGTTCGTGCACGAAAGTGTCAGATTTGGCGGTGGAGGAGTGTTGGTGTATGGTGGCATCTCCATTGACGGGCGCACTGACCTCTACATCATTCGAGATGAAGCTCTGACTGGTCGCCGATATAGGGATGAGATCCTCAGACCTATTGTAGTCCCTTACGCTGCAGCAATCGGAGATAACTTCATTTTAATGGACGATAACTGCAGGCCACATCGTGCAAACCTGGTGGAGGATTTCCTTTTCGAGGAAGGAATCGTTCGAATGGAATGGCCAGCGTGTTCTCCAGACATGAATCTAATCGAGCACGTTTGGGACGCTCTAGGAAGACGAGTTTCTGGCCGCCAACAACCCCCACAAACTCTCCAAGAACTGGAAAGAGCTCTTCTGGAAGAGTGGGGCAGAATACCCCAACTCGTCATTAATAGCCTCATTGAGTCCATGCCTCAAAGGTGTTCAACGTTGCTGGCCGCCCGTGGAAACCATATCCCCTACTGAAAATGATTTTCTTTGAAGAAAACACCTTTTCTTATTCTTTTTTTCTCATATGCACAAATTGTGTTTTTTACCTTTTGTACACAAATGCGCAATAAAATGCATTTTTTTCTGCCAAACATGTGTAATTTATTCTCATATAACCTACTATGTCTGTCGACCATGTATCAATCAGCTAAAAAGTTTCCCAGATACAAAATCCACCTAAAACTGCAATATCCTTTAATTGTTTTGAGCAGTGTATTACCTTTCTAAAATTATTATTGTATTTCACACAAGTTATTATTTTATATTACTCTCTTCTATCTATACAAGAAGAAAGTATTCGATTCGTGAAAATTTTGGAATTCCGATTTACGATGTATTTATACGTTTTAGAATGCCCTGAAAACGATTTGACTGTTTTTAGAAAATGACTCTCCGTGAGGCTGTCTGTCTCTATGTGACACAAATTTTGTGGGAACTCTAATTCACGACCATTTGCACAGAATGAGATGAAATTCCATATGAAGTTCTATTATTGTGTGAACTGGTACTGAATAGTTTTGGGGCAAAAGCCCCCAAGAAGGGGTGCCACAAATTGTTCATTTATGCCTCATTTATGCTTCATTCATGTCTTATTTATTGCTTCATTTGTTCGATTTATGTGATGCTTATATCTCCAGTTTATGTGCGCAGAATTCAGTGAAACATCAAATTTGGAATCCAAATGATAATAATACATTGCTATTCAATTTTGGTTGTGTTCGTCTAAGAGCGGGTGCCGAAATTCAACGATTTGTTAAAAATATGCGATGCTTATATCACCAGTTTAAATGCACAGAATTCAATAAAACTTCACGTTAGTATCCTGAATATGGAAATAAATTTTCATTCAATTTTGGTTGCAGACGTCTAAGAGGTGGTGCTGGATTTCAATGATTTGTTTTAAAAAGGAGATGCTTATATCTCCAGTTTAAATTCACACAATTAAACGAACCTTTACCTTTATAATCATCATTATACGACTAGATTGCCATTTAATTTTGGTTGCAGACTTCTAAAAACAGGTATGATTTGTTCGAAATATGCGATGTTTGTATCTCAAGTTTAAATGTGGGTGTTTCTAAATTTATGCAGCGCAATTTTCTGTTCATATTTCACATTAAGAAAAAAATGACAAATACTCACTGTAAGTGCTTTAATATCTGCATAGCATCGTACATTATAGCAAATGTTGAAAATGACAACAATTTTGTGTCAAGCACTAAACGACAACAAGTATTTGCAGCCACACGATGCAGCATATAAGTGGGAATGGATGCAGTGATGTTGTTCTTTAAGCCATTGATCATCTGTGGATTGGTTTCGTTCTTTGAGATAAGACCATAGGAAGAAATCAGGGGATCGAGGTGGCTATAATCCAGGTGAAATCACTCTATCGTCTATCGTCAAACATTGTAAGATATTTTCTTGAGATGCGTGAGATGGCGCCATCTTGTTGAAAATATCCGAACAGGCATTCTTCGTCCGTTAACTGCTGTAAAAATTCCTCTAAAATGCCAAAACATTGAAATTCACAGTGCTCGCTCGAGAACGCTGCGGCGTTATTCTGAAACTATGTGAACTGATTCTGTGCCAGCATCGTAATATATTGTGCGTCATATGATGTATAAATAGCTCGAAATTCAAGCATGTATCTTTATATTTCTGACAGATAATAGCTGAGATGCGGTTTGCGAGACTTTATTCGTTTTTCTTGCTTTAAAAGTCTTCATTGTACACGATTCCATAACAATATAATGCGTTTATATGTGTATGTATACGTCGATATATATATCTGTACTAATATTATAAAGGAGTAAAAATTGTTTGTTTGTTTGTTTGTAGGCGGTAATCTCTGGAACTACCGAAACGATTTCAAAAGTGATGGTGGCAAATTGATGGTGACAACCCTTGCTCCAACATAGGCTATATTTTATGTCGGTGCCACTAACCCCAGGGGGTGCAGGAGCAAAAAACGTTCTAAAATTGCGATTTTTTAGCTATCAAACTGGCTATCAAGCCCTGAGAGCTTGCCAGCCGGTTCTGTATGTATGTATGTACGTACATAATGCGATAACTCTTCATAGAAATATCCGTTTTCCTTCAAATTTTGTTTATAGGTTCACTGTGTTAAGGCGCTTCCCTGATTAGTTTTTCGGGATTGATTGGTTAAGTATAAAGGGGGGAACGGGGGGATAATCCCCCTTATTTTATATAAATGGGTTTTTCATGCAGAATTATTCCGTTTTCCTTCAAATTTTGTTTACAGGTTCACTGTGTTAAGGCGCTTCCCTGATTAGTTTTCGGGATTGATTGGTTAAGTATAAAGGGGGGAACGGGGGGAGCTAATCCCCACCTTAATTTATATAAATGGGGTTTTTCATGCCGAATTATCACATTTCCTTCAAATTTTGGTTAAAGGTTCACTGTGTTAAGACCCTTCCCTAATTAGTTTTCGGGATTGATTGGTTAAGTATAAAGGGGGGAACGGGGGGATAATCCCCCCCCCCTTATTTTATATAAATGGGTTTTTCATGCAGAATTATTCCGTTTTCCTTCAAATTTTGTTTATAGGTTCACTGTGTTAAGGCGCTTCCCTGATTAGTCTTCGGGATTGATTGGTTAAGTATAAAGGGGGGAACGGGGGGAGCTAATCCCCACCTTAATTTATATAAATGGATTTTTCATGCAGAATTATCCCATTTCCTTCAAATTTTGGTTAAAGGTTCACTGTGTTAAGACGCTTGCCTAATTAGTTTTCGGGATTGATTGGTTAAGTATAAAGGGGGGAACGGGGGGATAATCCCCCCTTATTTTATATAAATGGGTTTTTCATGCAGAATTATTCCGTTTTCCTTCAAATTTTGTTTATAGGTTCACTGTGTTAAGGCGCTTCCCTGATTAGTTTTCGGGATTGATTGGTTAAGTATAAAGGGGGGAACGGGGGGATAATCCCCCCTTAATTTATATAAATGGGTTTTTCATGCAGAATTATCCCATTTCCTTCAAATTTTGTTTATAGGTTCACTGCGTTAAGGTGTTTCCCTGATTAGTTTTCGGGATTGATTGGTTAAGTATAAAGGAGGGAACGGGGGGCATATCCCTCCTTATTTTATATAAATGGGTTTTTCATGCAGAATTATTCCGTTTTCCTTCAAATTTTGTTTATAGGTTCACTGTGTTAAGACGCTTCCCTGATTAGTTTTCGGGATTGATTGATTAAGTATAAAGGGGGGGGGGTAACGGGGGGATAATACCCCCCTTAATTTATATAAATGGGTTTTTCATGCAGAATTATCCCATTTCCTTCAAATTTTATTTATAGGTTCACTGTGTTAAGGCGCATCCCTGATTAGTTTTCGGGATTGATTGGTTAAGTATAAAGGGGGGAACGGAGGGCTAATACCCCCTTTACTTATATAAATCGGTTTTTCATGCAGAATTATTCCGTTTTCCTTCAAATTTTGTTTATAGGTTCACTGTGTTAAGACGCTTCCCTGATTAGTTTTTCGGGATTGATTGGTTAAGTATAAAGGGGGGGAACGGGGGGATAATCCCCCCTTAATTTATATAAATGGGTTTTTCATGCAAAATTATCCGATTTTCTTCAAATTTTGTATATATATTCATTGTAATTAGAGATTTACCTGATTAGTTTAAGGGGTTCATTAGTTAACTATTGCGGGGGTAACGGGGGGATGACCCCCCCTTAATATATTGTTTATATCTTTATTTTTCGATGGGCTTATTTCAAATTCTTTGAAATAAGAGTATAATATACAATTAGTGTGAATAGCCTGTGAACTCAATGCCCTCAGTTTAACTGGGCAGTTTTATTTTTATTTTTTATACTGAAGGAGCTAGAAATTTGAAATTTGTCATTGTAGTTACTTATAAGATGTAAATGCTCTCTAAGAACAAAATAAAAAAGAAATTGAAATTTAAAAGGGTGAAATGAGCGAAAAGCGTTCTAAAAACAGTCTAAATTACAATTTCTATGAAATCTCTGGAACTACAGAACCGATTTCAAAAGTAATGGTGGCAAATTGATGGGGACAATCCCTACTCCAACATAGGCTATATGTTATGTCGGTGCCACTAACATGAATGGGGTGTAGGATCGAAAAATGTTCGAAAATTGCGACTTTTTTATACTGAAGGGGCAAGAAATTTGAAATTTAGCATTGTAATTACTTATAAGATGTAAATGCTCTCTAAGAATAAATTTAAAAAAAAATCGAAATTTAAATGGGTGAAATGAGCGAAAAGCGTTCTGAAGTCATTCTAAATTACAATTTCTATGGAATCTCTGGAACCACGGAACCGATTTCAAAAGTGATGGTGGCAAATTGGTGGTGACAATCCCTGCTCCAACAGGCTCTTTAATAAAAAACTATGCGTTGCTGACGACTGGGTTTTTCGCTAATTGTTGCACCAGATTAATCTCGGAAAATGAAACATTTGAAGTTACTGAAAAAAATGATAGCTCAAAAAGTATTTGTCAGAAAATTGTTCGACAAACTGCGTTTGAAAGGTAAAAAATTGTATTTTTCTTGATATAAATTTCAAATCTAATGATTATGCGTTTTTCAAATATTGAGTTTCAAAAATTACCAAATTTTCCAATGGAGTACCATATCGAAACCTTCATGCGTAAAAAGATAATGATAAGGGCGACGTGTCCTGACGTGTATATTGGCTATAGCACGAATTATAGTAGCCTTATTATTCTGTTAAAATATAAAAGTTATTTATGAAATGTCAATATTTTGTTTGATTAAAGGTTCGTTAAAAGAAATTGACCAGCGTAGCGGGCGTAGCTTGCTAGTATATATATATATATATATATATATATATATATATATATATATATAATCCAGCAAAAATATTATTTTGGCCTGAACTAGCACCACCCCCCTCACCAGAAACAAGACAACACAAGAAAACACAATTAGAAAATATATGTAAAAATAAACAGAAACAAGCTGCGGCCTCATCAGCAATGGGTAAATTCAAAGGCAGCCAAGCATCCGAACAAAATGATGAGGCCGCAGCTTGTTTCTGTTTATTTTTACATATATTTTCTAATTGTGTTTTCTTGTGTTGTCTTATTTCTGGTGAGGGGGGTGGTGTTGGTTCAGGCCAAAATCATGTTTTTGCTGGATTATATTTAATTTGTGTGTTCTAATATGCAGCTTCTGGCGCTGTTCACACGAATATTTAGCTGTTTTGTTTGTGTTGTGATGGTTACTGCTTATATATATATATATATATATATATATATATATATATATATATGAATCCTATTTGCTAAATCCATGTAATTTCTGATACTGTTTAAATTACTTAATTGATTTGATTTATGTAGATGAAAGTTTTGTGGCCACAGCACAGTTTTAGGTAGCTTTCAATACAAAAAAGTATAAAGCTACCTATTGCAGCCGTTCGGAGGAAAGCAGTTCCGGAAAATTTCGATATATTTTCACCGATCATGACCCCCAGACCCCGAAACCACCCTCCGTTCAAATGTTGATTTATATATATATATATATATATATATATCCATATATATATATTGATGAAACTAATTGTGTGTATTAAGGTCACCAATGTCTCGACCGAGTTCGTTGGCCAGCTTGGTCCGCCATTTTGTTTCAAGATGGTGGCCATTTAAAAATGTAAAACTAAAATAAATATACCAAAAAGTTAAAAATTCAAATTTATTTTTTAATTACGTGTTAGGCCTTGATACAAGGATTCCAGAGCATTTTTTGGTTTACCTCTATCTTTAAAAATGGCTGAGATAGAGCAGTTTGAAATTCTAGGGTGGCTGACATTTTGAAACAAAACAGCACATTAACGCAATTACTCGCAAATTATTTTCTTTCACTGTTGTAATAATTTTCCCAATCATACGCATAAAACTATATATTCATATCCGTTAGCGCCAAAATTGGCGACGTTGGCGACAAAATTGGCAACAAAATTGGCAAAATTTGTGACTATTGGCGAAATATCGCCAAATTTGGCGACCAAAATAAGTCTGTATAAATGAAGCCAATTTGGCTATTGCTCAATAATTTGGCGAAATTCTTATTAAAATTCAGTATTAACGAATCTTTTGTAAACGTTTCTTTGCATTTTAACTTGCTGTTTTCGTGTAACATTAGCTAAAATTTTAAAAGGAAGATATAGGAAAGCTACCTTTTCCTCCCGGTACAGGCCGGAAGGACTTTTTTGCTTGGCGATGTTCCTTTTTTAAATTCGTATTTGCATACAAATAAAAAAAGGTTTTTTTTAATTATTTCCTTAATGTATCTTTCAAAAAAATTCAGCTTTCTATTCACATTTTTTAATTCTTCAGATTAATTCTAGAAACCGGAGAAACATAAGCATTCATTTTCTTAAAGGACCGAATTATTAAATATTCCAAGCCATTGTTTCCAATATTTCTAGCCGCAAATAATATCTGATTCACTTTTAGCATCATCCCCTTAACGAAGTCCAGCGGAAATAAGTATATACATACTCCTTTTTTTTTTTCTTGCACAAGATACTCCGCGGGGTGGGGGTGTACTAAAGAGGATTACAAAGCCCTCTTTCCATACTTGGATGATACACGGGCTCACTAATCCCATAAGTAGTCAGGACGACCCTCCCTCTACTTCCTCATTCTGAACATATATACAGATATAAATATATACGTCCTAAATAAGTTAACGAAAAAAATATAGCAGAGAAAATAAGGAAAAGAAGAATGGCTACAAACCCAATCGAGGATTCTCGATGTATGTTTGCTTGAGGAGAACAACTTCTGGTACACGTGACTCCTTTATAGAGAATTTTTTTTTGTATAAATGGTAAGAAGGAAAATGATGACAATTGCCAGCGAAGAATTCCAGATTGTACCATTAATCGTATATACATCTTTTCGAAATACGCTATAAAAAGATTTGATCCAGACTTTTATATTTTTTTTTTTTGTTTGTTTTTAATGTTATTAATCTCTTTCGTAGATAAATTCTAAGATTATTGGTGTTTCATTTGCGAAAGAGAGAGAGTGGAAATAAAACAACCTAATCTGTATTTTCATTTTGAGTTTAATAGAAATGTTTGTCAAGATTAAATTTTGGGAGTCTGGGATATTTAATAAGAAAATAATTTATTTCTTTTATTGGAGTACTATATCTGTATGTACTGGTATAGCGCGTTGCAAAAAATGCCAGTTTGGAAATTTAATGTGGTTATATTTACATTTTATGATATTTTATCTGAAGACTTTGATTCTTCAATGTCTATTCCTTATATAATGATTTATGTTAGCCAAGTACTCATTGTAACATTTTAAAGAGCGTTAATTTGCTTAGATGAAAATTTTTATCTACAGTGCTCTGTCTAGCAAAAACTTGAAGTACAGTGAAATTTCCTTGTGAAATCCAAATGACTTAAAACCTATCATTGGGGCGAGAACAGTTTGAAATCCTAAAAACAGCTGATATTGACTTTTTTCTCGCAAACTACTGAATCGATTTCAGTATTATATATATTTAAAAATGAAAAAATATGTGAAAAATAAAGGATAAGACATTATAAAAATCAATGGAATGGACACTGCAGGAATTATATTATACTTAATAGGATGAAAAAACAAAAATTGGAAAATTATGAATGTTTTATAGAATTTTCAGAAGGGGTTTATAAGAATATTCTTAAAAAATATATGTTATTGCATCAAATATTGTCAGCATTATGCCTAAAATCGACAATATTAAGCTCCTAATAACATATATATATATATATATATGGAACAATTAAAAACCTACATGAGATCAAATAACAAAATAAATAAATAAATATTCCACTTATATATTAAAAAAAGATAAATAAACAATTGTTCAACTTAAATATAAATTAGATAATAAAATAATATGCAAGACTCACCAAAAAAGACTAATGATATATATACTTCAGATATAGACACATTGAAATAGGAACTGATTAACTGGTAGAACATTGCTCTGTGACAGGATTATCCAATGAAATATGACGATTAACTTTGTAAAGACATGCAGGGAAACGGTTCACTGTTTGCAATGGCGGATTTTTTTCGAGTCAGTTTCTACTTGTTTAAACTGGATTAGTTTTTGTTTACCTTCCATATCGTTTTCTGGTCTCAAAAAGTAAATTTGGGGAACGTTGCATGCATCAAAACTGTTTTAACCCTGCATTTGCGTGTTGCAAGCCACGCAGCCTATCTCCTGGGTTGGTTTGTTTATTAGTTTTGTAATTAATTTTGTCACTTCTGTTGATTTTGGTTAAGTTTCAGCTGGTTACTTTATAATGTTTTTTTCAGTTAGTTAATTTCTTTTAAATATTTCATTCTGTTCTGGTTTATTTATATTGTTCATTTTATTGTTTAAATTATGTGGTACATTTTTAGTTCAATTTGGATTTTTTAAACTATATATGTATATAATTATTATTATAGTTAGCTAGATTTCGATTGTTTTGTTTTTCTGAAAAATCAATTCCTTTTTCGTAGGGTTAAATTAAAAGAAAAAAAAAAACCCAAACATTTTTGCTTGCAAAATCGCGTAACTATTGTATTTTTATTTTTATTTCCGTCCGAACAATCATGTTATAGTTCTTCTACTGTCAAAACTATAAGAAAAACTATCGTACAATACATAATTTTTCTTCGTTTATCTTAATTTTTCATTCGTTTTTAAGATAATTGATTGACCGAAAATACAAATTTTTGTTTTTGTGTTATTCGTTATTAAATATATATATACAGGGTCATTCATAATTCCCTCCGGGGTTTCGAAACGTTATAGTAAAAAAACGAAGACGAATATGAAAAAAAGAAACATATGAAATTATTCCGAAACTATTCAAGTTTTACTTACATACATTACAGGTGTTCTATGTGTGAACCCTTGGTCACACAGCATACATCCATGCGACAGTCCAGTTCCTGCCATACTCTACTCAACATGGTACTGTCTATGTTATTGATAGCACGTGTTATCCTTTCACGCAGGTCAGCTAAATCACGTGGCATAGGTTGTACAAAAACCTGGATAACACGTGCTATCAATAACATAGACAGTACCATGTTGAGTGGAGTATGGCAGGAACTGGACTATCGCATGGATGTATGCCGTGTGACCAAGGGTTCACACATAGAACACCTGTAATGTATGTAAGTAAAACTTGAATAGTTTCGGAATAATTTCATATGTTTCTTTTTTTCATATTCGTCTTCGTTTTTTTACTATAACGTTTCGAAACCCCGGAGGGAATTATGAATGACCCTGTATATATATATATATTTCTAATATACTTGGCAAAAGTGTGTTTCATACGTACTTCATAAAAATAAGTAATATGTAAAAATAATATAATAATCTATTTCAGATGCTTTTTTCTTAAACTCCAATTTCACAGTCAATTTATCATAAACTAAGATTTCTAAAACTCTGTAATACATGTTTTCTGTAATACATGTATGTTATATAAAAATTTTATTTCCTTCGTATTTATTTCGTATTATTCCTTTAAATTAATCTAACTTCTGACATAGTCACTATTTCCTTAATTCTTAATAATATTTATTCCTATTTAATGTCCTTTTAAAAGTAATAACACGTATATTAATAATTATCTTATTCCAAATCTTAATCTAAAACTTTAAGTTCATTCGTAGCTTTTATCAACTCCCCAATCTATAAAATTCTGAGAGACACTTGTGTCATTTCGAATGTTTTTAAAAGCCATTTTTTTAAAATTATTCCATGCTTTGTTTCGCGCGCTGGGTATTTTTCACTTCAAAATCAATACGCGGCTACGATGGGGATTCTTTCGTGTTAAATCTGCTCCCTCGCACTTAATTAGCTTAGCTTAAATTCGCCTCTCACTCATTGGATCGTGCGCTCGTTACGTCGTTGTCAGTAACCCTACACTCCGTGAACAAAATTAGCTAGCAAGCATTTGGAGAGCAGTTTTTTGTCGTGTTTGGAAGTGCTAACCAAATGGTTATCTGGTGTTTAACTGACTAAGAATTTCATAACAGCTCTTTAAGATCTATTAAATGATGTAGTGAGCCATCGTCAAGCCTGAGAGCTATAAGTTTATACCGGATACTGTGGGAACTGTTACTGGCATCGCTCCTGTTCATTAATAAACGATTTATCTGGAAATTGGCTGTTCCTTATTGAAGAAACTCTTGTGGTGTCTCATCATCGCCTAACCTTCTCGCCATGATTCTTGATTACGACTGCAATAATTCCCCATCTTTAACAAACTGCCATTTTCTCGTGGAATATAAAATCATCTTCGTAAAAAGTTCACTTGTATAAAAAATATATAAATGTTCTCAAATATTCTTTATTCATGATATCGCCAGAAAATGACTTGATAGTTACACACACATATCATATCATATCTATATTATAAAGGACAAACGTGTCCGTGCGTAACGCTGACGTCATTTTGCGAATGGCAACACTTCACGATGAAATTTCGGTTTTGCGATTGTTGCTACTGTAATTTTTTTAATTTCTAAACATGGCACATTTACAATTTTTACACCGTTATATATGATAAAAAAAACCTACTTTCAAATGCAACTTGTTTGAAAACGGTATCTTAATTGACTGATTTTTTATAGCATTTAAATTAAATTTAAAGCATGATTTTTTTTTTTTAATATATCTCTATCGCTTGAATATTAATCCATGTGCACTTAACAATATAAAAAGTTCAGCGTTTGTTTCCAACTAATTTTCCATAAGGGAATTAAAACTTCACTAAGCAATAAATAAAATTGTATAAATAAAACACAAATTTAACAGACATGTAATTGAAATAAGCGCTTAAAACCGCTGAAATTATCAGAATAATAATTTTAAAAAAATGTTGAAAATAACGAAATTTTTAACGATTTCTTCAGATATTAACTTCTGGCACGAGGCCAATACGAAATTACCGCTTTTAATAAATTTCAAAATTTTATTTGACTATATAATTGACATATTTCATATAAAAATACTCTTTGCTGCGGTTAGAGGGCAATCTAAAAATAAATATTATATGTAAAAAATCTATTTGGAGTTTTCAATTAAAAAAAATAAATGGTTTTCACATATATTCTCTAACTCGGGAAGCCCGGGTTGGATGACCTAGTATATTTAAAAGCAAGAGGCCCTAAAAGTGTATGTCCGGGGTAATTTCAAAAACTACCCAATGGATTTTTTTGCGGTTTGAACCATCAGATAGAGAAAATTTCCGCGGTCATTATGATGATGTATAATATACCGATATAAACATGATTTTTTTATAATAAAATTTGGTATTTTATCCTTATTTTGGAAGAAAATGTTGCCATTGGCATATGTCTTTTATCTTGGCGACGGTATATTATTCTATCGTTTGGTTAACTGTCTTTGGGAAATGGCTATATGAGTAGAAATAAAACAACACAAACATCTCGGAAAAAAAAATCTACTACTGATTTTATTTAAAATACAAATAAAAAACTTTTATTTTAAATATGAAAGGAATACTTGTATGGCTTAAAAGAAGTATTCAATGTCAAAGGTGGCCATTAAAACAATATTTGGTAATTTATCATTTTCGTTGCCTATATTTGGCGCCTGGATTAAAAAAAACTAGGGGAGGTGGGGGATGAATGGGACATTTTAATAAAAATATTTTTTTTAAATATATTTTTTTAAAGTTATTATCAATATTATATATCACATTACATACAGTAAGTTTTTGACTACATCTTATGCACAATATCTATTCAAGATTATTATTATACAGAAATATATTATGAAATTAAGAAATAAGTTCCTTTCTGTCCCAATCATCCCCACAGCAGGAATGAATGGGACACAAACATTTTCCTCCCTGTATTCAATGTTAAACATTAAAATCTGACAAAAATGTCTTCTTGGCAAAAGCTGAGAGATTATAAATTGTAATACGATCTCCAGGATCACTTGTCAGCCAATCATCTTGGACTCATCTCAACTTTGTCTTAAAAGGCCCATAAACGGAAGCATTCAATGGCTGAAGACGATGGCTACAATGATGATGAAATGTTAAAAGAATAATTAACATAAATTATTAATTTATCAATCTGTATAATATTATTTAGTTAATAAATATGTTTTTCAGCATCCTCTAGGGAGGAATGAGACAGTCCCATTCATCCCCATTTGAAATGTCCCAATCATCCCCATGATGCATATATTCAATTGTCAGCCATTTTTTATCTAAAAAATTATTTTGTCACAATGGTTAACATTCATTCATTTTAATTACCGATATTGAGCCTTCAAATAAAAAAGTGCAACATATCTTAATTGTTTATATTGCATAAGGTATTTAAGTAACTTCAAATGTAAAAAAAATTAGATTTGAGCAGAATTTTCAGGAAATGCAAATTTGAGGGAAAATGAAAACAGGCATGTGGTCTTGCTTTTGGTTCTGAAGCACACTATGGTAGTGAAATCTATGAGGATAGGAAGCAACTAAAAAGAAAAGTTTATTGTCGGAAATATTGAGAACGTCTCATCCATCCCCCATCTCCCCTACTTTTAGGGCTATTATTATATCTGATTGCCATGAAAGTCGCAGCAGACGATTTTTAGGCGCGTTCGTAATTATTTAAATATGTAGCACCTATATTCGTCGGTCCGTCCGCATATAACAGCACAAAAATTACCCAAATGAATGGTTTGAAATTTAATATATATAATCGCTGTAGAATTTTGTCGAGTCATTTCAAATTTTATGAAAATCGAATCAAAACTTAAAAGGATATTAATGAAAGTTTTCTTTATTCTATTAAATTCTATCACACGTAATCTACATATTAAAAGCACAAGTCATGGAACTGGGGAAAACAAATACGGGCTAACCACTTCTTTTTTCATTTGCCAGGCGGACATTTTTATTCAAAATTATTTTTTCGAATAAAATTGCATAAAAGTTACATTTTTAGAAAGATCATTCAAAAAAAAAAAAAAAGTTTCTTTGAGAGATGAGTTACATTAAAAAATGTATAGATTCTGAGTTAACTTCAGTGGAAATTAGGTTAACAGCCGAATATCTCAATCCATTAAATTAAATAAATACAAGGGATTTGTTCATCGTGAATCATAGAAATATTAAACCATGGGGGTAATCATTCGCAAATCAGGATCTCCATGGTGAATTTTGCAGCGCTGTCTGGTGTCGAAAATAAATTCACATCTGTAAACGTGGAATACGTTATAAGAAAAAAAAGACATGCTCATTTCGCTCCTAGCAGACGATATAATCATTCCACTGATATAATAAAGATGATTCTTTTACATTCTAAAACTACTTATAGTACAAACGCACCTCATTATTCACGTTTAACGTACAATTTCCAACTTGTTTTAAGATATTTTTATATGTGTTGTAAATGTTATCTCTTGTTTACGGACTATTTTTGCATTTTCAGTTAAAATTTTCGGTATGACGTCGACAGTGTAGAGTTAGACTTGATAGAATTAAAACAAATTCAAACGTAATCTGTAATTTTTCATTTGTGAAAATTAAAAATGATGTTGAGTATGAACTTTACAGATAAATGTATTTAGAGGTATCTAAAAAAGATCATGGCACCCGGGCAAAGCGGGTTGCTAGTATATATATAATACCTTTGAAATAAAAAAAAAATAGTACCTTACACATTCGTATTACAAAAATGACGGAATCTCTTATTTAAAGGTGGTATGTAATAATTTTCTACATGTATATAATTTAATTATATGTCGTGTAACATACATTTTTCTTTATTTAAAGGAGCAGTAAATTATTACTACGCAGATGAATAACTGTATAAAACCATGAACCAGTGTAATAAAAAATAATAGAAAATCTCTACGATTATAATACCATTTTTTAAAACTGTTTTATACTTTAAATAATTCAGATATAAATTTTTCAAAGAACATGTTTGTTCTTTTATTTACATTGAAATTATTCATTCACGTTCAATTCCAAACATCCTGAAACATATCGTACCTTGTACAGTAGAAATGGACTTTCCTAACTATTTACTGTGGGAGCTAGATGCGTGCCTCGCTATCGTGTACAACAAATACACGTTCGGGAAACACACATTTTAAATTTTCCTCTTCTACCGATTCTCTCACAACTTATCGATCTACAAACAAAGCAAGATTTAAAACAGGTTTGTTTATTATTTCTACATCAGAGCGCTGAAACAGACCTGAAGGCTCTTTGTAACCAAACATTCTTAATACAAACATCAACCTTGTATTTTAGGGCAGGGAAACTCATTACAGACATACAGACAGACATTCTGTTGACATTACGAATCCGAAAGAGAAAAGGGGGGTGAGGAGAGTTTGGTTGGACAGCTATTCCGGTGGCAAACATTGGAACCGTGTGTGTGCATGTGTGTACACTTGGAGCTAGTGTGTACTCAGTGTGTATGTGTGTACTTTCCTTTGTGCAGGTCTAACCAAACAATGGTCACCCGACGTCGACAGTGAAGAGGGAAGGGTGGGGAGCAACTTTAACCCCCCCATTCTTCGGGCCATTTGTTCAGAGTAAACAAAAGGAGAGACCGGCGACAAACCTTTTGCGGATATAGCAAAAGGGGTGATCTACAAATGAAGCTGGATAATTCATCACAACTAAAAGTTAGAGCATCATTTGTTTCGTACAGGATTGTAAATAAATAAATAACATAGTTTCAATTTATTTGTGACTCATTTTCCGAGAGTAGTAATATGAAATATTTAAAGTGGAAAGCGTTTAAAATTTGATTTACTGACAAAACAATTTTATGAGAAACCAATTTTCTTGAAACAAGCTTCAGTGCGAACCTTTAAATTTATAACTCAAATATGTATTTAAGTAACTAAAATTTTGTCTAACTTCATTAGCAATGAATAATACAGCAAGACCTCACATAAGATGTAAAATTCAGTCTATTTAAACTATATGATAGTCACTCATGTGGAATTTTGGAGTGACTATCAAATTCCAAATAGTCATGATTATTTGATTATAGTCAATTATGAAGTTTTGGATGTAAAAAGTGTTGGATTAAAATTTGAAGAAGTATTTTTAAATATTAACATTATCATAACATCAAAAGTGAATCGCAAATCATTAGAAAATATCTTCGGTTATTGTAATTTAAAAATTGACATTAATGTCTGCTGTATGGGATATAATAGGTTATACGGTTGTTAAGGCTGATGTAAGATAAAACAAATTATCAGAAAATGATACTGTCAAAAACTGGTAAATGGGTAAAACAGGATTAAGTGCATCTTTTACAAAATTTTACATTATGATCAACCTGATATAGTCCAATTTGGTATAATATTTCAACTTTTAGAAGTGATTTATGTCAAATTTAACGAGTCTTTAAACTGGCTTCAATTTCGTATGAACGTAATTTTTTTTTAATGTTCTCTAGTATGATTATTTAGGTAATGCTGAAAATTTCGGTATTACAAGTTCCAAATGGAGCTAATGTACTTTAACAATAATGAATATAACTGAATGGATTGAATTATAAAGTACCATTAGATGTTTAAATCTTTATTACACTAGCTTTTAAATAGAATAACAAAGGCAAACAACATATAATTTTAACTCCTCATAAAAAATCATATAATAGTTGTGTCGTTACTTAATTATCTGCCTTGTGTACTTGTAAGCATAACGTTATATATAGGATACTCAAAAAAGAATGAGAATGAATGTATTTCTTAAGAAATACATTTAAGAAAGTCTTTCCATTCATCTTTTGGATGAAGTCACCATTACTTGCTATACACTTGTTCCAAAGTGTCTGCCAATCCTGGAATACCTACTTGAACACATTTTTCGACATCGTCTTTAAAATCACATTCGCTTTCTATAAAACGGCCATTGGTGAACCAAAACGGTGTTATAGAATATCTGACTTTAGATGAGGAAATGAAAAACTAATCACATAGAGCCAGAAATGGGCTGTATGCATGAAGTATCACTTATATTCTATTGCTTTTCAAACCTGCTTGCATTCAGAATCTTAATGGCGTAACCAAATCTCATCAGCACTAATGATGGATTTTGAAGTACGCCTCACCATGCTCCATTACCTGGTTCTGAAGTTTTCAGCACACCTCTATCTCCCCTTGAACCGACAAATGTCATGCGCAGACGATCATAGAAAATAGGAAATATGCTGCCATGATAAGTACGTGCATGTAACATACCTACAAGTTCATCCAGACCAGATCTTCTCGAATAACAGCATCAGCTAGCTGTGTTAATCATGATATCGTCCACTGGGCTAATAGGAGCCTTCAAACCCCCTTGTTTAGGAAGTAAAACACGTCTTTATTTAAATTGTTTCACCAATAAAATTCTGTTGATTTTGGTAAAACATCTTCATGTTTGTTGCGATATTCCACACGCTGCTGTTGTGAACTTCTGTAAACGAACGCAAAACTTCAAGGCTGCATATGGTATATAGCGAAGAGAACCCAGTTTCTGTAGGCAATAAAAAATATGTTGTGCATTTGTGTTTTATTCCAGCAAGATGCATTGCCAGATTTAATTACAATTTTTTTTCCTTATGCTAGCGATGTGTGAGCTATTTGCGAAACTGGATTGCATATCCATATATCGGCTGTATTTTAAAAAATACGTTTTCTCTCTCTTTTTTTATTTTTAACACTTTGCAACATAGTTGAAAAAAGATGTTTATGAATTCTATTTGTCTGTCCGTCTGTCTATCCGGGCTCTAACTCTCGTAAATATAGTTGATTTGCTTTGCAATTGATATATGTTATTGAGATTTACTATGGCATGCTCGGTATTGAAAATGAAGAGTGTAGCATTTATAGTCCATTTACAGGACATTCAAAAGTATTCCATTACATTATGATATAAATATATGGGGAAAAATCATTTGCAATGTATTTTAATAATGTTATACTATTTCAAACATACTCAAATTGATATATATCACTAAGATGCGAAACAAGATGTTCACTGTTGAATATGATGTACATAGCATTTGTCATTCAGATGCTAGGGAGACATAAAAATGTTCGATTACAGCACTGTCTATGAGCGATAATTGCTGGAAGTGCGTTTTCAGTTGTAGTTTGCGTTTTCAAATATATATACATTTAAATAATCCTTGGTGTGTATAAATTATATTGTTATATACAGGGCTGTACAAAATAATTCGAAAACATTTCCTTTTTTTGGTTGAAATTAAAATCTTTAAATCATATACAGAGATTCACAAAATAATTTGAATTTTTTTCCGAATAACATAGTAATTGCCGAGATTTTTATTTCAAATTCTTTATGCGTTTTTCAAGTTGTTTAAACTTATACATCATATTTCATTTTATTAAACTGTGAAATTTTGTTACAGTATTCTGAAAATGTTGGAAAGTGTTTTATGATCTATACTTCACACATTAATATTTCTTTCTTGTTTTTATTAGCCTACAAAGTAATAACGAATTTAAAGAAAACCGTACCGCATAAAAATCTTCTAAAAAAACTTTTTTCAATGTTTATCTTCGTATGTGGTTCAATAAACTCTTTTTTTTACCTATTCCTGTCCCTCATCAAAAACTTTAATACACCTATTTTAAGTCTATTTTTAAATCTATTAATTGTGTTTATATTCATTCAAAGACCAGCTAGACCCCAATAATCTATGCTATATCAGCGCAAAATTTTAAAATAATAATTCCTAGTATCTTTTTTTTTTTTAATGGTAACATAGGAGACAAACAAATATTTCTGGTGAAGGTAACATATAGGAGGGAAATATATAGACTTTAACAAAGCGAAAAATTGTCTTTAAAAAAAGAAAAAAATGATTAGCGTATCTAAAACTTCATGTACTAATCTAGTAAACATCCAAAATTTTCTTTGAATTAATTATTTTAATATTAAAAAGAAAAAAAAAAACTTGTCTTAAAACGAGCAAGGAGTAGTTGGTTGCGATAGATATTGCGTATGGTGAGATAACAGTGTCTTAGAAATGAACTAATTGAATACTATATGGCCCCTCATGAGTTTTCTTTCTGGCATCGGAGTCTCTGTCTATTAGGTCTTGGAATCAAACGATGTTTAAATCACCCGGACTTACCAAACGTATCCGTTATTCTCGGGTTAGACAAACAGAGTCTCCTAGTCGGAGATTGGGCCTTTAATCCAGAGACTCCGTTAGTATGCTCATAATATTGAAGCAAATATTAAAGGAACAGAGAGGAATCGCAAAAGAAGCAGCAAAGGCAGTCTGTTGACAGAGTAATTATTGTTTGTCGGGGACTGGGAGTAACATTTTTCTTGCATGTTTGATAAACAATCGAATTAGAGTTAATAAGGGGCAACATTTGAAATTGCAACAGTTTTACAGTTTTGTCGGATGTGCTGTTTTGCCACTCTGAAATTATTTTCAAATATTTACACTCAACTTCATTATTCAATTTATGTTTTTTTTTTCTATCACTGTATATAGCTAGTTATAAAAAGATAAATTTAAAAAAAATTCTATTTATTTGTGAGTGTTATATAGAGTGTTATACTTCGTGTAACAGTGTAATTAAACAGAATATGTTAATTAAAGGTTCTGTAATCCATAACATAAATCGCTCGCATGCTGATAAAGTTTAGTATAGCTTTAGTAGATATTTTTGCGATATTTAAAAAAACAGTCTTGAAAATAATCAAGGGTTGTGCTTGACGTAGTATTAAGTAAAAAAAAAATGGCGGGTAAATGGGACAGCACACTTTTTTAATTTGCATATTTATTTACTTACTTTTTAATTTCAACAATATTTACCGGAACGTTTTTGAGAAACAAATATGTTAGAACACAATTTTTTGAACTTTCATAATAGAAATAAACACTTCTTACTTTTTAAGTGGAATTTTTGCTGCAAATTCTCACAGTTTTCTTTCTCAGTATACAATTTTAAAATCGAAAATTGTAAGAAAATTAAATTATTAAAATTAAATATTATTATATGAAAGAAAACAATAATAAATACTGATTGAAATAAAGTTGAGAACTTGGTAACAAAAAGCAGATCAGAAGAAAATAATAACAATAAAACCAATTTAAAACTTTTGCAGGTGAATAAAAGCTATTATGTAATTATAGCATGTTTTTAAAATGTTATTAATTCAAGTGTGATAAATGTCACATATTTTCTAAGATATTATGAAATAGTGAACTTGAATATTTTTCTCTTGCTTATGTGTTAGGTGATATGGAAAAAGAACGACCCATCTATATTTAGGAATAATTTACATACAAAGTGTTCCATTTTTACGTATCCTTTTCTATGCTCCGCGCGTATTCATGAGTTGGAAGATTTGTACAGTTTGTCTCGAAAGCTTAGGCACACACTAAAATAAAACTCGAAGGAGAAATATGTGGAATAATTTCATAGTAAATACTCAAATTGTAATTAAAATGAAACATAGTAGAGATATTTAAATGGTGCTTTCATCATCACTATTTATGGAAAAAATACGTCTATACTTTTGTTAAAAAACTATTGTCTCAAAAGTTTAGGCACATTATGCAAAGGTTAACAAACGATGGATTGGTTTAAACTAACCAACCGTTCCAATCAATCAAATGTTCCAACGAACCAACCATTTTTCACAGCAAATATTCAATTTCCGTGGGCGCTCCGTGGCTAAGTGGTTAAGACACCACTCCTCTCAGGGCCGAAACTAAGGGGGGGCAGAGGGGGCACGTGCCCCGGGCGCCAGCAGAACTGAAGGTTAAGGGGGCGCCAACTGCAGGTTTTGTTTGTTGTTTGATATAGAAATGTATATATATATGAAATTTGTATAAAAAGTCTCGCAGCCGGAAAATCCAAAAGAAAAATGAACCAAATGCATTAAAATAGACAAAAAGATTCGTCTACAGTACAAGATAGCAAATGAATAAAAAACGAACTGTTCTCTTAGGCTATTTTCTTTCTCCCATTCCAAATGTATCATGTCTATGTCGTCCATCATTTAAATCTCTTCCTGTGGTTTAGGAGAATCACTAACATTTTTCAAGGTCAGTCCCTACTCGTGTCTGTATATGACACTGCTCAACGTCGTCTGGATACGATACTGCACTGTCCAGCATGGATAATTGGCAAACGATTCCTTCACTTTGATTTTCTATTAGATAAAAATATTCCATGAAGGCTGTTCTATTTTTTTTCCTTTTCTCTCAGCGTGGAGCTTTCTTCTTTTTCCATTTTGTCATGAGCGAGGGGTGACTGCCCTGGACAATAAACACAAATTGGAGGATGAATGCCCAAAGTAAAATTCTCAGTAAAATCTTTTTCTTTTAAGTATAGCCTTTGTAGAGGTACAGTAAAAAATCTCGTACAGCGCGCCATAAAAGATAAAATAGTGCAAGATAAAATAGTAACCTCTCCTCCCCCTTTTTCTTTCTTAAGAATATAGCATTTGTAGAGACGCAGAAAAGAACCTCGCACAGGGTGACATGGAAAATAAAGTCGTCTCTGCCTTTATCTTTTCAAAAAAAATATATATAATATATATATATATATATATATATATTCGTCTTTTACCCATTCTTACGTGTTTTGCCGCCCCATCCTTTAGCTGTAATTATTTTTTTAGATCCAGATGTAAATTTCCGGGACAAATACATCGTGTGCCCCTGTAATAATCAAGCTGAATTTCTTTTTGTTTTTAATATTATCATATTCTAAAACTGCAAAATATCGATTATAATCAGTAACAAAGTCAAATGCATTCTAAATATCAGCTTTATGTAAACAGCATACCAAGTATGGGGCAACCCTAAATCAGAGGTCTCAGTGTCACGATCCAGATTTAGATTTATCAGATCTGATTTAATTAGACTCTGAATCTGTGTAATTAAATCGTCATAAAAGTCTCTAACAGTAACAGGGTTCCTTTCAGCTCAGAACCAAGTTTTTGAGTCTCACCCCAACCCTCCACAACCGTTCACAATTCTGATAATTGCTAATAGAAAAGAAGACAAGGCAAAACATTTAAACATAAGTAAAACATTTCTGGGAATAGCAAATGGTATAAAAAATATTCTATTTAAATTACATGAAAATTATGTAGTAATACTAATTAAAAAAAAGTGCTAAGAAAATCCTTTGATCAAAAAATAATTTTTCTCGTTGAACTCAAAAGAGGATTTTGGGGGCCCCTTGCGATCGAGACCATCACTACCCCTTAAATTCCGCCCCTGAGAATATCAATAATTATACTTCCTAAGATGAAAACCTGTATAAAGCGGAATAGTTTTCGGTTCCTTTCGATTCCATTTTCAAGGTTTTAATGAATCAGTATTTGACAAAGCTGATTACTTAGTTCAGTATTACAGATTATCTGATTATATACTTTAAATTTTAGAAACTTAGAAAAAATTCGCTTTGGAAATTTTCTTTTCGGAGGAGGGGGGGGGGGGGGCGCCAAAATCCATGTTTGCCCCGTGCGGCAAAAAGGTTAGTTTCGGCACTGACTCCTCTAATCACTTGTTAGCGAAGAAGCAGGTGGCGGGTTCGACTCCCACTGACTCCGTTGTACGCTCTTTGTGGAGTTACTGTCTGTATTCCTTAGTCATGTCTACTTCCTTGTGTCTATCCCATCCTTATCAAGAAGATTTATGTAATCGTTGCAGTCTGTATGTATTTCTGTGAATAAAAATATGTATGGATCATTCAAGACAGCAGCCTTGTAGCTACAGTTCTCAAAGCATCCCTCTTTTGAATGTTAAGAAAAATAAATTTCTGTTGGTTATTTAAGATGATGAAAAACGGCATTCACAAAAGAGGAAATTTTAAATATATTTAAGTTAAGACTGAAAAATACACCCATTATTGAAATTTCTACAATATTAAATCGTTCAAAGAGGGGGATATACAGAGTACTTAATAAAAATAACAATTTCGAAAACCCAGATGCGGGCGTCTAAAGGAGAAGATGGCCAGGCGTTCAGACTGATAGAAAAGACTGGTGTCAAAGCAAAACATGTCTAATAATCTCGGTGTCAATGTTTCAAAGAACACAATACATGGATGTAAAAGAGACTGCAAGAATATTGTTTTAAAAAATATATCTTGCAAACCGCGCCTAAAATCACACCATAAACAGACAGGACAGAATGGATTGGACTCGAAAGTACATATCGTATAGGGACAAGCGGTTCACTGTATTATTCAGCGATGGAAATATTTGGAACTAGTAGATAAAGGGGGGGGGGGGTTCAACGAGCGCAGGAGCAGGTGAGAAATGTGGAGCTCTACACAAGATGTGGAGCGGACTCCTACCTCACAGAAACTTGGGGTGAGTCCCTACTTTCTGATTAACAAACTCTCTTCATCACACAAGTTCTTTTCTATTGCTATGTCTAATATTATATCACAAAATGATTATATATATATATATATATATATATGCCTGCGTGCCTATGTCTCTATATGTACATGTGTGGGTATGCGCATGTATGTGTGGGATATGTCTGATACTACATGGCAAAGCGATTTCATTTATCTCTCTTTATATATATATATATATATATATGTGTATATGACTGATATTATAGGGCAAAGCAATTTTATATATATCTCTCTCTATGTATATGTGTATGATATTATAGGGCAAAGCAATTTTATATATATTTCTCTCTTTGTGTATGTGTATGATATTATATGGTAAAGCAATTTTATATATATCTCTCTCTATGTGTATGTCTGATGTTATAGGTGATATTATAGGCAAAGCGGTTATATATATATATATGTGTGTGTGTGTGTGTGTATGTCTGATATTATAGGGCAAAGCGGTTTTATATATATATATATATATATATGTGCGTGTGTATGTCTGATATTATAGGGCAAAGAAATTTTATCTTGAAACATCTAATTATTAAAAATAGAAAGATAATTTTATTCCTAAACTATAAAACGAAAAAAATAAATATAATTCTCAAAGGCAAAGAAAAAATCCCAACAATTAATGTATCCCACTCATTAAAACTAAGATAAATTATAAAGATATTAAATAATCCACAATAAAAAATACCAACGAACGACTGAATCAATCTTTCCCCACTACGCATGTCTAAAAGTACATCCAAGCAATTCTCACTAAACGCCTATGTTTCCAAAACTAGGAGATCTCAAATCGAACTTCGCCTAAGCAAATCATGAAAATATTTTCCTAAATACTTCTAACACATAGATGGCGCTACTAAAGAGAAAAAAAAGTCGAAACTAATTTAAAACACTTTAAAAAATAAATTCAATATTTCATAATCAATCAATTCAATTTATATCATAATTCAACGTTAGGTCCAACCTTTTTTTTTTAGGGGATCCAGCCCGGGCTTCCCAGATTACACAATGTAGGTGAATACAATTTTTGTTTTATTCTTGAGAACGCTGATATATATTTTTTTACATTTAATATATATTTTTAGCCACCAAAAAGCAATTTTATAGAAGAAAATCAATTATGTATTTAAATAATGTTTTGAAATTTATTAAAAGCGATACTATTATATCACCTGTCTGCCGGGAGTTTATAACAGAAATCGCCAATGATTTCACTACATGCAGCACCCTTTTTTATTCTGATAATTTTAGTGGTTTAAGAGGTTAGTTCGATCATATATCTGTTAAATTTCTGTTTTATTTGCTTTATTTGTATTATTTTATTTATTAATTGATAAAATTTTAGTTTCGTAATGGAATGTTAACCGGAAATAAATGCTGAAATATTTCTGCTGTTTTAAGTGCGGGTTAAACTTTTGTAAACGGGATGCTCGGATAAAATAAAATTAAAACAAATTTATGCTTGGAAAATTTTTTTTAAACCATAAAAAAAATAAAAAAAATCAATAAATTGAGATACAGTTTTTAAACAAATTTCATGTGAAAGAACATTTTTTTTTTTTTTTATTCGACAGTGGAAATTTCAAATTGTGCGATGTTTAGAAGTTTAAAAAAACTTTCATTTAAAAAAAGTGACATTTATTGTCACCGCCAATGTGACATCAGCATTACTAACGGACATGTTTTTGCTTTATATTATAGATTTAGCTTCACAGAGAGAATAAAATTGCGTTTGTGCTGTATTATTAGAAGAAGCAGAAAATAATAATTCTTAAAATAATTCTGCTAAATAAATTAAGATGTTAAAGAGTTAGAATGTTTATCAATAAAAATGTATTAAAAACAAAAATTAAGATATTAAAGATTTAGAATGTTTATCAATAAAAATGTATTAAAAACAAAAATTAAAATGTTAAAAAGTTAGAATGTTTAATCAATAAAAATTTATTAAAAACAAAAAATAATATGTTAAACAGTTAGAATGTTTATCAATAAAAATATATTTAAAAAAAAGTAAGATGTTAAAGAGTTAGAATGTTTATCAATAAAATTATATTAAAAACAAATTTCTTTTATTGGGTTAAAAACAAGTGAAATAATTTTAAGTAAGAAACAACAACAACAACAAAATCCCATATTACTAAATAAAATCGAAGCATAGCTTCATAATAGACTGAAATAATTTTATATTTTCATTGATTAAATTTAAATATTAATGCAGATTATTTTACTTCTTAAATATTACAAAATATATCTATATATTTATCTATTTATTAGTTGAAATTAAAAAATATATATTAGGATAAAAATATGTTTAATGAAATTACGGCAAAAATATTTGCATCATCGAAGTCTATTCAGCACGCCTGGAAAATAAATTAAGATCTTAAGGGGGAAAAAAAGTTAATCCACAAAACATGGTAAAAATTAGATTGTTATTATTACATTAATAATAACGGCACAGCATTTTAAGTAAAAGAGAAATATAATACCCATAAAAAAATGATAAACTGCGTTACCATGGTGATTTAAATTAAGAAAAACCCTGTAATAAAAAGAGACATGCTTAGGCAACCTAATTAAGCCATGTTTTTTCATCTTCTTAATATCCTTTATTTTAGTCTGAGAGTCTAAGAATTATGAATTTTTGCGTTTATCCACAAGCGAAAAAAAAAACAAAACAAAACCCTCCCCGAAAAAAAAAAAACCTCCTCAAATAAAAATCGTTTTCTCTAAGAAAAGAGGGTAAGGGAACAAAAAATGTTTTTATGCTTTATGATTTTTCTCATTACTTTATTGTTCCAGTTCCTAAGAGAGACGGGATTACGGATTGAAATAGCGGTTTGTGACATGCGATAGGAACTGAGTTTTTAATACTTGTTTTTATATAAATATACAGCTTGGTTATTATTTTTTCTGGTGACCCCAGTAATTTTTTATACACAAAGAAAGGGCTGCGGGATTAGAAATAAAGCTCCCATCTGCTTTGTTCGTTGAAAACCCTGGGGGACAATTATTTATTATTATTATTTCTTCGTTTCTCTGTCTTAAGCCTTTTTTCTTTACAAATCAGCTAAAGTGCTTTGATTCTCTCGGCGGGCTATTCTTTTTTTCTTTTTTCCAAATTCCCCCTTTGACTTTTTTTTTTTTTTAAATTAAAGACAAGCATTAATGTCAAGTCGTTTAAAAGAAATGAGAAATGATAAAAAATTAAATCGCTTTCTGTGGTAGATGAACTGTTGTTATTAATATTTCTAAGCATGGCATTTATGACTGTAAAACACACAAAAAATATAACATGCTTTTGCAACTTTCATTGGATAAAACTATTGCATTTTTTAAAAAGCAAAGTGGGAAAGCTTTCTTTTAAAAATACGATGGAAGTTATAAATGGTTTTAATTTTCACAGGTTATTATTATTTTTAAATATCTTGTATGCATTTCCCATATTTTTTATTAAAAATCAATCGAAAATAAATTCTTAATATAGCATTAATATTAGGTCGTTTAAAAAAAAACGAGAAAAAATATAAAAATATGAAATCGAGTGCTGTAGTAGATGAACTGTTGTTATTACTATTTCTAAGCAAGGCTTTTATGACCGTAATATAAATATCGCTTTTATACAACTTTCATTGGATAAACTACATCATTCTTTTTTAAGTACAAAGTGTTAGGAGTTTTTAATAAGTACGATAATACTTATAAATCTTTTAAAATTTCATATGATATTAACTACTTTGTTTATATTTTGAGTACATTTTGTCATGTTTTCCCTGAAATAAGAAATTATTTCTAAATTAAAGATAAGCATTAATGTCAATTTCTTTAATAAATAGAAGATAAAAGTAAAATGCAATCACTCGCTGTGATAGATGACATTTTATTATTAATATATTTAAGAAAGGGAATTACGACTGTAAAATATTTTTTAAGTGCTGCATATAACTACAGTATTTTTTAAAGTAAAAATTTGGTACACTTTCTTTTTAAATAACGTTTAGACTTATAAATGCATTCAAAATGTCATTTGCTATTAACTATTGTTTATATTTTATATGTATTTTACCCAGTCCCTGATTTTCGCTTAGACCTACAAGTTCCAAGCATTGGGCCTCAAATCAATTTAACTAATTTTAAAATATGTTTTTTATTAGGATTTGGTAATGTCTATTGCAAACTGAAAATATTAAACAAAACCCCATTAAAATTACTTATAATCTATATATATATATATATATATATATATATATATATATTTCTCTTACGTGGCGCGGAAATAAGGCTGAATTTCTAGCTTTTCGTTTGGTAACAATCGTAGTTTCTAGAAGACAAATGAATAGACTAGATTGGGTAAGATCAGGTCTGCCTCCAATAATGTGGACATTGTGAGAGCAGTGAAACTCAAACTAGCAATTATTAAAAGTAAAATAACATGTACATAATCCAAAGCTTTTGAGATTATTCCTCATTTTAATTATGAGAAATATCGTTAATTCCAAATGAATTCTCAACTCTTATTTAGAATTTATTTACGAATTTCACTCACGAAAATCGGAGCGATTAAAAATATCAACTGTCTAAATCGCACCTGCTGCAATTTGTTGCTGTTTTGATGAAGTAAAAAATAATTTATTTTGCAAAAATCTGTAATCAATTAGAACAATAAAATATCGAACAAAATTTGAACACTGATTGATGATATATATAAACTATCTTCCTATCGCGTAGTATTTTTTTCAATGAATTTAAGCCGTGCTGTAGAAAATTATAGGTGCAATAAATTTTAAACAATTTGTGTTTCCAAGATTCTTTTTTCATAGTATTTAAATGATTTGTGATGGAATGCTACAGAGTGATCAATTAAATTATTTGAATTTAAGTCTGACTGCATAGGATTTACCACTATATTGCTGTTAATTGATTAATATGAGTATTTTAAATTATCCGAGACGTATAGTATTTATTTTGCACCTATGACTCTAAGGATCTGATATGATAATTTATACTTAGAAAATTTTATTAGACAAATTATCAATTAATTATAGAAAAGAAAAAGTTGCGTTGTGAATTATTTTTGATGTTCGGATCCTCTTTGAGCCAATTACAATCATCAAAGGTTACCTGCAGAGAGTTATGTAACATTAAATATATAATGGCTTATTTTAAAACCTAGATTGTAATATTAAAGAAAACATTTCCTAAAATAAAAGACTTAATATTAATTCAATAAATTAAGTAAACAAAAGGAAAACTGACTAAATTAATTGAATATAAAATTGAGTTTATTTACAAGGTAATTATAAGCATATGATTAAAAACAAACATAAATGTTTAAAAAAAAATAAAAATATTCAATCCTAGTTGAGAACTGTATTCTCAACATTTATTTTCTGAGAATTACAGTTTATCTTACTGAATTAAAAAAATTCGATTTTGAAAGGCAGAGTTCCATACCCTAGAAGTATTTATTTGATTAGCCTTTTTATGTTTAGATCGGGGTAGGATCTTCATACACACTTAAATTCGTATTATTAAAAGAATATAGCTTAATTAAATAAAATGGAACAATGGTGAAGGAAGATTGTTTGTTACCTTATATTACTAGATAACGTTGACAGCAGGAGGTAATGGCTGACGCGTTTTCGCTTTTTCTTAGCGCGTACATTTCCATCTATTGGCACACACACTCAAAATCTGTTTTTTTTAGTTAGAGAGCAGTCAACCTTCTACTTTTCCATCTTTTTTGAATCTGAACTCTCAAGAAAAATCACATTCTTTTCGTGGAGCAAAAAAAAAGGGATGGAACCATTTTTCCCTTTTCACATAAAATTAAGGCCTTATACGTTTTAACTTCTTGAAAATTTGCATGTTTCGGCCATACCTCTGATTTTAGAGAGATGACCATTGGCATGCGGGAGAAATTTGGTACTCCCCTTGAGTGTTTCATAGGTCCGTCGGTACAATAGCGATTCCTCTTGACGCCGTGCTGTGTCTGGGAGGTAAAGATGCTTTTACTTGTGAGGTCTTCGTGCCTATTTAAGCTCTCATAAATAAATGTGTCATATTATTGTTCTGACAATTTTCTCCATGAAATTTTTATTAGGTGTAGTTAAATCATTCGTGGGAACGGAAAACCAAATATTTCCTTGACTGCCGTGGTTCACTTTGTTCCACAATTATCTATCTGTATGCGCTGATCCTAAAATGGATCATTAATTTGTATTGTTCACTGTTCACTGATTAAAATGATACCAAATACTCTGCTAATATGCAGAAAAAAAAAAAACAAATACTTTTTTTTTATAGTGTGTGCTAGTTTAGATCTAGATGGTGGTATTTCTCACCATCATCTCTTCCCCCGACATTAGAAAAAAAAAGGTCCACAGTATCTTTTTTTTTATATATATATATAGCCACAAAGTACTCGATGAAAGTCCATCGTCGTATTATATTGAAGATCAAAACTGAAAATGTTCACATGGAAAAGTCTAGGAACTTGGGATAAGCTGGGGTGTCACTAGGTTTGGAGTGTAAGTAGGTTTGCAACACCAGAAAAAAGTTTTACACATTGGTGAAATAAAGCGTAATCAAAAGTTCACTGTTGAAAAATCTGATGAAAGACATGACTTCTTCAGCAAGTTATCATGTGTAGTTGGTTTCAATTTCCATTGTTCCAAAAACATTTATTAAAATTTTGAGTTTTAATAGGTCCAAATCCAAATAAAGCAGGAAAATTTGAATAAGCCAAATAATAAAATAAAATGCCCGAGAGAAGAAAGAAAAAAAAAATTAATTTTCTTTTCCACTCTTATATTTTTAGTTATTACATACATATAAATTGGCAAATCTTTTATTTTAATTATTACAGGCTAATTAGGTACCCATACGTTGAAACACAATATACAGAATCATTTAAAACAAATACTCAATATAATCAGTAAGCTGTATGCATTGATAATGAATACCATACAATTAAAAAAAAATTATATAATATATGAAAAACATTGAGAGAAAACACATCTATATAATCACATGTCTGTTGTACTACAATCTGTATTATAAACATTATAATCTAATTCTCACATGAATTATTTTCTCTTGAGCAGAAAGGAAAACTTCTTTATTTTTTTATATATATATATAAAGAAAATGTTATGTTAAAAAAAAAAAATCTTATCATTCTTACTAAAACAATTGTTTTGGAATATGTGAAAAGGCTACTTTTCTGAATGAAAGATATTCTCAATAATAATATATTTTCATAAAAGAAACAGATCGAAAAAATGAAAATTTGTTTTCTTCTTTCGATACCAAAAATTTAAATATCCATCTATAAAGTCAAACACAATACCCTTTTAAACTGCCTGCCTTGGAATGGACGGGGTTGGGAAAAAAAAAAAAACAAGGCAGAAGAAGAAAAAGAAAAAAAACAGTAATCTTTTCTCCCTCTAATCCATCACCGCTAAGCGGAAGGATAGAGAATGACAGCTAGATGACCCTACCTGTGGACAATGACTCATCTCCCTACCTTCGGATTCAGTTGTACCCAGGGGACGATTTGCGAAATGATAAGCCGTGTATTAGGTATCTTTCCTCACCTGTGGGTGACGTTTACTAAACTCCTGTATTACTGACAGTGGGGAAAAAAAAATCAGTGAAACGATTTGATTGCACGTGTGTCTGTGCAGATTTTGGATTACTCGCCAAAATTCAGCTATCTGTATTTTATTGTTGAAATAAGATTACAGGTGTGATTAAAATAAAAAAAAGTCGTGTATACCCGGCTTGGATTTAAAAAAAAAAAAAGGGGTATGTTTAAATCTGTATATCTACTTAATATTTTCTATAAAAAAAAAAGAATCGGTACACGTGTAACGTGGTCAAATCCGTTTGCATCGCACTATCCTCTCGTCAATTTATATATTTACTTATTTATTTATATTGTGTATAAAAACGTAATGTATTATAATATATATATTTTTTTAATATAATATTGATTTTCTAGTTACAATTTAAGTTAGCGAGAACAAGCGAGCGTTGCTTTGCACAAACGAAAATGTGCATGCAATTGTGAAATGTTTATTTAATTATTTATTCTTCTTATTATTATTATTTTAAAATATATTAACGTGTAAATATACATATTTAAGGAATCGAAAGCGAGCGTTCGCTTTTCTTTTCTCTTATTATTTTTTGTTTTATAAAATATTACATATAGTTAGAAAAAAAAAAATTAAACAAATTCTTTTTTTTTTGTAAAGTTTGGAAATTTAGTTAATTAGAAATATCTCAGCTAAATGCATTATTAGATGCTCTGCGCAGATAGTCTCAATTTCGCCTGCAAAAACGAGACTTTAACATCCAATAAATTGCTGAAATGATCATTGACATGTATCCAACACCTTTTTATTATTATTATTTTTTAAGTATGAAATAATTTACCTAAATATTTAAGGTATAAATTAAACATCCAATTTATGTTTTGTAATAATTGAAACGTTCAATGGTATTTTTTTTTTATTTATTATTTTTTTTTGTAATTAAATTATCTGAAATGTTAATCCTTAGGGACAACTAATAAATTTTTTTTTTTTTTTTTTTTTGTTTGTTTTATAATATGAAATCGTACGATTATTCTAAAATTAAAATTGAAACGCGTTGTTCTAACCAAGTTATAGATTATATCAAATATTAAACTAAAATAATTTTGTAAAATCTGACCGATTTTTTTTTTGTTATAATAATTCAAGTGGATTCGTCAATCCGTGGCTTTAAGCAAAGGATGAATTATTATAAATATTGGTCAATATAAAATGTTGTATTATTATTATTTATATTTGTGTCGCCGAGTGAATAGATGTTGACTTGTAATTTTAAATCGATTAGTTATATGTTTTGTGCTACATATAAAGACTTTTATTTTCACTTTTAGTAGAGGGGGTAAGGTTATATATTAAAATTTTTTTTTGTTTTGTTATATAAATTAGTATAAAATGGGTTTGAAAGGGTGATACCCTGGCAAGGCTGCCTCTGTTTTTATTTTTACCGTAATTATTATTATTTTTTATTTAACGTGCATGTTTGTTCATAACTCCCTCTGACGAGCCAAATCCCTCAGTAGTACACAGTGTAGCAAAGAAAAAAAACTTGCAGTATCCTCCCTAAATGATCTTTTTTTTTTTTTTTTTTTTTTTTTTTTTTAAATAGTAACCTGTCCTCAATGTACTGTAAATAAACAATAATGGAAAATTATAAAATGTGTACTAAACTAAAGAAAAATAAGACATCTATAAACGATAAAAATTTAAAATAAATATATACATATTGCCTCGACGGCAATAAAAGAGAAAAAAAATTTCTCGCTTCCCTATCTAGGAATTTATGTGTATAGTCTGTGATTCCACTTTCGTTAGTGTATGAAGATTCCCCAATGAATGCTTAAAATTTTTTTTTTTTTTTTAATTAGTTGTTGAAAAGAGGAAAAAAAATTTTTTCAAAAGAATTAGAATTAAGAACATTTATGTTAGCAAAAAAAAAATTTTTTTTTTTTAGTCTTAATATTGCATATATATTTTTATATTTAAAAAATTATACAATAACCTAAAGTTCTATTTCTAAAATTAAATTAATATATTAAAATAATTTAGAAAGATGTAACGGTACCACTTCTAATTCGGTAAACCCTATGATGGAATGCTACAGAGTGATCAATTAAATTATTTGAATTTAAGTCTGACTGCATAGGATTTACCACTATATTGCTGTTAATTGATTAATATGAGTATTTTAAATTATCCGAGACGTATAGTATTTATTTTGCACCTATGACTCTAAGGATCTGATATGATAATTTATACTTAGAAAATTTTATTAGACAAATTATCAATTAATTATAGAAAAGAAAAAGTTGCGTTGTGAATTATTTTTGATGTTCGGATCCTCTTTGAGCCAATTACAATCATCAAAGGTTACCTGCAGAGAGTTATGTAACATTAAATATATAATGGCTTATTTTAAAACCTAGATTGTAATATTAAAGAAAACATTTCCTAAAATAAAAGACTTAATATTAATTCAATAAATTAAGTAAACAAAAGGAAAACTGTCTAAAATTAATTGAATATAAAATTGAGTTTATTTACAAGGTAATTATAAGCATATGATTAAAAACAAACATAAATGTTTAAAAAAAAATAAAAATATTCAATCCTAGTTGAGAACTGTATTCTCAACATTTATTTTCTGAGAATTACAGTTTATCTTACTGAATTAAAAAAATTCGATTTTGAAAGGCAGAGTTCCATACCCTAGAAGTATTTATTTGATTAGCCTTTTTATGTTTAGATCGGGGTAGGATCTTCATACACACTTAAATTCGTATTATTAAAAGAATATAGCTTAATTAAATAAAATGGAACAATGGTGAAGGAAGATTGTTTGTTACCTTATATTACTAGATAACGTTGACAGCAGGAGGTAATGGCTGACGCGTTTTCGCTTTTTCTTAGCGCGTACATTTCCATCTATTGGCACACACACTCAAAATCTGTTTTTTTTAGTTAGAGAGCAGTCAACCTTCTACTTTTCCATCTTTTTTGAATCTGAACTCTCAAGAAAAATCACATTCTTTTCGTGGAGCAAAAAAAAAAGGGATGGAACCATTTTTCCCTTTTCACATAAAATTAAGGCCTTATACGTTTTAACTTCTTGAAAATTTGCATGTTTCGGCCATACCTCTGATTTTAGAGAGATGACCATTGGCATGCGGGAGAAATTTGGTACTCCCCTTGAGTGTTTCATAGGTCCGTCGGTACAATAGCGATTCCTCTTGACGCCGTGCTGTGTCTGGGAGGTAAAGATGCTTTTACTTGTGAGGTCTTCGTGCCTATTTAAGCTCTCATAAATAAATGTGTCATATTATTGTTCTGACAATTTTCTCCATGACATTTTTATTAGGTGTAGTTAAATCATTCGTGGGAACGGAAAACCAAATATTTCCTTGACTGCCGTGGTTCACTTTGTTCCACAATTATCTATCTGTATGCGCTGATCCTAAAATGGATCATTAATTTGTATTGTTCACTGTTCACTGATTAAAATGATACCAAATACTCTGCTAATATGCAGAAAAAAAAACCAAATACTTTTTTTTTTATAGTGTGTGCTAGTTTAGATCTAGATGGTGGTATTTCTCACCATCAATTTGTGTCCATTGGTAGCACCAATATAAATGCATTTTTAATTGTGTTTACAACGAAGTTTCAATTATTTTTTTTACATAGAAAAAAATTGTCAATTTCATATGTTAAAATGGTTTATGGTAGTACTCATTCCAGTTAGAATTGCTTGGGAACGCGTAGCGGTCTTAATGTGAATTGCTTCACAATTCATGGGGGTTGGCGAGCGTTAGCGAGTAAGGGGCTGATCCCCCTAGTACTTAATAATCCGTTAAACTATGTACAAATGTTGGCAAGGGGCAAATACTTAAGTTTTAAAATAATACAATAAATATCCAAATAGCAAGTAAATAAGAGCAGGGGCTCCTAAAACTCTTGATGTATCTTGAGCCTTAAATTGTGTAAATCCCTCTCCGATTTTACCATGCTTTTCATGAAACAGAAAATTATTTCTAAATTTTTAAACTGAAGATATGCAGCGACAATCCATATACTTGGTGTCCAGTATTTAAGCAGATATAGCAGAATTATATATTATTTCTGGTGTCAACATCCCCTTTTCTATGCATTTACAAAACGCACAATTGTGAATGAGGTATCATTCAAAAGGTTTTTGAACCAGCTACTAACATAGTACACTCACATTTCGTTAGACTATGTTTTTGGATTAAAAATTGCAGTTATTTAAAAATTAAATCTGCATTGTTCTCATAAATGAAATGAAAGATTTTTCTCAAATCAATGTTGCCACAAAAATAAAATACTGCATTATATCATGATCAACAATAATTGTAAAAAAAAAAGTGGAACTACTCTGCACTGGCTTATTACTTTATGATTAAAAAGCAAAATACAAATTCAAATGTTTAGAAGAAAAATACACCATCAATTGATCGAAGCAGAGGTATTTCATGTGTAGCCTAAAGTGAATGCTTTGTTACATTAAATTAAGTTGTATTTATATGTATTCACTTTATTTTTATTTTATTTATTATATATATATATATATATATATATATATATATATATATATACATATATTTGTCTCGTGTTTTACAAAAAGCGGATGACGCTATATTCAACGAAAAAGGGACCTCTATAAGAATTACAGTAACTCCGTAGCTAATTGACTTTGAATAATAAAATTTAAAACACATATTAATAAAAGTTTATTTTGTCAATTAAAATTCTTAAAAAATGTATACACTCATGTAAAGCTTTTTAATTTATTTAAAAATATAATTCACTTTTTATGAAAGAATTATTCTTGCATGCATTGCGCGCATGATTTTTCACATTTGAATTGCTAAAACCAGCCAAATTTTGTTAATGAGTACAAATATAATGCGTTCTCAAAATGACCTACGATAAAATTAATAAAATGTGTAGATCGTGAGAAAAAATATTTTATGTACAGAAATTCGAAATATCAAGTTTTTTTTTTTTCAATATAAAAGAAGTCATGAACTCTAAACTTGTTACTAGAGAAACATAATAATAGGTCATTTCGAAAAACTGTATGATTAGTACATTCTATCAAAATTTGATGAAATTCTAACCAACCATTTTTCAGAAATTGTGCGCGCAATGACCAAAATCGCGGTTTCGAGGAAATTGGCTTTAACACGTTCGCTGGCAACTACGAGTATACTCGTAGTGCTATCTACGTTTCTTCAATCTAAAATTAGTTATTCGCACCGGAAATTTCAAAGGAAGAATTTTTATTTCATGTAATCACGAAATGTCTGTAATAAAACAAAGTAAATATTGCTGTTAGTATTTTCTGGTGTGAATTTGAACTTTCTAAATAAAATGAAAATTTCGGCATTTTTAGCTTGGCAGCGAACGTGTTAAAAATCAAAGTACCCTTGACCCCTATAAGGAACTCAGACTGTTTTAGACATAACTCCTCTTCAAAAGTGAATTTTTGCATGGGGCTTATTTTAAAATGTTCCCAAAGAATCATATTTAATTATAAGCTAATTAAAAACATTTGAAACCCCTTAATGGACTTCATTAGAGCTCCTATAGTATCCCTAATAGGAGCCTTAGACATCATCAGGCTTACGTCACTGAATGGGGAACCTGCTGGAAATCCGTGGTGTTACCGCAGCAATCTGCATAATATGTTTCATACAGAGGGTCTTGTTATTTCCTCCTATAAATGTTTTAATTAATTTATGCTGCTTCTAATTTTAAGTAAATTAAGTGATAAAATATTTTATAAATTTAGTGGCACGGTTTAAATTGTTTAATTTTCTTAAATTTACCTTTATGGTTGTTTTAATATGTTCTTATAATGGTTGTTTGAAAAACAAGATATCATTGGTCACAACACAAGGTTTCATTGTGTCACATGACACTGCGCCGTTTCTAATGGTGGGGTCCAGTAGGGACATTTAACCGCACTGGCATCTTGACGAATTTCATGTTGTGTGTGAAGTGCCTATAATTTTCGATTACTTATATTTATACAAAGAATCGTCACTGCAGGTTTTACACAACATGTTTCAATCACACATGCTTAAAATGACTTGCCTGTTCTTTTATTTTGACAGTAAAACGTATTTTCAAAATATTTTAAATATAGAAAAATATAATTATTAAATACAATAAATCTAATGATTACGAAACGTCCCAGGAGGTGGATCGGTCAATGTCATTATAAAATATAACGTCAATGCACGTTCGTTTTCTGTGACCGCATAGAAAAATAATGAAGAAGATAAATGCGAAGAGTCCACGCCATAAATTAAAAGGAGCTATGTGTGAGAGTTACAAACCTGCGAAAGGTATCTACTTGTTACCCATAGTGAAACGTTTCATAATTAATAGCTTAGTTTTGAGGAGGAAACAACCAGAATCTAAACTGAGAAAGAAAATTTTCCGATTTTCTTCTTCTTTTCTTTTCCTTTTCTTTTACTTTTTTTTCCCTTTTTTTTTCTTTTTTCGTTTTGAAAGTGCCCGTTATTTCTACAGGAATCTCAAGGCAGGTAAAAAAAGCGCTATCTACACACCATCGGCGCATCAATAACCACAGCTTAATAGTCCAGTCAAAGAAGCCCGTTTTGGAGCAGTTTGTTATAATAAATGCTACATAGATAAAATTTGGTACAGTGGTTCATTGATGGCTACTGGTGACTATATAAAAAGTACTGATGGATAGGAGGTGAGTGGGTTGAAAGGGGGGGGGGAATAAGGCATTTTTAAAAAAATTTTACAAGTATCTGAGAATCTGTTGTTTTTCATGAAAAAATTACTCTAACATAAATTAAAGGGCATAAAATTCTCTACAAATGATAGGAATATACAGGTGAACCTCGGTTATCCGTCAGTCACGGGACCGGAGCTTTTACGGATTTTCCGAAAAAAAAACCCACTTTATTTTCAAATTTATTTACTTAATGTATATTTAAATTTATTAAATATTGTCACAAGAAAAGAAAACCGAAAACAACTTCTGATTACCTACATGCTGCATCGGCTGACGAGTGGTGAATAATCTCGCGGGAGTCAATGTGAATCTGATCAGAGAGAAGAGAAATTCAAAAGTAAGCAATAGCACGTGATTTTTGTATTGTCGGTGGTGTTTCCGCGTGATCGGGGACTCTCCCTTCATATACTTTAATTTTCTATCTGGGGTACTTTCGTGTATTCAGTTAGTTTCTATAACCCAGTATGGAGGGTGACATGTTCATAGCAGTTCGCATTTATAGTAGTTATCATCGCGTTTCTAGTAGTTAACATCGTGTTTCTAGTAGTTAACATCGCGTTTCTAGTAGTTAACAACATTTACGCTTATCATTTCAACGGATAAGTTTTTCATTTTTTATGCATATATTGATGAGTCTAGTGGTGGTGTAGTGATAGTGGGTGAAAAAGGTATCACAAGTTTAAAAAAGGCAAGTATTCAAAGACAGGACAAAAAATTGCAGCAGCTGGAATATATCACGTTTCTGAAAGTGCAGACTGCGTGCCGTAAAAATTACATCAGACCTGATAGCATTAATGCAGCACTAAGAACGCTCAGAAATTAGTCTACACCATCAACCAGTGGACAACCGGCTACTCTGTGGTAATCAGTGCCCAAGTTCGATTTCAAAAAGAGGTGCTTCCTTTGTACTAATTCGATTACTTTGTACTGAATTCGTTTGCAAAGAGTATTTTATGAGGTTCGAGTCTAAAAAATAAAGGGACTAACCATGACACAAAGAGTCCTTGAAGCCGCAGATATGAGAAATGAACAGGGGGGAGAAGAAGTTAAAATATGCCTTAGTAATGTGGTTGATTTAATTGCTGCTGACAGACTTTATCGTCATGATTGTTTACAGAAAATTTATCTCATGTCAAGAGAAGGTAAACGAGGACGGACAGAAACAGACTATGTTGTTGAAGCCATGGAAGAAATTTGCTCATTTCTTGAAAATAATGATCATTGCCAACATGCCTTGTCTGATTTGCTGATGAAGCCTGCCCGTGTGTAGCCAAATTGATGGCACCTGGTGCGGGGCACAATCGGCACCACCCTTGTTGCGGCTCTGAAGATCCGTATATACGCTGTACCGTATATACTGTTTCGTATAATACGTATAACCGCCTTGGCCGTATGATACGTATGCAAAATTTGTACCCGTATAATACGTATTATACGTTTACTCGTATAATCATTTAATAGGGAGCACGTCACATATTTTACGTCTTAAAAGTAACAGTCATGTCAACTTTCCAGTTTAACAGATTCAAATTAATTCTAGTAATATAGAACGTTTTTAGAACATTCTTCTCTCTTTTCCCCTTTTTAAATTTCGATTTTCTTTTTTCAGAAACCGTTTTGGGAGCATTTACATCCTAAAGGTATACCATGGAAAACATCAAGATTTTAGACCAAAGAGTGTCACAAAAATCACAATTTTAGAACGTTTCTTTTTCATGAACCCTTTTATATTTCAATTTTTTTAGAAACTGTTCTGTGCACGCATTTACATCTTAAAAGTAACAGCCATGTCAAATTTCAAGTTTCTATCCCTAAGATTTCCAAATAAATCCTGATTTAGAACTTTTCTAGAACGTATTTCCATCTATTTTTCACTCTTAAAATTCGAGCTTTTGGAAGCCGTTCATAACGAGTATTTAGATCTTAAAAGTAACCACCATATCAAATTTCAAATCTCTACCCCCAACAATATCGGAGAAATCTCAATTTAAGAACATTTTTTATTCCTGCACCCCCTTTGAGGCTGTTGTACCGACATAAAATATAGCCTATGTTGGAGCAGAGATGGTGTAACCATCATTTTCTCACCATTATTTTTTTTTACTCGGCTCGGTAGTTCCAGAGATTAATTAATTGTCTCATAATAAATATCATTTAACAATATTGAAATTTTAACGAGAAATTTAAAAAGAATGCTCCCATAGGATTAACATCTAGCTTGTGAGTTTTGTCGTGTGACTGGATGTCACTTTAAATGAAAGTATTATACACCTAAACAAATTTCTCAGAACTGAGGAATTTGCGAATATGATATTTTAAATTCTGTGCATGGTCCTCAAAAATAAATAAATAAATAATAATAATAATAATAATAATAAATAAATAAATAATAATAATAATAATAATAATAATAATAATAATAATAATAAATAATAAATAATAAATAATAATAATAATAATAATAATAATAATAATAAATAAAATAAATAAAATAAATAAAATAAATAAATAATAATAATAATAATAATAATAATAATAAATAAATAAAATAAATAAAATAAATAAATAATAATCTTACTTTTATTTATTTTTGTCTGATTCAAATAATAGTAATAAAAAATATATGTATAATCATATCCAAAAAATATTTTTAAAAAATGTTTAAGCAACTTCGCTTATGGTATTAACGCAAATTATTTTCCTCTTTTGCATAAACTACTGCCATCTGTTGAGGAGTTTCAAAACTGTCTCCGATAACTGAATTAATGATGGGTTTGACAATGAATAATATCCCTTACACAAAAATATTTTTCGTATTTTTTGTAATAAATAAAATGAATACCAATTCGTGAATTGATTTTTTACAGTAAGGTGCTGTGAAAATGTTAACATTAATACAAGAATTTAAAAAAAAATCCTCACATATTGCATATCAAGAATAATATGAAAAATCTAACAATGAATAGATATATAACAATCGATGCATTTTCTCGGGAGTTATGTAAATCTCACTTTGAATTAAAGCTTTGATTTGTGAAGTTTTTATAAAAACAAATTTGTTCTAATCATAATATTTTGACGAAATTCAAATGGAACCACTTTTAAACAAAATGAAAATTATCAAAATCTGGCATATTTACGAAAGTTATGTGTGAACGGGACCCAAAGATATATACATACGGGTCGAATTGACAACCTCCTTCTTTTTTTTAAATCGGTTAATAAATAATTATCTATGAATACAGTTAAAATCTCCAAAAATAAATAGAGGATCAGAGAAGCGTTTTTCGATAAACTTTAATTCTTATAGCATATAATCAGTTGTGCGATAGCCATTTTAAAAAATTAATAATTAATAGTCATTTTAAAAATTAATACCATTTTAAAAATCTGTATTATATAAAAATATCTTTAATTTAGCATGATGGTACATTCAGATTAAAAAAAAAAAAAAAAAAAAAAAAAAAAAAAAAAAAAAAACATGTATTTTACACTCTATACATTTTAGCCGTCAAATTGTTGTTCCCGGGAAAAAAAAAAAAAAAAAAAAAAAAAAAACGAAAATAGCTATAGAACTGGAAATTATGTCTTCTTTCGATTTTTGATTTTAAAAAAGTTTAGGGGTGCCAAATAGTTATTGGGCAAAAATGTATCGAAATTCTTGCACGCATAACACCTGCATTCGTACCTCACATATAGGTGTCTGAATTTAAAGAAAAGGGAGTTTTAGAAAGATATAAGAATAGCTTTTCAACGTGCAGCACGGACAAATATAAAGATATAATGCAAAATTCTTAGGAAAGCCACTTCAATTGAAATAAGCCCAGGTGTATGAAATCTCAGGTGCGCATAACAAGCCCCTGTAAAAGGATAGGCATAACAACGTTCCAAGAAATTACAATTGATAAGGGATGCAAGAATACATAACGCGATCTCACCGAAAGTGGGGACTAATAATTTATAGATAGGGGTGTCCCCCTTTCTTCCCCAAAGGCGCACGTGTCCAGAACCGGGGCGACACCAGCACGGAAAGGGGAATATATATTATAATATTAAAGGAGTTATAGCATTTTAGATGATGTCCAATGATTTTGTCCCAAGGCGGGGATTTTAACAAAAGAAAGCTAAGCTATCCACTAACACAAAATTAGGGGGGCTAAGAGAGGGCGTAGAAAGACACCGATTGGATCTCAACGGTTTCTATGGGGCGTTTGAGAAAAGGAAAAAAAAGGGTAAAAAAGGGATGAGGAGAAAAAAAAAGGATTATTATGAGATGGAGTTTTGGGGAGTGCGGAAAAAGATTGAATATGATGAGTGAATGAGCACCGAGTAGTTTTGAATAAAAATATAGTGGTTAGTGAGAAAGATTTGGACCTTTCTGGGAGTCTAAAGGATCTAAGTGCCTGGAATGATGACTTCGCTGCTTTACCTAGGATTAACAGGTAAACATTTCGTTATTTATATCATATTTTGATGTTCTTTGATTTTAGTTTAAAGATATCCAAATCACTAATGTTAGGCGTACAGATAGGCATCCTTTAAATTAATATTATATATTTATAACAGAGTTGTACTGCTTTATATTGTAATTGTGCTATTTACTCATATTGATTCCTTAATAAATATACTTGTAACTTAGACATTTATATTTCTGTTTTATTTGTCTATAATTTAATTTGCTACAGGAGGCGGGCTATGCATGAACTCTCGGGTTTTAACTTCGCAAACTATACGGCCTTATAAATAACTATAAATTAATAATAATAATATTTAACTCTTGCCAAAAAAGATAACTTCAATTATCTGATTAAATGAAGTAATTAAATAAAAATAAATACACCTGTAGCCCAGCAATGGTGCCTTTGGCTAATAATACCTTTTCAGGTATTAATCTGTTTCTTAATTTCTTTCCTGTAGCACTACAATTTTTTTCGTAAATTTAAAATAGTAATAATAATAATAATAATGATAATAATAAATTAAACAAATAAATAAAAGGTAATAATAATTTGTATACAACTCTGTTTTCCACCAAATCAAAATTGAATTTAATGCCTTCTACTTTATATATTATTTCAACTTATACATAAGAACACAAATAAAACTTCGATTCTATTTCTATCATGTTTTGTAAAATTAACAAATGCATCAATCTTGATGTTTGGTTATATAACGGGGAAGTTAAATTATTCTCTTCAAAAGGTTATTCTAGTGACATTGCACCTCTTTGTGATACATTATCCAATTGCTCATATGTTTCAGAATATATTTTTTTCTTTATTTTCTCTAAATTAATATAAATACAGTCACTATATGCTTTCTATATATTTATCAAAGGATTAATTTATTAACATACATTTTCCTTATTATATATACTTCACTACTATTTTGCTCTGTGTTATGTTTACTGATTATTATTTTATTATTACTTTTAATTGATTGAGTGTACTGTTCGAGTAGGATATTTAATTTATGACTATCGTTAGCTAAGTAAAATATACCGGAGATAATTTGTTTCTATATTCTCTTTCATTATTAATTTTGGTATAATCTTTTATTTTAAAATGGCTACCGATAACGAAGCACTAATTAGAAAATTATCAGGATTTCAAAACGTGATACCCCAATTCGACAATATCTCAGCTATTTCCCCACAGTTCTTTATTGAAAATTTGGAAACGATTACAGAATTAATAAAATGCACGGATGAAGAAAAATTATTGATTATGCGATCGCGAATTAGAGGAGACGCTTTAACAAATGTTATTAATTCGCCGGACTTGAACCAAGGAAAGAACTTCAAGGAATTCAAAAGGAAGTTTTTGTCATATTTTGACACGCAATACAGTCTCGGCGCAAGACAAAAACAATTTTCAAATTGCATCATGACTCCAAATGAACAAGTCAAAACTTACGCTGCGAAGGTGGCACTAGCCACACAAAATTTTTTTAACTAAAAATATCCAGATTATCTATTGAAAGATGGATTGTTATTGCATAAAGCTTTTATTCCACGCATAAGAAAATCCACTATGGTCGAACAACTAGTCATTCCAAGAGTTTTTGTATCGCACGTGCTTACCGCAAAGCATATTTCTCATTTTGGTGTAATTAAGACTTATCATGCTATCCGTGAACAATACTATTGGAAAAATTTGTATTCCGATACAAAGAATTTTGTTGAATCATGTAAAATATGCGTTTCCTTTAAATCACCTAATAAAATCGCCCCTGCACCGATTCAACCTCATTACGTTCCTTCTAAAGTAGGAGAATTTATATCGGGAGATTACATCGGTCCGTTTCATAAAACTGATAAAGGAAATAAATATATTCTTACTTTTGTGGACCATTTTTCTAAATTCATTAAATTGTATGCAGTACCTAATACCACGACATATTATACTGCTGAATGTTTTATGGACTATATTAGCACTTTCGGTGTCCCAAATAAATATTTAACCGACAAGGCAAGTTGTTTCACAGCTGAAGTATTTAAATACTTATGTGATAGATTTGGCGTTACTAAATTAGTAACCACGCCTCAACACCCAAGTTGTAACGGTCAGGCTGAGAATGTGAACACTAATATAAAAAAGTCGCTCGCTATATTTGCAGACCAAACTTCCAATTTTGACGAATTTATTTCATATTATGCATTAATTTATAATAATAGTGTTCATGTAACCACAGGCGAAAAACCGGCATTTCTGCAATTTGGGTACGACCAAGTACTTCCAACAGATATTCTGAACGAACATCACTCAGTTGAACATGTTTCACATCAAAATTACGTTGAAAAAAGAGCTATGCAGCTTAAATATGTTAATAGGAAAGTACGAGAAAATATTATAAAAGCTAGCGAGAAAATGCGGGATTATCAACACCGGTTTGCAAAAAGTAGAACATTTTTCCCAGGGCAAAACGTATTCTTAAATAATCGGGACTGTGACAGGTTTAAAGTTACTACGAAGAGGCGTTACAATGTTGGGCCATATAAAATAAAAGAAAAACACAATGATGTCAATTTTACAATCGTTGACCCTCACAAAATCAATAGCAAAGGTATCAAAGTACACGCGCAACGATTAATTCCAATAGCGGACAGGAGACCGCATTTAAACTTATTCGAATCTATGGTTAAACAGTCACAAAGAATTCCTACACTTCCAGACAATTACAAAAAGCCTTATGGTCAATTCGATGACACACCTCCTGAAGGAATTTCCTGGATAATGCATTCAAAATGTCCCTCACAGCAAGAGGTTAGAAATGCTACCCCAAAAACACCCCGGGGTCCTCCCTCATCATCTGCTTTAAGCCCGAGTCCAGATCAATTACCCACAGACACAAATGCGTCCCCTCCCTCACCAACAAACATTGACAATCTTCAAGCCTCACCTGTAAGTTCGGACGATTCACAAAAGACCATTGTCTATGATGCAAGCGCTTCATGCCCTCAAACACATCACTATGACCTCAGGGATATTCAGCCGCGGTATTTAGCTGACAGATTTTTGGAATGGGCTTTCGAGGTTACTAACTAATAGCATAAACGAGAGAAAAAAAGGAGACACACCTGTTGGTGCTCTAAAAGGAATCCTTTCACTACCCCTCATTGCCTCAAGCAGAAAGTACCTACAAGATAAAATATAATGTATTGTAAATACTGTCCTCTGCTTTCTCAAGATTTGTAAATATTGGAAAGAAAATCGTACTTTATAGCTACATATTTCTTACAACTATTATTGGGAAAAAAAAAAAAAAAAAAAAAAAGGTGTTTATTTAAAATTTATATTTCTGGTAAAGTGGGCTTTGCTTATGCTCACAAATCAATTTAAGAGAGATAGATTGTGTGCGAATATTATATTTTTATTATCAATGGGTTTTAACATTGTAGGTTAGTTATAAACTATTTCTTATTTTATAGTATGTATGAATTGGCAGAAAAATTTATTATTGGTTTTCAAAATTTTCTCCTTATTATTCTATTGTTTTATTTCTTATCATTATTTTCTAGATTAAAACTCGTATTAAATAAAAAAAAAAAAAAAAAAAAAAAAAAAAAAGAAAGAAGAAGAAGAAAAAAAAAATTTAAGCATTGAATGTACTTTTTATAAATTTATCTTTTCGTATAGATCTATAATTTCTCTGTTTTTAGATTATTTATTGTCATTATTTATATATTATCTTATTTACGAATTAACTAACTGTTAATTCAATAGAATATGATCGTATAAAATTTCTTATACGTGAGGACTGTTATTAGCGAGTATATAAATATATGTAGATATTAAACCTTATTTCTTAATGCGAAGCAGATTTTATCAACGTATTCAAGATAAAAAAAAAAAAAAAAAAAAAAAAAAAAGGAAAGAAAAAAAAAAGGAAAGAAAAAAAAAATAAAATAAATTTAAGCATTGAATGTACAGTATATTCTTTATAAATTTATCTTTTCGTATAGATCTATAATTTCTCTGTTTTTAGATTATTTATTGTCATTATTTATATATTATCTTATTTACGAATTAACTAACTGTTAATTCAATAGAATATGATCGTATAAAATTTCTTATACGTGAGGACTGTTATTAGCGAGTATATAAATATATGTAGATATTAAACCTTATTTCTTAATGCGAAGCAGATTTTATCAACGTATTCGACATTTAAAAAAAAAAAAAAAAAAAAAAAAAAAAAATCATTTTTCCGAAATTTTTAATTTTGCTCTCTCATTCTTTAGAAATGGTAGTTGGTGAGTTAAAATTAATTATGCTAATTTCAGTTAGCATTTAAATTTAAATTTGCTTCTATTAAAAGGGCATTTCATGTCACATATTTAATTAAAAAAAAAAAAAAAAAAAGAGAGAGAGAAAGAATGTAATCCATTTTATACTAATAATTCCACCCTTCTCTCTCTTAGCTCTAATCATTAAACAATTAAAAGTTATTATAAATATATTTTAGTTACTCATTAATGAATTTCGTCGATAAAATAAATTTTAGTTATTTCATGAGTAATTTGATATCGCATAACGATTTTCTTTGCAAAATGGCCAATTGCACTGATCATATTGTTAGCAGGTTAATTTACTCAAAATTTAATTTTAAAGACTTTCATAGAACTTAATTATCACTGTTCGATTGAATTCAATAATTCTTCCACCGCACAGACAAGGTTGAAATTCTCTTTCTTAACAATCACTAATTCCATATTGTCATTAATCAAACAAAATATATGTATCACAAAGACAAAATGTTATTCGAATTGCATCATTTCACCAGGGTTTGGTACTTACTACTTATTTGTGTTCTTATAATTAAATTAATATGAAATCCCTACTAATTATTTATTCAATTTAAATACTTTAACTTAAACTAAAATCAACTACTGTTCGGAATATGGTGTGAATAAGGATTTGTTTATTGCAGTAATTTTGACGTTGTGCCAGGACGCAGACACCTTATCTCGATCACGCCATGGAAAGCTCTGCAGTCTACGAAATAACTTCAACTGCACACGGATTCCAAAACAAATCTGGAACAAGATTGACGTTCCATCCAATGCATGCTTTTTGCACTCATGTAAAAACTGTATTATTGTAAAAAGAACGTTTATTATGACCGCTGAATTCGAACTTCTAGAACCGTCTGCATTCTTATTGCGCGATAGCCTACAACAGACTGATGAATTCTCCACGACATACGCTTGTGCCACTAGAAACAATGAAAATTGTGATTGTACGAATGACAACTGCGATGGTACACCAGACTTTTGTAAAATCAGAAATTGTCGTAGTAACAGCACTTGTCAATGCACCATGACTTTTCAGAAATTAGACTTAATCGCTGTCTCTTCTGATGCTTATATTACAAATCCGGACTTGTTAATTCTCGACATATGTTACTATGATTCACGCCAAAAACATGCCTCAAACAGCATTCACAGAAAATTAATGGAAGGTGAAAAGGCAACATTTACTAATAGAAATTTATCCTTTTCATTCGAAGACCCGCTTTTGCACCTTTCTGGACAAGGCCGGGTTATTATACGCAGTCCAGATTTTGAACATGTGTTGGTTGTACCTCAGGACGGTATTATTAAAATACCCTTTGAATTTCTTGCATACAAGACAGACATACAAGTTACTTACCTCCATATTAGCGGAAAAGTGGTGTCTGGAGTGATTCACGTTAGTGGGAAAAATATTTGTCAAATTCGTCATTGTTTTTTATGCAGAGATATAGTTACTCATTTCAAATGCTATCCTCGGGTTATTCAATATTGTGTATATTTTATATTTGCCATACTTATACTAATTCTATTACTATGTGTGAAACTTATTGCTAAAAGCCTAAAATTCGTCGTTGTTTCCTTAATTTTATGTGGTTGTGCTGTCTGTAAAGTGTTTAAATTTATTGCCAGATGCTCCCTACTATTAGGAGCATTCATTGGTTCAACAATACGGGAAATATTCCATACATGTCATACAGCATTAGAACGAAACGCAATGAGACGTGCCAATATAAGTACATTGCCCCTAGTGATTATGGCCTGTGTTTGTTACATATCCACAGTTTCAGCAGATTGTAGTACAAATACTATCATTAAATCGGATCTTAAGTCCTGTACTACAGTGCATGATGGATCGAGAAACTGCAAAATTTTTACAACTGCGGAAATCTCTTTACAATCCCTCTCTGCCGAAAATTGCCTTTGGTTTTCTGATCCTAACGAGAATCACCTTTTTTCGCTGAAATTGAAACTTGAAGAAGTATTATGCACGTTTAGTAAAGAACGTTTATACTTCACTTTCCCAGTTACCGCGAAAAAAATAAGTCAGATTTCCTGTATTTATAACAAGTTCTGTGGGCGTGGCCACCATTGTATTTCTCGTGAAGTGGGAAAAGACGGCATTCACTTTGAGGCTGAAACTGAAGAAAGTCGCCAATTTCCGGGTTTCTCTGCCTGTCTTGCAGGAGAGAATGGAAATGGGTGCGTCGTATTAACTCGTCCAAGTTGTAACTTCTACCGAATCTGGTATGAGCCAAACCTGCTACAGAGTTTCGAAGTATCAAAGATCACTGGTCACACCTGCAAATACCAGATATCAGTGACACATGTCGAGAATAATACAATCTCTCGACTGATAACTTCTGATACAGCATTTACTGACTCAGGAATAAAGATAACAGTCCTAGGGGCATACGACCAACCTCACATTCATATTACAGAAAAGCTTATTCAACGAGTCGGTAATTCCGACGAGGCGTATTTAGCACCTGCCAGCGATAGAAATATCCCTCAATCGCAATTGATCGGAGCCATTCAGGCTAATACTTCTTTTACTACGGACTTCATTTTTTCCCCCGATCTAACACAATGCGATTATTTTGAGGACACGCTCCGCTGTAGTACTGCACCTGACAATATCGAGCGCCTTAGGGCTACACAAGAGCACGCCTTGCCCCTTCAGAGGAACATTCACCTGTTTAAAATGAATGAAGGAAAATTACAATCTACTCAATTACTTTCCTCGGCTGTCAGAATTCAACTACATTTCACAAACTTTAGAATTACGGTACAAACTAACACTATATGCCCGCAATTGAATGAAGCTAGTTTAATTGTTGAAGGATGTTATGGGTGTAAACTATTAGCGCGGATTAAGCTTATAGCTCATTCTTCATGTCAATCAGGACTTGTAACAATACAATTACAACAAATTGCTGTTCACACAAAAGCAATCTACCTTCAATTAGAGGACACAGAACATACTATTAAATTTCAGGCAGAAAGAAAATGCGACACAGACAAAATATGTCTTAAGTCATCGACACTTTCCCATTGTAGGACTTTTAAATACTGTCTCGATGAACCATCAGTGGATCTCTTAGATCTTAATATGAACTATACAAGAACTGTTAGCTCAGACACTTCTTCGAATTTGTGGGACTGGCTTCAAATTCCCAATCTTGGGAACGCATTTTTCATATTAAAATTCATAGGAGCAGCACTATTCATAATTTGTCTAACTATAACCACATTAGCTACTGTAATTACGTGCTGCTGTAGGTCAAGATAAATATTCACTAATTATTTTTGTTTGTTAGCTAAACAAGAGACATTACTTCAAAAAAAAAAAAAATCGACTTTTATGTTTTATTTTAAATTTTCTCCGAAGCTAGCTATATGTCTCTTGATTAGTAGAGCGGAGATGATGCTTCATCAAATGCGTTAATGTCAATTTATTTATTTAATCATTACCCTATTTCTTTATGTTGTCTAACATTTGTTATTATCTACTTTTATTTCTATGTTTAAAGGATGCCTATAGCTAAAAATGCGGAGTTTTCGAATTTTCTTTTTTTTTATTTGTTTTTTTTCTTTAATTGGCATTTCGTATATTGCCAAATAGTTATTGGGCAAAAATGTATCGAAATTCTTGCACGCATAACACCTGCATTCGTACCTCACATATAGGTGTCTGAATTTAAAGAAAAGGGAGTTTTAGAAAGATATAAGAATAGCTTTTCAACGTGCAGCACGGACAAATATAAAGATATAATGCAAAATTCTTAGGAAAGCCACTTCAATTGAAATAAGCCCAGGTGTATGAAATCTCAGGTGCGCATAACAAGCCCCTGTAAAAGGATAGGCATAACAACGTTCCAAGAAATTACAATTGATAAGGGATGCAAGAATACATAACGCGATCTCACCGAAAGTGGGGACTAATAATTTATAGATAGGGGTGTCCCCCTTTCTTCCCCAAAGGCGCACGTGTCCAGAACCGGGGCGACACCAGCACGGAAAGGGGAATATATATTATAATATTAAAGGAGTTATAGCATTTTAGATGATGTCCAATGATTTTGTCCCAAGGCGGGGATTTTAACAAAAGAAAGCTAAGCTATCCACTAACACAAAATTAGGGGGGCTAAGAGAGGGCGTAGAAAGACACCGATTGGATCTCAACGGTTTCTATGGGGCGTTTGAGAAAAGGAAAAAAAAGGGTAAAAAAGGGATGAGGAGAAAAAAAAAGGATTATTATGAGATGGAGTTTTGGGGAGTGCGGAAAAAGATTGAATATGATGAGTGAATGAGCACCGAGTAGTTTTGAATAAAAATATAGTGGTTAGTGAGAAAGATTTGGACCTTTCTGGGAGTCTAAAGGATCTAAGTGCCTGGAATGATGACTTCGCTGCTTTACCTAGGATTAACAGGTAAACATTTCGTTATTTATATCATATTTTGATGTTCTTTGATTTTAGTTTAAAGATATCCAAATCACTAATGTTAGGCGTACAGATAGGCATCCTTTAAATTAATATTATATATTTATAACAGAGTTGTACTGCTTTATATTGTAATTGTGCTATTTACTCATATTGATTCCTTAATAAATATACTTGTAACTTAGACATTTATATTTCTGTTTTATTTGTCTATAATTTAATTTGCTACAGGAGGCGGGCTATGCATGAACTCTCGGGTTTTAACTTCGCAAACTATACGGCCTTATAAATAACTATAAATTAATAATAATAATATTTAACTCTTGCCAAAAAAGATAACTTCAATTATCTGATTAAATGAAGTAATTAAATAAAAATAAATACACCTGTAGCCCAGCAGGGGGTCGTCTTCATACTGAACTTGTAACAAAATCTGAAATTTTTAATACAAACACCTAATTTTGAGATCATGTTCTGCTTTTTCATTAAATTTACCTTAGAATACCAAACATGAAGTCATTCGGTCAAGTAGTTTAGAAATTATGAAGGTTGAAAGTTTGAAACTGTTAATGTTAAATTCATTTGTAATTGTTGGCAAAACAGATTACAATGCGGGCAGACTTTTAAGCATAACTCAAGAACTAATGATCTGTAATTTTGGATTCGCATATTTGAAGCTTCTAGAAATCGATTTCAGTTAATAAAATTATAGGTTACAATTATAAATTAATATATATATAATATATTGAAAATAAAATATAATATATAGAAAATATCTATACATTGTTTTAAATTAATTTTTGAAAATGTTTTGAAAAAAAAAAATGAATAATGAGTTTTTAATTCGTTTTTTTTCTGTACTTTGATGACAATTTTTTAATTATTTAAAGATGATTGAGTTCATAGTCTTTTTTATACGTATTGTTGGGAAATCCGGTGCTCCCTTTTATCGAAATAATTAAATTCTCCATGCAATTGTCCGGTATCATAAAAGTGTTCCCGCTGTTCTTCCTTTTCATTAAGACATTCACTAGAATTTTATAATATGAATGAGCTTAACATTCATTTCCAATATAGGCCATGCTAGATTACGTTTATCTTACAAAGTAATAGGATATTCGAATTAAAACGGTGACCAGATATGTTTAATTGGAAAATGTGTTTATTAACAAAATACTGACATCATCTTCGGAAGTCTTGTCCGATCAAAATAATAAAAATAATGTACAAGTTCAATATGTGATTAGAATATGGGTCTTCCAACAGTATAAATAAATCAATAAAAACTAGGTAGGCCAAATTTTGGTTCAGTAGAAAAATATTAATCTAACACTCGCGACAATACTATATATATCGAATACTATATATATACGAATATATATACGAATTATAATATATTCGAGATATTATATACGAATATTTATTATATACGAATACTGTATATATCCTCCAGTAGACATTTTAGTTACAAGGAGAGGGCCAAGCTTGGTAATCACAGATTTTGATTATTTTTATATATGTTGTAGGGTAGAAGCCCCTTAGTCTCATGTTCAACGGAATTTATACAACACTTTTTAGTTCTCGAGAAATAGGGGGTCTAATATTATAACACAACTTAAATACTTGCTTTGTAACGGGTTTACTGTGTTATAAAGTATGCTGTGGCGTCCTCTATAGTTGTAATAAAATAAAACAATTTCAAATAAAATAAAAATAATGCAGAAAGAAGATAAATGAGAAAGCAAAATAATTCAAAGCGCAAGTGCAAGCATACATATTTCAAATTTAAAAGTCTTTAATAGGCACAAAAATATGTTGTAATTCAATTCTTATGCTATGTTTTAATATAATTATGCTTATTACTTTAAAAACACAGTAGTATTATCATCGTATTGACTTCCTTTGTTAAGGCAATATATAAATGATGTTTCTTTAAAATCACGAATTGACACAATTGTTCAATATCATTGAATCGATAAAGAATATATGAAATACATTTAAAAAGTAATTTAACAAAAATAACCGTTTAAGGATGTTTTATACAACGATTTAGTTACAAATAAAAATATAAATAGGTTAACATTATAATTAATAAACAATATTATAATTTTTAATTGCGATTATTAAAGTATGATTACAAGTATATTTATAAAACAAAAAATGAGAAAAAGTAGCGCGTTCCGGTCTCGAACCCGAGCCCGCGGATCAGCGAGCAGACTTACGACCAACATAGTAAATTCATTACAAAGTAAGTATTTAAGTTGTGTTATAATATTAGACCCCTATTTCTAGAGAACTAAGGAGCGTTGTATAAACTCCGATGAACATTGAGACTAAGGAGTTTCTAACATATATAAAAATAATCAAAATCTGTAATTACCAAATTTGGCCCTCTTCTTGTTAGAGATTATTAAATTAAGACCCAATTGTATCAAAACTTCCCGCGTAATCTTCAACAGCAGCATTATCTGCTATTCCGTCTATTTTTATCACTTCATTTATTTTGTTACACTCGGAAATCCGGATATAAGTGATAATAATTTATTTTTTAAAAGGCTTTTCTTGCTCAACATTTTTAGTATCAATCCTATATGCACCAGTATTTCGAATTTTGCTAATCTTTTTTTATTCAAAATATCTACCTCTTTTTGTGAAGAGTAATATTCACCCTATTTAATGTCAAACATTCTGTTATTAAATAAAGCGAATATTTTTATTCGGGAATTTTGGTAAATATTTTGAATAAAATATTCCGCTAAATTGGCAACACTGATCTTGACATTTTTTTTCTTTCTGTATCAGCAAAATGGCAACAGTTTTTAACGCGCTTCTTGTCTCTTCTTTTATGGCAATTTTGTTATTATTAAACAACTCACCAACTGATGGTTTTTTTTTAAAATAATAAAATAAAGAATGGGTAGCAAATTCCGGTTCGGTATACCTATATCAAACTAACCATAATAATGCAATATGTAACTTCCGGTAGGCACAACTTAAAGATCAGTGCTTCTAAATTAACACCGAGGTATCAAAACTTTTTGCATAATATTCAACAGCAATACTATCACCTATCCCGTTTATTTTTATCCTCTCCCGCCCTCCTTCGTTTTTGTACAGACAAAAATGTGGACATACGTGATAATAATACATTTTTAAACGAGCACTTTCTTACTCAGTGTATCAATCCTAACATTATGTAGCAGCACTTTCAGCTAATAATTAATTTAAAAAACGATATTTTTTATCAAATATTTTGATTGATAATATCATCTTTCAAAATTTTTTGTGTTTCTAATAAAAGTTTTATCCGCAAAAACACAACCTTTTTTTCATACGCTACTTCTCTCTTCCTTGATGGCAATTTTGAAGTCTGAACTTGATTAAAAACACACGAACTAATAGATGTTTCCGTTTTTTTCCTTTTTTATTTTTTAAATAATAAAATCTTTAAAGAATGGCTAGCGAAATTCCGGCTCGGTACACCTATATCAAACTAACCATAATAATAATACAATATGTATCTTCCAGTAGGCACAACTTAAAGATCAGTGCTTCTAAATTAACACCCACTTGTATCAAAACTTCCTGCATAATCTTCAACAGCAGCATTATCAGCTATTCCGTTTATTTTTATCCCTCCTGCTATTTTGTTACTGCCTAAAGAGCCTAACAATCAATACATAACTTGATAAAAGCAAAGTGAAGACTTTCAAAACCGCAGCCGCACACTGGGAAATAAGTTTATTGTTCCAAGCTGTGAATGGAAACTGCTTCAGTAGCAATATCACGCTTTGACACTAGCTTCTCATTGTTTCCAAAGATGACACTTGTGTCGCTTTGACTTGGCCCGATCTTTTGTAAAGGATCTGATGAATGGAAGATAAGTCACGCTGACTTATCTTGATAAGAGGGTCTTTGAAACAAAAACTCTTTCGAGGAGGACTCTTTATTTCAAGGAGATAACTTGCGTATTTTATGCAGAAGAGTGTAGTACATGTACGGAATTGGATCTCGGATTTTGATAGAGGCCCTTGTGAGAATTGATTTTGACATGCTGAAGAGGCTGTAGTTCATGAATTGGAAAGTTTCAGTACTTAGCCGATAAAAAAAGGATGATTTTCCCAATATTTTATTCACTCTGCATTTCCTTTAAATAAAGTTTTCGAGGATGTCATTAAAAAAAAATCCCATAGTAATCATTTAGCGATTTTTTTTTTTTAAAGATGGAGAGAGAAAGAGTATTAAGTACGTATTTATAGTTGAAATTTGTGTTTTTGCAATTATGTACGAAACAATGCACTTTCGAAAATGGAATTAGGAAACTTTTCTATCTAATTTTTACAAGAAATTGTAAATGAGTTATACTTTTGTAAAATATCAAGTCGTCTTTGAATTTTTACTTAATAAATTGAGAAATAACATAAAAAATATATTATCTGAAATATAAGAAAGATGCATTTTTATATTTATTTTTATTTGAAAAAAATCACATAAAAAATATATTATCTGAAACATAAGAAAAATGCATTTTTATATTTATTTTTATTTGAAAAAAATTAGTAAAGTGTAAAATTTAAAAAAATAGGCTTAAATTAGAAAAAAGATGTTCTAGTAGTTTGTGTGATGTGAATTGTAAACTATGCGTCGTGTTTTGGAATGTTTATTAGAACATTTGTGTTTCCCCCTCCCCCCACAAAATTTCAGTCTATGGGTCTGAAAGACAACGAATTCGAAACAGCACTTATTTTAAACAATACGTATCTACAGGATATATATAGCATGTCTTAAAGGGGGAGGGAAGCGGCAATGGTACCTGGGACTTAACACTTCGAAAGACCTTGAAATAGCACAGTTTGTTATAAAACATATAATGTATTTTATTTAATATTAAAAAATGTTTTGAATGAAGACAATCATAATGAATTACCTCATTAAAAATAACTCGTTGTAAATGATTCCGTCAAAATATAAACATAAAATGTCAGTCATAAAAGAAGTGATACCTCATGTGCACGTGGTCGAAAATAGCATGCTGCAAGTAGCGAAACTACAGTCGTCTCTACTTTTTCTGCACTGGTGTCAAGAAAGTGACCAATTTGAGACGTTTCGTCGAATATCTACTGAAACTCGTGAGGAAATGCCCGAAATGCCCTTAAACTTTGAGGATGTAAAGAACATGTTGGACTTCATGTTACTGTTCATTACTTTCATGTTCCCATAGGATTATATGGGATTGCCTCCTCAATTTACCAATTATTAATGTAACTTTTTGAGTTTTCACGATATTTCGCTGGTCTTTTTATATGAGTTGCCCTATAGTATTGACTATCAAATCACGACAATTAAATCTAAATATTTGTAGATGCGCAACGCAGTGTAAGAACTGCGCATGCGCAGTTAAAATTTATTTAATACAAATACCCATATCTCATCAAATATTCAACATATTAATATTTTAATTGCAATATACTATTTCTACGATTTTTTGTTTGGAAAGTGGTGCTAAATTCGGCTGAAAACTCTGCATGCTATATAAAAAAAAAACTTTTTAATTTTTCACAGAAACGTTAAGGTCTTCACGAATATACGTAATATGCTTACACAAATGCACGCAAATGTTGAACAGCACATAGTCATTTGCTACAGTGACAGACCATGTTTAGCATTTATGTTACTTGGGTGATCAAAAATATAACTTTATTATTAAAATTATTATTGTCCCCCCTCCCCCTAATTGTCTTCGCGAAAAAAATCTTTACTAAAAAACACGAAGTTCAACATGTTTTTTACATCCTCGAAGTTCAAGGGCATTTCGGGCATTTTCTCACGAGTTTCAGTAGATATTCGACGAAACGTCTCAAATTCGTCACTGTCCCTTAATTTCTAGACATCATTGTATTAGTTTGTAGTGTAGCTCGCTACATTTTGACCACTGTAATGCAGCGAGTAACGCAATACAAAAAATCAGAAGTTTGTAGTGAATATTGGTACTACTTTTAACTTTACTCCAGGAAAAAAAATAATAAATAAATAAATAAATAAATAATGTGCCATTCTACAAATCACGTGATCGAACATGATGGAAACTTGCTTGTTTTGTATAAGGTGTATTCTGCACAATAATTTGCTAATCTCAGATGCAGTGTTTAGTAACGCATAGCATGAATACATAGATTATTCCATTGACACTTATTGGTTAAACTAAGTTCTGACCAACGAAAAAAAATAATTTGCTTGCTGGCAATACTTGTCTACGGACTCAATATTAGATATTCATATTTTAATTCTTCTTTTAGAATTGTTTTATTTACAGATTTATTTATTTATTTTTTGCATTTAGAAGTGTTCTTCTCCAATTCTCTAGATTATCCAACTAGATTACCCAATACAATTAACTCTCAACAAAACTCAATACAACTAACACATTAAGAGTGCAGTGGAGAGTTAAGTAAACTAATATATTGGTAAATAAAGAAGTCAACACTAATTGTATGCCACAATGTAATGATTACTGTAAGAATAATAAATAAAATTTATGCAGTGTATATGGTAATGCATAAATATGCTAGATACAATAATAACCTCTCGATATATCGCTATTCAGATATTTATCTCTGTTTTCGTGCCACTCGAAAAAAAAAAAACTGTATTTTAACCGCATTTCATTATATAACTATACTTAAAAATTGATTGTATTATGTATATCTCTCTTGATTTCGCTGAGAAAATTGTAATACGTGTATAAACTAACATTTTGGAGACAAACACAAAAGATATTCTTGTATAGCATCTTTTTATTTTTTATAATGACCTGGGTTGTATTACACTTATTTGATTGTATCTCGGCAGACGCGATATAGCGAGGGGTCGCTGTATTATTTAATCCGTGTCCTCAATTTTGAGTGTAGACTAATTCTTTGACAAAATCTGAAAGTATCGAAGTAGTGGCCACTTTTGAAAAGTAGTATGCTGTCACTATTTTTTAAAACGAGTAATTGTAGTTGCAATTAACTGCATTTTCGATAAACTTAGCTACAGTTGTAGTTCGCTTCAAAAAAGTAGTTTTTCGACCATTGATCATGTGAGTCCCGTGTGAAAATCTATCACTATTCATAATATTTTCAAACGTCTTGGAGTGTAGTACAGTAAAGGAAAATAGCTTGGCGACTTGCAGGGATATGTACTCAAGAGCATATATATATCATATGACTGCATGTTGTCGGTTATCAATTTTGTATGCTTGCTCTATTTAAAAACAATTTAAACGTCTCTATCAATATGCATAAAATTGAGGAATGACCCTTTTAATTATCAGTTTGTAAAATCAATTAGTGTATTTTATTATGATCATTATTTGTAAGAGAGACATCAATATATCCGCAAGAATACTTTTGGTAAACGTTTTGGGCTTATAAAAATGAAGACAAAATAATTAAAAGTAACATGTAGTTAATATCTATGCACCATATAATAGATATTTAAGCTGTAGTAATACACTGGCGAGAAAAATTAAAGGAACAAACATAAAAAGGTGCTTTATGTAAGTACTATTGCGGGAACTTCAATGAGAGGTGATTGGTTGGTAATTCAATGTTAACGTTATCATGTAGTCCAATGGGATTAACCTTTGCTACAGAAAAATATGCAAATTTTTGAGCCCGTTGTTTCTGCACATTTCAAAAATGAGTACACGTGGATGATTTGAAGTCTAATTACAAAGATTTTATGTGTAGATGTATAAAATTTTTGCTTGTAGTAGGTGGAATATGTCATCCAGAAGACATTTCACCGATTGTGATAAATGGCGTGCGCATGGGAGAATGGAAGCAGGACAGAGACTGACAGGGGTCTGTAAATACTTAAAAATAGCCAAAAGCGCAATATCACGAATCTGGAAATTGTTTAAAGATACTGGTAATCTACAGAGACAACCAGGTCAAGGTCAAAAACGTGCCACATCAGACTGTCAGAATCGTTATTTGGCAACGATTGCTGAAAGAAACAGGCAACTGACGTCAGTTCAGATTGCAAGGGAGTTCGCTGCAGCAACAGGAACTGGACTATCCAGATTTACTGTGAGTGACAGGTTGCATAAAAGAGGGCTGTATACAAGGAAACCCATGTTTTGTATTCCACTAACTCCGGCAGCGAAATGCGCCCGGTTAAAGTGGTGCAGAGATCATCATCATTGGAGTACCACGGACTGGAGCCAATTTCTCCGTACCGATGAATCCCGATTGTGTTTGGAGAGTGGTTTCAAACGTGTTACCATAGAGAGGGAGAAAAACACACGCAATAAGGCTGCAAACGTGCATGAAAGGCATTGATACGAAGGTGCTGGAATCATGGTATGGGCGAGCATCATTTTGAATGGCCGCACTGACCTATACATTTTTACCAGTGTAACTGTGAATGTTGAAATATACAGAAATGAGGTTCTTGATCCTCATGTTAAGTTGTTTAGGGCTGCAATTGGTAATAACTTCCTTTTAATGCATGGTATTGCACGACCTCATTGTGTTGGACTAGTGACTGATTATATTGAGGGCGAAGGAATCCAGCGAATGGAGTGACCTGTATATTCTCTGGATTTAAATCCGATAGAACACGTGTGGGACGCACCAATACGCCGATGTGCATCTCAGCAACCTCCAACTAGCACTCTCCAGGAGCTCCGGAGCACTATTTATCTTGAATACACATTGTTACCGCAATAACTGCGGTAATTAATATAATCCACAGTAAGGAAATTGCTGTAAAATTTCCATTTCGGTCATGCGTGACCGCATACCTTATTGAATTTTCCTGTGTTTCTCTAAAATATTGAAACAGTGTAATTTCTTTATCCCCTCTTATATCACACAATACTATGTTTTTATGTAAATTTATTTTTTGCAGAAATAGGCAGTTCTGCATTTTGAATATATGTCAGGCATGACAAAATAAAGATCTTGTGCAAGTTTCATGTTCTTATTTGCAAAATTATAGAAGTTCGAGAGTTTTTATAGTTGTTCCTTTAGTTTTTCTCGTCAGTGTAAATGAACTAGGGATAAAACCTTAAATATATTATTGAAGATTATGTTTAGAATACAATGCAGGTTAAACAATGGGCACTTACCACAATTACATCTGATTTCGTGCATCAGTTTAAAACGCTTTATGCTTTATTTATTGATATTCCTCGTAAAATTAATTTTAAAAGAAAAATTCTGGTACTTTAGAATACAGGAATATGACAACATATCCAAATCAATATCTAAAACTTTAAAACATTGCACATGTCTGCAGGTAGTCAAGCAGTTTTCAAATACTGTACTACTTTCCGAAGCATTTTGAAACAATTATGAAAAAGTGATAAATTTTCACTCGACATTAGCATGACTTATCACTTTCTTTTGTGGTTGATATTTTAGGCTAACGTTTTGGTAAGACCGTAACGTTTTTTTTTTATGTTACTCCTTTTTGAAAGCTGAATTATATCCAAGGTTATTCAAAAAATGAAAACAAATAAAAAATAGCATTTTTCTAGTATGCGTTATGGCTTTATTAGAAATGCATAAAAAATAATAAAGTAAGAAGTGAAAAATACTTTAAATAGTTTAATAGTAAAATAATCATAATAATAATATTCTTCAAAAAATTCTTCTAGCTCCTTTGATAATAATGTGCAAATACTTACTTGTTACATGTACATTAAACAATTGAATTGTTGTACTTTTAAGGTTTCTAAGGTTATTTTACAAAGACTGGCCGATTATTAATATTATATTACTTGCATTTCGTTTTTTTTTATATTTCCACAAAACTGAATTAGATGACAAGATTTTAACAAAACGCCAACATCGATTTTAACGCCAAATTTTAACGCCGAACGAACGCCAAACGATTTTAACAAAAAATAGTTAATTTTTTAACAAGTTTATCATGGTCCACACATATGAAATGACCTTTCAAGCTTTACCAAACAATTATTTTCATTCATTTGAGCTTAAATTTCTTGCATCAAAATATTATGTATCAGATAATGTATTAAATTTTTTAAAAAGCAATTTGAATATTACATTTCATTATTATGCAGCTCACGATTTTATTACTCCAGATTTGTAACTGCAGGCAAATTTTCTAAAGAGAATTATTTAATTTCTTGTTTTAAATAACAAAATTAATGTTCATAATTTTTTTCAATTCCAAGAATTTATACAAAAATTACAGCATTACTTTTAAGTTTTATTTTAAATGTCCGTAGTAGTATTTACAGTAAAATAATCGTTACGCTTTAGAGCCTTAGATTATAAATATATTTCATCTTAAACTACACTGTAAAAAAAATGGGTCGATCTACTAAAAAAAGTTTAGTTTTTCTGACAGATTTTTTGGAAATTACTAAAAATTTTTTAGTATATTTGTATTCCACAGATTTTTTTAGTAACCGGTACTAAAAATCGGAATCATTGCTAGCTGTTTTCTAATAATGTTGCTAGCTGTTTTCTAGTAATTATTACAGATTATCTTGTAACTGAGTAAGAATACAAAAAAAAAAATTTAGTCTTTTTGTACCGATTTTTAGTACCGGTTACTAAAAAAAATCTGTGGAATACAAACATACTAAAAAAGTTTTAGTAACCTGAGAATTTTTTTTACAGTGTACTTCGTACTACATGTTTGCATCCTTTCCATTTCCGCTAATGGATCATTGTTAAATTTTGTTATTTTAGTTTTGTGCCGTCTATCGCCTAAATTTTAAGATCTTCCAGTAAACCTACTCTGCTAATCAATGACGTAGCCATGCGAGGGGATCTAGGAGGGTCTGGATCCCCCTGTACCAGGAAATGGTTTACTGAATCATACAAACGAAAATAGTAAAACGTCTAAGACAAACTCGCGATGGACCGGGGAATATTCCGCTTTAGACAAGTTTTTGTCTTAGTAGGTATAATTTTAAGGTTTTACCTTTTGCTTGGATCATAAAATTTACCGCTTAAGACAGGATTGCGTTATAAATGGGTTCCATTTACATGGATATCACGGATGTTGTGGAGGGTATACAATGGTATGCGCCTTATACCTTCTAGATAACTCCGTATATCTTTCATAGATATAGCGTATACTTTCTAGTGTTATACCCTCTGCCTAAGCGGGTACTCTCTGTAATTTTACGACTACACCTTTGATAGGTATCCTTTACAGCTCTTAAAATTTATCCATTCTGTAGTACACCTCTAAAGAGTATAGATACAGTCCGTATTACAACAAAACCTGTGAAAACGGAACCTGTCTATAACAAAATCCTTTCTCAAACGGGAAATTTAAAATTTCGACGAAAAGAACACCGCATATTTATATCTGCGGAAATTTGTCTAAAATGGAACTTTTTTTCAGACCTTTCAAATTCCTTCTTGGCAGGTTTTTCCTCGAAAACGGAACCATTTCATGGTACTGCTAATGGTAGGGTAATTATATAAGTATATCCGCCAAGGCGGAAACTTGTCTACAGTGGAGTTTGTTTCCGGTCCCTTGAGTTTTCGTTTGCAAATATGTAACCGTAACTAGATAAAACGTAAAACTTCTTCAACAGAGACCGACTTTTGCCAAATAAAAGCATATTTATTAAAGTTTGACGAATCTTACCTATGTTTATTTTATAATTTCATATCGAGTAATATTAGCAATCGCTTTAAACATGGTGGCTGGATATGAAAAAAATAACTTTATTCTGGGATTTGGTTACTTGTGAATTTTTATTCAACATTACATTGCCACTTTCAAATTCCTGAAAAAAACTTAATGGGATTTGCTTTCTACTGTAAAGAATGTTAATGATATCATGCGAACTCTAAGAAGTTTGCGTCGATAAGTAAGCAAAAAACAGGAGACTGGTATTCAAAAGTTTGTTAACTGACGGAGAAACCTTTTTTATGCAGTGAATAATCTCCACGTGCAGCGAACGATTGAAATAAGAACATGTTAAAAACCAGACCCCAATTACCAATAAGTACTTCAAGTGCCGCAGCTGAAAAACATAGTGAACAAAACCAGAGACTGTCGAAACTAACTAATTGGAGAAACTCTGCAGACCTCCCTCCTTCAAACTACAGCTGTCTTATCCCGCGCGTGTGCACAGAACTTAAAAACATTCCCTTCAGTTTCCAAAATGTTTCTGAGCAGTTAAGACGCTCTTGTACATATATGATGTAAATATATTTAATATAATGTAAAATTGGAGCACTTATACGCAGCCTCCAAACGCGACTTAAAACATGTACATCTAGCCAAGAATTATATTATATTCAAAGGAAAATGAATCTTCTGTTTATTTTACACAATTGTCATTTTCTACTAATACTATTTATTATTCTTCCAATATAAGTGAATCAATGGATCAGATAAATATCGCTACAACACTTTGGATTACTACTGTGGGTATATTCAGCGCAAAAAGGAAAATCTCAGGTAAGCTGAACAAACTTCTTTAACATATCAAAAGATGAAAATGTATATTAAATTTGAAGACTGATTTAACTATTTATAAAAATAAGAAAATTTATTACGCTACCGACGGTTCCCCTAACAAAGATTATGAAAGACTGATTCTGAAAAAAGAATATTATCCCAGTATCAAAAACGATAATTTAACAAATTTCTAAAATATAATAATAAATAAAAGAACACTAAAAAAGAAAAAATGAATGCGATAAAAGAAAATACTCAATTTATTGAAAAACTCAATTCTACAAATTATAGTACATGGAAGTTCAAGATGCAGATGTTCCTGATTAAAGAGGAACTCGACGATATTATAGTACAAGATCCACCAGCTCCACCCGATCCCGCATGGCACAAAAAAGATCGCAAGACTAGAGCTTTAATTAACCTAAGCATCGATGATTCTCAAATCGTAAATGTAAAAAACTTAGATACTGCCAAATTAACATGGGAAGCTCTGAAAAATATACATGAGAGAAGCAATTTATCTAGTAAGCTTTACCTGTTACGGAAACTATACAGTACTAAATTAGCTGAGGGTGCAAACATGATTTCACATATCACTAATATCTTGCAAATTATAGATAAACTTAATGCCATTGGAGAAAATATTAGCGATTCACATATTTCCGCGCTATTTCTGTGTTCTCTTCCCCCCAGTTACAATACTTTGATAACTGCGTTGGAGGCGAGACCAGAAAATGAGCTCACCCCTGATTTTATCAAAAACAAATTAACTGATGAATATAATCGTAGACATGAAATGTCAGAACAATCACATAGCGGATATAACAACAATGAGAGAGCATTTAAAACAAATAGGAGATATACACACACTGAAAATAGAAGAGAACAAAAATATTGTAACAACTGCAAAATGAAAAATCATTCGACTTACGAATGCTGGCACTACAAGAGCAGAAACACGGTACAATCCGGAAATCCTCGTAACAATCAATTCAAAAATAAAAAGAATTTCTCATCTTCATTATGTTATGAAAAAAACGAAACTCATAGGGAAAACAAAGTTCCAAACGAAAGAAAATACGCAAATGATCAGACGCAAAATAAAGCATTAATCACTCAAAAAGTAGGCAAAAATAACTGGATTCTCGATTCAGGATCTACCTCGCACATTTGTAATGATAAAAGCCTATTTAGTAAATTTATTGATTATAATAAAACTTCAGTAACGATCGCGAATGGTAATAAACTGACAGCGTTAGGTTCAGGAGAAGTTTTTATAAAAACATTAACCCCCGAAGGAAAAGAAAAACTAACGAAATTACGCGAAGTGCTTTATGTCCCAGACTTAGAGTCGAACCTAATTTTGGTTAGTAAAGCCGCTAAAAACGGGTGTAAACTAATCTTCGACGATAATAAATGCGATTTGATCTTTGATGAAGAAATATATATTAGGGCGAAAAATGAGAAAAACTTATACATTATTGAGGAAATAGACGATGTGGAAGAACCACAAAATTATGTAAACATAACGTATAACTGTGACAGCAAACAATGCATAGATCTCTGGCACCGCAGACTAGGTCACAGAGATTATGACGCGATTAAATCAATGATAACAAATCAAATTGCGGACGGAATAAAGATAGGAAAATGTAAACATCAAAATAAAACATGCGTAACTTGTATCGAAACTAAATTAACTAACATGCCATATCCTAAATCAGCAACAAATCGAGCTACTAATATTGCGGATTTGATCCACAGTGACGTGTGTGGACCTCTAGATACACCGACTTTAGGCGGAAAAATTTATTTTATGACTCTTATTCATGACTATTCCCGATATACTACGATATATTTATTATCTAAAAAGAGCGAAGTTGCTGAAAAGATAAAAGAGTACGTAACGATGATATACAATCAGTTCGGTAAAAAACCTAAGGAAATTAGATCGGATAACGGTCGTGAGTATGTAAATCAAGAGATCGAAGAATACTTAAAACAGAACGGAATTTTACACCAATTGACTGTCCCGCATAATCCGAGCCAGAATGGAGTTGCGGAGAGAAAAAATAAAAGTTTATTAGATATGACTAGAAGTATGCTATCACAAGCAAAATTAAGCAAACATTTTTGGGGTGAAGCCATAAACACCGCAACATACTTACAAAACCGACTCCCAACTAAAGCAAACAACAACAGAACACCTTACGAATTATGGAAAGGAATTAAAGTCGATAAGTAAGCAAAAAACAGGAGACTGGTATTCAAAAGTTTGTTAACCGTTCAAGAAAGCCGAATCCTTGGCTAAAGAAAACTTTGCCACAATATTCTATAGCCAAGTCAAGCTGGCCATGAGACGAAGAGGGATAATACATTTCATGACAAACCTGAAGACTATTTCAGGCGATCAATTTTTCTTTCTTGCTGAGAAACTGTTATTTTTTGGGCTCGTTGATTGTTTATGAAGAACATGAGGATCTTGGAAGGTTTTGATGTTCTTCTTCCAGAAATGTACTACTCCATCAAAAATAAAATGGCTACAAAAATATAACACATTTTATGACTAATGGATATCGGAAACAACTATTGAGGACCAGTATTTACTTTGGTATAAAAAAGACAAAACTTTAAAAGCAGAAAAATCCAGAATAATTATGGCTGTTTTAGACAATTGTAACCTAACTATTTTTCCCAACATCAACTATTTGTTGCGTGTGATTATTACATTACCCGTTTCTGTAGCCAAAATTGCAAAATCTTTTTCTTCTTTATAAAGAATAAAACCTTATCCCAGAAGCTCCATGGAGAAGGAACGGCTGACGGGATTGGAACTTACGTCAACTCATTATCCAGTACCACTTATAGCAAATGTTCTTTATTAAAGGAAAACAAGTGAAACAAGTTGAAACGTGTTAAATGAAGTGCGTTCGTATTGTTATTATTTCAGTGAAATGAATTATATCGTCTGTTATTATGATATGACTAATTTCCGTATTAACATAAGTACATTTTAAGTCGGCAACATTTTATCTTTTGTTGACATTTGCGGAAAATTCCAATGGGAAACGTAAGCCTAGCATTGAAAATTTCAGAACTTGAAATCTAATTGATAAAACTATAGAAGGCACCCTTTTTTTCTACAGCAAAGTTACTATATTTAGCTCAACTGCCACTGCTCCACTGCTGATAAACGAAGTATATTCTTGACTTGAAGTTTGCTGGTAATAAAAAAAAGTGCTTCACTTCTTTTTTAGCAAATTCTAATTATTCTGAACAACGTTGTTAAATCTAAGATGGGTTAATGAACATTTGATGACTTTGCAGTCAATTAGTCTAATAAGTCCTTCTTTTTTAACAAATCCGAACGAATAAAGACCAGGAAGACTAGGAACAAAACATGAAAATGAAAGTATACATATGTAAATAGCTTCTTGGGCTGACAAAAAACTATGCATGTTGTACACATTCTAAAAGGAACTAAGGAGCATTTAAATGTAGAATCATTGAAAGCATGGTACTATCTCTTCATGTTGATCGATCACTGCACTGGGGAAAAAATTTTAAACTTCAGAAGAATATATTATAAACGGTCTAAAATATGGAAACATTTGAGAAAAAAATGACAATGCATAATCTTAGCACAACAATACCTAACTTGAGACAATGTCTCATGTTTTGAACACTTTGATCTTTTGGTATTCAAGCCACGGTAGACATTGCTACAATAGAGATAAAAAAATTTTGGACTGGCTTCAAATATGAGAGACCTTACCTGAGATTCTCTAAAGCAAAGAAAACCCTAATATCCCGTTCAGATCGGATATTTAAGATATCTTAGACCGCCATTTTGGAGTTGGTGCACTTCGGAATTTGAGCACCTGTTCAAGCAGCAAAACGCATCTAAGATAACTCACTGAACGTCACTGTGTCTGAGATCTGAACAAACCTAAAATGTGCGCATGCACATAAGTTAAAGCCAATCTTCAGCAGCCAATCAGTTAAGGCTAGCCTCCAGAGCTAATTTAATTGAGCGCTAGTGGTTGTACCTAGCCATAGAAAGTTCGAACTCAATGAGAGAGTTGTGTGGGAGTTTCTCAGTGAGTTCGGCGGTCTAACATATCTTAAATATCCGATCTGAACGTGGTATTTATCTTAACACAAATGAAATACAAACCTTAGTATTTCAAAGATAAAACTTAAAGATTTTGGTGATAACGGGAAACAAATTTTCCTCCTTGGAGACCATGCCTAAAAACTTCAGGAGCAACTTAGACCATCACAGAACAGCAACGGGAAAATATAAACTACTTTAGAGGTAACCTGTGACAACCTACACTGCTACCAACAAAAGTCCCAAATCGTCCCAAGTACGGACGATGTCCCAAGTATGAGTATTGGACTGTACATAAAAATCATAGAAAATAGCTCTTCCAACAATAATTGGTGATAAAGTGCATCTGATAAAGCATCTGAATTATTTTCTCTTGTCTAATAAAAAAACTTTAAATGTTACTCCATATTTTTAATGGATAACATTCTGCAATACGTTTTAATAATATATGCAAATTTCGCGGGTTTCAAAGAATGTAATGACGTTTAGATGCGTTTTAAGTAATAACCGCCCATAGTAGCGTAATCGAATTCTTTTGTGCGGCCCTGTAAAATAACTGTGAATGATATATACACCATCTTAAAAAAAAAAAAAAAAACATGCTGTAGTTGACTGTAACAACATACTAAAATTACATTACCTTTAGCCGTTTACAAATCCCACATTTAAGCATTTAAAAAAAAGTTTCAAGAAAAGTTTCATAACTTCGGTTTATAAAACAGTTACTTACATTTTTTTTTCATAAAACTGTTACATAAATTCTTTTCATAAAATCGTTACAAAAGGATTGGGTAGATATCACCAAGAAAATAATAGAGTCTGTTTAACTAGATGTAGATGGATGTTTGTAAAGCGGATGCCTTATTCATCTGCTGAAAATAGAGGAAGTGTAACAATTGACCCCAGGAGTGGAAAGCTAATGTTGATCATCCACTCTTTGGCGATACTAACCTTCACTCTTGCGTCAAATATGAAAGGCGACAGTTAGAAACTCTGTAAAAGGAATAACGTATCATCCGAAAAAGTGCGGATATCCTAAAAATAAAATATTTTCTGAACTTGCTAAATATTTATATTAAAGAAAGAAATTTCACGAATAAAGCATATTTTTATAATAGTTTCTTCAGATGTCTACAAGATGTTCCAAAAAGGATATAAAAAAGAAATAAATAAAACTTGCAAGCTTTTTTGATCTAGAGAAAAAAACACCTAGCTTTTATGTGAATGAAAATATGATTTTATTGAATGAGAACTCGTTGTTTACTTTTTACGTATAGCAGATTAATGCCGTTTATCTTTTAAAGTTCTTTATGCGTTTTATTTCAGTATCGAAGTTATAAATTTTAAGTGATGTTAGAAACACTATGATATACAATTATTGAGTAGTAAATCAGGTTAACAATCTATTTATTGACTAAAAAATTCAGGGTGTGGAACTTTAATCAGATCCCAGTTTTTGTCCATGATTTAAAGAATAATGAAGTTATTTCAACTATTTATGCCTTAGTTTGAATCACAGTGACAGCATAAAAAGTGCTGGGAAGTAATTTTCACATTCACTGTCTGCTACATGCGTATATACAATCAACGTAATTTTGAAGTATGGATTGTCTAGTTCAGCTATGTTTGGAGGTGTATGGTGGCCACATCCACCACTGATGGCAATGATTAAATTTTTGCCTAAGAATTTTAGAAGAACTTTAACATAAAAAATGCTATTGAAAACATTAATTATGCTTTGACGGATTTACACACACCTATTTATAAAGGAGTTTGGAAGACAAAATTGGATTGATCTTTCTTTTTCAGAGACTTCAATCCAGGAAACGAGCTTTCAATTTCAAGATACGACACGATTGATATGGCAGGATCTTTTGGATAAAAACCAGACAACTGTACATGAATTTCTTCAAACGCATTCAGCAGAACTCACCAATAAAAGTTTTCTTAGATTAAAAAAAAATCATGCGTGAATCATCGATTATGAAATACTTTTTAACACTTCCATAATACTTTAACAAAATTTTGCTGTTTAATAAGGTAAAGAAGATACATACAAGGGAGCCACTTTTGGTGCAGTTCGCACCTAGCATTTAGACCTAGTGTATTTTTTAGCCATATACATAAAAGTTAGAGAACCGAGAAAATTTCTCTGTTAAAATCATATTATGTATATATAATTTGTAATTTTAATTTTTTGTTATTGGATTTTTAATTGTTGATTTTACGCCAAAAGCTAGTTAAGTAGCCAAATATGGTGCTATGAATCCAAACTTCTACTCACACACAGCAGACGACTGTGACATTTGTCCAGGGTTGGCGAGAAAAATTCTACGGTAACAAATAAAGCCAATTTCGCACCGCCAATAATTCAATTATAACGTTGTAGTTTCCAAAATCAAATTCTTAGGTTCTTGAAGGAATTTTTACACTTTTTTCAATATTTTATACCTATTATTGATTATTTTATTATTTTAACTGCTTTTTTTAAACTTCTATGTTAATAGCCCGATAAATGGTCTCGAAAATTGCATTTTGAAAAAAATATGATTTTAACAGAAACATTTTATCGATTCTCAAACTTCGTAATATAGGGCTTTAAAACGCACCCCTCCAGGAAGCCAGGTCTCAATGCTATGTGCGAGCTGCATCAAAAGTGGTTCCCTTTTAAGTAGACATTTTCTTTCAGAAACAACCGTTCATTGCCTTAAAGATCCCCAATACTTTTGGGTAGCCGTGTATATGATCTATAGACTTGTATATATTCTACATAGTGTAATAAAATTAAGTTTAGTAAGAAAACGTATAACATAGTTGAAAATTCACCCTCAGCAATTTCTACCAATAGACGGTAACGTACTGTAAATTATCTACAAATTTTTATACAGGCCACATAATAAGCTAAAATTTAATTCAGACAAAAATACGCCCAAAACTACTGAAATCACACTGGAATTACTATTCATAGCCGGTAATGTATCCAGTTTTTGCATATCACTGTATATCATTTTATATTCTAGAAACATGTCTTAGTATACTAAATATAAATAAGTTTGAAATGCATAACTCAATTTAAAAACTCCTTTAAGCAATTCACGCCCATGCTCGGTAATGCTTATGAATATTTTTGTGTTACCCTCTATATGATCTGTAGGATTTATAAATGCCACGTATTAGCAAAATTTAGTAAAACGTAAAAACGCATATCATAATAGATATGCACTTCCAGCAATTATCCCTAATAGACATTACCGCAGATACAGTTCTGCATCCATTATCTTTTGTATGTCCCTGTAAATGAACGATAAATTCATTGCACATCCCATTCTAGAGTAGACTTCTTGTAGTAAATCTCAGTAATACATATTAATTTCATCATGTTAGAAGCAGTGCAACATAATTTAAAATACCCTGTATGCAGTTTTTCCCGTAGACCATTATTTAGCCGAATTGTTTTGTGTGACCATGTAAATGAATGTAATTGCTTTGCACTCCATAGTATACAGAAAACTTGTATTATATGCCAGAAATTCATATCAATTTCATTATGTTTGTAACAGTGCAACATTACTAAAATAGACCTCAAACGGTATTTCTTCATAGACCATAATATAACGAATTATTTTGAGTACCCTTGTAAATGGTCTGTAAGTGCTACACATAATATATTCAAAGGGATTATATAACGCATAATATATTAAAATAAATTCTTTCTTGTAGTGCACCTCAATAATGCATAGAAATTTCATTGTAAATTTCGAATAGCACACGATTAAAATACACCGCAAATGATTTTTCTCGATAGATCATAATGCAACGGAATATTTTTCAGTGTCCCCTGTAAATGAATTATAAAAGTTACGCACTTCATTTTGAATACCGAACATGCCATAGACAAATTCAATAACATATATGGCGATCCGAGTATATTTACGCGAGATAAAACTCTGACAGACGAACAGACCTACCGAATTTATAAACACTTTTCAACTATTTTGATTTCGTGTTCAACTAAGTATAACAATAAATTATCTGTACAGCATATAAAAATCAGTTCTATGTAACGCGATTGCTTGAAATCTGTCTTCAAGAACCTTTTTTAGATGCTGATTGGTTGAATGATGTATCTCGGCTCCTTTTGGAAATTTCTAGAAAATTACTTCTGAAAGATTCTTAAAGCCAATTTTTCCGCCAAATTTCAACTATGTTGGAAAGTGTTAAAAAGACAGATTAGTAAAGATCAGGGAAAAGTCAAGCAATCACACTTCCCAAAATATGTTTAAAAATAAATAAAAAATATGTTTTCTCAAATATGTTTATTTTATACTAACAGTAAATTAAAAATTTAAGAAAATAACACCCTTCGATTTTATAAGATTTTTAGCTTTTTTTATTTTAGACCAGTGGGAAAGACCGTGCTATTCTGGGTTAAAATTAGCTTTCTGTTCAACTCAATATAACAATAAATTCTCAGTACAACATATAAAAATCAGTTCTATGTAACGTGATTGGTTGAATTCTGTTTTCGAGAACCTTCTATTCACGCTGATTGGTTGAATGATGTATCTCGACCCCTATTGGAAATTTCTAGAAAATTCCTTTAGATTCTGAAAGCCAATTTCCCCCCCAAATGTCGCCAAAATTTGGTTAAAAGTCGCAAACTTGGCGGAATTCTTTCATTTGGCGCCAAACATGTATTTTGGCTTTGCTAATCTTGAAATTTAAATTTATCGACAAATCTCGTCAATTTCGCCAACATCGCGCTATATGTAGCGAAATGGTGCCAACTTTGAGACTCCGTTTACTGCTAAATGTTCAATAACTCAATAACTGTTTCAACCTTCATTCACATTGAAATGCATTGATCCATAGTGACCCAAAATGACCCACTAATCGAATTTTCTTGGACATGTGGCTTAGTCCAATGGTCTTCTCGTAATCCAGAACGGTAGGATACAAAATTTAGTTAAAATCGTTAGAGCCGTTTTTAGATAAAATTAGCTGGAACCGCAGTAACCCAAAAATGACCCACTTATCGAATTTTCTTGAACATGTGACTTAGCCCAATGGTCTTCTCGTGTCTGAAAACGGCAGGATACAAAATTTCGCAAAAATCGTTAGAGCCGTTTTTAAGATAAAATTTGCATACACACAGACAGACAGACAAGATTTGCTCAGATTATAATGTATGATAGAGTTGTATGACGAATCCAAGCTACAAAGGTTCTGGTTCTACCCAATTGTTCTTACGCAAAATACTGTTGTAAGATTACTGTTCGTATACATTCTAATAAGAGGGTTGGATGTCGGACAGAGGGTTCCTACTGAATTTTCTTGATCACTGAGCGTAGATGTTGTTGTGAGATAGAAGCGGACACTAGAATATATAAAGTTTTTTCTATTTTGCTCTTGGCAGGGATGAAACTAGGATTTTTTTCATCCAGGAATTTTGACGCCCGCCACCCCCACCGCTATCCTTTCAAAAATAAATTTATAATAGAAGTTTTCGATCCATTACCTTTATTTATTTATTTATTTATTTTAAATATGAAATAACTGTTATAAAGAATATTACTCTTAATATTTTTAAAACTATGATTTAAAATCAAATTCTATTAAATCTTGATAAGTCATGGATTAAACTAACGCTAGTTAGAACAAATAATAATACATAGTAATGTATGCGAAATACGTAAGGAGTCATGAAGAATATTTATAATGTTACAAGTTATTACTGTCGTTTTGTTACTAACACGAAAAATGAAAATATCCTGTATGAGATTTTCATTGTAAGGCAGTATTAAGATGTTCGGTGTAATATATAAAGTTAATCTTTTCATAAGGAAATTTTTGTTTTAATTAATATAGAATTCAATTTTTTGATCTTGATAACATTCTTCAAACTTTTCTTTTAACTCTTCTCCATTTCTTTAAAATCTAAAGGCTGATTATTATATTTTGCAATTTTGTTTTTTGTTTTTTACCTTGAAATTGTGTCGAGCATTACGCACTTGTTTTATTAAAGTGGAACAACTCAAAAAACTTGTATGTATATTTTTTAGATATTAAAGTGTTTGAATCACAAACATACTTTTCCATCTGTCAGTGCACTCTTAACCCTTTGAGGGGCAAAGTACTTCTATTGATAAAATGTTGAAATGAATGATTGACATCAGGATTTACAAAAGAATTTATTTGAAAATAAGTAATAGCTTCTCGTCACGTACATTATAAATTTAAAATTCCCTTTCAAAATTCTGGTGTCAATGCATTTCGGAATCATATATTCTAATACGAGCAAATTTTGTGTGCGTGAGTGGTTATACATATTTTATCTTAAAAACGGCTCTAACGATTTTGATGAAATTTTGTATTCTACAGTTTTGAGGCACCAGAAAACCATTGGGCTAGGTCACAGGTTCGAGAAAATTCGATTAGTGGGTCATTTTGGGGTCACTGTGGGTCAAGCTAATTTTATCTAAAAAGTGGCTCAGACTATTTAGATTAAATTTTGCATTCTATGATTTTTGGGCATGAGAAGACTGTTGAACTATGCCACATGTTCGAGAAAATTTGATTAGCGGGTCATTTTGGTCATGGGTCAAGGTCAAGCTAATTTTATCTAAAAAATGGCTAGAAAACTAAATTTAGTATCCTACAGCTTTATTGAATGAGAAGACTATTGGGCTAGGTCACATGTTCGAGAAATTTCGATTAGTGTGTCATTTTGGTCATGGGTCATTATGGATGAAGCAATTTTTATCTTAAAAACGTCTCAGACGATTTGCACTAAATTTTGTATCATACGGTTTTTGGGCACGAGAAAATCATTGGGCTAGGTCATATGCTCGAGAAAACCGGATTAGTGGGTCATTTTGGTCATCATGAGTCAGGCTCAAGCTAATTGTATCTAAAAAACGGCTCAGACTATTTGACTAAATTTTACATCCTACGGATTTCGGGCACGAGAAGACAATTGGGCTTGGTCAAATGTTCGAGAATATTTGATTAGTGGGTCATTTTGGTCATGGGTCATGATATTTGAACTCAAAGCTAAGTTTGATCGAGCATAGCTCGGTCTTCCCTGCTCGTTAAAATTAAGTGGGATATATTATATTCCACCGCCCTTCAAGAGGTTAAATACATTTTAAAACGATCACATTTGAGCAGATTTATCATTTTTTTCTTTTGATGATGCACAACTCTACTGCGCTGCGATACTGCCAAACAGACTAGGTTAATTTTTAGCATACAAGATATCTAAATATTACAATTTCTCGCATTTTTCTCGAACTTGACAATTTTTTTTTTTTTTTTTTTTTTTTTTTTTTTTTTAGAATATGCGCAATTTACAAACCAGCTTCAAATATTACTTATTTTTTATGTTTTCAAGAGACAAATGCTTAATTTTAGGACCACGGGAAATTGACATTTAATACCTTAATGGAAAAACGGTACTTTTCCGTTAGCGCGGCCCCAGTCATGACTTTTCTATTAGCGCGCCAATTGTAACCAAAAATAAGAATATTAAACAAAATTACGTTACTACGTTATTACGTTGTTTAAGTTATTACGTTATTTACGCTATTATGTTATTACGTTACTGCTACTTTCAAGGTATCATTTTGGGGGCCCCTTTCACTTGGCAAAAGTTTTCCTAATTCTTCATTCATGAAAATTCACCAGTGATACTAATATTATTCCCCTGAGTAGCTTAGCCTAGGTCACATATATTTCATTAAACAGCAATTTTATGTTCCCTGTATATACTTCAGACATATTTAGTACATATATCTAGCTCTATGTTCATTTTCTCGGGTGGTTTCTAACAGGCACATCAGTATGCTATATGATTAATTGACATCCTGTTGATGACATTCATATTTCCTTATTAAATGAGTTTCGTGAAGTAATGTGTGGATTACTCTCTTCGATTAAGCAGAGTTAGTTTTCCAAAATAAATAAAAATACAATGTAAAAAAATTAAAATGGGAATTAGAGGGCCCTCTTCATAGTCATTTTGGGGCCACTTTTAAATTTTAGAGTGGAAGCATGTGCTTCACGTGTCGTTTGGATAATCGGGCCCTAATTGAAGCATTTTATAGCATTTTATTTAGTAATACGAAATTTATTCAGTAGTAAACTCTTTTTTCCCCCGAAACCATTTGACAGCTGATTCGTTTCTGTTTAGAGTTTTTGTGGTGCTGACATCTACAATTTATATTTCCAACTAAATTCCAATCAGTAAACAAATCTACTCATTTTCGTATAACAGTAGATTTTATTAGTTTGTTATGTAATTTAATTATTTATTAGTAATGTATGTAATGCCATTATGTATTTATCAGAAATTTATCTGTTTTATCAATTCTATTTTTAAATAACAAATAAAATTAAAGAATCATCTGTATTGTTCATTAATTTTGTTTCACATTTTAAAGTTTTGTCGTATATATTTTTTTTAAGAGCACTTACTTCTTATTTTGTTCTATTATATTTTAAGAAAGAAACCTAATTAATTAAAATATTTCACCAGCCAGAATGTTTTTGTTTTTACATCTGTTAAGACGAATTAAATTTCTGAATTACGGAAACATAAAAAGAGAAGAAGAGATAAAATAATTATTATAAAGCTAAAAGCTTTTGAAAAACAAACGAAGAAAAAACTCCTTGAAATAAATTCATAAAAATACCACGATCTTTCTATTTTTTTATTTTCCTTTACACAAAGTTATTGTTTTATAGATATCTTTTTCTCCCCTTTGTAAAGTTCCAGGTTTTACTGAATCAAAGATTTTTAAAGCTTTAAGTTGAAGTATTAATATAACGTATATATTTTATTTTTTTATTATAAAATTTAAAATTCTCAGTTTTAATTTAGAATGTACCGAAAGATGTGCATACAGAAACAAGATATTATTTGCTTTATGTAATCCAAACTATATTTTAATGAATAATTTTAACTCATATTATTAATTATATCTTTCGCAAAAATGAATTTAATATCAAAATTGTTTGAAAAGTAAATACCTTACGGGAGGGAAAAAAAGTTTTAAAGATATTCTTGCTAAATAAACTAAATTGCAATAAATTTTTGAATGGTAGCTCTAGCTTAGTGCTGCCATCTATTATGGTGTTTATGACAAAGATTTCAATAATGTTATTTCTGTATTTCTTTTGGAGGTATTGAAACATAGTAAATGTTATGGCTAAATAAAAAGCTAAAAAGAATTCAGGAATTACACCCCCCCCCACATACATATATATAATATATATATATATATATATATATATTTCCCTTAATGTATTATGATATTAACCAACTCATTCAATTAAAAAAAAATCTCTTTTTTATTTCTTATTTAGTTTATTACACCCTCGCTTTCCCCCTACGTCTCCTCTGTATACGTATATATATATATATATATATATGTATACATATACATTTCACCCTTTCTTCAAAGTAAATAATTAAAAAAACTTTTTTGTCTCTGTTCTCAAACCATACTTGCTACTTTTTTTTTTTTTTTTTTTTTTTGTCAGAATACGATTTTTACACAAACAAACATTTTTTATATATTGTTATTCAGGTTCCTAAGAATAGACTTTTAAAAAATATATATTTCAATTATTAATGCAAAGGATCTTTTAGAAAATATTTTCAAAGGTGACTCGCTGAAAATATACAATCACTTTTGAATTACGGTGATTTTTAGGATATGACCATTACACGTGACAGTGGGCTTCAGTTAGCAATCGACTAAATAGGAAATAAATGTTCTATATATATATATTTTAAATTAGATTCTTTACTACTTGAATGACAACATTACTTGATAATTTCAGACATGCTGAAGAGAGGATGTGTTTTAATTATGTATGATAAAATTTGTTTGGTGGTTATTTTGGTTGCTAAATTAACATTATTTTAATATGTGAAAAACAAAAATACTTTTACGAAAGTAAGTTTCAATTGAGAAACTCCTGCTTTTTAGCACTTTCCAACCTAGTTGAAAAGTGCTTATGACTTCGGTTTGTCTGGCCGTCTGGCCGTCTGGCCGTCTGTCCGTGCTCTAACTCCCGTAAATATGCTCGGATTGCTCTGCAATTTTTATATGTTATTGTCGTTATCTATGGCACGTTCCCTATTTCAACTGAAGTGTGTAGCACTAATAGTTTTCTTACAGGGACACTCAAAAGAATTCCGTTACATTGCGGTCTATGGGGAAAAATCATTTGCGGTTTATTTTAAAAATGTTTCACTATTGTAAACGCATTGAAATTTATATAGATCACTAAGATGCATTAGAAGAAGCTTAATATGGAATAGTAGGTGTATAGCACTTAGAGTTACTTTACAGGGACAGTCAAAATAATTCCGTTACATTACGTCTATGGAGAAAAATCGTCTGCGGCTTATTTAAATAATGTTCCACTATTTTAAACGCATTGAAGTTTATATATATTACTAAGGTGCATTACAAGAGGCTTACTACAGAATAGTGTGTGTATAGCAGTCATCGTTCATTTACAGGGACACACAAAAGAATTCTCTACTGTCTGTTAACAATAATTCCTGGAAGTGCGTTTTAAGTTACTAAACGCGATTTTAATCTTAACTAGCTTTTTGTCTATTACGTGGTGTGTATAAATTCTGTAGATCCTATACAGGGCAGCACAAAAGTTCGCGAACACATTTCCGTTTATTGACAGAAACTCCAGAAGGAGAATTTAAACGGTGCTACGCGTTTCCTAACTAAACTAAAATTTAGCATCCTATGTATATATACAAATCTATAGATCATATACAGGGCTACATAAAAGTATTCGGATATTTTTCCGAATATTGTATATATTGAAAATTCCTGAAATTACGTTTTTAAATATGTTATGCGTTTTCCAAATTGTTTACTTAGATGTCATCTTTCAGCTTATTAAACGGTAATGATTTGTAAAATTATTTTAGAAGCGTTGGAAAGTGCTACATAATCTATGCTTGACGCATGATTTTTCGTTCTTGTTAACACTTTCCAACCTTGTTGAAAAGTGTTTATGACTTCGGTTTGTCTGGCCGTATGTCCGTCTGCCGTCTGTCCGTGCTCTAATTCTCGTAAATATGCCCGGATTGACCTGCAATTTTTATATGTTATTCTCTGTAGCATGTTTCCTATTTCAACTGAAGTGTGTAGCACTTAAATTTTTTTTACAAGGACACTCAAAAGAATTCCGTTACATTACGGTCTATGGGGAAAAATCATTTGCGGTTTATTTTAATGATGTTACACAATTTCAAACACATTGTAATTGATATATATCACTAAGGTGCATTTCAAGAAGCTTAATATGGAATAGGGTGTGCATAGTACTTATAGTTACTTTACATGGACAGTCAAAAGAATTCCGTTACATTACGTGTATGGAGAAAAATCGTTTGCGGATTAATTAGATTATGTTTCACTATTTTAAACGCATTGAAATTTATATATATCACTAAGGTGCATTACAAGAGGCTTACTACAGAATATTGTGTGTATAGCAGTCATCGTTCATTTACAGGGACACACAAAAGAATTCTTTACTGTTTGTTAAAAATAATTCCTGGAAGTGCGTTTTAAGTTGCTGAATGCGATTTTAAATTTAACTCACTTTTTGCCTATTACTTGGTGTGTATAACTTCTGTAGACCATAAACAGGACAGCACAAAAGTTCACGAACACATCTCCGTTTATTGACTGAAACTCCAGAAGAAGAATTTTAAACTGTGCTACGCGTTTCCTAACTAAACTAAAATTTAGCATCCTATGTAGTATATATAAAAATCTATAGATCATATACAGGGCTGAATAAAAGTATTCGGATAATTTTCCGAATATTGTATATGTTGGAAATTCCTGAAATTACGTTTTTAAATATGTTATGCGTTTTCCAAATTGTTTACTTAGGTGTTATCTTTCAGCCTTTCAAACGGTAATGATTTGTAAAATTATTTTGGAAGCGTTGGAAAGTGTTACATAATCTATGCTTGACGCATGATTTTCGTTCTTGTTTTATTTGCTTTCATTTAATTTTACACACTGGAACTGGCAATCCTACCGTAAAAGAAAACACCTCATTAAACCGTTAAAATAAATAACAATGCAATATTCTAAAAATACGGCAACCACAGCAACCGAGTCTGTGCATTCGCGACTATCTACATATTTAAAGCTAAAAGAACATTTTTTTTTCCGATTTCACATGAAATTGACCCGAATGCGCATGCTCCAACTTTTTTTCAAAGCATGAATAGAAAGGGAAATACCAGGGGGATGCCCCACTTTTATAGTTTGAGAGCGGGCTAGGAAAACAAAAGGGAACCGGGAGCGGTTCAACTCACACAATGGGAAACCCATTCATCATTCTCCGATAATTTTTCAGGGAATTTTTCGTTGCTTAGTTATAAAGTTATGAAGGAAAGTTTTATAATCAGGAGAAACCGATTATGAAAGATTAGCCCTTTTAAAAATATTCTGCCAGACGGATTTTGATGATACTTGTTATGGTAAAGAAACGATATATATTCTTTTCCAAATTAAAGTAAATCTGTATTTAAATTATTTTAGTAAATATATTTTCCCTTTTCTTCATTATCTCATTTAATATATATTCCCGGCATTTAAAGACGCGCCCGTTTCCTTTCTCTGCTCAACGAAAATATATGTAGTCAAAATCATATCTATTTTTATCAATTTATCGCTAATGCACTTTAATTTCCCTGCCAGTTATTGCTTTAAAATAAATAACACAATCTTTAAAATGTTTCTCTCATGGTAAAATGATCATCTTCCTAAAACTCTGAGCTGCCCTTTCAAAGAAGTCGCGGCGCCGTTGTTCTCAATAACAAGTATTCTCAGACCTGCTATTTAATAAAATAAAGAGAATCGCAAAATGCCTTGCCCCGACCGTTCCCATAACACTTAACCGTCAAACTCAGAATCATTTCCATTCTTAGCCAAAGTGTGCTGTATGCCAAATAATTATACCTTTTCTTATCGCCAAGTATAAATGTAACAATGTGAATGTTCTAACGGTTCTACTGACCCATTCAAAAATTCACTCCTCTACACTCGAAAATGCAAACCACTTGGCGAGAATTCGTAACTGGTGCTTATGCATCTTTTATACATGACTTCTGTTCTTTCGCTCATCCTCTAAACATCTGAGTTCAGCGTCTACATCGTCGCCTCCGGTCCCACACTTGTATTGTTAATTAGATCATTTTTCAGCGTTGGTTTTAGTATATTGCATATTGTTCTACGTTGCTTAGTTATAGAGGTATGGGTTATATACTAAGGTGAACCCAATTATGAATGATACTGTAGTACATTCTTTTAAAATGTACTCTTTTAAAAAGTTCTACTGGACGGATTTGATGAGACTAGCATTGTTAGTTAGATAATTTTACAGGGATGATTTTAGTATACTGCATATCGGTTTATCGTTCTTTACCAAATCCTATTGAAAATTATCAACTCAAGGATTTAGTTCTTAACAGCCCAAATTTTATCTGACACATTAGAAAATGACGTTCTTACCGTTTTCAGCAATGCAAAAGGACATTCCAGATAAATGTGTATATTGCATTTAAACACAAGGTCGAATTCCCCGATGTATTTCGTTTGATTTAAGGTTCGTTTGGAGAAACCAACCAGCGTAACGGGCGAAGCCTGCTAGTATAGTAATATAATTTACATTTGAAATGGAAATAGTCTGACTTTTAAAATGTCACATAAACAAAAAAACATAATCTTATAACTTATCATATGATATACGAAAATCATATGATAAGTTACTAGGGTATAGTTTAAAGTTAATCAACTACGTTGTTTGTTTCTGAAAACGTTGGATAGAAATCAGGGATCGTCTTTTAGATTATTTTATATGTGCATCTTAAGAAAAATTCATTGAGAATTAAAATAAACATGTTCCGAGGAGTTTTGTATTTTCGTTATATTTATTGGGATTTTAAATATTATTTAATACGTTGATCGCCACAGATTGTGATTAAGTTATTATTTTTATTATTATTATTTTTTTTTTGGCAGACATCTATTTGTAAAGCAGTTTTCTGGTGTTTATCGAGTCGGTTCATGATTCCTAAGCGCGTTAATGTTTGTTAATTTTACATAAAATGTTAATTTTATTCATTTTTAATTCACAAATATCAAATTTTAGTTATTTTTACATGTTGAACACCAAACTGAAATAAAAAAAACATGAATGGGGGTTATCACTGAATTATTTTTTTTTAGGTTTCGTTCACCTAACGAAACCCTATTCAACTCATTCTTCTGTCTATCTGCCTGTCACAGAGTTCGTACTCGGAAACTATATGTTAGAGATTTGAAATTTTGCATGCTTATAGCTGAATACCTCCTGTCACACGACAAATCATAAAATTTTGAAAAATTTTTATATTATTTTAATTTTATGAATAAATTTAATGACATCCGACAATTTTTGCGATTTTCTTAGATCTTAAAACCGAACCTTAATTTCAATCTTTTTCGTGTAGGCTAAATGAATCAGTAGTAAGCTCATTTTTCTCCTAACTCAAAGGTTCTAGGTTGTATTCTCGACAACGGAAGTTGAAATTTTCAATTTTTACATTTCATTGTCCGATAGATTTAATTAAAAGAACTTTCGCATATTTTTGCCATTTTAAGAGTTTCGTTTTTTTTTCGCTAAAATTAAATCTTATAATTAAATATGCTTTTCAGATATACAAATATATGCTATAACAATTGTCTTAAAAGCAATTCTTGAATATTTTTAATTTCATTTAAAAAATAGCTTCCTCTTGTTATCATTTTATTATTAAATTTAATGGTGCTGCCATCTATGTTCTTATTGATAAAATGTAAGGATACTTATAAATTAATGAGTTGGATTTATTAATTTAAGGTCAATGTATTTTGAAAGGAATATACGAAATCCTTTGTGCGATCTTCGATTACACTTACCCACTTGTTTAAATACGCTGTAATAAATTATCAACAGTCCCGTTTCATGGTAATAAATTGTATTCAATGAAAATATTGATGGCACACGCATTCGTATAGTATGGCGCCCAGGAAATATTTCTGTCAAACATATTTGTGTACCATGATAGTCAATTTGTTAAAACTGTAGATAACTCTACGCTTCGTCTTCTGCGGTATGATGCTTCAGAATGATGATTAAACATTTTTTGTTGTTGTTTAATTCAATATTACATTAAGAATGCAATATAAGATCTGTTAGATCCAAACCTGTAATATTACAGGACCTTACCCTGAACCCTGAAAAAGCTCATAATTCAAAGAATGACAAATCCGCCGGCTTGTCTGCTTTCCCCTTCTTTTTGATGCTTAGCTTTAATACGAATATTTTGGCTACCATAAACTTTGCATGTGTGTTGTTAAGGTAGGCATCAGTATTTTACATTTTGAAAATAGTCATCGTTACACAAATATCTTTTGTATTAGGTACATTTATACAATTCAATTTTATCTGGCAACTTCATTTGATGCTTATCTTTTATAAGAATATTCTGGCTACGATAAACTTTGAATGTGTGTTGTTAAGGTAGGCATCAGTATTTCCCATTTTGAAAATAGTCATCGTTACACAAATAGCTTTTGTAATAGGGATATTTATATAATTTTATTTGATCTGGCAGATTCATTTGATACTTAGCTTTTATACGAATATTTTGGCTACCCTAAACTTTGAATGTGTGTTGTTAAAGTAAGCATCCATATTTTTCATTTTGAAAATAGTCATCGTTACACAAATAGCTTTTGTAATAGGAACAGCTATACAATTCAATTTTATCTGGCAGCTTCATTTGATACTTAGCTTTTATAAGAATATTTTGGCTACCATAAGCTTTGCATGTGTGTTTTTAAGGTAGGCATCAGTATTATCCATTTTGAAAATAGTCATCATTACACAAATAGCTTTTGTAATAGGAACATTCATACAATTTAATTTTATCTGGCAGATTCATGTGATACTTAGCTTTTATACGAATATTTTGGCTACCATAAACTTTGCATGTGTGTTGTTAAAGGTAGACATCACTATTTTACATTTGGAAAATAGTCATCGTTACACAAATAGCTTTTGCAATAGGAACATTTATATAATTTAATTTTATCTGGCAGCTTCATTTGATACTTAGCTTTTATAAGAGTATTTTGGGGACCATAAACTTTGCATGTGTGTTGTTAAGGTAGGCATCAGTATTTCCCATTTTGAAAATAGTCATCATTACACAAATAGCTTTTGTAATAGAAACATTTATCCAATTTAATTTTATCTGGCAGCTTCATTTGATACTTAGCTTTCATAAGAATATTTTGGCGACCATAAACTTTGCATGTGTGTTGTTATGGTAGGCATCAGTATTTTCCATTTTGAAAATATTCATCGTTACACAAATAGCTTTTGTAATAGAAACATTTATACAATTAATTTTTATCTGGCAGCTTCATTTGATACTTAGCTTTTATAAGAATATTTTGGCTACCTTAAACATTTCATGTGTGTTGTTAAGGTAGGCATCAGTATTTCCCATTTTCAAAACAGTCATCGTTACACAAATAACTTTTGTAATAGGAACAGTTATATAATTTAATTTTATATGGCAGCTTCATTTGGTCCAACACCTGTCTATAATAAAAATATTCAAATAACAACGAAATTTGAATATATGATGTTAAGGTAGGTCAGATTTTTTCCTCTTTTCGGAATGGTTATATTAATATAAAAAACGTTTTGATAATTACCTGGAATTAGAATATTATGTCACCTGAGACGATTGTTGTTTGAATTATCTGTATAGTATTTTCTATTTTAACCTGCCTAGTACAATTGCATAAGAATTAAAGGAATTTATGTCACATGGTATAAAGGTCAGCAATATTGTATTTGTAATTTCGAATCCATGGTAAATCTATATATATAAATGAAAGTTCTGACTGGGGAGATCACCAATGCACAACCCAAACTACTAAACCTACAAACATGCAAATTGAGGGGGAAATACTTCTTAGGATGTAGAGGCGCACTAAGAAAGTATTTTCTAAAATTCCACCCCTGGGGTAAAAAAGGGAACAAACACTTAAAGAATTACTTACAAATCTGGTATAATAGTTATGTATCAAATTATAACATATTTTAATGTATTTGTGTATGCTGAATCAAATGGCACCAAATAAATTCTTCTAAGTCAAATTGTTCGCAAGAAATTGCATATTTTCTAATTTGGCGTTGTCTTTGGCGCCAAAACCTCAAAATTTGTAACTATACAAGTAATGATTTCTAAAAATACTACAACAACGGAAGGAATTCAAATTAAATCTTTTTGTTATTTAATTCTTCTGGTTAAAGAATTGAAATTATTATATGAGTTAGAAAAAAATTTACAAACACCTCAAAAAAAAAAAAAGTTAGTTATTTTATTTAAAATGCAATGTAATGATGCTTCTGCATTATCCTGTCGACCACTTTTGTAAAACTATAGCCGAACTATTCGCCAAACTGTAACGCAATATAAACAAATGGAAGAATATTGCATTTCAAATCTAAAATTACGATTAAAAATACGAAGAAATTCGGAAAAGCCCTACTCACCAAAGTGTTAACTACCAGTAAGTTTAAAGAATAGAATTTGCAATATACTAATGAAAACAGAAAAAATGTCTTAGATATTTATTTATTAAAAATATTTTTCTTAATTATCGCTCTCGGTTGAAGGACAAATGTTTGTGACGTCAGTTGAAACTGATCGAGGCTAACGAAAAAGAAAGGCTACCGCGGTGCTTTACACGTATCTTTTTTTACAGACCGCCGGAGTCACGTGATGCTCGAATGCACCGATGCAGGTGTACGAAAAGAGCATCACGTCACTCTAGCGGTCTGTAAAAAAAGATAAGTGGAATGCACCGCGGTAGCCTGTCTTTTTCGTTAGCCTGGAAACTGATCTATTGCATGTAACTATGCATCGAAACAATGCTTTTTCAAAAGAATTTTTTCAATGCTTTTTTCTCTCTTATTATCATGGCAACGCCGTTTAAAGACGTAGTTGTTATTTTAATTAACGAAATAAAACATAATTATCAAGTAATATAAAAAGAATTAAGTCAATTTTTACTTTTTAATCGTAAATATATAAAATAAACCCGTGCAGCATTAATGTACCGCGTTATCTTTATTGAAATTTTTTTTATAATCATCGTTGCGGTATTTTATTTTTGTGGCATCACTAATTTGAGGAAAATCTTTCATTTCATTTATGAAAACATTGGGATAATTTTTTTTTCTCCCATATAAAACTAAAATTAATTAATTAAATTAAATTAATGAATTAATCTATGAAAAAACTGTATTAACATCAAGTGTCATCCAGTACAAGTTTTAAAAAATGTATTTGAACTTGAGTGGATGAATAGAAAAATATTTTATCAACGATTGAAAATTTGAACAAATATATAGAGAGTGTGAGCTAATAGTAGGAACTGAAAAATACCGATAAATGTCGAATTAAAAATCATCTGAAGGCATAATAAACATGTCTAACGCTTCGGGCATCAAGTGAACGTGACGCCATGATCATGCATTTTCTGCGTTAAATCCTTTTGGTGATAGCTTTTGGTTATGGAAAATGGTCGACGGGATAATGGAGAAGTACCGAAAAACGTTATAAAGAGAAATAATATAAGAAAAAGAAAATATTTAATTTAAATATGAAAGCAACGTTTGTACGGCTTAAAAAAGTTTTCATTGTCAAGGCTAAACAATACTTACGCGATTTATCATTTGCGAAAGAAAAAAATTACCTGAAATTTTGATTAGATAAAATATCAATGACGCCAGTTTTCGAGCTCATGTTTTTTTTTTTTTTTTTTTTTTTTCAAAATCCTTTAAGTTATATTTTAAATATAGTATCATTTTTTACAGATAGAAACATTAACTGCTTCTGGAATTGAGAATTGAATATTATTCTTACTGATATTTATGCAATTGTGTATTATTATTATTTCCATAAATGGCACGATTTTGAAATAAAACGTGCTTGCTGAAATAAATTTTCGATGGTCTGTTTATTATTATATTTTTCTTCTATATTTGTTTTGAGTTTTCATATTTCCCCTTTTCTCTTGGTAGTTATTCATATCTTACGTAACTGGATATCTCGCCTATTAGCGTTTTAGCTACAATGTTGAAAGCATAGTTTATGTTTGAAGTTAAACCTGCATGATGAATCCTATTACAGAAAATCATATCATCATCTACTATTTATATAAAACGCATAAGCACATTTCAATCCGATTATTCATGATATTTTGGTAGAGTTTACACTGTTAGTTAGTTAATGTTTATTGAAAGACTTTGGTGAATAACTATTCTACATTGCTTTGTTATAGAGATACAGAGGAAAGTTCTAAAAGTAGGTGAACCCGATTATTAAAGATAACCTTTAAAAAAAATTCTACTGAATGAATTTTGATGGAAGTGATTTTTCATGGTTGGATTTAGTACATAATATATTATTCTATGTTGCTTAGTTATATTAGAGGTATTGGGAAAGGTGAACACAGCAATTATGAAAGATTATATAAAATGCAAATTCGTATTTCATTCCGGCCGATTATTATTTGAGTTCGGCTGGACGGATTTTTGTGTGATTAGTTAGGCAATTCTTTAGTGTTAGGCAATTCTTTTGGGATGGTTTGTACTTCTCTATAGCGAAATTTTCTTTTGCGTTGTTTTCTCTGATGCAAAATTTTAACAACGAATCCAATTACAGAAAATCATATCATCATCATCTGCTATATTTATAAAACTCAAATTCGTATTTTATTTCGATCGGTTATAACTCAGTTTCTACAGAACAGATTTTTAAAGGATTTCACTGTTAGTTCGGTCATTTCTTTTAAAAAGGTTTTAAAATAAAGCACATTGTTCTACATGCTTAGTTATATAGCTACGGGAGGAAGTTTTTAAAATTAGTTGAACCGGAATATGAAATATAATATTTTTTAAAGTTCTAATGAACGGATTTTGATGGGAGTTTCGCAGTCAGTAAGATAACATTACAGGGATCGGTTTTTTATGTTGCTTAGTTATGGAGCTATGAGAGAAAGTTGCCAGTGGCGCAGTCGTAAAAAACTATAGACAGATCGTATATAATAGGGTATGTGTAATAGCTACGGAGTGTGTGCAGAGTTTCTTAAAAACTAAAGAAGGTAACCAGCGTATATTAGCGTATACACTCTACAACATTCCTGACAGTTCTATTATGTGAAGATGATTATAAAAGATACATTTATGTATCTACTAAATCTATAATAATATTATAAAGGAGCAAAGATTGTTTTTTTGTTTGCTTGTTTGTTTGTAGGGGGTAATCTCTGGAACTACTGAACCGATTTCAAAAGTGATGATGGCAAATTGATGGTGACAATCCCTGCTCATACATAGGCTATATTTTATGTCGGTGCCACTACCCCCAGGGGGGTGCAAGAGCGAAAACCGTTCTAAAATTTCGATTTTTTTTTATACTGAAGGAGCTAGAAACATCAAATTTGGCATGGTAGTTACTTATAAGATGTAAATGCTCTCTAAGAACAAATTCTGAAAACATTCGAAATTTAAAAGGGTGACATTAGCTAAAAGCGTTCTAAAACCATTCTAAATTACAATTTCTATGGAATTTCTGGAACTATAGAACCATTTTCAAAAGTGATGGTGGCAAATTGATGGTAACAGTCCTTGCTGTAAAATAAGCTATATTTTATGTCGGTGGCAGTAGCACAGGGGGATGCAAGAGCGAAAACGTTCTAAAATGTCGATTTTATTTATATTGAAGGATCTAGAAACTTGAAATTTGGCATGGTAATTACTTATAAGATGTAAATGCTCTCTAAGAACAAATTCTAAAAAAATTCGAAATTTAAAAGAGTGAGATGAACGAACAGCGGTCTAAAAACATTCTAAATTACAATTTCTATAGAATGTCTGGAACTTCAGAACCATTTTCAAAAGTGATGGGGGTAAATTGATGGTAGCAGTCCCTGCTGTAACATAGGCTATGTTTTATATCGGTGCCACTACCACAGGGGAGTGCAGGAGAGAAAAACGTTCTACAATTTAAATTTTTTTTTATACTGAAGGTGTTAGAAACATGAAATTTGGCATGGTAGTTACTTATAAGATGTAAATGCTCTCTAAGAACAAATTCTAAAAAAATTCGAAATTTGAAAGGGTGAGATGAGCGAAAAGCGTTCTAAAAACATTCTAAATTACAATTGCTATGGAATCTCTGGAACTACAGAACTGTTTTCAAAAATGATGGTGGGAAATTGATGTTGACAGTCCCTGCTCCAACATATGCTATATTTTATGTCGGTGCCACTACCCCCAGGAGAATGCAGGAGAGAAAAACGTTCTACAATTTCATTTTTTTTATACTGAAGGTGTTAGAAACATGAAATTTGGCATGGTAGTTACTTATAAGATGTAAATGCTCTCTAAGAACAAATTCTAAAAAAATTCGAAATTTGAAAGGGTGAGATGAGCGAAAAGCGTTCTAAAAACATTCTAAATTACAATTGCTATGGAATCTCTGGAACTACAGAACTGTTTTCAAAAATGATGGTGGGAAATTGATGTTGACAGTCCCTGCTCCAACATATGCTATATTTTATGTCGGTGCCACTACCCCCAGGAGAATGCAGGAGAGAAAAACGTTCTACAATTTCATTTTTTTTATACTGAAGGTGTTAGAAACATGAAATTTGGCATGGTAGTTACTTATAAGATGTAAATGCTCTCTAAGAACAAATTCTAAAAAAATTCGAAATTTGAAAGGGTGAGATGAGCGAAAAGCGTTCTAAAAACATTCTAAATTACAATTGCTATGGAATCTCTGGAACTACAGAACTGTTTTCAAAAATGATGGTGGGAAATTGATGTTGACAGTCCCTGCTCCAACATATGCTATATTTTATGTCGGTGCCACTACCCCCAGGAGAATGCAGGAGAGAAAAACGTTCTACAATTTCATTTTTTTTATACTGAAGGTGTTAGAAACATGAAATTTGGCATGGTAGTTACTTATAAGATGTAAATGCTCTCTAAGAACAAATTCTAAAAAAATTCGAAATTTGAAAGGGTGAGATGAGCGAAAAGCGTTCTAAAAACATTCTAAATTACAATTGCTATGGAATCTTTGGAACTACAGAACTGTTTTCAAAAGTGATGGTGGCAAATTAATGGTTGACAGTCCCTGCTCCAACATAGGCCATATTTTATGTCGGTGCCACTACCCACAGGGGAATGCAGGAGCGAAAAACATTCTACAATTTTGATTTCTTTTATACTGAAGGTGTTAGAAACGTGAAATTTGGCATGGTAGTTACTTATAAGCTGTAAATGCTCTCTAAGAACAAATTCTAAAAAAAATTGAAATTTGAAAGGGTGAGATGAGCTAAAAGCGTTCTAAAAACATTCTAAATTTCAATTTCTATGGAATTTCTGGAACTACAGAACCATTTTCAAAAGTGATGGTGGCAAATTGATGGTAACAGTCCCTGCTGTAACAGCTATATTTTATATCGCTGACACTACCACAAAGAGGGGGGGGGGTGGTGAAAAACGAAAAACGTTCTAAAATTTCGATTTTTTTTTCGACATTAGTGTGACTTAATTAGTAATTTCTGAATTATCTGTGGCAGTAAAATTTCCTCTAATGAAAATAGGCCAACGAATATCACTTGGCATTTTTCAAGAATTACGTGAGCAAAGCCGCGGGTTTTGCTAGTATATAATAAAAAAATTGAATTTCGTTCCAGCCGATTATATCTTGAATTCTGCAGAATGGATTTTGATGGAATTTGCACTGTTAGTTAGATAATTTTGAAGGGAAGGTTTTCGTATATAACACATCGATCTACGTTGCTTAGTTATAGAATTAGAGGGTAAAGTTTTATAATCAGTTGATCTCGATTATGAAACATAAGCCTTTTTAAAAGATTCTGCTGAATGAATTTCGATGGAACTTGCATTATTAATATTTGAAGGATAGTTTTAGTATATTGCATGTCGTTATATCGGTCTTTAGCAAATCCTACTGTAAATGAATAATTAAACGAGTTAGTCTTTAGCAGCCCAAATTTTATGTAATACATTGCAAAATATAACAACGCAATTGTATTTGTATCGTTTTACATCAATGCGGAATGACATTCAAGATAAAGGTTCATATTGTTTTAAATCACAAGAACAAATTCACCTATATGTTTCGTTTGATTCAAGGTTCGTTTGCAGAAACCTACCAGGGTAGCGGTCGATGCCTGCTAGTAACCGTATAAAAGAAAAATTATTTGAAGTCAATTATGCATGTTTTCAAAAATATATATATATGAGTTACTGAAAACTCATTTTATTCCCGGCAACTTGTAACTACCGAATCACGAAATCACCCTCTCGTGGAGATCCAGCCGTTAAGAATAGGAACTTTTCTCCACGAGGGGAAATGTTTATTGAAAATTCCTATTTTAGAGTACAGATGTTTAATATTACATTAAAGATTAAAATAAAACCAGTGGGGACCCGTGCGAGGATTTCTCACTTCAATCCAAATTTTTTAGCATTGTAGTATTGTTTTAATATACAGGGTGATTATAAAAAAAACTATCCCGATATATGAGCCCCTAACTATCATACCTGGGTCGACATCTGATTGAGCCATGGGAAATTCAGGATATCTCTATCAAATGTCTGCTGAATTTTATGTCAGCTACTGGCCTGTTTAGGGACTAAGTGGGAATAATTTTTCCTCTTTCGTCTTTGGGGGACAGTACAATAGACCTCTGGTCACGGTGCTTTGGCTTTTGAGCCACCCCCCTCAGTAATTCAGTAATCATACCGTTCACAGAAACTGAATGAAATTTTGGTTTAAAGTATTTTGAGGTATGCGCTAAAGAATCATATGAAAGACAAAAATTAAATTCTAACAATTACGGTTACAGTGACAAAATTTCGAAAATTTCAAATGGCAACACATATTTTTTTTTATTGGAATGTGATATTCATAGCGAAAAACCATAAAAAGCGTTAGAACGGTACCTGTAGTACGAAAATCGCCGGCTCTAGACAGACTAAGAAGAATAGTGAAAACAACCAGTAAGGACAGAGAAGCAACAGAAAACAAAACATTTTATTGTGTTTCATACGTTTTCCATTTCACACACGACGACACTTTACATGCGGTAGATGGTGGATAGCACTGAACAATAAAATGTTTTACTTTCTGTTGCTTCTCTGTCCTTTATTGGCTGTTTTCACTTTTCTTCTTAGTCTGTCTAGCGCCGGCGATTTTTGTGCAACAGGTACCGTTCCAACGCTTTTTATGGTTTTTCACTGTAAAGATCACATTCCAATAAAGAAAAGTAGGTGTTCCCATTTGAAATTTTCGAAATTTTGCCACTGTAACCGTAACTGTTAGAATTTAACTGTTGTTTTTCACATGATTCTTGAGCGCATACCTCAAAATACTTTAGGCCAGAATTTTTCAGTTTCTGTGAACGGTATGACAGTTTGGGGCTCATTTATCGGTATAGTTTTTTTATAGTCACCCTGTATATACACGATGTATCTGAAATGCTTCAACAAACTTAGGGGGGTGATAGTACTCATTAAGACGAACAAAAAATGCAATATAACATGGGGTCGCAAATGACGTTTAAAGGGTGAAAATCGCAAAACTAATAAAAATATCGAAATCTCGCATGCTGCTTTTCTGCAGAACTGGATAGTAGCACGAAGCTGGTTTTCCTTTCACTTTGTGCATATCCGGTCCGAAAGAGATAACAAAAATGTGGAAGAAAACCAAGCAAATCTGTGAGCAGGAATCCACTTATGCAAATTTTCCATCTTCTTAGAAACAGACCAATAAATATCCTGCCAGGTTTGCTTTCTGCTACACAAGCCGGCGTGTAGTAACAAATTTAGTACATGCACGATGGTGCTCCGCCTCATTTTTCTGTGGACGTGCGTAACCACCTTGATGGAGTTTATCCGGCAAGATGGATTGGACGTGGTGGCCCAGTTGCTTGGCCTCCACGCTCGCCAGACCTTAACCCTTTGGATTTCTTCTTCTACAGACAGATAAAATCCCTCATTTATGAGACACCAGTAGAAATGCCAAAAGAAGTAGTAGCGCTTATTGTGACCGCTGCAGGAGAAATCCAGGAAACTCCCGGAATCTTCGAGCATGTCCGCCAGTCGTTCCTCCGTAGATGTACTGTGTGTAATAATGACCGCGGTCGACACTTTGAACAATTATTGTAAAATATTTGTTTTTTCTGGACATTACGAGCTGTGTTGTACCTGTTCTGTGCAATAAATAATTTTCTGCAGTATTTCTTTCTTGTCTCAGTTTGTCCATTTCCAGACGCATTTTCACGATTTTCATCCTTTAAATTTCATTTGCGACCCCATGTTCCATTGCATTTTTTGTTCGTCTTCATGAGTTCTATCATCCCTGTAAGTTTGTTGAAGCATTTCAGATACACCCTGTATATATATATAACTTGTAACTTCAAATCCATCTGTTATTCAATTAGAGCGATAACCAATTAGTTCAATAAAGTGTTTTATCTATACTAATTATATAAACAGAAAACGCCTGACTGAAAGACTGAATGACTAAAGTCAGGTTCACGAAATTTAGACAGTAGATTGCTGTTATGACCTAGGCAAGCAATGAGAAGGAATTTTTGAAAATTACCCTCCTACGAAGAGGATTAAAGGGGGGGGGGGGTCGAAAGTTTCAGGTCATTTCCCGCTATTTTAGCTACAGTTTTAGGTAGAGCGCGAAATTCAGGAAAACAAATGTAATAAAAAAAAGTTTAAACACGTATTTCATCAATTTTACAAATTTAAATTTGTGTCGAAAGTTTTTCGCTGTATCTCAGCAGCAGATTTAGGTAAAAAAATAATGAATCTTGCAACAATACAGTTACAAAAATAAATTCGCAACAATACTTACAACAATGAAATTACAAGAATGAAATACATAAAATACAGCTAAAAAATAGTTAAGCACGTATTTCAGCTACAATAGCAATTTCGTCGCCAACATCGGCAATGAACCCGATTAGGGTTGATTAGATGACTAAGACAACTATTGCTGTTTTTTGATTAGATATTTTGCTTAAGACATTTTTCCAAGGAGGTCAAAACATTGTTTATCTGAGTCGCTAGTATTTTATAAAAGTATGTTTTAAACTGCAGATATAAACAATGCTTAAATCATCTGCAACAGCTTTCTGAAGACAATGGTGTAGAAAAATTTAGTTACCTAAGCTACATAAAAATTTCGAAACTTTTGTTTTAAATTTTAGAAAACGCGATTTCGTAACTTTGTATGTAAAATATTTCATTTATCAATCCAAAAAATCCCGGTATTTAATCTTTAAAATCCCTGTATTTTCGGGACTAGAAATCAACCACGATCACGAAATCGTAATCCCTACTCACAAATTATTAATCATAAGGCAGAGGCATCAACTTTTTACTCTTAGATATAATAAAACACAGATAATAAACTAATAATGAAATGTATTTAATTTGATAAATCTATACCAATAATAAGCTAATAATAAAATATATATTTATGTTGATAAATCTACTAATACTATTTTAAAGCTGTTTGTTATTTTTATTCAAAGCATATGAAATATCTGTTTTAAAATATTATTTCTTTCATTTTAATATAAAAAAATCTAAGAATAGAAGAAAACAAGAGCTTTTCAAGAAATTTCTAGTATTTTACTTTTATATCGACTTACTCTTTTGCAAAAATTCCCTTTTTCATAATATTATTACCCTATACAAATTTAAAATATATGCATGCTTTCATAAAATAATATTTATTTTCTTTGAGAATTTTAGATATGTCGTGAATTTATTTTTTCATAAAATATTTTCGTTGAATCAACATCAATATTTTTCGAAATTTCTCAAGACGAAGACAAAATTTTCATCTCTCGTAGTAATTTAATAAACAGATTGCATTAAAAAGTGTTTATTTTACCGCGAAAGTTTAAAACTAAATATGAAAGAACGAATAAAAAAAAAAACAATACATGTAAATTTAGAGCATAATTCCCATCATGCATTTGTAAATCTTTTCAATGTCATTTTTTTTAGTGTTCTTTAAAAGAAATGTGTCTGTTTTTGCATTCTGTTTGGAGAAAAATTCGAATGTATTATAATATTTTATAACATTTTCTGAGTACGCAGACATAAAAAAAAATAAAAGAAGAAAAAAAGAGTTTACGCAAATATCCCCGAGAATATTTTCTTTGAAGATTGTTTATTTAAAAAAGTAAAATAATTTTTTAACAAAGAATTTCCTTCTAAAAACTCATCTTGACGAAATAAAAAGCAAAAGCCCCCCCCCCCCCCCAAGTGTATCAAATTTGTCACCGAGAAAGTGCTGAATGAAATTTTGAATAATTTATACGCAATGAAAAGCAAACATATGCAAGATATGTATCTTCAAACCTTGATTGAAATAAAATGTAATCGGAGTAGGAGCAAATCCGATTCTACTTTATCGATTGAAGATCATCTTGAGGCAAATCTGTCTAATGATGAAGATGATTTTCTTTCCATTCAAGACGAGAATCAAAAACATTTCAAACTTAACCACTCCTACTTTTATCTTCAGATCGGTGGTGTGTTTCGACGAGTTTGCGAGAATTTTTTTTTGAAAACATACGGTGTATCAGGACATCAAGTAAGTAGATTTTGTTCCCTCGTTTTGCCGAATCAAATCCCAGAAGACCAAAGATGAAAGAATCGGAGTGCTAATGGAATACTTGATGAAACTTTTGTTCAAACTCATATACACTATGGAGGAAAATCGAGTAAATATTTGGATGCACGATTGAATGTTGGAAAAATGGTATATCAGATGTTTGTAATTAATCATTCTGATTTAGCGGCTAAAGTGAAATAGACTTCTAATACACCAATTTCCAAAAACATTTTGATTGCGTTCGCCCGACTGCAAATGGATGTATGCAACAAATGCAAAAGCTTAATCACGAGAGATTCAGCATTATGTCAAATGCTCAACGGAATGCAGTTACTTAACGTATAGTACACAAAAGAAAGGCAATAATTTCTACAATGAATTAAAAAATGCCAAGGATAAGAAAGACGAAAACACAGTTAAATTGTGTTTTGATTACATGCAAAATATTTCTTTGCCACATATGCTTGTTTAACCTTGAAGAAGGCGCACACAGGATATAATTGGTTTATACTTTGTCACCAAAAATACAAATATTAATTGTCACCTTCTTTAGTCGGAGACAATTTTTAGAAATTCAGCGATAAAGTAAGTGGAAGATTACGTTTAGAAAAATAGTGGTGACAAATGTAAAAACTGTACGCACTCTGGGTATGTCATACCCGGCGCGACTGCTGCCGGGTTAAGAAATATTTTACATGCGTCAGCATTGGGTAATTTTTTTTCTATACACGACATAAAAACAAAAACAAAGCCAGAATATATGTGTACGACAAAAGAGGGGCAAATAAGTCACTAGTTGAACTGTTACTATATTCATGACTACGTTTCTAGTAGAACAAAAAAAAAAAACTTCTGTTTTTAAGTGACGGGGCAGCAGGGCAAAATTAAAATCAGAGATTGGTAAGGTTTCTCATGAATCTGTGTGCGAGAAGGGGCACTTTGAAATCATTACACATTATTTTCAGTTCATTCCTGCATGTGACAGGAATTTTGGTTCTATAAACTGAGTTTTGAGATGAACATATCGTGTGTACAGTGTACACATCATAGCAATACGCTCAACTCGTAAAGGCTAGTCTCGTAAAGAAGCGGTTACTTCTCCATTCATGAACAAACTCACAACATTTTGAGCTTCAAAACTGGTGGCCACAACCATAGAAGAAATTTGTCAACTCTGACGAAACATGAGGAAGAGGCATTCAGAAGAAATGTAGAATCCCATTTAAAATGACGACGTACAGACACTTTATCTGCAGGCATGGTTCAAATGGAAAAGTGGAAGCTACGTCATTCATCAATGGCTTCACTACGTCAATATTTTCTTTGAGAAAGACACCCCACGAAACTACCAATGATGAAGCCAACCCTTTTGGGAAAGTCCCAATCAACAAGCAAAAATAGCTGATCTTCAGAAGCTGTCTTTATATACCACAGACTATGTTGAATTCTATAAAGGATTCTCATTTGATCGACATCTGAAGTTGAAATAAGAGTGGACTGACTATGAAGAATCGTGAAAGAGTGAACCGACTATGAAGAATCGTGAAAAAGTTCAAGAGTGTTCTTAGTGTTTTTCATGTTTGGTTTTCTAAAAACCCAAAGTCTGTCTATGGTTTTAAATTTGGTATTTTAGAGAATGTTTAATCTGTTTATAAAATTTTTAATTCAGTTCATTGAGTAACATTTTTCATTTCTGTTTAAAGCAACTTTTTTCTCTCTGTACTCCAAAAAATACATCATTCAACGTTTTTCAGTTTACATGGAGTGTTTAAAATTCAAAGGTATCTAAAACCCTTTTTTAACAATTGAGTTTATTTTAAATTAATAACTGATCAAAATAAAGTTATGATTTACTAAAAAGTTCAGTTTTGTTAACTATTATCCTTAACCCAGATTATCCGTTTAATAAAAAGGGTAAAACATATGAAAACACAGAGGCAAAATGTATTTTAGCGCGGAAACTGCATAACTGTTAAGAGAGAAATTAGGGGTTTTTACTCCCCTCCACTAAATCCTATTGAATAAATAAATTACTTTGCCATTTGATGCGAAATACAGTATTTTACAGTCTAGAAATTTCTAATAAAATGTATCTCCTTTTCGTTGGTTAGCCAGTTTTTCTTAAACCTGAAATGGAAGAATCAGCTCCTATCTTCTTCTATAAAAAATAAGTCAAAATGACTCATTACATGGTTAAAATTCTCAAAACATGAAATTCTGTACTTATACGGTTTCGGAATTAAATGATTCAAATTTGTTTAACCTCTTTAATTGAATAAAAAACTCAAAAAAAAAAAAAAAAAAAAAAAAAAAAGCTTTAATTTTTTTTCATTATTTGTCAACGGACGATTTTTAGTTCTATAAATAAATTGATTCATGAGGTTGTATACGTAAAATTGTATGCACGTTTTATTTCTTCGAATTTCCTTGAAAAATATAATTAAATCGATATTTTGTTTCACTATCTATTCAGGTTGAAAAATACACTTTTCAAATTTAATGAGAAAATCGCCATCAATAAGAATATAATAATAATCCCTAATCTTTCCTTCTCCTCCCCCCCCCCTTTATCCTCCAAAATCAAGTGATTTCGTTGCCACCGTTACAAAAATTACAAAAAAAAAAACAACATATATTTCATAAACTATTAGAAATTTTAAAATTTCGATATTTTTTATGACGTTCTTGGATCCGTAGGAATTGTTCGTGCTGTGTTCAACGCGTAATTCGTCTTATTTCTTGCAGGAGTATAGTTGTGAAATAAAAACACATATTCAGACTTTACTATAATAGATCGATAATTACCTTGTACAATACACATTTTAAATTCTAAATGAGACGTTTTAATGTGTGTCTGCTGAAATTCCCCAAACAGGCCTCATTTTTCCCCTATCATCCCCAGAATATTAAAAAAAAAAAAAAATGCAATTTTGAGTGTAATTTTATTAAAAAAATCAATTTATGGTTATTTTTTAAAATTGGAAAATTTACAGTTATACGAGGATAGTTTGATAAGTTCTCGGCCTAACACAGAAATGGTACAAGTATGAACAAATGGCAACGTTGTTTGTAAAGTATGATCTCTTAGATGACATGCCGCCGAGTTTCAGACGCGTGAGTTTATTGGTTATTGCTGGGCGATAAACAAGTTTTTACATTTTCGAAAAATGAAAAAAAAATGAAGTTCGAGCTGTCATAAAATACTTTGTTAAAAAATATTTAACCAACCCCCGAAAACATACAAAAAGAGTTACAGTCTATCTTAAAGGATTCTTGTCCTTCATATTCGACGATAAAAGAGTGGGCTGCTGATTTTAACCCTTCTTTGCATGAGTTTTTCTTTTACAATTGTGTTTTTTATACATATATTAAATATCAGACATCAGAAATTTTAAGATAGATTTTTAACTTTGTTCAGCAACATAGTTCACGGGAAATTTACTCAATTAATATTTCTATATGAATATAGTGGTGGCGAAGAAGTTGATTTATTTATTAAAAGTTAAATAAAAAGTGATGGAAATTTACATCACTATGCAATTAAGGGTTAAACATGGTAGGAAATCCATTCGCGATGATGAACGCTCAGTGCGCCCAAAAGACGAAATCGTCTCAAAAATTCACAATGCCCCACAGTGGGGCGTTTTGAGGATCTAGGTGGACAAAATTATTGAGTCGAAGTTTAATTAGATTTTGCTAGGTTTTCGAATGTATCAGTAATAAAATAACCAAACAGAGATAAATATTTGACTTACTTAATTATTTATATTATTATTATTATTATTATTATTATTATTATTATTATTATTATTATTATTATTATTATTATTATTATTATTATTATATTATTACTTATGTTATTATTATTTTTTAAATTATAATATTGTATTGTCATTGAAACTACACATGTATTCAAAGTTTCAGCTCAATCGGATAATTAAAAGGGGTGAAAATTGACTTGCAAGATTTGAATTAAACACTCAGACGCACACTTCAAGTTAATATAACTTAATGCTTCGCAAACTTTCGCAGGAGCTGTCTTAAGTTTTCAATACTTTAGGAATGGCACTTTGATTTAAAAAAATGCTTATTGCTTAATAATGCTTAATACTGTATTAAAATCAAGATGAAGTTTGAAAACAAGATGGCGCTTATTTTCAAATAAGAATAGGTTAAATCTTGTGACAACCATGTGACATATGTCCAGCAAACACTCCTGCTTTCAAATAGAACAGAAAAGTCACGACTTGCTTTCGAACTTACAGAAAAATAATGCAACTGTTGAAAGTCTCTCAAATCAACTGCCTTCTTTACGGTCGCAGTTAATCAACACATCGGGTTTTTTCGACAAAACTCGTACGGATCTCGACAAAAGAGACATTCAGCTACCAGTGTACGCGGTGTTGTTAAATTCCGAGATAATCGGAAAAATGAATTTTGTCCACCTAGATCATCAAAACGCCCCACTGTGTGCCGTATTAAAATTGAAAATACGCGAACTTGCTGACATTGCAAACATCTCGATAGACCGTGTCCACCAAATTTTACCCGATGTTTTGGGTATGAAAAATCTTTCCGCTCGATGCGTGCCGCGCTTCTTGAACGTCGACCAAAAACGCCAAAGAATGAACATTTCTCAAGAGTCTTCTGAAATGTATTGTGTTGCAAGTTGAAAAATTAAAAGAAATATTTTCGAAAATCTTGTATTTTCTTTTTCAGGCCGGGAATTTTTCGAACCACCCTTGTACAGGGCTGCACTAAAGAATTCGCACACAAGAGTGTATTTTAAATGTATTGAGTTGCAAGGGGACTACATTGAAAAATAATCATATATTCTATTACGAGCAAATCTTGTGTGTGGTTATATATATATATATATATATATGCAAAAATTATCTTAAAAACGGCTCTAACGATTTTGACGAAATTTCGTATCATACCGTTTTGGGGCACCAGAAAACCATTGGGCTAGGTCGCATGTTCGAGAAAATTCGATTAGTGGGTCATTTTGGGTCATTTTGGGTCATGGTCTAGCTAATTGTATCTAAAAAACGGTTCAAACGATTTTGACGAAATTTTGTATCCGACCATTTTCGGGCACGAGAAGACTATTGGGCTGGGTCACATTTTCGAGAACTTTCGATTAGTGGGTCATTTTTGGGTCAAAGTGGGTCAATTTAATTTTATCTAAAAAACGGCTTTAACGATTTTGATTAAATTTTGTACCCTACGAGTTTCGGGCACGCGAAAATCATTGGGCTAGGTCACATGTTCGAGAAAATACGATTAGTGGGTCATTTCTGGATCATTGTGGGTCAAGATCTAAAAAGCGGCTCAATTTACACTAAATTTAGAATCCCATGGTTTTCGGGCACAAGAAGACTGTTGGACTAAGTCACATGTTCGAGAAAATTCAATTAGTGGGTCATTTTGGTCATGGGTCATGATATTTGAATTCAATTTAATTTTGACCGAGCATAGCTCGGTCTTCCCTGCTCGTATGAAATTATGTCAAAAATTTTGTGTTTTCACTGTCAGGCCGAGAACTGATCAAACCATTCTCGTATTTATGCATTTTTGAAATAAAATTTTGAAAAAAAAATATGAATTTTAATCTAAACATTTTTAAACAGAAATCGATTTCTGGAACCTTAATTATGCAAATACAGTCCATTGAGCCAAGCAATGATTGAGTTGTGCTTAAAAAACTACACCCATTTCAATCTGTTTTGCATCGGTTACAAACGAATTTAGCAATAGGAGTTCCAAACGTTAAACCTTCATAATTCCAAAACTACTTTACCAAATGACTTCCCGTTTGGTATCCAAAGGTAAATTTTTCCGAAAAAAAAAAAAGTATGTCAAAATTACTTGTTCGTATTGAAAATTTCCTTAGTTTGGTATAATTTCAGTATAAAGACCCCTAAGCTTCTTTTTTTAAAAACAAAAATTGGAAGCGAACATAAATTTCAGTCGAATGGATATTTTCGTTTTTAACTTACCCATTATACGTAGTATACAGTAAGTCTTGTAATCGTTTTAAAAATCGAAATTTTTTTTGACGGATTCACACGTTTCAGACACCGGAGATTCCGAAAAACATTTTTAGAAAAAAAAAATTGCCGTCCGTCTGTCTGTGTGTCTGTAAACGCTCTATCTCCCGAACAAATTGAGATAGAGACTTGAAATTTGGTATGTACTTAGTGTGTAATAATGAAATGAAGCTTATTGAATTTCAGTAACCTCGATTATCCGGAACTACTTTTTTCGGACTCTCGAAATATTCGTTCTGATAAAAGGTATATAAAAATTTTCGAAATTGTTTATTTTAAGGAGTGGATATAATATAAAAGAAAATAAAAAAAATTGCATAAAGACTGAAGTCGATCGGGTAATTAGTCACTGTGGATATTTGTAATCCTATTTTCCATACTCTTCGATTTTTCATGAACCTGTATTTCATTCAATTTTCAATTAAAATATATATTTTAATGATTAAATGAGACGCTTAATCCGACGCAGTAAACTGTTAGTTAATATGATTATAATTTTTGGAGTTTTAAGGATGTTCCTTTTACGCAATTCATTAATAGAGCATTTAAAGTTTATGACGTCATCAAGCCAGGATTTTATTTGAATTGCAATGCATTTTATAAATAGTTTAGACATGTTTTATTTTCATATTTTATATTAGGCATGTCCATGATGGGTAAGTATTACGGTGGCCCCCAACGACTAGATTTTTTCTGGACAATTTTGTGACTAAAATGTATGGCGTGATTACGGGTGGTTCAATTTTGTTTTTTGCCTACTGTACCATCATGCTAAGTTATAACCATTTTAATACAATACGGATTGTTAAAGCTATTTTGCTACTGCATAAATAAACTGCATAACTGAACTACCGTTTTAATACAATACAAATTTGTAAAACTACATTGCTACATTGCTTTACAAAACTACGTTGATACTATCGCACAACTGAATATATGCTATAAGGCTATAAGTTTATGGAAAACGCTTGCCGAATCCTCTGTTTATTTTTAAAGCTTTTAACTGTATTTATTGATAATTACTTATTGTTAACGTTTTCACAGCATCGTAATGTAAAAAAAAGAAATCAATTTACGAAATTGTTATTCATTTTATTTATGTATCCTAAGGTAAAATTTTCTAAAAAATCCCAAATATGTCAAATTCAGGTGTCAGAGTATTTCGTATAAAATAAGTATAAATTTGGACGTGTATATTTCGTATAAATTTGGACTTTCAGAGTATTTCGTAATTTCAGAGTTTGGTACAATTTTAGTATAAAGACGACCCCTAATCTTATTTGTTTTAAAATTATAAATTGAAAGAAAACACAATTTTCAAACGAATAGATATTTCCGTTTTCTTTTGGGAAATGCGGTGATTAAAATGTATGGGGTTTTCTCTGTTTTCCTGTAAGTTTTTGTTTAAAGAATTCTAATAACAATGCTCTTCGTTTTTATCACGTTCTAAATATATCAATTTAAATGCATTAAAAGATATTCCGAAAATGTATAGTAAAATGTTGTTAAAAATGTATAAGAAGTAGGAGAAAATCGTTCAAATCGAAACAAAAAGAAAATTTCCTTTCCCTGCGGGCAGATAATGAGGTGCTCTAGTATCCTAAATTGTTCCACGGAGACTTGTTTTATTCCAGAAAAAAAGTCTATGAAAGAATTTAGAATACCTACTTTAGCAAAAATGCATTTGCTTATATGCAGCAGTAAACCGTTAAACCGCGTTTGTTATGAAAATTTTTGTTTTTGCGTGAAATATATGTAAGGAGAACATAAATTATGAGAAAATACAATAATGATGCGATAAAGTTAAGTTTGAGAAAAAGAGAAACAAGTAAGAAAAATCATGCATCGAGCACTGATTATGAGTACTGATTATGAAACACTTTCCAACACTTCCAGAATACGCTAACAACACTTCATCGTTTAATAAAGTGAAATATGATGCCTATGTAAACAATTTGGAAAATGCATAACACATTTGAAAACTAAATTTCAGCAATTACCATCAATAGTCTTTTGTGTAGTCCTGTATGTGATTTATAAATTTGTTATACTAGATAGTATGCTAGAGTTTAGTTCAGTTTGAAAACGCATAGCACATTTGAAAATCCCCGTTGAGCAATTTCCGTCAATAAACGGAAAATTGCTAGAGATTTTTTGTGCTGCCCTGTATGTGATCCATAGAATTGATACACACCAAGTTATAGGTAAACATTTAGTTAAATTTATAAACGCGTACTACAACTGACAAACTGACTTCCAGCAATTGTTGTTAATAGATAGTACTGCAACCGAATTCTTTTGTGCGTCCCTGTAAATCAGGGGTGTCAAACTGTGGCCCACCGGATACCGCTAAAATTTAAAAGAAATAGTCGAGTTCTTGAACCGCAGAAATTCGATGATTAGATAAGGAAAAGTTTACTAAGAATAACAGACCTTTAGTGTTCTAATCTCGTGAAGTTAAAATAATGAATTAGAACACTTTTTAGAATCAGAAGCTGTTTACAGTTGTGAGATTATTGGTAATGACTAAATAATCTCAGTAATAAAAACATATTACAGAGAGTATTCATTAGCTGAAAATGTGTTCAGGGACTTAAATTGTAAACTACTTAGCGGAATTGGAAGCTATTAATAGCTCAGATTATTTTGTCGATAAACCTATTAAATTACTTCCCAATTGCAATGAAAAAAATATGATTCCAAATTACTTATATCTGTTTAAATAAAAACATTTTATTTTTAGAGAAGATTTAGTTTAAAAAAATAAATAATTTCAGTTCTTTTTGGTGCGTTAAAATGATGTGTGAACATTTGCATTTGCATATAAAAAGAAATATTATTTACTTGTTTAAAACACAGGAAAAAAATTATTAGCTACGCTTTAAACCAAGTTCCATTAAGCCACTTATCTAAAATAGCTAATAAATAATTCTCGGTTATATTTTTTATAGTTTTCCAATTTTTGTAACGTAAGGAGGAATTACAAAGGTAATATATTTCGAAAACTCCTTTGTTGATGCATAAAACAATGAATATCTAATACGCAACATGTTTGCAGGACCAATACATTACCATAATAAAGCCATTTACATGTGCATTTAATGAATTCATAAAATGAATAAGAATTGACCACGTTGAAACTTTAATATTACAATCTCAAGATGATACATAAATAATTCGAATCAGCAGCTGTTTGAAAATGAGACATATTGATTAAATCATCTGAGTCTTAAAAATCATTTACAGAGAGAATTCAATAGGCACAATTAAAGCTAGTTTTGACTAAGTAGGCCAGTTTAAACTAAACCAGTTAAAAATAGTTCTGACCAGTTAAAAATAGTTTTGAGTAAAATACTGAGTTAAGAATAGTCTTAGCTAAACTGTACTGATTGTAAAACACACACACGCTCATATATATACATATATTTAATGTATTTACTTTTTCAACGTTTGCGAGCTTACTTTTGGACTAACGAATTAACTATATCCATATTTAAAATAATTCAATTTTGGTATTTAATGGAGTAGTATTATATTAATTACATTTAATGTTTTTTTGGCCTATTATGACATACTTTTATAATATCCAATATTCCTCTTATATATATATATATATATATATGTATAACCTATATATAAAAAATCAACATGTAACGATTTAAAATAATAATGCAACGATACAAAGTTTCGTTTTTCTGTATCAACATTAGATTATGAAACCTCAAATTATATGGATGTTGTTTGCAAACAAGAAAGTCCTCAGCTTATTTTTATCTAGATTTTCAGACATTTCGTAAATGCATAAAATAGATTTTGCATAAAATATTTTCCTTGTGACAACATTTTTTGAAGTTCATCACACGAAAAAAAAATCTTTCTTTTTCACAGTAACTCAATAAAGAAATTGAATTAAAAAGTGTTTATTTTTCTCTAAAAGTTAAAACCTTATCTTAAGGGAGAAAAGCAATAAATTTAAATTCACCGCATAAGTCTGACCATGCCTTTGTAAATCCTTTCTATGTCGTTTGCTTAGCGATGTTCAAAAAGGATTAGTCTGTTTTTAGATAAATATTTCAAAGTACTTTCATATTTTATAACATTTTCTGTATTCACGTGACAAAAAGGAAAGTTTTCAAAAACAAACATTGAAACTGCATTTTCTAATGCGAATATACAGTACAGTATTATTGTTGAAATATTGTAGTAAAGTTTCTTTGTCAAAATATAAGATGACTTTCTGTCTTTCCCTCTCTCTGTCTCTTCTCTCTATATATAGTATATATAAATATATATCTATATTGTTACATCAAGAGTAATCTTAAATGTCTCATTAGTTTTATTTCTTCAAATTTTCCCTAAAGTTTTAGTTAAGATAAAATTATATTAATATATAGGGTGATTATAAAAAAACTATCCCGACATTTGGGTCCTAACTATCATACTATTCACAGAAACTGAATGAAATTTTGGCAAAAGGTATTTTGAGGTATGCGCTCAAGAATGATATGGAAAACAACAGTGTCACTCAAACAGTTACGGTTACAGTGAGAAAATTTCGAAAAATTCAAATGGCAACACCCAGTTTTTTGTATTGGAATGTGATATCCATTGTGAAAAACCCTAAATAGCGTTGGAACGGCAACTGTAGCATGAAAATCCCCGGAACTAGGCAAGGGAAAAGTAAAAAGAACTTTCCCGTGCACCAGAGCATTAATTTTCGTTTCATTTACGTCACACGTCACACCGTTCTTTTGGCTGATATCCCAGCCTGATTAGTTCTCCAGAAAACGAGAAGAAGAAACCAATAAACGCAAATTTCGGATTCTACGAAAGACACATTCATGACTGACGACGTCACGCTAGGTGAAAGAAAAGGCACTGCGAAATGCGAGCCGCGTATGTTTTTTTCTGCCATTCCGAAAAAGATGCCGCTTTCAGGGAAAGAACGTGGGGAAATCGTAAAGATTTATTACCTGAATGGACAAAATGCAGCAGAGACATTGCGTGTTTACCGCAGAAACCATGGATTACGGCGAGGCCCGTGCACTGTCAAAGCTGTACGGGACTTGATTCATAAATTTAAAGAAACTGTTTGCACATGCGAACGACTGCGGTCTGGACGACCTTACGTTCCTGTGGAAGCTGTTGCAGAAGTCCATTAGACGATAAGCACAGTTCGTCCCGCAACTGCACGCAGTGTTTCACGTGTTCTGGATCTGCCGAATTCAGCTGTATGCAAGATTCTGCACTCTGTTCTAAACATGTTTCCAAATCGATTCCAGCATGTCCAGATGTTGGAAGCGGGAGACTATCAATTACGGCTGGATTTTGCAAACCAATTCCTTATCCGGTACGATGAAGATAGCAGCTGGCCTTTACGCATTCTGTGGACAGATGAGGCGCATTTCTCGTTAACTGGTAATGGGAATTCGAAAAATTGTGTGCACTGGGCAGAGAATAATCCACATGATGTACATGCACGTGTATTACACGAGGAAAAAGTGACTGTGTGGTGTGGTATAACGAGTATGTTCATCCTCGGCCCTTACTTTTTTGAAGATGTTACTGCCGGTGATCTGCAAACGTGTACAGTAACGAGTGCTCGCTATCTGGACATGTTAACTCATTACACGATTCCCGCATTGCAACATCAAAATGCTCTATCTGAAGTTGTGTGGATGCAAGATGGCAATCCTCCACATGTGGGGTCTTCAGTCAAACGTGTCTTAACTCAACAGTTTGGTGACAGAGTTATCTCCACCAAGGTCTCCTGATCTGACACCAATGGATTTCTGGATGTGGGGATATCTGAAATCCAAAGTGTATCAGTTTCGTCCTCAAACTGCATCTGATTTGAAAGATGCAATCAGAACTGCGATTCAAGAGATTCCTATTGCCATTATACGTGCTGTAGTGCTATCCACCATCAGCCGCATGCAAAGTGTCATCGTATGTAAAGGAGGTCATGTGGAAAATTTGTGAAACACAATAAAATGCTTTATTTTATGCTGATTCTCTGTCCTTATTGGTTGTGCTCACTTTTAGTCTATCTACCGCCGGTGATTTTCATGCTACAGTTGCCGTTCCAACGCTATTTAGAACCATGCACGAGGAACTGCGGGCACATTTTCACAATGGAGATCTCATTCCAATACAAAAAACTGGGTATTGTCATTTGATTTTTTTGAAATTTTCTCACTGTAACCGTAACTGTTTGAGTGACACTGTTGTTTTCCATATCATTCTTGAGCACATACCTCAAAATACCTTTTTCCAAAATTTCATTCAGTTTCTGTGAATGGTATGATCGTTAGGTGCCCAAATGTCGGGATAGTTTTTTTATAATCACCCTGTACATATACAAATAATTGAGAAGACGAAACATCATATCCTTGAATCAGTAATCAGCCACCTACATATTTTTTTAGATTTAAATCTATCTTTTGTTATAGTTTTCAGTTTAGCGTCAATGTGCGGTATCTTATGATTAATTTTCCATAATAAGGTCCATATCCAAATGGCGTATTTGTGAAAATGTGATTTAGCGTAATAGATTTTTTAAAATCTTTAATGGCGTATGATGGAAATGAACTTAATTACGGACAATTAATCGAATGGGTAAAAATAACATTATTTATAAACACAGTGAAGAATTTGAGTCTGATCCATATGCAGTATTTTTAGAGTTCTGTGCGAAGAGCGGGTACATAACGTTATTATTGAACACAGCGAGACCTCTCCTTTTTTACTGCAATCTGCAGTATTTTTACTAATCAGTGCGTTGAGCTTCTGCCTAACATTATTAATAAACACAGTGAAGCTTCTCAATCTAATCTATCTGCATCATTTTTACCACACCGTGCGAAAAGCGGGTATATATCATAATTAAAATCGATTTTCACCTATGTTCTTTACACATGCAAATCGCGAGTTGGATTAATTGTTTTCAATTAGAATTAATAAAATAGTAACTTTTTTTGGCAGCCATTCACAAGTGACCAACACATTTCTGATGACCACGAAAAAGTCCGTAGTGAAAGATCTATGTGTCTTTTCCTTTTAAACATAATGATAGTAAAAGCCTTAGATTTAGTCTACTACATAAAAATATATTTTTCAAAGAAGTAACACTTTTGACAAAACCAGTCAAAATTATCTTGCTGAATACTTTTACAAAATAAACATGTAATGTTCGGTTAACATTCTGATATAAAACTATTATTTATATTCTTTAAAATTATGTAAGTTTATAATTTTCAACTTAATCTATTAAAGTTAAGTTTATTTCAAAGTGTTTAAAAGTTATTTGAAGAATGTGTTTCAAGTGTTTTAAGTAACTGTTGATTAAAATGCTTAATTTACAATTACACCTCTTTTATGGTCAAATTCGTCTGTCCTGCGTGTTCTGTAAATGCGGGTTTAACTCCATTATCATTACAACACAAGAAAGGAAGATCCCGCATCAAGCGTAGATAATGAAACACTTTCCAACAAATTCTGAATACTGTAAGATAACTTTACCATTTAATATGGTGAAAGATGACGTTTCAGTACACAAGGTATGGCTTGGAAAATGCATAACACACTTGAAAACCCAACGCCAGCAATTACCGACAATAGTCAGAAAAGTATTCGAATTCTTTTGTGCAACCCTGTATAAGATCTATAGATATGTATCTATACTACATAGTATTCTAAAATTTAGGAAACTCATAGCACAGTTGAAAATTACCCTATAACAAAATCCGCCAACAAACGGAAATGTACTCGAGATTTTCTGTGCAGACCTGTAGGAAAAGAATTGATACACACCAAGTGATATGCAAAAAAATAGTTAAATTTAAAAACACATACCACAGCTGAAAACTTACTTTCAACAATTATTATTCAACTATTATTGATAGAAAATACTAAAACCTTTTGCATGTCCCTGTAAATGAACGATCAATGCTATGTACACCTTATTCTATAGTAAGCCTCTTGTAGTGCACCTCAGTGATAGATATCAATTCCAATATGTTTTAACTTGTGTAACATAATTAAAGTGCACTGCAAACGAATTTTTGAGTGCCCCTGTAAATGAACTATAAATGCTACACATTTTATGTTCAATACCGAACAAGCCATAGTAAACCTCAATAACAATTGTTATTGAGGTTTACTATGGTTTGTTCTGTAACTCACTCGGATTGCCATCCAATTAATTGGATGGCAATCCGAGTGAGTTAGAGTACGGATAGACGGCAGACACACAGACATTTGCCAGACAGACAAATTGAATTTAGAAAAAACTTTTCAACTACATTGGAGTATGTTAAAAACAAACAAACACTCATACTATAAATTTCTTAATATTTTAGATAAGACACGCCATAATTTATGTTTGGATTTTTTGTCTTAAAGGTATCACTATACTTTTTGTAGGATATATGTAATAAAATCAAAAGAAGACTAATCCCATTCCGTAAAATGAAAAGAAAAATGTTTCAATTATTAATGAATTGCTTTCGTTTAAAATATTAAGCAAATAATAAAATTACATTGACTTATCTTTTATTTTCTGCTGAATATTCACTTTAAACAAATTGGTTTTTGCTTGCAAAGAAAAAAAGTAACAATCACTTAAAGAAAGAAAACGAAATTATCCTGCACAGTTTTACCATTAATTAAAATTTCCTATATCTTAAAAAAAAAAAAGGGCGGAAAAACGAAAATAAATTAGTTTTTCGTTAATTTAGCCATTTTAAAGTTTTATTTATAACTTGTGTCTGAAATATTATGGAAGTGTTAATGGAAAATACATTCGTTTAACAAAAAGAAAATTTAATTAGCTCTTTATTAAAAAAGAGTTAATTGTCCTTTTCATGCTTAAACTTTTGTATTGAGAGACTAAATCTTCGAGTGACATTTGTGCACAGTTTCTACAGATTTAGTGACTTAAATTTTTATCTCACTGTTAAAAAAGAGAGATGTTTCTTGATATAGTAAGAAAGTTTACAAAAATATAATATATACTCTCACGAGTTACCAATGATCCCAAAAAGCGTACCTTTAGTAACCTCTGAAAATAATAAATTTCCGAGATTAAGTAATTGTGAAATAAAGTATTTTTGAAATAACAAATTCTTTTGATGTTTGTAATACACTATAATGCCATAAATGATGGGAACTTTCAGTTTTAGACATTTTTTCAAATATTTAAAAATATACATATCAGATTATTTTGAAATTTTAGGATTAAAAAGAACAGGTTTGACTTCATATTTTTCAACGTCGATTTGATAAGGAGGACAATTAGGGGACCAACCAAAAATTAAAGAATAAAATAATACTTGGGATCACCCTGTAAAATAAAATGCACGAAATGATCTGTCACTGCAGAATATACATAGGCAGACCTTGTATAATATGTGCATTCATTTGTGTAAGAATAGCATGTATATTAATAGAGATATAGCGATTTTTTTTAAAAATTAAAAAAATTCTTTCATGTTTTTTGCTTATAACACACAGGGTTTTTAACCAAATTTAACGCCAATTTCAGAAAAATTGACAAAATGTAGTAGCAATAACGTAGTGCGATTGGAATATAAATATATTAAATATTTAAGGAAATATGGGCAGTTGTATGAAATAATTTTTATCTGCGCATGCGCGAACGATATTAAGGAACTTTTTGCATAGTTTAGTAGTTAACTCTCTGGAGCAACTTAATAAAAAAAATCAGTCAAATATCGCAAAAATTCAGAGAGATATCGGCGTTAGAGTGAGCTGTTTTTTAGTTTCTGACTAAAACTCGTTGAATGATAAGGGATTGTCCACAAATTGTTATTTTTAAGTTATCGGAAAGCGTTCGGAAAAAGTTTTTTGAAAAAGCTATTTAATTATAGTTTACGGCTATGTTTAGGAAGATTTTGATTCTAAACTACGATGAAAAGGAAAATATAGTCCATACATTGATTACATTTAGGTAAATTGAGGTGTTTATAATAAAATTTTGTGAAATTTAGCCCAATACGCAAAACACTCTACAGTAAATTCTATCGCATATATATGTATTTTCTGTATATACCTAATTTGTATGCCAGTAGCGAAGATGATAAACTAAAATCTAAGATATATTATACATTTTTCATAAGTTATGAGTCAATAACTTGTAATTTGATTTTTACAGTTATATTTCAATAGCTTTTTGGGAAATTACGTAATAGATCGGAACCGTCTATGCCTAAAACGTGTTGTGAAATCAAACCGAAAGGCTTCCTTTAGAGGCGGTTTCAGGAGAATTTTGATCGTCTACGACTAATGATGCAAGTGATCGTACCGTCCGGCGGAAGATCGTGGCACTTGGTTTTCATGGCCGAGCTGCAGTTCACAAGCCAAATATCACGCATCTGAATAAGATCCGTCGATTAAAGTGGTTCAAAGAACGACGGCACTGGTCAGTAGAAAAATGGAAAAACATCCTATGGAGCGATGAATCACGCTAGCAGTTTTGGCAGTCCAATGGACGTGTGTGTGTGCGGCGAGTGCCTGGCGAACGATATTTACAGGACTGTTTCGTACCCAGAGTGAAATTTGGCGGAGGTGGGATCCTGTTGTTTTAATTTCTGGGAGTATGAATGCCGAAGCCTACAAAACAATTCTGGACAATTCAGCGCTACCGATATTATGGCAACACTTTGGTCTTGTTCCATACCTGTTTCAGCATGACAATGCTCCATGTCAGACAACAGGTGTTGTTAAGACGTGGTTTGAAGAAATTGGTGTGGAAAAGCTTCCCTGGCTAGCTCAAAGTCCAGACCTCAACACTTTGGAACACCTTTGGGATGAGTTAGAGCGCCGATTTAGAGCCAGTCCAACTCGGCCAAAAACACCACAGAACTGTTTGCTACTCTACAGGATGTATGGAGCAAGATTCCTCCAGAAACGTATCGAAAACTAGTAGAAAGTTTTATCTCAAAGATTTGCAGCAGTTAATGTGGCGAAGGGTGGCCCTACACGATACTAAAGTTATGCTGAATCCCCTTTAAATTCATAGTATGAGGGGCAATAACATCGCAGTTTAAAAATTAAGAGGGGGAGGGGTGGCTAAATAAGTTTCAAACTCAGTTTTTTTCAAAATAACTGCGAAACTAAGAAAATCAATTAATAATAGAGCTTCTCATTAATAAGCAAATATGTAGATTAATTAATAATTAATTTTATTGAAAATTCAAAATGTGTTTGCGCATTATTTCAAAGCATTATTTCATTTTTATTTTCATTTAATTAAGAATTAAATTCAGTTTTAAGATGTTTTGAAATATTACATCAGGGTACAAAATATATATTTCATTAATAATACTGAAAAAAATAAGAAAAAACTAATAACAAATGAAAATACACTTACAAATTTTGGCATCATAACATAAAGTAAGTGCGCTTCGCTAAAGTTGCGTTGAAAATGGATTCAGCATCTACTCCCTCTCTCCCCCCTCTTACCCTTAAGCAGCACAAATGTCTAACAAATACAATGATATGGATTTTCGAAGAATATCCACCCCCCCCCCCCCCCCCCCGATTTCCTACGGTCCTAATGACAGGACTACCAATAGCGATTATTTTTATATTCTATTTTCACTATTCTTTTCAAAAAATAAATTTTGTATTATGTTTCTCTTATGTTAAAGCGCATGTGAAAAATTTTTATTTTGAAAAAGTGGTACGAGAAAAAATTAAAAAGTAGTCGCCAGTGTCAGCTCTGTAATAAATTGTCTTGTGACGAATCGCCATGTACATGCTGGTTTTCCAAGAAAAACTAAAGTGTCAATAAACAATGAAAAATAGCATACATATTAAGATATCTGACTACATTTAAAATGCGATTTTTGTCTAAAATTTTCGTTTTCTTTGTATTACATTTTATTAAAGCCCTCATTTTTACCTTTCCAAATCTGCGCTTACGTTTATTGTACTAATAAACGTAAAATAAAAATAAAACCTAAGTTATCAGAATTTAAAAACTACTTGATAGTGAATGAAACCGGAAGTGCCAAACGTTTCAACGTTAACTTTTTTTCCTTCGTGCAAAAACTGCCATTAAAACAAAACAAAAAAACAAAACAAAAAAAAAAAAAAAAAAAAAAAGACCTTGATCGATAACTACAGTAAAATTCCAATTCACATAACTGTTAAGTATAAATGTTAAATAAAGTTTAAAATAGTTAAGTAAATATTTCTGTTAAATAAATGTATTTTATGGAAAATACACTTTTCTGTGAAAATTCCATACGCAAAACGCTTTTCTCAAAAAGCTATTGAAATATCACTATAAAAATCAAACTGGAAGTTATTGACTCATAACTTATGAAAATGTATAATATATCTGTATAATATAAATATATCTGTATAATAAAATGTATAATATAAATGTATAAATATACGTTATACACAAAATACATACGTGTATATGCGATAGAATTTACTGTAGAGTGTTTTGCGTATTGGGCTAAATTTCACAAAATTTTATTATAAACACCTCAATTTACCTAAATGTAATCAATGTATGGACTATATTTTCCTTTTCATCGTAGTTTAGAATCAAAATCTTCCTAAACATAGCCGTAAACTATAATTAAATAGCTTTTTCAAAAAACTTTTTCCGAATGCTTTCAAATAACTTAAAAATAACAATTTGTGGACAATCCCTTATCATTCATCGAGTTTTAGTGAGAAACTAAAAAGCAGCTCACTCTAACGCCGATATCTCTCTGAATTTTTGCAATATTTGACTGATTTTTTTTATTAAGTTGCTCCAGAGAGTTGACTACTAAATTATGCAAAAAGTTCCTTGATATCGTTCGCGCATGCGCAGATAAAAAATATTTCATACAACTACCCATATTTCCTTAAATATTTAATATATTTATATTCCAATAGCACTATGTTATTGATTCTACATTTTGTCAATTGTTCTGGAATTGGCGTTAAATTTGGTTAAAAACGCTGTGTGTTATAAGCAAAAAACATGCAAGAATTTTTTTAATTTTTTAAAAAAATCGCTATATCTCTATTAATATACATGCTATTCTTACACAAATGAATGCACATATTATACAATGTCTGCCTATGTATATTCTGTAGCGACAGATCATTTCGTGCATTTTATTTTTCAGGGTGATAAGTATTATTTTTTTTCTTTAATTTTTGGTTGGTCCCTTAATTGTCCTCCTTATCAAATCGACGTTGAAAAATATGAAGTCAAACCTGTTCTTTTTAATCCTAAAATTCCAAAATAATCTGATATGTATATTTTTAAATATTTGAAAAAATGTCTAAAACTGAAAGTTCCCATCATTTATGGCATTATAGTGTATATGGAAACGATTCGGAGTAGGTTTAACAGTGCATTAATCAGTTTTGTCAACGCCCTTGTAACCTTGTAACGCCTTGTAACAGTTTTTCCGATGCTATCAATTCTCGAGTAAATATGTTCATGATCAAACAAGAGCGAAAAATCATGCGCCAAGTATAGATTATGAAACATTTTCCAACACATCCAGAATATTGTAACGAAACTTCACTGTTAAATAAGGTGAAAGAAGTTATGTAAGTAAATAGTTTAGAAAACATATAACAAATTGAAAAATAATTAAAAAAAAAAATATCTTTCATTGTTAAAAAAAAGTAGTCGAATTATTTTGTGCAGCCCTATATTAAGATCAAGAAAATTAATTTCATTATTTATATATCATTATATAGTTATTATATATTATTATTTTATATTATTATTTAGATGTATAGATTTGGATATATATACTACATAGTATGATAAATTTAGTTCAGTCAGAAAATTCTCATTTCACAATGTTCGCGAATCGATAGAAATGCAATCGAAATCATTTGTGCAGCCTGTAAATTATCTAAAGAACTTTGTACACGCTACATAGACTGTAATTATCGCAAATATACTGTAAGCGATATATTTTTGTGTCCCTGTAAATGAACTATAAATACCACACTTTTAAGCCAGCAATTTATTGTGCACCTCAGTAATGCATATACTTTTCATTATGTTTGAAATAGTGAAACATCATTAAATTACACTGCAAACGATTTTTTTTAACGTAGAACAATGTGTAACATAATTTTTTGTTTGATCCTGTAAATGAATAAGAAATGCTTTGTACTCCATATTCTACAAAAAGCATGTTTCAATGCGCTTCACAATTATATATTAATTTCATCATGTTTCAAATAGCGTAGCATCATCAAAATGCACTTGAAACAATTATTTCCCGTTGACTATAATGCAACGGAATACTTTTGACTTTCCCTGTACAAAAACTATAAGTGCTACAAACTTAATTTTCAATGAGGAACATGCTGTAGTAAACGACAATAACATAAAAGAAATTCAGGGCAATCCGAGTATATTTACGCGAGTTAGAGCAGGGACAAACGACGGCAGACAAACCGAAATCATAAACACTTTTCAACTAGGTTGGAAAGTGTTAAAACCATGTTCAACATATAAAAATGTTAAATTAACAGAGTAAAAGTAAACTTTATTTTGTTAGTCTTGCATGTATAAATTCTGTTATGCAGTTGCCAAGTTTTACATGAGAATGAATGTCTTCCGAAATACCGATATTTTGACTTGATACCGTGATGATGATTATGGCGGAGGCAGGGTTGTAAGCAAAAGGTTTCATCATATTAAAGTTAGATTTCGAGTCGTTGGGCCGTGTATCAGAAGAACATTTGCAGATTTTAAATAACGTAGTGAATTCAATAACTCAGAAATCCGTTACCTGTACATAGAAACACTCTTTGAAGAAAAATGATCAGAAAAGTCCAAAGGAAAAATGTTATCTTCTTTATTGTTGTTTCAAAATCCAGTATTATTGTAGATAAATCAAGACAATACAAGTCAAGTGTGTACTATGCAAAAATTTAGTTTGACTTAAAAACGCAAACCAAAGTTTAAAACGCAATTCCAGCATTTATCGCTCATTAACAGTACCATAACCGACTTCTTTTGTTTGTCCCTGTGAATGACCAATAAATTCAATGCGCACCATTTTTTTCAACAAGCAATATAGTGCATCTCAGTAATCCATATAAATTTCATTATGCTTGATAGAGTGTAACATCATTAAAATATACTGCAAATGATTCGTTCCAATAGATCATTATATAACATAATTATTTGTGTGACCCTGTAAATGAATAATAAATGTTTTGCACCCAATATTCTACAGAAACCATATTTTAATGTCTTTCATAAATCCATATAAATTTCGTAATGTTTGAAATTGTGTAACATCACCAAATTTTACTTGAAACGATTTTCCCCACTCTCCATAGTGTAACAGAATACTTTTGACTGTCCCTGTAAACGAACTATAATTTTTATACACATCATTTTCAATAGCGATCGTGATATAGAAAACATGAGTAATATATAAAAATTACAGATCAATCCGAGTATATTTACGAGAGTTAGAGCACGCTCAGACGGACAGACAAACTGGTGTCATAAACACTTTTTAACCACATTGGAATTGAATGAAGAATATTATTTTTAGTTAAAACACTGGACTCTCATGCATTATTTTAAATTAATTTTGAATGATTATAATTTAAAAAAAATCCCTATATGTAAAACCAAAGAACTAAAAATAATTCGTAATCAGAGGGTTTGGAAAATAAAGAAAAAAAACTTTGAGGTAGTTTTAATTTACCATTTAAAAAATGCCTCTGGCCTGTTTTGATTCTAACAGCAATTTAACTTTCTTCAAGATACAGCTTCAGGACCTTTATTTACAGCCTTATCGTTATTGCTTTAGTTTTTAAGTTGTCACATTATATAATGCCTTATTAAATTTTTTAAAAATGATTGTTCTTTCATTGAAAAAATTGTTGTAGGAAATAAAATTTTAACTGTTTAATATTTTTTTTTCTTTTTAATTAAGCTTTTCTGTAAAATTTTAAATTTTTGTAGGAAAGTATTAGCCTCTTTCAGACCCCACTTTTGACTACCGAAGCATAAACATTTGGCAAATCAGCAAAGATTCTCTGTAAAAATTTTAAAATTCGAATTTTCATTATTATGTGCAGTAAGAATATACAGGAAAGACCACGAAAAGACTCCCTGATAATTAAAATTAAATAACTCGGAAGAGGAGATCGATAGAAGAATGAAACAAGTATTATGTTTATTTTGAAAGCCGTAAAAATCCGATACAGAAGTTAAAAAAATTAGTTACAAATTTTGTCGATAGATGGCGCCGTATGCTGTAGTTGCAGTACAGAATACCAGAAATAGGCTGCAAACTGTCCTTTGCATGCAGAGTTTGCAATGACATCACAACTGATTCAAAATGTGCTTTTTTTGCATCATTAAGATGGCCCAAAAGAAGAATGAAACTTTCAGTCACCCTGTTTGTAACATTGTAACCTTCAATCACCTCTCTTTCATTCTTCGTTTGCGCAGTCTTAGTGATTCAAAAAGTGCACATTTTGAATCGATTGTGATGTCATTGCAACCTTTGCTTACAAAGGACAGTTTGCAGCCTATTTCTTGGAGTCTGCACCGAGACTACGAAGCACAGTGCAACTTGTCGACAAAATTTCTAAGTAATTTTTAAATTTCTGTATCAGATTTTTACGGCTTTTTAAATAAATATCTACTTGTTTCATTCTTCTATCGATCTCCTTTTCCGAGTTATTTAATTTCAAAATCAGGGAGTCCTTTCGTGGACACCCTGTATGTTGTTTACTTATTGCAGGTCATGCTGTTTACGCATACCTATCTGATTGTGCCAGTTTTTTCTTGGAACTTCATTTCATTAACAGCTCTTGCCAAAAGACTAGTTCGTAAACTAATTATTTTTAAAACGAATTATTATTAAATTTTAGAAGCACATCACTGCAATGGTTTAACCTCACTCACGTAAAATATATTTTTAAAGAATCAACTTATTTCCCCTATAAAGATCACTTAATTCAATCCATTTTCCATAGCAAGAAAAATGTCCAATAGTAGTTCATGTTCTTTAACACTCTGCCATGTGTCACTTGTGATATGTTCCGCTGCTCACAAAACCCAAAATTTTCTTTACAAAGTATTTTGCAGACAAATAAAAAAAATTACCAGCAATTTACTTTAATATAATTTACAAAAGTTGATATAAGCTTCCACACGACAGGACTTACATTTTGATGATCAAATTAAGTTTTTGTATAAAAATATTACATTTGGTCTTTAGTTTTTCAATTTAACAACAGATATGAAGCTTGAGATTTCAGTTTATTTTTATTAAATTTTTCAAGTATGTTCATTTAGATGAAACATCTAGAGGCGCTGCTTGTACCGATGCACTTGTGTGTACCGCAAACTTCACACACACTACGTGCAGGCCCTGTATATATTTATATATATGCATAATATAATTCAAATATTTTCAATGATAATTGCTGCTTTACATGTGCAAAAGCAGCTCATAAGATATGCAACAAAAATATAATTCATCAAAATATGAAATTTTTAATTCAATAAACATTTCTAAGAAGGTGTACATAAAAAATTCCATAACAATTATCTATAAATATTTAAAACAATAATGGAATCGAAAAAAGAGGCAGACTTGGTTTGTGAAATTAAGAAGCTAGGATACGGAATTGCTTTTCTTTTTGTTTCTACCAGGCAGAGGACTACTGTTGTAAGTAATTTGTAAGATACGTGTGTACATTTCACTTTTTTTGTAGGTATGGACGGAGGCCGGCTGTCTTGAATTCATTTTTATTTTATTTTATTTGACTTTAAAGTTTAATTTATATACATTCGTCCAATTTTAACTTACGTGGCTATCATGTTTTATGTGATTGTTTAAAGCTTTGTTGAGTTTGGTTTATGTTAAAGTAGTTGCTATTTTTACATTTTAATTTGCGCGTTTTGTATTATGCTTTTAATTTGTTTTCTAATAAAGTAATTTAATTGCTTTTAATTTGGTTTCTAATAAAGCAATTTAATTGCTTTTAATTTGGTTTCTAATAAAGTAATTTAGCTTTTAAAATTATTTTGAATATAAGGCTAGCTCGTATTTCGAAACTTAATATATGAGTTTACTTAATTACAAGTTTTTATAGTGAGAGGGGGGGGGGGTTAGTTCTGTTTGTCCGTCCACTGAAGAAAAACAGACAACTTTTTGCCTGTGTAGTTTTAATATTTTATTGTTTTAAATGTTTATACTTACTTTAAAATGTTTAATGAATTAAAAATTTCATATTTTGTAAAAAAAAAAAAAGAAAAAGAAAAAAAATATATATATATAGTTGTATAAATTATTGCTTTGCAGTACACGTATTCATGAGCAAACTAATGTTCAATATCGTTCGCGTAATATTGACATAATTATAAGGTCTTTTTTTTTATTACGTAATGTCAAAGAGGAATTTAAGCATATTGTGAATGTTTACATAATGCAATAAAAGTGAATAAATTAATAATATTTATTTAGTAGACAAAATTCCTTTGTGCAACAATCTTTTCCAAAATATTTCTTTGAAAAATTTGCAGCTGCAGGCTTCAGCTTATTTAGCTCATTGAGAAATCTGCCAACGATTGGTTAGATAAATCAGTTTGTACTCACACATTAGAAAAAATTATAAAGTCATCGTCCTTTATTTTTAAATATAATCTCGGAAATTATTCCACATTCTTTAAATATGCATCCACAAAATAACTATCTCAAATAGGAAATGTATAATTTATATGAAATTTACCATTGTGTCTAACAAGAAGGGAAATGGCTAATTCAATAATTTACAAAAATTGCTTTAAAAGTATTTAAACAAACAGATAAATTTGAAGTTTCAGATAACATGTTTGTTAAATACATTATAATAATGCACTCATTTACATATTCATGTAATGGAGGCATAACACAAATGTTTAATCAAAACATAAGCATGGCATTATCAGAAAATTAATCCCTAGAATTTAAATCATAGTGTATTCAACATGGAGTTTAAGCACGGTGTACAATAATAGTTGATGAAAATGAGATATATTGATTAAGCAATCTTAGGTTATGCTAGAACTTTACAAAGAGACCATTAAGTGTAAAGCATCTGGGAAGTAAAATGGCAAATTTAAAGTTGCAATTCAGCAGAATTGAAAACTGCTAACGGTTTCCTTATCCGGAGAAATAGCGTTTAAACATGTATCCAGATAAAAGTGAGATTACTTTCAAAGATCTAATTACCATAAAGAGAAAGCAGCCACAGATTTTTATGTAGGTAGGGTCATTTGTTAGATTTATAAACTGTCTTTATTCATCGAAGATATATAGATGTAGAGTTTCAGGTGGAAATTTTTGAAAGCTGCAAATAATTACTTTTACAAATTACTGGAATTTTTTAAAATTAATGTATAAGTTAAGTAAATTTCGATGTAAACATTATTATAGAAATGATTTCGATTTGTTTTAATGTCTTTTATGTTTTTTACATCTTTTATGGGATTTATATATTTTATATTTATATTTTTTATATTTATAAAATTTTTTATACAAATAGAAGCGATAGAACTAATATATCAATATGTATCACATACTTAGAAAATGAAATTAATTGAAAAATTTGAAGAAAAATTTTGTTTTTTTATAAAACAAGCACAAAACTATAGCAGGTGAGGAAAGTAAATTGCATAAAAGTAGAAATATCTAAAAAATTACATTTTTGAACCAAATGTTTTCTGTCAAAACAATTTTCTTTTCATTGACAGTTTTTTATTGAATTTTCAATGTATCATAAAATCTTAAAATAAACAGAAAGAATCACTAGTGGGAATTGGCTGTTTAAGCATAATTACCATTCAGAATAAAATGAAAAATTGATCATGATCAAATTTTCAAACCGCATTATGATACAAAGTAAAGAATGCTATCTTTCGGCTTCATTTCTTAAGCATTACTTATAAAAACTTCGGACTTTTAAAAGCAATCATTCTAAATTATAATATTATTCAATTCTACATAATGATATGCTGAGTTTAAATAGTGTGGAATTTCAGCTTCGCATTTTGTTTATTTGAAAATTTTATTTTATATTCTTTCTTTCAATATATATTTTTTTTCTTGAAAGACGCACTCATTTCCAAATGTATGATTTATAAGAAAAAAGTTTCCATAAATTATGTAAGTTAATCATTACCTTTTAAAAATTAGATATAGATTTCAAAAGATTTAATACATCATCTATCTTTTTAATTTTCAGGTTGATTCAATTTAAAATATTCCTGTTTACAAAACTGTGAAGAGAAAAATTAAGGACATAACGTCTCTATATTTGTAGAATATACGTACATTTCAAACAATTGGAAAAAGATTGATGTAATAAAAGTTTAATGCTTTTATGTTAGCCGTTTAGGCTCTAGAAGCCTTTGATGCTGCTACTGGGTGTCCAAAAATGCATTGACTGATTTAAAAATTAACTTAACTTGCAAACAGTGAAAGATATAATAGAAATTCTTGAAGGACAGTAATGTATGATGTCAGGAGTTTTTTGCGGCGATTCACGGTTTTAGTTTCAAATAACAGCGGTAGATGGCGCTGAAAACAATAGGAATATTGGACATTGAATAAAAATTGCGGATTATTCATTAAAGGGAAAATACACTTAAATTTATGTTCAGCATGGTTCTCTAAACGTATATAAAACGAACTTTTGATGATTTTAATAAAATTAAAAGTGTTAAATGCTGAAGAAAATAAATTGCGTTCTACTGCGTTCCATCTGCTTTGACACTTACATGGCGGACATTTCGTCCATGCCTAATCCCCCTCTTATGTAGGATCTCTATAGGCATTCAGTTGAGGCCAAAACTTAAATGTCCCAGCATTGATGCGAAAGAAGGAAGTTAAATATATGGCGCGCGTCTCATTCACAAATACATGGGCCCGATGGCCCAATTCTGAACATGATTGTATTTGTGAATGAGACCCACTTCATATATTTCCCCTCCTTATTTCGCATCATTGTTGGGAGTTTTTTGATTTTGCAAGGACTGTTATATTGCTCGCAGCGTCATCTATTGCTGGTAATTCAAACTAAAATCGGGAATCACAGTAAAAAATATTAATAAAAAAACCTCCTGATATTTTACATAACCCTCCTGCAAGATTTAAAAAATATATATGTCACTGTTTGCAAGTTATTGAATTTTAAAATCTGCCAGTTCATTGTAGGACACCCGGTATATTGGTCATGTGTGTTTTGTTGATGATAATATCCACAGATATGAGTGATCGAGAGTGAGTGTGAGTATAGTGTGTATTGATTGTGTGTTGATTACATAATGATACTTCAAATGATGGCATTACCGTTTTATATGCGTTATATGACAATGCTCACAGTGCCACATCCAATGTATCAATTATTGTATCAATCATTTAAAAAATATTTTCTTCAAAACCTGATATTAAGAATTAATTGTATCAGATGAAGAGGAAGAATTCTCATAAAAGATAGCATAGGATTACTGGTTTAAAATATATTTTCACATTAATGAACATTTAATGGATAGGAATTTACTCTAGGGTATAAAATATCAAAATATCAATTGAATATACAGATGGGGGAGAAAATAATACGAACACCTGTAAAAAATGATGCCACATTTCACACTTGCAGTATTGAAGCGCCACTTGGAATAGAAGACTGCCATCTTGTGAAAGGGAAAGTATCAGTCTTTCAACAACTGTCATTAGGTGTTCCATGCATGCGTAGTTTTCTTCTGAGAGACTCTGCAACGTCAGATCTGAATTACTTCCAAAGAGGCATGATTGTAGGTGCGCTTTAGCTGGAGTCTCTCTGTCGGAAACAGCAATACTTTTCAAGATGTCCAAAAATTAAGTTATCAACAATTTCATAGCATACATGAAAAACGGTAAGATTGTGTATTCAAAGTAGAACAGAGGGAGAAAGACAATGACTACAGAAAATGATAGAGAGGTGTTGAAGCGCATAGTGACCAGAAAACACAAGCAATCGCTTTCACAGATGACGTCCAAAATTAAAATTCATCCGCAGGGTCCCCTTTCAACCCAAACTGTAAACTGCTTGTGTTTATGGGCCACCATGTTAGTAGGCAATCAAAAATAATATATTATATGTAATATATATATATATATATATATATATATATATATATATATATGTTAGAGTTTTCAATTAAAAAAATAGTTTTCTCCTATGTTCTGTAATTCGGAAAGCCCGAGTTGGATCCCCTAATAAATCTTAATACCGAAATATCATGAAAAGCAAAATGAAATGAAAATTATTTGTATGAAAATATGCTTATATACATTTTATACAATATATTACATATTTTTTATACAACTATATTGTTATTTTATACATTTTTTCAAAGAGAAAGTTCCTTTGTTTATGTTATTTGCAATAGATAGCGCCAAAACAATATTTAAAAAGGAAGCGTGTACTGGATCGTTCACCGCAAAGCCTCCCTGTGAAAGCAGTTACCGTTATTTCTGAAAAAAGTGTTTATAGAAAAAAAATGTTTACAGAATTGTTGATATACACGTTTTATATGAAAATTTGCTGAACAGACATGACATGAGTTAGAAGAAATTATCATTTAGTTGTTATGTGTTAGCATATGTTTTTCATTAAGCCTAACATGGCGTTTAGCTACGCTCGGGTTCGCAGCTCCTACTCGGTTCGTTCTGGAATGATTACCTACACTTTCCTACACTTGGATTTGCCGATAGATGGCTGCTAAAATAGTTTTTGAAGATTTTAAGCAGAGTTAAAACATTTAAAGACTTTAATATGCCTTTACAAATATTTTAAGAGCAGAATCTGATGATAACCTGTATTTTTTTAATGATGCGTTCAAAAAGTCATTCGTTTGCAATTTATTTGAATTTGTGATTCTGGATGGCAAACAGTGTTCGTTTGTTTATATTTGATAATCCGATGTTTAATCTGGATTTTTAATTTAGAACTTAAAACATTATAAATGGAAATGATATACACGTTTATAGGAAAATAGGCTGAACAGGCATGATTTCAAGTAGAAGAAATTATCATTTAGCTGTCATATGTTAGCATATGTTTTTCATTAAGCTAACATGGCGTTTAGTTACGGTCGATTCGCAGACCAAAGTGCTCACACCTGGCATAGTTACCAACACTCTCTTGCACTTGCATTTTATTATAAGTAGATTAATATCCATGTAAGCATACATATCAGAAAAATGTTTTATTTATAAGTATCTAAAATATCGAATATGTCATGTTTTAAGCAGTGTTTAATACTTCAACGTTATATTCATCATTTTTGTTTGCATTTTTATTGTTTCGGCAAAGTCATCAATAGAATTTAATGTGAAGAATATAATATCGCTCTGAATATTTATAGTCTTTCTTTCTTATATATTGCTTTTCATATCGGTGATTTAAACGTTATACTTTGGTGTTGTTCTTCTAATAGTTTGGCTTTTTATAGCTTAAGGTGCATTCTCTATTGTATTGTATTTACTAACAAACTCGTTCGTTGTTTACGATGTGCGTTTTCCCATAAAATTAAAAATAAAGGCTTGAACTTTTTTGAAGTAGTAATCTTTTATAAACGTAAAAAGGAACATATTCTAAAAATGACAATTTCAAGCAAAACCTTTTCATAAAATTTTATGTTTGAAGAATGGGGGGAATGGTTTATGTTTCAATAGCTTTCTGAATTTTGAGTGAGAGCTATTTATTACCCAATTTAAAATTTGACATTTAAAGATGAATATTTAAAATGCTGTAGCCCAATTTTCAATATAATTTTAGAAATGTATGTAACAGTACAAATTCTAAAAATATGTAATTCCTCGACAATTAGTTAAAAAGTGATTAATTAAAACATTTGCTATACGAACAGTTGATGAAGAGTACATAAATAACACATAACCGACCATACAACAATTGCATTATATTTCACTTATTTCAATAGTAAAAATCTTTCTTTTGAATAGATTATAAAATAAATAAATAAAATAAAGTGTAACCACTAAATTTTTTAGCAACTATTTTGCTTCCGCGTTAGTAGATAATAAATAGCGGTTCTGCGCCAGCTGTGGGTGCTGTGGTGACCTTCTGTGCTCTGTGAAGGTCACCGGAAGGGACAGGTGTTGACACCGGAAGTGGCAGGTGTGGATAACAGGCATGTTGAGACAGGAAGTGAACAGGAAGTGTAGACAGGAAGTTTAACCGGAAATGTGACAGGATGTGAATGCGATAAGGGAGAGAGGGGGAAGGGCTTATTTTTGTGGGGGGCTTAATTTTTTTTGTTGGTTTTAATCCTTCTAGTCGAGTGGAGTTGAGTTGTAGGAATCCTGCTATCAGAATGAATTTAGTTTGAAAGTAATATTAGCAAAATGTTCGATTTTTTTTTTTTTTTTTTTTTTTCTCACCTGAAATAAAAATTTTATTTGCTAACTAACACCTAATATAAAAATGGAAATCTTTCTGACTTTGTTTTACTTTATAAAAGTTTAACGTGAAATTTATTTTTAGACTGGAAACGCGACAGGAAATAAGATCGGAAACGGGATTAGACATGCTTTTTCCAAAAAGGGTTTTCAGGAAGCAGTAAACATGTTTTAGGAACATGTTTGGGAGCTTGTTGGAACAGGACAGGTGGTTTGTGAGACCGGAAGTAATTAAGATGAGAGAGATAAAGAAGGTGCATGATTAGACATATAGATTTTGTTCTTTGTAGAGGGTGAAATTTTGTTTTATTTTTTATTTAAAGTGTTTTCATTTTTTTTTTAATTTAATTTATTTAAAGTGTTTCAAATTATTTTTTATATTTTTTTTTGTAGTGTTTTACGTATTATTTTAATTTTTAGTGACATTAGAACCTGCAATTTCTGTATCACACATGTCTTATCTTAGGTCACCAAGAATGTGTGTGTGTTGTTATCTCTTTAAATGCGAGAGATGGTTACTTCAGACCTGCGTTGAGATATCTTTATCATAGTTTTAATGAACTGCAGGAAATTGTCTTTAGCTATTGAGTAATTCGCGAGTTTTGGTTTAATATGAATGCTATTACATCTGTTTGTTTAATTTACAAGCACATTTCTCTTACAACACTCTGTCAACAGATCACTTCAATATTCGAAATAATAATTTAGAGGGAAAATTTTTACTTTCTATACGAAATTTTATTTATAGAGATTGACGAAGATAGTATGCCTAATTCTTTCTTGTACATTTCTTGTACAACATTATATTCGAAATAGAGTTTTGTTACCAAAAATAACGTGTTTATACATTTTAAAAACGAAAGCAAAGTGATTTTCAAAAATGTAAATATAAGCTATACACCCACGCATTTTTGTTATTGAATTAAATTACAAGGTTTAATATTGTATTCAGCGTAATATTTTCTTATAAAAGCCGTTTCACAAACTTGTATACTAAAAGTAATGTGCCATTTTTAGGAGAAAAAATTAATTCAAGTCATTGAGACTAATCCTTTATGGGGGAAAAATTTGTCATACTTCTTTGTGTTACATTACATCTTCCGTTTTTTAAGTTTACAAATTTGTGGACTAACTTAAATAATCGTTTTTAGGATACTTAAACAATATATATATACTTTTTAATTATATAATTTTTTTTAATTGACTTGTAATATAGCTTTTTTTTTCTTAAAAGGGTACTGTAGAATAACTTATGTCACAAATACTACATCCTTCTTTAGTTAAATATGTTTCACTTAAGACATGACAAAGTGTCTTAGAAACATTTCATTTTGGAGTTAAGTGATTAAAGAAGAAAAATATTATTTATATAAACACAACACATAAGACCAGTGACTGAGAGGTTCTGGTTTTAAAGCTACTAGACGTTTGGGTTTAAACTTCTCTCGCGCTCGTCGACCTAACCGTTCGGAGTTTTCTTCGAACCTTGTCAATACGAGTTAGGAGCCCTTAGAATGACCCCTAGAGTGACCTATATCCCAAGCATAGATAATCGGTTTTAACAAATAACCAACCATCCACAACACATAAGACATTTTAGATCATTACATAAGACATTTTAGATTATTACATTTAGTTAAGAAGTGATTTGACGTGCAAAATATTATTTATAAAATCATACAATAAGAGAATTTTAAAGATTTTTTCCTTTTAAATGAACAATTTTTAGTGACTATTTAACTTATTAAAGAGAGCGGGTATTTTGTTTAGAATTATACGATTAAAATAAATTTTCAATAGATTTGACTTTATACAACCAACATTTTTAAAAAAGGGAATGGAATCTAGTTTTTATAAATTAACGTTTTTCAATTTTACAAATACTTCACACCCCGTCTTTTTCCCCCCTCTTTTAGTAGACTTTACATACATAAGACATAAAAAGCGTTTTAGAATACATCATTTAGAAATTAAGTGGTTTGATAAATAAAATATTATTTATAAAAGCAATAGATACGAGAGTAATAAGGATTTTTACTTACATATGTACGAACTTCTGATAGGTAAGACTTTCTAAATCATTGTGCAAGAATTAAGTGGTTATTGAACTTATAACATTATAGGATGAAATAATCACGTGACGTATTTTTAAACCAATAAAATGTCAGTATTTTCAAACAAATAAAAAGTTAGTATTTTTACACGAGCGCCCTCTATCATTATATAAATTTCAATGAAACGAGTTCATAACATTCTACTGTGACCTGATATCGTTGTAATAGGTTGTATTTTTCATTTAAGTTATTGTGGAACGAGTTATGAATTCTTATGTTGGTGATGTAACCAACTTGGAGTGTCAACACTCATCACCAGAGTTAAATAATCAAGAGATGGATTCTACACTTTTATCCAAAGAAGGACTCGTTTCGAATTATGAAGTGAAACTCACCTCATCAGGACTAAAGAAACAGAAGTTACCCCATGTGCGTAAGATGTGTAACACAGCATTTCCTCGAAAAGTTAACTTAGTGTTTCATATGAAAAGTCATCTAAAGGAAAAATATTTTTGCTGTGAGGTGTGTGCTGAAGTTTTTTCACAAAAGAGTGATTTACGTAATCATCAAAAGATTCACAAATTGCCCAAACAATACAAGTGTAGTGATTGCAACGAGATATTTTCAAGAATGTCTGACTTATTAATACACAAGAAGACCCATAAGATTCGTAAACAATATTCATGTGCAAAGTGTTGTGAAATATTTAAGTGTGAATCGGATTTTTTACAACATTGTGATACTTTTCATAAAGTTTTACCTAACATTGCGAAATCACCCTGTTTAAAAGATTTGTTATTTGAACTTATAGTGAAGCTTATAGATTAGTTCGAACTTATAGTGAATTAAAAGACAAAATGATATGCAAAATGTATGAACTAGAATTAACAGACCAAAACATACATGTACATGCTGAGAATGCCTTTTTAAAGTTGTACAACGGCTTTGAAGATTTCACAGAACGAGTGTTTAATTGGACATTACGAAAAATTTTGAAATTAGAATTGATTACAGCTCAATATGACAGGCTTATTTGATTTGTATTATTTTAAATGATTAATAAATAGTTTGATTTCGAAAAAAAGTGTTTTCTTTAGCATACACTGTGTGACTTTTAAACTAATGTTGTGTATTTTGAATGTGTCAGACAAAACAGGAGTGTGTTGACATTTAAAAAAAAAAAGATTTTACATAATATAAAAGTTTTACAATAAAAATTGACTTACCTAAAGTTTTTTCAAGATAGTCACGATATCCTTTCCATTACAATTATTTTAAGGAAATAGAATTTAATTTTGTTGTGAATAACACTTTGTTGTTAACATCACGTGGTTTGTCTTATCATAACTATGAGATCCTAAGATCACTTCCTATTAACATGATAACGAAGAGTAAAAAAAAAAAATGACTAATGCAAGCCGATTTTCCTGCCTAAACTTGTTATCAGCTTGCATGAGTGACTCATCTTTACATGTGTGGATTTGTATGTTGAAAAAATGATTGCTATGTTTAACCCGTGTAGACGATTTTTATCCGGAAGCTGTTTGAACTACCAAATTTCAGATATCACACATTTTACTAGAACATTTAAATATTTTAATGTCTTTTCGCCCGCAAATTGGAAACTTAGGATTATCACCTTTACATCGAGACATGGAAGGTAGAAAAATAATAACTTTACACTTAGACAATATTTTAATTTAAGAAGAATTAGACTTAACACATTGTTAGAGTTTCTTTGAAAAATATCTAGTTGGTTGTAAATTTTAGAAAATTCGACCTAACGAAATTAACACACTTAAAAATATCTAGTTGGTTATACATTTTATAAAATAAGCAACAAATAAACATTTCGATACATTGACAAAAGAAAATAATTAAGTTTAAGTAAACTTTACACTTAGACAATATTTCAAACTAAGAAAAATAATAACTTTACACTTATATAATATTTTCAACTAAGGAAAATTAATAACTTTAAAAATCAGACTTAACACATTGTTAAAGTTTTTTTAAAACAACACAACATTTTCAAAGCAGTGGAAATAGTATACCTGAAAAAAATTCAACTTAGTGGAATTTAATAGTGAAATTTTTTAACCTCACTCATTTAAAAAATAAAACTTTGTAAATTTTTTCCATTTTTAAAATAAAACTTATTTAAAAAATAAATAAGCAACTATTAAACATTTTGAATGTCTTAGACAAAGTGTGAATAAATTTGTTGAAATTATATAAAACATGAAAAATTTCATTACTTTTAAAAGAAATTTTATTTTTGGTGAAATAAACTCGAGTATTTATTATATGTTACTTAAACTACATGAGAATTGATTGAAAATGTGTTACTTTTAATCACTCACAAGATAAGACATGATGTTACAATATACACATAGGAATGACATAGGAATTTCAGATGGGTTTTTCTCCCACACATGACGTCACTGATAACATATTTACTGATCAAGTCATACCTACCCTACATAGTTTAGGGTAGGCTTTTAAGCACGAAGTTTAGTTGAGATTTAAGATATTTGAGAAATATAAACTACAGCTTTGGCTACTTTTTGAAATTTCCCCCTACATAAGAAAAAGAACATAGAAAAATAAAATGAAAAGTCGTATTTGAATGGAATCAAATTATTATCCTTTCACTTAACAGCTGAATGCGTCGGTAATTACATCACAAAGGCACTGATAACAACTGATTGAATATATTGTGTTTCTTTTTTAAGGTTAAATTGATTTAATATTCAAGTTATTTCTTAATGATACACTTAAAAACAATAAACTTAATTAGCATTCAAAAAGCAAACGATCACATTATTGTGTAAAACAATCAAATGTTTTAAAAGTCACGAGTTAAAATTTGAAATGACTTAGAGTTTAAGTAGAATTTAGATGTGAACCTTTTAAAATGAAATAATAGTTTTTTGTATCGCCCTCTATCGGTGGGTAATAGAATTAAGAGATAATTAAAAGTTTTAACTTGAATTCGAGCCCACAACAAAAATTATTTTTCGGTTTTATAATTTAGGGTAGGTTTAACTGAGCAAGCCATGATATTTCAGTATTTATAGACGATTTAAGATATTCGATAAAGCAAATCATTTGAATTTTTAATTTAATTGAAGGGTTTACTGCTTAAAGTACTACAAAATGAGTACAACACGATGCATAGTTTTTTAATTAATTATATTTTTCGAAAGGTGACTTATTGATAAACTTAGGATTTATGTTTAAAGTGAATAAATTTGACATGTTAGGTTCACTTAATAACAGAGGGTTGAATAAGTTATTTTTAATAAAAATAAAGTTTACTAAAAGTTTTTAAAGTTAAAAAAATATAGTTTTAAAAAATTTAAAGTTTACAAAAAGTTTAAAAATCTTTAAGTAAATCAAAATTAACTTTTTAATTTTAACTATTGAAAGACTATAATCTAACTGTTTATCCTTGTAACCAACTGGTGCATATCAACTATATACTCTGTATCTGCATATGCGCAGAAAAACATAGACATTTAATCTAACTTGAGTTCGACTTTAAATTATTTGCCAACTTTTAAGTTTAATTACTATACACAACTCGATTACCTTTCCCACAAAACACCTTTCAGAAACAAAACAGAAATTAACACTTACCGAAAAACACGTCCACTTTGGGTGTTAGTCTTCACTCAACTAACGTTTCTCCCTTATCTTTGCTAGGGGGCGCTGCAATCGCCGCTAGAGGCGTTAGTAGTCTTCAGGTGTGTGATAAGAATAAACTTTAAATCCAACTTACACTCGCTCAGTCATTCTTGCTTCTCTCTACCTTGCTAACAACCGTTTGCTGCTGGCTCATTGTTTGGTTGTTTAAACTTGTTGAATGACGTCATCATGTGTTTGTCTAAACTTGTCCAGTCTTGTTTTTATGCAGTACGTCTATTTAGATGAGTCATCACTCGTTTATCTTGGTTGACTTGTCCAAACTTGTTTTTGTGTGGCATGTCTATTTGGGTGAGTCATCGTTCGCTTATCTTGCTTTACTTGTTTGAACTTGTCTAGTATCCACCACCTCATGTCTTTTGTCATAGCTTGAATATACTTTACACCAATCACTTAAATATAAAAGTCTTGTCACAACTTACTTAAACTTTGATAAAAATATTAATTATTTATAAATTTCATCAAATTCTTATTTTTCTGATACATTTACTATGTAATTTTCGTTCAAAAATATGGTAAAGCCCGATTTTAAATCGAAGTCTAAGATAAATTCCCCAAATTTGTAACATTTTAACACTAATAATAAATATTGTAAGCACCCAGTACATACAAGTTTTGTAAAAATAATATTACTTATAGCTAACTCGTTATGTCCCATGATACAAAACTTCAATATAACTAAAATCAGTGTTAAACGAAAATCTAATCACGTGTCTTTATATATTATTTTGAAATGCAAAGCATTATATCTAAACGAATGATATAAGGAGTAGTTAGAATAGTTCTTATATTTTTGTTAGTAAAAAAATTATACACATTATCTTACAAGGTTGCAATATTCAACACACGGTTCACCATATTTAAAAACGATTCACCATGATTTAAAAACTTAGTAACATATTTTAAATTTATAAATTTAAATTAAAACATATTTTTATAAATAAACAATTATAAATACTTAAGTATTTTTAATTTAAATTTATAAATTAAAAATATGTTACTAAGTTTTTAAATCATGGTGAATCGTTTTTAAATATGGTGAACCGTGTGTTGAATATTGCAACCTTGTAAGATAATGTGTATAATTTTTTTACTAACAAAAATATAAGAACTATTCTAACTACTCCTTATATCATTCGTTTAGATATAATGCTTTGCATTTCAAAATAATATATAAAGACACGTGATTAGATTTTCGTTTAACACTGATTTTAGTTATATTGAAGTTTTGTATCATGGGACATAACGAGTTAGCTATAAGTAATATTATTTTTACAAAACTTGTATGTACTGGGTGCTTACACTATTTATTATTAGTGTTAAAATGTTACAAATTTGGGGAATTTATCTTAGACTTCGATTTAAAATCGGGCTTTACCATATTTTTGAACGAAAATTACATAGTAAATGTATCAGAAAAATAAGAATTTGATGAAATTTATAAATAATTAATATTTTTATCAAAGTTTAAGTAAGTTGTGACAAGACTTTTATATTTAAGTGATTGGTGTAAAGTATATTCAAGCTATGACAAAAGACATGAGGTGGTGGATACTAGACAAGTTCAAACAAGTAAAGCAAGATAAGCGAACGATGACTCACCCAAATAGACATGCCACACAAAAACAAGTTTGGACAAGTCAACCAAGATAAACGAGTGATGACTCATCTAAATAGACGTACTGCATAAAAACAAGACTGGACAAGTTTAGACAAACACATGATGACGTCATTCAACAAGTTTAAACAACCAAACAATGAGCCAGCAGCAAACGGTTGTTAGCAAGGTAGAGAGAAGCAAGAATGACTGAGCGAGTGTAAGTTGGATTTAAAGTTTATTCTTATCACACACCTGAAGACTACTAACGCCTCTAGCGGCGATTGCAGCGCCCCCTAGCAAAGATAAGGGAGAAACGTTAGTTGAGTGAAGACTAACACCCAAAGTGGACGTGTTTTTCGGTAAGTGTTAATTTCTGTTTTGTTTCTGAAAGGTGTTTTGTGGGAAAGGTAATCGAGTTGTGTATAGTAATTAAACTTAAAAGTTGGCAAATAATTTAAAGTCGAACTCAAGTTAGATTAAATGTCTATGTTTTTCTGCGCATATGCAGATACAGAGTATATAGTTGATATGCACCAGTTGGTTACAAGGATAAACAGTTAGATTATAGTCTTTCAATAGTTAAAATTAAAAAGTTAATTTTGATTTACTTAAAGATTTTTAAACTTTTTGTAAACTTTAAATTTTTTAAAACTATATTTTTTTAACTTTAAAAACTTTTAGTAAACTTTATTTTTATTAAAAATAACTTATTCAACCCTCTGTTATTAAGTGAACCTAACATGTCAAATTTATTCACTTTAAACATAAATCCTAAGTTTATCAATAAGTCACCTTTCGAAAAATATAATTAATTAAAAAACTATGCATCGTGTTGTACTCATTTTGTAGTACTTTAAGCAGTAAACCCTTCAATTAAATTAAAAATTCAAATGATTTGCTTTATCGAATATCTTAAATCGTCTATAAATACTGAAATATCATGGCTTGCTCAGTTAAACCTACCCTAAATTATAAAACCGAAAAATAATTTTTGTTGTGGGCTCGAATTCAAGTTAAAACTTTTAATTATCTCTTAATTCTATTACCCACCGATAGAGGGCGATACAAAAAACTATTATTTCATTTTAAAAGGTTCACATCTAAATTCTACTTAAACTCTAAGTCATTTCAAATTTTAACTCGTGACTTTTAAAACATTTGATTGTTTTACACAATAATGTGATCGTTTGCTTTTTGAATGCTAATTAAGTTTATTGTTTTTAAGTGTATCATTAAGAAATAACTTGAATATTAAATCAATTTAACCTTAAAAAAGAAACACAATATATTCAATCAGTTGTTATCAGTGCCTTTGTGATGTAATTACCGACGCATTCAGCTGTTAAGTGAAAGGATAATAATTTGATTCCATTCAAATACGACTTTTCATTTTATTTTTCTATGTTCTTTTTCTTATGTAGGGGGAAATTTCAAAAAGTAGCCAAAGCTGTAGTTTATATTTCTCAAATATCTTAAATCTCAACTAAACTTCGTGCTTAAAAACCTACCCTAAACTATGTAGGGTAGGTATGACTTGATCAGTAAATATGTTATCAGTGACGTCATGTGTGGGAGAAAAACCCATCTGAAATTCCTATGTCATTCCTATGTGTATATTGTAACATCATGTCTTATCTTGTGAGTGATTAAAAGTAACACATTTTCAATCAATTCTCATGTAGTTTAAGTAACATATAATAAATACTCGAGTTTATTTCACCAAAAATAAAATTTCTTTTAAAAGTAATGAAATTTTTCATGTTTTATATAATTTCAACAAATTTATTCACACTTTGTCTAAGACATTCAAAATGTTTAATAGTTGCTTATTTATTTTTTAAATAAGTTTTATTTTAAAAATGGAAAAAATTTACAAAGTTTTATTTTTTAAATGAGTGAGGTTAAAAAATTTCACTATTAAATTCCACTAAGTTGAATTTTTTTCAGGTATACTATTTCCACTGCTTTGAAAATGTTGTGTTGTTTTAAAAAAACTTTAACAATGTGTTAAGTCTGATTTTTAAAGTTATTAATTTTCCTTAGTTGAAAATATTATATAAGTGTAAAGTTATTATTTTTCTTAGTTTGAAATATTGTCTAAGTGTAAAGTTTACTTAAACTTAATTATTTTTTTTGTCAATGTATCGAAATGTTTATTTGTTGCTTATTTTATAAAATGTATAACCAACTAGATATTTTTAAGTGTGTTAATTTCGTTAGGTCGAATTTTCTAAAATTTACAACCAACTAGATATTTTTCAAAGAAACTCTAACAATGTGTTAAGTCTAATTCTTCTTAAATTAAAATATTGTCTAAGTGTAAAGTTTACTTAAACTTAATTATTTTCTTTTGTCAATGTATCGAAATGTTTATTTGTTGCTTATTTTATAAAATGTATAACCAACTAGATATTTTTAAGTGTGTTAATTTCGTTAGGTCGAATTTTCTAAAATTTACAACCAACTAGATATTTTTCAAAGAAACTCTAACAATGTGTTAAGTCTAATTCTTCTTAAATTAAAATATTGTCTAAGTGTAAAGTTATTATTTTTCTACCTTCCATGTCTCGATGTAAAGGTGATAATCCTAAGTTTCCAATTTGCGGGCGAAAAGACATTAAAATATTTAAATGTTCTAGTAAAATGTGTGATATCTGAAATTTGGTAGTTCAAACAGCTTCCGGATAAAAATCGTCTACACGGGTTAAACATAGCAATCATTTTTTCAACATACAAATCCACACATGTAAAGATGAGTCACTCATGCAAGCTGATAACAAGTTTAGGCAGGAAAATCGGCTTGCATTAGTCATTTTTTTTTTTACTCTTCGTTATCATGTTAATAGGAAGTGATCTTAGGATCTCATAGTTATGATAAGACAAACCACGTGATGTTAGCAACAAAGTGTTATTCACAACAAAATTAAATTCTATTTCCTTAAAATAATTGTAATGGAAAGGATATCGTGACTATCTTGAAAAAACTTTAGGTAAGTCAATTTTTATTGTAAAACTTTTATATTATGTAAAATCTTTTTTTTTTAAATGTCAACACACTCCTGTTTTGTCTGACACATTCAAAATACACAACATTAGTTTAAAAGTCACACAGTGTATGCTAAAGAAAACACTTTTTTTCGAAATCAAACTATTTATTAATCATTTAAAATAATACAAATCAAATAAGCCTGTCATATTGAGCTGTAATCAATTCTAATTTCAAAATTTTTCGTAATGTCCAATTAAACACTCGTTCTGTGAAATCTTCAAAGCCGTTGTACAACTTTAAAAAGGCATTCTCAGCATGTACATGTATGTTTTGGTCTGTTAATTCTAGTTCATATATTTTGCATATCATTTTGTCTTTTAATTCACTATAAGTTCGAACTAATCTATAAGCTTCACTATAAGTTCAAATAACAAATCTTTTAAACAGGGTGATTTCGCAATGTTAGGTAAAACTTTATGAAAAGTATCACAATGTTGTAAAAAATCCGATTCACACTTAAATATTTCACAACACTTTGCACATGAATATTGTTTACGAATCTTATGGGTCTTCTTGTGTATTAATAAGTCAGACATTCTTGAAAATATCTCGTTGCAATCACTACACTTGTATTGTTTGGGCAATTTGTGAATCTTTTGATGATTACGTAAATCACTCTTTTGTGAAAAAACTTCAGCACACACCTCACAGCAAAAATATTTTTCCTTTAGATGACTTTTCATATGAAACACTTAGTTAACTTTTCGAGGAAATGCTGTGTTACACATCTTACGCACATGGGGTAACTTCTGTTTCTTTAGTCCTGATGAGGTGAGTTTCACTTCATAATTCAAAACGAGTCCTTCTTTGGATAAAAGTGTAGAATCCATCTCTTGATTATTTAACTCTGGTGATGAGTGTTGACACTCCAAGTTGGTTACATCACCAACATAAGAATTCATAACTCGTTCCACAATAACTTAAATGAAAAATACAACCTATTACAACGATATCAGGTCACAGTAGAATGTTATGAACTCGTTTCATTGAAATTTATATAATGATAGAGGGCGCTCGTGTAAAAATACTAACTTTTTATTTGTTTGAAAATACTGACATTTTATTGGTTTAAAAATACGTCACGTGATTATTTCATCCTATAATGTTATAAGTTCAATAACCACTTAATTCTTGCACAATGATTTAGAAAGTCTTACCTATCAGAAGTTCGTACATATGTAAGTAAAAATCCTTATTACTCTCGTATCTATTGCTTTTATAAATAATATTTTATTTATCAAACCACTTAATTTCTAAATGATGTATTCTAAAACGCTTTTTATGTCTTATGTATGTAAAGTCTACTAAAAGAGGGGGAAAAAAGACGGGGTGTGAAGTATTTGTAAAATTGAAAAACGTTAATTTATAAAAACTAGATTCCATTCCCTTTTTTTAAAATGTTGGTTGTATAAAGTCAAATCTATTGAAAATTTATTTTAATCGTATAACTCTAAACAAAATACCCGCTCTCTTTAATAAGTTAAATAGTCACTAAAAATTGTTCATTTAAAAGGAAAAAATCTTTAAAATTCTCTTATTGTATGATTTTATAAATAATATTTTGCATTTCAAATCACTTCTTAACTAAATGTAATAATCTAAAATGTCTTATGTAATGATCTAAAATGTCTTATGTGTTGTGGATGGTTGGTTATTTGTTAAAACCGATTATCTATGCTTGGGATATAGGTCACTCTAGGGGTCATTCTAAGGGCTCCTAACTCGTATTGACAAGGTTCGAAGAAAACTCCGAACGGTTAGGTCGACGAGCGCGAGAGAAGTTTAAACCCAAACGTCTAGTAGCTTTAAAACCAGAACCTCTCAGTCACTGGTCTTATGTGTTGTGTTTATATAAATAATATTTTTCTTCTTTAATCACTTAACTCCAAAATGAAATGTTTCTAAGACACTTTGTCATGTCTTAAGTGAAACATATTTAACTAAAGAAGGATGTAGTATTTGTGACATAAGTTATTCTACAGTACCCTTTTAAGAAAAAAAAAGCTATATTACAAGTCAATTAAAAAAAATTATATAATTAAAAAGTATATATATATTGTTTAAGTATCCTAAAAACGATTATTTAAGTTAGTCCACAAATTTGTAAACTTAAAAAACGGAAGATGTAATGTAACACAAAGAAGTATGACAAATTTTTCCCCCATAAAGGATTAGTCTCAATGACTTGAATTAATTTTTTCTCCTAAAAATGGCACATTACTTTTAGTATACAAGTTTGTGAAACGGCTTTTATAAGAAAATATTACGCTGAATACAATATTAAACCTTGTAATTTAATTCAATAACAAAAATGCGTGGGTGTATAGCTTATATTTACATTTTTGAAAATCACTTTGCTTTCGTTTTTAAAATGTATAAACACGTTATTTTTGGTAACAAAACTCTATTTCGAATATAATGTTGTACAAGAAATGTACAAGAAAGAATTAGGCATACTATCTTCGTCAATCTCTATAAATAAAATTTCGTATAGAAAGTAAAAATTTTCCCTCTAAATTATTATTTCGAATATTGAAGTGATCTGTTGACAGAGTGTTGTAAGAGAAATGTGCTTGTAAATTAAACAAACAGATGTAATAGCATTCATATTAAACCAAAACTCGCGAATTACTCAATAGCTAAAGACAATTTCCTGCAGTTCATTAAAACTATGATAAAGATATCTCAACGCAGGTCTGAAGTAACCATCTCTCGCATTTAAAGAGATAACAACACACACACATTCTTGGTGACCTAAGATAAGACATGTGTGATACAGAAATTGCAGGTTCTAATGTCACTAAAAATTAAAATAATACGTAAAACACTACAAAAAAAAATATAAAAAATAATTTGAAACGCTTTAAATAAATTAAATTAAAAAAAAAATGAAAACACTTTAAATAAAAAATAAAACAAAATTTCACCCTCTACAAAGAACAAAATCTATATGTCTAATCATGCACCTTCTTTATCTCTCTCATCTTAATTACTTCCGGTCTCACAAACCATCTGTCCTGTTCCAACAAGCTCCCAAACATGTTCCTAAAACATGTTTACTGCTTCCTGAAAACCCTTTTTGGAAAAAGCATGTCTAATCCCGTTTCCGATCTTATTTCCTGTCGCGTTTCCAGTCTAAAAATAAATTTCACGTTAAACTTTTATAAAGTAAAACAAAGTCAGAAAGATTTCCATTTTTATATTAGGTGTTAGTTAGCAAATAAAATTTTTATTTCAGGTGAAACAAAAAAAAAAAAAAATCGAACATTTTGCTAATATTACTTTCAAACTAAATTCATTCTGATAGCAGGATTCCTACAACTCAACTCCACTCGACTAGAAGGATTAAAACCAACAAAATAAATTAAGCCCCACACAAAAATAAGCCCTCCCCCCTCTCTCCCTTATCGCATTCACATCCTGTCACATTTCCGGTTAAACTTCCTGTCTACACTTCCTGTTCACTTCCTGTCTCAACATGCCTGTTATCCACACCTGCCACTTCCGGTGTCAACACCTGTCCCTTCCGGTGACCTTCACAGAGCACAGAAGGTCACCACAGCACCCACAGCTGGCGCAGAACCGCTATTTATTATCTACTCGCGTTTTATTCAGAACACTTTAAAAAGCGCCTGTTGAGATAATTTCAGCATAAAAATCGCATGTTTGTAACTTTAAAATCTTGCAAATACTACAAGTAACAGGATTTCTGAATTTTTTTTTCGGTTTCATTTAAGCAATGTGTTCATCTAGGGTGAAACTATATAATAGTTACATTTATTACTCCTTTTATTACCTCAAAATAAATAAATTAATTAATTATCCCCAAATAACTACATAGGCAAGAGAGATTGGGTACAAAGTGTATTAATAAAGAAATATGTGTTTTATTTATATTCTAACTATACCTAAGTTTTCCCATTACAAGTAAATTTACGTATTTTAAGAAATAAATAATTCTGTTCTGTGGAGTAATGATATTCTCTCCAAACTAAACGATTAATTTATAGAGAAATCGTGTAAAGCATTTTACTTTATGATTCGGAGATGGACAAAAAATATCTCCATTAAGAAAAAACAAACAAACTTCTCTCTACCAAAAGGGACTTCTGGCGAAGATCAGCAAGAACATCAACGTTTGGAAAAGACAAATATTCAAAAATACGCCAAATCATTCAAGTCAGGCAGGTTGTTTTACAGACGATCGAACTTAATAAGCTTAGATGGTGTGGGCATGTTGGCAGAATGAAAGAAAAGCGCCTTCCAAAAACCCATTTAGAATGGAGCCCGGAAGGAAGACGAAGGAGGGGTAGACCAAGAATGACTTAGAAAAATTCTATCGAAGAGTCATTAAAAGCTTCTAATTTAAGTGATGTTATTCCCTGGACAAAGAGAAAAGAAAAATAACTCTTAAAAACACTCTTATCGGTCAAGGAAACCGATTGCTTAATGGAAATACCTAATGTTGATGATAAAGAATTAAATTATATTATTTAGGGGTTTATTAATGAAAATTTATTAGTCTAAATCTAGGATAATCAGTATACACTGAATTCTACAACATACACTGATAAGCCCTTATTGACACCTTCTGCAGCTGTTTCGAGATCATTCTCATCATATGTCAGAGGTCTTTAACTTACATATGTGCTATGCATGCCTGGAAAAGATCGATACAATTTATTTGGATCTAGAATTAGACCGTATACCCAAATTACCCCACATTCTCAAAATTACAATTATATACTGATTATTGCCCTATAACATTAAATTTTTAAATTAAATTATTGTAAACAAATGCAATGTTATTAAAACATGAATAAAAATCTTTAGATTAGATGGTTTTGCAACAATGTGCTTTTGAACATTATGCTTATGCGCAAAGACTTAAATGAATCAATGTTTAAAGTAAACACCAGTTTTTTTTTTTTTTTTTACAGAAGAGTAACTTTGATTATTTAAAATATTAACACACTAAATCAATGAGAGATATGTTATAAATTAAATCATCCAAAATATAATGTTAAGTTTTATAAAATGAAAAAGAAATTTATACTCAAATTACCCCCATTATATTCAAATTACGCCGATAGGGGATACAAAGTAATCTAGGAACGTTAATTACTAAGTTAATTTAATTGAGTCAATATTTTATGTTTATCTGTTTACAGTTACTGCTTCCAATTAAAGGGTGTAAAACTAACAAAACTCAGAGGAAATGAAAAAAAGGCCCATGTAAAAAATGTTACAATAACATTACGATAGTTTTAAATTTTTGTTTAATAAATCATTATGAATTCCTTAAATTTAAGAACATGAAAACAGAAATCTCGCAATAAATATTATACTTCTGTCTATTCATTTCATTCAAGAAATTACAAAAGTTTTCCTTATTTAGCTTCGTGCTCTTAGCATAAAAAGAAATGTTTGGTTTTATTTTTGAATGTAGTATGTGTTCTGAAAATTTTTAAAAATGTTTTAACGAATAAATAAATATTACAGCCAGAAATACATTTCATATTTTCTTTATAAATCTTTAGAAATCAATAGTTCTTTAGATTTTCCATGACATTATTTAACTAGTATTTTGTGGCTATCACAGAGCTTTCTTCTATATAAATCAAATCCATTAAATGATTTAAATAGTACAAGAAATTTCATAGATTTAGAAAATAAAATTTTTACACAATGTATTCCCATATTTAGGATGCTAAGGGTGAAGTTTTATTGAATTTTAGGCATTTAATCGGATGATATAAGCATAGGATATTTTGAACAAATCATCGAATTTCGGCATTCCATTGTAGACAACCGCAACTGAAATTGAATGACAATCCATTCCTATCATGAGGACTCAACATTTGATGTTTCGTTGAATTATGCGTACATAAACTGGAGATGTATTTATCACATGCATCGAATATATCATTGATTTGTATCTTTTAGCACCCCCCTTTTAGGGGAATTTGCCCAAAAACTACTCAGTACCAGTTCACCTACTAAGTATAAAACTTCATATGCAATTTCATCCTATTCTACTCAGTAGTTCATGAGTTAGTGTCCCCACAAAATTTATGCCACATACAGACAGACAGACACAGAGACTCGCATACAGATATTTTCTAAAAACAGTCAAATCACACCAGGACCTTCTAAAACGTATAAATAAATCAGTCGAAGACAGGAAGCCAAATATTTTTATATGAATCCAATACATTCTTCTTGTATAAATAGATGAAAGTGAAAAGCGTTCATTCAATTACATAAAATGAAAATATGAATTGATAACATGGATTTGCATTTTGTGCTAATGCAATAAGTATGCGCTAAACATACATTAAAATACACACACACACACACACACACACACACACACACACACACATATATATATATATATATATATATATATATATATATATATATATATATATATATATATATATATATATATATATATATATTATTTTATACAATTTTGCTACCTTTTTATAACATATTTTAAAAGTACTGATAAAATATTAATTCACAAATCTGTTCTACCTATTAATGTACAAGCTGTATACAAAATCTAAGCTTCGCAGAAAAGTAAAGTAAGAAAAAATGCTTCTTTTAATTTAGTACCTTTTAATAAAATTCTAATTTGCTTTTCATAAAAAGAACTATGCTTTTAATAAGAAGAAAACTGCTCTTAGTTGAACTTTTCAAGAATCAAGTTAAAAGTAATATTGTCAAAGTGTTTAAATTAACGAAAGAATTGAATTATTGCCGTTTCCCTTTTCTTCATTTTTAACTTTTCATATCTTCAGGAAAATTAAATTAATGATAAAATTGTTAAGGGTAATTTTGTTTTTCTATTAAGTAAGATTTGAAAGTTTTTTTTTTCTGTTCTTTTCTATAACGAAATTCAATTATACTAAAATGAATATTCAGCGTAAAATAAGGGAAAAGTCGCCGAAATTTCTTATTAGTATTTAAACGAAAAAAATTCGCTAATGAAATATGCTTCCCTTTTTATTTAAATTCATTTTTTTATTTATTTTTTATTTAATGGTTTATACCCTGTTTAAAAATTGCAATATGTTACACTAAAAATTCCAATTAGTAAATTTTAAAGATAATATAAGTGGCATATAATACACTATAAAAAATACAGATGTTTCTTAATATATGAAAATATAATATATCTACGAACGGAGACATACAATAAGCTCTCTGAGCTACCCACAATTTCGAAAAGCATACTTTATCTTTAGAAACACCAGAAAAAATATTTTTTAAAGATTTAAAGTAACATTTATAAATCAAATTTTCTTTTGCTGCCAATGATTTTCGAAAACATTCCCGAGTAGTTTTTAAAGTGTATAAATCAGCTTTCTCCAACATGGTTATCAGTTTTTACGATGTTATTCCTTATCAATGAACCATTTTCAGCTGTGTAATTGAATTTATACATGCAAAAGTAACAACCTAATGTTAAAGTTAATGCTTTTAATTTATCATGTTTGTATGTAAAATAAGTTTGTTGACCATGGAAATGTTTACTTGAGAATGGAAAGTATCCTACAAACCGATATTCCGCGTTGAAAAAATGATTAATACACAATAAACACTACTCGGAAACGTTTCCGAAATTCGGTGCCAGAAAAAGTTTTTACAAATGCTTCTTTAAATATTTAAAACATATTGCTTTCTGAAGTTTTCGGAATTGTGGGTAACTTGAAAAAGTTTATTGTAAATTTTCTCCGTGATTATATTTTCTTAGATTAAGAAATAATTTGTCTGTTTTACAATGTACTGTCATGACAGCAATATGGTAAATTTAAATATACATATATGCTTTTCTGTTAAAGAAGCATTATACCTTTTATATCTACTGCAGTTCTTTTGTGTTCGGGTTGAGTATTGATGCGATTTGGCCATATTGTTCAGACAAGATCGTATTTTGCAGGATGAGCCGACGGAAATCTTCAATTTAATTTGATTACCAAAACGACAGAAAAAAAGACCCATAAAAATCTCTCTAAAAAAAAAAACAAAAAAAACTCGTAAAAATATCTCAAAAAAAAAAAAAAAATCTCCCTAATGTAAGACTTGGTAAATAGGAAAAGTCACTTTCACAGGGATATACCACTCACAACAACAAAGATTATAATCTCATAATATTTACAGGAAACAGATAATTGACTTCATGGACATTAGGGAGCGATGGTGGCGCTCAAAAGAAATACTTCACAGGAAATACACCGCTTACATAACAATGAACATCAAAATAAAATTAGTACTTTTCTTATGAAAAGTAAAATATTTCTTATCTTATTAGGTGTTTATAACTTAGAAAATATTAACATTAGAACAGTTTAAACTTCTGTTGCAACATGAATATTACACTAGTGGTGTAATCACCATTTCTTTAACGTCAGTCAAAAACATAGCAAAGGGCCTAGTGACTATCTCTGTAGATTTTCATGCCCTGGAGTGTTGATACAGTAAGTACGTGCTAGAGAAACCTGGCTTAAGGCATTGGGCCCAGCTCCCTTTTATGTATCTGGATGTCGAAGCTACTGGAGGACTCTGGCACGTCCTCAAGTGTTACGCGGTAGTTCCCTTTAAGGTAAGGGTCCTACAGTCGTATGTTGGGGCAGCGACTATGTCGTCAATATCTTGGGTGGGGGTGATGCGCAATGGTGGTATTGCCCCTACCGACCAGGATTCATTCTGGTAGTGCTCGTTAAAATTTACTCAAAACTTGGATACGGCTGTGCTCAGTTTTAACGCTGCAGTCAGTAAACTTGTATGTGTCAGTGGGCTTTCATTTGGCTTTTCATCTTCCAACTTACCCGATCTGTTTTGTATTCGAATTGGGCCCCGGCACGACAGCTTCTTATAATCGACGTTCTAGTATATAATGTACGGATTTGAAACGATCACATAATATAAATACACACTATAAGAATACATTCTACAAAATATGTACAAATGTATTCATACAATCTAATGAAATTGTGATAAAATATCTGATATGAATATACATTCTTTAAGCTAAAAGTTTATCAACGTTTTATGGAAATAAAAAAGTAGCAGGTGGAACTAAGGCTTCAAAAATGCCCTTTATCAATTGTATTTGACTATATAAACATAAGAGTACGCGATACGGGTCATGAAGATTTTAAGAAACACTTTACAGAAAACATTTTTTACTTATATGGGAAAAATTAAAATTATTTATTTTTTATAAAATAAAAAGAAATTTCTAAAAAATATATTTTTTTAAAACTTGCTTTATCGATTCTTAAAATAAGTAACATACTAGTACACATAATATTTGTAAATAATAAAACCATTTATTTGTGCATTTAATAAATTCATAAAATGAATATGAACATATAATAAAGAATCTCCAGTCTTACAATCTCGGGATGTTGCATAACGAATTAAAACACTCTTTAGAATCAGCAGCCGTTTGGAAATGTGAGATATTAATTAAATGGCCTGGGTAATAAAATCATATTACACTGAGAATTCATTAGGTGTTGATGCGTTTAGGAAATGAAACTGTAAGCTGTTTTGTATATAATAGCTCAGATTATTTTGTCCAGAAAATTATTAAATTAACTCCCGTCTAAAATGAAAAATTTGATTCCAACTTACTTAATACTGTTGAAAGCATTCTATTTTTAGAGAATCTTCGTTTGAAACACGAATAATCTTGGTTCTGTTTGATCAATGATGAGGGCAACAATAGCTTCCCAACAGCTAATATTCATGTACCTTTTTGTTCGGGAACTGTTGAAGAAATTTCAATATATATTTTATATATTTTTGGTATCATAACTAGCTCACGTTTAAGTTAGTGTTTCTGGAAAACCTTTTCCTTTTTAATAGCGTCAATACCTCCCCCCCAAACTATACTTCAATTATAGACGCGAAACTATTACAATTTTTAATCAACCTGGAATCCATCACGGATTAAAAAATATAGTGCCCGACCTCCAGAACATAATTGAAGACTATTTTTTCAATTGAAAACATATATTTACATTTAGTATATTTTTTCTTTAGATTTACCCACCAACAACATCAAAAGCATTTTTCTTTGAAAACTATCATCTATGTATTCAAATAATAATTTGATTTGCGTTTTTATTTTTATTTATGATCAAACGAACGCATGACGTTGTAGAGGGCACTGTCTATCCACAACTTCTGATCACGCGTAAAGCTCTCAAACAAGTCCAGCCGGTCGGCATTCGGCAAGGTGACTTTGCAGAAGTAACATGAATCGTTATAAGTTTAATAAATATGCCCATATGCATCTAACAGACGGTGCAGGGGAAAGCGATCGAAGAGCTGCGCACAAATATATGCAGAACGTTACCCCGACCGGTGCAAACCTCAGAATCAAATGTTTACAACTGGATTGGATACCAGTACCTCTCATGATAGAGGAAGCAACCTATCGTCCCAGACAGTTCCATGTACAGGGTGCTATTTAGGTTTTCAGTTTTGCGCCGTTTGGCTTCGCCTTCTGCATACATTTGTGCAGTTTTTTGATCGCTTTCCCCTGCCGCATCGTAAGTTAGATGCATATATTTGCATATTCATTCAACGTATAAGAATTCATGTTACTTCGGCAAAGTCACCTCCTCGAATGACGACCGGCTGGACCAATTGGAAATCTTTGCGCGTGATCAGAAGTTGTGTATACACTGCACCCTCTACAACGTCAATCGCTCATTTGCGTCCATACTTTCCTATGTGAGGTTGTCTTCTTTTGCTATTTTCTGTCCTCCCATCAAATTTGAACGATCAATCCCGTGTATAGTAGAAGAGAAAATACTAAAATAATTTATTTTTTTAACTGCTTTGTTAATAATTAAATGAATAAATATAGTAGCACTCAATGATTGCAGAAGCGATATATTACCGTAATAAGGCATGTTAAACATGTATTTGATAAATTCACAAAATAATTATGAATTAGGATAACAGATATTTCGTGTTTCAATCTCGGGATGTTACATAATGAATTAGAACACTTTTCAGAATGGGTAACTGTTTGAAAATGGGCGATATTGCTTAAACGATCTGACAAGGGACCCTACCCAAAACGTACTCTACGATTTCGATGATTTTTTTTTAAACATAGAGAGTACTCATGATATAATGAAAAATGATACCAATTTCATCGACCATCGTCAAGGTTTAGTAATTTTTAAATATTTGTAAAGTACCTATGGGGAAACGAATGAAAATTGCTAAATGATTCAAAAATATTCCAATAATTTCCAATAATTATCAAAGAAATGAAAATTAGTACAGAAATGAGTAAAACACTATGAATTTTTACACCATCCACAAATAATAAAGTGAAAATTTTCACATTCATGATACTCGGTTTCATTACTTGCGAAACAAAACTCAACTGGATTCTGGAAAGTCGCGGACTCTTCTTTAAGATATCCACATTTAAACCATGCATATTTACTAAATAAATAATACTTTAAAAATAATATTTAAAAATAATACTTAAATCTAATACTTAAAAATAATACTTAAAAATAATATTTAAATATAATTATTAAAATAATGCTTAATACTCAATAATACTTAAGAATACTAAATCTTGAAAATGGCTGATAAAATTAGTATCCTTCTTCATAATATCATGAGTACTCTCTGTGATGAAAGTTTTATCAAAATTGGGGCGTAGCTTTTGGGTAGGGTGCCTTGTCAGTAGGGCTGGATTATTTATCAATATATCGGTCAAATATTGATATTTTTTAAGTATCGCAATAACAATATTTAAACTCTGACTCAGCCGATATATCCCAATAACAATAATATTCATGTTTTGTTTTACGATCACCGCGAAATCGAGCCCCGAAAAACAGCTACAAATATCCCGTACCAATATGTCCTTCAATGCTTTTTTCATTTGATCCATCTATTTGATCACTTTCCTGCTTCATCAAAAACGGAAAATTACCTCCGCTGATTATCTATCTATTATATATCAAAGTATGGAATATTCCAATATATCCCAATACATCCAGTCTTTAAAAACCACAAATTCTACTGTTCGTTACAGATAAATACTGAATAACACTTTCGCTACTGAATAACAATAATCGCTCGGTCCTTGTTTGGCTGCTGTGATTGGTCCAGACTTATTCCGATAACTCTGAGCTTTTGATATGTCATGACGAAAAAGATGAGCGTTGATTATTGTGTAGTATTGATAATGCTTTATTTATAGAGTGCGGTTTCTTGGATTCGGAAGTAATTTATGTCTAATTTTAAAATGAGTGTATCGAATTGGATAGATTCGGTCTTTTTTGGTTGCCCCGTTCATAAAAAAGGTACTTTAAATACATTGAAAATTTTTACACTGAATTTCACTAGATTATCGAAATTTAACTTATTGCTTATTCTAGTGGATTTTATTAGTAAATTAAATTTCTGAACGGATGTCTATCAGTTATTCAGCAAAGAATATTTTTTTTTTCAATGAGAGATACATTAAATAATTTAAACAATGCTAGTTAATAATTAACGCAAAAAAATGAAACAAAAATTACATGGTTGCCATGATTAAATTTTGTAGTAAACCGTAAGTTTCTCAAAATATGCGATATTTTTTTAATTTCTGAAATTCACATTTTTATTCATCCAAGGTAATCCTTTGGTAAATTAAAAATAAGAAACGATAATGATAATTGATAAAATGAAGTTTTTCAGGATGGACTGATTTCTTTATGCCAAGATTAAACGAAGAATATATGACGAAAGGATCGTGATGTATGGGTGGTTTGACCCGGACCCATTTCGTGTACAGAATAAACAAAATCAGACTCAGCTCCCCCCCTCCCAAACTGTAAAACCAAGTAAAACAAAGTTTGGTATTATTAAACAAATAATTAAATTCTATGAAACGAAAATTCTATACATTTTTATACGGACAACTTTGAATTTCATTTTATTAATTGTGTTTTTTAATCATATATTAATCATATCATAGTGGTGAAAATGAAACTTAAAAAAAAGTATATATTAATAGAATAAAATGAGAAGAATAGGAGATATACTATCTTTAAAGAAAACCTTTATGAAAGTAATGGTAATGCAAATAGTTATTAAACAATTAGTTTATTTCCTTTTAAATATTTTGTTTTAAAAAACGTAGAAAAAAAATTATCTTCTATGAGCAAATATATATAAAAATTTTAATTCGTTGCATTCAACTAGGTTTTGTGTTTAAATTGTTGATACCATATCATTTATCTTAAAATAGCAAATACTCTTGCTCTCCCCCCCCCCTTTAAATTAGTATCGCGATATATCAGCAATATCAATATTAATTTGTTGATATATTGCGATATTAAATTTCTGATATCGTCCAGCCCTACTTGTCAGTAATCAAAATATATTACAGACAGAATTCGTTAAGTGCAAATGCGTTGAAGGAATTAAATTCTAAACTATTTAGTGGAATCGGAAGCTGTTAATAGTTCAATCTATATTTTGTCGATAAATCCGTTGAATTAATTCCCATTTGAAATGAAAAATATGATTCCAAATTACTTTTCGCTGTTTAAGTAAAATGTTTTTATTTTAAGAGAATTATTGGTTGAAAAAAGTAAATAATATTGATACTTTTAATTTTGCCTTGACCAATTAAAAGATGCATTATTGTTGCATTTGCCTATACAAAGTAAATTTTATTTACTTTAAAAAAAACACACGCACAAAGAAAAAACTTATTAGCTGTGATTTAAATCTTTTAAATCAAGCTCCATTAAGCCACTTATCTAAAATAGGCAATAAATAATTATCGATTTTTTTTATAGTTTTCCAATTTTTATGCATAATTACTAAGATAATATTTTCTGAAAATATCTTTGTTGAAACATAAAACAATGAATATATTTGTAAGCAGCATATTTACAGAACCAATACATTACCATAATAAAGCAATTTACATGTGCAATTTATGAATGCATAAAATGAATAAGAATTGACCACGTTGAATCTTTAGTATAAGAATCTCGAGATGTTACATAAAGAATTAGAAACAGCAGCTGTTTGAAAATGAGATATATTGATTAAATGAACTGAGACTTAAAATTCATTTACGGAGAGACTTCAGTAGGTACAGTTAAAGCTAGTATTTACTAAGTAGGTCAGTTTAAACTAGTTCTGACCAGTTAAAAGTAATTTTAAATAAAAGGTTGAGTTAGGAATAATTTTAGTCAAACTGTGTTGATTGTAACACACACACACACACACACACACACACACACACACATATATATATATATATATATATATATATTACGATGATTTACCGTCATATGTTGTAGTTGCAATAACGTTGATTATAGAAGGAGCACACATGGTCGCACAACGAAGTTAAGAACGTTTGTTACTATTGATGATATAAATATTTAGAAGCAGTCGTACATTTTAGTTGCAGTCTCGACGCGGCCATAGCGGCAGTAGACTTTAAAACCCAGAGGCGTTTCTCCGTGAATTCAAAACGAACAAGGCTTTCAATTTCAATTCTTTATTAAATATTTCTCTTGGGCAGTTTCCACCATAACCATAATAGCCGTGCATCACTACGTCATCAAGGAATAGAGGGTAAGTATCAGAACATCTCAACTATTCTCAAAACAAGCAGCCAGGGATTTGTTTACAAGTGAAAATACGACTTAATTCTGAGGAAGCGCCGCAAGCAGCTGCTTTTTGTTACCCAGCGAAATAACACAAATTATGACGTAGAACGCGCACTGAACCAATGAAGAATTAAAGAAGACGCGTCATGCTACGTCACGACCAATGAAAGATAATTAGTAAAAGAGTTCGGACAGAGAGGAGTGGATTAATTTTGTAGTAAAGTGACTTTAGAGCGTGAAATTAATATTCGGAATAAAAATGAAAATGGCTCTCAAAAACATTCTAAATCACAGAAATGATCGGTGATCATGATAGCAATTAAGAATAACTAAAAGCTTTATATTTAAGTAAATTTGGACAATTTAGAATTAAATAAAAGGGAATTTAACAGAGTTAACGATAGAGCTAAATTAAGATTAAGGATTTAATGAATATAGAGTAGTAAACTGGAATAAAAAAGGGGAGAAAAAAAATTAGAATTGTAAGAATTTGGAATAATTTAACTAAGGAAAAATGGCGAAATTTTATTATTACATATCCCCCCTCCCAAAAAATGTATGAGCCGGTAAGTCCAATTGACTTACATGTTCATTGGGAGAAAGCAGATACTTGGGTTACAAAACAGTTCCCTCGTTGCAATACAGTTACCTGGTCGCCGCATCGCGATATTCAAATTTCTGAATTCTCTTAAGTAGATTTTTAATAATTAAATTTAAAGAAACACGGTTAAGTGGAAACTGCTGTAAATAATTACATTTTTCAATAATAATTAGTATAACAGTATAGTATAGTTTGTATCAAGAAAATATAACAACAACATATAAATCATCTCTCTTTGTACCAATAATTTAACAATAATCAACATTATTCACTTATTTATATTCCTTAAGTGATTTTTTAAGTCCTACTGAATTGTAGAGTCCAATTATTGAATATTATAAGAGTCCTTAATGTTGCAATGGCAGTATGAAGTTGCAATAAATAAATTTAAGTAATAATATAATAACAATATATAAATCATATCTTTTTTTATCAATAATTTAACAATAATCAGCATTATTCACTTATTTATAGTCCTTAAGTGATTTTTTAAGTCCTACTGAATTGTAGAGTCCAATTATTGAATATTATAAGAGTCCTTAGTGTTGCAATGGCAGTATGAAGTTGCAATAAATAAAATAATACAATAATAATAATAATAGCAAGAACAATATCAACAATAATATTTTAAAATAATAATACTTGATAATAACAATAATAATAGTATCATTAATAGAAAGAATAAACAACAACAATAATATCAAAATTTTATTTACATAACATCAGAAACTTTTTTGAATGCAGCTTACCTAAAACTTTCAATTCCACTCTTTAAATACTTTTTATCCATTATAATCTTCATATTCGCTTTCAAATTCAACTTATAAATAGTGTAACTAATAATAATAATTCTCAACAATAAGTTCAGCAATAACAAGCAGTATAATTCAAAATATCACACACTTTCTTTAATTATTTCTTAAGTATATCATTAATATCTCATCCATATAGTAGTGCATGAGGCATGAGAATATACTCAAATAAAACACATAATACAAAATAAGGAATAAATAAGAAATATTCGGGAAAACAATCATTATTGTGTAGATGATGGTTATGTAACTATCTTGCTTTCAGTCAAACAAGAAAACATAAGTTGTGAAATGAAAAAATAGGACCTTGTAGCATATTAAGAAAGGTTGGACAGTTCTCAATTAGTATTAAGATATCATATTTGATTAGTTTAATATAGAATTTAATCCAGTTTATTTTATTAATTTCGTTAATACTGTTTAAATTATTATTCTAATCTAATTCAATTCAGTATCAGAATTTACTAACTTAAATCAACCAGTTTATGCCCGCACAAACAGTTAACCCAAGTGAAAACTCAACAGTGATGCTCTTGTGAGCTCATTTTAGAACACCTCAGTTATACAGAACAGAAGAGAATTGATTAGTTAAACATAGTTTAATTTATTAAATTTAATTAGTTTTATGGCTATTATAAACTTTTAATTAAGCTATTAAATTGATATCTATTACATGATTATTGAGAAAATTCTATAAGAGAAAGAGTCTAAAGAATAAGTTTAAATTATATAACTAAAACCCTAGGAACAACTTTTAAATTATATTTTATCAATAATATCTGGCAAAGCAATTCATAATTCTTTATCTTTCCTTACTGAATCAAAATGTTATAAGAAATGTTGATAAGAACCAAAGTTTTTACCTCAACCAGAAATCTTATCTAATAAAATACATAAGAATCTATTAAATTGTATTTACTATCTTAAAAATTAGTATTTTGCACTGATTATCTTATAACTTTTTCATCATAGTAACAAATACAACAACAATAATAATAGTATCATCAATAGAAAGAATAAATAACAACAACAACAACATCAAAATTTATTTACATAACATCAGAAACTTTTTGAATGCACTTTTACCTAAAAATTTCAACTTCACCTTTAATACTTTTTATTTTATTATCATCTTTCTCTTCCCTTCAATTCCTCATCATCATCACATATTTAATCATTACATCATATTTAGTTTGAGTACTCAATTCTAGTAAATTTATTATGCTAAGGATCTTGGCACTTAATGAGTTTATTTTTACCAAAGCTATAGACAAAATGAGGTGTAATCCCCATTGGTCAGACTAAGATTTATTAAAACTCAAAGTTACCTAATAGAACAATTTACTACAGTAACATAATGCTAATTTCTCCATCATGTCTCAGTAAATTAACTTCTACCTGATCTAGCATTTTGTTAAATAATTATCACCATCAACAAATCTCTAACTCCTTATATTAAGTATTAAAATAAATTGGTAAATGCATCATTTTTCCTAACATTTAATTCAAAATAAACAACATAAATAATATATTAAAATATTTTAAGTTATATTTACATATTTACAATTTATACTCAAGGTTTTTTAGTGGTAATTTAATTCAAATTTAGTTTAATAATTGAATTAATTTTATTTACATAGTTAAATAACAATACGAAATAGTAAATTAATTTAATTTAACTTAACTGCCTAAGAAAGTGGTAAATAGTAAATTGCCAAAAGAAGAAATTACAGTAAGTTGTTATAGGTAATTGATCATACCATGATGGTTAAGACCAAGAATGAACAGGTATTCATAAGAATAAATAATAAAGTTATTAATGATGCACCCTTAAACACAATAAATCATGAAATCAACAGACATCCCTGCATGTCATTCCAAAACCATTCCTTGAAACCAACAAACAACATACAGAAATATACTGTCAGTTCCTGAAAATTAGCAATTAATCCCTGGCCACTAGAAAAACCACTGATATTGTGCAAAAGTAACAACATAATATTTAAATTTGTGAAAATAAGTAATTAAAATTTATTAAAAATAACTTAGATGGTTACTGTAACGCATATAAAACTAGAATTTGTAATTAAATTTCTGTTATATTTATTGTAAAGTTCATTATTCCATACTCCATTTTCTGTAAATTCATAGTAAAATCCATCCTTTAGTCACTATCCCTACTGAATTCTATGATTATAAGGATTTGGAACAAAAATAGACTTACACCAGAAATTTCATTCAATAAAATATAGACTTCCAAGTTAATTTAGTGTTATAAACTTCAGATTGAATATACTGGCTTAAGTTTTATCAGAATTATTGAAATTTTTAACAACTTTATCCATTTACCATTAGTTTATTAGTAAACACCATATTACTTTCTCAGAATACTGATAGACATCTCTGAAAAGCTTCCCTACTGAATTCAATTAATTATAGAGATTTGCAACAGAAATAATTCTACATAGTAAATGAGTTCAGCAAAACATAATATTCACTTATAATATTTAGAGTAATTTAAGTTTAATTTACTAGTAAGAAGCCCCCCCCCCTTTTTTTTTTTTTTTTTTTCCAAAAGCTATTTTTGCGATTATTATGCAATCAATGATGATGTAAGCTGTAATTTCAGAGAATCTAATAAATTTTTATGCATTTATAAAATGGCATAGAATATGTTCCAATACATTTTACTTAGTAAATAATGAAAAGAGATTACTCATATATTTTTTTTAATAAATAGAAATTATTTCCTATGAATAAAAAATATCACCGAATGAAAAGGGACTAAATTACATGATAAAATAAGAACATAAAATTAAGTTACTCTTGTAAAACGAAGTAATATGGGAATAAATAAATATCAGAACAGTTCAAAAACTTTTGGTAATATTGTGAGCTTAACCAAATAATATTAATTTTTTAACAATACATAAGAATAAATATTAAATTTCGTACATTCTAAATGTTCAGGATAAAAGGAACAAAATTCTTCTAAAATATTCTAAGAACAAATTTTTTGTCTCTGGCTTTGAACTTCGGAACATAGAAGTAATGAAAAAAAAATTTAAACTGCACACAATTTTTACTTTACCAATGTTACGCAAGTTTTCAGCGCAACTTCCTTTAAGATTTCTTTTTAGTTATCGTAAAATATCATCATGTAAATTTCATAATCATACTCCAAGTCATGTGCCAAGTAATAACTGATAACATAAATTATTCAATTCATATTGTAGTAGCAATTCTCATAAGTGCATCTCATTGCATCAATCCAAAATATCAACTTAGTTTAATCGTTAAAGTATAATAACATAATTTTAATTCTTCCTTAATATATTAATTTTAACAGAAAAATAACATAAACAGTAAATAAATTTCATAATATCTTTCAGAATAATTAATAATACAAGAACATAAATAAAAATCTCAGACTGTTAAAAAACTCTGTCACTTGGTTTCTTGTTACGTAAGAATAGATATATTAACAAAATAAAAAAGGTTGTTATAACATTTAGCAACAAATAAATAATACATATTACTTAATATAAAATCTAACTTACGCAATCAAATCTTGTTATGAAAAAGAAATACAACAATTTTTTGTTGTTTTCATTGACGCGATGTTCCAATACTTCTTCTGGCTGACATCGATAGGGGGGTTGACTTTATAATAGAATATATTTCGTAGATGCCTTGCTTCCGTTCTTTTTTGTTACGACACCTCAGTAAGTAAGCAGCAACTTGATTCTCAAATACTCTTTCCACATCGTTTGGAAGGATAATTGTGGCATAAGTCCTTTGATATTCTGTCCGGCTTATATTATATTACGATGATTTACCGCCATATGTTGTAGTTGTAATAACGTTGATTATAGAAGGAGCACACATGGTCGCACAACGAAGTTAAGAACGTTGGTTACTATTAATGATATAAATATTTAGAAGCAGTCGTACATTTTAGTTGCAGTCTCGACGCGGCCATAGCGGCAGTAGAATTTAAAACCCAGAGGCGTTTCTCCGTGAATTCAAAACGAACAAGGCTTTCAATTTCAATTCTTTATTAAATATTTCTCTTGGGCAGTTTCCACCATAACCATAATAGCCGTGCATCACTACATCATCAAGGAATAGAGGGTAAGTATCAGAACATCTCAATTATTTTCAAAACGAGCAACCAGGGAGTTGTTTACAAGTGAAAATACGACTTAATTCTGAGGAAGCGCCGCAAGCAGCTGCTTTTTGTTACCCAGCGCAATAACACAAATTATGACGTAGAACGCGCACTGAACCAATGAAGAATTAAAGAAGACGCGTCATGCTACGTCACGACCAATGAAAGATAATTAGTAAAAGAGTTCGGACAGAGAGGAGTGGATTAATTTTGTAGTAAATTGACTTTAGAGCGGGAAATTAATATTCGGAAAAAAAATGAAAATGGCTCTCAAAAACATTCTAAAACCCAGAAATGATCGGGAATCATGATAGCAATTAAGAATAACTAAAAGCTTTATATTTAAGTAAATTTGGACAATTTAGAATTAAATAAAAGGGAATTTAACAGAGTTAATGATAGAGCTAAATTAAGAATAATGATTTAATGGATATAGAGTAGTAAATTGGAATAAAACAGGGGAGAAAAAAATTAGAATTGTAAGAATTTGGAATAATTTAACTAAGGAAAAATGGCGAAATTTTATTATTACACACATATATATATATATATATATATAATGTGTTTACTTCTCAACGTTTGCGAGCTTACTTGCGGACTGATGTATTAACTATATCCATATTCAAGATATTTCCATTTTGGCATTTAATAGAGTAGTTTATGTTAATTACATTTAATCTTTTTTATTTTTAGTCTATTATGACGTATTTTTATAATATTAAATATGCACCTTTTATATGATACACACACACGCGCGCGCACACACACACACACACACACACACACACACACACATATATATATAGAAAATCATAATGTAACGATATAAAGTCTCACTTATGAAATCTTAAATTATATGGAAGTTTGCAAAACAGAAAGGGCTTAGCTTATTTCCTTCTAGATTTTTAGACATATCGTAAATTCATAAAATAACTCTTGCATAAAATATTTTCTTTACGACAACATGAACATTCTTTGAAGTTCATCAGACGAAGAAAAATCTTCCCTTTTCACAATAACTCAGTAAACAAATTAAATTAAAAAGTGTTTATTTTGCTCTAAAAGATAAAATCTTATCTTAAGAAAGAAAAGCAATAAATTTAAATTCACCGCATAAGTCTTACCATGCTTTTGCAAATCCTTTCTATGTCGTTTGCTTAGGTTAAAATTTTAGCAATGTTTAAAAAGGACTAGTGTGTTTTCAGAAAAAAATATTTGAAAGTACTTTCATATTTTATAACATTTTCAGCATTCACTGACAAAAAGGATACTTTGCAAAAACAAAGATTGAAACGACATTTTTCGAATGCAAATATACAGCGCAGTATCATTCTTGAAATTGTGTAGACAAAAGTTTCTTTGTCAAAATGTAAGATGAATTTCTCTCTCTCTCTCTCTCTCTCTCTCTCTCTCTCTATATATATATATATATATATATATATATATATATATATATATATATATATTGTTACATCAAGGGTAATCTTAAATGTCTCATTAGTTTCATTTCTTCTATAAATGTGCTATAAAGTGACTTTCTCTCTCGCCCCTCCTCTCTCTCCCTCTCTTTCTATTTATTGTTACATAAAGAGTAATAATTTATTAATCTTAAATGTCTCAATAGTTTTATTTCTTGTAATTTTTCTTCAAGTTTTAATTAAAATGAAATTACATTAATACACACACACAAATAATTGAGAAGACGAAGAAAATCATATCCTTGAATCAGTAATCAGCCACCAAATTTTTTTTAGAACTAAATCTATCTTTTCGTTATAGATTTCAGTTTAGCGTCAGTGTGCGGTATCTTACGACTAATTTTCCGTAATAAGGTTCATATCCAAATGGCGTATTTGTGAAAATGTGATTTAGCGTAAGAGAGTTTTTAAAATCTTTAATGGCGTATAATGGAAATGAAATTAATTACAGATTATTAACCGAATGTGTAAAAATAACATTATTAATAAACTCAGGGAAAAATCCGAGTCTCATCCATATGCACTATTTTTAGAGCTCTATGCGAAGAGCGGGTACATAACGTTATTATTGAACACAGCGAGACCTCTCATTTTTTACTTAACAAGTTGGAAATTGTACGTCAAACGTTACAAACGAGGTGCGTTCGTACTATAGCTAGTTATATAAATATTCAGATCTTGATGATTTTTAATTCTATGAAATGAATTATATCGTCTGCAGATTAATTTCTGTCATAAAATAAGTATCTCGGTCGCTTGACGATTAAACTTCGAAAGCTCCTATAAAAAGAAAGCACCGATTAAAAAAAAAAATCAAATTTCTTAATAAATGTTTTTATTAATAATTTATAAAGTTTTGATTCGATTTTTAAAAAAATTCAAATGTCTGGACAAAATTCTGCAAAGATAATATATCTTAAATTTCAAACCATTCGGTTGGGTAGTTTTTGCGTTGTTATATGCGGACGGACGGACGGACCAGACGACGACAATAAGTGCTACGTATTTATATAATTACGAACGCACCTAATAAACACAGTGAAGCCTCTCAATCTAATTCATCTGCAATTTTTTTACCGCACTGTGCGTAAAGCGGGTACATAACATAATTAAAAACGATTTTGACCAATGTCCTTTACACCGGGCAAAACACTAGTTGTATTCACTGGTTTCAATTAAAAAATTATTAATAAAATATAAACTTTTCTGGCAGCCATTAAAAAGTGGTAAACACATTTCTGATGACGACGAAAAAGTCCCAAGTGAAAGGTGTATGTGTTTTTTCCTTGTAAACATAATAATAGTAAAAGCTTTAGATTTAGTCTACTAGATAAAAATATATTTTTCAAAGGAGTAACAGTCTTGACAAAACCAACCAAAATTATCTTGTTGAATACTTCCTTTGTGACACATGGTCTAGTTTTCGTATTTCGAATATCTCGCCCTGCCCGGCATTATTTAAGTAACTAGCGCATTAGTATACGTTTTGCATGATGTTGGTATAGCGTAAAAGTACCGAAAGTTATCCAAAAACTTTGTTTCAAATTACGCCAATTCTCTACAGACTCTATTATGGAATAAGTCAGCTTTAAAAACCTAGAATCAAGGTAGCAATTTTATGCGCCTAATCACGCTCGATAATATACGCCAGTTGTCTGTAGACCTGATTATGTAATTTACCTCCTTAATTAATGCATATGGTACAAACTACAACTATTTTCGAAATGTTAACATAATATTCAATATTAGGAATATTTCTAACATTATATTAATAGTCTTTGGAGTGGTCTTTTTTTTGGTCACCAATATAATAATTTTAATTATTCTCGTGACACGTTACTACAACAGTTGTAAGGAAAATTGGTACCTTTATGTTAGCCGTGCGCATGTGATAAATATCCAAATATTGTTTCCATCGCCATCATTCCTATTGCATTCATTTCACTTAAAATATAACCTTTTCACCCATTTAATTTAAAATACATACATGTAAAATACACATATTACGTACATTTAAAATACACATCTTTCCCACATTCAATATTACACAAATAACATTCACATAACAATAGTATAAACCAAAACAGTCTATTTCATCATCAAAATACTCTTTCTAATTTACACACGCGAAAAATAAAATATCTGCTATTGCCGAGAGAAAATTGTATTGGCGAGATTTGATCCAGGCTAACATAAATGTATGAGAAAAACCTCATCATGTAACGGTTTTCTACGACGTTTTTAAGATAAATCTAAAACAAAAAAAAATGTAAGGAAATAGCGATGGTTATAAAAGGTACCACGTCCAACACCTAAATTAGTGATTTACAGCCAAGTTTGATATCAAATATCAGTAAGGAAGTCATTGATTGGCCCATTTACGAATATTTTCACGAAACTCGACGATGATTAGTGAAATATCGAAGCTATCATGTGTGATCTCTCATAAACCTGTTAATCTGATAACAGAATTTTCTCCCATTGCTTTATAACTAAGCAATGTCGAACAATACATTATACACAAAAAATTATCTTTGAAAAAGTATCAAACTAACAATGCAAGCCGAATTAAAAACCCTTTTTTAAAACTTTTTAAAAGCCCTTTCCCCTATAATTCTAGAACTAAGCAACGTAGAATGATATTTTATATAATAAAACCATTCTTGGAAAATTATTTAACAGTATAGGATTCATCGAAATCCATTCGGCAGAATCTTTTAAAAAGGCTAATCTTTCATAATCAGGCTCATCTGATTATAGAACTTTCCATCAGAATTAACTAATATACGTAGAACAATATGGTATATATAACAACCTTCCCAAACTAAATTATTTTACAATATGTGTATGTGTGGAAGGCATTTACACTAAAATTTAAATATTTGATTCCATTTTTATAATATTAACTGTTATTTATATAATTTATATTTGAATAAAAAACAAATTGCTCCAAAAATGCGCGTCGTACACTTGGAAAAAACAAAAAAACCAAAAAAAAAACCACAATTTTGAACATTGCTCGGACAAATGCCACGCTTATGCCTTTTTGGCTTAAAATCAAATTTTTTGGCGACAAAAGTTAAATCAAAATCGTAAATGAACCGATAACATGCAACTCACGAGTACAGTCAGTTTTATAATTACGCTAGTTTCTTCTGTCAGTCACATGATGCAGGAGTTAGATGAAAATAAAATTTTAATAAAAAAAAAAAAAAAAAAGAAGAAGAAGAAATAAAAAACAAAATTGTTACGCAGATTTTATCTAATCATATTTTCAGATGAATTTTTCCTAACCTGGTGCAAAACATAAATCGCCAAACATTGTTTCAATTGTAATCTTTCACACTGAGTAATTTTTAAGAATTACAAAAATTCCTTTTTAGGTTTAAATTAAATATTTTCATTTTATAAAATTATGTCTTATCAAAATCTCATTTCCTTCTTAAAAAATAATAAAATTAGTAACAGTTTTTTCTTTTATTTTTCGAAGTGTATAACCGTTTCAATTCTTTTACCGACGACAATGTTTGCCAAAAAAATGACCAATGGCAACATTTTCGTCCATAATAACAGAACTTTCCACCATAAATCTACAATTAAGCTACGTAGAACGACGTGATATATACTAAAATTTCCCTAATAAAATATCTATCTAACAGTGTACGTTCCATCAAAATCCATTCAGCAGAACTCGAGTTTTAAGCAGTCGGAACGAAATTTCTATTTCTATTTCATATATTTAGTCGATATGTAATAAAATCAAAAGAAGACTAATCCCATTTCGTAAAATGAAAAAAAAAATGTTTCAATCATTAATGAATTGTTTTCCTTTAAAATATTAAGTAAATAATAAAATTACACTGACTTATCTTTTATTTTCTGCTGAATAGTCACTTTAAACAAACTGGTTTTTGCTTGCAAAGGAAAAAAAAAGTAAAAATCCCTTAAAGAAAAAAAAAAAAAAAACGAAATATCCTGAACAGTTTTACCATTAATTAAAATTTCCTGTAACTTGAAAAAATAAAAAGACGGAAAAAGAAACGGCAAAAAATAAGTGTTTCGTTAATTTACCATTTTAAAGTTTTATTTATAACTTTATTATTTATAACTAATATTATGGAAGCGTTAATGAAATATACTTTCTGTTAACGAAAAGAAAATTAAATTCGCATTTTATTGAAAAGAGTTAATTGTGCTTTATATGCTTAAACTTTTGTATTGAAAGGTTAAAACTTCGAGTGACATTTGTGCATTAATAGTTGATACAGGTTTAGTAAATGAAATTTTTATCACACTCTTAAAAAGATAGATGTTCCATGATAGGGCAAGGCAGTTTACAAGAATATAATATAACCTCTTTCGAGTTACCCATGATTCCAAAAAGCGTAACGTCAGAAACCTCTGAAAACAATATATTTACGAGATCTAAAGAAATATTTTTGAAATAAAAAGTTTCTGTTGTTTGTAATTTTTGGAAACGTTCGCCAAATTATCGTATAGGGAAGTTGCAATCAGCTGATCAACCATTGTACTTCACTTGGAGGTCAGGGTACTTCCACCAATCAGAACTGCCTATTTGTAGTGTGTGATTTCCAACCTGACGTCAATTGCAAGTGCAACTGCCCTAATTGTAACGGCATTTTTTTGGAACACCATGAATTGCAGTCAGGAAATTAGACGTGAATTTTAAGATAAACATTGGTGGATTATTAAAGAGTGTATTAAAGAGTGTATTAATGAAAAACTCTTTTTACTGTTACACATATTTATATTTATGATATTTCTTATTTCGTTTAGCTACTACAATTGTGTTTGGTAAATTACTGCACTGTAAAAAAAGTTGGAAATTGTACTTTAAACGTGCGTTCGTAGTATAACTAGTTTTATAAATATTCAGATCTTTGTGCAATAGCTGTTGCACTCTTATGCAAAAATGCATGAATACAAAGTTTATTTTATGTGCAGTTTTTTATATTATAGATACATTAATTTTATTTTATGAAATTAAGTGTCAATACACTTTTACAAACAATTAATTACAATTCTGTTACATAAAATTATACTATGCGCAAATATCCAATACAAGACAATGTAAAAAAAAAATCACCGTTAGTATTTCATAGAAAAAATGAATTATATCGTCTGTTTTTACGATATGATTAATTTCTGTAATAAAATAAGTACATTTTAAGTTGGCAACATTTTATCTTTTGTTGACATTTATTGAAAATTCTAATGGGAAACTTAAGTCTAGCTTTGAAAATTTCAGAACTTGAAATCCATATTTAGAGTCTTTTTCCATTTAACATCTATTACTCGGGAAACATGTATCCAAAAAAATTACGGTATATTATACGATTGCTATAATTAAACAATTCAAGTAAGCAAATTCGGTTTTTAAATTCAGTAATACGGAAATAATATGACTCCATCTTAAATATGATGTAATCACCATGGAAACCTAGAATCATTACCTATCACGGGATATCATTGAATTAGATATTCATGTGATAGGATCTGTTAGAATGAAGAAAACTTTTATTAATATCTTTTTAAGTTTTGATTCGATTTTCTCGATTTTCATAAAATTTGAAATGACTCGACAAAATTCTGTAATGATTATATATATTAAAGGATCAGGGTCCATAAGCCGTTTTTTTGGCCCATGAAATAAGCCTAAATTCGATTTTGTTATACTGACTTAATTATTTCACTTTTTAATATTAGAAGGTTTATCCTGTACGATTTCAACAATAGTTTTTGCATTTTGTTTGGATTTATATGACTTACACAAGCTCAAAGTTCGTATTATTTGCAGTTATTGATGGAAAATACGCAATTTCTCCTAATTTTACCTCACTTATTTATATGAGCGCAATTGTGCAACACTTTCTTCTTTACATTTATAAAATATATGAAAATGTACAATATATGTAAAAATAAAAGTGTTACAAAGCAGCACTCATAGTAAGATATAAAAAAATATATTAAAATTGAGGTAAAATTAGGCGAAATTCCGTATTTTTCATCAAAAACTACGAATAATACGAATTTTGAGCTTGTGTAAGTTATATAAATCCGAACAAAATGCAAAAAATATTGTTGGAATCGTACAGGATAAATCTTTTAATATTAAAAAGTGAACAATTAAGTCAGTATAACAAAATCGAATTTTAGTCTTATTTCATGGGCCAAAAATACGGATTATGGACTCTGATCCTTTCAAACCATTTGATTAGGTACTATTTGCGCTGTTATATGCGGACAGACGGACGGACCAGACGACGACTATAGGTGCAACGTATTTATATAATTATGAACGCACCTAAAAAGAAAAAGAGCTTCTTTATCTTTAGCAACCTCTAAAAACAGCAGATTTATAAGATTTAAAGTATTCTTCAAATAAAAATTTACTTTTGCTGCATGTAATTTTCGAAAACTTTTCCGAGTCATTTTTAAAGTGTATTAATCAGGTGTCTCATCCTGGTTTCAACAAGAAATATCATTTTTCAGATACTATCCATTTTCAAGTAAACATTTACATGTTCACCAAACATGTTCAACAGATAAAAATACCAAATTAACAGAGTGAAATAAACATTATTTTGTAAGTCTTGCATGTATACACCGTAATAAGAAGAGAAATAATCAAATAATATCAAATGACTAATTATCATTAAAATTTAGGAAGAAATGCTTAAGTGATACAATTTTAAAGAAGAAAAATAGTTCTTAATATACAAAAACAAAACATAACCACAGTCTGAAATATAATATAACTTCTGTCATGTTACCCACGTTTTGAAAAGAGTTCCTTTATCTTTAGAAATCTCAGAAATCAATATATTTTCGATATTTTAGGAAGCAGTTAGGGAAAAAAGTTTCTGTTGCTGTCCGTAATTTTCGTAAACATTTCCGAGTAGTTTTTTCATTGAATAAATCAGTTGTGTCATGGCGGAATATCGGTTTTACAGATGTTATGAATTCGCAACTAAACCTTTTTATGTTCAACAAACATGCTTAACAGACAAACATGCTAAATTGACAGCATTAACATTGAAATTAAAATTCGTATTATTTTGTTACTCTTGCATGTATAAATTCAGCTATGCAGCTGAAAATGTTTATTTAAAAGTTGATATCATCCGAAAAACGTCGAAATCCGAAAAATTTCGAAAAATGTTTAATACTCTGCAAAAGTTACTCGGCAACGTTTCCAAAAATTACGGGCAGCAAAATAAACTTTCTTTTTATAAATTCTTCTTTAAATCTCGAAAATGTATTTGTTTATGAGGTTTTTAAAGACAAAGGCATTTTAGGAATCATGAGTAACTCAAAAGATGTTATATTATATTTTCGTTTGTAGATATATTTTCATAGATCAAGAAAAAATGTCTTTTTTTTTACAGAGTAAATTCTGTTATGCAGCTGATAATGTTTACTTGAAAATGAATAGCATTACGAAAAACCGATATTTTGTGTTGATACCGGGCTTAGAAATCTGATTAATACAATGTAAGAGCAACACGGAAATGTTTTCAAAAAATTATGGGCAGCAAAAAAAACTTTTGTTTAGTGAAATAATTATAAATCTCGGAAATTTATTGTTTTTTTTTTTTGTTTTTGAAGATAAAGGAGGGCTTTTCGGAAACGTAATTATATTTTCGTAAACCTTTCTAGATCAAGAAACATTTTTTTACAGTGCATCCCTCTTTAAATACATTTGAAATAGCCAAATGGAAAAAAAAATATTTTAAATATAAATAAAATATCGTAAAATATAACAAAATAAAATTTCATGTTACTTAACTCCATTTTAGGGTATAAAATGACATATTTTTAAACGACGTGATGGAATCACTTTTTATTTAAAAGCAAACACAAACGAAAACTGAGGAACTCCATATTTGTAAAACATTTTTTTTTTAAAAAACAGAAAAAATAGAAAAGATGAAAACTTTATTCTACGAGTTGCTTTTGCATTTTCTTTGGAGAAGATGTCGAAACTAATAAAGAAAAGAGATCTGTCTATCTGATGTTTTATAGTAAATAATATCACGATATCTGCAATATCACGAATAGTATAAGTAGAAACAAGTCTAATATTTCTATAAGAAAAATTAGACATAAATAACTCATATTTCTTATTCTTATTACTCCCTGAAATGTTATACAAACTCTCATAGGCTATAAATAGGATAGATAAAAAGGGATAGATAAAATATTAGCATAGAAATTGGAGTCTTTGAAGAAGAATCTGGAGGTACGTCGAGATTGGACAAATGCTCTAAATGTTCAATAATTCATGGTTTATAGGAAAAACGTTGGCTCAACAAAAATCAAAATAGGTGTTATAAATTTAAAGTGTATATGAATTAAATATAAAAAAAATAAACATAACGGACCAAAGCTAAAATTATTTTACTTGAAATATCTGAATCTATTTGAACAAATTTTGAAATGCAATATATTATCTATGATATATATTTATGTTGTGATGAAAAGATGAAATTTTAAATTTAAATAATTTTCTACACTAAAGTTGGTACTGAATCAAGATATCTGAATACATTTGAACAATTTTTGGAATGTAATTAATATATTAGCCATGATAAATATTTAGGTTGTGATGACAAGACGGAATTTTAGATTTAAATAATTTTCTTCATTAAACTTGTGGCTACATATATTTCAAGTAATAAAACAAAGAAAGAATTTTTGTTGTCAATATCAGAATGATTTACAATAAATCAGTTTAAAGGATACTGCCTGCTCAAGAATTTGTTATCGAAGAATTTTTTTTTTATTTTATTTTTTTTTTTTTTTTATGTTCTTTCGTGAGATTTATGTATGAAGGTATTTTGGGATGCATTTCACCAGCCTGTCACCTTTTTTAATTCATAAAATTTAAATATCCCGTTCAAAAAACGGGATAATTTAATATAATAAATTTCGATATAATATATAACAAAGTACAAGGTGGCCATTATAAACTGGCAGTAACTCAGTGTATTCTGTAGCGGCGATCCAATTGCCAAAATGGAGCCAAATTTTGTAGGATGATTAAGCAAAAAGAGGTACGAACAATTCTACGAAAAAAAAAAAAAGCTCAAAAAGTCATCGCCAGAGAATATGTAGCAAGGAGGTCACAATTAAGTTGACAGTAATCAGCATGTTCTGTATCGTGATATAATTACCAGAATAAAGACAAATTTTGCAGGATTATTGAATAAAAAGGGGGAAGAATGATTCTACGAAAAAAAAAGTCATCACTAGGAGATGTGTGGCAAGGAGGCCATAATTAAGCTGAGAGTACTCAGCATGTTCTGTAGCGTGATGTAATTGTCAGAATAAAGCCAAATTTTGTAGGATGATTAAACAAAAAGTGGGACTAATGATTCCATGAAAAAAATAGTTCAAAAGTTATCGCTAAAGGATATGTGGTAAGGAGACCATAATTAAGCTGACAGTACTCAGCATGTTCTGTAGCGTGATGTAATTGTCAGAATAAAGCCAATTTTTGTAGAATGATTAAACAAATAGGGGGACTAACGATTCCGTGAAAAAAAATAGTTCAAAAGTCATCGCTAGAGGATATGTGGCAAGGAGGCCATAATTAAGCTGAGAGTACTCAGCATGTTCTGTAGCGTGATGTAATTTTTAGAATAAAGCCAATTTTTGTACACTGTTAAAAATTTGCAGCAAACTGTCCAGTCATTTGACCGTTTTTATAGAAAACGGTTACATAACCGTAATGTAACGCTATTCTGACCGTATAATTCTTTATATTACGGTCAGAGTAGAGTTAAATTACTGTTTGTACAAACTGTTTGTATGTAACTGTTTTCTACAAAAACGGTCAAATGACTGGACAGTTTGCTGCAATTTTTTAACAGTGTAGGAGGATTAAACAAGACAAGGAACGAAGGATTCCTCGAAAAAAAAACAGCGCCACATATCTCCTAGCGGTGATTTTTAGAACTATTTGTTCGTGGAATACTGCGTCTTCCGTCTTGTTTAATTGTTCTCCAAAATTTGGATCCATTCTCGCAGTTATATCGCGCTACAGAACACGATGAGTACCGTCAGTTTAATTATGTCCACCTTGTTCTTCGCTAATACTCTTTAGTACAGCAAGCGATATCGAGTATCAGACTAAACGAAAATTCCAGCTCATAAAATGATAGCTGAAGCACTTTTCATCTGTCAAATTTCAATTGTGCCGTATGAGAGTACTTCGTTTGTACCGGCACACAGTAGAGTATTTACGCAAAATCCTGGCCAAAATTAATTTTCCTGTGTTTTAAAGTTAAAACCATTTTTGTTTACGTACTATTAGCAAATACACTTAATTAATCTTATATATTACATAAATGTATGTATTTATGTAAATAAATATATATATAATACAATGTTTACGTAATTGTTTACTGTTTATAAAATTAATTGTTAGGGTTGTTTTGTTCACAAGTAATGTTTAATTAAATGTGGTTAATTTTACTACACATAAATGTTTAATTATTTATAAAAACCAATGCATATAATATACATATTACGTGCATTTAGTATTTACCAAATTTGAGTCTCTATCGTATAGAGATTCTGTTTTTTGAGTGTTTTTAATAGATTTGCAGTCATCCCAAAAAACATTCAAAATACTAACCAATAAGATTATAATTCAAAAATGGTCCGACAAACCCCGACACAGCTTTAAAAAGCTTTGAATATATTAGATAATATATTTCAATAAATTAGATCTAAAAAGGCTTAATATTAACCCATTTTCAATTTTAATTATTTTGTATTACATGAAAAGTAAAATTATTTAAATGCACATCTCAGAGTATACATTTAAACACAAGAGGAAAGCTGAAACGAAACAAAAACCACGTCTACTCACAAAGAAACCTTCACTTCAATTGAGGCTAGGAGCCGTCGGATATGACTCATAACTCCTGAAACAGACAGATTGACACACCAGTTAGTCAGCTATTACAACCCTGTATATTATATAAAGTTTCTTTTATACATTACATATTAAGCTAAAATTTAATTCAGGTAAAAAACACATAACACAACTTAAAACTCACTTCCAACAATTACCAACCATAAACGGCAATGTATCGTGTTCTTCACATAGCCCTATATCTGAATTTATTTATATTCCAAAAATGTCTATTAGCATGTATCTAAATGTAGTTCAACAGGAAAATTCATAAAATAATTAAAAACTACCTTTCAGCAATTCACTCCCATAGTCAGTAGTACTTACGAATTAGTAGTCAGTAGTACTTACTAATGGCGCCTGGTGCATGTAAAATCCGTCGTTTTAGCAAAGTCCTCCAAGTTCCCTGTGAATTATACGTCTGGAGGTGCCTAGTCAGGTGAAGGTCTCGTCACCTGACCAAGGTTCTAAATTACGAGATCAATTCCTTTTTATTTTTTAAAATTTTTGCTTTTTAAAAAAAAAATCTGCCAATTCGACAATGTTAAATAGAAACCACGAGCCGCAACCAAAAAAACTGTGGCAGTGCACCGCAGCGATGCCAACAAGGCTTTTTTCAGGTGGATCACAGCATGCTGTGATCAGGCGAATATCGCCCCGCGTCCAGGTAATAAATTGTAAAGCTAGGCACTCATGCCCGGCAGGTAGGGGCATGGTTAGCGGTATATATATATATACATATATAAGATGTAGACGGAAGAAATTCAATGCTTAGTAGAATGTACTTTCAACATGCCAGCCCAAATTTTTATTCATACGTACATCGTCTCGATTTTTCTGTAGCTTTATGTATGTAGAGAGATATTGAAATTTTGAAAGGTGTCATTTTGCACAGTTTTTTATAGATTCCAAAAAATATTTTTTGTTCTTCCGGAAAATGTGCTACTTACATTATAGGGATAATGCAAAGTACACATTTGTAAGCACTTGTAAAACATTTTTAAAGCTTCATAACAAACAGTAAGATCATGATAATAACAGTTGAAAATCAGGCATCGAATTTCCCCTGTTTACCCTAGTATTAAAAAAAAAATTGATTGCTCTTTAACTAAAAAAAATGTTGTACAATAAGAAGTTTAATATTTCTTTTTTCTTTTTAATTCAGCTGATTTGTAAAGATTTAAATTCTTGTAGATAATTATTGTCCCTTTTAGACTAAACTTTTGACAACGCAAACAAAATCGTTTGCCAAATCAGAAAAGATTCTCTGTAAAAATTTGAAAATTTTAAAACGTTTTTAAAAGAATTTACATTATTATGTGTGAAAATTATATGTTTTGTTCTCTTATTGGAGATGTTCCTTCTTGCAACTCCATTTCATTAACATCTCCAATCGGAAGACTAGTTCATAAATGAATTATTTTTTAACAGAAATAATTAAATTTTAGAAGCACATCACTCTACTATGGCTTAAACATTATCTACGTAAAACATATTTTTAAAGAATAAAAATTTTTCCCCAGTAAAGATCACTTAATACAATTCATTTTTCATAGCAAGTAAAATGTCCAATAGGAGTTCATATTCTTTAACACTCTGCCACATGCCATTCGTGATATGTTCCGCTGCTCGCAAAACCCAAAATATTCTCTACAACGTATTTTGTAGAGAAATAAAGATAATTGCAAACAATATACTTCAACATAATTTACAAAAAATTATATAAACTCCCACAAGAGAGGACTTACATTTTGATGATCAAATTCACTTTTTGTATAAAAATATTACATTTAGTCTTTAGTTTTTTAGTACTGTAACCACAGATAATACATATTAAAGCTTGAGATTTAAATTTACTTTATTTATATGAAATTATTCAAATATGTTAATTTAGATGAAACATCTAGAGGCGCTGGTATTTGCCGCACACTTCACATATACTACGTTCAGGCCCTATATTGTATATATATATATATATATATATATATATATATATATATATATATATATATATATAGATAGATAGATAGATAGATAGATAGATAGATAGATGGATAGATATAGTTGTAGAAATTATTACACGTATTCATGCACAAACTCATCTTTAATATTGTTCGGTAAATATTGACATAATTTGTTTTTTTTTTCATTACGAAATGTCATGGAGAATTTTAAGCATATAGTGAATATTTTACATAATGTAATAAAAGTGAAAAAAAAATAATAACTTGAATTTAGTTGACAAAATATCTTTACGCTACAATGTTTTTTAAAAATATTTCTTTGAAAGATTTTCAGCTGTAGGCTTCAGCTTATTTAGCCTATTGGTAAATCCGCCACCGATTGGTTACAAAAATGACTTTGTATCCACAGAAAAAAAGAAAGCAGAAAGTCATCGTCATTTACTTTTCATTATCACCATGGTAATTATTTCACATTCCTTAATATGCATCCATAAAATAACTATCTGAAATAGGAAATGTATCATTTATAGGAAATTTTACATTCTGTTTATCACGAAGCAAAATTGTTAATTCAATAATTTATAAAAATTGCTAAGGGGGGAGATCAGGTTGAGCAGCCGGAAAACGACAATAATTTGACCATTACTAATAGCTCTGTAGTTTCAAAACCAATTAATGAAATGCAACAATTTTTTTTCTATACTTTCATAATATACTATTGGTTTTCAAAAGATATTCAAATATATATATTTAGCAATATTAATTAGTTAAATTTTAACGGCAAAATTAACGTTTTAAAAATAGGAATTTTCAAATATACATTTTGTGCGCAAGATTTTAAAAATTCTACTGCAGATATATATTTAATATTGTATTTATATTTACTTATAATACTATATTTTACACTGAACCTCAATGTAGCCTGAGTTTTGTCATAGAAATTTTTTTATTGAATAAATAAGCGTATTTTTTTTTTACTAAATTTCATAAATATGATTTTTAAAGTCATTAATTGTGCAAATAAATTTGAATATACTTTTAAATTGAGGTTCAGTGTAAAATATAGTAGTATAAGTAAATATAAATTCAATATTAAATGTATATCTGCAGTAGAATTTTTAAAATCTTGCGCGCAAAATGCATATTTGAAAATTCACATTTTTAAAACGGTAATTTTTTCATTAAAATTTAACTAATTAATATTGCTAAATATATATATTTGAATGTTTTTTGAAAAACATTAGTATTTTATGAAAGTATAGAAAAAAAATTGTTGTATTTCATTAATTGGTTTTGAAACTACAGAGCTTTTAGTAATTGTCAAATTATTGTCATTTTCCATCTGCTCAACCTGATCTCCCCCCTTTTAAAAGTATTTAAACAAACAGATAAATTTAAAGTAGAATGTAACATGTTTGTTAAATGAATGCATTATGATAATACACTCATTTACATATTCATTTAATGGAGGCATAATACAAATGTTTAATCAAAATATAAACATATTATTTTCAGAAAATCCATCCCTAGTATTAAAATCATAGTGTTTTCAATATCGAGTTAAGGCTCGGTGTGCATAATTAGTTGCTGTAAATTAGCTATATTGATTAAGCAATCTTAGGTAGGATAGAACTTTACAAAGAGAAACCATTAAGTGTAACGCATCTGGGAAGTATAATGGCAAATTTAAGTTGCAATTCAGCAGAATTGAAAGTTGCTAACGGTTTCCTTATCCGGAGAAACAGCGTTCAAACATGTATCCAGATAAAAGTGAGATTGCTTTCAAAGGTCTAATTACCATAAAGAAAAGGCATCCATAGATTTTTATGCAACTAGAGTCATTTGTTAGATTTATAAACTGTCTTTATTCATCGAATATATCTAGATGTTGATTTTCAGGTGGGTATTTTCGAAAGGTGCAAAGTATTAATTTTAGATATTACTGGAATTAATTTTAAGTAATGGATTAGTTAAGTAATTTTCGATGTAAAAATTATTGTAGAAAAGGTTTAAATTTAGTCTGAATTTTTATATGTGTTTTAATCTTTATGGGATTTATATATTTTATATTTGTATTTTTTACATTTATAAAAATATTTTATACAAATAGTAGCGATAGAAAAATTATATCAATATATATACATTTCTTATACATAAAAAAATAAGAAAATTAATTTTTAAAAAAATGAAGAAAATTTACTTTTTTAAAAAACGACTACAAAATTATATCAGTTGAAGAAAGTAAATTGCCAAATGTTTTCTGTCAAAATAATTTTCTTTTCACTGACAGCTTTTCATTGATTTTTAAATACGTCACAAATTCCTAAAATAAACAGAAAGAATGACTAGTGGGAATGGCAGTTTAAACATAATTACCATTCAGAAAGAAATGGAAAATTGATCACGATCAATTTTTCAAACCGCATACGGCATTATATGCTTTAATGATATAAAGTAAAGAATGCCATCTTTCGGTTTTATTTCTGAAGCATTACTCAGAAAAACTTCGGACTTTTAAAATCATTCATTCTAAATTATAATATTATTGAATTCAATATAATGATATGCTGAGTTTAAAGAGTTTGGAATTTCAGCCTCACGTTTTATTTATTTGAAAATTTTATTTCATCTTCTTTCTTTTCAATATAGTATATTTTTCGTGAAAGATGCAGTCATTTGCAAAGGTATGATTTATAAGAATAAAGTTTCCATAAATTATGTAACTTAATCATTACCTTTCAAAAATTAGATATAGATTAAAAAAAAATAATAATATACAGTGCATCATTTTAATTTTGAGGTTGATTCATATTAAAATATTCCTGTTTACAAAACTGCGAAGAGACAACTCAAGGACATAACATATCTATATTTGTAGACTACATACATACTATTGTGTACTATATTGTACTATGTGTACTATGTGTACTATATTGTACTATTGTGTACTATATTGTGTACTATGTTGTGTACTATATACATACATTTCAAACAACTGGAAAAAGACTGATGCAATGAAAAATGCATTACTTTTATGTTAGCCGTTTAGGTTCTAGAAACATTTGTTGCTGCTACTGGGTGACCTAAATTGGACTGACTGATTTAAAAATTCAATAACTTGCAAACGGTGACTTATGCAAATGAAATTCTTGCATGAGAGTAATGTATGATTTCAGGAGTTTTTTACGGCTATTAACGGTTTTAGTTTCAAATAGCAGCGGTAGATAGTGCTTAAAGGAATAGGTACTCATTCGAGAACAAAACTGAAATGTCCCAGCGTTCATGCGAAGGAAGGAGGTTAAATATAGGGAGTGCGTCTCACTCGCAAATACAAGTGCCCGATGGCCCGATTCTGAACATGATTGTTTTGGTGAATGAGACTCACTCCATGTATTTTCACCTCCTTACTTTGCATCAATAATGGGTGATTTCTGATTTTGCCTCGTCTGGACGTCTATTGCTCGAAGCCCCATCTATTGCTCGTAATTCGATGAAGAGCACAACGTGCTAGAAAAGCAAGACTGGGCAAAACGACAGAGGAGCGGTGGCTTATATATGCGATGCGAGCAGAGAACGCGCCAAAAGCAACCAGTGAGAAGAAAGCAGCATGAAACAACTGAGTGAACAAGCAGAGACATCAGTTCATGCTGCTTTCTTCTCATTGGTTGCTTTTGGCGCGTTCTATACGCGCATCGGGTATATAAGCCACCGACCCTCTGTCTTTTTGCCCAGTCTTGCCTTTTCTAGCACGCTGTGCTTTGCTCTTTGTCGCACTGAAGAAGAATAAGCTGTTTGCTGCTTTTGTGTGTATTATTTGTACATTTTTAACGTTGGTATTCTTACTTTTAATATTATTGCACAAAGGTTTTATTTGCTGTTTTTACATGTGTGTTTTGTTGATGGCATTATCCACATGTATGAGTGATCCAGAGTTTGTGTGAGTATGGTGTGAATCGATAAATTTACATCATGATACTTCAAAAGATGTCATTACCGTTTTATATGCGTTATATGACAATACTCACAATGCAGCATCCAATGTATCAATTACTGTATCAATTATTTAAAAAATATTTCCTTCAAAACCTGATATGAAAAACTAATTGTATCAGCTGAAGAGGATGAATTCTCATCGAAGATAGCATACGATTGCTGATTTACAACATCTTTTCACATTAATGAGCATTTAATGGATATCAATTTATCCTAGGGTATAAAATATCGAAATATCAATTGAATATACAGATGGGGGAGAAAATAATACGAACACCTGTAAAAAATGATGCCACATTTCACACTTACAGTACAAGAGCTCCATTAGGAATAGAAATCTGCCATCTAGTGAAAGTGAAAGTATCAGTCTCTCAACAACTGTCATTAGATGTTCCATGCATGCGTAGTTTTCTCTGAGAGACTCTGCAACGTCAGACCTGAATGAATTACAAACAGGCATGATTGTATGCGTGCTTTAGCTAGAGTCTCACAGCCGGAAATAGCAATACTTTTCAAGATGTCCAAAATTTAAGTTATCACAATTTGACAGCGTACATGAAAAACTGTAAGATTGTGTATTAAAAGTAGAACAGAGGCTGAAAGACAATGATTAAAGAAAATGATAGACAGGTGTTGAAGCGCATAGTGACCAGAAAACACAAGCAATCGCTTTCCCAGATGACATACGAATTTAAAAGGTATCTCGTAGGATAGCCCTTTCAATCAAAACTGCCAATTTCTTGTTTTTTAGGCCACTATTCGCTTTAACACCTGTCTATATCTTTCTGTCATAATTCTAGTTCGTTCACTGTTGTACTTTGAAGGCACAATCGTACCATGTTTCACTTATGGTGTCATAATTGTTGATAACTTAAATTTTGAACATCCGGAAATGTTTTGTTGTTTACATCAGTGAGACTTCAGCTATAGCGCGCCAACAATCATGCTTCTTTGGACATCATTCAGGTCAAACGTTGCAGCGTCTCTGAGAGAAAACTATGTTTGCGTGGACCACCTAATAACAGTTGTTGGGAGACTCATAGCTTTCCCTTCACGACCACAAGATCGCAACTTTCTATTCCAGGTATTTAAAGTGTGAAATATGGCATAATATTTTACATATTTTCGTTTTACTTTGTCCTCTCATCTGTATATTGAAAGACCAATGTACAACATTCAAAGAACGGCATCTAATGTTTTGTAAAAAGCCATATTTATTTTATTCAACGATTTCTGAAAATATATCACATAAAATATTTCTGTATATTAGATACTTATTTTAATGGATGTTTAGTGGATGACAGTATTATGACAGTAAAAACAATACTTATGTATTTGAAATATGAACGTTTATTTTTGTGGCCTATGAACTAAGAAGAACTTTTAAGGCAATTTGATAATGCCATAATTTAAAGAAAAAGGCTGTAAATATTCTTACGAGTATTATAATCCCATATAAATTTTATTGGATAGCCAAACGACAATAAAAATAGTTTTTGAAGAAAATACTTTACTATAATAATTACTTTTAATTACTTTTAATTAGAAAATAATTACTTTTAGTTTCTCCGTATGAGAGGAATTTCATAATAATCTTGAAAGTCGTGTGATTTTCATTTCTTTTAAAAACATAATTTAAAAAATATTTAAATTATGTTTCAGTTATGTTATAGTTTAGTTAATTAAGTTATGGTTCATATTCTTTTCAAGGGATACACTGGCTATGTACCTTATAACTTTTGGCTTCTTTTACGAATACAGAACTGAGAAATATACTTTTATAATTAACATATTTTTAGAATAATGCAAAAGAATATTATTCACATTCTATCTATATCAAATAATTGGATAAAACTCGAATAATTGAATAGTAGATAGTATAAAATAATTGCACTTTTTTCTATATAAAAAAATGCATTGAAGATACACGCCAGAAAAAGTTAAAAAGGTTTTAGTAATTAATTAAATATAAATGTAATGTTTGCTGTGTATATTTTTTATCCTCAAAGAAACGCAAAAAACTTGGACTGAATACTTGGACTGAAAACCTTTTACTTGATGCTATATCTCTTCGGCAAATTGAAAGGAAGCTTAACAAAAATCTCACTTCTATTCCCCAACCCCTTTTACTAACAGTGTTACCACTTATACTGATGAAGTAAAGGCAGGATTTTTGGCAAAATCCTATGAATTACGATTCTACCCTATTCTCGCTCATCTTACGAGTCCCGCCTTTCTTTCTCTTTTTAATGATACAGTTAATAATTTCCTCGACACCGCTACTGAAACTCTCACCGAAAGGCAACCAATTGTTATCCATAACATCATGAAAAATCTAAAAACCGCAAAACTCCTGGGTATGAAAATATTAAAAAAATTACTCTCACACATTTACCTACCATCTGTATTCCCTATATTATCAAATTGATTAATTCTAGCCTAAAATTATGCTACTCTTCGAAACCATGAAAACATCTATAATCTCCCTCATTCGTAAACTTACTTTTGATCACAGTGACATCACTAACTTTTTACTTATTAGTCTTCTTTCATCGTTAAGTGAAGTTGTTGAACGTGCCATTCAGTTCCAACTACACGACTTCCTACACAATAAAAAAAATTTAAGGCCTAAACAATTTGTCATCAGAGTTAAACATTCTACACAACTTCAGCGGTTTTGTGTTGTGGAAATCTTAACGAAAAACGTCAATGGTAAAAAACCATTTGCTGTCACATTCTTAAACATCGGGAATGCCTTTGACAAAGTCTGGCACGAGGACCTTATTTACAAATGAAGTCGGCTAAATATCCCTTACGAATGCATATATTTCAAAATCTCTTACTTTGGCGATCGTACTTTTTACGTCCGCATTAATAATATCGTATCCACATTACTTTTTATCATTTCAGGTATTCTTCAGGGCTAAGTTCTTGGACCAACGGTTTTCAACTTATTTTTTAACTATATACCTCGTACAGTGCTAACGTGCTTTATATGTGGACAAAACCACTATTTACTCCTCAGCACACCATCTTTATTTTTTATACAGAAACTTTCAAAGACACCTTGACATCTTCATGGACTGGTGCAACCTTTGTCGAGTTAAAATTAATGAATGCCAAACTGCTGCTTTTTATTTTTCTAGAACTGTATCCTACCCCAATAGACTAACTTGAACAACGCAAGTCTAGCTTGAAATGATGACACCAAGTACCTATCGGTTATCCTTGATAAAAGGCTTTTCAGAAAACATATTCTTAACATAAGAATTAAGATCACCGGAGATTTCAAATTTCTTGAACCTCTCCTCAAAAATTCTGCTTTCTCTATTCCCAATGAAACACTAGTATATAAAGCCTAAATATCATGACTTATGCCTCTCTGATTTGGGGTTTCATATGCAAATTTATTATGGAAAACGTGTCTAAAATTTATAATAGAAATTTTAGAATCATCAAATATTAAAACAAATGATCAACGCAAAAATAGCTCAAATAAAAATATATAAAATAAAAAACAGATGTTTCGGAGCCTCTAAAGCTCTATCATCAGTGCCAAATTTAAAAAGATTTAAAACAGATTTAAAAGTTTAAGCCATGTAAATATGCTTGCGTCTCCGCACGCGATCAAGATAGAATGGAGGTGAGTTCTTAAAAACAACAGCGGAGTCAGGAGTCACATGTGACGTAGGAGACCACTAAACGTGTTCAGCCAGACTGGACGAGTTTAAGTACAGAAAAAAGGGGGGGAGGAGGGAAGTGAAGAGAATAAATTAAATGAAAGGTAGCCAGACAATTGAAAAAGTTGGTGTACTGGGCATATCATTAACTAAGTTGCCTAAATCCTTCCATATATGATAAGCTTCTCAGAAATCAAGGTCGTAAATTGATGAGCACTTCTGAATTGTTGAACCTTCTGAAAAATTAAAACTGTGATTGCTAGACCAGCAAAGGTTAGCAATCGCAGAGCGTTTAGTGTCACAATTTTTAACACAGTTTTTATGTTCCCCCAAGTTGACCTTAAGGGGTCGCTTAGTTTGACATGTGTACATTTAATTACACTCGCAAGATATGTTATAAATTTTCCAATGTTAAAATCTGTCAATTGAATGTTTGAGATCTGTAAATTTGACTTTGTTGAATGGTTTTATAAATTACTTTAAAATCGGATCATTTCAAAATTTTGGATATTTGATGGCTAATTCTCGGAAAATATGGAAATATAATTCAATTATCATTGCGAACATCATTAAAGTTGGAATGTGTACTTTTAATTGGTATATTATGAATTGAATCAACGATTTCAGCACGATAACCCCCGTCAATGGCAGTTGATTTATTGTGGTCTAATTCTGCTTTGAGTAAACTCCCAGATGAACAAATTTTTAAAGCGCGATGAACATTGGTATTAAAAGCAGCCAATTTTTGATTAGAAGGGTGAAATGAAAGACGATGTGGGGGTAAAGAAACTGCGAATGGTTTACGATAAACAGTGGTTTTGAAAAAATAGACTACAGTTAGACTTCTCTTTTACGGCGCGCTAAATTTTATAAATTCAGCTACTCCTAGAAAGGACGTAAATTTGGCGTCAACTAGGAATCCCAAGAAATGCCTAAACTGTTCAACTGTTCAACTATGTATATTTTATTTTTCCATGATAAACGAAATCAAGGTGCCTAACTGTACCAAGGTTCTGGTTAGAGTTCCGAAAATAATAAAGAAAACATTCACTTTTTATAATAGATTTCAGCAAGGTTTGAATCTAATCTTAAAGTTGTAACTTAGAGGTTCCATTATTAAAAATCTTTCTAATTTATCGACATGTCGTGGAATACGATATATAATGAGCAAAGGGCTTTTTTGATCATCTCTTATAAATCAATTCAGTTACATGCCATACAGCTATTAAATAACTATTTAAACTTTTTGAATATATTGATTAAAGATTTTATACTTGAAGCAGATGAAACTGAAAGAATAATAAAATATTTGTCGAATAATCAAATATTACCACTTTTTACTATTATATTATACATGATACATTAAACATTTGCAGCCATTCTGAAAAAAAATTCTGAAATAAAATTTTTCCAAGCTATTTAAGTCATTTTTTACACTTAAGAATGTTTTCCTTTTTCTCATTCGGTTTTGAAGAATGTATTTGTATTGGAATGCTTTTCAAAATTCTATAGAGAAAGTTAAATTTTCTGTGACATTTTATTTTAATGTAAGAAAATAAACTATTCTTTGCAATAAGGGGAAAAAAGAAAACATGTTGAGTCTAAGGAAGGGTAGCTAAGTAAGAGTATGAAGCATACTTTTTATAGGAAACATCATGATGACACATTCAAAATGCAACGTAAATGTCTCTGTTATTAATCTATCAAGAAACTTTTAAAAAACAGTAAATAAGGTACTTTTTTGAATATCTTAAAACTTATTTTTTTTTAATGTACTGAAAATGGATCATTTTAAAAGATGACATTTTATTGCAGAAAATATTTTAAAAAGAACAAATTTATAAAAATAAAATTAACAAACATTATTATTTCCATAGTACAGGATTTTTGAGATTTCTACCAGACGAGTTATTAAATCAATTTCAGTTCAGAAAAAAAAAAGATTCGCATTTTAATTACTAATTAAAAAAATTATATATATTCGCATATTAAAAAAATAGTAATTGAAAGTACCATATATCCTGGTAGTATATTTTAAAATATTTTCACATGTTATATGCAAAAGTTACAAAAATATTAAAGATAACTATTTTTTTAGTTACAAAGTTAAAAGAAGTACGTCATTTTTTTTCTTTTCGGGTAGCAATTTAATGGCTCGTTTAGGCAGCGTCCAGAATATTTTGAATGCATCATGCATTGCATTTATAGTATCACTTGTAGTGGATCCAGTTTCATTTCATTAGGCGTATCAAGATATCAAACACCTAATCGTTCTAAACAGTTGCTCTCAAAAGTCATGAATTTAATTTTCATGTCATTTTCACTGTCATTTTATATTTGCTTAAAAATGTGGCGGTACTTTTGGGTTATCGCGGCCTCCTAGGATTAATCACTGGGCGACCAAGACTTATCTCCAAATTAGAAAGCATATATGGCATTATAATATTATACGATGTATATAACAGTTCGTGACACATATGGCCCAGTTACAGTCATATATGATGCATATATATGTCATGTGTATAAGATGCATACGATGTATATATAGCATATAAGACGTATACGTAAATAATGTGTATATAATGACGTATAAGGCACATAAATAAGTGCTTGGAGTATATATATATATTTATATATGATACATATATAAGCTTTGCAACGATCTTGGCATAATCCTAATTGTGGGGGCCACTATAACCCAAAAGTACAAATGTGGACGGCCACAAAATTAGGAAATATGACAACGATGATGTTATGCCTTCTTAAAAGTTAAATCACGCTTATCGAAAACAGGAATCCGTCTGTATTCCAGTATATGTATATTTTTTATTAAATGAAACAAAGAATGATCAATACAAATAAGTATAAGGTAAGCAATGCACATGTGGTATATTTTGCACATAGGACTATAAGTAAAGAAGAATTGACATATCCTCAAAATGGTGGAGCTTCAACTGTAACCGGTTTTGCAGGGGCTGATTACTGCCGAAGCAAATTTCTACCAGTAGATTTAAATATAAATTTTCTTCTTGTATATATAAATTTTCTTCTTATTCCAACTGAATTTCTGACATAATTAAGGCAAAAATATCTATATGTTTTTACTAGTGGAAGTTTGCCTGGCGGTAGTTAGCCCCTGTGGTTTCACCATATTGTGACTACATAAAAAATCCTCCTGTCACTGTCAGTGCAAGAGATAATAGCGCCGGAGCAAACTTCCAGCAGTAAAAACAAATAGAACTTTTTGCCTGATTTATGACAGAATTTGTGCATGAATAACGCGTTTAAATAAAATTCTTATTCAAGTTTACCGCTGGAAGTTTCCCCGGCAGATAATGAGGGTCTGTAGATCCGATGTAAACAAACAACAGCTGTCATCTTGTGACTACATTTTCTTACTTTACTCGCAGGCGGTAGACACTACACTATATGTTTCCTACTTTTTATTCATAGCTCCATTAATTTGCACTGAAATATTTTCCGAAAAAATTAATACAATAGTAATTTAAAGAAACAAATAACCTTCTAACGCACTTTTCAAGTTTTATAAATTCAAATATTAGGCATAATGTATAGAGTTTATATATGCATTCTTAATCCCTTCGGGACGAGCGTGATGTATGCGGGACGCATAAATTGATCAAAATGCTTGATGTGAAATGTTCTTAGCAGTGATTTGTAATTGAAAATTTTCGATTATTTGATGAAAATAATTTGACAATTAAATTAGATACAAATTTCCATTTAAAAAACAGGTGAAAAAGATTAAAAATTCTGTAAAAGACATTCGTCGAAGAGGAGTGTTTTGCCTTTAACAATTTTTATAATCAAGTGGAAATATTTGTGGCCCTGTAATCCTTTAATTTTAAAGAAGCCCGTTTCACATGAGCAATATTCAAAGTGATGTGCGTGCATTCTAAATTGGACAACAATGATTATTTTTTTAAATATAGCCACATTTCATCAATTTAATAAATTTTGTGTACATGGATATTTAAAAAAATATTTCTTTTTTAATATGAAATTGTTATTATATTATTTTCGTATTTCCATTCTAAACAGCCAATAAGTTTGCAAAAGTTATTTTACGGTTTTATGACAAACAGAATTTTAAACAATCCTGAAATGTTTCAAAGAAATCCCAGAAGATCTAATGATATTGATTTGTTTCGAAATAAGCAAACGCAGCGAAAATTTAAAACCAAGAAAACAGTTTAAAAAGTTCAGTGTTTAATAAAGTGGTGACCAGCACATCAGAAAAAATGTGTACTTTTGCGATTGTTACTTATTTTCTTAATAACGCTATAAAATTTATCTTTTATTATGAAAATATTTGTAATAGACAACTTAACAAAGCCAGGACTAAACACAGCGTCTTTAAACGGATTCTAGAAAACAATCTTTCATCTCACAACAATCAACATATAACGTTTTATAAAATGTATAATTTATGAAATATAATACTTTTCCGAATGCTATAAAAATAATGGAAATGTTTTATAGTATCGTTTTACTTTAAAGCAATAAACTAAATAAAGCTTTAGAATAAGGAAAAACAAACATAGGTTGAAACTTGAGAAAGCTATAAGCTATTACAGTTTAGGTATTACTTTGAAAGGAAGCTTTAAGATAACGTATGCGAAAATATGCCATAAATAGGTCTGCCAATAATAAATATCCAGAGATGCTTTTACCAAATAACAAGTAAGTACCGAATAAAGGAAACCGTAAAAATAGCTTTCGAAAAATGCATTTAGAAAATGGGTTGTTAGTAAAGCTAAATTTTACATTACAGGAAATATTTGAGAGGGAATAAATTTAAAATGTTAAAATTTTAATTTTCAAACTTGCTTCCTTTATTTATAGATTTAAAAAAAAGTTTTTACACGTAAAACAAAATAAAGTATTATGAGTGCACAAAATAAGCTTTTTTCCTTAGTCAAAATATAGGGACTTTTAAACTGAGTTCAGTTTCATATTTATTTAAATAGGAAAATTAATTGTTGACTGTGTCTAAAATAGAGCATGAAGTGAATATTTGATTTCAGTATTATTGAATGTTTTTTTTTGGATTAAAATCATTTACTTTCTTCTATCTATAACTGAAGACATTATTGCAATCGAAACTTTTTTCGACTCCCGGTTTTCGACGGACTTACACATTTTAGTAGTTAGAGATCCCGGAAAACATGTTTTTACAAAAGGTCTGTCTGTCCGCGTGTATCTGTGTCCTTGTATCATTGAAAAGTGTATGAAGTTACGCATAGACTTGAACCAAATTTGAATTCTACATTTTGCCTATGACCAGCAGGTCCCAGTTGAATTTGAACTGTGATAGCGGGTTTTGTTCCATTTTCATTATTGTATCATTGAAGAGTGTATGTAGTTATGCATAGAATTGAACCAAATTTCATTTATATGTTTTTGACTATGGTCAGCAGGCTCCAGTTGAATTTAGGGATAGTCCGCCGAAAGGAGGCGCTTTGGTAGCAAATTTTGTTTCATTTTCCCTGTTGTATCATCGAAAAGTGTGTGAAGTTATGTACCGAATTGAACCAAATTTCATTTATAAGTTTTTGGCTATGGCCAGCAGGTTCCAGTTGAATTTGGTGATATTCCGCCATAAGGGACGCTGTCACAGCAATTTGTGTTCCATTTTCGTTATTGTATCATTGAAAAGTGTATGAAGTTATGTATCGAATTGAATAAAATTATATACAGTAGAACCTCCATAAGTTGAACACCCAAGGGACTGTAACTAAGTGGTCAACATACGGAGGTGGTCAACTTAGGGAATTGTTATAAACTATTAAGTACAATATAAGAAAAAAATTAGTAAACTTTTTTAGTATTTTTTAACGAAAACTTTAGAAAAAAATTAGCACTTACTCATTTTTATTTTTACTGAAGGTACAGCACAGTTTTACAATTTTTGAAAGAATAATTAAATTTTTGTTTGAGTCCTCTTTTTGTTCATTGGTTAACTGCAAAAACCACTTTCACAGTTTACAAGTCCATTAAGCATGCTTGGGCATTTTTCTGCAGCGAAATCTTTAAGTTGCTCCATCATGCGCTTTACATCGTCTTCCTTCAGAGTGGGGTACTTTTCACTGTCGTCGTCACTTGGATAATCATCTTCTTCGCAGTCCATTTCTTGTACCTTAGTGTCCTCGCTGTGCTTAGTTGCAGAGAGTATCTCACTGAAGATTGCCTCTGGGTCTGGTTCAACACATGTTACTAACCCATCGTCCACGGTAACATAATCTTCAATATCAACTACATCAAAAACTGGCAAGGGAGATAGAGGAAGCTCATCCTCTTGCACCGATGTTGTAGCTGTAACAAATCCAGGTTTCTTGAAGCAGTTCTTAATCGTGGTTTGCGTAACTTTATTCCAAGCAGAATTAATCCAATGAACGGCATTCAAAGCATTTACTGATGCAGCTGTTGACGATGCCAATGCAGAAGGACCACAGGTTTTTGCTTTCATGATCACCCATTCCAGAAGTTGAGCTCTGTAGTGCACTTTGACGGATTGAGAATGCCTTGATCTAAAGGTTGGTTTTCGAAGTTGTGTTTGGAGGCAAAAATTTTAGCTTCACATTTGTGAGATTATTCACTTTTGGGTGGCTGGGGTAGTTGTCCACGGTAGGTAAAATAGACAGCTTCATTTTCCTCATTTCTGCGTCAATTCCTCTAACTCACTCTTCGAACAAACAACTGGTCATCCAAGCGGATCTATTCGCTCTAAAAAAACAGGAAGGTCTTCAGGTTTTACATTTTTAAACGCACGAGGTTTTACGGATTTGCCGATCAGCGTAGGCTTCAATTTTTCCCCAGTCATGCTAGCACATAGAGGAAAAGTAAAATGCTGTTTTGCAAGTGTCACCCTTCATTACTAGACATCTATCAGGCATTGCTTTAAAGAAGAGACCGCACTCATCAGCATTAAAGATGCCCTCATCTTTAAAACTTTTAGCAATCTCTGGGAATTTTTCAATAAACTTCTCCACCACTTAAGCTGAAACCTCATTCGATTCCCCACACAAAACTTTTTGAGAAATCTTGTATTGTAGTTTGAATTTTTCAAGCCAACCTGCTGACGCTTGGAAGTCCTCTATTTCCAATGCTTTTCATTTTTTTTGCTACTTCCTGAAGCACAGGTCCCGATATTCTTGCATTGATTGATCTCATCTCCTTAAACCAACGAAACGTGGCTTCGTTCACAGCGTCGAGACACGTTTTTCTGCGTTTTCTTTAGAGGCCCCCCTTTCGGAAGAATATCTTTCCAGATATTCTTCCTTGCATTTTAAAATGTTGCTCACAGTTGTCTTGCTCACACCAAACTTTTTCCGCTGTCTTTCTTTGTATACTGCTTTCCAGAAAATTAAGAAGATCCACTTTCTCTTTTAATTTAAGTTCTTTAGAGCTTTTCTTTGTGCCATTTTTAATGAAAATTCGCAAATAAACGACTGGTCCTGTCACGACGCGACATCCAGAAAAAGGAACGGAATGCGATTCACATGTGAGTGATACTCATTGTTTTCAAATTCTGCGTATAGCTAAACCGCTACCCACTTCCCTGAAAATTTTCGACAGATTCCAGGAATTCTGGCTTTTCCCTCCCATTGTATCATACTGGAAGTGAACAATGAATGGAGCACCACAAGGGGGGCGAGTGTTGTTCAGATAAGCTAAATGACTGATAAAGAAATTCCTGGAAACAGATGGAGAACAAACGGAGGAAAAAGCAAATTTAGGAGAACATCAGTGGTCAAGTTTCAGAGAGTAAAACCGACTGAAAAGTGTTCAACATACAACTTACGGAGGTGTCAACATAGAGAGGTAAATCTCCATTGAAAATGCGTTGTGACCATTCAAACTAATAAATTTCGGTCAATATAGAGAGGTGGTCAACTTTGGAGGTTTTACTGTATATATATATATATATGTGTGTGTGTGTGTGTGTATGTGTGTGTGTGAGTTTTTGACTATGGCCTGCAGGTCCCAGTTGGATATGGGGGATATGCCGATGGAAGGGAGAGCTGTTATAACAATTTTTGTGCGATTTTCTCAATTTTTTGTAGTTGTGATGTACATTGGCTGGTTATACAGCAAAGAGTGCTTCACATCCAGGTAACCCAGCGATACGAAAGCAGTTCACGTACACACCGCCTACTGAATATTAGGCCTGAGCGCTGACACAAAAATTGATGCAGTCTTAGGTGGAAATTTTTCAGCGTGTACGGTCCCTTGAAATTCATTGCTAATAATTTCTAAACGTTTTCTCCGCCTTATTTGTTTGAGATTCAATAAGTCAAAGAAAACTTTTAGAAAAAACTGGGGTGTAAAATTAGAGGACCGTACAAAGGTTTCACAAAATCGGCCCACGAGAGCCGCCATTTTTGTGTCAGCGCTCAAGCCTAGTATTCAGGGGGCGGTGAACGTACAGCAGAATGACGAAAAATAATGATTTTATTAGCGCTGTGATAACAAATTTTGAAGTATTAACATATACGAGATAAAACAAAATGGGGATTGGCACATCCGACTAGTTTTAAAAGAAGTTATGCCAATTTTTTGTTTGAGTCTTTGTTAGTAATTCTTTTTTAATCTTATTTTACAAATTGTTTTTTTTAAATGTGTTTAAAAGTTATTACTACCACACATAATTTATACAAATATTATTGACGTTATGGTTTTAAAAATCCTTATTTGAATAAGAAGTAAACATAAATTTCAGTCTTGGAAATTATACCCATAACGTCAATTTTTATTATCATTATACTGTCATTCTTTGAAGTCTTATGTGAAAATATAAATTCTTTGCGAATACTTATACCCCTGCATAAAATATGGGTTTGGCTTTATCAAAACTTTATGGCTTTAAAAATTCCAATAAAAATTCTTTCATATGGCAGACAGATAACAGTTCATACTTCAAAAACTATATTCAAAACTATTGTTTCTCTTGTCATAATGATAACATCTATTGAATTTGTTTTGCAAATGTAATAGTTTCATAAATATTTATATCTCCATGTATAAAATATAACATTTTTCAGACCATTATATGCCGCTCTTTAATAATGTCCTATTTTGATCTTTATAGCTTGGGTTAAATTTCATTTCATTCTTATGAATATCGAGGGATTTTAAATGAGTAAGCATATGTTTTTTTTTAATGTGATTTCTGATATTTTGATTGGTACATTTTAATACTTCTATAGGTTTAAAAGAAAAGTTTTTCATCGTTGAAAAGTGAACGACATGAAGCACAAGTATTAAATGTATGAAGTTGTTTTATTGGGTGTTTATTTAGTTTTATTGGTGATTATAATTTTACATAGATTGTAAAGTTAATTATCTATTATATTAAAGAGAAACTTGGCGACTTGTAAATTTTGGAGACCTCAAAATACTTAAGCAAAGTTAAAATGATTGATTATGAAATTATATTAAACAAACTTAAGATGAATAATTTCGATTCAGTTAAACAGAAAGAAAAAAATGCACAGTTCAACTTAGTAAAAAAAGTGTACATACACACACACACGCACACACACACACACAGATATATATATATATATATATATATAGAGAGAGAGAGAGAGAGAGAGAGAGATAAATTTCGATCTCCCTTTACCGGTCTCCAATGGCTGATTACTAAACCGTTAATTTTAGAAGTATACGTCCAATTGGAAAAAAGTTTAAAATGTTGTTTTTAATCATCTTAAAAGTTACATAAGGAAACTCAAATATTTTTTAAGTTATGAAACTTAATTTTTTATTCGGTCTATTCCTGGATTCCATAAAACATTCTCCCGGCTCGAACATCTGAAAAAAAAATTGAAAATTTTATTAATTTTATTTGTTTTAGGAACTAAAAAGCGTGTCTTTCCTTTTCCGCATGCAGTGAGGGAAGAAAGATAGGGACATATTTTAAAGTGCTAAATCTAAACTACTACAATATGACTTTATTCTATTTTTACGAAAATAAATGCACTTTAAAAACTTTATTTAGTCAAAAATTTTGCATTGTTTTATTGCAACATATATTGCAGAATATATTGTATAACATTGTTTTATTTTTATGTTATTAAATTATAGTACAAATATTTATTTTCAAATGAAATATATTATTAACACATCAAAGGTTGCCACCCTTAGAGTCGCACGACAGATCGCTATGTATCTTTGAGATACCAAGTGTAACTTATACCAAGCGACCTATGTCGTCACTCACTTGTGTTCATTGGGAGTGATGCGCAGGTGGCGGTGCTCCCACCGGTCGCAGCGCATACAGGAGGACCCTCCTGGTCGTGTGCATAAAAGTCCCTCAGGACATGGGTGTGACGGTTGACGTGCCTGGCGGCACAGCTCAGTTTTATACCATATATGTAACCAAGTCGTCAAATTTATTCATCAAAAACAAAGACAGATTTCTCATTGTAGGGAGGGAATAAGTCATTGAGTGCCTTTTAAATTCATTTATTTGTAAAAGAAATAAAATTTTAGATCTAAGACTGCAAATTTCGAAAATCGAAGTTTTTGAGAGTTTTGGATTAATGTGTTCGTATACATTTCCTTTATTCCACATACTTGTGGCAAAAGAAGGTTTTTTTTTTAATGAATATAACTACAAAATGTACGTTTAGATGAAAAAGAAAACATGGTTTTATAATCGATAATAAAAAACTTTAGAAGGATTTCTTGCGGATTTTCCATAAAAAGTCTTAATGGATATGTGAGATACAGAGTTTCCGTTTTTCATAAATAAACAGTATGGCCTTATATACTATTGTACAAAAAGAATATGCCAAATAACATATTACGGTTACAAAAAAATCTGAAAAATTAAAAACACTTAAGAATTAGGTCGCATGGTATCTGACAGATACACCATCCTGTTTTAGCTGACATGCGCACGTCGCTGTTACCATACTTTTGAGACAAGAGCACCCCCTCCCTCCCCCCACCACGAGTCAAGGAAATGTGATGGCTGAACACTCTCTTCCCAAAAACAGTGAAGAAATTTAACAGAAAAAACATATCGCGTATCTCTCAGATCGGGCGCGACCTTTCGAGCGTTGAATGCAAGAATTAAATTTAGAAATCATATAGTTGATAAATTAGCATTTACTTCCTTCTTGATTTTTTTATTTTATTTCTAAAACTGGAGAATTGTTCAAATAGTCTTATAAGATAAATTAAATATTTTAATTACCATAATTTATAAAAAATATCTCTGTAGTATGATATATTTTAGTGTAAGTTAAAAACGATAACATATGTGTATGAAGAATCTTTTCTTTAACGCAGTACATGTGAAGTCACTAAAATTTCACAGGTAGTAGTATTAATGTCATATCGTGCTATGATCAAGGGCAAACTGTATATATATATATATATATATATTTAAAGAATTTAAATCTCAATTAAAATTAAAAGAACATATTTCAGTAAATTTTTTTAAAACTTTACTAAATTTTACATTGCATAATAATTACATTATATATGACAATATTATCTATAAACAATGCCAGGGAATTCCGCAGGGCGGAACCGCATCTAGTATTCTCTCTGACCTTTACTTATATTATTATGAAAGAAATATAAGTCCGAACAATGATTATGTATTTTATCGCTATATTGATGACATTATCATATTTTATTTCAATGAAAAAAATTGCACATCACCACTCAATTTTTATCCTACTCAGCTTAAATTAAGCGAAAATGATTTAATTAATAATAATATAAACTTTCTTGACTTAAAAATTAATATTACTAATAATTATAAATTAATTTTTGATATTTATGATAAGAGATTTGATTTCCCATTTAAAGTAAATATTTTTACCAATTATGCTTCATGTTTATATAAATCTGTTTATAAAAATATAATTATCAATTATCTACATCGTATAAAATACTTATGCTCAGATATAAATAAAAACAAAAATATTAGATATATTCGAGATCAAGCAAAAATATATGGATATCCTATTTTTATGATAAATTCAATCATCAACTCTTTTAAATAACATTTATTATATAATTTAAATATAAACATGGTATGTAATAAATTATTGTTTTAGTGTGCGATAACATATAACAAAAGATATAGAAAATAATAATTATAACATACATTATTACAATTATAACATATTAGGACATTTAATATTTAATATTTGTTTGAACATTATATACACTTTATGTAGAAAATTACAAATATAACATACATAATTACAATTATAACATATTAGGAAATTTAATATTTGATTGAACATTATTTATACTTTGTATAGTTGTGATTGTGCGTTGCCGATCACCTCTGTTTAAGGTATTATTGATGTGCAGTTTTCATAAATTTATAAATTAACTTATACAATAACAAATTAAATTATACAATGATAACATTGGTGATTATAACTCATATATATATATCTATTTGCAATATATATAAAAATAAATATATATAGTTTTTATTTTTGTCTATGAATAATTAAAATTAACAAGTATTTTAATTACTGCATTGCATTAATTTGATTGAAAAACAGTAGTAATACTATTAATTATCAACATTATAAATTTTGAGATATTTTGAATTGTTTATGAATTATTTAATTAGATATTTAAATTAATCTATAAATATAAAATATATTTACAATGTAGTATAAATTAAACATTAATTATTTAATAACAAGTCTAATATATATTTAAGTAGTAGTAAAAATAAAACATTAATTATTTAATAAATGTCTATAATATCAGTGGATTAACACAGCTGGCAGCAAAAATAATTTGAATTAAAATAATATCTCTTTTACATAATATATTCTTGTTAAGAATATCTGAAATGCTGTGCAAGTTGAATTAATTCTGTGTAGATTTATTCATATAGTAGTATTATATTTTATTTGAATTTTAAGTAAAACTACAAGTTAGTATTGTTTTTTAAAGTTTATTTATATAAATAAATCTAATGAAGTGAGTATGTAACTAATAAAGTGGATATTTAACTAAATATTAATTATGAACTATTATAATACCAATAGAAGGCGACACTTTACCTTTCAGGTAGTTGTAGATAATATTGTTAATATTATATTTAATTTAACTATAGAGGGAGCTATTGATTGTATATTAATTTTACTTTCAGGAATTAAAATTGGATGGAGTAATATATATTCACGGATATAAATTTGTTATAAGTGTATTACAACCAGAATTATTTTGAGTGTTTCTGAATCATTTTGTGATTGGGTGTCATTTATGGGGTTGTGTTTTAAAAAAAGTGTGCTCTCAACTTGTCTTACAAATCATTTCTCTCAACTCGACTTAGTTAACATGTATGATGCATTGCCATGTGGATGTGAATATTATGTAGACGTTGTGACATTTTAAGGATTCTGTATAATTATTGTGAGTAAAATATTTTATCTACACTTTACGCGTTCATATTTCCAATTTTATTATTTCAAAACTGTTATCTCGTGGTAATTTAGTGAGGTGTTAATTACAGTTTTTTGGATAATCGATGTGAGTGAAATATATTGTATTTTCTTAATGGTTTTTTATTTCCTATTTAAATATTTCCAAATTTTAATATTTCCAATTGTTGTCTGGTAATAATTCAGTGTACCTGGATGATTCTACTGATCTTAGCATTATGCCAGTAGAATTATGAAACACTGAATTATTATTTAAAACACATGTGGGTGCATCCAGGCTGATGAGTACATGTGCATGTGTTTTTCCATGTCCAATTCATATTTAATTCTCATGTGGTCCAATTTTCCATTGTGTATGGTTCATATTTAATTTGTTAATCCATTTGTGTTTACTTAATTGCAACTCCAATTTATAATTTTTTTTTTCCCCTTTCTCTCTATTTCTTTTTTCAATATTCTTTTGGTATGAGTAAAATTTGGCCAATTACCATTGAAGCATCAGCTATGGTAATATTATGTATGCACATGTTAATTATTAGCTATGTGGTATTCTGTATACACAGTATCATTTATTATCTCTTTGGAGATTTAAGTAGAATAGAACTTGATATGTTTTTTGAAATTCATAGATATTATAATTATATATATATATATATCTTCTTATAGAATTTGTATTGGTTGTCAAATAGACGCGTTCTTTCTTTTAAAAAATATTGCAAAATATTCTTTTATGTCATCTAATTTTTAAAAAGTTGAAATTCCATATGCTAAAATTATCAGAATTAACGTTTCTCTGATTTGTGAAAAAAGTTTTGCATAAAAGTATTTTAAGCCTCGAACATAATTTATAATATGTTATTAGAAATTGTAGTTAAAAATTTACAATTCAAATTACGACTGTTTTAGGTTATTTTTTTAATGTGGTATTTGTATTTTATAAAATACTAGGGGATCCTACTTGGTTCTCACCAGTTACCGCATATAGGTGCAAACAATATTTTTCTATTTGAAAACTCTAATAGAATATATATATATATATATATATATATATATTTAGATTGCCTTAACTTTTTTAGTTTGTTCACCAACAACACCAAAAGTTATTTTTATGTGAAAAATATCAATTATGCATTCAAATAAAATTTGAAATTTATTAAAAGTTAGCGATATTTGTAGTCGCTTGCCAGGTAAATATCTGGAAAAATTACCAAAGATTTCGCTATTACATTTTGATTCTGATAATTTCAGTGATTTAAGCGCATAGTCCAATTACATGTCTGTTAAATTTGTTTTTTATTAATATTCTTTTTTTATTTACTGATGAAGTTTTAATTTCTTTATGGAATAATTTCCGGAAACAAATGCTGCACTATTTATATTTGTTTAAGTCCAAACGGGTTAATATTTTATAATCGCGCTGCACGCGTTAGAAATAATCATGGATGATTAAAATTTATGCTTGAGAATTATTTTTAAAACCATAAAAAATCGGTAAATTGGGATACACTTTTGAAACAAACTGCATTTGAAAGTAAGTTTTTTTCCTATTTTACGGTGTAAAAATTGAAATTGTGTGATGCATAGAAGTGAAAAAAACCGCAGTGAATGCAAAATTTATTGGTTAGTTGTTGCCCCCGTCAATATGACGTCAGTGTCACTCACGAACTTTATTTCGCTGTGTAATATAGATAAGCGCTCGAAACACTTTAACAGGCAAAATTATTAAAAAATAAAATGGAACCTAATATTAAATTACTAAAAGGCTACAACAAACGTATAAAATATTTTTAGCTTTCTATTACGATATTTATTATTATTTTTAAATATTTGTGTTCGTATCTTTGCTTTGGAATTAAAGCGCCCATTTTACGCTTGCATGAGTAAAAATCCATGTCATAAACCGTGAGATATTGAATATTACAACTTTAAATCGGTCGTGAAATACTTCCATTTTCTATTTCAAAAACTCAATTTCTATATTCATGATTTATCATTTCCTTTTATCTCCCGCTATGAAAATTTATCACATGCTCCAGTTTAATTCAATACACTGCATCTTGGGAATTTTCACAATTCGTCACAGTTCATGATTCTTGCAATAAAGGCCTTGGATAACAATTAATGCAAATATTGAACTGTAATCCTGACTTCATTTGAATATTAACTTATTTCATTAGACTATATTTCCGAGCTTATGATGAATTTTAACATGCGAGTATTTTAGAAAAATATTCGTATCAGAATCACGATTATTGTTTATCCCACACTTGCGAATCCAGTAAATTATGAAAAGCTATACTTTACAAAAGTTTAACAGTAAATAGGTATTTGACATTTTATTGTATTTCATTATGTCATATTTACAAGCAAAGTTAATCATGAATTATGAAAATGTATTAATCAATTTAATTTTATAACCATTTTCTCCATTCTTTCATGGAAATTAAAACGTTTCAGAGAGATATTTTAATTGGAGATTTTTAGTATTTCAGCAGCACCTATAGAAAAAAAAAATTAAATATCTACACAATGTATACCTTTAATTATTCTTTCATTTTTACATCAAATTGCAATTTGCTTTGCGACTATTTTTGTCACAATAAAATGTTGAAGTGAGGAAGTAAGGCATGTCTTATATTATATTTTTTAACACTTTGCAACCTAGTTGAAAATTATTTGACTTCGGTTTGTCTGCCATCTGTCCGTCTGTCCGTCTGTACTGTAACTCTCGGAAATAAACTCGTATTTCCCTGAAATTTTTGTATGTTATCGACGTTTACTGTAGCATGATTTATATTGAAAATAAAGTGTGTAGCACTTATAGTTTATTTACAGGGCCAGTCAATAGTATTTCGTTACATTACAGTCAATGTGCAAAAATATTTTAAAGTGCAATTTGATGGTGCTGGTTTGATGGTTAAAACATGATGAAAGTGACATAAAATTATGAAACGCACTAAAACATGCTTTTTTGTAAAATATGGGGTGCAAAGCCTTTATTATTCATTTACAGAGTCACACAAAAGAAATCTGTTACAAAATGTTCTATGGAGAAAAATCGTTTGCAGCGTAATTTAATGATATTTCACTATTATAAACATAATGGAATTTATATGCATTAGTGATGTGCACTATAAACTGCTCAATGAAAAGTTTGGTATGCATTGTGTTTATCGTATTTTTACAGGGACATACTAAAGAATTTGATTATAATCAATTGCAATCTGTGTGTGATAAGTGCGTTTGCAACTTTGGTTTGCGTTTTTATATTTATCTAAATTTTTGCATGGTACGTGGTGTGAATAAATTTTGTTGATTTTATACAGGGCTACACAAAGGAATTCGTAAGTATTATTGACTATGGGAGTGAATTGCCGAAGGGTATTTTTAATTGTGTTACGCATTTTCCTGCTGAATTATATTTAGTAGACTTACAGAAGTTTACGGAAAATAAATAAATTCATATACAGGGCTACGAAAAGAACAAGATATATTGTTGTTTATGGCTGGTAATTGCTGGAAGTAAGATTTATGTTCCCTTATGCGCTTTTTACCTGAATTAAATTTTATCTTAATGTAAGTGGTGTGTACAAAAGTCTTTAGATAATATACAGGGTTGTACAAAGGATTTCGAATACATTTCCATCGATTGTCGAAAATTGCTAGATGTGAATTTTCTAACTAGGCTAAATTTTATCATGCTATGTAGTATATATTCAAATCTATAAATCATATACAGGACTGAACAAAACAATTCGACTACTTTTTTGTCGATGGAAGGTAATTGCTAAATTTGGTTTTTTAAATGTGTTATGTTTCCTAAACCTTTTACTACAAATCTTCTTTCACCTTATTTAACGGTGAAGTTTCATTACAGTATTCTGGATCTGTTGAAAAGTGTTTCATAATTTATGCTTGAGGTATGATTTTTTGTTGTTGTTTCACATCGCTGAAGTATATTTCAAAAAAAATTTTATATTAAAATAAATAAATTAGTACGAGAGTTCAATTAATAACACTTTTCAGTATCTTCAGTACGTAATTTTTTCTAATAAATTGGAAGTTTGGTTTTATTTTTTGTAAGATCTCAGAATGATGAAATGAATGAATGGGGAAATAATACTGAAATATCGAAAACGAAAAGTAAAATCAAGTAACATTGCATTTCATAAATTTAAAAATCTACCAACTTAAGTTTATAGGTTTCTCTCTTCTCGATAAATTAAACGATTGGCAAAAATACATTTCTCATTTAAGTTTGTCTTATTTTTAATATGTAGAGTATTTATACAAAGTTGCCATAATTAAACTGACAGTTCTCAGCGTTTTCTGTAACGCAATCTAATTGCGAGAATGGAGCCAAATTTTGTAGGATGATTAAACGAGAGGGGCCACGAAGGATACCACAAAAAAACGCCACATATCCTCCAGCGGTGACTTTAAGAACTAATTTTTTTCATAGAATCCTTCATCCCCTGTCTTGTTTAATCATCCTACAAATTTTGGTGCCATTCTCGCAATTAGATTGCGTTACAGAAAACGCTGAGGACTGTCAGTTTAATTATGGCAATCTTATACATTTTTAAATATTTATAGTCTGTTTTTCTTATTTTAAGCATAATTTGTAAGTGTATGTTTCTTACAAAGCTTCAAAACCTTAACTTAATATGAAAGCTTCGCCATTTTATATAAAGATGCTTACGATAACAGGGATTTAATTTTCAGCATGAAAGTTTATTTTCTCCCCAAATTAAGCTTTTGCCAAAAATATTTTTATAAATTATAACAGTAAACTAACAGGAAAGCCTATTATATTTAACAGCGTAAGAATTATGTAAAATGGTGTATTGGTTGAAGAACTAAATATATACATCGTTAAAATTTAGAGTTATAACTGCATTGAAAAAAAAATTAAATGTTAATGAATTTTATTTAAAAATTAATATTTATGTAAGCATACATATCAACAAAATGTTTCGTTTATAAATATCTAAAATAACGATAATGTCCTTTTTTTCCCCTTTGTCTTCATAAATGTTTCAGTAATGGGGTAACTGCGATATGTATCAGGGGTAACCCAATCCCACAGGGTCCAGTTACCTCAACAGTTATAAATCCATTTTTTGGTGTTGTTCTTACTACAGGAAGTTAATTTCTCCATTGTTTATTGCTTTAAATAAAGAAAATCATATATTACTTAAGTTTTTCAACTGAACACACGTTTGTCAGACAAAATTTCTTAAGTGACCTAGCCAAACCACGAAACTTTACTATACAGATGAAGAGGCGTACATAAGATAAAGTGACATTAGTATACAATTATCGAAACCAATAAAAAATAGTTATGTTCGATATAAAAACATGGTTACATTCTCCACAGATTTAGAGAACTTGTCGAACATTCATTGAGTTAAATAAAAAAGATAATGAGATATATAATTACTTACTTACCGGTTTGTTCCCAGACTTTTCTTGCTTATTTTTTCCCCTCAAATACCAATCCGACTTTTATATACATAACTTATACTAAAGTACATAAGTACTTACTTAATTCTTATGTTTTTTGTATAAATGAACGTAATAACTACGCATTTGGTGCTTTTTTGTAAATACCTTGAAAGAAAAGGTTTCCCTTACAACACTCTTTAGTTGATAAATTACATAATCTGCCTGGCTTAAATTTTTTAAAGCTATTTAGACTTTTTAAAACAGGCCCTGATACCCCAGTTTAAAGAAAACGAACGAGTATGGAACACAGACATACCTGGTGCTCTTTCCCCATTTTTAAGGGACAAATGGGCCCATAGAGAGGGAAACATACATGATTTATTTTTAATTTTCAGACAAAAAGGTGCTATTTTTATAATTTCTGTTTGATAGAGTGAACCTAATTGAACACATTTACAAATGTTCAGACTTTAATTCAAAATGAACATAGGCTTCTGGAAGCTGATTTGGCAGAAACTCCAGAGTTATAATGTAAAATCATGACCCAGTTCCTCCAGGTAACCTTAACTGCATTGAAAATAAAAAATAAATATATTACGGAATTTTATTTAAGAATTAATATTTATGTAAGCATATATATCAGCAAAATGTTTCGTTTATCAATATCTAAAATAACGATAATATCTTTTTTGTAGCCGAGTTTAATACTTCAAAGATATATTCATCACTCTTGTTTATATTTTTATTGTTAATAAAGTTATTGTTAATAAAGAAAATCATATATTACTTAAGTTTTTTAACAGAACACACGTTTGTCAAACAAAATGTCTTAAGTGACCTAGCCAAACCACGAAACTTTACGATACAGATGAAGAGGCGTACATAAGATAAAGTGACATTAGTATACAATTATCGAAACCAATAAATAATAGTTATGTTCGATATAAAAACATGGTTACATTCTAAACAGATTTAGATAACTTGTCGAACATTCATTGAGTTAAATAAAAAAGATAATGAGATATATAATTACTTACTTACCGGTTTGTTCCCAGACTTTTCTTGCTTATTTTTTCCCCTCAAATACCAATCCGACTTTTATACATATAACTTATACTAAAGTACATAAGTACTTACTTAATTCTTATGTTTTTTGTATAAATGAACGTAATAACTACGCATTTGGTGCTTTTTTGTAAATACCTTGAAAGAAAAGGTTTCCCTTACAACACTCTTTAGTTGATAAATTACATAATCTGCCTGGCTTAAATTTTTTAAAGCTATTTAGACTTTTTAAAACAGGCCCTAATACCCCAGTTTAAAGAAAACGAACGAGTATGGAACACAGACATACCTGGTGCTCTTTCCCCATTTTTAAGGGACAAATGGGCCCATAGAGAGGGAAACATACATGATTTTTTTTTTTTAATTTTCAGACAATAAGGTGCTATTTTTATAATTTCTGTTTGATAGAGTGAACCTAATTGAACACATTTACAAATGTTCAGACTTTAATTCAAAATGAACATAGGCTTCTGGAAGCTGATTTGGCAGAAACTCCAGAGTCATAATGTAAAATCATGACCCAGTTCCTCCAGGTAACCTTAACTGCATTGAAAATAAAAAATAAATATATTACGGAATTTTATTTAAGAATTAATATTTATGTAAGCATATATATCAGCAAAATGTTTCGTTTATCAATATCTAAAATAACGATAATGTCTTTTTTTGTAGCCGAGTTTAATACTTCAAAGATATATTCATCACTCTTGTTTATATTTTTATTGTTCCCGCAAAGTCAGCAATAGAATTTAAGTAGAAGGTTATAATATCGCTTTGAATATTTATAGTCCTTATTTCTTACATATTGCTTTTCATATGGATGATTAAACGTCATACTTTGGTATTGTTCTTCAAATAGTTTGGATTTTTATAGCTTACGGTATATTCTATATTGTAATGTATTTAGTAAAGAAGAAATCGTTCTCTGTTTACGATGTGCATTTTCCCATCGATCATAAATTTGAAAATAAAGGCTTATACCTTTTCGAAGTAGTAATGTTTAATAAACATAAAAAGAACATATTTTAAAAATGACAATTTCAAGAAATACCTTTCAAAACATTTTATGCTTCAACAATGGTCTGAATTTTCAGAAAGAGCTAGTTACTACCCAATTTATAATTTGAAATTTAAAAATAATTTTTTGAAAAGCTGTAGCCTAATTTTCGTTATCATTTTAGAATCGTAAGAATACGTGATACATAAACATTTAGTTAAAAATTAACCAATTTGGTGTACGAAGAACGGATGACTAATATATGTAAATAACACATGACCAACCATATGATAATACCATTACATTTAATTTATTTTAATATTAAAAATATCTCTTTTGAATACACACACACACATAAACCAGCTCCATAAAATATATAGTTTTAAAAAGCGTAACCATTGAAATTTTTACCAACTACTTTTCTCCCAAATATTATTTGAAAACATTTTAAATAACACCTATAGATGTAATGTGGGTATAAAAACCGAAACTTTGTAACTTTAAAATCTTGAAAATACTACAAATGACGAGATTTCTTCCTTTTATTACGTCGAAATAAATAAAAATTTAACAATTCGTAAATTACTCCATGGGCGAGGGAATTCGGGTATAATGTGTATTAAAAAATATTTATGTGTTTTATATTCTAACTGTACATAAGTTTCCCCTGCACAAATAACTTTAGGTATGATAAGAAATAAAGAATACATTTTAGAGGTGTATTAATAGAAATTTATTAGGCCTATAACAAGAATAAGTAACATACACGGATTGCTGCAGCATACACTGATATGCAATTCTGATCATTTCCATCATATGTCAAACGTATTTACGTCCGAGGCATGTGTGGAAAAGAACTACAATACTAGTTTATGTGTTTGGTTTTAGAATTAGACAATATACCGAAATTACCTCACATTCTAAAAATTACAATTATATTCTAAGCATTGCCACATAAAATTTATATCAAACTCTCTAAACATACGTGAATTAGAAAGATATACATCAGATGGTTTTGAAACAATGTGTTTTTAAAGTTGATGTTTTTGTGCATAGAATTCGAAAGAAATACTAGTTAAACTTTTCATTTACAAAGAGAAACCTTGGTTACCTAGAACCTTTTCACACTCAAATAATGAGAAACATGGTATAAATTAAGTAATTAAAATAAAATGTTAGATTTCTTAAAATAAAAAAGTAATTTATACTCAAATTACCCCACATTACTCAGATTATACCAACAGGGCATACAATTTAATCTAGAAACATTAATTATTATGTTAATTTCTTTACTCAATATTTTATGTTTGAATCTATATAGAGGTACTGATTCTATTTTTAAAGGGAATAAAACTAAAATTCTCAAACGAAATACAGGAAAGCCCATGTACAAATATGTTGCATTAATATCACGAAAGTTTTAAATATTTGATTAATAAATCATAATGAAGAGCTAAAATTTTAGAAGTTGAAACCAGAAAATTTTCACTAAATATTGTCTCACGGACAGACAATTTCTAAAAAAAGTCAAATCGTTTTAAAGATCTTCTAAAACGTATAAATCCACGGAAAACCGGAAGTCTATTTTTTCCCTAAAATCCAATACTTTCTTTTGTATAGATAGAAAAAAGTAAAAAGCATTTATTGAAATATATAAAATGAAAATATGAATAGACAACATGAAATTGTGTTTTACGTTAATGCAATAACTATGCACTAAACATACACTAATATATATATATATATATTATTGATTTATTTTATACTAATTTACCACCTATTTATAAAAGATTTGAAAAGTACTGATAAAATATGAATTCACAAATCTGCTTTAGCAATTAATGCATAAGCTGTACTCTTTTTTTCTTTTATAGTTCCTTTCAATAAAATTCTAATTTGCTTTTCACTAAAAAAAATATGCTTTTAATAAGAAGAAAACTGCTCTTTGTTCAACTTTTCAAGAATCAAGTTAAAAGTAAAATTGCCAAAGTGTTTAAATTAACGAAATAATTAAATTATTGCAATTTCCTCTTTCTTCATTTTTAACTTTTCCAATCCTCAGGAAAATTAAATTAATGATAAAATTGTTAAGGGTAATTTTGTTTTTCTATTAAGTAAGATTTGAAAGGTTTTTTTTATATCTTCTTTTCTACAACAGAATCCAATTATACTAAAACGGATATTCAGCGTAAAATAAGGGATAAGTCACTGAAATTTCCTATTAATATTTAAAAGAAAAAAATCGTTAATGAAAGAAGCTTCACCATTTTTTATTTAAAACAATTTGCATTTTTTTATTTAATGTCTTCTAACCAATTTAAAAATTGCTATATTTTATACAAAATTTTTTTAATTAGTAAACTTTGTAGATAATATAAGTGGTATATCACCATACACTAAAAAGACAAATGTTTCTTAATCTACAATAATATAATATAACCACGAACAAAAATATAGAATAAGATCTCTGAGTTACCCGCGACTCCAAAAAGCATTCATTATCTTTAGAAACCTCAGAAACCAATATACTTTCGAGATTTAAAGAAGCATTTTTTAAAACAAAGTTTGTTTTACCGTTTCCGAAATTTTTTTTCCGACAATATGTGCCGCCACAGATTTTCAGAAACGTTTTTGAGAAGTTTTAGAGAGTGTTAATCAGTTTTCTCTAAGCGGAATATTTGTTTTTAGGATACTATCAATTCTTAGTTGCAAGAATAACAAACTAAATGGTTTTAATTTATCATGTTTGTCTATAAAATATATTTGTTGAACATGAAAATGTTTACTTGAGAATGAATAACATCCCAAAAACCTACATTCCGGGTTGAGAAAACTGATTTATGCACTCTAAAAACTTCTTGGAAATGTTTCCGAAAATTGGTGGCAGTAAAGCCACTTTGTTTCTATAAATTCATCTTTAAATCTGAAAGTATATTGGTTTTGAGGTTTCTAAAAATAAAGACCGCTTTTTGGAATCGTGGATAACTCAGAAGTGGTTATTGTACATTTCGCTCGTGGTTATACACAATATTTTCTTAGATTAAGAAATATTTGTCTTTTTTACGGTGTATTGTCATGTCAACAACATAGTAAATCTAAATATATATGCTTCTTTGTTAAAGAAGCATTATACTTTCTATATCTATTGCAATTCATTTGTGTTTGAGTTTAGTATTGATGCTATTTGGCCATATTGTTCATACAAGGCCGTATTTTGCCGGTTGAACCGAAGGAAATCGTCAATTTAATCTAATCAAAGGGACAAACTTCCACTGCTTTTTCCGAACAGTAATTTTTGTTTTACTCATGACAGAAACTTTGCGTTTAATTAAGTTGACTATTACTATTTAGCAACACAGGTGGAAATTAATATCTACATTAATCAACCTGTTCTAAATCCCTTACAACCCTCACTGTAAGGAAAAAAAAATCGTTATCTTGGATAATATCATATAACCTCAAACGAAAATATACAATAGCCTCCTCCGAGTTACCCACAATTCCGCAAAGCGTTCTATATTGTTAAAAACCCGAGAAACCAAAATATTTTTTGAGATTTAAGGAAGCGTTTATAAAAACAAAGTTTCCTTTGCTACCACAGATTTTTGGAAACGTTTTCGAATAATTTTTATAGTGTATTAATCAGTTTTCTCAAACCGGAATATTGGTTTGTAGGATACTATCAACTCTCAAGTAAACATTTTCAGGTTCAGTAAACATATTTTACGGACAAACATGATAAATTAACAGAATAACAATTAAATGAATATTATTTTCTTATCTATAAATTTAGTTACGCAGCTGAAATTGTTTAGTTGTGAGTTGTTAGCATCCTTAAAAATCGATATTTTGGTTTGAGAAAACTGATTAATGTACTATAAAAACTACTCGGAAACTTTTCCGAAAATCATTGGCAGCAAAAGAAAGTTTGTTTGAATAAATGTTCCTTTAAATCTCGAAAATATATTGGTTTCTGAAGTTTCTAAAGTTAAAGATTGGTTTTTAGAATAATGAGCAACTCGGACGAGCTAATTGTATATTTTCGTTCGTGATTATATTGTATATTTGTAGATAAAAAATTAAGCGAAATGAAGTAGATTCATTTCGCCTGCATTTGAGTTAATGTGAAGAAGTAAAATAATATGCATACGTGCACCGACTGTCTTTTTCTCTGTTTTTTTTAATAATTTTTTTTTATATAAAGGAGAAATTTACTATAGTTGTAATATTTTGCGCTTTATGTAAAATGGCCGCAGGCCATTGGCATTCCAACATAAAATTAATAAATGAATTATAACAACTGACACAATAAAAAAAAAAAAAGTTTAGTACATAAATTTTCTGGTTGAGAAGAAGATTGTTTGACATGAAAAATTACTTAAAAGTTGGCAAAAAAATCGTTATAGTCGGCAATTCTGGTCTTAATAAGGCGCTTACGAAATTTTCAAATGTCGCTAAAAACGTTTCTTCTTGATATACGAATTAGCATGGGTGGCCACTAAAATATTCTTGGCGGGCCACGGGTTGAAGACTTGGTTGTAAATATTTGCATATTAAATGGATCACAAAACATTTTTTAAACTTTAAAGTGTGCCGTGTAATCATAAAGTTTGCTAATCCCTGTAAATGATTCAGATGCGTAGCTACTTGCCTTATATTAATGCAGATCTTCTTATTCGTGTTAATATTGATACATAATTTGTGGAATGAAATTTCTTTCTAAAATACATTTTAAATAAAATTGGTTCCTGTTTAACTAATATTTATATTTCTGTCTACACACTTTAATTTTAGTTGTTTATTAGATGTAAAATTACATGTTTTTTAGAGAAAGTTTTGTTAAATTCTCTGAACCAAATTTCAAGTTTTCACTTTTAATTTTTTATAAATATTAAATTGTTCTTTGTTTTTAAAAATCTTTTACACAGATCACGCGTTGCCGAGTTGTGACAACATTCCTCTTTCATTTTTATTCGTTTAATCCATTGAAGGGCACCGGTATATTATATATACCACTTAATGTTATCCACGGCAAGAGGGAACGCGACTACCTCTGTAGGTTTTCACACCCCTCGAGTTGTGGTAAAGAAAGAGCCGTCGTGGTAGCTCGACATATGGCCTAGTGACCGTCTTCCCCTATGGGGTTTCGTGAACGAAGTCGTCGGGGGTTCCTCGGCGGTTCATCAAGGTTACGTCTCTGCGGAAGTTTCCTCCAAGAGTGAGGTTACTATCGTAGCGACCTAGGTCATCGACCTTGGTAAAATGACCTGAGGGTCCGCAGTGGGGAGCGGCCCCAGGCCGATCGCAGCGCCGGGGCGAGACAAAGCGCTGTTACAGAACTGTCTATGAGCGATAATTGCTGGAAGTCCATAGTCAAGTTTATATTGCGCTTTTAGGTTTAACTAAAATTTTGCATACTATAATAAATTATAATAATATACATAAATTCTATTGATCATATATAAGGCTACACAAAAGGATTCGAAAGCATTACTGACTATGGGCGTGAATTGATAAATGGGGGTTTTGAAATGTGTATAATTGAATTTTATAACTGAATTATATTTATTACACTAAAAAATGTTTGTAGACTATAAATGAATTCCTATACAGGACATCGCAAAAAACTGGAAAATAATTGGAAATGGAACGCAAATTGCCGTGTATGGATTGTAATTACTGGTATCGTGGTTTTAGCTGTTTTTACCCGAATTAAATTTTAGCTGAAAATGTAGTGCGTATAAAAATCTGTAGGTAACATGCAAGGTTGTACAAAAAAAAAGAATTAATCGAGTACATTCCTGAAAAAAATGAATTAATCGAGTACATTCCTGCCTATTAATGGAAATTGCTGAAAGTAACTTTTCGACAGTGTTATGCGTTTTCTAATTGAACTGAATTATATATATAAATCTAATGATCATATACAGGGCTGCACAGAAGAATTCGAGTGCCTTTCAGGCTATGTAGGGTAACTGCTGAAATTGGATTTTCAAATGTGTTATGTTTTTTAAATTGTTTACTTAAAATATCTTCTTTCATTTTATTATATGGTGAAGTTTCGTTAAAGTATTCTGGGAGTGTTGGAAAGTGTTTCACAGTCTATGCTTGATGTCTGATTTTTCTTTCTTATTTAAATTTACGATGCAAATACGTTGTTGAATGGGTAAAATGCTTGCACAAGTACCAAGCATGCTGCACGTAAAACAGTCAGAGGCTTATTAGCTGTGCACATTTTAAAGCGCCAGGAACATACTATATACGGATCCTGCGGTTAAATGCACCAGTTGACTCTAAGGTACTCAAACGGCCCTTTTTAAAGCCATATAAAGAAAAACAAAATGAAAGCTTCTTTTACTCCCTTACTAAACTGCCCTAAAATCCTGTCTTTCACAAATGGTATTTCTGAATTGATTACACGTTGGTTTACATTGTAAATATATACAATGAATTCCCATTTTTACGCAACTTTTTGCTTTGCATGCGTTGAACATCATCAATATTGCAGAAATTTTGACTTTACATTAGAAATATTTTCAATGAATTGGCGAAATCTTTCTTGAGATTATTGCGGAAATATTTGCAAAAACTTTTAAAATCAGAATTTTGGGTTCATATTTCATTGAACTATTCCGGCAATATTGGCAAAATTTAAAAACTCGAATGTTGGGTCAATATTTCATGGGAATATTGCCAAAATTAGTCAATATATAGAAAAGATATATCCAGTACAAATAGTATTGTCTTAGTAGTGTTTTGCTTCTTGGGAATAATTCGAAAATATCCTTTAATAATTGCAAGTATGCAAACATGTTTCAAAATGAGAATTCATTAGATGAAATATCATTACGATGAGGAAATACGAATTAATGCAACTATTTAGAGAGGCTGATTGAGGATTATTGCTTCGCTTGTCTTTGATGGGGAATATACCGTGGGAATTTCCTGCGAATTACACAAAGACTTTTAGGCAGGATATCCAATTATTATATTTCTGTGTAACTATTGATTTAAACAGTGAATGAATGTTTATTACTAATATCAATTGTAAAAAAAAATAACTAATTTTTTTGACAAAAGTATTTTTCTTAAATTTTGAAAATGAAGTCAATTTCATAATGGATTATGAAGAATTATTGACTTTACATTAGAAATATTTTCAATTAATTTGCGAAATCTTTCTTTTGAATATTGAGGAAATATTCACAAAATTTTTAAAACCAGAATATTGGGTACATTTTTCATAGAAATATTGGAGAGAGGGGTAATGAGAATTCATTAGATAAAATATCATTAAGATGAGGAAATACGAATTAATGCAACTATTTAGAGCGACTGATTGAAGATTATTGCTTCGCTTGTCTTTGATGGGGAATATACCGTGGGAATTTCCTGAGAATTACACAATGACTTTTTGGCAGAATATCCAATTATCATATTTCTCTGTAGCTATTGATTTATACAGTGAATGAATGTTTATTAATGATATCAATTGTAATAAAAAAGAACTGAATTTTTTAACAAAAGTATTTCTCTTAAATTTTGAAAATTAAGTCAATTCCACAATGGACTATGCAAAAATATAGACTTTACATTAGAAATATTCTCAATAAATTAGCAATGAATTGACAAAAGTATTTCTCTTAAATTTTGAAAATTAAGTCAATTACATAAAGAACTATATACAGAGTATAAAAAAAATTCTAGTAAAATTAAATAAGTGATGATAAGACACAAGTTCCCATATATTCAAATTATGGAAATACAAATAATTTTCAAGTCAGAATAACATTTATAATATCTGCTATCTTCTTTGATGATTAATATGTATGTCAAGTGTTAATAACTGTGCGTAAATGTAACCTTTTTTTTAACATTCTTTTTAAATAATTATCTCTAATAAAAATTTAGAATTTTTTTATATAAATGTTTTTTAGTCCGTAGATAGAAAATAAGGAAAGTAATTTATTGCAAACTAAATATCGACTTATTGGTGAAGTCTCTGGTGATTATATTGTTCTAAAATTATTGATTTTAACATTAATGAAAATTTAATGCTCACAATTATTGATAAATAATTAGTTACTTTTGGTTGCAAAAGTATTTTTAGAGACAAACTCTTATGTCAGCTAATAACATGAGAAGTACAATATTTGCATAATTAAAGGTTCAAATTGGTAAAATATTGAAAAAAAAAATAAATCGAATGATAAGGTATAATTATAATGTAAATATGAAAAATAAATTTCCTCATCAAAACTATAAGCGAAATATAATAATAAAACTAAAATATATCTATAATTTAAAGTAAAATAAAAATAAATAAATCTGCTTCTAAATGTAATAACAGCAAACGGACATATTAAATATAATGACGTTTTAAAAAATAAATGATTATTAAATTAAAATAATTGACATTTTTCTGAAAGAACAGTTATAGTTCTTTCTTTATTGTATGTTGTAGCAAACTTCAAACAAATGCCATAAATATAGGAAAATGATTTGTTCGTATTTTGAAGTCACTTTAAATGAATTTAGATAAAAAGATTTTAATTATGTAGAATATATCCATTAATGAAATGCAATTAGAAGTACAATTAAGTCTCGTCCTCAAATCTTCTGATACCGCAACGATTCACTTCAAAATAAAATGGAAATATTTACAGTTTCTCTAATGCATTTGAATGCAGTTGAGCAAATCCAAGTTACGGATTTTAGTAACTAGTTTCAATTTATCGTAAGTACTTTAGGAGTTTCTGTTTGACAGTTATCGGCGGCTGGAGTAAGCTCTGCTAGAATAAATGGTGATATTATCGCTGTTTTCTCTTCTAATAATGTTGCAGAGAATGCAAATGATTCTTTACATCGGGTAGTTTATTGGAATAGTCACGCAATTCTCCATATCCTTCTTAGCGTAGAGTTAATTAGTAAAATAATATTACCGTATATTGTCAGCGTCTCAGTCGCATAACGCCTGACTCTATTTTTAAGTATATTAGCCGTATTGCGCACACCCCTCCTCCTTTTATGAAAAGAAGTCCTTTGAGGTTACACCATGAGTAAAATTAAAATTATTAAATAATGGGCATTAAAAAGTATAATAACTAGAATAAACATACAGAGAATAAGCAAATGCAAACTGGCGACATATGCTATTGCAAAGCCAATCTGCTTGAATCCCCACAAAGCGTTTAGAATCGTACTCTCGTTCATTCCAGTAATCACCTCTTCTATCTTGTTCATTACTATAGAAATCTCAATTCTTATGCTAAACTTTAAAAATTTTATATTTATACCCGGCGTATAATGCGCACGTGTAACATCTGACCGATTTTCTTGTTTTATAAGTGCGCGTTGTATGCCGTAATGTAAGGTATTTTAAATTAGTTCATAAGAAAAATTTAAACATGGGAAAAAAATAAAAGCGTTTAATTTGCGTTTTGGCCATTAATAATAGTGGGTTTAAAAGTAAAATTTTCAATCTAAAATTTTTTTTTATCAAATACTCTAAATCGGTAGATCTATCGTGTAGGGTAGACCGAGGCACGTTTACGCAGTGCACTTTTTTCGAAACGAGTTATAACTGGCGCGCCACCAGTCATGACAGATTGATGCTGCTCCCTAGCTGGTATTCTCACAAGTTTTTGAGCGTCAGTCGAGTTTCGGTCTAGCATGCGGAAAGGATAACCTGTTTTCTGTCAAGGTGAGTAAATTTTGTGTTGAACTTATTGAAACTTATTGTGAAATAATAATACTTAGTTAAGGATAAACAAATATATGAACATTAGCAAAATTTTATCCTTTTTTGAGAACTGTATTTGTATGAACATAAATGTTATTAATTTTCGTTGCACGTTAAAAATAAATCCAAACATGGCGACTGGGCACGTTTACGCATTGGCATCAGAGCACTTTTACTCACGTTCTAAATGTCCTTCAAGCATTTCTCCCAGTAGGCCTTCCACTTCGTCACATGTGGATTACCCAACACCTGAACAACTGAGACCATTTGAAAGTGCAGGACCAAGGCTTGGCACCAACAAAGTGAAGTAAAAGAGGAAGTCCGCAATCCTAACTGATAGTCCGGTTAAAGAAGCCCTCAGGCAAGAGCAGTTAAAAGCGAAAAAGAAAAAAAATGACGGCACAACAAAACAAAAAGAAGAAATTACGTAAACATTTACTAGTTTCTATGGAAGCAGAACAAGAAGACAGCAAAGGAAAAAGTATGAAACCAAAAACTGCAAAAGGGAAAAAGTTGGTACACTCTGGAAAAAAAAACAATGAATGAATCTGATGACGAAGATGAAAACTGCGTGTGTATTTATTGTTTGAAATCATACAACCAATCCAAAAAAGGACATGACTGGGTTCAATGTCTTAGATGCAAAAGGTGGTCCCACGACAAGTGTGCTAAAGGAAATACTTTATTTTTTGTTTAAAAAAACTGTAACTGTGATGAAGAAGATGACTAAATAGTTTCTGTTTTTTATTAGCAATAATCCCTATGTTTTCAGTTTAGCCTATAAAATGTTCTTTAATTAATTCTCTTTAATTTATTTTATTTTTAAACAGTGTTTAAGTTATATATAAAACATTTCAATTTGATTAAATATTTCTTTCACTTACTCCTTGGTATCACTTATAAAATGCGTAAACGTGCCCCACTGGATGCGTAAACTTGCCCCGTTCCCGGGGCAAGTTTACGCAAAAGACTTGGACCTAATTTTTTTGTTAACGGTTAAAAACCCAAAAATAGAGCAACAACTGAATACACAAATTTTGACTTTATTAACTGCATTATAAAACCACAATGTCTAAAATTTCCTAAGTTAAAACATAAAAATTAGAAAATTCATTGAAAAAAAAACCCGCTTAAACGTGCCCCGGTCTACTCTAGTTAGAAAAGTTGTAGTTCATCTGAATTTGGTTCATCTGAAAATATTCTTTGATACTAGTCATTAATAGTATACACTTCTGTATTAGTGTTTTTACAGGTCTTTTAACTCTTATATTTTGCTAAAAGTCGTCTAAAAAAATGTTTATTTTTCATTGTCTTTTTTACCATTGCTCTAACTGAAATATGTATTTTTTTTAAATAAAAAAAACGCATTTTCTACAAATCGTCAAAAAAGGTTTTTTTAAGCCATATTTGAAATTGTCTTGAAATTTAAACTTTTCAAAGATCTGGTTTTTATCTACTGAGGATTTCGCAATGTTTCATTTCCTTGTCTAATGAACGTGAATAAAATTTTTACATATTTAAAAATAGAAAAAAGGGGAAAATTCACAGAGAATCAAAAAATTTCAAGTGCGGCGTTTTCTTTTTTTAGTGTGTGTATTTTACCCTAGAGCGCATATTCCTGAAAAAAGTCTCGGAATAAACAAATCAACATGCTTCTTTGGATTAACTTACAAACAATACCTGATATATTGTGCACGCCTTATAAGTATTTGCTTAAGTCAGTTTCGAACATATCGCTACACGACAGAAATTGCATTTTTAATTGCGAATTACCATTATTTAATATAAATTAAGTCCACAAAAACTAAATGTGTCACACTTTTATCGACTAAATTCTTTCATTTCAGACCATGTAAAGAACTTCCTTTAAGTGGAGAATATCTTAGTGGGTAGGAAATCACCTTGAAGCAGGACGAGAAACCGTCAGAAACCATGGCCAAGAACATTGCGCGAATATTTTCCCAATTCGGTGTTTTTTTTAAAGTGATGGTAATCCAGAAATTATTTTTTGTGCTTAAAAAAGGTTTCGAACAATGACATCTAGAATTGCAACTTACGAAGAAAAGGCTTCAGGTACATGTTGACCGCTGGGGTTAGAATATCACTTTGGTAAGATTGGCAGTGCAACATCATGTTTCCACACTTAGGAACCAATAATGAGCTTTGTTAACACTAGAACAACCATGAGCCGTCATTTTGACGGTTACCAAATGAATATATTCCGATTTGAACCAGAAATTTGCTTCTTAAAATAAATTAAATATAAAACTCACAGAAATACGTTTAATGAATAAGTTAAGTTGTTTTAAATAAAATTTCTGGTATGAAATAGTTTTAAAAAACTTGATTAAAATTTCCGGTAGTTTTAGTGTCAAAGATGACATTATGAAAAAAGAGGAGAATCTGGGAGATTCAGTTCCTGATTTTTGCTAAAGAGTGTGACAGCGCAGTCGTAAGTTGTGACGGATACAGGATAGGTAACCTGGGGATAGGCCAAGCACCATTGCGACTGTTTGTGTGATGTCGATTGGCTCGCCATGAGTGTTGACTTGAATGGGTAATAGCCCTAAATATTGCGCAACAAGATTACACTATTTAGTTACCATCCAGTGAAGGATACTTAATTCTCGAAGACTGTAAAAAATGTAATGTTGAAGAACCCAAAGGTTTTTTTTGACGTATGTAAAGTGTATTCTAAATATAATAAAAAAGTTTGGATTTATTCAATAAATATAAATTTTTGTTTTAAAAGAAAATTAAGACGTGTCTGGCGCTTCATCTATCATTTATTTTATAGACACTCATGAAAATTTTACAACCAAAATAAAATAAACTGATGCAACAGTTTATCCCCGCGGTCTTTAGAAAGAATACGCCTTGCGTTTTCAATATATAGATCAAAAGTTACAAGAAATGGGAATTTAAATGTCGTGCTTTTAATCAAAATTAAATTAATAGATTTTTACATTTTTCTCATAAATAAGTAATCTAATGATTAAAGATTAAATGAACATACACTCAAACGAGGGATATAAATACTTCGAACTGTTTATTTGTAATGCTAAGATTCTGAATATTTAAAATTTATGTCTTTAGATAATCGCTATGAAAATGTTATTTAAACTAAGCATTTATTTATTAGATTTTTAGACATTTATAAATTCAGAACACATTAATTACACATTTCACAAATTATTTTTTTTAAAGACTGCTATTTCATCTAAGGCATTTAAATAACTTTTTTAATTAAAAGAAGCAATTTAAATTCTCAGAAAAAAATATTTTTTCTTGAAATTTAATTCAAGCAGTGATTTAAAGAGGAAATTACAAGAGAATTTTAAGTACCTTACGCTTCGTTGAAGCGTGCTCAATATTAGACGAAATTAAGAAAATCATTCTAACTCTTCGATATAAAATTTTAATTAAAACATCGAGTTTCTTATAAATGTTTTATTTTGAACAAATATATTTATCATAAATGTGCTGATATGTTTCGTTATTTTGTGTAATTTAATGTTGCATGCTTCAGTTAGGGAGTTATATGGCTATTCCAAATCTGTTCTATTTTAAATAAGCTATATTACAATCGATTTAAAAGAAATTGCTATTGAAGAGCGAAAATGTATGTACTGAAATGTGGATATATAGATAAATTTCTCCACACTAAACCAATTCAATAAATAGTGTTTCTTTTACAAGTAAACGCACTCTAAAAAATAATAAAGAGCAATTGAAAAGTAGCAGATCGTCCTATAAAATACCGTGCACGAAAAAAGGCACAAAGAATAAAAAAATATCACATGCATTCAGAAAATGTTACGTCACACTCATCTAATCATATCAAGAATATTTTATCGATACAATACACTTATCTCTTATATGAATTCGTATCATTGTAGAAAAATTACTTCCCTTAAGCTTATCGCTGTCGCAAATTTTACAGAAAAAATTATTTTTCTCACATTTTCTTCTCGCAAATGGCAATAAAATTTAAAATTCAATTTTTACTATTAATATGCATAATTTCTCTTCTAACATCTGTTTTATTACTGTTGCGAAGAGTTTACGTTTGTAAAAGTGCAACTACTCTGTGCAAAAATATGCCACACACCTACTGAAAAGCTAAGCAAATTTTCTATTTTAAATATTGTATTAACATGCTTTTCACGACCCTACCTTTTAACTAAAGTAACAATTCATCAGTAAACAATATTTGAAAAAAAAACAGCTCTACAAAAATTAACAAGAACAAAAAATCATGCGTCAAGCATAGATTACGTAACACTTTCCAACACTTCCAAAACACTTTTACAAATACTTACCATTTAATAAGATGAAATATGATGATTAAGTAAACAAGGTCAAGGTCTAGATCAAACCGGACGAGGAGGCCTACCTTTCGGCTTGAGCTCAACTAGACCCACCCAGCAGGCTTGTTTACTATGCAGCAAGGCAGCCCAGGGAGCTATGCAAAGCTGGAAGGACTACCCGGAAACGGGACCCCTCACTGTTGAAAAATAACTGTCTAAAGATTACACTATCAATCACAAAGGCTATCCAATTACACTGGATGAGTCAAGTTAGATAAAATAATGAGCTGAATGAACAATTGTGATTGTAAATAAATATAAGGAGATGTAGAGCTTTTACAAGATAATACTTAAAGTTGAGAGAAAACTATAAATACAAAGCAATACAAATACTAGCTCACTTATTACACGATAAACAATTAATAAATACGATATTGACTAAGAAAATAATCATAGTTTGAATAGCAGTGTATAAAAAGACTTATTATATGGGGAAATACTTGAATAATTATATAGGGGTATTTACAGTAAACAGTTAACGCAATTTAAGTGCAGCAATAATGTCAGAAATCAAATCTTCGAAAACAAGGATTGTGTACTAGTACTAAGAATAATAGGGAATAACATAGGTGTTTATATTGGAATATATACATGTGGTGAAACAAATCAACACAAATCAAATACTTCCATGAGATTATAGAGGTACCACTGGAACATAAATTTCAAAAATTCAAATTTTGATGATAAAAAACTGAGAAAACAATTTACTAATTATACTGAGCAATACTAAATAATGCTTTGTGATATTGGAGAATAATTATACCATGTAATACTGAAATACAAATTCTGAAAATACAAAATTCCAAAAATACAAATTCTGAAAATACAATTTACCAATCATACTGAGCAATACTAAATAATACTATTTGGTACTGAGCAATAATACTACCATGTAATAATACTGTATGATGCTGAATAGATAATAATATTGGATAGAAGTAGGTACTAAATAAACAATAATGAATGAATAATAATACTAGAGTAAACAATGTTAAATTATGCTAAAAATATTAAATAACACTATATGATGCCATTACGATCAACTAAATTGTTAAGGTTAGAGTTTATGTAAAGGTCCTTATGCAGATTAGAAGTCCACTTCATCCTCAACCTTCACTAAGTCCAATGGAGGTAGAGTTGCAAAAAACAGGTTTATTCCCAGGTTTATTGACAAAAGACCTGGTTTATTCCCAAAAAACCCGGTTTATTTCCATGTTTAAACCGGGTTTTTTCTAGCTTTTGCAACTCTAAATGGAGGTACCACGAATAAGTATTGATTACATTCTAGCAGAAACATACAATCTGTTATTTTTTTAAGCAGTTTTGGTTGTTTGAGTACATAGGCAAACCAGGCAGACGGATTCATTTGTGATAGCTTTCTAATGTAATGGTGTGCACTCAAGATACAATCTAGGATATAATGTAAGGAAGTGCCTATTTTTCTACAGGTGCATCTAGGTGACGATGCCTTGCCGAATTTATTGAGATATTGAGGAAACGGACCGTGGTTTTGTAGCAAAGATGTAGTGGTACCTATTTTGAAGTTGAAGATATATTGATACTGTTGAGATTAAGGCATTAGTAAAGCAATCCGTTGTCGCTAGATTACAATCCATTTGCATGATCTTATTAATTCTGATGTTGTTATCTTCTTTAAATGTGTTGGTTGAAATGTGTAAATTTTTATAAGATGACCTGTGACGATTTCGCTGCATCGCGGGACAATTTATCAGCATGTCTATTTCCAGCTATGCCAGAATGACGACGCACCCATTTAAAGAAAATGGATTGTATCTAAGGAAACAATTTGAAAAAAAAAAAGCATAACACATTTAAAAACGTAACTCTAAGAATTACCAACAATAATCGGATAAACATCCAAATTCTTTTGTGTAGCCCTATATAAGATCTACAGATTTGTATATATTATAAATAAATAGAATGGCAAATTTTTGATCAGTTAGGAAACGCATAAGCACAGTTTCACATCCCACTTCTGGAAATACTGTCAATAAACGAAATATGTGCTCAAGAACTTTTGTGCTACTAAGTATATGATCTATAGAATTTATTCACACTAAGTAATAGGAAAAAAATAGTTAAATTTAAAAACGCGTTCCTCAACTGAAAGCACACTTCAAGCAATTATTGTTAACAGACAGTACTTTAACCGAATTCTTTTATGTATTCCTGAAATGAACGATGCTATGCACACAATATTCTATAGTAAGCCTGTTGAAATACACGTCAGTGGTACATATCATTTTCAATATGTTTGAAGTTGTGAAACATTATTAAAGTAAGCCTCAAACGATTTCCCCCCCTTAGTTCGTAATGTATCAGAATTCTTTGAGTATCCCTGTAAAGGAACTATAAATGCTATGCACATCATATTCCATAGTAAGCGTCTTATAGTGCGCCTCAGTGATACATATAAATTTCAATATGTTTGAACTAGTGTAACATTATTAAAATAAACTGCAAATGATTTTTCGTTACAGACCGTAATGTAACGGAATTCTTTTGAGTGTTCTTGTAAAGGAACTATAAGTGCTACACACTTCATTTTCAATACCTAACATGCTATAGTAACCTCAATAACATACATCAATTGAATGACAATCCGAGTATATTTACGGGAATTAGAGCAGGGACATACAACAGACAGACGGCAGACAGACAGACAGATAGACAAACCGCATTCATAAACATTTTAAAACTTTGTTGGAAAGTGTTAAAAAAAGTTTAAGCTTTACAGCAGTTATTCTTTTATAATATTTTTCAAAACAAAAAGTGAGAAAAAAAATAATTTAATTCATTTTAAACCATACATTCATAACTTCGAATATGACTGTATTTGAAATTTAAATAAACTGAAAACTCATGTGTTTATTGTTATAAATTTTTAATAAAAACGAATATTTACGATAATTATATTATAATGAGTAAGGTTTTCTGGGTAGTTTTAATTAATACTTTTCTTGTATTAAGTCTAATTTTTGTTTTATGTATTTTTAAGTGCGTTCGTAATTACATAAATACGTAGCAACTATTGCCGCCATCTGGTCCGTCCGTCTGTCTGTTCGTTTGTCTGCCTGTCCGTCTGTCATATAACAACGCAAAAACTACCCAACCGAATGGTTTGAAATTTAACATCTTTGCTGAATTTTGTCGAGACATTTCAAATTTTCTGAAAATCGAATCAAAACCTTAGACGATATTAATAAAAATATTTATTAAGAAATTTGAATTTTTTTTTTAAATTGGTGTTTTCTCGTTATAGGAGCTTCCGAGGTTTGATTGTCAAGCTATCTAGATACTTATTTTATTATAGAAATTAATCTGCATACGATATAATTCATTTCACAGAATTAAAAATTATCAAGATCTGAATATTTATATAACTAGCTATAAGACGAACGCACCTCATTTGTCATGTTTGACGTACAATTTTCAACTTATTTTATTTAGTGTCTAACCATTTTTTTTATAAATGTTCTGCCGCATATGGTTTTAATCTATTTTCGTCATTTTAGTACGGGGAACTATGTGTTTATCTCGTAATAGTTTCCAGTGTTTCAAACAAATAATTTTTTTAATTAAAGAATACTTATATTAAAGAGCTCTTCTAATTTAGTAATTACTAACGCGATAAACTCGACCGAATGTGATGTTTGTCACACATCAAGTTGTCATTTTTAATGACATATACCAAGCCACGCCTGAGAATATTTGGGGCAAGATATATTTGTGTCTTCAAAAAAAAATATTATATTTGTCACACTTTTAGCTTCTGGATCTCAAGAAAACTAGATTTTTTTTTCTACAAAATAATAAATAAACCAAGCAAAAAATGTTTCACTAGCACAGTATATTTGAGTCGTAGATATTGAAAGTGGAGCAAGTCCTTGTTCAATACACCTTTATAACACTTTATAACATAGTTAAAAAGTGTTTATGAATTCGGTTTTTGTCTGTCTGTCGTCTTTCCGCGCTCTAACTCGCATAAATATACCCGTATTGCCTTGAAGTTGATATATGTTATTGGAGTTTAACATGGCATGTTTGGTATTGAAAATAACGTGTGTAGCATTTATGTTTTTTCACAAGGACACTCAAAAGAATTCCGTTATATTACGGCATATGGGAAACTGATGTAAATTTTAACATACGTGTAGTATACATACAAATCTATTGATCATATACAGGACTGTGCAAAGAAATCAGATAATTTTTTGACTATTAGTAGTAATTGCAACTGGGTTTTCAAACGTGTTATAATTTTCTAAATTGTTTACTCAGTAAACTGTGAAGTTTTTTTTATAGCATTCTGAATTGAAAGCTTGATGCAAGATTTTTCTGTCTTGTTATTTATGAATTCGATTTGTCTGTTTGTCTGTCTGTCAGTGCTCTAACTCTCGGAAATATATTCGGATTGTCTTGCAATTTATATATGTTATTGAGGTTAACTATGACAGGCTCGGTATTGCAAATGAAGTGTGTCGCACTCGTAGTATCACATTCAAAAATAATTCGTTACATTACCCTATATGGGAAAAAATCATTTGCATTTTATTCTAATGATGTTACACAATTTCAAACATATTGAAATTGGTATATCAGATGCCCTACACTGAGGTGTACTATAGAATGTCATACACGAGTACTATATAGGTACTATATAGGTACATATCACTGAGCTGCACTACAAGAGGATTACTATAGAATATGGTGTACATAGCAGTTATCGTTCTTTTACAGGGACTCTCACAATAATTCCGTTACAATATCCTCTATAGAGAAGAATCGTTTACGGTATATTTTAATAATGTTTCACTTTTAATATATTGAAATTGATACATATCACTAAGGAGAATAACAAGAGGCTTACTATAGAATATTGTATGCATGACATTCATCGTTAATTTACAGGGACACGCAAAACAATCCGGTAGTGCGTTTTCAGTTGCTGAACGTATTTTTAGATTTAACTCATTTTTTTGTATATTACTTGGTGTGTATAAATCATATAGATCATATACAGGGCAGCACAAAAGTTCTCGTGTACATTTCCGTTTATTGACGGAAGTTCCAGAAGGTGAATTTTAAACTATACTACGCGTTTCCTAACTGAACTAAAATTTAACATTCTATGTAGTTTGTATACTAATCTTTAGATAATATACAGGGCTGCACAAAAGTCAAAAGTTTTCGGATATTTTTACGTATATTGTTCGTAATTCCTGAAATTGGGTTTTTAAACATGTTATGCGTTTTCCAAATTGTTGACTTAGACATAATATTTTACCCTTTTAAACGGTAAAGATTTGTAAAATTATTTTGAAAGTGTTGGAAATTGACACATAATCTATGCTTGACAAGTGATTTTTCATTCTTGTTTAATTCTAAATGTGTTCCAACATAGTTGAAAAGTGTTTATGAATTCGGTTTGTCTGTGTGTCCGTTCTCGCGTAAATGTACTTAGATTTCAATGAATTTGATCTGTGTTTTTGAGGTTTACTATGCCATTTTCGGCATTGGTAATTGAGTGTGTAGTCATTATAGTCCGTTTACAGGGACGATAAAAAAATTACGTTACATTACAGGTTATGGGGGGAAAATCATGTGCGATGTATTTTAATGAAGCTACATTAGTTTAAACATATTGAAATTGATATATAAGACGCTCTACGAAATTCTTACTATAGATCATAGCATTTATCGTTTATGTACAGGGGCACACAAACAATTCGGCTACAGTACTGTCTAGAGACAATGATTGCTGGAAGTGTGTTTTAAGTTGTGGTACGAGTTTTTAAACTTTAAATTTTATTTTGCACTAGTGTAAATGCCCGTCCTAGGACGGTGGGTAGAAATTGGGGTTTTCAGTTAAAATTTTAAATAATTGATAAAAATATTCATATACTGCTTATCGACAATAAGGAAAACTGACCTGAACCGTTAAGTTCAGAGTTAATGGTAAATATTACTGTTAATGGTAAATTTTACGAAACGTAATATTTTTATTTATCTTTGTTTTTCAACTCAAAATTTCCAAATATTTTTCTGAATAATTAAAATCTTAATCCTAATAACGAACTCAATAATTAATTAAGGTCTCAATAATTAACTATGGCAAGTAAATTATAGGTATTAATTTTCGCTCTCAATAATACGAAAACGATCTTTTAGTTTCTTCATAATCTAAAAGAATGCATTAATTTTTACACAAAGTCAAATATTTCCCTTTCAAAATTAATAATAAAAATAATTTAAATCGTTAAAAAAAGTTGATCTTGTAATAATTCAATACATCCTGAATGTACATAACTTATGTTAATGGTAAATTTTACGAAACGTAATCTTTTCCTTTATTTTTGATTTACTACTCAAAATTTCCAAATATTTTTCTGAATAAATAAAAGCTTAATCCTAATAACGATCTCAATAATTAATTAAGGTCTCAATAATTAATTATGGTAAGTAAATTATAGGTATTAATTTTCGCTCTCAATAATACGAAAACGATCTTTTAGTTTCTTCATAATCTAAAAGAATGCATTAATTTTTACACAAAGTCAAATATTTCCCTTTCAAAATTAATAATAAAAATAATTTAAATCATTAAAAAAAGTTGATCTTGTAATAAATCAATACATCCTGAATTTTTTTATTTTAAAAATATGTTTATGTACATTTTATATTATTTTACAACTTTATTATTATGTAAATTATAATAAAGTTGTATTATTAAATTTTTTTTCCAAAGGTATAATTTGTATTTATTGTCAATAGGTGGCGCCAGAACAGTATTTAAGAAATATATCTAAAATACCGGTAGATCATCGCAAAGCCTCGAAAGGTATCATCGCTATTTCTGAAAAAGTACTTAGAGGAATAAAATGCTTACAGAAATAAATTTAAAAAATCCTTTAAAGACTTTAATATGCTTTTACGAATATTTTAAGAGCATAATCGGATTTTTTAATGAAACGCTCAAAGAGTCATTCATGGAATAGATATGGAATTTGTGTTTTTGAATGGCAACATTATTTGTTTGTTTACATCAGGTAATCGGATGTTTAATCGGTTATTTTTAATTTAAAACTTAAAACATTATAACTGGATATGATATACATGTTTTATACGAAAATATGCTGAACAGACATTATTTCAAGTAGAAGAAATTATCATTTAATGGTTATGTGTTAGCATATCTTTTTCAGTAAGCCTAACATGGCGTTTAACTACGGTCGACTCGCAGACCAGAGTGGTACAGCCCGGTACCGTTACAGACAGATTCTCGCCTTTGGATTTTATTATAAGTAAGATGGTACTCGATGTGTATAAATTCTATAGATCGTATACAGGGCTGCACAAAACATATCCAGTACATTTCTGTATATTGGTGGAAATTTCGGAAGAAGAATTTTCAACTGTACCATGCGTTTCTTAACTAAACAAAATTTTAACATGCTATATGTAATATAGATAGAAAACTATGGATCCTATACAGGACTGCACAGAATAATTCGAATGTATTTCCAACTATTGATGTTAATTCCTGAAATTAGGTTTCGAAATGTGTTATACGTATTACAAATTGTTTACTTAGACATCATCTTTTACATTATTAAACAGTGAAGTTTTATTACTAATTTATATGTATTGAAAAGTGTTTTATATTCTATATGTGACACATGATTTTTCGGTCTTGTTTTATTGCTAGATATTGAATAATTTGCTTTTGAATGTGTTTAATAATATTCGTAAAAATATTTTACAAATATTTTTAAACCCATCAGACTTATTTTACATTTTTGTGGTCTTATTTTCTGTAAATTTAATATACAATAATGGTTATCCGTGTTATCTTAAAGAAATAGTGGTTTTGGTATGCGCCAAGGAATTGCCTCACTTTCAAAAGAAATGATCTGTTGATTTTCTTTGAATAAATTATAATTTTAATGAAAAAAAATATTTTTTTTAATTACTTATTTATTTTATTTCAATATTTTATTTTTCTATAGAGAAATTGCAATAAAACATAAATTTAATTTTATTTTATAGGAAAAAGTAGTAAAAATAAGAAAAATATTCAGTAATCAGCTGTATGCATATATTTATAAATTATGATTAAAAATATTTTACCAATGTTGCCAGCTCACCTAAGTTATAGTATAACTGTTAGATTATGATTGTGCTTGTTAATATTTTGCAACATAAAAGATAATTCTATTGAAAGTGGACTTGCGTCACTTTCAAAATCGACGCATTTGAAATATCGTTGACCAAATAAATCACTAACAAAAAACATTATACTACCATTAAAAGTTAGTTATCGCAAATTGACATTAAACAAACATCAAAGTTTATGTTTTGTACGTGTATAATAATATATTAAAGCATAGACATTTTCCAGACACATTCGGTTTTAGACTAGATATGTGACGTTATATCAAATACCTAGCGGAATACTGGACGAATTCTTCTGGAACTTCAGGAATGTAAGAAATGCTTAACCTAGATAATGTATATCAGTCAACATTTTAAAAGAATTTCCATTAACAGAAAAGTATTATGAACAGAAAACATATGTTTTATGCTGTAATGAGATTGTCTGAAGTTTTTTTTAATATTTCATGTGAGTTCTAAAGTAGAGTTACTTAGAAATAATTTTATACGTTATAAATTATATGAAAGCTGATTTTATTACATAAAACAGTTTTTTTTTCGGAGACAAACCGCACTATTCTCATGACTTTACAAAAACATATTTAACTTTTGTTGAATAATTATAAAACACATATTTTTCTGGTGAATTTGAAATACTTTAGTCTGAATTTTATAGAAAATATACCCTGATAATTTATTTTCTGTAGCGTACGCACGGTAACTCGGTGAATATCACATTACGCTCTTCACTACGGGAAAGATGTTCACATCCAGGTGTGAGCAAGGTTCACTTAACCCATTATACCTTCCCGGATCGGAAAAATGAGTACCAAACGTGCATGGGGAAGTAAACCCGACGAACGCTATGTCTGGCTGATCGTTTGACCAGAGCGTAATAAATAGCACCAAAGGCACAAGTTAACTAAAGTAAAATTAGGCACTGCGGCCTATGATTGTACCTGATATCAGAAAGCACAAATAATTCTGGCTTTCGTAATGTATATACCGGGTGCGCCAAATGTTCGTTAAAACTTTAAAAATTCATTAAAAATGAAAAAAAAATGATGCTAAAACATGCAGGAATGGTTTGCAGGAATGGTATTAGAGGGAGATCAGATTTTTTAAAATAACAAAACAAAAATGGTTAAAAAATTACCGACAGATGCCACTGCATGCATAATCTGAAGCAGATTTATGCAAATAAGGCTGTTAAACCCCTCAATGAACACATATTATTCATTCGATGGCAGCAGTATGCTATCATTACCAGATCAAGCGCTGTTGGTTAACTCTTTTACAAGAACGGGGAATCGGCAACTGGCGTATCGCGAAAATTCAGCACGGCAAAATGACTAAAGACGAGAAAAGGGCCTGTTTCATGTGCTGGGATGCTGAAGCTTGTCAGACGCTTTGCTGAAATGAGTCTTTTGCTATAAGCCCAATTTGCATACCTCTGCTTCATATTATGCAAGATAGTGCCATCTATTGGTAAATTTTTTAACCACAACTTTCTTGTTATTTAAAAAAAATCTGATCTTCTTGTAATCTTATTCCTGCAAAAGGCAAATTTTTAGCATCATTTGTTTCATTTTAATGAATTTTTAAAGTTTTAATGAACTTTTGGCACACTCGGTATCTTTACGATTCATATATGCAGCGAAAAAACCTATCTTTGGTTTTGCTTAGTGTGTGTTATCATTGCTTAGTGTATTTAACACACATACACGCAGCCAGAAAACAACTGAATTTTATTGTTCTTTATATTTACCGAATCCAAATTAGATTGAATACACTTGAGATGCTGTTAGAGGACACATTGCTGAACGTACGCTGATACTAAATTACAAAAAGCAGCTTATTATAGCCCAGTAATAATAATGATTAATTTTTTGTGGTGAATTGAAAATATAGATCATGCTCGTGCGATCGATGTATTGCTTGTAGGGCATATATATATATATATATATATATATATATATATATATATATATATATATATATATATATATTACAAAATTTAATTTTTTCCGCAATCTGCTAAATTATTCTATATATTTTTTTCATTTAGTAATGTTCCGTATGTAACCCCGGCTTATTAAATTAATTCTTATTCTTAAAATAGTTCTCCACTATCCATATCTAAAGCCATTTTATCCTAATCCACTTAATAGTATTTATTCTATTTTATCCAATTCTGAAAATGGCGCTTTCCGCTTATATTTCTTATTTTAAAACAATTTTTTATTAAAATCCTCATTAAATAATCTCAATCATTTCCCGTATCTAAAATAGCTCTAAATTCTTTAAATAAGATATAAAATCTCATGTTTCCTAAATCATTTTATCTTAAAAAAACCCTATATCCGTAAATTATTTCTTATATTAAAATATTAAATCTCTTCTATTATGTTTCCATATTTAAATATGTCTCACTTTTAATCTGTGTCAATTATTAACTTTCTTCCCTCGTATTCTAAAAAACCATTTGCAGTCAAATAATATATTTTATACCTATTTTCGAAGCTAAAATATTACTTCATTTTATCCCGTTTTTAAAGCATCTCGAAAATTCAAGTTCTAACTACAATAATCATTTGGTTCCGATAGATGTCTAATCACCACGAAATCTCTACGCCAGAAATTGGATTAATTCCTTCAAATTCAGACTATGATTGGCTAAAACAGATTTCATGTCGCGCTTGTATCCTAGCCCCTAACTCCCCTTAAAATCGACTGCACTGCTTGGAGACACAGAAATTTTACGGATTCTCTCGCCTTCGAAGTTGCTGACAAATAATTCTGGAGTCGTATAGAGAAAGAATGGAAGTCCCTATAGTATTCTCGAACTCTTTAATATCATGGAAACTCAACAGCTTCTAATTTTAAAGAGCATTTCCCTCATATGCTTGATGTTGGATTGAATAAAATAACTGAAGCGAGGCTACTGTCTGCTTATTTCCTTTATTTTTCATTTCACGTCTACGATATGTTTTACGAATGTGAACGACTGCAATTACCTGTGCTGTTAATCGGAGAACACTGCATTGATCACACCAAAAACTTCCGAAACTTCACAACATTCATCGAAGCCTGACAGGATGATAAGTGTGACAGGAGGTCAGAGCAATCTGTGATAAAAATTTGGAAGTGTATTATAATGGAAAGCTATTGTGGAAAGTACCACTATGTATGGTGAGCTGTGTAACGATGTTTTGATAAAACAGGAGATCAGAGCAATCTCTGTGATAAAAATTTGAAAGTGTGTTTTTATGAAAAACTGTTGTGGAGAGTACCACTATGTATGGAGAGCTGTGGAACGGTATTTTGAAAAAATTGGATTCTGAAGCTTCAATGCCCTGCCAACAGAGCAGTCCCACTCAGTTGGGAATCCCACTCAGTTGGGAAGATTGCATATCAAATGATTTCTTTACCAATTGGAATAACTGTGTCAAAATTAATCTAGTGTAATCACGTTTCCACGTTTACTGGAGTTCCCATTACCTGTGATTTATTCTGTGGTGCTGATTCAGATATCAGACCACATGCTATGATCATTAAGGTTAACTGGGTGAATTAGTTCAGCCCTGTTCGTCCGGTATTGCTCAGTTGGTAGAGCATTGGCAGCTTCAGCAAAGGGATCCTGGATTCAAATACTGGCCCGGACTTTTTTGCTCAGTTGGGAAAATTACATCTTATATGATTTCTTTACAAAATGGAATAATTGTGTCAAAATTAATCTATTATAAATAATTAGTTTAGTCTACTTTTATTAAATTAGCCTAGTCTTGGAATCTGGGAGGGGCTTCATCCCCCTTAGATCACTCCCCTGTGGGTTCTCCAGTGAGATATGTAATAGCCTTAATTGCAGGCATCGTAATCCACGATCAGTCATCAGTCAATTTTCGTCACTTCAAACCTTTCCCTTTAAATTAAATTCATCGGATGCCTTATCATATCAATAGAATATGAAACAATTATATTCTATGTTTTCTATATTTTTAAAATGTGAAATATATAAAAGGCACCTGTAAAGATGCATTATTTTGAATCAATAATGAATACATTCTACTAATATCTCTATATATATTCCTAGACAAGTATTGTATTTTGGCTGTATTATGTTACATATCTGCTTTTTTGAATGCAAAATTGTTCTATTATCTCAGCTTAATGCATTAAAAGAGATTTGTAATATAGGCCTTATGTGTAACACAAAACATTTCTAAAAGATTTCCATTAATTCACAACAGTCCTAAGCAGAAGGGATTAGTATTACGCTACAATAAACTATTCTGATATTTATTTTAGATATTTATCTGACTTTGTTTATTCAAGAAGACAGTTACATGAAAATGCTTTTAATGATACGATATTAAATTAAACAGAACTTATATTTATCAGATATTGACTTTTTCGAAAATCAATAATAATACTAAGTTTTATAGGTCATTTATAATAAAAAATGTTTACAATATCTTACATTTTTAAGGATATATTTATATACCTTATAAAACTGACAAATTGAAATTGTGTATTTAGAATCGGAAATGTATCACAAATAATGTATCGCAAGAGTATCACCTGTATACTTCAAATGTATAAAACAGTTGTGTAAAACAGCTGACCAAAAATTGACCGAAATTCTGGATGGCAAGTACGAAGACCTTCTCTGTTAATTTTTCACATTTCAAAATTAATTAATCCATATAACGCAATTTTCATTTTTAAATTTCACAAATATTTTTATTGAAAAAGTTTCAAAGCATCAATAGCATCAGCTTTAAAATGAAGTCGCGCTGAAAGCATTAAACTAATAATTGCCTAACCAAACTATTTCAAAATTTACGTGTTAAACTTTTATAGATATGCTCTAAATTAAAAAGAAATGTTCCATAATCCCGTCATAAAAATTATCTTGAAAAATAGTAATATTATGCAAGATGGCTAACATACATTAAGAAAACCATTTCAAAAAAGGATATAAATGTTTTCATTTCTTTCAAACATGTTATTTAAAATCCCTTAGTTTTTGTTAATGAAGCTACATTCCCTTTTATTTGAGAAAGATATTTTTTTTTCTAATTTATCATTGGATTGTCAAAATCTTTAGTTCAAATAAACTTGAAGATGATGTTTGGAATAAATTTAAATGTAAAATAAAAATACCTTGTAAAAAATGGATATTATTGCTGTAAACTTTAAATTTAGTTCAAATTTTATGTAGTTTTTATATAATCCAGTATAATTCTTATGCTTTCCGGCAGAAATATTTTAGGATGCTTCCTTTTTTAAACATGTAAATGCATATGACATTTTAATTTGTCAAAACTTTATAAATTAATTCATTCGAGGCTCCTAAAAAACTTATGGCATTTGTTATAATACTAGTTACTATAATCATTATTAATTAGTAGATGATAAAATACAAACAAAATATATCTCAATCCTGTAGTAGGTAACTGGTAAATTGTTTTTTACATATTACATAATTTTTTTAAACTCTATTTTGCTATAAATTAATCGTAAAAGATTAATAATAAATAAATCGCATAAGACATTGGGTGATTTTAAATTCTTATCAAATCTTATAAAAATACACATACGCATTTAAAAAACGAAATATCTATTATTCAATATGACTGAAAAACAGAATATTTCAAAACAAATAAATTAAATGAAAAGCAACATAAAGTCCTTATACTTTAGGAATCGAAAGATGAATGGGACTGCTTCATAATCATGGGATGAAATCATATGTATATTATTGTTAAATAATACTAAATTTTAACGTTATACAATCTTTTTTGGATGAGAAGCAGGGGAATAATATCTCCGATTAATACGCTGACAAAAATATATTTAAAATGAACAACAACAAAAAAAAAAATCACGTCAATTTTCCTTTAAGAAAAATTCAACAGTCTTTTTTTGCATATTTTTAAGAAATTAGAAAACATATAATTTTATTGACATATTGTTCACATGGCGTTTATATATTTAAAGTCTTCAGTTGTATAATTAAAAGAAAAAAATCTTTTAAGTGACAATTAATTAACAATATAAAAAGTACAATTGATTATGTATATTAATGAAATAAATGTTAACGATTTTTGCAATAATTAAGCTCTTATTATATAATAGTTTTACTTCTGAAAAAAAGAAAATATATATATATATATATATATATTTCAATATAAAAAAAAATGTATGACCATAGATTCTTGAAAAAAAAAAAAAAAAAAAAAAAAAAAAAAAAAGAAAAAGAAAAAATAAAATAAAAGAAATTCTGCTTTTGAAGACTATTTTTTAAGTAAAATATGTTTTTAATAATTTCTTTTACATTTAATTGCCGTTACTTTTTAAACATAAACAATTTTTTTTCCTTTTCAGTTAAACATATTTTAATACCATAACTAATACCGTTTATTAAATTTCATTAAAGTTTGTTTATTTTTATAAAGAAATAAATAAACTAATAACAACTTAAATAAATCGGTCAAGTGCGAGTATATCTCGTGCTTAAAGGGTTCCGTACATTGAATTTATTAATTAATGAGCTCCAACTTCCTAATTTTTTTTCATAATTTTAGTTACAGTAGATTCGGAAATAGGACGACTGGTTCATATTTTTTTTACCAGTACTTTCAACGATATATCTGAAAATATAAAACCTAAAATTAAAATAAATATATTTTTGAGGTCGGCGTTACGAGACCTTTCGAATGATACCCAATACGATATAAAAACATATTTTTTTTCACGTTACCTAATTAATATCTCGGCTAATTACCGACAATGTTTCTCCAAAATCATTATCAAATATAGTTGGATGATTCTGCGTCGATAGATACCTCGAGCGCCCGCCAACTTCCCGGCTAACCGTCCAAAAAGTAAAGTTTTTGTGTAACGAAAAATGCGTTTTTCTCAAAAGCTATATTACCTAGAAATATCTCTAAAGTTTTCTTACAAGGTTTAAAAAAACTTCTACTACCTCTAATTTTTTTCATAAGTATAGTTTCAGTAGATTTGGAAATAGAGGAGGGGGGACATATTTTTGCAGTGTATTTTCGACGATATCTATAAAAATATAATACCCAAAATTAAAACAAATATATTTTGGAGTTCGGCATTGCGAGATCTTTCACACGATATATAAAAAGAAAACTTTTTTTTTTTTAATGTAACGTAATTAGCCCCCTAAGTTTTTTCTAAGTATATTTGTGAATGGCTAATCATCTGAAAATATGTGGGTAAAAAGGCTTTATAACTTTCCCCGTTCCATACTGTACGAGAAAAAGGGCTCTGACAGACGGACACACAAACACAGGAGTTATCTTATAACGACTCCGTTTTTACTTTTTAAGTAAGGAACCCTATAAGAAAGCTCATTGAGCTGAAACAATTTAGTAGTTTTAACTGCAGATTATATAAACATAGTGAAAATAAAGAAAAAAAAACACACTGTAAATCTGAAAAGATAATTTAAAAAAATCTGAGACATACATTTATAATTCTTATCTCAGCAACTATCTTTCCGATTTCAACGCATGTGATTCCAAACATTATAATTAACTTAATAGTCACTCTTTATAACATTAAACTAAATTTATGAGTAGCCGTTACCACTATTTCCGAATACTTGGGTAAGCCAAATTTGTAATTAAGTTCCTAGCTTAACAAAACGAACGAATTTTTATGCATGCATGGTGGGCCTCCTAATTAGTCATTTTCTGAAGGACACTCGAACATCACCTTCCCTCGGCACCTCACTCAAGGTTATTTTCTCTAACTGTGCCTTATTGCAATAACTGGGCTAATAGTATTCCAATCTTCTCGAAACCAGCTCAATTTTGTAGTGCGCTTACTATACTGAAACGTAGGCAGCGGGGACCTGTCTCACAAGTTCGTTCGGAAAGAGGTTTGTTTAGAACAGAATGGTCCCCTGTCGGTGGTAGGGGGAAATAAAAGATTTTCTAGAGCGTACGAGCATGCCGGGTATACGGTTCCGAAGCCATCGTAGACCGTGGCCAGAGTTCCGTTTTTTAAGAGATTTAAGTTTATTACAAGGGCTTTGGCAACGCCAGGCGGGTCAGCTAGTAAATAAATAAAAATAAAGCTACGAGCATTTCCCCTGTAATATAATACAAGAAATGGTTACAATCTCACTTACCATTTGTAAATGCACAAGAAAAATACAATAACAATAAATAATAAATATTAATAAACAAGAAAAACAGGATAATAATAGTAACAAAATATTGCTTTCACCAAGTTCACAAGCTTTGAATAAGTAGTCACAAGTAAATTGTTAAAACAAAGAAAAAAAAATCGACTTCATTCAAATTTGAATTATTTAGATCCAACTTTTTTATTCAGTCTCTTTCTTGGATCGTTATAAGTCCTCATTTTGTTTTTAAAAAATGATTAGTGCAGTCCCTTTTTTAAAATACAGTTTTTATATAAAGGCTGAAAATAAAGACATTATTCCATCAAATTTAAAAAACTGCAGTCAATACTTTACAATTCTAGCATTTTGTCACAACATATTTCTCTTAAGTATCACAGTAAAGTTTCTACATAATAAGAAAGTCTTTTGGTAATAATTAACTACATTTAAAAGCTTGTTTATCAAATTATTTTCCTGAGCTCGTTTATTCTGTATTTGGAATATGCTATCTTTGTTATATTCCTGTGGGATCCCAACATCTTTAACTAATATTTTTCAAACATTTTTTCATAATAAATAATATAATTCTTCAGTAATATAAATAAATACTATAATAAAATTCAATTCATAACCATAACAATAATAATTTCCAATATAACTAATACTTCTTAACATAAGTAGCAATTCATAATATAATTCAATAGTAGAAATAATAATAATATAATAACAGTAGTATCATCTAAGAAAAGATCACAGTTTGTTTATTTATTGTTAGGGAAAATATTGGTTGAGGAATAAAATAATTACATAGCAACTAAATAAATTTCTTATTTTTAATCATATAAGAAAGTATTTTTGCTAGTCGAAAGTATACTAAAAAAATATAATAATAATTTCAAAATCCAAATAAATTTAAATCTAAATATTTAGAAAGTAAACTCTCAACCAGTAGTTCCTTACAATAATTTTTTTCTCTGATACTCTTTTACAAAATTATACTGTTAAGTTATAAGTATTCATATCCTAAATGTAGAGAGTTTTTTTGGCAAACTTAGAATAAATAAAGACAATAAAAAGATGTTAATTTTAGCTGAGAAATGGAATACAAAGGCAATTTTGTTTAAATACTTAATTTTTCTATTGTTACACAAAACAATCACTGTAAAATTACATCATCACTATCCAATTATTTATATGTTTATATAATTATAGAAATATTTATAAACTGTTACTATTTGATTATCTATTGAAATAAATAACATAATATTAATTTTTTAAACAATTGTTTAAGAAAAAGTAAATAAAGTAAAAATAGTTTATTTTGATATAGAGTTAAAAACATTTAATTTTATTTTTCAACATCAATTTGAAAATTCCTAAAATCAAAATACACATCTTATGCCTGCATAAGGTGTCTACTTAACCTCAAAAACTCTCAAAAACAAGTAATATTCTCGTTGCGCACCAAGAACATACCTGCTAATCTTGAAACTAGAGTAATAAGAGATATTTAAAGAATTAGAGTTCAATCTATGGTTTTTACTTTAGTTTCATTTTGTGATGGTGCCCATGAAAGTTTTAATTAAAGCAGTAATAAACTATTACTTAGAGGATTGAGAAAATTGCATCATTAATCAAGTTTTAATTTTAGTTTAATATTTATTATATTTTATTTTGTAAGTTTCTGACAGAACTTAACTAAATTCAAACCTTTTTTACAGAATCTTTAAGAATTATAAGAATTTGTGAATCCAAATTAAGCCCTAACCAGAACATTTATTCAATAAAATACATAAAAATCTTCTAAATTTTATTTATTATTTTTGCTAAATTTAAATTTAATATGTTGCATTAATTACCTTAGAATATTTTTTTATTATAGTAATAATAATAATAACAATTGTATCATCAGCAAAAAGAATAAGAGCAACATCATAAAAAAAATTATTTACATACATCAGGAATTTTTTGAATGCAACTTACCTAAATTTTTCAAATTTCTCTTCTAAATATTTTTATTATTTATCATCAAGGAAAGCATGACTTTATCTTCATATTTATCATCATCACGTATTAATTCTATCATCCCATCATAATTATTCTGAGTATTCAATTCTAGTAAATTTATTAATGCTAAGGATCTTGGTAAATAATGAACTTATTTTTTCCTAAGCTATGGACAAAATCAGGTGTAAAAAATTCCCCATTGGTCAGCTTAAGATTTATTAAAATTCAAAATTACCTAATAGACCAATTCAGCTAGGTTAACATAGTGCTAATTGTCTACATGTTCCAGTAAATTAATTTCTACCTGACCTAGCATTTTATTTAAGCATTTTATTAATATTATAACACCATCAAAAATTTCAAAGTTTCTATATTAAGTATTTTAGCAGGTTGGTAAATGCATCATAAATCCTACATTAAATGGAAATAAACAATAACATACTAAAATTATTTTTATATATTCACAGTTTAAATAAACAATAAAATACTAACACTTTATTTACATATTTACATCATAAATAATCTTTCAGTGGCCCATTCATTTACCTACAATTCAAACCACCAGTCACTTATTATTCAACATAATTTTTCCCCCTCATAATAGCTGTTTTGTAACTTAGGTTGGCATGGTGCCAGAAATGTTCCTTTAGGATAAAAGTTGTCAGTCTATTTATTACCACAACAAAAATGTAATTCCATTCTCTATAAAATCAAGATCAGATCTCAGTAACATATTGAAAAACAATATAATTCTCCTTAAAAATATCTGATTTTAAAACATGAAAGTCTAAAATTTATACCACTGAGTATAAATTATGATGACGTATCATACTAAATAATCGTATAAATAAATAAATTATTTAACCTTAGCAACACTTAAATATTTGTATACGACTAGATTTGCAACAGAAATAATTTTTTAAAACAGTAATCTAATCAGCACAAAATAGCATTTAAACCCTGTAAAATTCAGAGTAGATTAATCTTAGTTTGCTATTAAATAAACAATGAAGAACAAGAAAAATAAAACATTTTAAAAATAACAAGAAGTAATAAATATCAATATATCAATATATCAATAAATACAAATACCAACTTACAGTCACTCTGGAAAATATTTCACAAAGCTACAAATCTTTAATTTCCTGATAACACCGAAGTCGTGCCCTTTGTTAATCCATTAGAATCAGCATTACGAAAACAAATAAAATGCTAGCATCGTTAAAAATTGCGCAAGACATCATTCTTCATGGGCATCTTCGTAACATATTTTACCAAATTTGCAAATTTCACGTTTAAACTGCACATAAACTTTCTGTTGATCACCAGCTATTTATCAAACGTCAAAGCCTGTCGTAATTTAATTTATTGTCGGATTTTCAAGTTCGAATTCGGTGTGAATGGCAGTCGGAAGATCTTTGATAAACATGTTTAACTCTGTGCCAGGTTTCCCTTCTAAATCACACCAGGAAGTCGTGTGGTGTCACCAACAGCAAATAGCTTCAGTCCGTTTTCAGTAGAAGAAAAAGTTTATTGACAGTTTGAAGACATCACTTCAGGAGGAATGCTCGGTAGGCTGTAGTTAAATCTATGCAGCAGTACGATCCATTGCGACAGTCAATAATTGTCCCAAATTTAATGTCATTATTTAGGTGAATGGATTGAATCCACTGGGCACGAAACCCTCACAGACACGAGCAGATTGCGGAAAAAATGAAATTTTGTAATAAATATCTTATAAAGACTGCATCAATTGCGCACAGGCAAGCCAATAGCGTAACCAATAGCGCATAGGCAAGCACCGCCCTACCTCATACCGAGATCACAATACATGTACATACTTATATACAGAGGTGTCGGTTACAGTAACAGTGTCGCGAGTTCAATGGTTTTTTTCCTATCTCAAAATATGCCCAACGCGTCTAAAGAGTTTTCACTTACAAAAAAAAAAAGCATTGATGTCAGTTCTTTATTTGCTTTTTCCCAGAGGTTCTTCGTATACAAAATTTACAATCTTATAATAATAATGTATGTGATAATCGAAAATACGGGGTTATTGCAAAAGAATCATCGGGTTTCCGAAGCGTTTATTTCCGAACATAATGAGTTACATATGAAAATAAATCGAAAGTATAAAAGAATGACGTCCATACTACAGATGTTCAATGTGTGCTCCTTGAGTGATACGACAGATATCAAGGCGATAGTTCAGTTCGCTCCACACATTACTCAGCATGGTGGCGTCGATGCGTCGCGAATGCAGTCGTGATGCGGTTCCGCAACTCAGCCAAAATCGTAGGTGGTACGTAAACAGTCTTTAACATATCCCCAATCCATCCTGTTTGTAAATGAAACCGTTGATATCGTGTTACAGTTGCTTTCTGCTGTCCGGTCGCTATTTTAAATATGACGTCCGCACAGCAACCATGGCAACTAGAGCTCCTATAATACAGGCTGAATCATACCGCCATTTAATGACCCAGCGGACCAAAAACCAAGCTAAAACCGGTTAGCTTACCGTACTAGTGGACGGCGAGTGACAGTAACGAGGACGGCGAACACCTGCTCAGGCGGTTTCGTAATGGTGATCTAGATCACAATATGGCGGTTATTTTGGGCAACAGAATGGATATGCGTCAGCTCCCCTTATGGGAGCCTTAATGGCAACCACACGCGTATGACCGGTATGACACATACGCAGCGCGAAACTGTAGTTAACGCCCTCTCGTTTGAGTTGTCATGGAAACATATACGTTTCCTAGTTCGCACGTAGTAACGTATTGACAACCTGTATAACTATTTAGACCAGAAAAATCCTTGCACGAACCCTTAAAATAATTTTAATAAACAAGAATGATTCCCCTTTTTTTTTTTTTTTTTTTTTTTTTTAGCATTATAATAAATGAGCAAATGCACACATGTGTACAAATGCAGAATGAAACTTCATTAGATAAGTATAAAACTAAAAAAAAAATAAAAAAATATATATATATATATATAGTAGATAGAAGTTATGAAAAATTTACATTTTTTAACTAGTCTGTGCATCTGTGGAGAAATAAGAAAAAACAAGTACGAATAAATGAATAGATTTAACTTTTTTAAAGACCCGGAAGACGCATTATCAATTTTTAGTTTTAAGAGAATACCACTGCTTTTAGGAAAAAACCTTTTCGTGGAATTTATGTAAATCACAATATTTTAAATCTCAGCCTTCAGCGAAACAACCATTTAAAAAGTAGAAAAAGAACAAAATAGTACTAATCTTTCTTGCATTTGCCATTACGGGGAATAACATGTAAATGCTTTTCTTGCAACTTTCCATTACTTATAGTATTTACATTTAAAAAAAAGTTATTGAAATGCAATATTTTAGGAATAAAGAGAATATAAATATAAAGGAATGCCTATAATTTATTTTATTTTCAAATCTTATGATGTAAAACAATAAATTGAAGAATAGGTTCCTCTTTTTTGGTTATTTAAATTATTAATTGTTTGGTAAGTAATTTTTAATTACATAAATTATTATAAAATACATGAGGTATGAAGTATTGCGAGATTTCGCTAATTACAGTTTATATTTTGATACTGATAATTTCAGTGGTTTAAGCGCGTTTTCATTTACATGTCTGTTAAATTTGTGTTTTATTTATATTCTTTTTTTTTTATTTATTGATGAAGTTTTAATTTCTTTATGGAATAAATTCCGAAAACAAATGCTGCACTATTTATATTTGTTTAAGTGCAAACGGGTTAATATTAGGTAGCTTTCAATACAAAAAAGTATAAAGCTACCTATTGCAGCCGTTCGGAGGAAAGCAGTTCCAGAAAACTTCGATATATTTTCACCGATCATAACCCCCAGACCCCAAAACCACCCTCCGTTCAAATGTTGATATATATATATCTGACCTATGTCATGCGATAACGCTCGTATTTATAAATCAATTTCGATGAAACTAATTGTGTGTATTAAGCTCACTAATGTCTCGACCGAATTCGTTGGCCTGCTTGGTCCGCCATCTTGAAACAAGATGGTGGCCACTTAAAGATTTAAAACTAAAATAAATATGCAAAAAAGTTAAAAATTCAAATTTATTTTTCAATTAAGTGTTGGGGCTTTATACAAGGATTCCAGAGAATTTTTTGTTTTACCTCTATCTTAAAAAATGGCTGAGATAGAGCAGTTTGAAATTCTAGGGTGGCTGACATTTTGAAACAAGACAGCACATTACAAAAATTTTCATTGTTGTAATCATTTTCCCAATCATACGCATAAAACTATATATTCATATCCGTCAGCTCCAAATTCTCGCCAAGCTTGGCGACATTTGGCAAAATATCGCCAAATTTGGCGACCAAAATAAGTCTTCATAAATGAAGCCAATTTGGCTATAGCTCAATAATTTGGCGAATTTCTTATTCAAATTCAGTATTAATGAATCTTTTGTAAACGGTTTCTTTGCATTTTAGCTTGCTGTTTTCGAGTAACATTAGCTAAAATTTTAAAACGAAGATATAGGAAAGCTACCTTTTCCTCCCGGTACAGGCCGGAAGGACTTTTTTATGATCGCGCTGCACGCGATAGAGATAATCAAGCATGATTAAAATTTATGCTTGAAAATTATTTTTAAAACCATAAAAACTCAGTAAATTGGGATACATTTTTGAAACAAACTGAATTTGAAAGTAGATTTTTTTTCCTATTCTACGGTGTACAAATTGAAATTGTGCGATGTATAGAAGTGAAAAGAACTGCAGTGAATGCGAAATTTATTGGTTAGTTGTTGCCCCCGTTAATATGACGTCAGTGTTACCTACGAACTTTATTTTGCCGTGTAATATAAATAAGCGCTCGAAACACTTTAACATGCAAAATTATTAAAAAATAAAATGTAACCTAATATTATATTACTTGCAGGCTTTGCCCGCTACGCTGGTCGGTTCTCCAAATGAAATATACCCCTGAATTTGGTCATCTTGTGTTTTAAAGCAATATGCACCTTTACTTTGATTGTCCTTTCGCAATGCTGTAAAACGAAATAAACGTCATTGCTCTGTTATATTTTCTATTTTTTGCACAAAATTTGGCTATTAAAGACCAACTTCTTTATTTAATCATTTACAGTATGATTTGCTAAAGAACTATGTAACAATATGCAATATACTAAAATTACCCCTGGAAATTTATTAATGCAAGTTCAATCGAAATCCATTCTGCAGTATTTTTTATAAGGGCTAATGTTTCACGGCTTCAACTGATTATAGAAATTTCAACCCTAGTTCTATAATTAGACAACGTAGAACTATTAATAACGATAATCGTTACAAAAATATGCATTATCTCATTAACAATAGGACTTAGAAGAATGAACTTTATACCATTCTATTCAGCATACAAAAATACATTAAAATATATTGTAATTGTCACTTAACTATAATACTCGATTTTTAAGGAATTTTTTTTTAAAGTTTGTTCATTTTTTTACCTCCTTTAGGGTTGGAGTTTTTGAAAATCCCGTCTTAGTGCGCCTCCACATACTAAGAAGTATTTTCCCCCCAAGTTTCGTGTTTGTAGGTTCAGTAGTTTGGGCTCCGCGTTGATCATCTACCCAGTCAGGATTTTCATTTATATATATAGATAACAGTTTGCGGGAACAGATTTCGCCGCATTATCTTATAACAATGAAAAGAAATCCGTCGCGTTTTATCGACAATTTGAATTTCTTCCATTGCTATAATAACGCGCGTATGTACAGAAATTATCATTTGTAATATTAGAATTTTGAGGTTTTGACGCCAAGAACGTCGCCAAATTTGTAAAATATGCAACATCTCACTAACTATAGGACTTAGAAGAATGTACTTTGTACCATTCGATTCAGCATAAAAAAATACATTAAAATTAGTTATAATTTTTTTACTTAATTGTAATACTCGATTTTTAAGGAATTTTTTTAAAGTTTGTTCATTTTTTTACCCCCCACCCCACTTCTTAGGGGTGGAGTTTTTGAAAATCCGGTCTTAGTGCACCTCTACATACTAAGAAGTATTTTTCCTCCAAGTTTCGTGTTTGTAGGTTCAGTAGTTTGGGCTGCGCGTTGATCATCTACCCAGTCAGGACTTTCATTTATATATATAGATAATGCACTACACCAAAATTATCTCTGAAAAATTAACAATGCAAGTTTCATCGAAATCCATTTAGCAGAATCTTTTAAAAAGGATAATGCTTCATAATCGGGTTCAATTGATTATAGAAATTCCCCCTAATTCTATAACTAAGCAACGTAGAATGATATGTTATGCACTAAAACCTTGCTTCAAAATTTAGCTAACTAACAGTGCAAGTCCCAACAAAATTCCAGTTATAAGTGGCCGGATCGAAATTCCCCTTTGCATTATATATATACAGTAGATAGGTGAATGTATCTTTCATAATCATCTTGTCCTGATGATAGAAGTGGAATTTTCTTCTTGACCTTCTGGAATTTTCAAAAAGAAACTCTGCACACCCTCCGTAGCTGTAACATATACTCTCTAGTATACACCCTCTGTCTATAGCGTATATGCACAGTTTTTTTACTACACCACTGACAACTTTCTCCCATAGCTCCATAACTAAACAATGTAGAAAATCAATCCCTGAAATATTATCTAACTAACTGTGAAAATTCCATCAAAATCCGTTCAGTAGAACTTTAAAAAAGGTAATCTTTCATAATTGGGTGCACCTAATTTTATCTAAAACTTCCCCCCGTAGCTCTATAAATTAAGCAATGTATAACAATGTGCTTTCTTTTTAAACCTTTCTAAAACAAATTACCTAACTAATAGTGAAATCCTATAAAAATCTGTTCGGTAGAACCTGAGTTTTAATCAATCTGATTGAAATACGAATTTGCGTTTTATAAATATTGTAGATGATGATGACATGATTTCTGTAATCGGATTCGTTGTCAAGCTTTTGCTTCAGAAAAGAAACGCAGAGGAAAACTTGTCTACAGATAATTGCCAACCATCTCCACAAAATTGCGTAACTAACTGTGTAAATCCCACCAAAGTCCGTCCAGCAGTTTTAAAATTATAAACAGTCGGAATGAAATACGAATTTGCATTTTATATATATAGTAGATATATCTTTCATAATTGCACTCATCTTCCCAATCACTTTTCCATTAGCTCTATCACTAAGCAACATAAAATGATATATAATAGGGTCATTAGCCATACTTGAAAAGTCACTTCCATCAAAATTTGTTCAGTAGCATTTTTTTGTAAAGGTAATCTTTAATAATCGGGTTCACTTAATTTTAGAGCTTTCCTCTGTATCACTATAACAGAGTAACGTAGAATAGCTATACTCTATAAAACCTTTCAAAAAACATTACTTAACTAACAGTGTAAAACCTAACAAAATATCATGAATAAACGGATTAAAATATGAATATGAGGTTTAGAGTCATAGTAGATGATAATATGATTTTCTGTAATAAGATTCATCATGAAGGTTTCGCTTCAAACGTAAACGATGCTTTTGCTCATTGGATACTTCTCTATTATCCCGTCGACCACTTTTCATAACAAAAAACTATCGCCAAATTGTAAGATTAAACACTAACAATGCCGTCCCATTTACTTGATGTCAGAAGAATTATACGTGTTTGTTACGTCATCAAGTGGTTTTTAATTCGACATTTGAGTGTATTTTTCATTATGTTTTACTGATTTATGAGTTATTTCATTAATTAAAATAACAATTGTATCCTTACAGTCTTATATTTTATTTATTTATTTTGACATTCCAATGGCAACGTTCTCCCGTTTATTTGGCGTTACAGTTTGGCGATAGTTTTTTGTTATGAAAAGTGGTTAACGGGATAACAGAGAAGTACCCAACATGGTAGCTAAAACTCCAATTGGCGAGGTATCTGATTGCGGGAAAATTAGCCCGAAATCGTATGAATAACTAACAACCCAAAGAAAAGGGGAAACATGGATGAAGACTGAAAACAAATAAAGAAGCAATATACTTGTATAATACTAAACAGGCCTTCGAAACTTTATTTTACCAATCACGTTTTATTTTAAATCGTGGATTTTGTAGAATTAATAATTATACACAATTACATAAATATCCGTAAGAATAATATTCCATTCCCAATTGAACAGTTAATGTTTCTATCTGTAAAAATAAACAAAATAATTAAATAACAAAAAGATTTAATTTGAATTTCTTCCATTGCTATAGTAACGGATGTATTTTTAGAAATTCTCACTTGTATTGTTAGAATTGTTAGATTATGACGTCAAAGATTTCGCCAAATTAGAACAATGTGCAATATCTCACGAACTATTTGACTTATGAGTATTTAATTGATACCATTCGATTCAGCATACAAAAATACATTAAAATATGTTATCATTTGTCATGTAACTACAATACCCGATTTTTAAGGAATTTTTTAAAAGTTTGTTCCTCTTTTTACCCCCCTTAGGGGTGGAGTTTTTGAAAATCCCTTCTTAGTGCGTCTCTACACACTAAGAAGTATTTTTCCTGCAAGTTTCGTCTTTGTAGGTTCAGTAGTTTTGGCTGTGCGTTGATCATCTAGCCAGAAAGGACTTTCTTTTATATATATAGATTATATTAAAAGGCCATAACAACCGTACAAAACATTTTTAGGTTTGTATTACCATATTTACTTAAAAATATTTACATTCGTATGTTTGCTTTGCAATTAAAGCGCTTATTTTACGCTTGCATGAGTAAAAATTTATGTCATAAACCGTGAGATATTGAATATTACAACTTTAAATCAGTCGTGAAATACTTCCATTTTCAATTTCAAAAATTCAATTTCTATACTGATGATTTATCTTTTCCTTTTATCTACCGCAATGAAAATTTATCACATGCTCCAGTTTAATTCTATACACTGAATCTTGGGAATTTTCACAATTCGTCACAGTTCATGATTCTTGCAATAAAGGCTTGTATAACAATTAATGTAAATATTGAACTGTAATCCTGACTTATTTGAATATTAACTTATTTCATTCGACTATATTTCCGAGCTTATGATGAATTTTAACATGCGAGTATTTTAGACAAATATTCGTATCAAAATCACAATCTGGAGGCACGGCAGTGCCTCCGCCAAGTCGAGAGAGGACAGCTGTAAGCATACTTTTCTGGAAGCAACTCAGGGCACTTTCGACCCCCCCATATCTCCGCACTGGAGTATCCCAAAAATTTTAAACTTCAATTATAGAGAGTATTTGGCCCACAGGACCAAAATTTAAAATTACAACTTTCTGTCTTTTCTAGTTCAGGCGATATATGAACTCAAACATTCGATTTTTTGTCACTTCTTACTCACTCGTTCACGCGTCATCAAAAAGATTGGGTAGATCCCGTAGCCCCAGAAACTTCACATTTGGAAAAAAGGTAGTGTTTAGAATACAAAGAAAGGAAAAATTATAAAATCCAGAAAATTCGAAAAAAAAAAAACATTCGAAAATTCAACAAATTCCATCAAAATTGAAAATTGAAAATAATACGATCTTGTAGTCTTGGAAACTTAAGATTTGGTGTGAAGGTAGTGTTAACATCCAGATGGTAGAAGGTAGGAAGGAAGGGTAGGTCCAGAAGGTAGTGTTGGTACATCCAGAAAAAGAAAACATCAAAAACACCAAAAAAATAGAAAGCAAATTTGGAAAAATCGAAGAAATTGAAAAAAAAACGAAAATTTTAAGACAATGCGATTTTGTTGCGCTAGAAAATTCAAATTAGGAATAAAGGTAGTATTTAGGATACAGAAAAAGGAAAATTAAAAAAATCCAGAAAATTCGAAAAGAAAATAAAAAAATTCGAAAAAAAATGAAAAAATGAAAATAATTTGATACGATAACGCTCGTATTTATAAATTAATTTGGATGAAACTAATTGTGTGTATTAAGCTCACCAATGCCTCGCCCGAGTTCGTTGGCCAGCTTGGTCCGCCATCTTGTTTCAAGATGGCGGCCACGGAAAATTTTAAAACTAAAATAAATATACAAAAAAGTTAAAAAATCAAGTTTATTTTTTAATTAGGTGTTAGGACTTGATACAAGGATTCCAGAGCATTTTTTTGTTTTACCTCTATCTTAAAAATTGGCTGAGATAGAGCAGTTTGAAATTCTAGGGTGGCTGACATTTTGAAACAAAACAGCACATTACAAAAAACCAACGATAAATTTATGGTCAATAATGGTCAAGCAGGTGCAATCCCGAATGAATGCTCCGTGTTATTATAACTGTAACTTTGACTTCGAAATTTTGATACGTTGCATTTTCTATTTGTTGATATTTTTGAACTATGATTTACGCTAAGTGAAATGTTGTTGTTGAAGAGGGATTTTCCATGTAAATCCGAAACGTCCAATTTTAATATGTTTTTAATGTTTTATGAAAGTGTATTGTAATGTCTGTAATTTTAATGATTTTAATATAAATTTATAAGTTTTAGTGAACGCGATTTCTCGCAAATTATTTTCTTTCATTGTTGTAATCATTTTCCCAATCATACGCATAAAACTATATATTCATATCCATTAGCGCCAAATTCTCGCCAAACTTGGCGACAATTGGCGAAATCTCGCCAAATTTGGCGACAAAAATAAGTCTTCATAAATGAAGCCAACTTGGCTATAGCTCAATAATTTGGCGATATTCTTATTCAAATTCAGTGTAAACGAATCTTTTGTAAACGGTTTCTTTGCATTTTAACTTGCTGTTTTCGAGTAACATTAGCTAAAATTTTAAAACGAAGATATAGGAAAGCTACCTTTTCCTGCCGGTACAGGCCGGAGGACTTTTTTATGAGTTGTCGGATGCAATCTATGTTTTGCATTAAATAAAGTAAAACATTGAGAAACAAATCCCATAGGATGGGGATAGTTTGTTTTAGATCTGGAGGCACGGCAGTGCCTCCGCCAAGTCGAGAGAGGACAGCCGTAAGCATACTTTTCTGGAAGCAACTCAGGGCACTTTTGACCCCCTCATATCTCCGCGCTGGAGTATCCCAAAAATTTGAAACTTCGTTTTTCTAGAGTATTTGGCACACAGGACCAAAATTTAAACTTTCTATCTTTTCTAGTTCAGACGATATATGAACTCAAACATTCGATTTTTTGTCACTCACTCACTCACTCGTTCACGCGTCATCAAAAAGATTAGGTAAATCCCGTAGCCCTAGAAACTTGACATTTGGAAAAAAGGTAGTGTCTAGGATACAAAGAAAGGAAAAATTATAAAATCCGGAAAATTCGAAAAAAAACATTCGAAAATTCAACAAATTCCATCAAAATTGAAAATTGAAAATAATACGATCTTGTAGTCTTAGGAACTTAAGATTCGGTGTGAAGGTAGTGTTTAGTATCCAGAAAAAGAAAACATAAAAAACACCAAAAAAAAATCGAAAGCAAAATTGAAAAAATCGAAAATCGAAAAAAATCGAAAAATTTCAAATAATCCGATTTTGTTGCGCTAGAAACTTGGAATTCGGAATAAAGGTAGTATTTAAGATGCAAAATAAGGAAAAATTAAAAATTCCGGAAAATTCGAAAAAAAAATTCAAAAATTCGAAAAATTCGAAAAAAATTGAAAAAATTAAAATAATTTGATCTTTTAGCCTTAGAAGCTTAAAATTCGCAGTAAAGATAGTGTTTAGGATTCAGAATAAGTTAAAATAAAAAACCAAATAAAATTCGAAAATAAAACAAAAAAATCGAAAAAATCGGAAAAATCGAAAAATAAGGAAAATTTGAAAATAATTCGATTTCATAGCGCTAGAAACTTGAAATTTGGAATAAAGGTAATATTTAAGATATTAAATAAGGAAAAATTCAAAAATATGTATAATTCAAAAATACCCATAAATTAGTGCAGACGATATATGAACTCAAAGTTTCGATTTTTTGTCACTCAGACACTCTCTTACTCTCGCGTCATCAAAAAGATTGGGTATATCCCACAGCCACAGAAACTGAAAATTTGGAATAAAGCTAGCATTTCGGATACAAAGAAAGAAAAAAATATAAAATCCGGAAAATTAAAAAAAAAAAAAAAAAAAAAAACATTCGAAAATTCAAAAAAAATCGAACAAAATTGAAATTTGAAAATAACACGATCTTGTAGTCTTAAAAAATTAAAATTTGGTGTGAAGGTAGTGTTTAGAATTCAGATAAACAAAATATCAAAAACACACAAAAAACAATTGAAAATAAAATCGAAAAATCGAAAAAAATCGAAAAATTTCAAATAATCCAATTTTGTTGCGCTAGAAACTTGGAATTCGGAATAAAGGTATTATTTAGGATGCAAAATAAGGAAAAATTAAAAAATCCAGAAAACTCGAAAAAAAATCAAAAATTCGAAAAATTCGAAAAAATTTGAAAAAAAAAATAAATAATTTGATCTTTTGGCCTTAGAAACTTAAAGTTCGCGGTAAAGATAGTGTTTAGGATTCAGAATAAGTTAAAATAAAAACGCAATAAAATTCGAAAATAAAATAAAAAAATCGAAAGAAATCGAAAAATAAGGAAATTTTGAAAATAATTTGATTTCATAGCGCTAGAAACTTGAAATTTGGAATAAAGGTAATATTTAAGATACTAAATAAGGAAACATTAAAAAATATGGATAATTAAAAAAAAAATCGAAAATTTAAAAAAACAAAATAGAAAGAAAGAAAGAAAAAGAGAGAAATTGAAAATAATACGATCTCGTATTCTTAGAAACTGAATATCTGGTGTAAAGGTAGTGTTTAGGATTCAGAAAAAGAAAAATTAAAAACACAACAAAAATTGAAAATAAAATCAAAAAATCGAAAAAAAACGAAAATTTGAAAATAATTCGATTTTGTAAAGCTAGAAACTTAAAATTTGGAATAAAGTTAGTATTTAGGATACAAAAAAAGAAATAAATAAAAAATCTGTAAAATTCGAAAAAAAATCGAAAATTCGAAAATTGAAAAAAATTCGATTTTGTAGCTTTAGAACTTAAATTTCGGCATAAACTTATTGTTTAGGATACAGAAAAAGGAAAAATTAAAACACAATAAATTCGAAAATAGAATAAAAAACTCGAAAAAGATCGGAAATTTTAAAATAATTCGATTTTGTAGCTCTAGAAACTTAAAATTTGTAATAAAGGATACAAAATAAGAAAAAATTATAAAATCCAGAAAATTATAAAAAAAAAAAAAAAAAAAATGCGAAAAAATCAAAAATTGAAAATATTTTTATCTTGTAGTCTTAGAAACTTAAAACATGGTGTAAAGGTAGTATTTACTATTCAATAAAAGGAACAATTAAAAAATTTGAAAATAAAATCGAAAAATCGAAATATGTTTAAGAAATCGAAAATTCGAAAACAATTTGATTTTGTACTGCTAGAAACATTAGTTATAAGATAATTGTCCTATTAGCTAGTACAACGCCCCTAATTGTTTTATGTTATTTCCCCCGGATTATGGTTTTCTTTTCTTTCGTTTACGAATTTCGTTATAGAAAAGTTCCGCTATAGACTGGCTACGATATAGGCGATTTCTTTATAGACAGGTTTGTTTTCTTTCACATGTTGTACTCTATTTACTTCACATATGAAATATGGATTGTTAAATGATGTTAGCCCCACAAAAATTTTCACAGCTCCCCCTACCCTCCCGACATTACTGGCTGGTTATGGCTTGATAGTCCTTTCTAAATAAAATCATGGTGACTCTAAGATTAACTTGATTTATCTCTAAATTGAACCTAAATGATCCTAAGAAGACGGATCAAATAATTACTATATTGGCATGACAATCAGGTAACTTAGAATTAAAATTGAAAAATCAATAAATTCATAAAAAGTCGAAAATTTGAAAAAAATTCGATTTTGTAGTCCTAGAAGATTGACATTTGGCAGAAAGGCAGGGTTTTGTACACAAAGTAAGGAAAAATTAAAAATTCCGTAAATAATAAAAAAAAGTCTAAAAAAAAAAGAAAAAAACCATCGAAAAAAGGAATATAGTTTGATTTATTGGAAATTTCCGGAAATTTTAATTTTGGCTTTCTTTTTATGCTAAAAAGTTCTTTTATGTTAAATATCAAGTATCTAGGACTGCGAGTTATATCTCAGATGCATAGCGCCTATCCTGGAAGCAATTGAGAGTACTTTTGACACTCCCCCTCCCATAATTTAGTGCTTGCCTAGGAACCTGAAATCTCTTTTTATCTACAGTACTTTGCAAACGAAACTAAAGCTTCAATTTTTTTATACCTGTAAATAATAGGGACAGAGTGTGGGCTTAGCGAAAATCAGTGGATGATCTCCAAAAAGAACCCAAAATCAAGAAAAGGAGGGTTACTTACAAAAAGAAGTGAAATCTCATCAAAAAGTCACCTGTAAAAAATGCAGCCAAGTCTCGTAACTCATTTACCGTAAAAAGTACTGAGATCGTATAAAGCCAAGTTTAACTATCTTATTAACTCTGAAATTTTCATTCACAAAATCACTCCTAGTCTCTACATCTTTAGTTAATTATTATTTTGTGACTTGGCAATTACGCAGCACAGGGAAGTTATTACACCTTACTATGTTATGGGATGGGATGGGATAATTTAACTAAAGCAAATTATATACGCACAGGGAAGTTATTACACCTTAATATGTTATAGTATTATTTGATTAAGACTAACTATATACATCACATTCTCGTGCTACGTAATTGCCAAGTCACAAAATAATAATTAACTAAAGATGTAGAGACTAGGAGTGATTTTGTGAATGAAAATTTCAGAGTTAATAAGATAGTTAAACTTGGCTTTATACGATCTCAGTACTTTTTACGGTAAATGAGTTACGAGACTTGGCTGCATTTTTTACAGGTGACTTTTTGATGAGATTATTATTTACAGTAAATAGGTATTTGAAAATTTATTTTATTTTATTACGTCATATTTACAAGCAACGTTACTCATGAATTATGAAATTGTATTAATCAATTTAATTTTATATCCATTTTCCCTATTCTTTCATGGAAATTAAAATGTTTCAGAGAGATATTTTAATTGGAGATTTTTAGTATTTCAGCAGCACCTATAGAAAAAAAATTAAATATCTACACAATGTATACCTTTAATTATTCTTTCATTTTTACATCAAATTGCAATTTGCTTTGCGACTATTTTTGTCACAATAAAATGTTGAAGTGATGAAGTAAGGCATGTCTTATATTATATTTTTTAACACTTTGCAACCTAGTTGAAAATTATTTGACTTCGGTCCGTCTGTCCGTCCATACTGTAACTCTCAGAAATAAACTCGTATTTCCCTGAAATTTTTGTATGTTATCGACGTTTATTATAGCATGATTTCTATTGAAAACAAAGTGTGTAGCACTTATAGTTTATTTACAGGGCCAGACAAAAGTATTTCGTTACATTACAGTCAATGTGCAAAAATATTTTAAAGTGCAATTTGATGGTGCTACGCCCTTTAAAACATGATGAAAGTGACATAAAATTATGAAACGCACTAAAACATGCTTTTTTGTAAAATATGGGGTGCAAAGTCTTTATTATTCATTTACAGAGTCACACAAAAGAAATCTATTACAAAATGTTCTATGGAGAAAAATCGTTTGCAGCGTAATTTAATGATATTTCTCTATTTCAAACATAATGAAATTTATATGCATTACTGATGTGAACTATAAACTGCTCAAAGAAAAGTTTGGTATGCATTGTGTTTATCGTATTTTTACAGGGACATACAAAATAATTCGATTAATTATATAAATTATTATAAAATACATGAGGTACGAAGTGATTGAAATATAACATAATAATATTATTTAAATATTATTAGCATATCTCATATAGTTAAATAATATAACTCCGAGTAAGAGAAGCGAGAGAAAAAACTCATGAAAGGAAATTTTCAATAGTAATATAATTAAGAAAACTCGTTAAAGTAATGTGCAGCATTACCTTGTAGAATTTTGTTATACGCAATAATCACTAAATTATTTTAAAATTTTAAATTATTTTGTTGTCATTTGCTATATTTGAATGTAATATAATTTATAAAAGAAAACACCTAAGCCCTTTCATTAAAGTACTGAATATTATTTTATAAATAAACAATAAATGCGAAAGAGCCTATTATTAAGAATTAGTTTAATAAGGTTTTCTAATAATTTTGATTTATTTTACTTTTATTTTATGCATTTTTGAAGGTTGTCTTCCTAGAAAACATGCCCGTGCCATGTGATTATTTGTGATATCTGGATTTAGAAATTTTGTTTATATATCCATGGAAACTCTTTTTAACAGAAACATAACAAAAATAAACACAACTTCCCCTGCAATACTTTTAAATACCTTTCATAGTTTATCATATGTATCCACCATGATTCAGATATTATTGCTCACATTTTAACATTTGGTTAAAATATAAAACATAAATATAACAGTTTTATGCAAATATTTTTGTTGCAATTATTTTTGAGATGCCTAATATTTATTTAAAAAATAAATTACGGATGAAAAAAACTACTTAAATTGAGATATGGGTTATATTGAAAAATAAAGTACGACAAAGAATCAGTACACCAAATTGAAGGTTAATAATTAAGTTTCAAAATGTTATATTTTGAATTTTTACTATAAAACATAATAGTGAAAGATAAGCTAAACGGATATTACAAGAAAAATATTAAGAGACACTTTTTCAGAAATTTTAGCAGAAACAGTTAGAATAATCGGTCAAGTACAATTTTTACTCGCGTACAAAGGCAACTGCACAGTAAATTTATTAATTGCTAACTACAATATTACAAAAAATCGTTACTAAATGAATAATAAAACTGCAAAAAAGCAAAAAAGCATACAACTTAGGATTGGGTATAGCTACATGTACTAGTAAAATACAGATATATATACCGTGAATGTTCAGAGAGATATGAAGCATAAATAGTAAAAAAATATCGCTATTCTGTATGACTGTTTGGCCCCACCAGTGGCTGAGAGGTTCTGCTCTCGAAGCTGGTAGACGGGAGGTGCTGGGTTCAAACCCCTGTCGCGCTCGTCGATCTAACCGTTCGGAGTTTTCCGTGGTTTTCTTCGAACCTTGCGTAAATACGGGTTAGGATCCCTTAAAAATACCCCCATGGAGGGCACTCCACCCTATGGCCTATATCCCTCGTGTTGATAATTGGCCGTCATAAATCAACTCAACCCAACCCTGTATGACTGTTTTTTAAAACCTTATCCAAATCTCTTTATAGTGACTAAAAAATGAATGAATAACGTCACATTGCACGGGGATGTTGGTGAATACATTGTCAATAATTGTGTTTTCCCTGATAGTAGATTCTTGAATGAGTGGACTTAGACCAAGAGTTAAGAAATATTTTGAAAGTTTATTTCTAGAATTGTTTCTGAAGTTGACATTGAAATCACCTGTGACAGTTACATTTGACATAATAGTACAGGTAAAATAGGTTTTTTTTTTAAACAACTGATGGTCATTTCTCAAAATTTGGGAAGAACATCGTTTTGGCACTAGAAATGAAGATACGATGAGTTCCCAAAAATAAAGTTGTTTTACCCTGTTTTTTCGGAGGAAATGTAGGGAAACTTTAACTCAGGGAAAGGGGGGGGATAATTTTTTTTAAGTAGGTCAAATGGGGTATCGTTAGTTATGCCCTTTTTAATTCTTAATTGAACGACATCATCCGCATGTCGATACAATTATTCGTTACAAAGTTACACCATGTTTCACAAATTCAAAGTCGACGATTTTACCTCATTGCAGTTAATGTAGGTTTTATAAAAAACAACTGATAGCCATTCACGAAAATTTGGGAAAAACTTCGTTTAGCACTAGAAAAGAGAATCCGATGAGTCCCCTAAAAATAAAGTTGTTTTGTGGTGTTTAAGGGGGGGGGGGAGCAAAGAGGGGCATTTTAACTCAGGGGGGATAATTCATTTTTTAATAAGTAAAATGGGATATAGTTTACTTTGTATTTTTTAATTCTGAATCGAACCACCCCATCCGCAAGTCGATACGATTATTTGTTGCAAAGTTACGCCAGGTTTTAAGAATACAAAGTCGAAAATTTTACTTCGGTGCAGGTAAAATATACTCCCCCCCTCCCCCCCCACCCTAAACAACGCAAAACAACTTTACCTTTTTGGGGACTCATTGGATCTTCTTTTCCAGTGCCAAAACTAAGTTCTTCTCAAATTTTCGTGAATGCCCATCAGTTGTTTCTGTAAAAACCTATATTAACTGCACTGGGGTAAATCGTCGATTTTGTATTTCTAAAACCTGGTGTAACTTTGTAACGAATCATCTTATCAACTTGCAGATGATGTGGTTCGATTTAGAATTAAAAAATACATAGTACACGATACTCCACCACTTTATTATTTAAAAAAAAATAATTATCCTCTCTGAGTTAAAATGTCCTCTAACCCCCCCCCCCCCCTTAAACTCCATAAAAATACTTTACTTTTTGGGGACTCATCGGATCTTCTTTTCAAGTGCCAAAACGAAGTTCTTTAGCAAATTTTCGTGAATTCCCATCAGTTGTTTCTGTAAAAACCTATATTAACTGCACTGGTGTAAATCGTCGACTTTGTGTTTGTAAAACCTGGCGTAAGTTTGTAACGAATCATCTTATCCACTTACGGATGGTCTCGTTGGATTCAGAATTTAAAAAATGCATAACTTACGATACCCCATTTGACCTACTTAAAAATTTTGATTCTCCCCCTCCCTGAGATAAAATTTCCCCCCCACCACCAAAAAAAAAAAAAACAAGACTGATATAGAGAGTGTGAGCTAATAGTAGAAATTTATTGAAATTAGTAATTAAAAATGAATGTAAGCTGAACAAAAAAATATGAACAATTTGTTAAGTATTACTCATAAAAATATGAAAAGGGTGTAAAAATAAGCAAAAATGATAAAAAGTATGCGGAAAAGTTTGAAATAATGACCGTAATATAAAACAGGAGGGGAAAATTCTGCTATAAGGCAGAATATAGATTGCCACACACGGCTTTTATTTAAAAAATAAATAAACTAGCTGTAACTCAGAATAAAAACGCAATGACAAATAACAATTTTAAAATATCTAAATAACAAATAAAAATTCCCCTGTTAAAGTGTTGAGTTGTTGAATAACCATTCGATTTAGAAAAATATTTTTCTACCACTGAGCAATTTTTCTTAATGAAATTTAATTCATGTTGCTATGGCAGCAGACGATAAAACGATATCTTTGGAATAAGGGAATAAATAGAAGAAAAAATTTTGTTGATGTTTGTGATAAAATGTTTTTCTTTATTTTTAAAAAATGTATATACATAATTCACTTTTATATTTTAACAGAATAATAAGTTTACTATAATTCGTTACTCATGCTATGGCCAGTATATACGATACACGTCGAGCCACAATGCCTTTATCATTATCTTTTTACGCGTAAAAGTTTCGCTACGGTACTCCATTGTGAAGTTTTGTAATTTTTGAAATCTAATACTTGAAAAACGACATAATTATTAGATTTGAAATTTATATCAAGAAAAATACAATTTTTTACCATTCTAACGCAGTTTGTAAAACAATTTTGTGACAAATACTTTTCGAGTTATTAATTTTTTAAGTAACTTCAAATGTTTCATTTTCCGAGATTAATCTGTGGCAACGATGGATTGCTGTGACTTTTCATAAACATGAAAAATGATAGAGATTGAAAGAATAAGCCACCCTGTGTGTGGCTAAAAAAAAAAAAAAACAGGGTATAAAACAACTTTGTTTTTCGGGGACTCATCGGATCTTCATTTCTAATGCCAAAACGTAGTTCTTTTCATATTTTCGTGAATGGCCATCAGTTGTTTTATTTTACTCATTTTTTTTATCTATTTTACTTGTTTTTTTTTTATCTATTTTACTTGTATTGTAATGTTTCTTGTCGTAAGCTTTTAAATATAGAGTTATTTATACATGCAATGGCGACGTTTATTAAGCATCTTGGCGATCTATAAACAGTTATCAGCCGCTCACCAAATAATTTGAACTGGAGGCATTCACAGTGTCCACTATCTGGTCCATTCAAATAGAAACCTTTACCAAAGCCATTGATTACGTTATTTATATAATTACTGTGTACATACACATGGAACCCAACTCTGATTTGAGCCTGTTACAGCAAAACCATCTACTGTGCAGAATTTAAACAAGTGGGTAAGTGTTGTCGAAGATCGTTCAAAGGGTTTCGTTTAATATTCCTTTCAAAACACTTTATCCTTTCTTTAATAAATCCAAATAAATTTCATTTAGCAACCAAAAAAAAAAAAAAAAAAAAAAAAAAAAAAAAACCTCATGTTTTTTGTTTTTTATAAAGTAAAAATTTACCGGTCTATTTTTCGTTTTTTCGAGTATCCAAAGCAGCCCGATAGCGGGCGAAGCCGGCTAGTATATTCTGTCATAATAATATCTGTCACGCGGTCTAAATGAGATATAAAAAAAATAATTGCAAAATTAAACATGTTGTACACCTTCAAAATGTTAAAATATGCGAATATTTCCATAATCGGATTTTTATCATGATTCAATATGTTTCTCAAATTCATATATTTAATATTCCGTATTACTCATATTGATACTCGCTTTGTATTATTCTCAAACATCTGAAAAATTCGTTAAACTTCCAATATGACGCCAGATTTTCTTTTTAATTCTCTAATGACGTGATATTAATCTGCTTTATCTACATACACATACTCATACTCCTTGTATTATTGAGAAATCTTTGAAAATTTCCGCTTTATTACCACTATGACGTCAATCATTTTTATTTCATATTAATCTTTTATTCAATTGGTGAAACTTTTTATTTCATTTTCATTTTTTTTTCAAGTGGAAATCGTCTGATAGAAAATTAATTATTGTAGAAAGAATTTCATCGTGTATTTTTAATTTTTGGCATCCGCTATAACGAAAAATGTTTAAATTTAATAGGAAAAGACTGTTAGAATTTTGGTTTTTTATCTCTATTTATTAAAATAATACGAATTTTTCAAATTTTAATATTTTGAGCTCTTCATAGCTGGTATTCAGTTATATACACAAAGTTTCAACTCTGTAAGTTACATAGTTTCTGATAATAGCTCTGTGACAGACATACAACGGAGCGGGAGTAATAGGGTTTCGTGAGATGAACGAAACCCTAAAAATGCACAACTAACGATACTCCACTTGAGCTACTTAAAAATTTTGATTCCCCCCCTCTCCCTGAGTTAAAATTCCCCCCCCCCTTTCCCCCCAAAACAGGGTATAAAACAACTTTTTTGGCGGGGGGGGGGGGAACTCATCGGATCTTCATTTCTAGTGCCAAAACGAAGTTCTTTCCATATTTTCGTGAATAGCCACCAGTTGTTTTATTTTACTCAATTTTTTTATCTATTTTACCTGTACTATAATGTTTCTTGTCGTAAGCTTTTAAATATAGCATTATTTATACATTCAATGGCGACGTTTATTAAGCATCTTGGCGATCTATAAACAGTTATCAGCCATTCAAAAAATTTTGAACTTTAGTCATTCACAGTGTCCACTATCTGGTCCATCCAAATAGAAACTATTACCAGATCCATTGATTACGTAATTAATATAATTATTGTGTACATACGCATGGAACCCAACTCCGATTTGAGCCTGTTATAGCAAGACCATCTACTGTGCATACTTGTTCAAAAGTATTCAAATAAAGTGTATTGTTCCAGGATTCTACATATAAGATGAAATCTGAAGTTCCATTTTTGTCAATTAGAGTTGAAATTTCATTTTGGATCACATTTTGTTTTAAATTGTTAATGTTTTAAACCTATTTAATATTGATGGTTTGAAAGTGAACTGTTTTCATAAGTAATTATTTTTTTCTTATAAAAATAAATATTTTATCGACAAAAATATGTCTTTTGAAAACTATAATGTTTGTTTTAACTAATTAGATTTTTTTGTTGCTAGTCGCAAGTAATTATATTTAAAAAATTGCAAAAAAATAGTTTTTGATTGCACTATAATGAATCCATGATGTTATAATTTAAAAAGGGGTAGCGTGTAGCCTTTTCATATGGATCAACTTCAATATGTTATTTCGAAACGAATTTTATTTAATATCGTTCTTGAATTTCCTAATATTACATCTCATTACAACAATTTTTTTCAGCGTGCTTCGTTCAACTTACAATCAATTAACAAATAATGCATAGTCCAGTCCTGTACCGTATTTTGAAATCTTAATATCTAACATGAGTTTATCTTTCACTCTTCACGAAAAGTCCAAACCGCGACTTTTCCGTTCTTCAGAAAGATTTGTCTTTTCTCTTCAAAAATATGTCAGCAAAACATTTTCTTCCCCACGGGGTTGGGAATCCGTCCTGAGATGAGTGTTTTTCCACCAACACTCGTCTCCCGCCAAACTCTAACTAACTTCCCCTCGATTCTCTCCTCCGCTCCGTTTGCTCGAACAAAAGACTCTCCGTTCACCAATCAAAAAATTTTAGTTCACGTCATTAGATTCGGTCTTTAAGTCATTGGATAAAGCCTTTTTTTGGGAGGTCTTACTGAACTTTTAAATGTTCACACGGGCAATTTTTCCCACGATCAGAGACCTCACCTGTAGACGGTTAGATCAGAGAAATATTTTGCTGTCTAAGCAATTTCAGTTCACAAGATTGATCGAAGCCATTCTGTGCATTTGCATTCGGCGACATTCCTGCCAGTTAGCAGAAAAATAAGAGAGAAGTTTTCCAACACCTGGGAACTTCCATCTTTGATTATTCTGCCTAATTAGCATACTGTGAGAGATTTAATGAATTCGTCACAGCACATGTATATGCTAAGAAATGCGTATGTTGCTTTAAAATATTTCATAAATAATTGAATTTAAATTTTCATGATTTCTTTTTTCATTTTGGAAATAAATCACGGAACTCATGTTTTTAGTTTGTTTGTTTTGTTTTTTCAGTAACTGATTAAATAAATTTTCTTTTAAATAATTCCTATTCTTTTTGCATCCTTTTATTTCATTTTCTCTTAAACTAATCATCTTTTCCGTAACAGGTTTTTCAGTAACATAACCCATGTGTTCAAAATTATTATTTTGAAGTAAAAATGTACAAAAAAGGTACTGCGACAGGGAATGTGGTGATTAAGTTAGTAGTTATTAAGAAATTCTTAAATTCATATTATATTACTTTTAAAATCTATACAGATCATTTTCTCCGCTGTTTATATGGAAAATTTACTTGTAATATAAGCAAAATCTTATTTTAAAAGAATGTGCTTCGAAAATGAATAAGCTATCCAAATGCAAAAAAAAAAAAAAAAAAAAAAGCTTCGAAACAAATTATTTGCTCAGCTTCCATTCTACGTCACAAACAGTTGAAGTTCATTAATTAAAGCCTCTTGAAAATTTCAATTGATATTTCAAACATCAATATATAAATTAAAGTTTAGCTATCCAATAAAGAAAATACATCATATCTTATTTCTGTAACATATTAAGAAATCTATACAGAGAAAATTTCGAATGAAATATAAAATTTCTTCGAAACTATTTTTTTTAGTTCGATTCTGATAACGAAAAAAATCATCTGTGAATTTATAGGAAAGCTTATATGTAAAAAATCACCGATTATATTTATTTATTTAAATAAATAAGTTAATTCAATAAGTTATAACGCAGATATGTGTTTTATAGATTATAATATATATATACCCCAATTCTATGCCTGCATATTTGATGTCAAGGGAAATATATGTGCTTTATTGGCCTCAATTACCACCAGCTATTAATCGTATTGTCATGTCAGTTGAATGTTCATAATGGTTATTACTGACTAACTACATTTTATTTTGTCAAATATCTGATAAAACTTCGGTGGGACATTCGAGTTACACATTGCTTTTGGAATATTACTTTTCTAATATTATTTTAACCTTTCATTCTGTTTTTTGTTTGGCTAATAAAAATTCTTTTGGTCTCAAAACCCTGCATTTTAACGCAAGTTTCTTAAATACACGCCGACTAATCTTTATACTACTTTTAGAAACACCACATACGCAGAACAATTTTGTCTTAAATCATGGCTTTTTTAAATGTTAAATTCACCAGATGTTATGTACCTATCGCCATCCTCACTACTTTAGTTTTCAATATGCTGAGTTCTTGTTACTTATTTAACTGTTTAACAAATTCGTGATTGAATTTTAGTTTCTCACTTTTGAAGGTATGTCAACATCTTTATAAAACTGTGCTTGTGATTTCAAATAATTTGTAAATTATTTCACAAGAATTTAATTTATTTTTAATTACGTTGTATTGGGAAACCCACATCCGTAATCCCCCAATAAAGAGAAAAAGATCACTCTAAAATATATTAATCTAAATTTAATCATCGTACAGGATAACTCAGAGATGCAATATCAAGTCCTTGAACCTTGAAGTGAAACTACCAGCGTTTGCACCATCTTTATGACGTAATACGTAATTTCCATGAATGAAGTTTTTCCCAGAAAGTGAAAGAACTTTGAACTCTGTATTACACGTGTAGTAAAAAACTCTTTTTATTTTAGACTCTAAATTTAACTGGACCAGAAAGGTCGCATAAAATGTAATTCCTTAAACTTGAAAAGATCAGAATGATAAGACTCCTTCTTGCTATCAATTTATACATTAATATTGAAATTAAATCTTGGTAGAGAAAAGATATGAATTAATTAATTAAATCTTGAAGTGAAACTACCAGCGTTTGCACCATCTTTATGACGTAATACGTAATTTCCATGAATGAAGTTTTTCCCAGAAAGTGAAAGAACTTTGAACTCTGTATTACACGTGTAGTAAAAAACTCTTTTTATTTTAGACTCTAAATTTAACTGGACCAGAAAGGTCGCATAAAATGTAATTCCTTAAACTTGAAAAGATCAGAATGATAAGACTCCTTCTTGCTATCAATTTATACATTAATATTGAAATTAAATCTTGGTAGAGAAAAGATATGAATTAATTAATTAAATCTTGAAGTGAAACTACCAGCGTTTGCACCATCTTTATGACGTAATACGTAATTTCCATGAATGGAGTTTTTCCCAGAAAGTGAAAGAACTTTGAACTCTGTATTACACGTGTAGTAAAAAACTCTTTTTATTTTAGACTCTAAATTCAACTGGACCAGAAAGGTCGCATAAAATGTAATTCCTTAAACTTGAAAAGATCAGAATGATAAGACTCCTTCTTGCTATAAATTTATACATTAATATTGAAATTAAATCTTGGTAGAGAAAAGATATGAATTAATTAATTAAATCTTGAAGTGAAACTACCAGCGTTTGCACCATCTTTATGACGTAATACGTAATTTCCATGAATGAAGTTTTTCCCAGAAAGTGAAAGAACTTTGAACTCTGTATTACACGTGTAGTAAAAAACTCTTTTTATTTTAGACTCTAAATTTAACTGGACCAGAAAGGTCGCATAAAATGTAATTCCTTAAACTTGAAAAGATCAGAATGATAAGACTCCTTCTTGCTATCAATTTATACATTAATATTGAAATTAAATCTTGGTAGAGAAAAGATATGAATTAATTAATTAAATCTTGAAGTGAAACTACCAGCGTTTGCACCATCTTTATGACGTAATACGTAATTTCCATGAATGAAGTTTTTCCCAGAAAGTGAAAGAACTTTGAACTCTGTATTACACGTGTAGTAAAAAACTCTTTTTATTTTAGACTCTAAATTTAACTGGACCAGAAAGGTCGCATAAAATGTAATTCCTTAAACTTGAAAAGATCAGAATGATAAGACTCCTTCTTGCTATCAATTTATACATTAATATTGAAATTAAATCTTGGTAGAGAAAAGATATGAATTAATTAATTAAATCTTGAAGTGAAACTACCAGCGTTTGCACCATCTTTATGACGTAATACGTAATTTCCATGAATGAAGTTTTTCCCAGAAAGTGAAAGAACTTTGAACTCTGTATTACACGTGTAGTAAAAAACTCTTTTTATTTTAGACTCTAAATTTAACTGGACCAGAAAGGTCGCATAAAATGTAATTCCTTAAACTTGAAAAGATTAGAATGATAAGGCTCCTTCTTGCTATAAATTTATACATTAATATTGAAATTAAATCTTGGTAGAGAAAAGATATGAATTAATTAATTAAATTATCCTATTTTCTACCCAATAAAAACAGAAAAGCAGTACACATCAAATTCATGCTCTTGGATAAACTGTGCATACAAGCTCAAAGGATTATTCAACTAATTTGGATAAATCACACTCTCCTGGATACATAGAAATCAACAACTAAGAATAAGGTAAATGGAGATTTCCTTACCTCTATCCATTGACTTTAATAAACTGTATTTGAGCAAAAAAGAAAACTTAAGAGCCACGAGAACATACTTGTTAGTTTATAATAACATATTATAAATTTCAATTATTACCTAACAAAAAGATTTTGTGACCGAATCGTGCGATTATTTCAAGTCGCAAATTACTAAATGAAATTAAAAGGTAATCCACGAAACAGTTAATAAAAATATATATATAAAAATCCTTAATTTAAGCAAAAGGTGGAAATTTCAAAAATGGCATCTTACAAAGAAACACAATTAATTGAGATATTAAATTCTGAAAACTACTCCAACTGGAGATTTAAAATCGAAATGATGCTAATTAAAGAAGATTTATTTGAGGTCACAACGGAAAATCCACCGGATCCACCAAATGCTGACTGCAAAAAAAAAAAAAAAAAAAAACGATAAATAAAAAGAAAACTTCCCAGTTAAACTGAGGGCATTGAGCTCACAGGCTATTCACACTAATTGTATATTATAGACTTATTTCAAGGACTTTGACATAAGTCCTCGAAAAATAAAGAAACCTACAATATATTAAGGGGGATCATCCCCCGTACCCCCCCCCTTATAATTAAGCAATGAACCCTCAAACCTAATTAGGGAAACGCCTGATTACAATGAACATATATACAAAATTTGAAGCAAATCGGTTAATTCTGCATTAAAAACCCATTTATCTAACTTAAGGGGGGAGGAATTCGCCCCCTTTCCCTCTTTATTGAATAATTCTGCTTCAAAAACCAATTTAGCTAAATTAACCAATGAATCCCAAAACTAATCAGGGAAGCGCCTTATCATAATGAACATATAAAAAAAAAAATAGAAGCAAAACGGCCATCAGGCTTTGATAGCCTGTAAGCTAAAAAGCGAGAGCCTTAATAAATCTTAGCATTGAAGATAATCAAATTGTCCATATAAAGCACTTAAACACCGCGAAAGAAACTTGGGACACACTTAAAGAAATTCATAACAGATCAAACCTTTCGAGAAAATTGTTGTTGTTAAGAAAGCTATATAGCACTAAACTGAATGAACAAGGCAATATGATAGCCCACATAGCTAAAATTTTAGGATTAGTGGATAAACTATCAGCCATAGGGGGAAACATAAGTAATTCCTACATTTCAGCACCACTTTTGTGCTCACTACCCCATTCCTACAATACTCTCATAACCGCCCTTCAGGCGAGACCCGAAGAAGAACTAACACCTGTTTACATCCGAATTAAGCTAACTGACTAGTATACACGCAAGATAGAAAACACAGAAAATTCAGAAAATATTTCAAAAGCCTTTAAATCTCAAAGAAAGTACTGAAGTGCAGATTATAAAAAATAAATTAAATTCTGCTTGCACTGTAAAATATGAAGCCATTCAAACTCACAACGTTGGTTTCAAAATTGAGAAAAATCCCAACACGTTTACAGAGCATAACTGAAATAAGAATCCAAAAACCACTCGAAAGATGAATCGAGAAAAAAAAATAAAATCTCGTGCTTATGAATCACACGCAGGTGAACAGCATGAAGAAAGTGAAAAGGGAAACATAGCATTTTTAGTAGAAAAAAGAGGTATAAATACCTGGGTTGTGGATAGTGGAAGTTCTACACACATTACCAACTCTAAAGAAATATTCACAAAATTCTCAGATATGACAAAAACCCAAATAACTGTCGCTAACGGAATAAACTAGCGTCTCACGGCTCCAGGGATGTAGTAATTCAAAATGCGAAATATGACGGTCAAATTACGCTAAAGGAAGTTTTATACTTACCGGACACAGAGTCAAACTTACTCTCAGTCAGTAAAACAATCAAAAACGGTTGTGAAGTAATATTCGAAAATAATAATTGCTACATTACATTCAAAGGGAAAACAATTCTTCAAGGAAAACTAAAAAATAACATTTATGAAGTACAACGCACCAATAATAAAAACCCCGATTACGCAAACATAACACACAGTTGTAAAAATACAAATTGTATAGAGACATGGCATATAAAGGATCACTGTTAAAAATTTTCCAGGCATTTGAACGTTTTCAACAAAAATGGTCACATAGCCGTAATTTAATTATATTCTGACCATAAAATGAGCAATAATATGGTCAGAATATATTTAAAATACGGTTATGTAACCATTTTCTACAAAACGGTCAAATGACTGGACAGTTTGCTGCAAATTTTTAACTGTGATGGGTCATAGAAACTATCAAACAATAAAAACAAACACCTCCAAATAAGTGGTGAACGGAATTAAAGTCGATAACGGTAAACACGAAAGCGTTTGTGAAATATGCATAGAAGCCAAAACCAACGACAACCCATATCCCAAATTGGCTGAATATAGTACAACAAAAAGGTAGGAAATAATTCACTCCGACGTTTGCGGTCCAATACAAGCGCCTACAATAGGAGGAAAATCTTACTTCATCACGTTTATAGACGACTATTAAAGATTTTGCATAATCTACTTAATGCATAAAGAGAGCGAAGTGCCTGAAAAATTAAAAGACTACGTCACAACCATGCACAATAAATTCGGAAAAAACCAAAGACAATTAGATTCGATAACGGGGATGATTATATCAGTTCTGAAATCGAACAATATCTCATAGACAACGGTATCGAACACCAATTAACAGTACCGCACTCACCATTGCAGAAATAAAGAATAGATCTTTGTTAGAAATGACAAGAAGTATGGAATTGGAAGCGAATCTACCACATAAATATGGGGAGAAGGTATATGCTCCGTCAATCATCTACAAAATCAAACGATAAAACCCCCCTACGAACTTTGGTTGAATAGAAAATCTACACTACCTAAAAGTCTTTGGCTTCACAGCTTACACCTATAAAGGGTGAATCTAAACTCTTGGGCAAAACTTTAAGGGGTGATAGTACACATCAAGACAAACAATATTAAATAGGAAACTAGGGGTCCCGAACGTCTTCTGAAGGAGATAGGCGCCATTAAAGTTTGGGGTCCAAAATTTCAAATAATTATAAAAAACGGAAAAATTGTTCGATTCGTTTGCGGTTTTCGCTAAAACTATTCTTTATGTCAGTATTTTCTTAAAAATAAATTTTAAAGAAAAAGTTAAAAAAATGTCGATAGAGGGCGCTGCAAAGAAAGAAAAAATTCAGACTTTGGAGTAACGAACAACTATTTTTTACCCTTATTTTTTGCATCTGATTAAATGCTTTCAAAAGCTTGACTTAAACTTAAATTTTGAGCTCAAAATCTGAATCGTTGGGAGTGGTTAAGTAGCGCAAACTGAACTGTGTTCAGGAGCTGAAATTTGAACCCCCCTGAACACAGTTCAGTTATTCCCGATCTTGATGTCGTAGACAAGGCAGAAACTACTACCCCCTACACGTAAAATAAACGATAGCGGGATGACAAAATTAAATAAAAAATTTATTTAAAAAAAAATTTAAAGATAAAGTTCAAAAATGCCGATAGAGGGCGTTTTAGACTTTGGAGTAATGAACAACTATTTTTTACCGTCGATTCCTTCGAGGACCTGGTTGCGAGGATTGCCGTCATAGCAGGCGATAACCGGGAGATGTCCGGGGCATTCACTAATGTTCGCAACTCCCACCGCCGGCGGCGTTAGGCCTGCATCGCTGCTGGTGGGCACTCTTTCGAGCAGTTTTTGTGATTGATTCCTCACGAACATCATGCGTGTACCATTTTATACGTGTCAACCTTCATTCATATTGCGCCTTACATGCATACATCAAATTGTTTCTTTTTATTTTGCGCGGAGAAATTCTCATGTCTGTTATGAATAAATTTTCTATTTAATTTTGTCATTACACTATCGTTTATTTTAAGTGTAGGGGGTAGTATTTTCTGCATGGATTAATTTTAACACAATTATTCAAATTGGTAAAAAAAATCATATGAGTTGTAATTTCCCAACTGCACGAAAAATGTCCGGGCCAGGATTCGAACCTGAAATCTCTTGGCTGAAGCTGCCATGCTCTACCAACTGAGCTATCCCGGTTGAATCTGGATGAATTATTCCGTACAGATTCAACCGGGTTAGCTTAGTTGGTAGCTTCATGGCAGCTTCAAGAAATCCCAGGTTCGAATCCTGGCCCGGACATTTTTCGTCCAGTTGGAAAATTACAACTTATATTGTTTCAGCCTGGTCTACGACACCAAGATCGGGAATAACTGAACTGTGTTCAGGAGTTGGGGGGGGGGGAAGGGAGGTGTTTCAAATTTCAACTCCTGAACGCAGTTCAGTTTGCGCTACTTAATCACTCCCAACGATTCAGATTTTGAGCTCAAAATTTAAGTTTAAATCTAAGCTTTTGAAAGCATTTAATGAGATTTAAAAAAAAAAAAAAACGGTAAAAAATAGTTTTTCGTTACTCCAAAGTCTAAAGCGCCCTCTATCGGCATTTTTTGAACTTTATCTTTAAATTTTATTTTTCAGAAAATACTGACATAAAGAATAATTTTAACGAAAACCGCAAACGAATCGACCAGATTTTCCGTTTTTATAATCATTTGAAATTTTGGACCCTAAATTTTAATGGCGCCTATCTCCTTCGGAAGACGTTTGGGACCCTTAGTTTCTTATTTAATATTGTTTGTCTTGATGTGCACTATCACCCTTTAAAATTTTGCCCAAGAGTTTAGATTCACCCTGTATATAAATCAAAACGCGGAAAATTAGATAGCAGAGCTGAGCGAGGGATTTTTGTTTGTTATGACAACCGTGCAAAAGGCTATAGAATCTACAAAAAATAGGAAAGGCTGATATTATCCAGAACAGTTCAATTAATTCAAAATAAATTCTCAAATTCTAAAAATGATGTAAATTTGAATTCAACTGAAATTACATCAAATGAAAGTGAACAATTAGAAAAAAAGACACAAGTAAAATACAGATAGACCTCACACCCACTCCTAGTGAACCAAACGCGTCGAAATAACAAAAACTTGAACCTAGCATATCACAGAAGACAAATAGAGACATACTATCAGACAGATTTGCCTACACTGTCAGAAACAAACCAATAAATGAACCAAAAGGGTGGGAAGAAATGTTAGAAATTGAGAATCCGCAGGAAAGGAAAAATTGGCTAAACGCCACACAAGAAGAAATGAATTCAGTAAAAGAAAACAAAACATGGACACTTACAGATCCACCAGAGGGAAAGAAAATAATCGGTTTAAAATGGACCTACAAAGCTAAATACGACGAAACAGGAAAAGTATAAAGATATAAAGCTCGATTAGTCGCAAAAGGTTTTCTACAAAAATATTGAGAATGCTGAAACTTTTGCATTAGTTGTGTCAAACACCACAATCAGAGCATTCCTATCCGCACAGTGTATCACAAACTGAACATAAATCATTTAGATATAAAAACCGCAATTTTACACGGTGACCTAGAGGAAGAAATCTATATGTCACAACCCGAAGGTTAGGTTAGTCCTAACGAACAAACAAAAGTTTGCAAACTGACCAAAGCAATTTACGGGCTTAAACAGACAGAAAGAGCCTGGCGTACAAAAATAAGTGATACACTCAAAAAATTAAACTTTGTACATAGCACTACATATACTTGTTTATTCACATGGGGAAAAAGGAAGAAACAATCTACATAATTGTGTATGTAGATGATATTTTAATATCCGGAAAAGAAGAGCAAATTAAAGAAATAATTCTTTACTTAAAATCTCAATACACATTAAACGATTTGGGTCACGTAAATAATTATCTACAAATAAAAAATAAATAAAACTGAGAACGAATTTACTCTAAATCAAAAAACAAAAATAGAAGAAATTGTAAAAAAAAAATATCTAGAAGACTCAAAACCTTACAGTACTCCTATGATTACAGGGTATCTACGTATAAAAAGCAACCAAAGACAAAAAGCAAACAACACAAAATACCAACAAGCCATTCGTACTCTACTTTACGTAGCAACCATAACAAAACCTTATATACCAAAAGCGATCAATATACTAAGTCGAAAAAATGAAAAATACAACTAAAAGGGACTGGAATGTCGTAAATCGATTTATAAGATACTTGAAAACAATGAAAAATTTTAATCAAGTTCAATGCACGGAATCAGCTCCAATCCTCGAAACATATTCAGATGCAGATTAGGCAGAAGACACGAAAACTAGGAAATATACCACCGGTAATTTGTTTCTACTAGGACAAAACCCAATACAATAGAATTCTAAACTCGTGTATAGTGGTATAGCGCAATCATCAGCAGAAGCAGAGTATGTAGTAGCAGAAAGTGCTACACAAAAAATCATATGAATAATAAATCTGCTTGAAAACCTGAACCTACCACAGAGACACTTCCCATTATACTATATGAGGATAATTTATACTGCATCAAAATGATAGAATCTGAAAAACATTCCAACAAATCTAAACACATCGACGTGAAGTATCATGTGATAAGGTATCGAATCAGGAAAGAATCAGGAATAATCGAACTTAGTTACTACCCCAGTAAAGCAAAGATAGCGGACATTCTGAACAAGCCCTCACCCAAGGCTGACTTTTTGAGAAACAGACTAAAACTAAAATTACAAGACTTTCCTCTATTGGTAGATCAAGGGGGAATATTAGCAAACCCACATTCGTAATCCCCTACTAAAGAGAAAAAGATCACTCTAAAATATATTAACCTAAAGTTAATCATCTTCGAGGATAACCCAGAGATACAATATCAAGTCCTTGAGAACCTTGAAGTGAAACTGCCAACTTTTGGTTCATCTTTATGACACAATACGTAATTCCCATGAATAAAGTTTTCCCAGAAAGTGATGGAATTTTGAACTTTGTATTACGCATGTAGTAAAAAATACTCCTTTTAATCGGTCTCTAAATTTAACTGGACCAGAAAGGTCGCATAAAAATGTAATTCGTTAAACATAAAAGGTGCAGAATGATAAGACTCCTTATTGCTGTAAATTTATACGTTAATATTAAAATTAAATCTTTGTAGATATGAATTAATTAAAGATATGAATTAATTAAAGATATGAATTAATTAATTTAATTTAATTTAATACTAATCATATTTTCTACCCATTAAAAGCAAAAAAGCAGCAGAGCAAATTCATGCTCGTGGATAAACTGTGCATACAAACTCAATGAATCATTTAGCTAATTAGCTAATTTGGATAAATCGCACTTTCTTGGACACCTAGAAGTCAACAACTAAGGATAAGGCAAGTGGAGATTTCCTTACCTCTATCCATTGACTGTAATAAACTGTATTTGAGCAAAAACGACAACCTAAGCGCCACCGAGAACATATTTGATAGTTTATAATAATATGTTATACATTTCAAATATTACCTAACATTTTGTATTTTTTTTTTCGTAGTACGTATTATTATTCACAATTAACCGCACTGCACTTAGTATAAAATTACTTTTCTTGTGGAATGAGGTTTTAAGGTATTTTTATAGACGTACTGTGATTATTAGAAATTAGATGCCAAACGCACGTTTTTTAGAAGATTTAGTAGTTTTTACCTCCAGCGGGCATTAACTTATGTTACTTGATTTATTCATGCAGGTAAATCAAATACTTAAACAATTTCACTAAGTTGAAGCTTGTAAATTCTGGACGTATGAGATTTAGTAACGCAAAAATTTGATAACAAGGAAAGATAAATTCAAGCGTGACTGCATTGATCAATTGTCAATCCAATTTCTTTTTTTTAAATAATCCTTCATATTGTATACAAAGATAATCATCTAAACTAAATTGTAATTATTTTATTACATTACATACTTATTAAAGAAAACCTTGGTCCAGTAACGAGTATAACAACTGTTCTGAAATATTTTTCTATTATATTTTCAAAATACGAGGGCTGTAAATTAAGTAATGGCAACATAGGTATAAATCAATTTTTAATGAACTTACAAGTACAATTGCATTACATTCCTTCTATGTCATCACCAGCAAAGCTTATAAGCTTATAACCTTTTGCCAAATGTCGGAAAGCCGTTGTAGACGAGTGGCAAGGTGTTGATTGTTGATGTGAGCCACCGAGCGCCCTATTGCGTGGAGTACAGATGACTCAGACCAACCTCTAAGGATAATTCTCGGACAGTCCATCGGCGGTCTATGGTAAGGAGACCACTCAGGATGTCAATCTGCACTTGAGGAATGGAGGGCCGACCTGTGCGTTGCAAATTCGCAGTCTCATTCCGACCCAAACGAAATGCTTGAACCCATCGTGCTACTGTCCTATATAGTAAAGCATTTGTGCCACAGGCTTCCACTAATCGTCGACAGCATTCTGTTGCATTTTTGCCACGGGAAACCTCGATGTTAAGCCACGACCGCTGATCACCTTTTGAAAACATGCTTTAGAGCGATGGAAACGAAACTCCTCACTTTAACGCCACACAACAACTACCCTTCTAAGCAGATCGACTGTTTTTTGCACTCTACACATCGACAACAGCGCCACCTCACCGCTTCCATATCCTATTTGCGCATGCCCACCCTTCTTCGAGTTTCAAGGTTAAGTTGCCACTATTTAATTTACAACCCTCGTACAATAGAAAATAACTAGCAGAAAAGAAATATTTCGCCAATATAGCATATTCTCTGAAAAATAAAACCTAGACAATTCAATGTAATTTCGCAAAAATAAGTTCCTGAATCAACAAACTGAATTTTTCATAGCGTAGTTCAAAATTGCAGTATTCAATCACGATTAGTTGAACAGGATAAAATCATAGTTTATAAATTTTTCCATGGAGTAGCTATGGAATTATAAGCATTAATAGGTAGTTTTATAATGTCCATTAATGTAGAGTTATTATTAGAAAGGTTTATGAAACGACTTTTGACATAGTACACTCACATTTCGTTAAAATATGTTTTTTGACTAAAAAGTGCAGTTAATTAAAAATTAAATCAGCATTGTTTTCATAATGAAATTAAAAGTTTTTCTAAAATAAATGTTGCCACAAAAGCAAAATACTGCATTATATCGTTGTCAACAATGATTATAAAAAATAAATAGTACAAGAAAGATAAAGTGTAATGTCTCGCATGGATTTATTTAATATTTGCGATTAAAAAGCAAAATTGAAATTGAAATGTTTAGAAGAAACAGATATCATTTATCGATGGAAGCAGTGTTATTTCACGTGTAGGCTAAACGGTATGCTTTGTTAAAACTTTTCCTAGATCTATTTTATAGAAAATTTATATTCTCCTTTAAAAGATTTTCTCTGTTTCATTTTAATCTAGAAAATTTATTCTTGTGAACAGTCTTTAAACATTCATATGCATCACACATACAAATTGGATATATCATATCCAATTTCTTCGGAGAAAAAGCGTGGAGTTGTTTTTACAATGGTTATTATTTTTTTATGTTATTAAAATGAAATACTATTGTATTATGTATAAAGTACCGTATTTAATTTTTATATAATGCTATAAAATCCCATGCTATTGTAGTAATTGGGAAATATGTCACAAAATCACAAAGAATGGAATACAGTTGCAAATAAAATATCATGCATTGCATTACCAAAAATAATGTTCATATTTAATAATCATGTCAACTTCAATGAACTAAAATGAAATTTCTTAAACATATATTTTCTATTTTATAAGAACTACTTAAAAAAAAGCCTTTCAGTACACACAGAAATGGGTATACGTGGCTCAAGACTGTAACAATTTTTTTTCCGCGGAGAAGGTGGAATTTTATAGATTTTTGAGAAATTGGGGGGGGGGATCCCCACCCCGATTACTGCCTTGACCTGGAGGTGCTAGGAGAGATATGAGCTAGCAATGGCCATCGCGAAAATTCACGCCTCGTCACTGCCTGTGACATTGTTCACGTGAAATTCAAAGAAGAGCCAATGCCCTTAATTAAGCAATTATTTCCTTTCTTCTCTCTTTATTTTTAATGGAACCTTGATTATTTAAGAGATGAAGAAAAACGGCTAGTAAAACAAATCTCGGTATTATTAGGTTATCATTTCTTCTGATACTTATCGGTTATCTCGGGTATGTGAGACGGGATCGCTGATAATTCCTTTTTTTTAATGATACCTTGATTATGTAACACATCAAGAAAAAAGACCAGTGAAAAAAACCCGGTGTTATTAAGTTATCATTTCTTTTGATACTTATCGGTTATCCCGGGTATCTGAGACGCGATCGCTGATAAATCCTTCATATTTTAAAATATATAAATCGATATTTGAAAATATTTCTGCGAGGTATTATTTGTCCCTTTTTGTATCCATACTCTTTCCAAATATTGAATCTTCCATAATCTTGAATTAAAACACAACAGTCGATATGAGAATGTTTTTTCCAGAATCAGAATGCATTTTTTTATATAAATGACATATTTTTTCTCGGCGATTGAAACCAATAACCATATCTGTTCCTTAATAACTAAGCATTTAGATTTTGAGAGTATTTTAGTCGGGATAAATAATTTGACATTGTTGATATATATATACCACTGTAAAAAAATAGGTACTGTGAAATAAAAATTCAATTAGTATAGGAAAAAATAGAGATATTTTCCTTTTTTTAAGATCTATTTTTAAACTCTTATGCTTCATTACGTTTCATGTTTCTTTTTAAATAGCATATATCATTTCTTTTTTCAAAATATGTAAGGTTTCGAAATATAAATATTGTGTTGTACGTTGATTTTTCCATTGCCCTAATCACTTCACTGTCATGTCAGAAGTGACCGGTTAGTTAACAAATGTCCTCAAAGATATTTACAAACACAATCACAAAACACAATATTCCTTCCTATTAGTGGAAAACTTCTTTTGTTATTCGAATACTGAAACAAAATAAAAATGCCTCAAAGTGCAATAGCTACAGGCCAATCTCACTTACTAGCACTCTTTGTAAGCTTATGGAGCGCAGCATTCACCGAAGATTTATGGGCTGGCTCGTGGAACACAATAAACTTCATTTCTATCAAACTGCCTATAGAGCCAATCATAGCACTGTTTTTCAGCTTTTTTACTTGTGCCAATCTATTATCGACGGTCTACAGGAGAAGCTTCACAGGAAAACTGTGTCAGTGTTCTTGGATCTTACAGCCGCCTTTGACCGGGTATGGCGTCAAAAATTGATTCATATTATCTACAGCACTGGGATCAAGGGCAACGCGCTGATTTGGATTAACGACTTTCTAAGAGAAAGAAAATTCTCTGTAAGATTCAATGGTGTGCTTTCAAGGGCACATAGGATGTGTGGGCAGGAGTACCTCATGGCTCAGCCTTAAGTCCTCTCCTCTTCGTAATCTATATGAACACTATACATCCCAATATCCATCCTGACACGAAAATTACATGCTATGCTGATGATATCGTAGTCTGACACTGTCACAAAGATATTTCAGTGTCAGAGAATGCCCTGAAAAAGACTCTGGAGGGCATTACTACATGGGCAGACGACTTAAAATTATCCATCAATGCAAGTAAGACTAATTATTGCATCTTTTCTACTGATAGACGTCATAGAGGCACTTTCGGGCTAAACATCAAGATCAAAGACCAACAAATTAAAAATATTGTTTCCCCTATTTACCTAGGTATTATTTTGGACCCAGAACTTCGCTTTACGAAGCACGTTGAACATATCTCAAATAAAGCTCTTAGGAAATTAAATATTCTCAGAAAACTATGTGGCACTACGTGGGGTTCAGGATCTAAAACATTAAAAAGCACATACTGCACTATTATTAGACCAGTGCTCGAGTATGCTGCTCCAGTCTGGGCCCCGGATTCAACTTCTATTAAAAAACAACTAGATTCTGTGCAGCATAGAGCCTCTAAAATTATTATAGGTGCGTCTCATCAACTAACAATGAAAAGGCGGAACAGGAATGTGGCCTACCCCCTTTAGATAGTAGACGCAACCTAGCCACCATCAAGTTCACCAATAGACTTCGCTGCAATAGCAATGATCATATCTCTACCAGACTTTTCAATGATTGGAAATGCTCAATCAGGTTTAAAAGATCTTCAACTCTGCTGGACAGCGATATTAGAAGACTGACCCAACTAGAGCATTCATCCCTGGATTTCCTTCTGGAACCTCTCTTTCCAAAAATACCACCGACGAACACTAAGGTTAATCTGAACTTGCTACAACCCTGCTCTAAAAAAGAGGACCCCATAATACTCAGACAAAAGGATCTTGAAACTATATAAAAGCTCTCCCAGGAGAACCTGGCAGTTGCTTTCACTGACGGTTCTTCAGATAAATCCCGCAACAGAGGTGGAGCAGGCATCCTCTTCATTCTTCCAAGTGGTGAAAAAATCAATCTTAAATTTAACACAGGTTTGATTGACTCCAACTTCACCAGCAAACTTTTGGCAATCAAATAAGCCCTAACTTATTACCTGACTAATTCTCATGCTTTGGATCTTGCTGAAGGACTGGTTGTTTTCTCAGACTCTAAATCGGCCTTAGAAGCCTTTGGAAACAGAGACACAAACATCACTTCTACTATTAATGACTTACTCGATCAGCTGCATTGCAAGAGGAAGTCTTGTGTGCTGCAGTGGATACCTGCACATGTAAACATTGAGGGCAATGAGTGTGCTGATGCTTTGGACAAAAAGAGGAACGAAATCTTGACCAACCTAGTTCCACCATGACACTTGCAGATGCGAACGCTGTGGCCAGATGTAGACTTTTTAATCCGCCCTCTAGGAAGCCTTTAATCACTGACTTTGATTGCCCTAGAAATATAGCATCTACACTGGCTAGATTAAAAACAAATCACTATAAAGGAATGAAGATCCTTCGTGATGGGATAAGAACCATATAAATTGCAGGAATTGCCCGGAAACTCAGCTCACACCGAGAAATATCTTCGAGTGGCCATGCATTACCGCAGATATCTTAAAACTCGGCTGGTTACCGCTAATGTATTCTCGGGAGATTCTTTCTACTTCGGGAGATCCTTTACAGTCCTGAAGCACCAAGGCTGGCGGCAGTGGTCCTCCGGACCTTTGACCATATCTGAGGCTTTATTTCTTGACTTTTTGCATATTCATGGACACGAACAACAACAACAACAACAATATTCCTTGACACAAATACACAAACTAAATCCGTATCCATGAATATAAATGTAATGCAATAGAATAAATCAAAATGATAAAATAGAATAACAAGGACGTAATATTACACACGTATATCTTAGAGAAAGTGAATAAAATTTAAAGCACACATAATAGAAATGAAAATGATCGTATTTATAAATCAGAAATATGCAAAATGGAATCATCACGAGAATTAGTCTACTAATAAAAAGTGATAAATAGTTTATTAATTATATGATTTTAATTATGTGAGTGAATATTTTTGCTTCATTAATGCATTGATTCTTTTTTTAAATATAACGTGAACGAAGTAAGAGGTAACAGCTAGTTATTATATCAATATAGAAATATATTCAAGCATTATAGGTATCAATTGTTACATATTTTATAGTTATTTACATATTCTGCAAAAAAATATTTCGCTATAAAAAAAGCATCATTTTCTTATTCCTTGATAAAACCAGTACCCCCAGATATTTTTTGAAAAGTGTAGCCTCAAGCAATGGGATAAAAAGACCATATTATGCGATTCAAACTGAAATCTCCTTTAAATAGAAAACCGATGAACTCAATTTGCAACATATTTTATCTTTCAATGCAACGTTTAAAATAGTTTTCACAGAGCAGCTAATAGATTTCTCTCACTTTTATTGTAAAGAAAAGATGATTTTTATTGTCAGAAAATTGCTTTTGGACCCATTTTTTTAATATGTAAAGTTTTGAAATTTAAATAAATTCTTGTACGGTATTAAATACTCAGTTTTAAAAATACAGTATCTGTCTTAAGCAATTTACTTTGTTTCACATGGAAAAGTGTAAACATATATTCAAACGTTCATTTAATTTTTTTATTGACTTTCTTTTTTTTTTTTTTTTTTTTTTTTTTAAGGAATATATTAAATAAATTTATTCGTGCATTTTAATTGGTAATGTTATCATACTTTCTTTAAAAAACATATAAATGTTTGTTATTAAAATGTAACTCGTGTATGTCATTAATAAAAATTGAATAATTAATGATAATTAATGATGATAATTAACCGGATACCCCGGTTAGAGCAAATTTTGGTCATTGACAGAAGGGTTAAACACAGAATGTTGCTTTACACAGATATAGTTAGAGTATAATGTAACAATTTAGGGTGGAAAACCATTCAAAATTTCCCTTAAAATTCAAGATGGCGGCTATTTTTCCAAATGGCATCTTGCAGCGAAATATCCCGAAAAACGTTTACGTTATATCATATTTTATGTCATATCAATATGTTTTTACTCGTGCAATATGAATTTCAGGCCGAGGTATTCAATATTTCTCTTATAATTGAACACATCGGCCATTTTTCAAAATGGATTTTTCTGTTAAATATTTTCGTGTTTGGTGTCACTTCAACATGTTTTGACTACTGCAACATGAATTTCCGGTCAAACAAACTTATGGAGCATTCGTTATTTTATTTTGAGATATCAGTATGAAAACACAGTATAAAAGGGTGCAGAGTATCAACATGATTGATCTCCAGTATTTATTCAAAAGTGGTTACTTCGCCGTAGTAACTCAATGTTTGATTTTTTTAGATTGTAAAAACAGAGTTTTGAGATGTGCGGGAAATCAACTAAAAGACTGAACGTAGCCTTCGTTAAGTATCTAGACAGACCTGTGCCATTAAAACCATATGACTGAACAAATTACTATTTGTGTCAGGAAGACACAAATGAAACTCTTATGCATCAAGCAAGGACGTAGTTTAACGTAATAAAAGTAATGAAACATTGTTAGGAAATATTGAAGAGCTTCATCGTTTTTGTGAGCTCCCATAAATCAGGAAGCTTAAAAGCTTAGATAAAAAATAATAGTTAAAATGTACATTTATTAATCAAAAGGTAAAATGACACAAATCATACTTACTAAAGTATAATTGAACTTAAAGTATAATTCAGCTTAAAAGAACCCACTAATGGAACGTGAAAAATTCTGCTTACTATATTTCGTCATCTCAGTCATACACCTCTGGGACTGAGGAGAAAGTACGTTAGATATCTAGATCAGCTATTCCTCAATTAGTAAATTTGTAGATATATGTTGCTTGTGTAGTCGTGGGAATCTATGGAATCAGCCATTGTTCCAGATGATAACATAAGCATAAGCAAAGTGTAATCTCAACTTGAAATTGCAGCGAGATTTAAAACACTTCCATTTTGATGCAGTGGAAATGGATTTATTTTTCATGAAGTCTTATCTAACTCTAATTTAGGATGACAAGCTAAATCTCCTGTTAAGTGTAAAATGTAAAATGATAAACATAAATCTAAACGTATTCAAAATTCAGTAAGTATTAATATATTTATCCTTGCAACTTCAATTTCCCATGCTTTGTGGCAAAGTTAATTTTCTTTTAATTTTACCGCACTATTGTAAATAAATATTGTAATGTAATCAGTAAAGTTATATGTATTTTTTTTCGAAACTTTGAATGGCAAATTTAAAAAACATCATTTTGTAATGATCAAATGCAACCAAAGTGTTTAGATAAACTAAAAGAATTTCCTTTTTAGGCTTGATATTAAGCACACCGATGAATAAATATAGATAAATATAAACTATGTTTTTATTATGTCTTTAAAATTATACTTTATTTATTTCATTTACTAACGTATAATGTTTACATAATCAAGATAAATTTCTGAACGATTCTGCTAGATATATGATATTCAAAGGACAATTACTGCGATAAAAATGTGTAATACATAATTACGTCTCATTATCACCCTTCTTTATCAGCATGTAAGTTTTTCTAATATTTTTGCGATATAATACATATTTAATCTCTTTTTAAACTTTAATTTCTTGTATTTTAAGTACAGAATAGAATTCAAAACTTAAAATAAAAACACTTTATTTTTAAATTATTTATATTTATTTTACTTACTACATAAAAAGTGACAAACGAGTATAAAAAAACGAAAGTAGTAGAACGTCACATTTTTAATGAACGGAAATATGTCATCTGTCATCCATTACGTTGCATTTCGAACCACGCCCATTGAATAATTCATTATTGTGTCAATTATTGCGTTAGTGGGAGTATATTTAATAGTATTATTTATCTCTATAAGAAATACTGGAAGGATGACCAATAAGTATCTTTAATGTGCTGTAATATTTTACAAAATTTAAATTATGAATGAGGATTAAATTTATTAAAATATGAGTTTATAAAATAATACATCAACAATGAAACATACCCTTTGATTCTGAAAAGACATTTTTTCAACCGATTGAAAAAGTATCGAACGTATGTCTAACGTACTAAAAGTGACTAATGTACTCGGTTTGAAAAATATCATTTCGTACGATATATTTACCAATCAGTATCATTGGGTTAAAAATAATAAAGTGCATACTTTTAACTTTATACCAAATAAAATTAGCAATTACACGAAAAGCTCTGTGATACATGAAAAGCCAAAGAAAATACATTCAGTTACAATGTAGTTCTTAATATTAATGTTGTTGACGTGTGGTTTTGGACAGTTTGTTATATTTTAAGAGGAGTTTGCTCTGTATAAACATGTAATAACAAGTGATGACGCTGTTTTATTGCTGAGCTGAGCTTTGAACACTGACAATTGGAATTTAATAAACAAAAAGGATGCAACGTTTAACTTCAGGATGGTCCGTGCAAATTTTATTTAGATCCCTCAACAGTATTTAGGAATGCTTTTGACAAAGCTCATCAAAGACTCCAATTTCGGAATGAACAACTTATCGGTGAGGCTTGCCATTTTAAAGATATATTATAAATTTAAAATGAGACAGATAAAATTTCGTATAATTTTTATTTTTATTATTTTGTTCAAATTAGGTTAAACATTAAAGTTTTACATTCAGAAACGATCACATACGTATATGTTGTAGACACAAATTTTGGTTTCCAAATCCAACAACTGATCAACTGTTGCAAATTAATTCCATTAGTGATAATATTATAGATTTGTTTTGAAAAAATGAACGGTTATGGAAAAATCTATTTTGAAATTACATATTATTGTGCATAATATAGACAAGCGATTTGACAAAACTGAGTGTTTACATTTTTCATGCGTTTTATCTTTATTTATACGAAAAACGAAATTTTTTCAGGCTCCAAAATGAAAAAGCCACGAAGAATATGAAATTTTAATCATAAGGACACAGGAAAAATATGAACAGGCATAGTATATTTTGAAGAGCAAGTATTGCAACTTGACGATGGAAAAATTGTTTCATAGCTCAGTGTTGGTATTCATTCCTTAATGCAGCGTGTGTTCTGCGAAAATTTTAAATAAAGGAAATAAACATATTTTGGTGTATAACTGATGACTCAAAATTACTTAATGACATTTCATTTTCCACTTAGAAGACATCTTGAAATTTTCTGAAGTATAATCTTCTCTAGAAATGCACCCATATATTGAAGGAAGAATAAAACAAGTTTACAACAAATTTCTGCTTGCATGAGAGAAATCAAACAAACACCGAGATTGAATATTTGTAGCTATTTTTACAATTCGTAATGATAAATATCTTTGTTAAAATAATACGAATGTACGATGTAACTTCATTCCTAATGATACAAAATCAGAGAATAGCGTATTAAATCAATGAAATATTATTTCTAAATAAATTTATTTACTCATAAGGGGTCATATACATATTAAAATTGGAACTAACTTTCAATTTTACAATAGTAAAAAAAAAGTACCCCGATTTTTAAAATTGGATATCCAAAATATGATTTTTCATAGAAGGTAAGATATTAATTTTTGAAAAATGTACCGACCAATGTTAGAGAAAAATGTTAGTTATTTATATAAAAATTAAAGAATAATTTTTTCAATTAATTTCTTCTTATTTTATATAATACTTTGTAAAAGACCAAAATCAAAAGTTCATGCATATTTTAGGATAACTGCGTTTTGAAATATGTAATATTTATTGATAACGCTCAACCATTTAAAATTCAGAAGCACATGCTTTTTTTATAATTTTTAAATTTCCCCCAAAACCCTTTTGGCTTTTACTTAACACATCTTTCAAGATAGAGCTAGAAAATATTATTTTTGCAGTAAATAAAATATGTCAAACAGAATGAAAGCATCAATATAGAGAAAGGGAGGGTATTAAAATAATCATGTTTGAATGTAAATACATAGATATCCATGCAGAACGAAAAAAGACCATTAAAGCATTAATGCGCCTGTTATGTCAGTGAATCTTTAACCTCAACACGAATCTCAGCCTGTAACTATTGCTTGAAAAATGCAATATGATAAGGATTTGGAAAATGCACACTCTCTAGAAATATTTCTCACCAGGCATAAAAATGCTTCACTACTGCACGTAGCAGACTAATAGCATGCAAACAGCCGAAAATCAAACTAGGTTGATATAGCGTTAATTTTGACCTATCAAGTATAATTTCATGCTGTGCTTAAAGATTCGTTTTCCTAACCAGTAAGATAAGGCATTTAGAATTACAACAAATTAAATAAGAAACATTGGTGCAATCAGCTTAGTTCAGCGATTTTAAGAATTGAAGAAATAATTCGTAATCGAATTCGATTCGTGATCGAATTTGTACACTGTTAAAAATTTGCAGCAAACTGTCCAGTCATTTAACCGTTTTTGTAAAAACCGGTTACATAGCCTTAATTTAACTGTATTTTGACCATAATATGTGGAATAATATGATCAGAATAGCGTTAAATTACGGTTATGAAACCCTTTTCTATAAAAACGGTCAAATGACTGGATAGTTTGCTGCAAACTTTTAACAGTGTAATCGATTCGTAATCGATTCGTGGTCGAATATGATTCTTGTTTGGATTTTTATTTTACTATTGTACATACTGAAATACATTAATAATTAGCATTTTTTGTTCATCTGTATCTATGAAATGTAGCTTATTCGTTGCACAACAGTTTAAAATAATGAGAAATAGGTAATAGATTTGAATTAGAGCTAGCATTTCTTTTAAATAAAACAAATTTTCCATGATAACTATGTGATTTTTAAAGTTATTCTATTGATAAGCTATGCAAAAACGTTTTTTTTTTTTGTTGTTTTGTATTTTTTTAAAGACAACATAAACGTTATTTTCCGAAATTTTAAATGTCTCGCCAGTATTTAACTTATTTAATGTTTATGGAAATTTGTAAAAAAAGGATTTTTTTTTTTACCCGGAAACGAAAAGAAAAAACTATCCAAAGTTCATGTATTCCTGGAAAACTTTTCTCCCTTAAGGTTAAACATTTATCGTCACAGAGTTTGCTTGACAGCAACAGTAATCGAAAACATTTTAAAAATATCAAAAGGAAATAATAAAAACACCAATAGTTTCCTTATTCTTTTCAGAGGATTTAAAATGCATGATATTTTTACTTACTTATTTTTCTAAATCTAAGAGCAATTTTTTGAAGTTTATTAAAATCATACATTTACATACACTTTTTATTTCATTATTTTTAAGATACAGCAATAACCACGAGATCTGAACTGGGCTTAATGGGGTTACAAAACATGATGCTCGGTGTACAGACTATAGATGAGAATCATTTTTAATTCAAAATCTAATAGATTTCTTTACATTTAACATATTTCTTTAGATTGCTCACTAAGAATACCAAAAAACATTTTTATATAAAAAATAACACTTATATATTCAAATAAAGTTTTTAAATTTGCTGAAACGATAAAGTTTTTCGTATTAGCCACATGCCAGGAGTTAATATTCGAAGAAATCGCCAAAGATTTTACTGTTTGTAGCAACTTTTTTTATTCTGATTATTTTAATGTTTAGGCGCGTATTTCGATTATAATATGGTAAATTCGTATTTTATATATTATTTATTGATGTAGTTTTAGTTTCATTGTGGAATATTAGTCTGGAACTTAACTGTTTATATTATTTTAAGGACAAACAGGTTAAATCGGGTTGAACGCGACTGAGCAAGATTTAAAAATATATAATTGAAAATTATTCTTAAAAATATATAAAACCAGTAATTTGAGGTATGGTTTTCAAACGAATTGAATATGAAAGTACAATTTTACATTCTTCGGCCTAGAATAGAAGAAAGTATTGTAATGGATTTTTTTTTTCGACTTCCGATTTTCGACGGATTTACACGTGTTAGAGGTTAGAGATTTCGAAAACATCTTTTTACAAAATGTCCGTATGTCATGTGTGTTCTCTTTCTATCATGTAAAAATGTATCAAGTTAAGCACAGACTTGAATTAAATTGCGTTTATATGTTTTTCTCCATGGCCAATAGGTCCCAGTTGAATTTGGGATATTCCGCCAGAAAGGGGCGTTGTTCCACTTTCATTATTGTATCATCTATAAATGTATGAAGGTATGCATAGAATTGAACCAAATTTTATGTATATGTTTTTTTTTACAATAGTCAGCAGGTCCCAGTTGAATTTGGAGATATTCCGCCGAAGAGGGTGCTGTGATAGCCACTTAAAGATTTCAAATTCAAAAATATGTGCAAAAAATGATAAATCCTAAAAGTTTCTTCCGATAAATGTTTGGCCTTGATCCAAGGATTGCGGCGCAATTTTTGTTTTGCTTTTTCTTAAAAAATAGCTGAGATATAGCAGTTTGAAATTTTAGGGTGGCTGACATTTTGAAACAAGACAGCAGGATTCCTCCATAAACGGGATTAATCTATGAGTTTCTGTGAATATACTTTTTGAAAAATTTTCTTTCATTGCTGTAACCATCGTTCCAATCCTTATATCCTTAACACTATATATTCATATTCGTCAGCAACACATTTTCTCACCAATCTTGGTGATACTTGACGAAATATCGTCAAATTTAGCGACAAAAATTGGTTGCGATAAATGAAACCAACTTAGCTATAGCTGACTAATTTGGCGAAATTCTAATTCAAACTCAATATTGACGAGAACTGGGAATGAATCTTCTGCAATCGGGTTCTACGTACCTTCATGTAAAATTAGCTAAAATCTTAAAACCAAGGAATAGGGAGTCTATCTTTTCCTGGCGTTTACAGATAAGAATATATTTTCATATTTGTGTTTTACACTGGTTGCTCGTGTAATGAAATGTGCTTCGCATCCCAGGTAACCCGACGATTTGCAAGTAGCTAACGTAAAACAGAATGACGAAAAATGTTGATTTTATTTGCGTTGTGATACGAATTTTGAAGTATTAACATGTATGAGATAGAAAAAAGTTTTGGGATTGGCTCATCCGACTACTTTTTCTATTCCACGGTGTAACGATTGAAATTGTACGATGTTTAAAAGTTAAAAAATTGCAGTAAAAGCGAAAGTGTTTGATCAGGTCGTTGGAATTTTCAATATGACCTCAGCGGTACTCATTTACAGGTTTTTGCTTAATAATATATATATATATATATATATATATATATATATATTTAACTATAACAATTTATGATATGGGATGAGTAATAAAGTAAAAATATAATTTTTGAATGCTTTATATACCAGGGTTTTCAAAGTGTGAGGTGCACATCCCAGATTAAGCTCGAGAAATTTTCAGATTGCTTTGAATTAAGTTAGAATCGAGGCAAAAGTGATGTTTGATCTACTTTCATTTTCAAGGAATTCATTCTGTAAGAAATATTTTAGACAAGTCAACATTTAAAAATTTAGTCTATAGCCTTCTTTCCCTGAAAAACCTCTATTTTATTTCTACTGAGCTTTACTGAGCTTCTACTGATCCCAGATTTTTTTCGATATATATTTTTTTTCAAATAATATAATGTAATCACTTGTTAACTTTAAATTAAAGTCTCTAATAATGCTTAAAGTGATAAAAACATAACACGGATTATTTATAAACATAATTATAAACTATAAGTATAATGGTAAACATAAAATTTAAGCACCTGCTTGCCTTGGACATGCGATCTCGGGGTTTATGTTTACCATTTTTTAAAATATGCGAGAATATTGTATTTATCTTTTGCCGCCGATAGAGCGAACGAAACATATGTAATCTACATTAAAAAGGTATTTTTAAATATTTCGTGTTATGTTTCTATCACTTTAAGCATTATTAGACTTTAATTATAATTAAAAAAAAATTTATTTCGAGGTTCTCTGTACCAAAGAGAGAATATGGTACAAAATGTTTTTCACTTGTTTGTTTACTGAAAATAAAGGTTCTGAAACATTCACATCTGTTACTGTTTCATAGATTATATTTAGTCCATAAATGTACTCAATCTCATAGCACAACATTCATTAGCAATTTACTTTTTTTCTATTAAAATGAATGCATTATATATTTTTTTTTTCATTTGACTGAATAATAAAATTTAAGCACTGAAAAGCCTTGTAATTTTAAGTTTCAGAATGCTTTTAATTAAAATGAATCATTAACAATGCTTCTTACTTGAACTACAGCGTCTTTCACGCCTGCAATTTTTCATATAATATCGCCTACAAATCTTGATACATCAAAAAGGCTTTATCTCGAAAATTTCTCTTTTCTTCTGACATTATAGATATTGAGGTTCAACTATATGCTTCGTCACGTACAATTATGTGTACCAAAAGTGCAATATATACGTGAAACTTTTTTTTTATGGTTCTGCATGATAGTGGCATATTAACGTAATTATTTCCTAGTTCCCAGTGCACCTCAGGGGAGCCACAATTGCAAAAAGTTGGAAAAGCCCTGTTGTGCACCATTTGTATTTTGATCTCTTATTTTTACTTTTTTTGTTTAGCTGCGGAAGTTAAAATTTGTGTCTTTACCTATGGTCCTTCTTATCTTTTTGCAAATCCACATCAATTATATTCGTATAAGGGAAGAAAGGGGGAAAAAAGCAAAATAATCGTCAAATTTTAGTATTACGTTTTGATTATGGCTATACTATTATCACAAATAGCGAGTATGTTCTTGTTCATGGCTCTAACAAAGTTGTTTGTTAAATTGCGAAGTAAAAAGCTAAACGATCACAGGTGTAACTTGTACAACTTCAAAAAAAAAAAAAAAAAAAAAAAAAAAAAAAAAAAAAAAACCTTTCTGCTTTAAATTAAGTTTATAATTTATTATACTTAAAATAAGATACACCTTTTTAAATTTATATGATAAACATCCAGTTGCTGTACCCTGACATTTCCCCCCTTAACTTTGGTAATTTATTCGAATGCTATATAGTTTATTTATGTTATTGCAACCGTTGCTTTACTACATTTTAACACACAGATGTTTGTTGTTGATTCCAGCATTTAGAGATTAAAACATTTAATGTTAAAAATATTTTTAAAAATCATCCAAAAGAACTACTATACAAGAAAAAATATTTCGTTATGATTGTCCATTATCAAGCCTAAAATCTGTATAACCCATATTTTAAAAATTGGTTAACTAAATTGATTTGAAAATGCCTTCCATAATATTTGAAAACAAATTAATAAATAATTATTACTTCATATATTTTTTTAAGTATAGAGAAGACATGAAACAAAATTCAACCGGATATTTTTATATGTAGAATAAAATTAAATCACCATATGAAATCTATTATTTAAGTCTGAAAGGCAGCTGGTAAATTGAATTTTATTTAAAAGCATAAATAGAGTGGTTAAAATTTTATTGTTTTAATATAGATAAAAATAATTTTTCAAGGGTTTGTCCTTTGAAATTTGAAACCAGAAAAAGTAAACAGATCAATTTCACGTTTAGCATTTAAATTAGAATGTTCGTATTTCCAGATCGTGAATTGTTATATTTTGATAATGTTTGATTTTAGCTACACTCTAAATAAGAAAGAGTGACTATTCACTCCGGAGGAGTGGATATTCACTCTATCGCAGAGTCAAAATTTGCCCAACCTCTTTAGAGTGACTATTCACTCTAGGAAAAAGTCAAATTCTTGACTCTCTGAAAGAGTGAATACTCACTCCTGAGAAGTGAATATTCACTCTGAACAGGAGTGGATACTCACTCCTTCAGAAGAGTGACTATCCACTCTTGCAAAAGGAGTGAGGTTTTTCACCCCTGATTGGAGTAAATAGTCACTCGCTTAGGAGTGACTAAAATGCTTGAATAAAAAAGAGAAACTCATTTTACACACACACGCTTGTTCGCAGGCGGTCACCCTCCCATGCAGTAACTGAGCTCGTTGCTGCTTGACTTCTGCGTTCGGACGAGAGCTGGTACCTACAGCATGCTACAGCCGCTAACGATAAAAAACGGTCTTATTACATTATTTTAACTTTGTTTCTTTTGTGATATTCGAGCACACTTATTAAATTTGTGTAGAAATCACAAATATTTACGCTGTTTCTCAACTGTGTAAATAAGAAAACTGAAACTTTCTTTTTGTATCATATAATACAGAGACTGTTCGCACATTTTTTAGACAAGTTTGATAAATGATTTAAAAAAATGGAATTATTTTAGAGGAAAAAAATCTGAGAACAACTTATTATGTGTAATTTATATTATCGTCTGGTACTTTCAAATTTATTCTTATTTCAAGATTGCGCATGCAAAAAAGCTGTGAAAGGGAAGATGCGTTTTTTTTTCTTCCGAACAGAAGTATGCTAATTCGACAGTCTAAAATGATTGCAAAGCGCATAATATAAAAACTTTTTAGTGCGAAATAAACATAACAATTGATTGGAAAGTGCTATTCCAAAAATCAGTACATATACATAGTAAAAAGATACCAGATGGAAAAAAGAGCCCATTTCAAGGCGCAAAAAGAAGTTTCAGGTAAGGATTTATGACTATCGCAAATTTATCTTACAATGGGAAAATAAAAATAAGAATATTGGACAAAAATGTTACAATCAATTCATTATATTATTAAGAGAATGTGTTACATCTGATATTTACAGAAAAAATGCCATTTTCTTTATTACAATGACTTTTAAAGGGTGAAACTGCATCAAAGCAAAGATACTGCTCATACTTCAAAAACTACCGCTGTATTCGTTGAAAACATTAAAAACTCACACAGGTATTGTATTTATACCTTTCAACATATTCCTCCAGTCACCTGACGTTTCTCTTATAGTTTATTGTGCATTTGGTCTGCTGAAAAGAGCTCTTTCAAAGGGCAAAACCACATAAAATCAGTGATTAAATGCAACGTTTTTCATTTCATACATAACATTTTCAACATAAGAATGTTTTACATTTTAATTTCAAACGTGCTAAAAATAACAGAAAATTTAATCTGTATAATTATATTTTGTTTATATTCATAAAGAGGTTAGAAATGATATAAAATATGTAGAATAGGTTATTTAAATAAAGAGGAAAATAATTAGCATTCAGAGATATTAAATTTCTGTTTATAAAATAGAAGCAAAATTGTGTTGCAGCTAAGCATAAATTTACTTCAAATATTTGTTTTCCCTGCCCTGTTCTTAGCACTGGCAAATCCTGCAATTTCTAAAGCATAAAATATATTTCCTGTCCATAATTCTATCGATTCATTTATTATTTCAATGCCTTTTTCAGTTTTTTTAAAATCGTGCTACTATATATAAAGGATTTCATTTTAGGCGTTTCGTTTCGATAACGGGTGATCTGAGAGCTGGCGCATCTTGTGGTTTTGTTGGAAAAAACTGTTTTTCTTCACTCTTAACGGAGTGAACTATTCACTCTTGTCAACAGAGTGAAACAGTCACTCTCGACAACGGAGTGAGATATTTCACTCCTTTCTAGAGAGTGGAAAATTCCACTCTTTAAAGAGTGCATATTTATAAAATTCACTCCTAAAAGAGTGAAAATGCCTCTCACTCTTCCAAAGAGTCAACTTCTCACTCCTTCCAATTTTAGAGTGTAAGGTTTGAATAAAAATCGTTTATTTTTGTGCTATGTAGATTAATAATTTGGTATCTTGTTTATATATTTATTTGAACAGATATTTACTTGAAGCATTTATTTCGAATAATTAATGCATAACTTATAGTTCCAGTCTATACAAACTATATATATATTCTTATCTGGAGAACTACATTTATTTGAAAATCTATTGTTTAACATTTGGAAGCAAATTAATCATTACTTTCTTCATAATTCAATGTTTGTAGAAAGAAAACAAATTGTCACCGATTATTTTGCATGTATAGCCGAATTGAATCACCATACAAAATCAATTCTTTAAATCTGGAAGGCAGCTGGCAAAATTGAATGAAATTGAATTTTCGTTCCACAGAAAAAGAATGGATATTTTTTTATAGTGGAGAAAAATATCTTTCCATGATGAACTTTCCTCCGTTTGTAAAAAAAAAATCGATGACTTTGAAAAAAGTCAATTCAAAACTCTTCATTTGAATCAGAATGTTTGTCTTAGAAGATGTTCATTGATACATTTTGGATAAAATCTGAGATGAGATATTTATTTGATACATTTATTTTAGTAGATAATTGACGTAAAACTGATAGTTTTAATCTCGCTATGCCATAAAACCTGGGTAAACTCTACATGTTTTTTTAAGTCTGGTGAACTAAACTCATTTGAAAATGTATTACATAATATTTAGAAGCAAACAAATAAATACATTTTAACATCATAATTTAATGTTTGTTAAAACACAAAAATAACCAGATATATTTTTTTAACAGTCGAATTAAATCCCCATACATTTACGTTTAAGATACAGCTAATCATTTAAATGAAATTCGATTTAAAAAAAATAGAAATAAACTGCTTAGATGGTTTACTGTTTTACTGACCGATAAGAACTGCTCAGACTAGGAATCAAGTCTACGGAGCATAGATGTCCCTCTCGGTCCCCTTTATTATGGTGAAAAAAAATACAAAGTCCCGCCAGTAAACGCGACGGAGGGCGAGTAGTGATCAATAGGTATCAATATATGAATATTACGAAAACAATATTTGTGAAACGTTAAAAATACTAAATAATATCGCTGCCGGAGGAAGCAGAGGGTGAGGTAGTGAACAATAGGAATGAATATATGAATGTAATGAAAACAGTATTTGTGAAACGATAAAAATACAAATTAATATCACTGCCGGAGGATACAAAGCTCCGACCCGACAATGGGCAGTGAATAACGGGGGGAAGCCGAGTCCCTGGCTCAGTATTGAATTAATAAATAAATTATCTATTGTCTCCATAGAAAGTTAAAGATGGATTTAAGCTTTGAAAGCAAAGCCGGGTGCGACAAAATAATAGTCAGCCAACCGTCTGGAAGAATATGAGGACGGCGGATATGCCAGCGAGCTGTTAAAGAACAATTATAGAAGTAATGAGAGGCAAGAGCGACATCACCGCATTCACAAAGAGGAGAAAGGGCTCTTTTTAACTTAAATAGATAGGCCCCAAAGAGACCATGACCAGTAAGAAAAGCTGTAGTGGGTAGAGCAGGAGAAGATTCAATGATTCCACTGGGACCAGATCATAAGTATATATACCCTTATTCGAGTAGTCCCAGTGATCCTGCCACTGGTTCATAAAATAAGCGCGAAGATGTCTTTTGATGTGCCGGTGTGGTATTGGAAGTAAAAAAATCAACTGATGATCTAAACGTTGCTTTCTTTACCAGCATACTCGCCGTTTCATTGCCTAAGATACCCTTATGGGCTGAAATGTGACCTAAATGGGTTTTACAGAGAAGATTTTTAAGAAGTAATATAATCTCAATAACTCGAGGATTTGCTGATCTAAATGCATAGCGTTCCAGCAGGCTGGAAAGACTATCGTTAAAAATTGGAATTAAAAATTGACTTTTTGTTGATCGGTCCATTCTAAGGCGTTGAAAATAGCAAAGAGTTCTGCTTGAAAAATAGAATTATTGTCAGTCAACCTGCAGGCCTACCGGTGAATCCCTTCACTCTCTTCCGTAGCTCAGAAATATGCACATACGCCGGCATTAGTGCGTGAGCCATCGGTGAAAACCATAATATTTTGAGTTGGAGAGTAAGAATTTAAAGTCGGATTTACTTGCAGGTCGGAAGTCTTCTCTGGCGAATGAATCTGCCAGCAAAGAATGTTGCGCTGAATTGACATTTGTGGGAAGTATTGTTATGAGACGGCTTCATTCTCTAAATGGATTATGCTACTTTTAGTGAACTCATATTTAATCGTACTGAGAATGGGTAGAATACCTGTTAATATATTGAGTGCATCACCTGAAATGGCTCTATAGCCCCTTGAAATTTGTAAAAGAAAATCCTTTGTAAATAATATAATTTCTTAAACGCTGCTTTTGTAATATTACTATGACATTTCCCCCCTTAATTTTGGTAATTTATTCAAACGCTATATAGTTTTATTTATGTTACTGCAAATGTTGCTTTACAATGTTTTAAAACACAAATGTTTGTTGTTGCGTCGAGAATTTAGAGATAGAGCATATTTAATGTTAAAAAAATATTTCAAAAAATCATCCAAAACCACTGCTACACACGGATAAGTATTTCGTTATGATTGTCCATTATCAAACCTAAAATCTGTATAACCCATATTTTAAAAATTGGCTAGCTAAAAGGATTTGAAAATGCATTCCATAATATTGGAAAACAAATTAATCAATAATTTTTACCTCATAATTTTTTTTAGTATAGAGAAGACAGAAATCACCCACTCGTGGACAGCCAACTGTGAGGTATCGGCACAATTAAGTCCAGTAGGTGAAAAGATAGGAAGACATAAAACAAAATTCAAACTGATATTTTACATGTAGAATAACATTGAATTACCATATAAAATCTATTATTTAAATCTGAAAGGCAGTTTATAAATTGAATTTTATTTCAAAGCAGAAATAGAGTGGTTAAAGTTTTATTGTTTTAATATAGATAAAACAAATTTTCATGAGTTTCTCTTTTGAAATTTGAAACCAGAAAGATTAAACAGATCTATTTAAAACCCAGCATTTAAATTGCAATGTTAGTATTTCCAGATCGGGAATTGTTATATTTTGGTAAGGCTTGAAAATGATTTAGATAAGGTTTTAATAAAAAAAAACTTTTATTTTTGTGCTATGTAGTTTAATAACTGGGTATCTTGTTTAAATATTTATTTGAACATATATTTACTTGAAACATTATTTCGACAAATTAATGTAAAACTTATAGTCCAGTCTATACAAACTATATATATATATATTCTTATCTGGTGAACTAAATTTATCTGAAAATCTATTGTTAAACGTTTGGAAGCAAATTAATCCATACTTTATTCTTCATAATCCAATGTTTGTAGAAAGAAAACAAAACTTTTTCGATTATTTTGCATGTACAGCCGAATTGAATCACCATGCAAAATCTATTCTTTAAATCTGGAAGGCAGCTGACAAAATTGAATGAAATTGAACTTTCATTCCAAACAGAAAAAGAATCGATATTTTTTAACAGTGAAGAAAAAAATTTACCGTCTCCGTTTATAATTGAAGACGTGGAAAAAATTCAATTTTAAACTCTGCTTTTGAATCAGAATGTTTATCTTAGAAGATGTTCATTGATATATTTTGCATAAAATCTGTGATCAGATATTTATTTGATACATTTATTTCAGATAATTAACGTAAAACTAATGGTTTTAATCTCTCTAAGCCATAAAACCTGGGTGAACTCTATGTGTTTTCTTAAATCTGTCGAACTAAACTGATTTGAAAATGTATTACATAACTTTTAGAAGAAAATAAATAAATACATTTTGCCTCAAATTTAATGTTTATTAAAACACAAAAATAACCGGATAATTTTTTCTACAGTCGAGTTGACTCCCCATATAAATCACCATTCATTTACGTCTAAAAGACAGCTGATCAATTGAATAAAATTGGATTTAAAAAAAATAGAAATAAAATGCTTAAATGTTTGTTGTTTTAATGTGGAGAAAGAGATGCTGCCGACAGTTTTTCTTCTTGTAACTGAAAACGTGGAAAAAAAGTCAATTCTAAAATCTGCATATGAATTAGATCAATTTTACTGATTAAGATGATACTTGACGCAGTAAATTGTAGATAGATAAAACAAAATTTTAAGCTCCAGAGCTTTTAAACTAATTGCAGACTATTTTCGATAGCATTCAGCCTACGTCATTAGTGCAAAAAAATTTAGAATTTTTCCCATATAGGGTAAATGTACCAATAGTCGGCCACCCCCCAATAGTCGGCCACATTGAGATAAAATGCCTTACGCATAGCTTATTTTAGGTTCTAAATGAAATATTACAATTTGGTTACATGCAACCATCTTTCATAAGTCATAAACCATCACCAAAGAATTATGGGTACTTTTATTGAATTTGTAATCAGCCATTTTTTTCAAGATTGAGGTCAAATCGCCATTTTCCTTATTTTTTTGTTAACAGATGGCAATTATTTTAAAAGGCAAGTATTAATTAATTTTTTATTTTTTTCTAAAATTATCAGGCTAGAATAATAGCAAGGTAAATAAACTAATGTTTTTGATTATAAAAAGTAAATAAATTTGTTGCTTGTAATTAATTTTAATGTGGCCGACCATTGGGTATTAATTTTACTTACATATCCAAAAGTCGGCCACCAGGAGCTGAATAATGAATACATAACTTATTGTACTTTTTTGAGTTTATTGAAGTGAAAACTTCTTTAGGCGCGTTGGGCATTTTTTGAGATGGGAAAAAACCTTCGAACTCGCGACACTGTTACTGTAACCGACACCTCTGTATATAAGTATGTGCATGTATTGTGTATAGTTAGGTATGATCTAGGGCGGGACGGGCGCGGCGCAAGCTTGCCTGTGCGCTATTGCACCGCGGTATAGTAAGCGTTATAGTAAGCGCAGAAAAATGTAAGTGGTATAGTAAGCATAGAAAAATGTAAGCGGTATAGTAAGCTGTATAGTAAGCGGTATAGAAGCGGTATGTTAAGCGCAGAAAAATGTAAGCGGTATAGTAACACAGAAAAAATGTAAGCGGTATAGTAAGCGGTGTAGTAAACGCAAAAAAAATGCAAGTGGTATAGGAAGCGGTATAGTAAACGCAGAAAAATGTAAGCGGTATAGTAAGCGCAGAAAAATGTAAGCGGCATAGTAAGTGGTATATTAAGCGCAGAAAAATGTAAGCGGTATAGTACGCGGTATAGTAACGCAGAAAAATGTAAGCGGTATAGTACGCGGTATAGTAACGCAGAAAAGTGTAAGCGGTATAGTACGCGACATAGTAAGCGGTATAGTAAAGCAGAAATATGTAAGTGGTATAATAACGTAGAAAATGTAAGCGGTATAGTAAGGTAGAGGGAGCGCAGAAAAATGTAAGCTGTATAGTAAGCGCAGAAAATTGTAAGCGGTATAGTACGCGGTATAGTAACGCAGAAAAATGTAAGCGGTATAGTAAGTGTTATAGTAAGCGGTATAGTAAGCTGTATAGTAAATGCTGTAGAAGCGGTATAGTAAGAGCAGAAAAATGTAAGCGGTATAGTAAAACAGAAAAAATGTAAGCGGTATAGTAAACGCAGAAAAATGTAAGTGGTATAGTAAGCGGTATAGTAAGCGCAGAAAAATGTAAGCGGTATAGTACGCGGTATAGTAACGCAGAAAAATGTAAGCGGTATAGTAAGCTGTATAGTAATCGGTATAGTAACACAGAAAAAATGTAATTGGTATAGTAAGCGGTATAGTAAACGCAGAAAAATGTAAGTGGTATAGTTAGCGGTATAGTAAACGTAGAAAAATGTAAGAGGTATAGTAAGGTATAGGAAGCGCAGAAAAATGTAAGCAGTATAGTAAGCGGTATAGTAAGCGCAGAAAAATGTAAGCGGTATATTAAGCATTATAGTAAGCGGTATAGTAAGCTGTATAGTAAGCTGTGTAGTAAGTGGTATAGAAGCGGTATAGTACGCGGTATAGTAACGCAGAAAAATGTAAGCGGTATAGTACGCGACATAGTAAGCGGTATAGTAAAGCAGAAATATGTAAGTGGTATAATAACGTAGAAAATGTAAGCGGTATAGTAAGGTAGAGGAAGCGCAGAAAAATGTAAGCAGTATAGTAAGCGGTATAGTAAGCGCAGAAAATTGTAAGCGGTATAGTACGCGGTATAGTAACGCAGAAAAATGTAAGCGGTATAGTACGCGACATAGTAAGCGGTATAGTAAACCAGAAATATGTAAGTGGTATAATAACGTAGAAAATGTAAGCGGTATAGTAAGGTAGAGGGAGCGCAGAAAAATGTAAGCAGTATAGTAAGCGCAGAAAATTGTAAGCGGTATAGTACGCGGTATAGTAACGCAGAAAAATGTAAGCGGTATAGTAAGTGTTATAGTAAGCGGTATAGTAAGCTGTATAGTAAATGCTGTAGAAGCGGTATAGTAAGCGCAGAAAAATGTAAGCGGTATAGTAAAACAGAAAAAATGTAAGCTGTATAGTAAACGCAGAAAAATGTAAGTGGAATAGTAAGCGGTATAGTAAGCGCAGAAAAATGTAAGCGGTATAGTACGCGGTATAGTAACGCAGAAAAATGTAAGCGGTATAGTAAGCTGTATTGTAAGCGGTATAGTAACACAGAAAAAATATAAGTGGTATAGTAAGCGGTATAGTAAACGCAGAAAAATGTAAGTGGTATAGTTAGCGGTATAGTAAACGTAGAAAAATGTAAGAGGTATAGTAAGGTATAGGAAGCGCAGAAAAATGTAAGCAGTATAGTAAGCGGTATAGTAAGCGGTATAGTAAGCGTTATAATAAGCGGTATAGTAAGCTGTATAGTAAGCTGTATAGTAAGTGGTATAGAAGCGGTATAGTAAACGCAGAAAATTGTAAGCGGTGTAGTACGCGGTATAGTAACGCAGAAAAATGTAAGCGGTATAGTACGCGACATAGTAAGCGGTATAGTAAAGCAGAAATATGTAAGTGGTATAATAACGTAGAAAATGTAAGCGGTATAGTAAGGTAGAGGAAGCGCAGAAAAATGTAAGCAGTATAGTAAGCGCAGAAAATTGTAAGCAGTATAGTACGCGGTATAGTAACGCAGAAAAATGTAAGCGGTATAGTACGCGGTATAGTAAGCGCAGAAAAATGTAAGCGGTATAGTAAGCGTTATAGTAAACTGTATAGTAAGTGGTATAGAAGCGGTATAGTAAGCGCAGAAAATTGTAAGCGGTATAGTACGCGGTATAGTAACGCAGAAAAATGTAAGCGGTATAGTACGCGACATAGTAAGCGGTATAATAAAGCAGAAATATGTAAGTGGTATAATAACGTAGAAAATGTAAGCGGTATAGTAAGGTAGAGGAAGCACAGAAAAATGTAAGCAGTATAGTAAGCGCAGAAAATTGTAAGCGGTATAGTACGCGGTATAGTAACGCAGAAAAATGTAAGCGGTATAGTAAGTGTTATAGTAAGCGGTATAGTAAGCTGTATAGTAAGCGCAGAAAAATGTAAGCGGTATAGTAAAACAGAAAAAATGTAAGCGGTATAGTAAATGCAGAAAAATGTAAATGGTATAGTAAGCGGTATAGTAAGCGTAGAAAAATGTAAGCGGTATAGTACGCGGTATAGTAACGCAGAAAAATGTAAGCGGCATAGTAAGTGGTATAGTAAGCTGTATAGTAAGCGGTATAGTAACACAGAAAAAATGTAAGTGGTATAGTAAGCGGTATAGTAAACGCAGAAAAATGTAAGTGGTATAGTTAGCGGTATAGTAAACGTAGTAAAATGTAAGAGTTATAGTAAGGTATAGGAAGCGCAGAAAAATGTAAGCAGTATAGTAAGCGGTATAGTAAGCGCAGAAAAATGTAAGCGTTATAGTAAGCGGTATAGTAAGCTGTATAATAAGTGGTATAGTAAGCGGTGTAGTAAGCGCAGAAAATTGTAAGCGGTATAGTACGCGGTACAGTAACGCAGAAAAATGTAAGCGGTATAGTAAGCTGTATAGTAAATCTGTAGAAGCGGTATAGTAAACGTAGAAAAATGTAAGAGTTATAGTAAGGTATAGGAAGCGCAGAAAAATGTAAGCAGTATAGTAAGCGGTATAGTAAGCGCAGAAAAATGTAAGCGGTATAGTAAGCGGTATATAAGCTGTATAGTAAGTGGTATAGAAGCGGTATAGTAAGCGCAGAAAATTGTAAGCGGTATAGTACGCGGTATAGTAACGCAGAAAAATGTAAGCGGTATAGTAAGCGTTATAGTAAGCGTTATAGTAAGCGGTATAGTAAGCTGTATAGTAAATACTGTAGAAACGGTATAGTAAGTTCAGAAAAATGTAAGCGGTATAGTAAAACAGAAAAAATGTAAGCGGTATAGTAAACGCAGAAAAATGTAAGTGGTATAGTAAGCGGTATAGTAAGCTGTATAGTAAGCGGTATAGTAACACAGAAAAAATGTAAGTGGTATAGTAAGCGGTATAGTAAACGCAGAAAAATGTAAGTGGTATAGTTAGCGGTATAGTAAACGTAGAAAATTGTAAGAGGTATAGTAAGGTATAGGAAGCGCAGAAAAATGTAAGCAGTATAGTAAGCGGTATAGTAAGCGCAGAAAAATGTAAGCGGTATAGTAAGCGTTATAGTAAGCGGTATAGTAAGCTGTATAGTAAGCTGTATAGTAAGTGGTATAGAAGCGGTATAGTAAGCGGTATAGTAAGCGCAGAAAATTGTAAGCTGTATAGTACGCGGTATAGTAACGCAGAAAAATGTAAGCGGTACAGTAAGCTGTATAGTAAATGCTGTAGAAGCGGTATAGTAAGCGCAGAAAAAGTAAGCGGTATAGTAAAACAGAAAAAATGTAAGCGACATAGTGAACGCAGAAAAATGTAAGTGGTATAGTAAGCGGTATAGTAAGCGCAGAAAAATGTAAGCGGTATAGTACGCGGAATAGTAACGCAGAAAAATGTAAGTGGCATAGTAAGCGGTATAGTAAGCTGTATAGTAAGCGGTATAGTAACACAGAAAAAATGTAAGTGGTATAGTAAGCGGTATAGTAAACGCAGAAAAATGTAAGTGGTATAGTTAGCGGTATAGTAAACGTAGAAAAATGTAAGAGGTATAGTAAGGTATAGGAAGCGCAGAAAAATGTAAGCAGTATAGTAAGCGGTATAGTAAGCGCAGAAAAATGTAAGCGGTATAGTAAGCGTTATAGTAAGCGGTATAGTAAGCGCAGAAAAATGTAAGCGGTATAGTAAGCGTTATAGTAAGCGGTATAGTAAGCGTTATAGTAAGCGGTATAGTAAGCTGTATAGTAAGTGGTATAGAAGCGGTATAGTAAGCGGTATAATAACGCAGAAAAATGTGAGCGGTATAGTGCGACTGAACTCTGGTTCCCGAAATTTTTGTATGTAAAATAATATGCATGATTTTTCATGTACAATAGCGCAGTAAATGAAAATTGTAATATAATTTTTGTAGTCGTAGTTTATAATAATGAATAAAAAAACACTTGATTTAAAAGTATTTCCTGCACAATAAAACATTTCCTGACGATTCAAAAAATAAACACGTAATTGTTCAAGTTTTCACTTCTATTGGCACTCCCGGAGTGCCATTTTTTTTTGTTGTTTCATAGATATAACTTTATCTCTACATCTAAAATAATTTTATATAAAAAAAATCTTTTTTTACGTGCTTGTTTGTTTGTTTGTACGGGAAACTACTAGAACTACCGAAATAATTTCAAAAGTAAAGGTGGCAGTCTCTGCTCCGACATAGACTATATTTTACGTCAGGGCCACTTTTCGTAAGTAGATGGATGAACAAAAAACATTCCAAACGTGCCCTTTTTGCCCTCTTGAAAGTTGGCATGGTTTTTGTTTTCTAAAAAATTCGAAATTTAAAAGTGTGAAATGAGTGGAAAAAGTTCTAAATTACAATTCATGTAGAATTGTTAGGAATATAAACTTGAAATTTAACATGTCTGTTACTTTTAAGAGGTAAATTCTGGAACAAGGCAATTAAAAAAAGGGGGAATTTTAGAAAATGAAAAAAACAGTGAATATTCTAAAAACATTCTAAATTAACGATTTATATGGAACTATATAGTAGGGAGAGAAATTTAAAATTTCCTAATTCTGTCATTTTTAATATGTAAACGCTGGTACGAAATAGTTTCTTAAAAAAACGGAATTTCAAAGGGTACAGAACCAAATAAACGTTCTAAAGTTTCAAAATCTGTGATAGTTTTGTTGCTGGAAACTTAAAATTTGGCATGGTGGTCAATTTTAAGACATAAACAACCGGCTCAGAAAGGCTTCTAAAAATTTTGAAATTTAGAATGCTGAAATGAGAGGAAAATGTTCTGAATTATGTTTTTTTAATAAAGTTTAGAGTAGAAACTTGAAATTAGACATGGATAACCTTTTCCATACGTAAGTGGTCTGACCGTAGCTGAACAGTTTCTAAAAAATTAGAAATTTAAAAGGAACTAAAAATTTTTTTAAATTGCAATTTCTGTGGCTTTGAAACTTCAAATTTTGCATGGGGGTTTCTTTTAAGATGTAAGCTCTCGCAAAGAATGGTTTCTATAAAATTCGAAATTTAAAAAATTGAAATTATCAGTAATTGTTGTTTATCATTCTAAATTATGATTTATTTAGAATTAATAGGGATAGAAAACTGATATTCGATATCGGGGTTACTTTAAAGTCGCAAATGCTCGTACACAGTAGCTTTTTCTTAAACTAGATTAGATGCGGCAGTTGGTACCCTCATTATTTGCTTTTCAAGTCTGTTGAAAAGTATTAAAACAACTAGATTGGAATGCAGCAGTTGGGACCGCCCCTCCCTACGCTTTTGCACTGCGGGGTTCCAAATGAACTCGTATACTAATAACTACATACTAAATATATTTCATGTTCAAAATGCATAAAAGTGTTAAAACAACTAGATCGGAATGACGTGATGCAGCAGTTGGGACCGCCCCTTCGCTGATGCACGAATGTATGCATATTTGCTTTTCAACTATGTTGAAAAGTGTTAAAAGCAACTCGATTAGATGCGGCAGTTGGTACCCCCATTATTTGCTTTTCAATTCTGTTGAAAAGTGTTAAAACAACTAGATTGGAATGCGGCAGTTGGGACCGCCCCTCCCTACGCTTTTCCACCGCGGGATTCAAAATGAACTCGTATACTAATAAACTACATACTAAATATATTTTATGCTCAAAATGCTTAAAAGTGTTAAAACAAATAGATCGGAATGCCGTGATGCGGCAATTGGGATCGCCCCTTCGCTGATGCACGAATGTATGCATATTTGCTTTTCAACTACGTTGAAAAGTGTTAAAAGCAACTCGATTAGATGCGGCAGTTGGTACCCCCATTATTTGCTTTTCAATTCTGTTGAAAAGTGTTAAAACAACTAGATTGGATTGCGGTAGTTGGGACTGCCCCTCCCTTCGCTTTTCCACTGCGGGATTCAAAATGCATAATTCGATTCAAAACCCACTTTAATCTAACTTCCATTTGAGCGCGACCAGAAGGGGTACCAGCGTTTATTTATTTTCATTTATTATTATTATTTTTTTTTTTTTTGCAGTTGACTGTAGCATACAAAATTTAGTCAAAATCGCTTAAACCGTTTTTAAATGCAATTTGTTTGACCCATAGTGACCGCCAAATGACCCACTAATCGAATTTTCTCGAACATGTGACCCAGCCAAATGGTTTTCTTGTATCCCAAAAAGTTAGGACACAAAACGTAGTCAAAATCGTTAAAGACATTTATTAGATAATATAAAATTACCTTGGACCTTAACTTGTGACCCAGCCCATTAGTCTTTTCGTACACCAAATCGGTAGGATACAAAATTTAGTCAAAATCGTTTGTCGTTTTTAGATAAAATTAGTTTGACCCGTAGTGACCCTAAAATGACCCACTAATCGAATTTTCTCAAACATGTGACCCAACCAATGGTCTTTTCGTACCCCAAAACGGTAGGATGCAAAATTTAGTCAAAATCGTTAGAGCCGTTTTTTAGATAAAATGTATTTAACCCATAGTGACCCCCATATCATATGACCTACTAATGAAATTTTCTCGAACATGCGACCCAGTCCAATGGTCTTATTGTATCCCAAAAATGTAGGATACAAAACTTAGTCAAAATCGTTAAAGCCATTTAGCAGATAAAATAAAATTAGCTTTACCCGCAGTGACCCTAAATGACACACTAATTTAATTTTCTCGAACATGTGAGATAGCTCAATCACCTTCTTATAACCGAAAATGGTAGAATGCAAAATTCAGTAAAATTTGTTAGCGTCGTTTTCCAATTAAAACTAGTTGGATGTGTCAATCCCAAAACTTTCATCTATCTCACACAGGTTTCGCATACACTAAAATGAATCAGCACCAATTTATATCAAGGTCTAACTGAAGCTCAAATTTTATTAATTTCTGTGCATTATTTCTTGATATATGACTATCGCTAAAATCGTGTAAATCCTGCAAAATGCTGCATAGCAGCGCCACCTGCTGGGCGATTTTTACCAAAAACTAATCAGCACCAATTTATATCAGGGACTAACTGAATCTAAAGTTTTATTAAATTCCGAGCATTAGTTCTTGAGATAGAGCTATTGCGGAAATCGCGAAAAATGCCTCATAGCAGCGCCACCTGCTGGGCAATTTTTACCAAAAACTAATCAGCACCAACTTATATCACGGACTAACTGAATATAAAGTTTTATTAAATTCCGAGAATTACTTCTTGAGATAGAGCTATTGCGGAAATCGCGAAAAATGCCGCATAGCAGCGCCACCTGCCGGGCGATATTTACCAAAAACTAATCAGCACCATTTATATCAAGGACTAACTGAATATAAAGTTTTATTAAATTCCGAGAATTAGATTTTGAGATAGAGCTATTGCGGAAATCGCGAAAAATGCTGCATAGCAGCGCCACCTGCCGGGCGATTTTTACCAAAAACTAATCAGTACCAATTTATATCAGGGACTAACTGAATCTAAAGTTTTATTAAATTCCGAGAATTAGATCTTGAGATAGAGCTAATGCGGAAATCGCGAAAAATGCTGCATAGCAGCGCCACCTGCCGGGCGATTTTTACCCAAACCTAATCAGTACCAATTTATATCAGGGACTAACTGAATCTAAAGTTTTATTAAATTCCGAGCATTAGTTCTTGAGATAGAGCTATTGCGGAAATCGCAAAAAATGCCGCATAGCAGCGCCACCTGCCGGGCGATATTTACCAAAAACTAATCAGCACCATTTATATCAAGGTCTAACTGAATATAAAGTTTTATTAAATTCCGAGAATTAGATCTTGAGATAGAGCTATTGCGGAAATCGCGAAAAATGCTGCATAGCAGCGCCACCTGCCGGGCGATTTTTACAAAAAACTAATCAGCACCAATTTATATCAGGGACTAACTGAATCTAAAGTTTTATCAAATTCCGAGCATTAGTTCTTGAGATAGAGCTATTGCGGAAATCGCAAAAAATGCCGCACAGCAGCGCCATCTGCCGGGCGATATTTACCAAAAACTAATCAGCACCCATTTATATCACGGACTCACTGAATATAAAGTTTTATTAAATTCCGAGAATTAGATCTTGAGATAGAGCTATTGCGGAAATCGCGAAAAATGCTGCATAGCAGCGCCACCTGGCAGGAGATTTTTACCAAAAACTAATCAGCACCAATTTATATCAGGGACTAACTGAATCTAAAGTTTGATTAAATTCCGAGTATTAGTTCTTGAGATAGAGCGCCCACAAAATTGTTGTCACATACAGACAGACAGACAGACAGAGTCACAGACAGACATTTTCTAAAAACAGTCAAATCGTGTTCAGGACCTTCTAAAACGTATAAATCCGTCGAAAACCAGAAGTCGAAAATTTTCATGAATCCAATACTTTCTTCTTGTAAAGATAGAAGAAAGTGACAAAATTCTGAAGTGGCCGACTATTGGTGCAGTGATGGCCGAACATTAGCTTTAAAGTGGCCGACTATTGGAGAACTTGCACTTTTTGAACTTAACTTTGTCTAAAAAAAAAACTATTACCGTGTTTTTTAAAAATAATTGCTGAAACATAATAAGAAACGTATGTTTTAACATATATCACTGTTAAAAATGTTGTGTCGTTTTTTAAAAATTCTACGTAATGGTTTATATACAAAAAAACAGTTAAGTGGCCGACTATTGGTACATTTACCCTATATGGAGTGGAAGCGGATTCGAGGGATAGGTTTATTGACCAATAGAATTACAGGAAATTACAGGGGACAGCCAATAAGGAATTCTACAGGATAGATTGTTGACTATATTATTTAAAAATCTCCTTTTCTTAATTTCTAGTAAATCTTTATCATATTGCACTTTCCTTCTCTATTCAATTCCCTGTTGGCTGTTTTGTGCAATTTCCTGTAATTAACTTGATCAATAAATATATCCCAAATACGTTCTTTTTCCCATATAGGAAGAAATTTCCATCGTTCTTTGAATGACGATGGTACGCTGAATGCTTCCAAAACTAGTCAGCAGTTAGTTAAAATGTTCTGGAGCTTAAAACGTTGTTTTATCTTCTTACATCAATTTTAGCTTAGTATTGCATATTTGTTTTTACAGAAGTTTTATTTTGGAGAAATTTGAATATGATTTATCTGAGATATTAATAGATCTTGCATATTTTAATAATTTTGTATTTTGTTCATCATTTAAATAATTTTTTGCTTAAAACAGTTAGCTCAGATAATACATGTAAAACTGATCATTTTAATTTGAGATCCTGATTGATTTTAAAGTATCAATTTATTCTTCATTAAATAAATTATTATCTACAACAAAATATTACAATTTGCTTAAAAAAGTATAACATGTTTGGACACCCGGAGTAAGCCGAAGCATGTCAAAAAATCTAATAAAAGTTATTTTATTGTGCATTTATTATGTTGTTAATTTACACCTTTTAGCATTTAAAAGAGATAATGAACGTTTTTCAGAATTGTGGGTAACACGAAAGATGTTATTGCATACTTTCGTACGCATTTATATATTTTCGTATATTATTTGTCCTTTTCTACGGTGTATCTCAAAATTTTGTATGTAATGTAATAGTTTACCTATTTTGATGTATTAAGAAATAAAAAAATATATACATCAAAATGTACTTTCATTAAAGATATTTTTAATTTTTTTAAAAACTAATTAAAATATGAACTATTAACCTGTGCACAATATACTGTCATCCTGTTTACAGGCCATGTCTTTACATTGACTATTATTTTGTCTTACCATCTATCCTAACAGTTTGTTATTATCAGCATGTAGTAATGGTAGTTACAGATGCGTCATAAATTCTTTAAAACTTTAAAAATTCATTAATAAAGGAACAAATGATGGTAAAAAATTGGTGTTTTCACGAATGCAATTAGAGAAAAATCGGATTTTTTTAATAATAATAAAAGAAATGATTCAAAAAATTACCGATAGATGGCGCTGCCATGTTTAATATGAGACAGATTTTTGCGAATCGGCCTGTCAAAAAACACCTCAATGCACAATATTCTTCATTCGATGCCAGTAGTACACTATCGATACAAGATTACGTTGTTTATTAAGCTCTTTTAGAAGAACGGGGAATCAGTAAGCGGCGCATTGCGAAAATTAAGCACGGCAAAAGGACTAAAAAAGAGATATGGACTCGTTTCATGTGTTGAGATACTAAAGCTTGTCAAACGCTTCGAAAAAACGTTTTGTTTGGAAGCTCGTCCACGACTAGACCAACATACGATCCTAAGGATCGTATGTCCTTTAGGATCATATGTTGGTCTAGGTCCACGAAATAGAAGGCTCTCTTTGATGCCTGCTTCATATTATGCATGCCGGCGCCATCTATCGGAATTTCTTTTAACCACACCTGCTTTGGTTATTAAAAAAAATCCGATCTCTCTCTAATCCTATTCGTGCAAACCGCGATTCTTTAGCTTCATTTGTTCCTTTTTAATGATTTTAAAATTTTTAGCGAATTTATTACGCACCCGGTATATGTCTTTCCTTTTATTATTATGACTTTATTTATGTGTCAGCATTCAACAATAACACGGAAAAGGAAAAGTTCATTTAAATCTCTTCACACTGTTGGCGATTCTTTTATTTCAAACATTTAAAATACTTTTGCAAAAGAATTATTTATCATAAAAAATTAAAATTACAAGAAACTTGTTACGTCTGTTTAATCATGTTGTAATACGACATTTTCCAAACGTCTTCACAAATTCTTCCTTAGCCTATTCTCGTATTAATAGTGCGCAAAATAACTATATTCGTTTAGATTTCAGAAAACTATAAATTTTGTGATTTGCATAGTTACTTTTAATTTTTCAATGTAAAATTAATTTTTTTCCAACATTAAAAAAAAAAAAAAAATCAGACAAAAAGGGTTAAATATTATTATCCTTTTAATGAAATTTTTAGAGAAACAAACTTTTAAGAAATATAATAATTAAAGCTTTCCTAAAAATGATAAATACGGATACGGTTTTTTCATATTTTCGAGGAATATGATTTATGGATACATGTTTCATAGTTCTCCACGGTCTCCGACACGTAATGTGTCATCATTTGTGAAAGCAAACATTTCAAAATTTTGTAAAACATTTTTTCGCCATTTTATTTGTCCTAATTTGCTATCCATATTCCTCTCTCTTACTTGTGATTTAAATTGGCGTTTCTAGCTCCAAAGATACCGTTCTAATGTCATTTATAGTTTTTTGGTGTATCCCTCTGTTTGCGATGCAAAAGTAAAAGTAAGTTTTGTCATTTGTAATTTTCATTTTTTTTTTTTTTTTTTTTTTTACTGTACCATAGTCTTGGGAACTCGATTGTTGTTCTTCAATACATTCTCTATCTCTTTCTTTGAGATACCTATATTAACAAATTTCTTAGCGTTTCCTTGAATGATATGTTTAGTAACGTATCAAACCTTTTTTTTAGCGGCCTAATATATTTGAAAGTTTTTTTGCCAACCTGTATTTTCTCAATGAAATTTGTTTCGAAATTTATTAGTTTGACTTCATTTTTATGAAAATGTTATCATATTTTAAAAATTTATATCATTAAATATGGTATTATAAAAACATATGACATCTTTCAAAAAAATGATCTTTCTTTAATAAATTTGATACAGAAAGAGAGCAATCCTGGTTTCTATCCTTGATAATATACGATAAATCATTTCGAATTAAAAAATAATATCCCAACGTAATTTCTACGGCGTCTCTAAATTTAATTTTAAAAAGTCCTTTTCTTTACAACATGTTCTTTTTTTCTCCCAATATATATATATTCATAATTAGTATATTCTAGACCAGTGGTCACCAAATGGCGGACCGCAGGCAGGTTTTCTACGGACCACGACGAAATTGAGAATAATAGAAAAAATAATGTTTCAGCGTACAACATGTACAGTCGTGGAAAAAAAAAACGGAACACCCCCCACTAACTCTGCAACAAATTATAGTAGAAGGACGTGACTGGTACCAAACGATTGGAAATAAAGTCTACTTTTAAGTGATGTATCTAAAATTTGCTTAAACATAATCTACATATTAAAACCAGCTTAAACTTTAATTTTTTCAATGGCAACACCCACTTTTGACATGATATTTTAAATCTTCGGTTCAAACTATGCCTAGATACAAAATTTTAAGTCATTTGGATGATAAGTTTTTGAGTTATAAACATTCAAATGTTAGAGCTTCTAATATTAAATTACATTTTCATATTTTTATTAATATCTCCTGAAATTATAATCCTAATGTGCTACAATTTTTTTGATGGATTTATATTTATTATGTCCTGCTTTATGTGTATTCAAAATTTCAATTTTTTTTCCAAGTAGTTTTCAAATTATGCTTAAAAAACGACAAAATGCTGCTTTAAGGGGCCGTCTATGATGTGCATTAAAGCATAGTTTGAATAGGGATGGGAGCGCTCCGACTCGAAATCCCGATTGACACCACTAAATTTTAATAGTATTTGTTACCTTATTCAAGGACAAAATTTCTGAAATTCTTTACGTTGGAGAATACTATTAAAATTTATTGGTAAGAATCGATATTCGGGTCGGAGAGCTCTCATTCCTCTTTGAGAAAATATTCTACTCATAGGCTGGGATTATAGTGACTTGATAAACTTAGAGATTAAGCCTGTCTTACACTATAAACAATGCGTAAACCGTATTTTGATGCTTCGTGATCTTTCGTTAAACAACTCTGACAACGACCTGCGATTGTAGTAAGATATAAGATAGCGAGGCACCAGAACCCCAGCCTTTATTAGTATATATATATATTTCTTTTACTTTTTCAATGTCTGCTTTAAATTTTTTCATTAAAATTACGTAAAGCGTATTTGCATGAGATATATGTTTTCATTTATGGAAAATAGTTTCGCTTTTATTTTTAAATTAATAAAGCTCATTTTTGAAAAATATGATCAGTTCTACCTTAGAAAAAACTTAATCATTTTTGTTACCTTTAAATGGATTTATAGCTTCTTTTCCAGTCTAATAAAGCTATATTGTTTTTTCTGCAGTATATATGTTTGAAGTGAAGTTTATTATAAATGCATATGTGTAAAGTATTTGCTGAAACAAAATGGCCCCACAATTAACTGAAGCAACGAAAGGCCAAATGATTGGCATGTGGCAAGCTGAAAGAAGTTTTCGTTATATAGCTGGGCATTTTCAAGTGTGTCTTCAAACTGTTTCAACATGGATTAATAGGTAAGGTTTATATTGGTAGTTTATTGCGAAGAAAAAATTACAATATTTCTTCTATAACTTTCGTATTTAAATCTATTCGATTAAACAGGCTAATTGAAAAAAAATTACAAGTTATTTTTATGGTTTTCTGATAGGCAAGATTATTTCCCAATCGCTAGCAGTGTGCAAAAAATCTAATAATAATAATAATAATAATAAATAATAAATGTCATATGGCAAGTTTTCTTGCCACGAGGCATTAATGAGTTAATTGTAACATTTCAAATGAACTACCAGAATAGATTTGATCATAGAATTATTACCCCTGTTCCGAAGGAGAATAACGGATGTAAAGTTATTCAGATGTCTTTATAACATATATTTAGTTTTAGGTCTTCAAATATATCGGAATGTAAATTCTGCGAACATATCTCAAAACAAGACACCCCCTCCCCCTCTCGCTACTAAAAAAAAAAAGCAATGTCTGGATTTATTTTCAGACTAAAAAACAATTTACCTGCGTTTTTTTTTTTTTTTGTTATTTTTACTTTGTTTCATTACGCTGCTTTATACTTTTTTTTAATTCTAAATTTTGTATCTGTCAATATTATTCACGTTTCTGCCAATAAACTAAAGAAAAGGCGAGTTAAATAGATGCAAAATCTGAGAAAAAGCATTATAAAAGCACCTGTAAAATTCCAATAACATTTACATATTCTAAGACTATTTTAATTACAAATAATCTTATGGTTTTTTAATCCCTTCGTGACGAGAGTCTATTACAGAATTTTTAATAATTTACCACCGGTTTTTCAAAACAGAAATTTTCGTCTAATTGAATTGTGGAAATGCTAAGATATAATAAGGCACAGCTTGCAATAAAAAATAACTGGTGGGAAAAATCGAGGATTCTGAGCATCTTATGCGTCACGCATACGTGTCGCTCGTCCCCAAGGGGTTAAAATCGGATAATTTAACACTTGTAAACATTATCTTACAGCATATAACAATAACCGAAACTTATTAAGTGAGTAAAATGGTCATATCGGTAAAACATAATACATTAAAAGGTGACATTCTGTAGCATTTCAACAATCGAGTACCGAACTTCAATTTGGATACAGCCCCTTAAATCTGCTCATTATAAAGTAATTAATTTCTCAGAAATTAATCGTAGGAATTTAATGAAATTTGGTATCTAGGCATAGTTTGAACTGCAGATTTCAAATATGTTGTCAAATTTGGGTCTTGCTATTGAAAAAAACAAAGTTTGGGTGTGTTTTTATATGTATATGGCCCCCTAAGCAAATTTTATATACATCACTTAAAAGTAGACTTTATTTCCAATCGCTTGGTACCAGTCACTTCCTTCTACTACAATTTGTTGCAGAGTTAGTGGTGTTCCGTTTTTTTTTCCACGACTGTACCATATAGGAGGTGCAATTGTGGATGGACCAGTGAAATGGTAGATGTTTTGCAGAGCAAAGCTGCCCTACAGTAGGGAATATCGAGTTCCGAGAAGATGTTGTTTTGAAGGACATTTATGCTTAAGTTCAAATAACTCTTCGGAGTGATCAATTTTGATTAAAAATGTGTGAAAAAAAGTATCGAGAACTAAATGATTTACCACTAAATCTGTGTACCATGTTTGAATCATCTTTCGGTTCCAAAACGAACTTCATTAAAAACAGATACAGATCTCGACTCATTAATGACCACCTTAACCCATTAGGCGCCGCTATATATATTAAACTACAGTGGAACTCCAGTTATACGTTTTGCCCGGGACCGGAGAACAAAACGTATAATTCAGTAAAACGTACAACTCAATTAATGGTCTACCGGAACCTTTTCTTCCATATGTAGTAAAAACTTTGTTCCGCTGAGGCGTTTCAGTTGCCTTTTATATCGAAAATGGAAGTTTCCTAAGTATTACTACAAAAATTTTCGAAATGGAACAGAATAGAAAAAGGTACGTAAGAAAAGTACACATGAAGTTATTTTATCATAAAAGCTTTATTAAAAATATTTGTAATATACATGGAGCACTTAAAAGAAATCACATCGCCTTGGCATGTCAGTCATTTATCAAAATACATTTCAGTAGTTTACTGAATCTGGTTGAAATAATCACTCATCTTTGATTGCATCATTTCGGCAGAGATTATTCGTTTATCGTTATAAATTTGGCTTATCGTTTCAGCTTTTACTACTGGCGAACCGCTTTACTATGTCAAAAAACCCCAGGGCACCTCCGAATTTGAGTGGGATCTTCTTTCAAATGAGACTCATCCGACATGTCGTCAGTGTTTTCGGTTACAAAATGTATAAATGAGACAAAATTTCGTCCGGAGATGTAAAAACGTAACGTATAACTGAAGGAAATGCATAACTGAGAACGTATAACTCAGCTAATTTTTAACGGCAAGCGGTCGGGACCACTGAGTTGTAACGTATAACTAAGGGAAACGTACAAGTCAGGTAACGTATATCTGGAGTTCCACTGTATTTTTTAATGAAACAGTTATTTTTTCTTTATGAATATAAAGTCTCTAAAGTATTTCTGAAGAAAAAAATTTAAAAAATTCGATTATTTAGGAAAAATAGCATGTTCCCAAAATGGGAGCAATAACGCCTAATGGGGGTATATATTTTCAAAAAATTTACTTATGCCTCCGTGCATTTATGTTTGTTATTTCTCAGTTCTTTACCTATAAAAGGGATAATGTCAATCTGAAACTGATATTTTACGAAGAATTCATATAAATTAGTCCAACATCTACATTTATATTATAAATAAAAATAAAATTACCGATTCCATAAGCATTTTCATTATCCACCTCTTTATTTTTCTTCATTACATCATTTATGTCCTACTTTTTTACATGAAAATGATTGAACATTTTTTATGCAGTATTATATTACATTTTTTTCGTTTTCTGAAATTGGTTTTTTAACTATTTTTTTTTTCGTTTTTGCATTTTGTTTAGTTTTTACCATATTCCAATTTGAAAATTCGCCTGAGCTTTCATCTAAAATATCAAGTCTGGGTTTAATACTTCGTCTCTTTTAAACACTAAAACAGATATTTCTTAATTGTCTGTTAATTTAGAATTTACGGAAAGTTCTACTCCACCAAATATAATATGGGATAAATCGTTGCATAAATTATTTTCCATTACATATGTAATAGAAAAAAAATTATGCGACATACATATGAGGAAGTTTTCTTCCTCATATGTTACAATACTGCAATCAGGTGGCAAACAAACGATTTCCGGAACATCTGAAAAATCATCCAAATCTAAAAAATTGTTCAATCATCTTCCATATAAAATAGTCAGAAAAAATGATGTAATGATGAAAATTAAAGAGATGGGTAATGAAAATGCTTATGGCACTGGCAATTTCATTTTGTTTTTTATTATAAATGTAAAAGTTGGACTGATTTATACGAAATCTTCTTAAAATATTAGATTTAGAATGATATTATCCCTTCCATAGCTAATAAATTGAAAAATAAATACCACAAATGCACGGAGGCATATGTACAAGTCCTCAAAAACATTACCACCATTAGGCGCCATTGCTCCCATTTTGGGAATAACTTAGGCTTTCGGTAATTCTGATTGATCTATTATACATATTAATTCCGGATTGAAGCTATGATATAGAATCATTTATACATATCTTTATTCTAAATTTTTATCTTCCTAACTTAATTTTTAATATATTAATTAATATTCTCTTCACTCAAATATCTCTTATTCTAAAACCTCAAACGTTACTTCCTTTTTCTCATATGAAAGACTATCTTTATTAAATGCAGCATGTACGTTAGAGATCTATTTTAATTCCAATGCGGTTATAACAGATGTAATGTTATGTGTTTTGGACATTCATTGACAGCTGCTTGGGCGCCCAACCTTTTTCTGTTCATAAACAAATTGTGCAAGTAATGTAATTTCCCAGATACAATGTTTAGCTCTTTCCTTTGACTAAAATTCCTTTCCCACCGGGTTGCCCGCCTGTGTCCTCTAAAATTCACAAAAGTTATGGTTTCGCCAAAGTGGTAGCCTTTTCATTACGTCCTCCCAAAACATTCATATTAATTATCCTTAACGTACAAAAATTCTTCTACGCGTCTGCGGTTTGTTGGCTCAATGTATTATCCAATCTTGGCGATACAATGTACTGCCCAAAAAGGGCAGATCACTCCTGGCTCTTGATCTGTCAACAACTGTTCTAAGCCTCTAATTCCCGAGACCACCCCATTCTTACATCTTATACTTGCTATATATCAATAAAAAAACTTTCAGCTGAGATGTCTTCGTTCATTGGATATTTCATGTCTGCCTTCCTGGATGTAGAACCTTTGGGAAATTGTTTACAACGCAAATGTACGAACGAACGGCCCAAAAACTATCTCAATTCATGCGTTATGCATTAAAATATTTCAGCCCAACAATAATCAAAATCATACACAGTTGGTGTGACTACGGAAGGCAATAATTGATTATAGTACAGTCGGGGTGGTCTCCCGTCTCCTGTCTACTCCTGTATCATGTATCCCGTGATCTCCGTTTCTGCTCTCCTCCTGTATCCTGCATCCTGTGAGCTCCGGTTGCTGGCCTCATGTGTACGGTCTCCGGTCTTCTTCTGTCTCCCATCGCCTGATTCTCATCTCCTATATCCTATCCAGATGGTATCCAGTTCCTCTCCAATCCTTTTCCGGACATCTCCAGTAATCTCCAATCATATCCCGTTCATTTGCCAGTCATATCCCATAGTCTCAGATGGTCTCTGGATTATATAAAAGATTTTTTTTTCAAGCGGTACTGTTCTGGATTTCTCAGGATTATGTGAATTTTTCTTCCGGATTTCCGGATCGCATTTTTCAAGCTATACAAGTTTTCCCGATTCTCCCTTTCTGTTCCGCATTATCATTATTCGGTTCTACAAAAAAAAAATTAAAAAAAAAAAAAGCAACCTCTTCGCGAATTTACTGAATATTAATGTTTCCTTCTAAACAAGTGAAATCTTCAAGATGTGTAATTACTTATAACAGACTATCGTCAAATGTTATCGCCTGAACCTTCAACTCTTGAAACCTGACTCATCATTATTGTTCCGATTATCTTTACACGGTAACTTTTTATATACTTAAAAAAAATGAGAAAGAAAGAAATCCCCTACATTATTCCTACGAAGATGCATTTATGTGTTTGGATTATTAATCACAGGCAGTGATGCAATTTCATCGTGCAATGATAAACGTTTTGCTAAACTGACAAATAAACTGGTTCATTCCAATAATTAATGTGAAATATGCATTTTCTTCGGGCATAGAAATATCTCTCCTGATACAAAAAATTTTGCTTTCCCTCGCAAGGCCAGCTGAAAGATTTTTTTTTCTTCTTCCTCGATCTTACAGCTGTTGCGGAATCAGCTATTTACATTCAATTCTACGATTTATTTCTACCATTAAAAAAAAATAATAATAATAAAGAACTTCAGCGAAAAACCTTAAGACTGACTTTGTACTTTATCACGAATGCGCTGTAATTTTAGCAAGAGAGAAGAAAATAAATCAGAACTAATTATCGGGAAGACATTTTAAGTGTTAAAGCAATATTTTCTATTACTTTATAATTTAAACTGATTATTTTAATTTTGGAATCAATATTCTTCAAAGAAGTAAGTAACTATTTTAAAAATTATTTAATAGATGCATGTTTTAATTATTTCCTTCAGCCTACGGTATTTTCCTCTCAAAATTCTTTTACATGATGTTTTTTTTTTAATCAAAAAAAAAAAAAAAAAAAAAAAAAAAAGTTTTTTTTCCTTTTCTAAGGTAATTTTTTTATATCTATAATTGCACGGGCTGAATACGTTAACTTAAATTATACTCATGCAAATATTATAAACTGTATAAATAAATTCTACTGTTTTTGTTGTTAATTGTATAAAACGATGAAGATCATACATAACTTCATCAGTATATTATTTAAATTTTAGATGGTGCATGACATATACATATCGTTTACTTTGGTTTGAATAAAGGTAGATTCATAGTTTGAAATTTAATATTGTTAAAATATACATGCAAGTTTCCTTGAAAACTTATCTCGTTAAATTAATGTCTTTTGAAATTTTTATTAATCAGTATGTCAATTAGTCGTGCAAACATTCACAATTTTTTCTAGATGTCACATTTTATATGATATTATATATGTTTTTTTTTTTTAATAATTGTGTACAACCAGAGTATGATTTTTTCCTCAAATGAAAAAATTTAGTCATACATTTTTCGTCTGCATTTTATATTTTAAATATTATATTCTAGATTTTTTATGCATATTAAAAGCTGTTTTCCTATTTCATAACATTCTATAAATATATATATATATATATAAAAATACAAGATGTTTATCAGATTTTTTCAAATTAATAGAGATAGGGAGAATTTTCACATATAATGAATGTATATGGGAGTGTTGCATATATTTTTGATCTACTTACTGTTTTTGAAAGCTGATATTGATAGATTATGTAAGTAAGTATCAACTAATTGGTTAATAACATTGCATCAAGAATTTTTCGGTTTAAAAGCTCTATGTCATAAAAATTTATAGTTTTACTCTTTTGAGCATTGTTAGTTAACTGTAATGAATATTTTTTTGCTTTAACACCATCCATTTTATACCATTAAAGAATTTTAATAACCTGGAATTCCTTAAAAGGTAAACTGCATTACATTATACGTTGTTTGTTTTTGTGTAGGTCATTTTTTTATGTTATGTGTGATGCTATAAGCTCTGTCTCGTGTATATATATTTACTATTTGCCATATATGATGGGCTGGCCCCAAAGTTTTGATCGAATGTGAATATCCCGGATATATCCATGAAACATTCGCTTATGCAAGTAACATTTTCATTTTTGGTATGTAATGTTTCTGATCTATACTAGGGCACTACAGGTAAATTTTTATAGGTTTCAGGAGAAATTGACAAATATTATAATTTGTGGTAATGCTCATTCTCATATTTAAAAAAAATAAAATAAAAAAATAAAAATAAAAATAAAAACTTTAATTATTTTAAAATTTTTATGTTTATATTTTTGGTTCATTATTTCTATAAAATCTGTGATGGGATAAATATTTATATAATTTCTTTCATAGTGATTTACTAGGCCTTGTCCCTCTTGTTGTATGTACTTTTCAAATTTATCAATATCTCGATTCTCTCAAAAAAAAATTTTCACTGTCGAGATATCTATGGTGATGGAAAAGAAAAGGTAAATTGGTATTTCAAAAGTATTTTAAATTATATTTTTTTCTCAAACTAGGAACTGAGAAATTATAATACTTCTTTATATTTTAAAGAGTTCAGATATATATGTGTAAAAGAATACTGGCATGGTTAAAACAATAATAATAATAATTAAAATGAATTACATCTGTATTGCTATGTATATTTTAGTTTTTTAAATATTTTAGTCACTTTTAAGGATGTTTTTTATCTGCACACACGATTATTCTTCTTCCCACAGATATTAATTACAATTTTTAGATATATTTGCTAGTCATGTCATAGTGCTATCTACTTAACTTTTAAAATATTATGTACTTTATAATATTTACATCAGTTTTCTAAGCATTCTTCTCATTTATGCTCATCTTCGTACAGTTCTGATATTATAATTTATTTGACTGAAAGACATTCATGTTTTAATCATTTCCATAGGCAATATTAACTTTTAAGTAGATTAAATCTTTCGGCATACTTACATACTTGGAATATGATTTTTTTCAACGTCTTGTTACATTTTTGCACAAATTTTGTTTTTAAAAAGTAGGTTCAAGATTTATAATTTTTCTTTACATTTTATGCAGTTGTATAATTCTCGATTCAAGGAGCTCATATATTTTTCATGGAATAATTTAAAAATTCCACTTTTAATTTTAACAGTTACGTTAAGTGTAAGTACATCTTTTCGTTGATTAATTTCTGCAGGATTGGTGAACGATAATTTGTTTATTTCACATTCAATCATGGTGACCGGCCAATCACTGTGGTTGTGTGTGAAATATTTCTTGCACTTTTCAAAGTTTTGATGTCATATTTTGTCATTTTAATTTCTGGCGTAAAATTTTTGTTCTATTTTTTTGCAATTCTGAAAAGGTTCTCCATTTTACATTGTATTACTCACTTCGTACAATACATTTTTATGCTGTTAAAATTTTTGCACACGCCTTAATTTTATTTTGGTCGTGATATTTTGTACTTTTCAAGTACTCAGATTGTACGCCTACTTTTTACTTCTCTCTCATCGATTTATATTATGTTCTGTTCAATGTGTTCTGAAAATTCATCGTATTCAAGTAATTTACATATTTCACGTTGTTCATCGAAACTAGTATAGTAACTAGTATTTTCTTTCATCGTACATTCTACATTCTTATGTACTCGTCATCCTAGGCACAAATAGTTTGTCGGGTATACACACAGACACACACACACACTATTTTATTGCTGTTTCATATTTAAATTTTTGCATTTAATTTTTATTAAAAAAAAAAAAACTGGCTCTATATTATTTATTGTACACTGAAATCTTGACATTCCCCTACATGTTTTCGATGTGTAACAAGACGCATTTTTTATTATTTTGTCAGGACACATATTCAGGTAATATTTAAAATTTCAATATTTATGCTCATGTTTAGTGTTTAACAGTTTCCTTGGTAGGTAATACAAATATGGTTTATCTTTTCTTGTCAACGTTTACATTTTACAGGTATCTTACTTGATACAAGGTTCAAAAAAATTAAAAATATTCTGCTATTTCCTCAAGTTCTATTTGTTTACGATTGCATTTTCCCAGAATATTCTCATTTTTCTGGTATCTCCATATTACACGCAGTGTCTTCCATGAAAGTCATTTATTAGCGCCCAACGTACAATGTTTTATTTTCTTACAAAGTTCTTTCTTTTGAGTGCTGATGGACTTTTCGTAGATGATACTCCCTTCTACAAATTTTCAGAGAATTTTTGCAATACAAAGGGGTACATAGCATATTTTCTACAAAGTTTTACAATGATTTTTCGCAGAATGCTTTGGATATAAAATTGTAGTCTTTCATTCACAGTTACATATGCAATTGTTTACATTTGTTCTCTAAACTGTTTGCAATATTTATTTTCTCTTTATTTTACAATATACTCTTCCTTTTTAAACTATTTTTAGACACAATCATTTTCATTTTATAAAAAAAATTCCAATGGTTCTCTCTCTCGTCGGTTAACTTAAATTTATAGTTTACATCATTTTTGAACTGTGACTTTTCACAAATTGGTTCAATTTCATTCATTTTAATAGATAGTTGACATGACATTTATTCAAAAAAAAAAATTATTTTCTCTATCACAATGTTTATTGTTTTTTCACACTTTTCATCGTATCTCTTTCCATGATTATGATATACTTCATGTATTTAAAAAAAAAAAAAAAAAAAAAAAAAAAAAAAAAAAAAAAAAAAAACTCTGCTTACATAACAATTTAACTTCACATCATGGAATTCATCAGTTCAATATTTTTGAATTGAAATTTTAATAATGGTATAGGTAAATTTTTAATACATTTTTTCACACATTTACTTCATGTTCTCTCATCAACGTACAATGTTTACACATTTACAAAAAACATTTTCTTTAATTTATAGGATTTAATTTTTATAAATATGTCTTGTAAATGTCATTCTGGTAAATGCATTTTTCAGAAGTACTCTACACTACACACATACAAAATATAGATATACTAGATAGATAAATTTTCTTTTTGCATTCCTGTCATATGACATGTTTATGAGTCATATGGTAGACGATAGGACTGCTTTTTCAACATTTTACACACCTACTTTCTGATAGCGCATAATTACCTATGGAGTTTACTTTTCAGTTTATATGATTATTTTTCCTATATATATTTTTATTATTTATAAATAAACAATTTTTAATCCAAATTTTTGCTCATATGCACCAGTTCTTTTGCCCTGTTGTTTACAATTTTTATAATACTTTTATGCAATATTCATAATTTTGCACGTTACGTTTATTTCCCATTGTCAGTATTCATACTTTGCACAGTATCACTCTATTTTTAACATATTTTTGCCTAATAGATTTTTATTTTCACTTGAATAAAGGAAAACACTTATTTATATTAAACTTTTATGCATAATTATTGTTTATATATATTACATTTGCATTTGTTTATATTTACTTTTCAATTTAAACTAGTTTTTGTTGTCATATTATATTTCTATATTGATGATTATTATGATAAACATAATTTTTTTTAAGTAAAGCTAGCTAAAATCAAAGAAATCTGCAGATATGTATGTTACCATCATTATGAGAATTGCTAGCATTGAAAATTTTGATAATTGTGCACACATACATGTATATACATATGTATGAAAAATATATAGGCCTCCGTCAATTATGACGAGTATTATTGAAATGATAATTATTATATTGTTCTGTATTTTTAAATGCTGCAGCTGTTTGAAAAAAAAGAAATGAAACAGAACATTTGTATGATTTGAAAAGAAATCATTTTAGGTACCTTTGCACACATACTGAAAGTGCAACATTTTGAAAACAAGTACTTGTATATTTTTATTTCTATATGTTTATTTGTATTTTTGTTTTATTGTGTACTTTTGGGTGGTCTCCAAGTGTAATTGTGTACTGAACTTTTTGCAGGTACGTATAACAGTTTGTACCGATGTACATTGAGCCAGCGTCATTTTTTTTTCATTTTGTCGAAGGGGAGAATATGTATATGATATAGAATCATTTATACATATCTTTATTCTAAATTTTTATCTTCCTAACTTAATTTTTAATATATTAATTAATATTCTCTTCACTCAAATATCTCTTATTCTAAAACCTCAAACGTTACTTCCTTTTTCTCATATGAAAGACTATCTTTATTAAATGCAGCATGTACGTTAGAGATCTATTTTAATTCCAATGCGGTTATAACAGATGTAATGTTATGTGTTCTGGACATTCATTGACAGCTGCTTGGGCGCCCAACCTTTTTCTGTTCATAAACAAATTGTGCAAGTAATGTAATTTCCCAGATACAATGTTTAGCTCTTTCCTTTGACTAAAATTCCTTTCCCACCGGGTTGCCCGCCTGTGTCCTCTAAAATTCACAAAAGTTATGGTTTCGCCAAAGTGGTAGCCTTTTCATTACGTCCTCCCAAAACATTCATATTAATTATCCTTAACGTACAAAAATTCTTCTACGCGTCTGCGGTTTGTTGGCTCAATGTATTATCCAATCTTGGCGATACAATGTACTGCCCAAAAAGGGCAGATCACTCCTGGCTCTTGATCTGTCAACAACTGTTCTAAGCCTCTAATTCCCGAGACCACCCCATTCTTACATCTTATACTTGCTATATATCAATAAAAAAACTTTCAGCTGAGATGTCTTCGTTCATTGGATATTTCATGTCTGCCTTCCTGGATGTAGAACCTTTGGGAAATTGTTTACAACGCAAATGTACGAACGAACGGCCCAAAAACTATCTCAATTCATGCGTTATGCATTAAAATATTTCAGCCCAACAATAATCATCATCATAGAAGCTGTTTAATATAATACACTGTTATAAACATATTTTAACTAAAAGATATAATTTTTATTATAAAGTAATTTTTTTAAAATATATTTTTCGAATACTGCCAAAAAGCTATTTTTCGCCTTTTTTAACACGTTTTAATAAATACAAAATTCTAATGAAACTTAAAAAAAAAAATCAGATGTCATCTAATATATTTAAAATGCAAATAACATGAACCTTTTAACAATATATAAAATACTCACTTTAGAAACGAATCCTAAAGCAATGTTTCCAAAATGTGAGCAATGGCGCTTAATGCGTTTTAACAGATTGAAGAGAATCAGCTGCACCAACTTGACCCCACATTTCAAGCAAGTTGTTCAAAATAATATATGCAATTCTTTCCATTGAACATTAACCCACAATCAATTTTAGTGAGTGATCTTTTTGAATTTATATATAATTTGTATGGATTTTCTTGTATTCTAAAAATCATAATAAAAACTTTTGATTTGGTATTTATGCTTTTCATTTCACTGGTATCCAGTGTGTGTTGCACGTAAGATAATACATAATATCAAAGGCAGGTTTACTAAGCAAAGCAGCCTAGGTTAGTAGAGTAAGGCAGCGTGGTGGAGGGAGTTGGGGTAGGGAGGCTTAAGGGTCCTCTTCACGAACTTGAAAACACCCGCTCGCTAATGTTAGTCCTATGGGGATCCTTTATTTTTTTAATATCTCGTTTGCATTTGAATATTTTTAAACGATTTCTTTTTGCATTGTATAGCAGAGATCAATCTCTATTTCCGCCGTTGATTACTTTTTCGATTTTCTTTGCGGATTTTTTTTTTTTTATAGGAAGATACTTTTACTTTCGAAACCGGTTCTGAAAGTAAAAGTATCTTCGTAAAAAAAATTCGCAAACAAAATCGAAAAAGTAATAAACGGCGGAAATAGAGATTGATCTCTGCTATCCAATGCAAAAAAAAATCATTTAAAAATATTCAAATGCAAACGAGATATCAGAAAAATAATGCTCCATAGGATTAACATTAGCGAGCGGGTATTTTCAAGTGCGTGAAGAGGACCATTAAGTTGTCTGGACCGCGAAAGTTTGACAATCCTTTGAAACGACCTAAGGGAAAAATAATTGGTGACCACTGTGCTAGACAGTATTTAGGCTTATAAATATTCTTATAACTTCTTTAGTCCTTCACATTTTCATTTTTTTCCTTTACCCAAAACGAAATGTGATCTATGTGAATAAAACATCATCTCCAACAATAAATTGCATAAAATGAATTAACATACAGTACTTTAAAAATATTTAATTTTCTGTAATATTATCAAGTGAAGAATATAACCCAAACTACAGTTTTACTTATAAAACTTTATTTATGACTTAAATGTCTGAGACCGTCGCATACAAAACATTTAATTTTTAAATTAATAGTATCAGTAAACAAATGGCAATAGGAACTTTAATATTTTATTTTATTTGTTTAGATGAATACAAATCTGAAATTTATGGATTGCAGTAAATGACCCGAAAGCCCATTACGCTAAACACAGTCTGACACACGGAATGGGTTTTATGAATGTTCCCCTACAGACCATCTGTCATTGGAAACTCGTGAAAGAATAAAACTTTCCGGACGAGACATACTCGCTGCTTAATTTTTCAAGATGTAGCTGTAGATCATTTGACAAAAAAGAAGACAAAATATTCTTTATGGTACATTTTGAATTATGAAGCTCAATATTTTAGTAAGAATTATTACTTACCCATCATACGTAAGTATAGAGTAAGTCTTGTAATCGGTTTAAAAATCGAAAAAAAAAATTTTTTTTGGTCGGATTTACACGTTTCAGACACTACAGATTCCGAAAAACATATTTTTAGGAAAAAAAAAATTACCGTCCGTCTGTTTGTGTGTGTGTCTGTAAACGATCTATCTCTCTAACAAGTTGAGATAGAGACTTGAAATTTGGCATGTACTTAGTATGTAATAATGGGAAGAAGCTTACTGAATTTCAGAAACCTCGATTATCCGGAACTATTTTTTCGTACTCTCGAAATATTCGTTCTGATAAAAGGTATATAAAATTTTCGAAATTGTTTATTTTAAGAAGTGAATATAAAAGACAATAAAAAAAAAACAAATTTTGCATAACGAATGAAGTCGATCGAATAATTAATTTTCGAGATATTTGTAATCCTATTTTCCACACTCTTTGATTTTTCATGACCCTGTATTTCATTCAAATTTCAATTCAAAGATATATTTTAATTGGAAATGAGACGCTTAATTCTACGCAGTAAACCGTTAGTTAATATGATTATCAATTTTGGAGTTATAAGGATGTTTCTTTTACGCAATTCAGTAATAGAGCATTTAAAGTTTATGACGTCATCAAGACACGATTTTATTCGAATTGCAATGCATTTTATAAATAGTTTACACATGTTTTATTTTCATATTTTATATGAAAAATGATGGGTAAGAATGGGGGAAAAATGATGGTTTCCATGATGGGTAAGTGTTACGGTGGCCCCCAACGACTAGTTTTTAATTTGTACATGATATTATTTATTTATTTTAAAGTATAGTAGGGGATTCAATCCGGGCTTCTCGGGTTAAATAATATAAGTGAAATATATATTTTGTAGTTGGAAACTAATAGAATTTTTATATTTAATATATTTATGTAGATTTTCCACTAGCAACACCAAAAAAAAATTTTATATGAAAAATAATAATAATGTATTCAAATAAAGTTTTGAAATTTATTAACAGCGATACATTCATATTATCCGTATATGCAGTACTTAATAGTCGAAGAAATAGCCAAAGTTTTTGCTATTTACAGCAGTCTTTTTGATCTGTAAATTTCGGTGTTGAAGCTCGTAGTTCGATTACATGTTTGTTCAATTTGTTTTTTATTTATACCATTTCACTATTCTATTTATTTACTGATGAAGATTTAATTACGTTATGGTATATTAGTCGGAAACAAATGCTGAACTATTTATATTGTTTTAAGTTCAGACGGGTTAATCTTTTGTAATCTGGATGGACGCTATAGAGATAGATTTTTGTTTTTTTAGTTATGCTTGAAATTTATTTTTTTAAACCATAAAAAACAGTATACATTGAAATACAATTTTCAAACAAATTGCATTTGAAAGAACATTTTTTTTAATTCGATGGTGTAACATTTGAAACTGTGCGATATTAATAAATTAAAGAAAAAATGCCGTAAAAGCTAAATTTATTGGATAGGTGTTGCCATCCTAAATTTGACGTCAGCGTTATTCGCGGATATGTTTTTTCTTTATAATTTAGATTTTAGGAATGTTGACTTTATTATTGCATTGACTTTATTATGTCGATTTTATTAAAAAATAACTCCATTATCAAAAAATAAAATTAATGGAAGCATATTAAAAGAAGCAACAATTAAATGAAGTATATTATTACAAGGTGTTATAATTTGTTAAATTTTTATATATAGTTGTAGTCAATGATACACATTTTATATAAAATATAGTCTATGATGTTAACAGTATTTAATATTTCGAAATAAGTCACATTATATAGTGAGATTTCTTTTTCCATTCATATGAATAAAGAAGTGCTACCATAAAATTAAATAAAACTCTAAGACGTATAAAATCAAGATATATAAAATGTCGACTGTAGGGCATTTTATGCTACTATTTTTTTAGAACCGGGTCACATAAGACCTCATTGTGCGGAATGGTTAAAAAGTATGTCTAATTATGAGGATAAAAACACAGGCTGGATTGTTACTAGTTATAGGAAAGGTATAAATAATAGGGAAAGCGTAGAAACTGATTTACCGATGACTAATTTATGCGTAAATGGTAAGACGGTCAAAGCGGTTAAGCACACAGGAGCGCAAATTGGAGTTTTTGATGCTAGTGACATTCCCTGGAGTGCAAAAAAGGTGGAGAATATCTTTCTTATTCCGGCCCTGGGCAATAAACAAAAGGTGAATTTGGTATCTGCGCCTATTGCATTCATAGAAAGGAATAAAAAGTACATAAAAAGAATGTGGTTGTTGCAGTTGTAAAAAAATTGAATTCTCCTCCGCTCATACCACATGCAGTTTAGTCTGCAGAATCGTCTAGAAGCATGTGAATACTTAAAATTCCCGATGTCATCAGCAACCAATGGGAATAAATGTGATCGTTGAACTGCTCACTGAGAGGTTTTTGGCAAGAGAGAGATCTAGGAGTTCAACTTTTGAAGAGGGCAGAGTTCAGACGTTCATTTTTAGACTATCTCGTGGAACTTAAGTTACGATCGGATGTGGTTGTATGGCGGATATTTTGAAGAGTGTTTATTAAACGTGAGATGTACCATGCATGCTTGTAGTTCATATTTATTACTTCTTTTTGTTCCAATAAAGAACTTACATCGTAACAAACTGTGTTATTTTCGACTTACAGAGTGACAATTATTGAACTATATGAAATAAAACGTAAATTATTTAAAAACTACTAAGTGCACAAACTTTATTCAACATGTAAACGTCACTACAGATATTTGGATTTAGGTTATGACATGTCCGATACGGCTGCCATCATTGGCTATGATGTGGCGCAGACAAATAGCAAAATTCTGCATGACCCGCTGAAGTGTCGGAACATGGATGCTGTCGATGACCACCTGAATGGTGGTTGTCAGCTCAGCAATGGTTTTGGGGTTATTTCTGTACACATTGTCTATAATGTAGACCCACAAAAATGTGTCACATGTTTTCAGATCCGGAGAATATGGCGGTAAAGCTAGTCCCATTCCAGTGGCCTCTTTGTACCCCAGAGCCAGAATGCGGTCCCCAAAGTTATCCTCCAGGATATCAAACACTTTCTTGGTTCGATGGGGTCGAACCGACATTGCCAACACTGTCATCACAAACACTACCAGTTCTCTCAAACTTGCGAATCAAATTCTTGATTGTTATCACACTTGGACCGGTTGTCTTCAGCTTGTACGCGGTCGCAAACTGCCTTTCAGCCACAATCGGGCTATTATTGCTCGCATAGTAGTAGCCTTCACAAGCGATATACGCTCAGGCATGCTGTACCGCGACAGTTTCGCTTGCAAATGGCCGACAGCAACAAGTGCGTGCGCATGCGCATACAAATTCCCATCATGCCCTGTGGCCAACCACGAAGTTTGAACATCCTCACGCAAACCGTTCAGGAGTTATGATGGTTTAGTTTCATATAGTTCAATAATTGTCACCCTGTAACATTTATGTAGCTAGACGAACGTCACCATAATTCGGCCCAAGTTATCACAGCTATATCTGTTCTTGATTTAAAAGTTGAATGTTACTTTAGATGGTGATATTAAGTGATTTTTTTGTAATAATTTTTTTTTCATGCCATTGTAGGTTGCAAATAAAAGTATTCCATTTTGAAGAGCAATTCGAAGACTACACCTTGCATACTACATTTTCCTTGACGAGCTTACTATGCAAAGCGTATAAACAGAAACTATACTTGCTACTCATAAGTATCCATTTTATCATGAAATACTGTATTACATTACGAGGAATATATTGTCGTACGTCATTGAGATGATAAAAAAAATCGCTGTAATTCAGGAAAAACAATGTACTGTACTGCTTGACGCAGTGTTGCAGAATTTTTATTTCAAGATATGTACCATAATTTCGAAATTGTAATCTTCGGTTTATTTAATAACATACATTCCTCGATTTAATAAACAAAATATAGCTATTTATTTCCTTTTTTGTTATAAAATATACCGGATTTCTTTCTTATTTTCACTCGCTTAGAAGATTTTCAATTAAAATACAAATTTCATAATTATATTTTAAATGCCCTATAAAAAAAATCTACAGTATAAATTGAATTTGATTTTGCCCATGTGAAATGCAAAAACAGACAACAAACATTAACTGTTAAACCGTCTCTCGAGGAATTAAAAAAAATTTTCTTTGACCCAATATAAGGTTTGCAACCAATAGCTTCATTGAGTGATGTTCTTCGTTTTATTGAAATATAAAATTCTTATTTTACAAAGTTTAGTGCGTAATTGCTGCTAGTACTGTACTAAAATATACTTATTATACTTTTACGAAACCAACATGATTTTGGCAATAATAGAAGATATGTCTCCTCAATTTTACTTACACCACTTTAAATAACAGTTACATCTGAAACGCTTTTGCAAATTAATATATATATATAAGCATTGCATATATTCTGTTGGTACATAAAACTGTTTCAGTTCTTTTTTAGACGGCGCATACATATTTCCTCATATAATACAAATCATATAATACCCTAATTGATACAAATGTAGCATTATATTGGTATTACGAGGAAATCTCCTTATGTCGATACTTTTTCCTAAGCAATTTCTTTCAATTACGATTCTTAAAACCTTTTGGGGCACGATTTATTAACTTCATACCATAAAAAAGTAGGTAATTTTATCATAATATTATTGTTCTATACTTCGAAATCTCTTTGATATAATTTTTAAAAATATCCATATTATTTTTTCTATGTTTCGTTTTCCGAAGTTTTTCGTAAATATTTTTCATAATGCATAAATGCGTAAATATTTTTCATAACACAAGACAATTTTTTTTGGTCTAAAATGTTAATTTATACAAAGTTAGTATATGAGCCGTGAAGAGTTAAATTTATTTTGTGGAATTTCTTGTTTTCACATGTTTCCATTATTTGACTCTTTTACTTCAATAGATACAAATAATATAGACAGATGTATAAATGTGATGATGCTGGTTCCTTTAACAAAATATTTCTTACAGAATATTCTCACGGAACAGTTGCTATTTTATTGAGCTCAGTTATTCACATCTGATAACACTTTTGGTGATACTCCAAAAATTTAAACGTTATTCTTTTGAAATATTTCAACCATGAAATCAGAATTTTTAAAACATACGTATGGAACTTATTTCGATAAGATAGGGTTAAAATTATCAAATATGTGCCAAAAAGTCATTTATCTCGCTTGAAATATACATTTTATATCATAAAAAGTATTTAACTTTGCACATTTATTACCTTTTAAAAATAAAGAAATAAATGTTGGACTGTGTTATAATATCATTTTGATTTCTTTTAAAACTTTCCCAGTTCTTTATCTAGCTGTAAAGGATAAAAGTAACGCAGAGGTCAGAAATACTGTTAAAATATAAAAACAGTTATTATATATATATTTTTTAATTCTCAAATGTAATATCAGGCTAAACCTTTGAAGATAAAAAAGCAAAAGTATTTAGTAGTTTGTATTTTCTAACTATTGCTTTACTGTAATTACTATTAAAAATACACAGTTCTTGAAAAAAATAGGGGAGTACCTCCTAATAATTCTGCATAAATCATCATATAAAAATGTTATTGGTGCAAATTGTTTAGAAACCACGTCTAATAATTAATAATATACTTACTAAGGGGGTCGTCTACATATAGAAACTGTGCCCAGCTTTAAAATTTTCAATACTAACACATAATTTTAACATCATATTTAGATTTTTCGGTAAAATTGAGCACCGTACCGAAGTTGTGAAGAACTTTTAATGAGAAAGACCACAAGGAGTTCTGTGTGCTCTACGGAGTTGTGGGCCACCTGCGTATCACCCCCATTTTCCAAGGAATTGAAGACATGGTCACTACGACAGTATCCAACGGTGGAATCCTTGCTCTAAAAGGAGCAACTACGCAACACTTGGAGATGTGCCGGGGGACGGCCAGCATCTGCGGGCAGACACATATGAGGGAGTTGGGTCCTAGGTCTTAAGATAGGTTTCTCCTGCCCGTACTTGCTGTACCAAAGTTCTTGGGATATGAAAATCTACAGAGATAATCACTAGCACCTTTCGCAGTGGAATCAGATTCTTTGGTAAATTGTATCTTCGGATACTATTTACCTGGATATAATTCGGATACTATTTTACAATTTTGAACTGGAATTCATTCGGTCATGTAGTTAAAAACTATATACAGGTTTAAAGCTTGGAACTCTTATTAGGGAATTCATTTTTAATCGTTGAAAAAAAGACTGCAATGCAGATAGTTTTATTAGCATAACTCAAAACTACAAGGCGGAATGAACCGTAATTTTGGATTCGCATAGTTGAAGTTTCTAGAAACAAATTGCTGTTAAAAAATCATGTTTGTTTTAAAACAAAAGTGTATTTCTAGAAGCTTTAAATACAGCTCATTCCGGCAAGTAGTTTTTGTATTATTCATAAAAAACTACCTCCCATTGCAATATTATTTATTTTTATAAAAAGTAAGTTTTTAAATATTAACTAAGAAGATGCATGTTTCATAATACGAAAAAGCTTCATAAAATTAAAGGAGAGAATTATTAAAATCAAGAAATATAAAATCAACAACAACACAAAATTCCTTTCTTAAAATAGCGCCTTTTGTAATGCAATGAGTCATTGCTTCGACTACTTTTAAAAGGTCACCTTTGAGACCAATCATTAAAGTTATTTGAGTGAATCCTACCCAGATAAAATAACGACAGGATCTGTATTGAATATTTATACAGTGAGCTATCGTTTGGGTAAAACAGCTCTAAAATCTCTAATAATAAGGACAGAAATTTGCCTGTGTGTGTGTGTGCATGTTGTGTCCTGAAGAGTTGCGCGCATCTCTATAAGTTATTGCAGGTACCTGGGTACTTTTCAGTTAGCCGGGCGCCAGTGATATATGTACAAGTACATTATGTATATATATACATACATACATATATATATATATATATATATATATATATATATATATATATATATATATATATATATATATATATATATATATATATATATATGTATGTATATATACTATATATATGTACATGTGTACATATATACATTATATCACTGGCGTCCGGCTAACCGAAAAGTACCGGTACCTGTATGCCTGAAGTTGTGCAACTTGGATGGATTTTCGTTTAAAAATATAGAATTATACAAATTCGAGGATGTACGTTGCGAAAGGCAGTGAAACCAAAAAATGTTTGGAGAAATTTTCGTTTATAAATAAAAATACGTTAAAAAATAATTTTATGTATATTTAATGTTATTATCAAGGGCTCGGGCAACGCCACACAATGGAATATCTAACGCAAAATCATGGCCAAAATTAATTTTCATGTGTTTTAAAGTTAAAAGCATTGTTGTTGACATTCTATTAGTAAATACACTTAATTAATGTTATATATGCATAAATGCATGTATTCATTTAAATATATATATATATAATACAATGTTTAATCAATTGTTTATTGTTTATAAGAAGAAATCAATTGTCGATAGATATATTTGTTTTATTTACAAGTAATTTTTAATTAAATGTGGTTAATTTTACTATACATAGATTTCAATTATTTATGAAAATCAATGCATATAATATGTATATTATTTGCATTTAGTATTTACCAAAGTTGAGTCTTTATAGTATAGAGATGCTGGTTTTTGAGAGTGTATAATAGGTTTGCAGTCCTACCAAAAGTCATTGATATCTAAAAAGGGCAGCAATATGCGGAACATTTAAAAAACAAAATTGTCTTCAAAACTATAACCAATACGATTATAATTCAAAAATGGTCCGACAAACCGCGACACAGCTTTAAAAAGCTTTGAATATATTAGGTAATATATTTCAATAAATATATTTCAATAAATTAGATTTAAAAAGGTTTAATATTAATCCATTTTTAATTTAAATAATTTTTTATTAAATGAAAATGAAAATTATTTAAATGCACATGTCAAAGTATACATTTAAACACAATAACAAAGCTGAAACATAACAAAAAAGCACGTCTTCTCACAAAGGAACTTTCACTTCAACTGCGGCTAGGAGCCGCCGGAGACTTATACTCCTGAAACAGACAGATTGACACACCAGTTAGTCAGCTATTATAAAATATGTTTTACAATTGTTGAGCAAATTTTAATTTCTGCATTTTTTGCCATGATTTTGCATCATATACTCCACTGTGCGCCGGTCTGATCAGCCAGTAATAAAGTAATAAATATAATGATACACAGTGCTAGAAAGGAAAATGTATATATATATATATATATATATATATATATATATATATATATATATATATATATATATATATATATATATATATATATATATATATAATTATAATATCTATGAATTTCAAAAAACATATCAAGTTCTATTATCATTCTACTTAAATCTCCAAAGAGATAATTAATGATATTGTGTATACAGAATACCACATAGCTAATAATTAACATATGCAAACATAATATTACCATAGTTTGTGCTTCAATGGTAATTGGCCAAATTTTACTCATACCAAAAGAATATTGAAAAAAGAAAAAAGAAATAGAGAGAAAGGGAAAAAAAATTATAAATTGGAGTTGCAATTAAGTGAACACAAATGGATTAATAAATCAAATATGAACCATATACAATGGAAAATTGGATCACATGAGAATTAAATATGAATTGGATATGAATAAACACATGCACATGTACTCATCAGCCTGGATGCACCCACATGTGTTTTAAATAATATATATATACCAGAGGGCCCGTGCGAGGATTTCGCACTGAAATATAATATTATTTAGGTATACTTCTCTGTTATCCCGTCGACAACTTTTCATAACAAAAAACTATCGCCAAACTGTAAGATTAAACGCCAAAAATGCAGTCCCATTTACTTGATGTCAGAAGCATTATACGTGTTTGTTATGTCATCAAGTGGTTTTTAATTCGACATTTGCCTGTAAGTTTCATTATGTTTTACTGATTTATTAGTTATTTCATTCATTAAAATAAGAATTGTGTCCTTAAATTCTTATATTTTATTTATTTCTTTATTTTGATATTCCAATGGCAACGGTCTCCCGTTTAGTTGGCGATAATTTTTTATTATGAAAAATGGTCGACGGGATAATAGAGAAGTACCATTTTTTATCAATACATAATATTTATTAGATGCAGGTTTAAACTTCTAAAGAAAAAGTAAGAATAAAAATATCTGGAAACAACATTTAGTTTTTAGTCGAGCAAGAATATCATGTAATTGATTCCATCAAAGTTAGAGTAAAAACTGATCCAAGATTGCAAAAGGCACGGTAGAGAAAAAAAAAATTAACAATCTTATTTTGACTGCATTAGAGGATGACGTCATCCGCTTCGGGAAAAACACGGGACATAGAAATATAAATCTAAACATTTCAATTTCAATTTCGCTTTTTAATCATAGATATAATATAAACCCGTGCGGTGTTTTTTATAATAATTGCTGAGCATCATATAATGTGGTATTTTATTTTTTTGGCAACAATAATTTGAGGAAAACTTTTCATTTATTTTAAGAAAACAATGCCGATTTAATTTTCAATTTTCAGCAAATTTTAATCAAAAACATGTTTTAACGAACGTTAAGTGTGCTATATGTCAGAAGCCTGTTCAAAATTCTTTCATATGGTATCTCAATCGTCGTTCTGCGTTTCGTATTTTCTGAGAAAAAGGGATGTTGACATGAGAAATAATATATAAAGATATATATATATTATTAGGTTTACATATGGACCGGAAGGATCGAGAACGTTCGAGAATGTTCAAGGACCTTTCTGTGGGGGTGTGGGAGATATGACGATTGAAAGTGGTCGACATAGGGCATTTTCATATTACGACCAAAGTGTTCTAAAGATAAAATAAGAAAAAGAAATGTCTTTTAATGCACGTCTTCTATATAAAATACAGAAAAACTGTACAGATGTACCAAAAAAAAAAAAAACAGCAAAACGGGTATTCCTTAGTTAGTATTAACATAAAATTCGTATAGCATTTTCCAATTTATTATAATATTTTTAATTTAAACATTTAAAGTATGTTGTCATTAAATAGTTAGTACTGGAATTTCAATTAAAATAACATTTCTTCGTTAGCGTAGCAGGTCCTTAGGAATTTAGAGATCTTCATTTAATTACACAAAGTTCCAGAAATCAGTTAGTTAAAAAGTATTGAATTAAATTCTTAACCTAAGGAACAGTAGTTTTATTTCCTTCGAAGAAGACTTAAGACTTTCTATAAAATACTTTAATTTGGATTTGAAGAGGAAATTAAGAATAAAATTTTAATATCCATGTCTCTATTTCAGCGTTCTCAATATAGAAGACGGTTTAAAGATGTATTACAACGATATTTTCTGCCTGTTTTGTAAATGATTGACATTCTTACATCGTGCGTAATTTCAATAGATTTATATAATAAATAAATAATTAAAAAAGTTTTACTTATAATGATTTCGTCTGTTTTTATGCCTGACCTATTCTTAATATTTTAATATAAGCTATTGATATTAAACTGTCAATATGTAAATCTGAATTAAAGTTCACTTTGTTTTCAGTGTTCATCGTGTATAACTCTCGATATAAAAAAAAACCTTTTTTATTTATTTGAGTTAATTTAAGCAATCTTAAAGATAGCATAGCTGCGAAATGATAAACTAAAAAACTTATAAAGCAACAAGGTGTCTGTGAGTAACGCTGACGTCATATGGACGGTGGAAATGACCTAATAATTCAAATAAAAATATATAGAAAAATCTATTTCTACATCCCCCGTTAAACCTGCATTATGGGTTAGGTATGTCGATGACATACTGATCATATAGAATCACGGTATCTCTACATTAAATGATTTTCTGGCGCATGCCAACAGTATAGATAAAAATATACAATTTACTTGCGAAATTGAAGAAAATAGTTCATTACCATTTTTAGATATAGAGCTTATTAAAAATATTTAAACACGTAGCATTGATAGGAAAATTTATAGAAAACCTTGCAGATCCAATAACACAATATCATACAAGAGTAATGTTCCGTTTAATTACAAAGCAGCAGCATATCGGTTTTATATCAAAAGGGCATTTGAGGTTAGTTCAGAAGGTTATTTAAATGATGAGTTGAACAAAATTAAAGTGATTGCATATGAAAATGGTTTTTCAAACAAATTTATTAATAAGTTAATTTATGAGTACAGAAATAAACAAGCTACAATAGTTAAAAAAGATATGCAATCTTCAAAATTCTACAGTATTGATTATATCCCGCATCTGTTTGAGCGGATTAAATACGCTTTAAAGAAATATAATGTAACTCTTATCGCTAAGCCGCCAACAAAGCTAAAATATCTGGTACATAGAATGATTGACCCTATTGAAAACCGAGATAAATCTGGCATATATATTATTCCTTTTAAGGTTAATGGCAGTTCTAAAATATATTCATATATAGGAATGACAACTCGCAAATTAAAGGAAAGGATTAAGGAACATACAGCTGACATGAATAAAGGAAAATTATCCACTGCTTTATCCAGATTAAATCAAGCTAAATACATTGATGTATTTTTCAGTAAAGCTAAAATAATTTCACGAAGTTCACAGTATAATAGTTGCATAATCAGAGAGTCCCTAAAAATTTTGAAAAGAGGTGACAATACATGTAATGATGTATTATCTTATCAGATCCCTCGTATTTGGTATAATGTACTAGGTATAACTGGGGTTTTCGGTTTCTGCTGAACCCCCCCTCCCCCCAGCTTGTAATGGTTTCATCCCGACTTGCGTCGCTCCCTTCGTTTCATAGCTGTTTGGTTTCGCCAAATGGTTTCGCCCATTCCCAGCCTGTCCAAAAGCGCGCCATTCAGAGCCGCGTCTTCTCGACTGCTGGCGTTTCATCTGAAGAAGGCTAATGTTTAGCCGAAAGCTCATGTATCTTAACATCTAATAGTTTTAGTTTTAAAACTGTGATTTGGTTTATTGCACCTCGGTAGTAACGAAATTTATCAATGTGTTTACATTGTGTTTATCTAATAATTCAATTTTGCTTTTATCGAAAATTTATAAATTTCTACACATTGCAAGATTTAAATTTTTGCACCGTCGAATAGGGAAAAAGTACTTTCAAATGTAATTTGTCCGAGAACTATCTCAATGTACTAATTTGTTATGATTTTTAAATGAATTTTAAAGCATGAATTTTATTAAATATGCCTCTATTGCGTGCATCCTAATTTCGAAAGATTAACCCGTTTCAACATAAAGCAATATAAATAGTTCAGTCTTTGTTTCTGACTAACATTCCATAACAAAACTGAAACTTCATTAATAAATAAAGAAATAAATGATAAAATTATAATAGACAAAACACAAATTTAATATATACGTAATCATTTAAGCAATCTTAAAGATAGCACAGCTGCGAAATGATAAACTGAAAAACTTATAAAGCAACAAGATGTCTGTAACGCTGACGTCATATGGACGGTGGAAATGACCTAATAATTCAATTTTGCTTTTATCCAAAATTTATAAATTTCTACACATTGCAAGATTTAAATTTTTGCACCGTCGAATAGGGAAAAAGTACTTTTAAATGTAATTTTTCCGAGAACTATCTCAATTTACTAATTTGTTATGATTTTTAAATGAATTTTAAAGCATGAATTTTATTAAATATGCCTCTATTGCGTGCATCCTAATTTCGAAAGATTAACCCGTTTCAACATAAAGCAATATAAATAGTTCAGTCTTTGTTTCTGACTAACATTCCATAACAAAATTGAAACTTCATTAATAAATAAAGAAATAAATGATAAATTTATAATAAACAAAACACAAATTTAATGTATACGTAATCAAAGTACGCGCTTAAGAGCTGATATAATCAGAATAAAAAAAAAAGCTTCTGTAAATAGCGAAATCTTTGAGGTTTTCTTCAGCTATTAACCAGTGGCATGCAACTAATACAAATTTATTGATTTTAATAAACTTTAAAACTTTACTTAAATACATAATTGATATTTTTCATGTAAAAACGCTTTTTTGTATTGTTTGTGAGCTGTCTCAAAATATACATTAAATCTAAAAATTGCATTAGAATTTTAAATTAAAAATGCTTTTCATTTATGTTGTACGTTCTATGACCCGGGAAGTCCGGGTTGGATCCCCTAGTTTTGAAAAAAGCTCATACAGTTCAGTACAGTTTTTAGACTAACGAATTTCGTTAATGTCCTGTACCATAACAGGGAGTAAAAGTAAAAAATGCCTAAAAGAACTTAAAAAATCAGATCAAGAGTAAGTTTATTTTAAATTCAAATTTCCGTCAGAAACATTTTCAGTCTTTTTGGAACTTTAAACATGCTACTTTTAACTCTCAAACATAGGATAGTTTCTCCTTAGTTTCACTTAGGAATAGTTTCTAGAAATGCTTTTCTGAAAATACACATGGATTGACTTATACATGGCCAAGTGGTTATGTGCCAAAAGCACACACCAGTGGCATGCAAGCGGTATGAGTTAATTACACCGGATGGCAGTAGGACGTTTTAGGCAAATTAGAGGCATTAGAGGCAGCCAACATAATGATGGAAAATGTGCACAGGCAAATTCTGTTGACAGCTTTCACTAGCTCATAATAGAACGTTAGTAGGTAAACAATGGGTTAATTAGGCTTTCAATTTATAGCGATCTCTGCTAGGTTTTCTAAAAAGGAATTTCGAATCCTGCTGGAAGAATTTATAGATTTGTTTTAAATTGTGGCAGTTTTTATTTAACATCGCCAGTCACTGTTATTCATACTGCTTTTCATATTATTAATTTAGATATTTTCTCTGGAGAATAAATATAATAAATCGGTTAAGTGTGAGTATAACTTGCGCTCATTAAATTTATTAATTACTATTTATTAATTAATAAACTTCTACCACCCATAATTGTTTTATAATTTTACTTTCAGTAGATTCGGAATAGGAGAGTGAGTACATCTTTTTCAAATATACTTTCGACAATATCTCTGAAAATATAATACTTAAAATTAAAACAAACACCTTTTTGAGTTCGATGTTACGAGATCTCGCGAACGATACTCTACACGATATACAGCGTGTCCACGTATAACCTGACCGACCTTTATTTTCGCAACCGTTGGTCCTAGATGCATACTTCCAATTACAAAAATGGTTTAAATAAGGTAAAGAATTACTTTTAATGCGATTTGGGTCAAGAAGAACATTTATTAAAAAAATACGAAAGTTAAATTTTTATACGGTCCCCCGGTCCTATAAGTGATATTTAGTAAAAATTTACTGTGACACTAACAAGTACGACAAAGAAAGTCCCATTCATCTAACATTAAAATTGACCGAGTTATGAAACTTTGAAATGCATGACTTATACCACTTTTTTGCATCTAAAAAGAGATGATTTCGGCCATGCTTTCAGGGGTCGTATATAAAGTACTTAAACTTATTTCAAGGTATCTGCGCTTTGAAAGAAATCGTTCCGAAAGAAACTATTACGATTGAGTTAATTTTTATTAGTTAAGTTTCAGATTAATTAAAATAATTGTATTTTAACATATGTTTTATTTTGAAAGTATTTGAGGCTATGATTTCTTTTAACAAAAATTATGTTATTTTCATAAGGTTTTATTTAACTTGCAACGGTCGTCTTTCCAGTTTAAAATTTGTACTCGAAGTTTAACTCACTTTCAAATGTCCGATCAAAGTTAAATTTTACATACTGACTTAAATCCGATGACAATGTAATATTATTATGATTTTCGACGCTTACTATCTTATACATACTTATATTAGAGGATAACACAAAAAAAAATTCGGATAGATTATCGTCAACAAGTTTAAGAAAGAGTTTTAGATTAGATAATATAAACCTACGATGGTTGTGTTTTTTAACTTTTATAATTACGTTTTATGTATTTTTTAACGCTGAATACAAAAATTGCCTTCACTTTTAATCATCATGTCAGGATTTTTCGCAAATCGTAAATTTCAAGGTTAAATAGCGAAAAATCTGTTACTATAAAATAGATCTAAGACTTTTTTATTCAGTTTAATTTTATTTAATTCAATAATTTATTTAATTTTTCGACTTATACTAGGTTTCTTACAGCTAAACAGCTCAGAGGTCCGATGAGGTTGGAAGGGGAGGAGGGTCAATTTTAACTTTGAAATTTGCGATTTGAGAAAATTCCTGACGTGATGGTTTAAAATGAAGGTCATTTTCGGATTCAGCGCTAAAAAATACATAAGAATCAATTTTCAAAAGCTAAAAAACAAGCCACAACCCAAAATTTGAAAGACAGTGCAATCTAACAGCATTTTATAATCTGTATCATTTTGTAAACAATTGAGGCTGTTGTTTTAAATACTTTTATTTAACAAAAATTCAGTTATTTTTATCCTCTTATATGTTCAGTAGAAATTGTATATTTTGCATTAATATGTCAGAATGATTATAGATTTCACTTTCATATTAGATTGCAATGTTAATTTTGCTCTCAACTATTTTTTTTTTTTGATATATCTGAAAATTATTTCTATTTCTACTACATTTGTGAATGACCCCTATTTCGCAGCAAAAAATATACTCCAACTTTAAACAGCTATTACTCGGTGAGTTTTAATGTTAGATGAATGGGACTTTTTTTGTTTTACTTGTTAGTGTCACAGTAAATTTTTACTAAATATCACTTATAGGACCGGGGGGCCGTATAAAAATTTAAGTTTCGTAATTTTTTAATAAATGTTTTTCTTGACCAAAATCGCTTTAAACATAATTCTATACTTTATTTAAACCATTTTTGTAATTGGAAGTATGCATCTAGGACCAACGGTTGCGAAAATAAAGGTCGGTCAGGTTATACGTGGACACGCTGTATATATATATATATATATATATATATATATATTAAAGTAACTTAATTAATATCTTGGCTAATTACTGACAATTTTTTTCGAAAATCATTATCAAATATCCTTGGACGATTCTTCGTTGATAGATATCTCGAGCACCCGCCAACTGCCCCGCTGACTAGCCGAAATGCAAAGTTGTGTGTAACGGAAAAATGCGTTTTCTTCAAAAACTAAGTTCCCTAGAAAAATCACTATAGTTTTCTTGGAAGGTTTAAATAAACTCCTACTACCACTAATTTTTTCATAATTTTAGTTTGAGTAGATTCGGAAATAGAGGGGGGGGGGGGACATATTTTTGAAGTGCATTTTTGACGATATACCTGAAAATACAATTCCTAAAGTAAAAACAAATATATTTTTGAGTTTGGAATTACAAGATCTTTCGCACGATATAAAAAAAGAAAACTTTTTCTTGAAGTAAATTAATTAGCCCCCTAAATGTTTCCTATATATATATTTGTTAACGGCTAATAATTTGTGGGTAAAAAGGCCTTATAGCTTTACCAAGTTTGAACTTTCCATGTTCCATAGTTTACAAGAAAAAGGGCTGACCGACGGACAGACAGACACAGGAGTGATTTTATAATGGTTCCGTTTTTATTTTTTAAGCAGGGATCTAAAAATTGTTCTATTTTATTTCTTTTAAATTAAACAATAAATAAATGTCCACAGCATTTATCATTAATATTGAATTTATATCGTAGAATATGAACATGCATTTAAACTATGATAATTTTTTAAAATTCGAAGTGATTATATTAAAATTTTAGAAAAAATAAAACCCATAAAAGATTAAATGAGTAATATTTATATTCACTATTCTGCATTATCTAGAATTATTTTCATAGCAAACAATAATACGGTAATACATTCAAACTGTGATATATTTTTGAAATTAGAAATTATATTTATAATAGCACTATGTGTATGACACTTCCGGAGAGAACTCATCCGGATTCCGATAATCTTTATTTAAAATCAACCCTTTTATTTTAATTTTCAGAGATTTAATTTTTTCAATAAAGTTGCATAAAATTGACCTTTTTAGAAAGATTGTGAAAAAAAAAATCTTGAGTGATGAGCTACATCAAAATTTGCATGTTTTTAGATATATCTTGAGTTGAAAATCGTTTCATGCAGCCCTCATCGATAGCGATAGTAAACAATATGTGAATCATTCCTTTGAAATTCATTAAAATATAGACCATGGATGTAATAATTGAACGAACTCCATGGAACTTTCTGTTAAAACGCCAATTTAAAGCAAGTGAAAGCAAAGGTGTTGAAATGTAGCGCAATCTGTTACCGGTAAATTGTAATCATAACGAAGCGACGTTATCGATGTTAAATATTTTATTACATTTCTCTGCACATAGACATTTAAAAGATTTATAACCTCCAATTTTTTATAAATAAAAAAAAAAGAATGGTTAAAAAAATGGGCTGTTTTAATAACTATTTTACCCCCACATGATCTTATTAGTCAGATAAGATAAAATTTATTATTACTTCATAATTCTTGCCATCCGTTGAGTAAAGTATAATCGTAATATACCGCAGCTACGTTATCGATATTAATTTTTTTTTCACTCCTCTGTACACAGTCATTTAAAAAATCTATAACCTTAAATTTCTTATAAACAAAAAAAGAATTCTTGAAAAAAAAAGGTTTTTTAATAACTATTTTACTCCATCTAAAGTGAATTTGTTGCCACATGGTGCCCTCTGTTGCCAGTAAAGTGTAATCATAATATACCGCAGCTATGCTATCGAAATTAAATATTTTTTACATTCTTCTACGCACAGGCATTTAAAAAATCCACAACCTTCAATTTCTTATAATTAGGAAAAGAAGGCTTGAAAGAATGGGCTGTTTTTATAACTATTTTACCCCACATGATCCTATTAATCAGATAAGATTAAATTTATTACTTCATAAATCTTTTTATAATGCAATCCTATATCATTCTTTTAAAAATTCAAACACATCATTCTGACGGGTTATCTTCTAGTAATCAGAATAAAAATCTAATGAAAAAGGTGATATCTATAACATAATGAGTGAATGTTATTTCGGCCAGTATTTTATTGATTAAATAAAGTTCTTTTCATTTGAATTATCTTATTACACTAAGAAAGCAAGTTTCAACGTATATGTGCAAACTTTTGGAACCCACCTTCATCATCTTTGACATAAATATTTCATTATCCTTAGAAATCGTTTTGTTTGTACATGTTGGTAATATTTTGGCATTTTTAAAGAAAAGATCTTGTAGTTTCGACGGTCTGTCTAAAAGCATGAATTAATTATAAAGTATGCATGCTACCAACTGTTTTTTGCCATATGTTTTGGTAAATTCCGTAATATGTTTCAAAAATTAAAATTTTTGAGGAATAGGATTTTGATCTAAAAATACCTGTGAAACAAAATATAATTTTATACCTGTCAAAAACACAATGCGACATAAATATAAAATGTCAAATACATTTTAGAAAAGCATAAAACTCTTGTCACTTTTCTCTTCTTTCAAATATAAAAGTGTCTTAAAAAATAAATAGAATATGAACATCACACATCAACATAATTTGATAAATACAAATACATATTTTCATACAGATATACAGTACGGCATATCAAGATATGCAGTAACCATTATCTTTATCGTATAAGCATTTTTTAAAAATCTTTTAAGTAAGTAGTTGGAATTTTATCAGTTATTAATCCTGTCCGTGCTTTGCTCGTGAAAAAAGGAATATATCTAACTACTAGGGGGCCTACCCCCTGCGAGCTACGCTCGCCAACCCCCGCTCAGACTTCGAGGCCTCTAAAAACATGACAGCGTGCTTTATTTTTAAAATATTGGTAAATCAGTAATTGGGTTGCCATGCTTTTAACATTTTAATGGGACATTTTTCGATTATCATGGCCTCATACACAGCTGTTGCGACGACTGTTTTCGGGATTGATAAGTAAAATCAATTACAACTTGAAAACCAGCTTGTATAAAATGGTTAGGTTTAAATTGTGACTACCTCTCGGACTTTTATAACAACAATCTCTATTCTATTCTTCCTTTGCGTTTAAGGATGAGAAAAATTCCATTTGCTTGTGAATAACATTAAGAACCACGGTATTGAAAAGTACTATGTTATAGACATTTTCAGTAACAGGTTTTAATTTTCTCTCTATTTTAGAGCACCATCATGCATATTTTCATGTTATTTTAAATATGTAAATTATTTTTTTAAATTAATATGTATATACGAATTTTCTAATAATTATTTATCATGCAAAATTAATTAAATATTTTGTGCATGCATGCCTTCATTTATTCGGCATCAATTGATGAGATATTTAAACAAATTTGCTATCCGCGGTAATTTTACACCATGTTCTGTCACTTGAATATTGTCCATAAGAAAATCGGGTACTTTTCCATTATAGGATCCTTTGCTTTTAGGTTTGGCGTAATTCGAGCTTCAAAAAGGGATAGATTCGTTAATATACATAGATTTGTTGCCAAAAGTTATGAAAATAAACCCAATGAACTTTTGGTGCTTGTCTATTATAGGGGTCTTGACGCTTTTTTAAAAAGCTTGGCGGAAAAAACCAAGCAGGATATTTTATTCTTCCGTTCAGTTGGGCAATTATTATTTTATATATTAGTTTCAAATATCCGAATTAATGATTTTATAATTTCGTTTAGTTAAATTTTACAAAAAAATAACAAAATGATATCAATAAATAATAATTACTATTAATTCCTTTTCCTCCCTTTCTTTTGCGTTTACCTAAATGACGTCATTTGGACGAATTTATTCAAAATATTTTCAGTTTATAAATTAAATTAAATGCTGACAGACGATTGAATCCTGACGATAGAAATGTGATTTTTTTTTCACATTTTCCTGAAAAACATAATTTAATCACAATCTTATCTTCATTATCGATTGAAATAAAAGATAAATTCAATTTCAAATTGAAAATGACGAATAAAAAGAAATCAATAATCCCTATCGGGATCCTTTTCAATTTTTTTCCCTTTTTTGGCACAAAAAAACTGAGTAATTAGTTGCCATCATTACAGAAATGTCATTAAAATTAGAAAAAAATTAATATCTCGAAAACTAATTCCAATTTTAAAATTCTATTACCAGTTTTGACATCAGCGGATTTTTATGAACAATTGGTATTAATTTCACCATCAAGCGTTTAATATTTTATTAAAAATAGCCTTGAAACATAATCAGTCGTTTAATCAGTCGTTTCATAAAATCGTTTCATAAATTCGTTTCATAAAATCGTTTCACAAATTCGTTTCATTAGGATTTTATATATATAGGGTAGATATAATATCTAAACATTATCTGAATAAAATATTCTTTTTGATAATTTGATCTTAGTTTATTTTCTTTGTAGTAATTAAAGGTATTCAATGCTGTAAATTCTAATTAAAAATTAATTCGAATTTTATAATCAAAATTGTGTTGTTTAACACATGACCATCATATTATTACGTATACAAATGTAACATAAAAGAATGAATATTATCTCTTTTCTTATCATGATATAAAATTTTAATGGTAATTATTGCACACTAAGGCAAAACCTAATATTGCAATAGAGAAATTGTAGTGTATGCATAAATTGTATTAATGTCAATGTTTTTTTTCTAAACATTAGCACATAAGTATACACATTATTATATTTTTAGGACAGTGATTCTCAACTTAGGCCTACGCGTCATTTTGCATTGTCAGAATTAATATATTGGAATAATTCAGTTTACTAGTTTTTCTAACGTAATATGTCACATCGAAAAAGCAGAGCACAAAGAAAGTACAGTATCCTCTTAATTTCCACTACGGTCCTCTTTTCGTATTGTCTCTGTGGTCGAGGACCCCCAGGATTTATGACTGAAATTACTAAAATTCTTTATAATGTTGCAGAAAGGGTATATAAACTAACAAAGATATATGAATTAATTATAGTAAAACCTGCCAAGACAGAATAGGTAGAGACCGATGGAAACTGCTGTTTCAGAGCGGGTTCATTATTAGCAGGTCTAATTATGTGGTATTTCTTTTGTTGAGACCGTAAAATATTTCCCTTTACGGCAGGTTTCCATCTTATACAGGTTCCGTTTTCACAGATTTTATTGTATTTTATATTTTTTAAGTGTATTTGTAGTTTTTCTTTTCATTTTACTTGCAAGATTATTCTTATATTCTAAAAATGTGAAGAATTTTACATTGAAAGCCGGACTTTCGCCGACGCCTGAAGACGCTCCGAGGACCACGGACCACAGTTTAAAAAAATGTGCTATAACGTGATAACTGTACCAGCAGATAGTGCAAACGCTTAGACACTGACTAATACTGTTTTCATAGAGATGCCGTTTTTACATTCGGATCACAGTGAATGGTTGGTCGAGGATGGTGTGTGCAGTTGTCGAACAAAAGTCGACTGTTCGTTTCAAGATTTGTTCTCCCTGATTCAAAAGCACGACACGATATTTATTACACGGCATTAGTGTTTCACCGTGTATGACCTCAATCTTCTTACGAATATAAGGATACTTCATTTGCTTTGCACTGTTATTTTTCCTTTCACGTTCAACATTTGATCTCGCTGCTTCAAAAGCACGAGGCTAATTCCATGAGTGGGTGTAACGTCGTGGTTGACTACCAGTATTATAGTAAAGGTAATTTTGACTTATTCAGTTCAATATATCGACAATTAAATACAGTGAAGAATTTTTAAATTAAACACCCGCGGCCAAGAACGGTAAACTTTTGCGGCTATGTGACTTACAGTACATTCACGCATGGCATCAGCCACAACTAATATTTGTTACATGCCCATGAGTGTTTCACCGTATAGACCTCAATCTTTCAATGAATGGTGACAAATTCCATTTTACTTCCAAATGAAAACGAACAACTCCCAGGACCTTTTGTCTTGATAACTCATTCAGAATTTTCGCCAAAATAATAATAATAATAATAATAATAATAATAATAATAATAATAATAAACATTACACGAAAACTGCTTTTATCTCGTGTCTACTGCTTTGTGTACTACCTATTAGTACAAGAAATAATAAGAGTATACTTCATTCGCTTTGCACTGTTTTTTTTCCTATCGTGTATTACATTAAGGAATCATATTTTTACTTTCTTCTATCTATAATACAAAAAAGCATTACAATCCGAATTTTTTTCTATTTCCGGTTTTCGACGGATTTACACGTTTTAGGTGTCATAGATACCGAAAGAGAGTTTTTGCAACTGTCTGTACGTGTGTATATCTGTGTGTGTCCTCTTTGTGTCATCGATAAGTGCATGAAGTTAAGCTTAGGTTTGAACCATTTGAAATTTCATATATATGTTTTTGGTTATGACCAGAAGGTGCCTAGATAAATTTAAGGATATTCCGTTGGAAAGGGGGGCGGCTGTGACAGCGATTTTTGTGTCATTTTCATTATTGTATCATCGAAAAGTGTATGAAATTAGGCATAGAATTAAACCAAATCTCATTTAAATATTTTTACTATGGCCAGCAGGTCCCGGTAAAATTTGGAGATATTCCACCAGAAAAGGGGCGATGTGATAGAAATTTTTGTTCCATTTTCACTATTGTATAATATGCAAGTGTATGAAATTATGCATAGAATTGAACGAAATTTCATATAGGGTAGGCCGGGGGTAATTTGGTGCTGGGGTAATTTGGTGCCTCATTTTCAATTTTTATTATCATGATATTATTGAATGGTATGAATATTATTTTTTTTTTTTTACAAGTACTTACACATCTGTACTGTGTATTAAATATATCCATATTATGAAAGTAGCACATTTTCTGGAAGAAAAAAATATTTTTCGGAATCTATCAAAAACTGTGCAAAATGACCACCTTCGAAAATTTCAAAATCTCTTTACTTACAAGAAGCTACATAAAAAGCGAGATGATGTATGCATGAAAAAAAATTGTACTGGCATGATGCAAAAATTTAACTGAATTTTGTAATAAAAATTAAAAGGTTTTTAGAGAAGTTATATTGAAAAACGTCTAGCGCCGTTGCTAAAGCTTGCTTACTTAATTAAATTTCATTTATCAGAAAATTAAAAGTATTTTTCTAAAATTGGAATTTAAAGCTAGGCTTAAGTTTTAATTAAAGCAAGGTGCCTTTTTTGATGAAACATTCATGCTGCTTCCATTTATTTTTTCAAAATAGAATGTTTTGAGGTAAAAATTTTTTTACACGTTAGTGAGTTTTATGGATGGGATTAATACCATTTTTTCTTTGAAGTAAATTGAAATTTAAATCTTCCAACACGTTAAAATTTCATTTCGAAATTTTTATTAACCACCTACTTTTTCTGATGTGCAAACATATTTCTTAAATTCACATTTAAGTTATATTTTTTAAAGCCAAATCCTTTGTTTTTTATTGCGTTAAAATTGATTATCTCTTTCATTTATGTAACAAATGATACGTTCATTAAACAGGAACCATGTTTCTTGAGTACAATATTTAAGAAAAATCATATTTTAAAAATAATAGTACTTTTATTAAGATGCTAATATCATGAACATTTCTTAATATTTATGACAATAAATATTACTTTTATAAATTAAAATAATAAAATTAATTATGTTAAAAAATTAATCATTGTTAAAACATAGTGAGAAAATCACGGTATCTTCCTAATCACCCTCATCATCTAAAACATATTATGTTTCTTTGCGAAATTTCATGCATTTCATTTTATTTTTAATAGTACTTTGCATTATCTATTTCAAAAATAAAAATAAATATTTTAGAAATTTATAATAAATATTAATTGAAAATTACAGTCGAGGAATGTGAACAAGCATTAAACAACCTACGAAATTAAATAAAGAGGTAAACTGGAAAAATAAACTAGAAATTTATCAAAATATTTTATGGTAAGTGAAGTTTTCGCTTGTTTGAAACGAGAAACTATTCATGCGACTGGTGAAACAGGAAAAGATAACTACAATCGATACATTGATTGTTCACATATAAACAATTTCTGGGAAACAATTTAGTTTACTGGAAAGAGAGAAAAAAATAGAATTTAAAAACAAGTTAATATTACTTTACCACGCTTCAAAGTTTTACGCGTGTTGATTTTTCATTCGAAAGATAAGAGAGTGTGTCAGTTACAACGATTTTACTTATAATCAATAACAGAAATGACGATAATCCGAAAATATACCTTTCAATTAAACTTTTACTGATTAAATTATCATCCAAGTGTATTTTAAATTATAATTTTCATTTTATTTTAATTTTTTGCATATTTTTGCTTTTAACGCTTTTTAAAAATATCAGTCATTAAAATTAGGAGAATAAAGCTGTGTATGATTTTTGCGATATCTGTAACGAAGACATTGACTACTTCTGTATTTCTGCACTGGATTATATAATGTAATATATATGTATAATGTGATGAAACAGATGAAATAATTCGGAAATTACTAAAAAACTTTGAATTTATTTTGAACCAATATACGATCTAAGTTGTAATTTTTTTTATTTAAATAAAATTTATGTTTATACCTGTATGCTAAGATTCAGTTGAAAGTAATTTATATGTAACTTTTTTCTCACTCACTGCAAATTTATATAGGCCAGTGTTTCCAAATGGAATCTTGCGAATTAAACGAATTATATAAAATGCATGTTTTACGTTATTTTAATGTACAATGAATTGTTTTAAGTACCAGAAAATGGGGTTACAAACAAACAAATAAAGACAATTTAAATCAGTTCTGAATCCACTATGTTGAAAGTATTGACATAATTTAGCCACACTCTGTGAATCACGTCAACACTCTGAACACAATAGACCCAGTAACGATTTAAACCTTTTTTGTGGATCGAAGTTTGAATTCGAATTTGTAAACACAAAATTTAATTTCTGCGAAAAGAACTTCGGGTTGAAGTTGAAGTACTTTTCCTAGCGGTATGTTTTTATCAATGAAAACGACGTCATTTTAAAAGACAACGTGTATTTCTTTTCAGAAAATATTTACATATTGATATCGTTGTGTCAAAAGGATTTTAAACAGTTTTTCATTCTTCCGGCAATGAGTGTAATGTCATAAGGCCTTAAACCTAAACTAGTGGGAAAAAAAGTCAGTAACAAACTACACCATTTTGTTGCGGTTGGTTGATTTTATGGCGGCCGATTATCTACACGAGTGATATAGTTCCTTCCGTGAGGGTTTTTCTAAGGAATCGTAAACCTTATTTGCGGCAAGGTTTGAAGAAAACCATGGAAAACTCCGAACGGTTATGTAGACGAGCGCGATAGGGGTTTGAACCCAGTACCTCCAGTGAACCAGCTTTGAGAGCAGAACCTCTCAGCCACTGGTACGGCCCATTTTGTTGCGATTATAGTATTTGTTTCAGTTTTATGAATGGAAGTACATGTTTATGACGTCATTTTCAATTCGTATAAGATATTCCGCCGTTCTGCGATTAACTTCCTTGATCTCGGAAAGAAATAAAATGCTTCTGCGAGTGACATTGACACTATATTTAACATGAAATGGAAGTTTTCATTGATTAAAATAAAATATTTTATTACAAATGCGTCAAAATTAATCTGAATAACATTAAACAGTAGTAATAGAGTCTGGGATTTATTTTAATAAGCATAAAAGTAAAAATTATTTTTTTTAAATGTATAATTTCAAACGCATTCAATGTTTATCGTTTAAATGACGCCTTATTTCATGACTGCCATTCACGACTTTTCCAAAATAATTTCATTACAAAACATTAATTTGGCATGGACACCGAACATGATGATGAAGAATTCATCGCCTTTTTTACGCTTGATAGAAAGCGCGCGCTAGTGAATTTATTAAAAAATATGTAATTGATCTTCTTCTTTAAGATATGTCAGCACATTCTAAAAAAAATTCCGAGGTTACTAAATTTTTTTTAGTATATTTGTATTCCACATATTTCTTTAGTAAACGGTATATAAACCGAAATCGTTGCAAGCTGTTTTCTAGTAAATGTTATAGATTTTCTTGTAACTGAGTAAGAATACCAAAAAATTTTTATTCATTGAAAAAATCAATGAGAAAAACTAAAATTTTTTTAGTAGATCGATCCATTTTTGTCTACAGTACAGGATAGAAAAAAAGCATAATTTAAACTGCATATTCCAAATTTGTAGATTGTTTTTTCAATGTATAATCAAAATTTAATTAATATTAAAATTTTAATTGGTAAAAGTGTTTTTTAATTATTACACTCTTTATTATTTATTTATTTTTTATTTTCTACTTTTTAACGTTTAAAATATTGAATTGTTGCAGTTTCACAGTTTTTTGGCGAGCACGGTTTGGCGCATAATTAAATCTATTGTTGTTGTAACTCGTATACAATTGTAACCAAAAAGGATATTCGTTTTTTTCTATGATCTTTGGCAGGATAAAGGATTAAGTCCTTAAAATTAAGTTATTAATGTATAAAGTTCTAAAAATATTATAATGCTGTGTTGTAATTGGAAACAAGCCTTTTTATACAATTTTTTAAATTCGCACACGTCAGGGAGTGAGTGAAAAATAGACTGCAAAATGATGGATTTATAACCATCTCAGATATCATTAACTGATTTCAAAACAGGAAGCAATTCAAGGACACAAACATTTGAACAAGTAAATAAATACATTAAGTGATAATAAATCATTCTATAATGAACAAACTTTTCTATTTTAGCCAAATCATCCTACTCAAGCTAAACAATGATATTAATATGTGAAATATGTTCGCGAAATTAGTTTTAATATCAACCCACGCATGTCGCGTCTGTCTGACGTCATCAAAAGAACTCTGACTCAAAAACTCTTTTTATTATTAAGTTAGTTGCCCTTTTTATCTCAATAGAGAAAGATGTAATAATTTTAATCTGTTGCTGCAAAAGGCAGCTGTATGTTAAATGTTAATTGAAAATATTAAGTCAAAATTTTAAATATAATTCTCTATAACAAAAGTGATCAAGTCTCAAGTGTGGACTCAATATAAATAATATAACTTTTCTGTTTTTAACACTTTAGCTGCGTAACAAATGGATTACCCACCACAGCTAAAAATGTGCACCATGCTGAAGTATGAGGAATAATGCTGCTGAAGAAAGATAAAGGTAAGAAATTACCTATATTATTATATTAATTGTGTTTTCATGGCCAGAATGATTTCTATTTATTTATCTAAGTATTAGCGCGCGTACCTACAGCGCAGAGCAGAGGCGGCTTTTTTGCCAACAGTCGATTATGAGACTGAGAAAGTCTCATATTTTAGTAGATAAATAATATTTGTGAAAAAAAAAACTACTGGCCATACATATGTGCACATTAAAATGAAATTGAAAATTATTGAAAATATAGTTAGTTATTTGATGATGAAATAAATATTGTGCATTTTTTGTTGATATATATGAAATGTTAAACAATTGAAGAAAACTAGATATATATAAGAAGTTTTATATAAAATAATAAAAGAGCAATTCCTCTTTAACAACAAAAATTAAATAACTAGTAAAATGGCCGCATCACGTGAGATACAGCTTGTAGAAAAACTTAACGCAAGTAACTACAGTAATTGGAAATTTAAAACTGAAATGTTACTGATTAGAGAAGACTTATTCAACGTAATAACCGAAGATAGGCCCACGCCAGTCACAACTGACTGGGAAAAGAAAGACAGGAAGGCAAGAGCCATAATTAACCTATCAAATGACGATTCTCAAATCGTACATGTTAAGGGGCTTAACACAGCTAGAGACACTTGGAACGCACTTAAAACCATACACGAACGGGCGAACCTCTCTAGTAAATTATTTTTGTTAAGAAAGCTCTATGGAGCCAAGCTCCAAGAAAACGGGAACTTAATCAAACACATAACATACATTCTAGAATTAATTGACAAACTTTCAGCGATCGGGGAAACAATTAGCGACTCCCATCTTTCAGCTTTATTGCTGTGTTCGCTACCCCCTAGTTATAATACGTTAATTACTGCCCTTGAATCGCGAAATGAGGACGAGCTCACACCACAATTTATTGGAAGTAAATTAACAGATGAGTACAACAGAAGGGTTGAAAACACAGACCAGGGTGAAAATTCATCAAAAGCGTTTAAAACGCAGAAAAGATTTCCTAATGATAACTTTAAAAAAGATAAACAGTGCACGTATTGTAAATTGAGAAATCACACGTACAGAGAATGTTGGCATTTGAAAAATCGAAACAATCACCCAAATACACAAAAACAACAAACATACAAAAATAAATATTACTCATCATCGTTGTGTTATCAACAATCGGATAACCAGATAGGAAACACTGACCGCGAATCAGTAAACACGAGAAATTATAGAACGGAAACAAAACCAGATAAAGGCAGCGACGAAGCCTTTCTAATAGACCAAGCAGGAAAACAAACCTGGATTATTGATTCTGGTTCATCTTCACATATCCTAAACAATAAAAATGAGTTTACTAAGTTAAATGACACAGAAAATACAGCCATCATAATTGCCAACGGAAAAACTCTAAACTCGTTAGGTACCGGAGAAACTACATTCACGACAAAAACATCCGATGGAGGCATAAATAAAATTACGTTAAAAGAAGTGTTATATGTACCGGAGCTAGAATCTAATTTAATTTCAGTTAGTAAAGCCCGGAATGGGAAAATCTATTTGGAGGCAAAAATGAAAAATAACCTATACGAAGTTGAATTATTAGAAAATGCAGATAGGAATATAGTAAATATGGCACATGAATGCAAAAGTAAAGACTGCCTGGAACTTTGGCACAAACGCCTAGGGCATAGAAATTATAATTCCATAAAGGAAATGGTTAAAGACGACTTAGCCTATGGCATAAAATTAAATAATTGCAATCATGGAACAACATGCGAAACATGCATACAAACAAAAACAAGCGATGCTCCCTATCCCAAAACAGTGTATAGAAACAAAACATGTAGAGTACTTGATCTAGTGCACACGGACGTATGCACAGCGATAGGAACCCCCACAATAGGTGGTAAAACAATGTTTGTAACTTTCATTGACGACTACTCTAGATTTACTGTAATATACTTATTAAAACATAAAGATGAAGTACAGGATAAACTAATCGACAATATAGCTATGGTTCGAAACCAGTTCGGGATATATCCGAAAGCAATAAGATCCGATAACGGGGGAGAGTATATAAATAGAGGGATAGAGGATTACTTAAGAAAAAGGGGCATTAAACATCAATTAACAGTGCCGTATTGTCCGAGCCAAAATGGCATTGCAGAAAGGAAAAATAGGTCGCTATTAGACATGACTAGAAGCCTACTGAGAGAAGCAGATCTGCCACAAAGATTTTGGGGAGAACCAATTAACACCGCGAATCATTTACAAAATCGCTTACCAACAAGATCGACAAATAAAACCCCATTTGAGCTATGGTTTAATCGCAAACCGAGTTTACACTATTTGCGAACATTCGGGTCCAAAGCTTACGTATATGTAAATAAACAACATCGAGGAAAATTGGACGACAGGGCTCAGGAAGGGATTTTTGTAGGATACGATAACAACTCAAAGGGATATCGCATATACACAAAACAAAATAAAATTGTAATTGGCAGAACAGTGAAATTCATGGAAAATAGTAAAATTAACCTAAAAGAAAGCAAAGAGACAGAAAACTCACATGACGACAAAAATTACATTGAAACAGAGCTAAACAACACAACCGAAGAACCAACCGCGTCCAAACAACCGACCAATGAACCAAGAAGATCCGAAAGAATGAACAGGGGGGTACCACCAGACAGATATGTCTGTTATGTAAAAACTAATGATACAATAGAACCTAGTAGTTGGAATGAAATACTGGAAATAAATAATCCCAGAGAAAAAGAAAATTGGCTTAAAGCCACACAAGCGGAAATAAATTCGTTGAGAAAACACAACACATGGGAATTAGTGGATCCTCCACCTAACAAAAAGGTTATATGTTGCAAATGGACATTCAAAAAGAAATTAGACAGTCACGGAAACACTCAAAAGTACAAAGCACGTTTGGTAGCCAAAGGGTTTAGCCAAAAATACGGGGAAAACTATGACGAGACTTTCGCCCCAGTATTGTCACAAACAACAGTGCGAACATTTTTGGCAGCAGCCGCATATAAGAAGTTGAACGTGAGACACATAGATATAGATACAGCTTTTCTGTACGGTGAGTTAGAAGATGAAGTCTACATGAAACAACCGGAGGGTTACATTGAGAAAATAAAGAAAACAAAGTCTGCAAATTGAAAAAATCCATTTATGGACTTAAGCAGGCAGCGAGAACTTGGAATAAAAGAATAGAACAATCTTTTAAAAAATTGAATTTCCAACAAAGCACAGCGGACTCATGTCTATACACACGAAAAGAAAACAACATCACAACGTATATAATAGTTTACGTAGATGATATTTTAATAGGCGGTGAAAACGAATCAATTGAAAAAATAATAAAAGCTTTAAAGCAAGAATATGAATTAAAAGATCTTGGGGAAGTATCCCACTATTTAGGCATGGAAATAAGAAAAACACAAAATGGATACAAATTAAATCAAAGGTTAAAAATAGAAGAACTCGCAAGAAAATTCAATTTAGAAAACGCAAAACCAATAAGCACTCCCATGGATGCCGGTTTTCACAAATTAGAGGACGACGAAAATTTAATGCCTAACAACACAAAATTCAGACAAGCGATAGGATCAGTGTTATATATAGGAACCACTACACGTCCAGATATATCAGCCGCCGTTAACATCCTCAGCAGAAGATGTGAAACTCCACGTTTTAAAGATTGGAACGCTGCGAAACGCATAATTAGTTATCTAAACATCACAAGAAACCTGAACCTCACATTGAATACAAATCAAGAACCACAACTCATCGGTTTTTCTGACGCTGATTGGGCAGGAGACACAAAAACCAGAAGATCGACTACTGGAAACCTTTTCATGCTGGGAAATAGTCCGATACAATGGTACTCGAAAAGGCAAAATTGCATTGCCTACTCATCGGCAGAAGCTGAATTCGTTGCTGCAGCTAGTGCAGGACAGGAAATTGCATGGCTAATAAAACTATTAGCAGACCTGGACTTACAACAAAATTTACCAGTAAAACTGTACGAAGACAACCAGAGCTGCATCAAGATGGTGGAGAACGAAAAATTCTCAAAGCGAACCAAACACATAGACGTTCGCTATCACGCGATAAAAGAAATGAAAGAAGACGACCTAGACCTTCGTTACTGCCCAACACAAGACATGACAGCAGACGCCCTGACCAAGCCACTGGGCAAACCACAGTTTGTGAAACATCGAGAATCGATGCAACTATTACATGATGCATCTGAGATGGTTAAGGAAGGGTGATGGATTTATAACCATCTCAGATATCATTAACTGATTTCAAAACAGGAAGCAATTCAAGGACACAAACATTTGAACACGTAAATAAATACATTAAGTGATAAGAAATCATTCTATAATGAACAAACTTTTCTATTTTAGCCAAATCATCCTACTCAAGATAAACAATGATATTAATATGTGAAATATGTTCGCGAAATTAGTTTTAATATCAACCCACGCATGTTGCGTCTGTCTGACGTCATCAAAAGAACTCTGACTCAAAAACTCTTTTTATTATTAAGTTAGTTGCCCTTTTTATCTCAATAGAGAAAGATGTAATAATTTTAATCTGTTGCTGCAAAAGGCAGCTGTATGTAAAATGTTAATTGAAAATATTAAGTCAAAATTTTAAATATAATTCTCTATAACAAAAGTGATCAAGTCTCAAGTGTGGACTCAATATAAATAATATAACTTTTCTGTTTTTAACACTTTAGCTGCGTAACAAATGGATTACCCACCACAGCTAAAAATGTGCACCATGCTGAAGTATGAGGAATAATGCTGCTGAAGAAAGATAAAGGTAAGAAATTACCTATATTATTATATTAATTGTGTCTTCATGGCCAGAATGATTTCTATTTATTTATCTAAGTATTAGCGCGCGTAACCTACAGCGCAGAGCATAGGCGGCTTTTTTGCCAACACAAAATTCCATCTTTACATATTAAAACCAAGTTGAGTTAAATAAAAGAGTGTACAAATATTACATTGGGTTCATTACTCATATTATATTGAACTGCAAATCAATATAATTATACTCCTACACGATGAATGAAAAACTGTACCATAAAAAGAGCTTTAAAAAATCTAAAATTTTACCATGCAAAAGTAATGAACTTGTCTCCATTGCTGTAGTTAAAAAAAATAAAGAATTTTATTAAGGCTTATGACATACAGATTTCATCACCTGTACAAACATAGTCAGATTTTACGAAAATTCTGAGTAAAGGGGGCTTAGGTATGTTACAATTGAACCGTATATCTTCTTTTTGTCTCCATAATTCATTGAGCATAGCTAAAAAAGTGTCTTATTTCTTCACTTCAAATACAAGTATCATGGTATATAATGTTTATAAGACAATTTTGCATTCATATAAATACTTTTAGTTATACAAAAATTACATTCCGGGTAAAGTTAAATGAACACATAGAAAACTCATAAAACTAAATTTTAAAAAATGTATTTGTGTGTATACTACAAATAATTCTAAAATTTAGTTCAGGTAGTAAACCCAACACAGTTTAAAATTCCCGTTCTAGAATTTCCGTAAATAAACGGAAATGTAATCTCGATATTTTGTTCTGCCCTGTATATTATCTATAGGATTTATACATACACTAAGTAATAGGCCAAAAATTAATTAAATTTATAAACGCGTACCGAAATTGAAAACGCACTTCAAGCAATTATTATTATCAGACAGTTCTTTAACCGAATTATTTTGTGCATCCCTGTAAATAAACAATGAATGCTATACACACAATACTCTATAGTAATTATCTTATAATGCACCTTATAATATATATCAATTTCAATATGTTTGAAATAGTGAAACATTATTTCAATATGTTTGAAATAGTGAAACATTATTTCAATATGTTTGAAATAGTGAAACATTATTAAAACAAACCGCAAACGATTTTTCTCCATAGACTGTCATGTAACGGAATTTTTTTGAGTGTTGAAGAAGTCATTTCAATTGCGATAATAACTGAAATAATAACCACCGCAGAATTCGCGAAGCGCGGCGTTTCGCTTGATTGTCCTCGCTATGTCCGATTGTTACGAATGTATTTTGCAATATATTTTAACTAGTTTTTGCGATTGTTATTTCAATATATATAGTCTATCGTAAAATTTACAATAATGAAAGGAAGAAAAATACAGTGCTGGAAACGTATACAGAGTATCAGAGGAAATAAAGTTTGTTTAGCATTATTACAAAATATAAATGATATTTAAAATTCATGCTGAGAAAAAAGTCTCTTGCATAAGGGAAAACAGTAGAATCGTACTGCGTTATCTTAGCTCATTTATTCCCAAGGCGTAAATTATATTTTTCACTTAAAGATTATTCAATGCATACTTCAAAAGAAACTTCTGTGTAATTTTTTAGAAAACGCAATAATGTTTATCGGTGTATGTTCAAATATCACTTAGTAGGTAATTTGTGGTAAATGAAGACTAATGATATAACCGAATATATGTTCCTTTAAACTCATTTTCTTAAATGATTTATCATCTTGGTATATTCTTAATGGAAGAAGAAAGATCTGTTGCTTGTACTTTTACAGTATTCTCACTGGAATACTGCCAAAATATTTTATTTTTCTTACTTTAACGACATGTTTCTCTATATTTGTATTCAAAAATCTAAATTACATTTGAAATTTGCACGATAAATCATTTTGATAATACAGATGAAACATTGTTAGTTTTGAAAATTTAATACAATTATAATTTTAAAATCTTTAAAATCTTTTTTAATATATTATCATTTTTATAATGCGTTTCGTCTTAGCTTTTTCCATTAAAAGAAACAATTCCACACTATACGCATGCACTTCTACATATCAGAATATATGCGTCAATTACATGTTCTTTGCCCCAATGACGAGTTAGGAATATACATTGTATAAATATATATATAAAATCATTACAGAATTTTATTTGGCATTATTACTAGGTATATAAATTAATCATTAAATGCTAACCAATAAGGTTTTTTCTTTCTAAGCCTATGTTTTGCTTCATTCAGGTGTATAATTATCTCCTAGAATTGTCGATTTTGGGCGAAATATTGCCAGAAGTAATAGCAAAAATAGTCGCCATAAAAAAATACCCGACAAGTTATTGAATAGCTTATTTTGTGGAATTCTTGTAATATTAACCAAAACTGCAAATCTCTCGTACTTTCCGTAATATATTTGTATAAAAATATGAATGCTACATAAACTGCGAATTGTTTGTATTAGTTTTATTATATTTGAATCTAAGAAATATACTGTATGTATTAAACCTTAATTGTCGTGCCCGATGCATTCACGGGTAAAATTTGTGAACAAATTTTGTAGCACCGGTGATCCTCACGCGTTGAGCGCCTCATAATTTTAATTCTATCTCACACCACGTTCTCAAAACAAAGATCTTTTAATACACTGTAACAGCACTTGCAAGAGAAATATAATACAAAATTTATATTTTAAGGATAGTGGTGTGAATTGATTATTAAAATAGTTACCAGTGGCAGTTGTGATATTATGGTATATTCAATGATTTTGAAAACTCCCGAGATTATTTTAAAACCCCTTAATCCTATCGCCCGATACCTTCACGGGCAATCATTTGTAAACAAATTTTGTAGCGCCCGTGACCCTCACGGGTAGGCTACATTTTTTAATTAAGATCGTTTGATTCTCACCAGTTTTTTAAAATAGTGCAATTGGCCTTATTCTCGCATTATTTAATCTGTCACTAAATAAGACGAATATTTCTACTTCACAAACGTGGTGGCAATTAAGCAATCTGACTTTTTTTTAAAAGTAAAATTGTGATTTTTTTAAATTTTTATCCATCCTGAATACTTTAAATAATAATAAAAAAAATACTATTTTTCTTTTACTAATTAACTCAGAATTTAATGAATAATAAATTGGGACAATAAAAAAAATCGACGATTTTTGAAGGAATTTTCGGAATATCATTCGACGGTTAAGGGGTTGAGAGAAAAATTATTATTTAACATTTTTCATATGTTTCTTTTTTACTCATTATACGTCAGGAGTTTCACTTAATCGATTTCAAACGATGGGGTTTGTGAGCCACATTTCATTCATAGTAAGTATTATAGTAAAGTAAAAGCTTTTACACTGCTGTATTAAAGAGGCGAATGTTTGGCAAGAAAAATACTTTAAATTCTTTTGAGGTTTTTATCTTGGACAAAACCAGCCTTTCGGGAACAATTTAGGCACTATAGAACCCATTTTCTGCCCGAAAGGCAAAACAATTTCCGTTTAATTTCCATCTGAAAATAATCCAACTACCCGGCACGACGTTTATTTTCATCAGCATTTTACTGGATACGTTGCAAAATTGATTATTAAAGTGATATGTTTTTTTGTATCTTATTAGCTATATTTAGAATTTTATACAGCTAAATTATGATTCCCTGAATTCGATTGCATTACCTATTTCTGATTTTTTTTTTTTAAATAATATATGATATTAATATAAAATATAGAATATTGTTTTCAAAGCGTTTGTTCTCAAAAAATAACTACAAAAAATAAACAATATAGAAATACGATCTAATAATAGTTACGTAAACCGAAAAATATTATGTAGTGTTAAAATGGTAAGGAAAAAATAGCTCTAGTATAAAAATCGAAAATTATTTTTTGGAATAGAAACCACAATAAAGGAATTTTCTGCTAATTTGGACCCCGATTTTGGAAATGAAGTCATTTTTTCCCACTCATGCATTAAAGTTTTGCTATGCAACCTCAAATAGTTGCTAGAAAATTACAAAATTTGCATAGTGGCCAAATTTATTGATATGTTATTATGAAAAAAGGAATCAACTAATTAGTAAAGAAATACAGAACTGGCCCGAAGTAAATAAAGTACAATAAACTGTGTAGATATTACAATAAATAAATTTAACGTTTTATTTTTTATTTTATTAAAATAATTATAATTTTATATTTCATTGTGCATGGTTCGAAATAGCATAGAGAGTGTTGTGCTTTTATGATGATATCAACAACGTTTATTGTACTCTATGAAATTAATTAAACTTGTATAACAGGAAAAATAGAGAATAGTAAAACTACTTATTGAATTCAGAGAATTTAATACGAATAACCTCAACTAACCACACCCACCAATGGCTTTAGCTGCTGAGACAGAGTGCGTGATTTGAAATATATTTAGTTGGACTCATTGATTAAAACGTTGTGCATTCGTGCTGGGTGGATGAATAATTATTTAATGGTCACGCGATAACTGTTTGTTTGTTAAGCAAGCAAACCGTTCTTTATGTATCAAAATGACACGATAGCGATATTTAAAGCTATATAACTCGAAAACGCAAAGTTATAAAGCATTTATGATTAAATTTACTATTTCAGAATAAAAAATAGTTTATAAAATATTTATACACTTATCTTTTTCGAAAATCCTGTAGACAAGTGTAGTTATATGTACAAGTAAAAATCTTGCCTTTTAAAATCATCGAATGAAGTATTTGAATGTTATAAAAATTAAGTCCTATATTAATCAAATATGCTTACATGTTTCATTATTTGGTGTTTTAATGTTGTACTTTGACGTAAAATGCATTCCATGCAAAATAATAATTGTTAAATATAAGCTTTTTGTACTCTATAAAATGCGATGACTATTTTGCTAAAAAAGTACATTAAATTTTTTTGAGAATTTTATAAAGAGCAAAACGCAATATCTAGTGAACAATTTAGACACAAAAAAGCCTCATTATCTGTACAAAGGACCCTTTAAGTTCTTTTGCGTTCCTTCTTAAAACAATCTAACCACCCTTTGTTTACTTTTAATGGATACATTTTGAGATCCGTTATATTGGTAATCATTGATATTTTTAATGCATCTACGGGCGAATTTTACGCATTTCAAATGAAAAATGCGCCTTAAAAATTTCCTTATGCGTATTTTCACATAGCGTGTTTTAAAATAAAAAGTAGCAAGTTTTATTCCAAATCTTACTACTTAAATGTTTTATTTTCTTACATAAGCCATTATGGATGACTCTTTTATCTGATAAAAGCTTGTAAGTTCACTCTAAACTAAAATGTCCGAAATTCAGACATATAAGTGTCTGAAACGTATGGTTAAAAAAAGAGAAACTTTAAAGTGTCTTAATTTTTAAGACAGTTGTAAGTGTCTTAATTTCAGACATTTTAAATGTCTGAAATATCGCTATTTTTTTTACCCGGGCAAACAGCTAGAAAAAATTGCCAAAAAGCACCAGTGCTCTCATCTGTGAAAGCATCTCTAGCTCGGAATCACATGAGATAGTTACTTTAAATGCAAGTAATCGAATGATTCTGATGTGTGTGTTGCTATTTTTATAAAATTCATTAATTTGTTGCTGAGAAAACTGGAAAATTTGAACGGGATTTTGGATAGATTTTGTCAATTTGAGATGGTGTTTAACACTGTACAACTTTATTATTTATGTGGGAGAAGAAGATATGAATTGTACATATTTTCAATTCGATTGTTATGAATAATTTTCTTAAATGAAAAAGCGCACACAGGATATTGAAACACACAGGACTAAATTTTCTTTTTGACCGATTTAAAAAAAACACAGTCTGTTCATTGGGCGTGGTGGGGGAGCTTTCATCCGTAAATACACCATGGAAATTAATTTTGTGCTGTCTGTTATATATAGTTATATATATATATATATATATGTGTGTGTGTGTGTGTGTGTGTATGTGTTAAAAATTTATTTCAACCGGTTGTTTCAAGGCAGTTTTAAATTCAGGCTGCGATGGCCTCTTCGGGATATGTCAATCGCCAACAACTGGGTTTTGAACTTTAAATGTGATTATTAAAGTTATAAAATTTAATATTCCAAGTGAAATGGCGCCATATATTATCAAACGTCACATGCATTATAAATTTTGTATTCTTGTATTATCAATTGTTATTTAGTTCCGTGATTTGGTTGTACAATTTTGACACTCGATCTATACGATCAGAACCTGATTATCACAAGAGCACACTGGGTACATGCCCTGGGTCCCTATTTTCAGAAGGTCCCAAAATGCATTTTGTGCACTCTGAAAATACAAACTAATACAAAAATCCATTAAAAAAATAATTTTTCTCATACATGTAAACTAATGTAAACTAAACTACCTCATTGTGCTTCACTAACGACAGTGAATTATAATGTAAACTTTGAAATTCGGAGAAGAACTGGTATTATATCAAACTTGTTTAAATATTTATTTGGGCTTAAATATTTATTCAGCATATAGTGCAGAAGATTTTTCCTTCGTATAATTTTGTATCCATTTTAATATGTGTCGGCAATATATTCTTAATTAAAAGCTGCAGTTTAAATTTTAAAATGCCTGTAAAGGTGTATGTCGTGTTTATAATGCAATGCATGAATTTTACTGTGAAAGGGGAGGCCCGACATGGTCTGTGTGCCCCAGTCCCCACATAGAGATGATCAGGCCCTGTGTACGATCAGGGCCAGCGCAACCATCGTGCAAACGGGACGGCTGTCCAGGGCCTCGAGCCAGTTGAGTCTTGATAGGGGGTCCCGAGCCTTTCTATACAATTCGAAATAACGTTAGACTGTGTAAAATAATATCAATTTGTCTTTAAATGTTTTTTTGCAAAAAGAAAAAAAAAGTTAAAATTAATTTTATTTCTTACAGCCAAAGGTGATAAAATTATTGGGGAATCTATAGATGTGAGGATCCTGAAACTAACTTTAAACGCTAAAAATAAATATTTAAAATATTCTAAAGGATAAAAGATTTTTAGAAATTGAAAATAGTTATGCACATTACATGCGAAAAAAAATTGCATGCTTTGTTTCATACACATTATTCGCTTTTTTTAAAAAAATTATTCTATGATATATATAGAAATTTTAAAGAGCATTTTTGCTAGTCGATTTTTGTAGTCAGAGACGGTTAACCCAGCTCAGTGATTTGACATGGTACCGCGCGACATTGTGCCAGCCCTGTGTCTAATAAAAATTTAGTGGATGGAAAGTATTTTAAACAACATTCCTCTGTTCGGAAACATTCTCTGATATTGCTGGCATATACAGCGGCACGATTGTATCACAGTCACCACACATATGATATAATTATATTAAATTCAGACATTAAAGTGTATGAATTTCTAAATGTCTTAATTTTAGACATATCATCATTATTTAGACAGTTTTCTCAGTTCTTTTATACCTTGATCACAGTAAGACACTTATATGTCTTAAATTCAGACATCTATGATGTCTGAAATTTCACATTCAGATACAAATTTCACATTCAAAAATTTCACATTCAGACACAAATTTCACATTCTGAAATTCCACATTCAGACACAAATTTCACATTCTGAAATTTCACATTCATTAATTTCACATTCAGACATTTCACTTCTGAAATTTCACATTCAGACAACATTTTTATAATTTTCTCCGGATAAATGTTTCTCATAAAGAATTTTGCGTCGTGTTCTACGTTCGACAATATGTCGTGGAGAAAGACGATGAACATTGTGTTTTTCGGCCTTCTTAAAATTTAAATAAATGTTGACGATTTTGTTAAAAGTTGGCACTGAGCATTGTGACGATGTAGCAGTTGTCCTTTGATTTGGATCACCATAAAATATCTTACTTTTGGAATATTGAAAGAATTCATTTTTGTTCTTTTGTACATATTTGAAAAAAAATTTCCACATTCACATTTGTTCCCTGTATTATTGACAATATTACCTACTGATATAGCTTTTTATATATATAGAAAAAGCATTCTTTTTACAGCATTTTTCTAATAACTGAATATGAATAATTCTCTTCTGAAATCGCAGAAATATAGCCTTCCATCCATCGGTTCTTTAAAACTACCATTTTGTATGTAAACAAAAATTTCAGTTGCCAGACTAGAATTTATACGTATAAAAACACATTAACTGCGAAAAATAATTTATTTGGTGATTTTTTTAACCAAACAAACTCTTCTAAAAAAATGTGCGAACAACCTCTATATTTTAATAACTACATTTAGAACTTGATAAAATGATAAAACTGAGGAAGGATACTTCTGAATTCGATTGGACTGCATGAGCGTGAGGATTTAAGTTTGTCTAAAAATATAATAATGTTTTCAAAGAAAATAAGTTAAGAACAACAACAGAAAGAGTTAAATTATACCGAGAATTATAATACAATAATGACTAATAATAAGTTTTTTCCATAAGGTTTTATATTTACATATAATATATTGCATGCAAAATAAATATTATGAAATCAAATGTTTTACTACTTCATAAAAAGCAGCAACAATTTCGCAAAAAACAGTATTTTAATTTCTTTTGAAGTTTTTATGTTGGACAAGACCAGCCTCTCGAGAACAATTTAGACTCCACAGAACCTCATTATCTTCACGAAAGAAAATATAATTTTCGTTTAAATTCCTTCCGAAGGAAAATGAACGGTCCGCTGTTTATTTTTGGTAGCATTTTACTCTATATTTTCAGTGATCCGTTATTTCCGTTATTTCCGTGATATGCTTCGATGTATTTTAATAGCTATATTTGTACCTTGATAAAACTGGGGGAGGATTCCTCTGAATTCAATTGGATTGCCTGATCGCGAGGATTTCAGTACGTCTACAAATAGAGTAATGTTTCAAATAGAGTAAGCTAGCAAAAACAACAGATATGTTATAGAATAACTTAATAAACCAAAAGTATTATATCGTCGAAAAGAGAAAAGAAAATATTTTACATATAATTTTTTTATTCTTCGCATGAAGAATTGGAATAATTTTTAAACGAACATACGTTATAATAATCTAGTAACATAAAATCATATATTCTAATACGAGCAAATCTTGTGTGTGGTTATATATATATATATATATATATATGCAAATTTTATCTTAAAAACGGCTCTAACAATTTTGACGAAATTTCGTATCCTACCGTTTTGGGGCACCAGAAAACCATTGGGCTAGGTCACATGTTCGACAAAATTCGATTAGTGGGTCATTTTGGGTCATGGTCTAGCTAATTGTATTTAAAAAACGGTTCAAACGATTTTGACGAAATTTTGTATCCGACCATTTTCGGGCACGAGAAGACTATTGGGCTGGGTCACATGTTCGAGAACTCTCGATTAGTGGGTCATTTTTAGGTCAAAGCGGGTCAAATTAATTTTATCTAAAAAAGGCTCTAACGATTTAGATTAAATTTTGTGTCCTACAAGTTTCGAGCACGATAAAATCATTGGGCTAGGTCACATGTCCGAGAAAATTTGATTAGTGGGTCATTTCTGGGTCATTGTGGGTCAAGATCTAAAAAGCGGCTCAATTTACACAAAATTTTGCATCCAATGGTTTTCGGGCACGATAAGACTGTTGGGCTAGGTCACATGTTCGAGAAAATTCAATTAGTGGGTCATTTTGGGTCATTTTGGGTCATGATCAAGCTAATTGTATCTAAAAAACGGTTGAAATGATTTTGACGAAATTTTGTATCCGACCATTTTCGGGCACGAGAAGACTATTGGGCTGGGTCACATGTTCGAGAACTTTCGATTAGTGGGTCATTTTTGGGTCAAAGCGGGTCAAATTAATTTTATCTAAGAAACGGCTCTAACGATTTTCATTAAATTTTGTATCCTACGAGTTTCGGGCACGCGAAAGCCATTGGGCTAGGCCACATGTTCGAGAAAATTCGATTAGTGGGTCATTTCTGGGTCATTGTGGGTCAAGATCTAAAAAGCGGCTCAATTTACACTAAATTTTGCATCCAATGGTTTCGAGTTCGAGAAGACTGTTGGGCTAGGTCACATGTTCGAGAAAATTCAATTAGTGGGTCATTTTGGTCATGGGTCATTATGGGTCAAGCTATTTTATCTTAAAAACGGTTCAGAGGATTTGAAATAAATTTAGCACCCTACAGGTTTAGGGAACAAGAAGACTATTAGGCTAGGTCACATGTTCAAGAAATTTTGATTAGTGTGTCATTTTGGTCATGGGTAATTATGGGTCAACCTATTTTATCTTAAAAACGGCTCAGACTATTTACACTAAATTTAGTGGGTCATTTTGGTCATATTTGAACTCAAATGTAATTTTGACCGAGCATAGCTCGTCGAGCATCCCTGCTCGTATTATATATTTTAGAGTACAATAGAATATTTTGCACTAGGGTGGAGTGAAAATCTACTAAAAATTTTTTTTTTCGAATCCAAAAACACGAGAGGGCTGAAAATTACGTTTCATATGAATGAGTTACGCACCCAAATTTCATTCTGCTCGATCAATATCTTTAACCTTCTACATGCCCTTTTTAATATTACGCATAGGAATCAATGGAAAATTACTGACTAATCTAATTTCTAAGTGACCACTTACTTCAAAACATGTTAAATAAGCTTTTCAAATTCACATTGATATATCATATAATTAAATAAATGAATAAAAGTCAACGAACAAGTGACCTAATACATGTTCCAAAAACCTTAGAATCATAAAAGAAAAAAATATATGCTTAGATTGAAATATGTTTTTTTCTCAAATGAAGGCATTATTTGTCGAGATTTTATTCATGTTCTAATGAATCCGTCTCTTCCATCATGAATTGTTTCTAGAGACGATGCTTCAGTAACAATCTTAACACACTTATCGACAGCTTGCGACAGTAGCGACAGCTTACAAATATGAACATGGAAATTTGTCAAATTCTAGAGAAGCAGCTTTTGCGTTATTAATACATGTTTATATATCTTCTTTTACACATGTATTCTGAAATTGGAGGCGATTCATTATAGTCTTTCCATTGAATAACGTCAATGTAATCTTGTGCGCCAAAGTTTAATACCGGAATCTGAAAAACTCTTACTCTATATGGAACACGTTTTCTGGTCTACAATGTTCCTCTGAAGCCCAATTCTTGAATGTAGTTACGTTCATCGGTGATCATCGCTAATAGTAAGTTTTTCGGATGACAAAATATGCATTGCGTTGAATTAAAGGATCTATAACTTTTTCAGGTAAATATTCAGATATCTGAATAATTTTATTTTTAGATAAAGGTGGTGAACTCTATATTTGGAGTACGGAATTATTTTTATGTTAAGAAATACATACTCTTATTATAAATTCAGACGGCACTTCAGTTCAGAAAAAGAAGACTTAGTTAATAAAGCCGTAAAATTATATTCGTTGTTGTTAGCCAGCTGGAATGAGACAATTCTTCTGTTATCTGTATGTCGTTCTGTATGTCGTATCCAAAAAACATTCACCTGATGAAATTGCTGCACAAATGTCATAAAGGTACTTCTGTTCGGCACTTAAATCTGCAGCTGCTTCGGGTAAGTTACAAACAATGCTGCCACAGGCAATTGTTCACATTTTTCAACTATCGAAACCAGGCTCTTCTATCAGGGAAATATGTTCTTATAGGACTGTTCTTTTATAGTATCGTGTTCCAACCTTTTCTTGGTAAAAAGGTTTGTACTTCTCTACCATCGAAATATAAAGCCTAATATTGACAAATGATTGAGTTTTCTCTCTTAATCTGGTTTGCTTTTTTTTGCCGAGAACGTTTAATTTTCAGTATTTTCCCTTACACTGGAATTTCCAATAGAACAAACAAACAATTGAGGAAAATATCTTCTATTGTTATTATTATTATTATTATTATTATTATTATTAATTTATTTTCTAATCAAACATTTGACTTTTTTTCGACACAATGGTTTAATTGAATTTTTTAAAAGAAAAAAAGAGAGATATAGAGAGTAAGAAAAAAATCCTTCAGTGTTTTTTTCTCTTTTGAGTTCTAGGATATTCTTTTATACAAAATATATTAGAAATGTTTTAAAATTCCACCCAACTAGATTTCATGTGAAAAGGATACTATAAAAATGCTTTACTTATTCCTTTCCATTCCTCTTCTTCATTCAGCGGATACAGTGAACATTGCAGTTCTTCCCAAGCAAGAAACAGATACACCCTGTCTCACTTTATTAACTTCATGTCTCATAAAGAATGAAATTTTATGTAGAGTTTCTTTTCTGTAACTTTGGAATCTTAAAAGAAGCCGAGAAAGAATGAACACTGTTTTTCTATTATATTCATCTAGTTCACGTTTTACGTTCTACAATTTTTTTTCCAACGAAAAATATTATGTTGTAAAACGGGAAGATTTTTTTTTCATTTTTACGAACGAAAGCACGGGAGTATTATGCTTGTTGTAAACTAGAAAGTTTATTAGTATTTTATGTTGAGATAGTTGTAGCGTGAGTTGTGTTGCAAAAATTTAGAACACCTCAGTATACTTTTTTTTTCGCTTTGTACAATGATATGAAAATTAGTAAAGTTTCCATTTACATCCATAAGACATATTAAATTTTACTTTTAAACATATAATGGAAAATCAATTACATATTATTCCTCATACCGTTCAAGATTTAAGTACTTGTATTTGCACGTGTGTGCACGACATGCTGACGCCATCTGAGTTTTTCTTAATTTAACTGATAAAAAATATGAACATGTAAAGGGAAGATATTTTTATATGCATATTTTTTTTTTGTTTCTCTGTTTAATCAACTGTATAAAAAACTGGGAAGAGATTTTCTTTTCACTTAATTAATATAATGGCAAGTATTTAACTCGTTTTATCATTACCATTTATGAAACGTCTGCAGCCAGAAATTCAAAAACTAGCTATAGCTTCAATTCTATCTGAAGCATGTGGAAAAAAGTACCATTTAATTAAGAAAATACTCTTCGTAATTTTATTTATCAAACTGTGTCGTCAACATATTAAAAGTGAGCTGTTCTTTTTAACCCTCTGAGCGTTTTGAAAAAGGGTAAAATTGTAATGCTGTTTTCTCTGCATTTTGTTTTGAATGCTGAAAATATATGATTCTTTCAGCATTATAAATAAAACTTAATTACAAATATGAATGTAACCCTTGAGAGCATTAATCATTCTTCAATGTTTTGAAAATTCATTAAATCTATAGAATTATATTATCTTAAACATTGCATATATTGCAGTGAAACCTGGAGCTTAGTGAACGGAATGTTACGTTCCACACGCATTTAAAGTTCAAAGGCAACTCCACAATTTTATTGTATATTTTGATTCAACGTGTAGAAAAAGAATGTTCAGCAAGTTTTTACCGGCAAGAAATAAATGATTAAAAATTGAATTAATGTTAAAGAGAAACATCGGATTTTTAGCCTTAAAGCATGTTATAACTTGAAAAATGTCTCCACATTTTTGCTGTTTTTTTACCGCAATTATGTAACAATAATAATGTTTTTTTTGCAAATGAAAGACACACCTTGAAGTTTTAAAAACAACTTTTTAATTGGAAATTGGTTGAAATATCGTGCTCTGGAGGCCTTTGATACAGGGGTGTGCAAAAAGTGAAACGTTCCGCGCTACCATATGAATATCAGTCTGCTTATCTGTAACAAAAATAAATAAATAAATAAATAAATAAATAAATAAAATAAAAACCTTAAAATTTATGATATTTTGTAGTTTTTCTCCGATGGGTTTCTTAATTTTTCAATCCTGAAGAAAATGGCGGCTTTTCAAATTTCAATTACAAAAATTTTCAGATTTAAATCGCGCAAAAAATATTTACTATTCGAATATTGAAAAACGCATTCGTGAGGGACTAAAATATAGTATGTACTATAAAAGCATAAAATTTCAACCAAATCGGTTGGTCTAATCTCGAGTTCTACCTGGTGCCGATTCGTAAAACATAGTATCAAGAAAAGCAGGTTTGAAGTTTTACAACATTTTTAAACAAACATAGATAAAAGTGACAATTTTCAGCTTACATAAAATTATCTATACCAGGCCAATATAATGAAGCCTCCTGGACTTCCTCTTTCTCAATTCTTTTGTTTCTACATGCGTGCCACACACAATACGCAAAAAATGAGCCTAATCACTGCAACACCAAAAGGCGGATAACTTTTGCACCAATACGAATTTGGAAAAAACTGCTTTACCACAAAGTTGTTGAAATATTAGTTTTTAATTAATTGTAGAATTAATAAAAATGTCTGAAAACTGATAAAATGACTACTAATTTTCTTTCTTAATCAAACAAATTATAATATAGCCACAAACGAACACATACAATAATCTGTTCCCATACATCCTCGATTCCGAAAAGCGTTCTTTATTTTTGAAAGCCCCAGAAACCAATATATTTTCGTAATTTAAAGAAAAGTTATTTATAAAAACAATGTTTATTTTGCTGCCAGTGTATCAATACATTTTCTCAAAATGGAACAAAAGTTTTTTGGATGCAATCAATTCCCAAGTAAACATTTTCATTACACATTAATTTAATTAAATTTAAGATTTATTGAGGGACAAAATAAATAAATAATAAAAAATCAAAAATTTAGTTATTTTTCGTTTTTTTTTAATTTTTTTTTTACGTATTTTAATGCACAGATTCGATAAAGTAACATTTACCTGTATTCTTCCCTTACCAAAATATTGGATGATTGGAAAATTCAGTGGTCCACTCTTCTTTTAATTGAATTTTTTTAAATAAAAAAAGGTAGATTAATAATAAAAATTAGTTATCAGAAAAAGTAAGAAATTCGAAACATATCCATTTATGCACGGAAAAAAATATTATATATAAGAAGGATGAGTTGCATTGCCGCTTCACACGTCCCGTGGAAACAAGAATTTTTGTTTTGTCATCTCCCCGTCAATTCCAAATATGTAAAAAATGAAGAAGAACCTGCCAGAAATCGTATTTGAGTCTTTTTGCAAAATCAAAGTGAATAAAACGCAACATAATTCATCCACCTTACTCAAACATCTCATTTCATAATATCCATTGTTATAAAGGATTAATTGATTGCTATGAAGGATTTTATAACAATCCATTGCAATCATAGCTTCACATTAGTTAAATTTCACCCACGTTCTTAAAAGAGAAGAAATCATGATTTTACATTGTAGGAAAAACATAACATTTCCAAAGTCAAGAGAAAATAACATTTTTTCATTTTGAGAGAAACATCTAGAGCTGACGCGTTCCATAGAATGGTTAGTAACTGTTCGCATTGACGAAATCAGATGGCAATGAAAACGTAATGGAGAGAAAATTCTTTGTGGAAAACGGTGATTTAGTTTTTCGATCTCGTCCGAATAGGAATAATTAAGAAATTTCTCGGGAAAGGTGTTACGCAGAGAATAAAAAAAAAAAGAAAAGATAAATTACTTGACACTATGCTATTAAATCTGACAAAGAGAAAAGATGTAGAAAAAAAGTTTTTGATTTCTTGTCATTCAGAATTTTTTTTTGATTTTTTTTTATCACTGAGCCAGTCAATAAGTTTTTATTACTAAAAGGTTTTCTTACTTTATTAAGGATAAAAATAAAAATAGTTTAAAAAAAACTCACTCGTTTATATGCAATCAATTTTGATTTTGAAAACCACACTTAATTTGATGACTGCAATTAACCATAATTGCATAGTGATGTAAATTTCCATCACTGTTTATTTTACTTTTAATAAATAAATCAACTTCTTCGCTATATTTATATAGAAATATTAATCAAGTATATTTCCCGTGAACTATGTTGCTGACCAAAGTTAAAAATTTATCTTAAAATTTCTGGTGTCTAATCTACTATATATATAAAACACAAACGGAAATTTCGTTCCGTTCCTTTATAACTCGAGATCCGCTGAATGGATTTTGACGGAACTTGCACTGTTGGATAGATAATTTTTCAGGGAAGGTTTTAGTATATACCACATCTACGTATATTAGTTATAGAATTATGACGGAAAGTTCTGTTATTTTGGACGATAAGGTTACCATAGGTCATTTTTTTGGCGACCATTTTCGTTGGCGAAAGGATTGAAACGGCTATATCAGAAAATAACGCAAACACATAGAAAAATAAAAGAAAAATTCTGTTATTAATTTTATTTTAAATACCCCCCCCCCCCCCCCCCGCCCGAAAAAAAAGAAAAAGAAAGAAAAAAAACTGTTTTAATGAGGCATAATATTTAATTTAAACCCCAAAGGAATGTTTGTAATGCTTAAAAATATTTGCAATGCATGATATTGCAATTCAGATTAAGTCAATATTTGGCGATTCATCGTTTTGCGTCAGGTTAACAAAGATGCATCTGATAATTTGATTTAATAAAATATGAGTAACTTTTTTTTCCTTTTTTTCTTTCTGTTCATTTTTTTGTATCACTCCCCTATTAATTGTAAAACTGACTGCATTTATGAGTTAACATGTTATTTGTTTATTTACAGTTTTGATCTTACTTTTGTCGCCAAGCAATGGGATTTTAAGCCAAAAATGCATAAGCGTGACATCAGCTTGAGCGGCTTGAGCGATATTAGCAATAATAGTGTTTTTTCGTGTATACAAGATCCTTTTTGGAGTAAATTTTTATATTCAAATGCAAATTATATAAATAGCAGTTATTGTTATGAATATGGGATCAAATATTTAAATTTTAGTGAATGTCTGCCACTCAAACACATAATGTAAAATAATTAAATTTTAGACATTTAAAAATTTACTACGGAAACATGCCGGTTTGTTTTCACCAAACATATTATTTTTATAGCCTCGAACTCAGACCAGCGAATATTGTTTATTCTTTTATTTTTATTTTATTATTTTAGGTAGCTTTCAATACAAAAAAGTATAAAGCTACCTATTGCAGCCGTTCGGAGGAAAGCAGTTCCGGAAAATTTCGATATATTTTCACCGATCATGACCCCCAGACCCCAAAACCACCCTCCGTCCAAATGTTGATTTATATATATAGATATATCCATATATATATATATATATATATATATATATATATATATATATATATCTGACCTATGTCATACGATAACGCCCGTAATTATGAATCGATTTTGATGAAACTAATTGTGTGTATTAAGGTCACTAATGTCTCGACCGAGTTCGTTGGCCAGCTTGGTCCGCCATCTTGTTTCAAGATGGCGGCCATTTAAAGATGTAAAATAACTTAAAATCTAAAATAAATATACAAAAAATTTAAAAATTCAAATTTATTTTTTAATTACGTGTTAGGCCATGATACAAAGATTCCAGAGCTTTTTTTGGTTTACCTCTATCTTAAAAAATGGCTGAGATAGAGCAGTTTGAAATTCTAGGGTGGCTGCCATTTTGAAACAAACCAGCACATTAACGCGATTACTCGCAAATTATTTTCTTTCATTGTTGTAAAAATTTTCCCAATCATACGCATAAAACTATATATTCATATCCGTTAACGCCAAAATTGGCGACATTGGCGACAAAATTGGCAAAATTGGCGACATTTGGCGAAATATCGCCAAATTTGGTGATCAAAATAAGTCTTCATAAATGAAGCCAATTTGGCTATTGCTCAATAATTTGGCGAATTTCTTATTCAAATTCAGTATTAACGAATCTTTTGTAAACGTTTCTTTGCATTTTAGCTTGCTGTTTTAGTGTAACATTAGCTAAAATTTTAAAACGAAGATATAGGAAAGCTACCTTTTCCTCCCGGTACAGGCCGGAAGGACTTTTTTTAATATATCGCCAATTTCACTAATAGAAATAGTCACTGTTTCAAAAGTTAGGAACCAAAGAATATTCTTAAGGAGATGTGTGCATTTATGCGTTATTACTATCACAAATGGCTACATTTTGCAATAAAAACTGTTTGTTGAAATAATTTTCGATGCTCTTTTTGATTCGTCATTTCTTTTTAGTTTTTTCTGCATATCTTCCCTTCTTTCAGGAAGGTTTTTAAAATACATTGGACTAATTGTCCGTATTCCGGTCACTTGCCAGTTGGCATTTTTACTATATTGTTGGATGTTTCGTTTATGTTTGAAGGTTACTCTGTACGACGATTCAGATTACAGAAGATTAGACGACTTTTGAAATTAGCGATTGCTAAATTTATGGGTTTTTTTCATTAGGAAGCAAAGTTTTACCAAAAAAGCAATGCTTCCAATGTACGGTTGGTTGATTTTATGACGGCCGATTATCTACACGAGAGATATAGACCCTGGGGTGAGTGCCCTCCGTGGGGGTCTTTCTAAGAGATCCTAAGCCGTATTTATGGCAAGGTTCGAAGAAAACCACGGAAAACTCCGAACGGTTAGGTCAACGAGCGTGACAGGGATTTGAACCCAGCACTTCCCGTATGCCAGCTTTGAGAGCAAAACATCTCAGCCACTGTTTTGGCGCTTTCAATGTACGGAAAAACTTTGTAATGTCAATGGTGGCAAACTAATATTTGTCGATTTATCATTTCAGGCTGGATAAGAAAAAACGAGTACCTGAAATTCTGATTAGATAATTTTTCGATCATTATAAAGCCTTTTCTACCTACACACAGCCATAGCAGCTACACATATTGCGAAATGAATTTATTTCTGCGTGTTATTATGCTCTTTAGAGAAATCCAAAAAAATCTTCTGTTTAAGTATTCACCAAAAATAATATTACTAAACATTTTGCATCACTAACTTTATCATGGTCAGTTTTATTTAAGGTATGGAATTTTGTTAATGAAAGATCTATAATTGAATTAACAGTAATTTGACATTATTTAATGGAACATAGCTTGGCGCGTAAATAACTTCGTTTTGTAACTAACTCTGGTACATTAGTAACCATATCGTTTCAAGCACTTCTAATGTTTGACGCCAAACTTGGATATCGGCAAGATTATGGAAGATTAGGAAGATTTTATTGGATACAAACTAGAGATTTATTCTTCGACCAGAGTTAATCATTGTTTTTTTTTTTTTTTCAGATTAACGGTTACACGAATGCAACTGGCCTAAAAAAGGGAAAGACAGTGAAAATGGCGTCATTTTAATTTTATTCATATTTAGCTTTAAAAATTTACTTTTTTATGTTTCACCATTTTTTTAAATATGAAAGTTAAACACTGTTCTTTATGTGCAAACAATTTATTAAAATTTTCACTTTCTTTACTCTGTTGGAATTGAAAGATGAAAATCCGTAGTAGATTTGCCAGAAGAGGACGTATATTGCGAAATATAACGTAACATAGAGTGAGATTGTACTTACGTTACCAGTTTGATTTAAGGTACATTTAGAAAAATGGCCCAGCGCAGCGGGCGTAGCATGCTAGTATTTAATATATGTATAAAAAAAATGTAATTGTAAAAGAAAAACGCATGCAAAGAAGGGTTAATGCTTTTTTCCGAAAAAAAAAAACATGTTTTCAATTACACAGTTCTGTTACAATTAATTCGGATTGGGCACCGAACTCGATTATAATATATATATATATATATATATTCCACGCTTGGTAGAAACTGCGAGCTAATGAGTTTATTAAAAAAATCAATTTTTGCTCTGTTTCTATTTTTAGCTCACAGGCTATCAAAGCCTCAGAGCTTATGTGCCCGCCGGTTCTGTACGTACGTATGTATGTACGTAACGCGATAACTCTTCATAGAAATATCCGTTTTACTTTAAATTTTGTTTATAGGTTCCTTGTGATAAGGCGCTTGCCTGATTAGTTTTGGATGTTCATTGGTTAAGCATAAAGGGGGGAAACGGGGGGCTAACCCCCCATAATTTAGATAAATGGGTTTTTCATGCAGAATTATCCCATTTTCTTCAAATTTTGTATATAGGTTCATTTTGCTAATGTGCTTCTGTCAATAGTTTTGGGGGTTCATTGGTTTAGTATAAAGGGGGAAAGGGGGGATACCCCCCCCTAATTTAGATAAATGAGTTTTTCATGCAGAATTATCCGATTTTCTTCAAATTTTGTATATAGGTTCATTGTGATAGTGCGCTTCTCTGAATAGTTTTGGGGGTTCATTGGTTAAGTATAAAGGGGGAAAGGGGGGTAACCCCCCCTAATTTAGATAAATGAGTTTTTCATGCAGAATTATCCGATTTTCTTCAAATTTTGTATATAGGTTCATTGTGATAGTGCGCTTCTCTGAATAGTTTTGGGGGTTCATTGGTTAAGTATAATGGGGGGAAGGGGGGCTAATCCCCCCTTAATTTAGATAAATGGGTTTTTCATGCAGAATTATCCCATTTTCTTTAAATTTTGTATATAGGTTCATTTTGATAATGCGCTTCTGTCAATAGTTTTGGGGGTTCATTGGTTGAGTATAAAGGGGGAAAGGGGGATAAACCCCCTTAATTTAGATAAATGGGTTTTTCATGCAGAATTATCCGATTTTCTTCAAATTTTGTATATAGGTTCATTGTGATAATGCGCTTCTCTGAAAAGTTTTGGGAGTTCATTGGTTAAGTATAAAGGGGGAAAGGGGTACGGCAAGGGGTACGGGGCTAATCACCCCTTAATTTGGATAAATGAGTTTTTCATGCAGAATTATCCAATTTTCTTCATATTTTGTAGGTATATTCATTGTAATTAAAGACTTCCCTGATTAGTTTAAGGGGTTCATTAGTTAACTATGAGGGGGGTAACGTGGGGATGACCCCCCCTTAATATATTGTTGATTTCTTTATTTTTCGAGGGGCATATTTCAAATTCTTTGAAATAAGAGTACAATATACAATGAGTGTGAATAGCCTGTGAGCTCAATGCCCTCAGTTTAACTGGGCAGTTTTCTTTTTTATTAGATATGGCAACAGGAAATAGTCCAGGTGCTAGGAGTGAAAAAACTGCAAATCGTGATACAGATATACCGTTTGGTCAGTATCTACTCTATATTAATACAAAGCATATAAGAAGGGGAGGCATCGCGGAAAGTTCGGGGAATTCAAGATGGCGGCCGTTATTCAAAATGGCGTCATTTTCGGAAATTAGCGCAATTTCGTTTCTATTCATCGTATAAAAGCATGTTTGATGGAAATTTAGATGTTTTTAGATAAAAAATATTATTTGTAACACTTTACAGCACAGTCGAAAAGTGTTTATGAATTCAGGTTGCCTGTTTGCCTGTGTATCTGGTCGTCTGTCTAGTCGCGCACTAACTCAAAAAAAATAACGGGATATCCAGATAATTAAAATATGGTATTGTAGTATACCGTAACGAGTTCGGTATTAATTTTCAAGAGTGCATCATTCATAGTTCATTTACAGGGGGCAATCAAAAGTATTCTGTATTATGGTCTGTAGACGAAAATCGCTTGCAATGTGTTTTAATGATGTTATACTCTTTGTAACATATTCAAATTAATATACATCAGTGTGGTGCAGTTCAAGATATTTACTATATAATATGCAGTGCATAGCAGTTTTCATTCATTTACAGGGACTCACAAAATAATACGGTCACAAGACTTTCAATAAGCACAATGCTGTCTATGCGCGTTTGTAATTATGTAATGTGTTTTTGAACTTTGCTAGATATGAAAGAATTGCAAATTGTCATATGAACATTTTCTTTTATATAAATATACAATGTAGCGTGTATTTATGTATTTATTACAATGTAATTCTGATGACGAGGCACCACCCAAAGTGCGATGTATTCAATGTAGGGTTTTGTTCCAAAATTCCAAAACATATTTCATTTTAATGTTGCGATTTCTTAATCTACTCTCAGACTCTTTGGTGCGCAGACGATCAATCTGACAATTGAAATGAAAAGATTTTTGCTTATGAAAGATTTGCTGTATAGATAGTTTTATAGCGCGATGCACGATTATATACTGAAACGCGTGATAAAGATGAATTTTATAAATATTCAGTGTCAGAATCTGTACCATTTACGTTTTCATGTTAATTCCTCGTCAATATTTCAACCTCTGAAAAAAAAAAATTCTCTCTTTACTACTTCGGCAAAAAACATCAGCCAGAAAAATGCAACCCTAAAGGTTTTAAAAACAGACGTCTAGCTATTTCCAGGCTTTTAACAGATGCGCACAATCGTCAGTTAGACCTGCAAAATTTTTTCAACTATGAAAATCAACCATTTCCCCCTGCTTTTTCTAGTAAAGGTGAATTTCGACCCAGCCATAAAAGTGATTTAGCACGTATTTTAGAGGAAACTATTTGAGAAGAATAGAAACACCTTTCCAGGAACATGCGATTCTATAATTTATGATGGGCCAGTTCTTATTAACATTTTAAAGCCTCACCAGTCTTCAAAAACCTTTAATGATTACTACATTAACACATTTCAACCCCATTTATGTAACAACATTGAGAGTTTTAGTTGCCAAAGAATAGATTTGATATGGGATGGATACATTACACCAAGCATTAAAGGTGAAACCAGACAAAAAAGAGGTGCAGGAACCAGGCGGCAAGTGCTATCGCATGTCAAACTACCTAAAAATTGGCAAGATTTCTTAAGAAATTCAAGTAATAAAGAAGAGTTATTTAATCTGCTTGGAACACTAGCTACAAATACCATAAAAAATACACAAGTTATAACCAATTCAGGTGAAGAAGTTAAACGAAATAATATTGCACAAAGTTCCTTAATTGGAATGACTTGTTAAACACACCAAATAAAATAATTTAAGACAGACATGAGTACACTTAAAATAAAATTTATAAAAAAATATACTTAAAAACAGTTAAAAATACAAAATAGTAGACGTTTCGCCAAGCGACACGCAAGGCATCATCAGTACAAAAACAATCTATTGCATAACAAACCACTGAACAAATCAAGGAAAGTTGAAGTTATTTTAAAAACAGATAATATTCATTAGGGACAGAACAAGCTTCATTCAGCGTCTGCGATCGCAATTGAGTGAACCAACCCTCAAGGAGTAATCGACCATTTTAGCTGTTACAACCTGATTTCAAAATACTGAAGCTGATACAAGGATAATATTGTACCTCAAATACATGGCAGAAAACGGATTGAAAAATATTGTTATATGCTCTGTAAATACTGATGTATTAGTTTTAGCAATTGCACATTTCTTTACTCTGTCAGATAGACGCCTGAAAACTGATTGGATTGCATTTGGAACAGGGAAGAATTACAGACTTATTCCGGTCCATACTGTAGCTGCAGCAATTGGAAAAGAAAAAGAAATGTCGTTACTAGGATTCCATGCTTTCACAGGCTGCGACAGCAATCCTGGTTTCACAGGAAAAACAAAAAAGTCAGCTTGGAAGACATGGATTCTCTATAAAGATGCTACTATCGCATTTTCATTTTTATCAAAACCGCAAACTTCCATACCTGATGATAGTCTAAATATTTTAGAAAAATTCGTAGTATTGTTGTACTGGTCATCATGTAACAGCATAAGTGTAGATGGTGCTAGACAGGAATTGTTTATAACAAAAAATCGTCCTATTGAACATCTTCCACCAACCAAGGGTGCAATAGAGCAACATATTTTACGGAGTTCTTTCCAAGCTGGACACATTTGGGGACAAGCACATGAGCAGGAAATATGTCACCCTCTCCAAACAAATGGGGATGGTGGTTGGATAATATTTCATGGAAATTAAAATGGTCCGAGCTGTCCAAGATTGCAGATTCTTGCAAAGAACTAATAAAATGTATGTGCAAAATCTGCAAAAATAAGTGTAGTTGTAGGAAGGTTGGTCTTTCTTGCACATTATTGTGCAACTGTAAAAACGAATGTGAATGAGAAATAATATGCTACAAACTAAAATTTCTATAGTCTGCAATTTTATGTCATTCATTTGTTATGTAGCATTCATTTTTTAATATGTTGTATAAGTAAGGCATTAGTAAAATGCATTTTTATTGTCTATTTATTCCATTCATTTTACTCACTATATAATAAAAAATACTTTAATAATTAAACTAGTTTCATTTTAAGCATATTTCTGATATTAAAAAGAAAATTTTTGATTAAAAAAATCGAAAACGACATCAACGACACTTTTATAAGCCTAAATCTTAAATTCCTAAGACATTTCATAATGCCTCTCTTATATGCATTGTTTTAATATAAAAATAACGCTAACTAATAGGGATATTATTATTAAAAATTGCAGTTATTTCATACCTAGCACCTCTCTTAATAACAATCTATTTAGCTGGTGATCTATAAAATTTATACACAAGTTATAAAGGTACTGTGCTTGGAGACATTAATGTAATGGTAACCGCATTATTTTGTGAGCCCCTGTAAATGAACGAAAACTGCTATGCACTGCTTATTCTACAGTAAGTATCTTGTACTGCACCGCCCGATGTATATTAATTTGAATATGTTACAAAGAGTATAACATCATTAAAACACATTGCAAGCGATTTTCGTCTACAGACCATAATGTAATCGAATACTTTTGATTGCCCCTGTAAATGAACTATGAATGATGCACACTTGAAAATGAATACCTAACTTGTTCGGTATACTACAATACCATATTTTAATTATCTGGATATCCAGTTTTTTTTTTTTGAGTTAGTGCGCGACTAGGCAGATGACCAGACAGACAGACAAACAGGCAAACTGAATTCATAAATACTTTTCGACTGTGCTGTAAAGTGTTACAAATAATATTTTTAATTTAAAATCATCGAAATTTCCATCAAACATGCTTTTATACGATGAATAAAAACGAAATTGCACTAATTCCCGAAAATGACGCCATTTTGAATAACGGCCGCCATCTTGAACTCCCCGCACTTTCCGCGATGCCCCCTTTCTTATATGCTTTGTATTAATATAGAGTAGATACTGACCAATCGGTATAACTGTATCACGATGTGCAGTTTTCACCTTATTTTTGTCGTGTAGCACTTGGACTAAAAGAAAAATGAAACATTTAAACTATCGTTTTTAGGATTTCCACAGAAAGCTGATCTTTTATGGCAAGCGTGGTTTGTCGCATAATTAAATCCATTAGTGTTTTAACTGGTATACAATGTAACATGTTTTCAATTACACAGTTCTGTTACAATTAATTCGGATTGGGCACCGAACTCGATTATAATATATATATATATATATATATATATTCCACGCTTGGTAGAAACTGCGAGCTAATGAGTTTATTAAAAAAATCATAATTTTTGCTCTGTTTCTATTTTTAGATATAGCAACAGCAAAGAAAAATGAAACATTTAAACTATCGTTTTTAGGATTTCCACAGAAAGTTGGTCTTTTATGGCAAGCGTGGTTTGTCGCATAATTAAATCCATTAGTGTTGTAACTCGTATACAATTGAAGTCATAAAGAATATTTGGCTATTTATCATCTGTGGTAAGCTAAGAGAAAAAAACCTTTAAATTAATTTATTAATTAATTAAGATCTGAAAATATTAAAATGTTGTATTGTCATCGGAAAAATACATATGAACATAATTGTTATAATTCTTACGAATATAAAAAATATATAATGAGTGTATAAAAATCTAGATATTTTAAGAAAGTTTAAGATTTTATGTTAAGTTGCATCTTTTATAACGCTGGAGCACAACAGCTAAAGTTGCAAACTATCCAGCTTTTCACATGTTAGTGTGTATTTTGTTATAGTTTCTCGTTACTAACCGGATAAAAAAGATTTGATTATTTTAGTCAATAAAAAATTCTTATTGCATCTGAAAATTATTTGCGCTTGTATTTAAAACACATATATTTAAAGTAAATTTCATTGTGATTTAAATATACTGATATTTCTAGGACAAGTTGAAGAAAGTATATAATAATTTGAACGGAAGTAAAAAATATATATGTAACTATTTTTGCATATTTAATAGTGTCGCCAAATTGCAGAAAATATTAAGCAATGAAGTAGAATGTGGCAAAATTTTAAATATTTTCATAACGTCGTGGAATAAATTATTAGGTCGCCTTACAAATTAAAAAATATGTAAAAATTTTATAAAAATCTAGATATTTTAAGAAATTTTAAGATTTTATGTTGAGTTGCATACATTATAACACTAGAGCACAACGGATAAAGTTGCAATAAAATCTAGGTTTTCACGTGATAATGTGATTTTTTTTCTTTTTAGTTTCTCGTTTTACACCGGACAAAAAAAAAATAATTATTTTAGACAATAAAAAATTCTTATTACATCTGAAAGTTCTCTGCACTCGTGTTTAAAACACATATATTTAAAATAAATTTTATTATGATTTCAATATTTTGATATTTCTAGGACAATTTCAAGAAAGTATATAATAATTTGAACTGAAATAAAAAAGATATGTAACTTTTTTTTTCATTATTAATAAAATGAGTTGCAAAATTGCAGAAAAATACTTCTATCAATTTTTCTCGTGGTTGCTTTTTTACAGAATAGAACGTTTAAATGCATTACTATTACCGATATAAGGCATAAGAATACTTATTTCTAAATATACGACACTAATAATCTGAATAATTAGATATAGATATTTATTAATCAAGCTGAAATTTCCTTCAGCATTTCGCTTTTTCTGTTCCTCTTAATTTGGCCGAAACTGGTGATGTGACACGTCTACTTAGGAAAAATCTTAAAGTTTTATAACATTCTACACGACTCGCTTACTCTGGAATGCAAAATATATGTGCGTGTCGTTTGCTGTAAATTTTCTGTAAAATATATTTATTTTATGTTGTTTTTTGCTTGGAACTAAAGGTACAGGGATCTTTAGTTACGTTTTCAAATCAGTATTATTCTTATTTATCCTGTTAATACTGTCATAAAAATGTATTAATTGTTGCATTATGGAGCAAATGCATCACTTGATCTGATTGTTGTTGCAGAAAATGTCTTAATTTTTATTGATAGAAAGACCAGTATATTTTATTAATTTTATATTTTTATAGTTAAAAAGATATTTTACTGCGCAAAGTAATGTTTTTTAGACATATTTATGCACTAAAGTTAAATTTCTAAAATTTATATTATAAATTTATATTATTAAAACTTTTATGTTGTATTTTTCTTTTGAATTCTTCTTTTTCTACTGCTTCTTTTTAACCCATTTTAATCTAGTAGAAAAATATTTATTACCTCGGCTTGTCTGGCAGTCTGTCCGTCCGTCCGTGCTATAATTCTCGTAAATATACTCGGATTGCCCTGAAATTTTTGTATGTTATTGATGATTTTGTATGTTATTAAAGAATGATCCTATTCAAAACGAAGTTTTTAGCATCTATAGTTTATTTACAGGATCAGTCAAATTTATTCCGTTACATTAGTCAATGGGAAAAAATCGTTTCAAATGCATTTTGATGATGTTATGCCATTTAAAACATGCGAAATTAACATACTATTATGTAGTGCACTATACATGCTTTTTATAAAATATTGGGTGCAAAGCATTTACTGGGTCACACAACAATTCTGTTGCACAATGTTTTACGGGGTAAAATCTTTTGCGGCGTAATTTAATGATGCTTCACTTCTTCAAACATAATGAAATTTACATGCATTAGTGAGGTGCACTATAAATTGCTCAATGAAAAGTATTGTGTGCATTGCGTTTATCGCTCACTTACAGGTGCTATAATTACAGTCTATGTGTTGTAAGTGCGTTTTTAACTTTGGTTTTCGTTTTAAGTTTAACTATATTTTTGTAAAGTACGTTGTGTGTATAAATTCTGTTGATCATCAAAGGAATTCCCAACTATTACTGACTATGGGATTGAATTGATTAAGGGTATTTTTAATTGTGTTGTGAATTTTCCTGCTGAACTTATAGTTCAGCAGCAAAATGTGACTAATAAAACCAATAGACGACTAACAGAAGTTTGTGAAACATAAATAATTTCATATACAAGATTACGAAAATAACAAGATACAGCGTCAGTTATGGTTCGTAATCGCTGGAAGTGAGTTTTAAATTACCTTATGCGTTTTTACCGGAATTAAATTTTAGATTAACATGTGGTGTGTGAAAAACTCTTTAGATAATATACATGGCTGTTAAAAAAAATTCTAGTCCATTTCCATCAATTGGCTGATTTTAACTGAACTAAATTTTATTATGCTAAGCAGTATATATAAAAATATATAGATCATATACAGGGCTGCACAAAATAATTCGAAAATTTTTTTGACTATGGAAGGTTATTGGTAAAATTGGATTTTTAAATATGTTTTACGTTTCCTAAACTGTTTACTTCATATCTTCGTCATGATTTTTGTTCTTGTTTTATTAAACTATGGTAGACTAGTATTTGTTTAAATAAAATGTACTTTTTATATTCGTCCAAGTACTGAAAGAAACAAATGAAATTTTAATCTTAAATTCTAATGTAATGCTTTGAAGTGGAAAAAATCCTATCGAATTTCATTATTGCATCATTCAGAGTTCATTACGGCAAAGATAAAACCCAATTTCTTAAAAAAAATATTTCCATAGAAATTTTATCTCATATTTTAGATAAAAATCATTGACATTTTATTTTATATTTATATCATACAGCCTCTTTAAAATTAAAAGCTACTTTATAGAAATTCCAGGATAAGAAATAGAACGAAGATTTTAAATCATTTTCAAAATTTATCTTGCTTCGTACTAAGATTTAATTTTTTACAGTATATTTTAAACTCATTTAGAATTAAAATGAAGGAACTTATTATATTTTTAAAGAAAACAGAGAAAAATATTTTAAATTTTACCACAGCAGTAATATTTAATTCCTATTTTTGATATAGATTAAATTAATGCAAAGAAATTATTTTATATTTTTATATCTTAATTTACTCTTAAGATTAAATATTTTTTAAATTAAAGTTGAAGTCATACTTTGCAAATATAGAATAATTTTATATTTTTGTTTCAAAAAAGATTTTACATTTTAAAATAATGCAATGAATGAATCATATCTAAATTTTAAACTGTTATTTCAGATTATATTATTAACTAAATTTTATTTTAAATTTAAACTTGTTGATATGTTCATGCAGTTTGCTTCAGAAATAGACTTTTAAATTTTTTTATTAAATTTATTTTGTTAAAAATTTTGAAGGAACAGGATAGGCAGTATAAGAGGTTTCCTAGTTGTGAAACATTTCTACACCTGGAGTTGAGTAAAGGTATAGCGCATTTTAAGAGCCAAAGGAGAAAAATTTATAACAGTAGTGCAGAATATTCACTACATATAAATTAAGTATAGACAACTAAAATTTAGGATAGACAATTTCTAAAAGTGGAAATTGTCAACAACCCTACCAAATGCACACAGACAGACGAATGACGTCAGCGGTCGATATTCTCGGAGGAATATTTTAAAAGAATTTTTGTATTTTAAATTGGTTGTGGTATGTTTTCAAAAGGGGCAGATTTGAGCTAGAACTACAGAAGGGTCTAAATATAACCAATATCGAAATTGAAAGTTGCCCTCATTAAGAAAACCGCAACAAAATATAAAAAGTAAAAAAGGTCTTTGCGGTGATCGACCTCAGCTATCCAATGCCAAAAAAATAAAAGTAAAAATATTGAAGCGCAAACGAGATATTTTACAAGAATTGTTCCATAGGATTAATATTATCGAACGGGTATTTTCGAGGGAATTAAATCCTGAAATATTGACGAAATGTGTGTGAATAACTTGTAATCCTGCACATGTTGTAGCAGCAGCGTTTTCAGATGGAATTCTCCAAACAGCGCAACAGTTGCAGGGCGCTGCTCGGCGAGCCTTCACAGAAAATCTCCAAAATCTATTAATAAAATATCACACAGTATAGTCTATGAATGGTTTCTTTGACAATATATTGGCGCATCTTTTTGTGCCAGGCAATAACGTTCTTTATATAGACTTTTTCATGTATGACAGTGCTAATGACAGTGCAGTCAATCAATTTAATCCAATACATGTGTCTAGTATACCATTGTTCTTAAATTTTGTTACACTTTACCGTAGGGGGTTACAAGACTCCGGACTACATTGTACACCTTTTAATTAAAAATAATAATTTTAATGTTAAAAGAATCTTAATTTCTCTTAGCTTTAAAAAACTTATTAAAAAAATATTTTTATATATTTAATACAAAATCTCAATGGAAAATTTATATATATTTAACAAAAAAACTCAAAAAGAGTTTAAAGTGGAATGATACATTCACCTTGTAGTTAAAAAAACAGAATACTTGTTAGAAGTACTAAAAGGGTGCGTAAAATTTATTTAAGACAAATGTATAAGATGATATTACATACTTTAACCCCGAGATCTTTAGATCACGAACGAGATCATTTTCAAGGAGATACGTCAACCGAAGCGTAGCTTTTACTACGTTAACGGAGGCGTAGCTTTTACTATGTTAACGGAAGCGTAGCTTTTACTGTGATGTTACATAATGGTTTTGAATAAGTGCCAGTCTGTTAATCTGTAAGGGTGTATACAAAGTACGTACGTTCAGGCGCTGAAGTTCCTCATATTTGCAAAATACTAATCCATATCTCGGATATGTTGTAAGATAAGCCATCATTACATGCACTATTTTCTTTACTCAAAATTTCTAATGATTCTCTGAATTTAGAAGTATAACAATTCACTGTAAATATTACATTTTTTGCGTTTTCGAAATCTATTTTTATATTCTGCCGTTGATATAACCATGGTAATGCTGTAGAATTTGATGCTAGTAACGTGTTCTTTAAATCTTTCATTAAACTTTCGAGCAGTCATTTCAATACTAAACGGGATAGAATAGGTTCCTGTGATTTCATTGTTGGGTGTCGGATCAATTTTTCTGTGAATTAATTTTTTTAATTTTTCTTGTGGTTTAGCTATTATGTTGAAATCGAATTTCTTTAAGGCGTATCTTGGCCTTTCATATAATTTTTGTACATAATCGAAGGTGCATAATTTAAGATCGTCCATGATATTATCATTTTCGGATTCTTCTGTTCTATTTCATAAACTAATTTATTTATGTGTTGAGAGGGAAATCCGTTTGCTATTGCAATTTGTGTCATTTTTTTTTCTATTCATTTTACAGGTGCTTTCCAGTGCAAATATAAAAAATGCGCTTTTTATAAAATCCAAAGGCCGCAATTTTATGTTTAAAAGAAGAGTTGTTGTCATAAGCGATTGTGTTATTCGGTATACACTGTTTTCTGTATATTTTTCTCTCTATTGTCCCTTCATCTAGGTTTTTTATTAGCTCAATATACAGATGTAGCAAAATGCTTTCGTTCTCCATCCATAATGTGAATTTAATGATCTTCTCGATTTCATTAATTTTCTCCGAAAAACCACTCAAGCTTTAGTTATCATGGTCCCAAATCATGAACCCTTCATCCACGTATCGGATCCATAGCGTAGGTTTTAAATTGAAATTCTTCATTATTTGATTTTCTAAGGGTCTTAACGCCAGCTCTTCTATTAAACCTAATAAATAAAATGAATAATAGTAGACAAATTGCAATAGAAAACGGATTCCACCTGCAACGTATAAATAAATTAGTTTATGAAATACAACAGAGTCAGTAGTTTAGCAGTCATTAAATTTATATATATTTAACAGAAAAACTCAAAAAAAGTTTAAACTGGAATGACACATTCACCTTGTAGTTAAAAAAGATAGAATACTTGTTAGAAGTACTAAAAGGGTGCGTAAAATTTATTTAAGACAAATGTATAAGATGATATTACATAATTTAACCCCGAGATCTTTAGATCACGAACGAGATCATTTTCAAGGAGATACGTCAACCGAAGCGTAGCTTTTACTACGTTAACGGAGGCGTAGCTTTTACTATGTTAACGGAAGCGTAGCTTTTACTGTGATGTTACATAATGGTTTTGAACAAGTGCCAGTCTGTTAATCTGTAAGGGTGTATACAAAGTACGTACGTTCAGGCGCTGAAGTTCCTCATATTTGCAAAATACTAATCCATATCTCGGATATGTTGTAAGATAAGCCATCATTACATGCACTATTTTCTTTACTCAAAATTTCTAATGATTCTCTGAATTTAGAAGTATAACAATTCACTGTAAATATTACATTTTTTGCGTTTTCGAAATCTATTTTTATATTCTGCCGTTGATATAACCATGGTAATGCTGTAGAATTTGATGCTAGTAATGTGTTCTTTAAATCTTTCATTAAACTTTCGAGCAGTCATTTCAATACTAAACGGGATAGAATAGGTTCCTGCGATTTCATTGTTGGGTGTCGGATCAATTTTTCTGTGAATTAATTTTTTAATTTTTCTTGTGGTTTAGCTATTATGTTGAAATCGAATTTCTTTAAGGCGTATCTTGGCCTTTCATATAATTTTTGTACATAATCGAAGGTGCATAATTTAAGATCGTCCATGATATTATCATTTTCGGATTCTTCGGTTCTATTTCATAAACTAATTTATTTATGTGTTGAGAGGGAAATCCGTTTGCTATTGCAATTTGTGTCATTTTTTTTCTATTCATTTTACAGGTGCTTTCCAGTGCAAATATAAAAAATGCGCTTCTTATAAAATCCAAAGGCCGCAATTTTATGTTTAAAAGAAGAGTTGCTGTCATAAGCGATTGTGTTATTCGGTATATACTGTTTTCTGTATATTTTTCTCTCTATTGTCCCTTCATCTAGGTTTTTTATTAGCTCAATATACAGATGTAGCAAAATGCTTTCGTTCTCCATCCATAATGTGAATTTAATGATCTGCTCGATTTCATTAATTTTCTCCGAAAAACCACTCAAGCTTTAGTTATCATGGTCCCAAATCATGAATCCTTCATCCACGTATCGGATCCATAGCGTAGGTTTTAAATTGAAATTCTTCATTATTTGATTTTTTAAGGGTCTTAACGCCAGCTCTTCTATTAAACCTAATAAATAAAATGAATAATAGTAGACAAATTGCATTAGAAAACGGATTCCACCTGCAACGTATAATTAAATTAGTTTATGAAATACAACAGAAAAATCCGAAAAAATGGTAATCATTAACGATATTAAATTATGCAACTTCGATTATGTAACAAAATTGTATGAAAGACTAAGATAAGCCTTAAAGAATTTCGATATCGACTTAATAGCTAAACCACCAACAAAGTTAAAAGATTTAATTCAGAGAAAAATCGATCCGATACTCGACAATTAATTCTCAGGAATCAATTCTATTCCGTGTAGTACTGAAAGGGAAACAGATTTATCCTACATAGGCATGACTACGGGAAAGTTTCAAGAAAGATTGAAAGAACACACTACAGATAACAAATTCAACCGACCGTCTACAGCATTATCAATGTTACATCAACGGCAGAATATAAAAATAAATTTCGAAAACGCCAAAATTATAATACCTACAACGAACTATTATACTTATAAAATCAGATAATCACTAGAAATTTTGAGTAAAGGAAATAGCGCATGTAATGATGGCTATCGTACAGCATACGGGGGGGATATGGTTTAATAATTTGAAAATATCAAGGACTTCAGCGCCGGAACGCACGTCGGACGTTTTATAACCCCTACATATTAATAGACTGGCCCTTGTTCAAAACCGTTATGTAACAGCACAGTCGAAGCGACTCTTCAGTTACGTATCCCCTTGAAAATGATCACGTTCGTAATCCAAAGATCTCGATGTTAAAGTATGTAATAACATTTTTACCTTTGTCTTAAATAAGTTTTTAGCACCTTTTTGGTAATTTTAATGAGTATTTTATCTATTTTATATACAGTATGCCCACTAAAGTCCCTTGCCACTCTCTTAATTCGGAACGACTGCTGCTATATTCATAAAAGTGGTATCTAGGTATAGTAAAGTAGCCATGCGCTACTGAATGAAACCGCCTATGGCGCCACCTGGTGGAAAACTGCGGAGTTAACATTCCTATCTTGAAAACGGTAAGAGATAGGGAAAACAAGTGATTTGGAAAGTTGTTGAGCATCATCAAGTTAGCACAAACAAACACCTTGTGGACATTAATGCGGTGAATAGAACGGTTAAAAAGCGCATTTGTTTTTCGTGATTTCCTACACTGTGACGTGACAAAACTATCTTAGAAAGAAATAAACAACCAGTTATGAAACAGCAGGTGTATGAGACCCCTCCACAAACATTGCAGGACCTAAAACGACGCATTACGGACGCTTGTTCCAACGTGTCACCATCTATGCTCCAACTTGTGCAACGTGAAATTCAAACAAGGATCCAAATATGCATTGCAGCTGACGGTGAGAAGTTTGACCATCTAAAATAAAGGTATATCTAGTTATCTATTAGGTATAACTAGTTGTTTTTTTCTTTCTAAGATCGTTTTGTCACGTCATAGTGTAGGAAATTACGCAAAAACAAATACGCATTTTAACTGTTCTATTCATCGCATTAATGTCCACAAGGTGTCTTTTCGTACTAAATCTATGATACTCTACAACTTTGTAAATCACTTTTTTTTCTCTATCTCTTTCCGTTTTCGAGATAGAAATGCTAACTCCACAGCATTCCCCCAGGTGGCGCCTTACGCGGTTTCATTGAGTAGCGCATGACTACTTTACAATACCTAGACACTACTTTTATGCATATAGCAGCAGCCGTTTCGAAGTTAAGGCGGTGGCAAGGGACTTTAGTGGGCATACTGTCTAACCACTCATAGTGCTTTTTGAAAGTAAAAATGCCAACTAAATACTGTCTACCATAGTATAGTTTTCCCTTACAATTATAATTTGCAATTAAGATGACGAATTTCCCATGAATACGTATTTATTAAAATGTTTTTTAAAAAGTGCATACCAACAAAAAGTACTTACAGTTTCTTTTCATTTTTGTTCAAATGAGATATTAAATATGCATGCCATCATAAAAGCACAAGGAAATCCTTTAATAGGAAGATAAAGGGAATTCTAGAACATACATTTAAAAAATACCATTTTCTTATGAGTAGTGTCTTCATAAATTAGATTTATATCTCTGAATATTAAAATTACTCTTTTGAAATAGAGGTAAGTAATTAAGCTTTATTTTTAATTAAAAAGGATTTTCATTTTAGAGACAAAATTAATAATCCCTCTTTTGAAATTTTCTAAATTGGATTCAGAAAGGAAATACACAAACATGTAATGCACTTTAAATATTGAAATAAAATAAACAAAATATAAAATTCATTTTCATTAAAAATCAATTAAAATTAATGTGTATCGCAATTTTCTAATCGCATTTCTAACGTGTTTCTCCTTATTTCAGTTAGTAGGAGAAGTAAAGATTTTACTGACACATATATACATTTATTTTTAAGATTTACAAGCAAAATTGTTTTTGCTGTTCTTCTGTTTCAAATTCGACTTCTTAAGAGTACAAAATATATATTTTTAAAAATACTTGAAGGATTGAGTGATTATATTATAGTTACATGAAATATATTATGCTATAAATATATTTAGCTTTGCAAATTCTTCTATTTATTAAAAAAAAAAGTAATGTAAATACTTCTATATATTCAAATTAAGTGGTTGGATCTCTGATTAGTCGATCAGTTAATCAATTAAAAATTTCTGATCACTGATACAAAAAATGAAACAGTTCCTATTTTTATTTATTATATTATTTGTTTAAAAATATATAATACTTAGATTCAATTAGATATATAATTATTATTTTATTCAGTTGGTTACAAATCATTCATTTTTTTTTAATTTCTCGTATTAGATATCTCACATTAAAGTTATAATCCGTTATGTGTAATCCTACAAAATAATGTTGTAATCTGTAGCATAATCAGTGTGACCAACTTACATAAAGTTTTGTTGTCTATTTTTAATATAGATGAATTGTCGAGTTAGTGTTGTGGCAATTATTGCCGAATGGATTAAGAAAATATTTTAAGTCAAGCAAGGAAAATAGTGTTTCCGTATATATCGTAAAATAATCTCTTGAAATCAGAAAATTAAATGTCGTTGCTTGATGGACTGTGAGCAATTCTTCTTTCCTTTTTTTTAGGAACTTTTGGACGAGCACTGTTTCCACTTAAATTAATTCTTTAAATAATTATTGTAGGAAGTTTTAAGCCATTTTTAATGTAGGAAGACTAGTAAAAATCGAAAAACAAAAAGTTTTTCCTAAAAAAGTGAATTATCACCTTTTGTTTAATAATTACATATTTTCTTATTTTTCTGTGCCAGGTACTCATTTCCGACATACATGTGAATAGGGAACAGATTAAAGACCGATGTCCCCAAGTTTGTAATATATAAGATATACAACATGAATGATCTTTAATCCTCCGTTTCTCAATGCAACTACCAGGGAGTGTCTCTGTTTTGACTTGTAAAAATCTACTCAGGCATTTCATACTCACCAGTTGGCTTATTAAGAAACTAACGTCACTGTTGATATCTGATATGTTATAACCAATGTTATTACAACATTTCAAATTTTCTCGTGCCATTTTGACCCGTGTTACTTAAGTTAGTGATACCTAATGGCTAAGCTCTGTGTTTACCATGTATTGTAAACGATGAGTTTTTTCCTAGATATATCGTTAGTAAAATAATTTAAAAAGTCAAGAGTATGAAAATTGTCAAGGAATTATTGCTCCAGTGACTAATTCACACTGTTTTTTGTGGTACTATAACAATCAAATTAAAGAAAAAAACATATTTAAATTGGATATACAGTAGAATCTTGATTATCCCAGTAGCACTGAGTTTCTGCTTTACTCGAGTTACCAGAAAAAATTATGGCAATTTTTTCCAATTTCAAGATTTATACTGCAGTTGAAAGTTCTGGATTTTCATAAGATATTTTATAATAATGAGCCATTCAATACAAGAACTGGATGGCTCGTACACTAGATAAACAATATGTAATTCGTCACTCAACGTAACTGGTGCGAAGCTATTTAAAGATTCTGAAGAAGTTTGTAAATTCAGAGTAAAGTTACAAAAACGTCTAAAGGAAAACAGTTTGCGCAAAGATCCACAGTATAACCATGCTGAAACGGGATTAAATGTTCGTATGCTACCATCAAAAACCTTAACTGAAACAAGTTGGAAATTGTACGTCAAACGTGACAAATGAGGTGTGTTCGTACTATAGCTAGTTATATAAATATTCAGATCTAGATGATTTTTAATTCTGCGAAATGAATTATATCGTCTGCAGATTAATTTCTGTCATAAAATAAGTATCTCGATCGCTTGACGATGAAACTTCCGAAGCTCCTATAACAAGAAAGCACCGATTTTTTTTAAAAAAAATTCAAATTTCTTAATAAATATTTTTATTAATATATCCTAAAGTTTTGATTCGATTTTAATAAAATTTGAAATGTCTCGACAAAATTCTGCAAAGATAATATGTTTTAAAATTCAAACCATTCGGTTGGGTAGTTTTTGCGTTGTTATATGCGGACGGACGGACAGACGGACGGATCAAGCGACGACAATAGGTGCTACGTATTTATATAATTACGAACGTAAATAAAAAGAGAAGCAACAGCTCCCGTATGCAAGAAGAACAAGGAACGGGTAGCAGTTTTAAATTGTTGTAATGCGTTGATTAAAACCCATGCTTATCGGAATGTTAAAGAAACCTACAGCGTTCAAGAATGTTAACATCTTGAGTCTTCATTTATATTACAGAAACCAGAAAATTTTGTGGATGAGTGCTGAATGTTTCATGAAGGGGTTGTACTAACATTTATTTCCAAAAGTGGAAAACTGTTCAGAGAGTAAGAAGTTAAAAAGAAAACCAATCCTGCTTCAAGACAAATGCCCCATGTCTTCCATATAAAGAGCAATTGGCAAGTGGAGAGATCAAAGTATGTATTTTGCCACCAAATGGGACTTCACCAATACACCCATTGCATTAAAGTGTTTTGAGAACTTAAAAAGTAACTACAACAAAAGCTGTTAGGAATTCTGATTGACAGTCTTGAAGAACAAGGAGTTATAAAATTCCTGAAACAGTTAACAATGAAGGATATTGCGTATTGAATTATCGTAGCGTGGGAAGTCCAACGACCAACGACTCTATAGAAAATGTGGTGGAAGCTTATGGCAGCAGAGAAGCAAAATGATGAAAATGAATCTGGTGATAACGAATCTTCGCAGAGCCTAGCACAAAGACTAATAGTTTTCAAAAATTTTTGTTGAAGAAGATATTTTGGAATATATGGACACAGATGAATTGCAAGAGATTACAGATGACATGATTGCAGACATCGTTGATAACCAGAAATAAGAGAGCCGTGATTATGAAAGTGATGTTCAGCAGAAGAAATTAACGTATTCCGAATGTCTAAGTTTGATTGCAAAAACTATTGAACACAACAAGCAGCAAGAAGAGGCTACACCTGCAATTTTGATGACACTAATACAATGGCGTAATAGTGCACAGCAAAGAACCGTTTATCATCCGTTAAGCAAAAAACTATCAGGGACACCTTCAAATGAACAATTTTATTCCCCATTTTTATGAAAATGTGCCATGAAAATTTATAAATTGTGTGAAAATTTATATTTAATAGCCTTAGTTAATGACGATTTATATAATTTCGGGTTATGCGAGTTTTTTGCTTATCCGATGTCAGTTTGGTCTATATTAACTCAGGTCATCGGGATTCTACTCTGTTTGTCTTATTAACTAAACTAAACACAAATAATAAAAAAAGAAAGTTACTCCGGTAGATCATATGTGGGATGTAAAATTTAAACACTGAACAAATATATTTAAATTTTTTAAATATACCATTACTTTTTACTTTTTACTTTACTGTCTGTTACTTTTATTTGAGTTCCTTTAAAAGAGTTTATAACCATTTTTGTATTGTATCGAATTTATATAATTAAAATAAATACATTAATTCTTAAAAGTAATCAAAGGCATAAGAATATCAAAGGCAGCATCAAATTGTGACAAGATTTCTGTATCTCAGCCTGTTATACACTCAGTGTTTTCAGGCATATGCCAGTATTTATTTTCGTCAAAACCATTGGGCTTTTTTTTATATATTAAAAGATTTTAGTAACTGCTAATGTTGTAATCTCATAATCAGTTGAAACACTATAAACATACTTTATATTAAATTTAAATGTGCTTGAACGCAACAAAATAAAATTTAAAAAATATAAAATATACTGTTATTAACTAAAAAAATATTGTTAATGATATAATTATGTAAATTTTATTTCAGAATACCGGCAGTATTTTTACACTAAATGAAGATTTTAATCTCCATATTCAAATAAACAAGCTTGAAATTCAAGCTAGGTAACATGTTTTCATGTATTATTCTTAGTACCAGAATTTATTCAACAACATTGATAATACAGATATCTTTAAAAATATTATGGAATAAAAAATGTACTAAGCGCTTTACATAGGGTTTGAAGATATATTAACTAAAAAGAGAAAAAATAAATAATTTAATCAAAGCATTTTCTGCTCAAGTGATTTATCTACTTGTTTCGAATGAGAATCACTTGAGGCAGAAAATGAAACAGGAAAACAAAACCAATACCCGATATTTATTTAACGTATATAATCATTTTCTTAGTTTTTAGAAAACAGTGAAAGGGATAAAATATAAAATGAGTTAATATTAAAGTTAGTGTGTATTAAACATTTCGCATGATGAAAATTCATTTTTAGAAGAAAAAGTAATACTGCTCTAAAGCTTTGATAGGAATGTTTTGATAGCTTCTTTAATCAATTAGAAGAAAATAAAAGTAATCTTAAAAATTAAAAATAAACTCCATAGCACTACAGAGTCTATGTACGTTCTTGATCTGTGGTACCCAATTCCACTTTCATGACCCTGGGCCCTTGAATAATATATGGCATATGTCACAGTCAAGTCGTTATCCTGATTTAGAACCTCCAAGAGTTAATTTTCACAAAAACGCTTGATACGCATTTTATCGACCCTTGCAGGTTGAAACGTTGAGTGAATCTTACCCAAATCGGGAGGTGAACTTCAGAGCTGTAGTATGGCAACGCAATGTGCTAACCACTGAAATATTAAAATATATGTAATAGTGTAAAAAATCTTCAAATAGATTAATTTATGTAAATAAACATATCATTTAAATAAAAGTTCACAAGAACAGTTTATATATATGAAGCAATCTGTCGCTTAAATAAAGGTAGACATATTGTTTCAATAATCTAACTCGTTTGTTTCTAAATCTTACATATTTCAATTTGGCTTAATGTTCTATTTTTTTTTATTATCTTCTTTCTACATTTGTGTATGTAAGGAGAGTGACTCTGTTTATTGCCATCACGAATTCCTTTAGAACACACACACACTTGCATTGACAATTTTATTAATATTTTCGTTCATCGCTCCCCTTTTCCTTTTCAGATTTCCATCTAAGTGTTAAAAATATCCTTGTAGAATCTGTTTTACACTTGCCTGGGTGCTGTAATAGATTCCCCCCTACTAATCAACCAATGAAGAGAGCTGTTAACTTCCTGCTATAGAACCTTACAGCAGTAATAACCCTAAAGTGCACATCTCTCAAGGAAACAAATACACGTCATTGAAACCACGTGACTAGTGGACTCGTCTTCCAACTAGGGAGTTTTTTAACATATATTTGTATGGTGATGTCTGTCATATTATGAAGAAAAATTGTCAAATACTGCGCTACCTTCGGATGCAAGGAAAAATTTGTCAAAGGAGGACTTGTAACATTTCACAAGTACGCATATACCTTTAAATATTATTAATGTATTAACATAATATTAAATTAATTGTTTTCTTTTAATGTCCAAAATTAAAAGTTTTTATATATGCATACATGTTATGTATACAGTTTTTTTGAAAATTTGAGCCTTAATAAAGAATCGTTAATATTTATTTAGGCACTCAAAGATTTAACTTTTTCTTGATTGATATATTTTAGATTATTTATTTCAAACTTTTGGGAATTGTGAAAAAAATTTCTATTTTAGCCTTGAAAAAGAATTTAGCGCGATTTGGCGAAGTCTGCTAAATCACACAAAAATGCTTTACAGTACATAAGTCTTCACGGGCTGAAATTTCCAGGCCTGGGTACGGTCCGAACAGTACAATTTTTCTTTACTCAGCGCAGTATAAAATATAAAACAAATACCCGAATCCGGACCGGCCCGACTGAATTTCTACAAAACATGCCGATATTTCTGAAGCAATATTATTCTACAATTATGATTCTTCAAAAAGCACATTTACTTATGCATAGATTTTATTTTCGGATTATGTTCCATATGCATGGAATGCAAAATATCAACAACATTAATCACCAATTAGACAATTACATACATAAACACAGATTAAAAAAATTGACTTAGAGAATTACATTCAAATGAAGATTTGGCAATAGAAGAAAAATCCGTTATAGACCGGTTCCATTCTTTGCAGGTAAATTGTTTGTTTTATATGTATTATATTCTTCACAGATCAAGACTTTTTTCGTTTAAGACAAGTTTATACACAGGCTTTATAGACATGATCTATTTTAAACATTTTACTGTACTTATTTTTTTTTACTAGAAATGTATGTACTATCCCTTAAAAATAATTTTAATTGTAGAATAATGGCATATAAATTCTATGCATTTTTTGTAGTGCTGGTGTCATTTTACTAATTTTTGCACGGGCCTGAAAATTTTGGTCCGTGCAAAACTCTGGAAAGAATGAAATCCAGGCCCAGCTTGACTGGGGAAAAAAGTCTGCCCCGGGCCGAGTCTGCAGAAAGTTAGTCCCAGGACCGGCGCGGCCCGGAAAGTGTAATGACTAGGCCCGGCCAGAGTCTCGTGAATGAAAATTGGACTGCCGACCCGTGCTGACCTGTAGTACATATTATTTTATTGAATGTTGTTAGATTATGAGTAATTCTCAAATCAAATGACTTTATTCCTTGTAAGAAAGACAGAGAGTGAGAGAACAGCCATCAAAATTTTACTTTTCAAATGCAAATTGCCCTGCAAATCATTATTTTATAATAAATGAATGTAAAAATGTTGAATTTTATACCTTTTCAAGAGAAAAAATGATATATATATATATATATAATACATTATTTATCTAAAAAGTATATTTCTTAAAAATGGTAATTATTTGCCATTTATATTAGCCCTTTATTGGATATTTATATATATACATTGCTGTGCACAAATTAAGGACGGAGCTGATAATTTAGCATAAAAGCCAAAAAAAGACAACATGACTAAATGAAAGACCAATCAGGGGATAGACGTGAAACAAATGCAGCAGGACATACCCATATATGGCATATGGCGTAAAAGGAGGAGTTGCTAAGGGGATAAAAGCACAGAGGTGTTGACCGTTCAGAAATTTGGTGAAATCTATTGCACTGTGTAAAGTGATTTCAGCGACGTTTTTTTTGCTAATATTGTGTGATATGGCCAAGAGGCAATCCAGAAGATGTCATCTGGATGACCTTACATGAGGTCGAATCATTGGGAAGTTGGAAGAAGGTCGAAGTGTGACAAGTGTGGCACAAGAGTTCGGTATTGCTCATAGCATCGTTTCACGAGTCTGGAGTGCATTTTTAACAAAGGGAACGACTGTCCGAGCATTCAGCAATGGTCATCCACGTGCAACAACAACAGCGGAGGACCGTTATATTGTCCTACAGGGGAAAAGAAACAGGCGTTAGATAACTGGAGAAATCGCAAGACAGATGGAGCAGACTACTGGCCGTCGAATATCACGTTTTCCCGTGGTTAGGAGGCTGCACAAATGTGGCCTGTATTCACGACGACCAGTACGGTGTGTACCACTAACGCCTGCTCATCGGAGACGCAGGTTTCTGTGGTGTCAGGAACATAAGAATTGTACACAACAGGAGTGGGATCGAGTACTCTTTACGGATGAGAGCCGATTTAGTATGACGAGCTATTCTGGACGTATACACATCTGGAGAGAGCAGGGAACACGTAATCACCCCTCCAACATCATCAAAAGGAACCGTTTTGGAGGTGCCGGAGTTCTTGTTTGGGGTGGTATCATGCTTGGTAGCCGTACGGACCTCCACGTCTTCCAAGGAGGTTCAGTCTCTGGTGCCCGCTACTACGCCGAGATTCACTCTCCTCACGTACGTCTTTTTAGAGGTGCTGTGGGTCCGGACTTCCTCTTCATGGACGACAATGCTCCCCCTCTTTGTACAGCGGCAGTCGAAGAGCTCCTGGATAGTGAAGATATTCAACGCATGGATTGGCCTGCAAAATCCCCGGACCGTAATCCCATAAAACACGTGTGGGACCTTCTCGGGAGACGCTTAGCATCACGTGATCAGGCGCCAGTAACGATTCCAGAGCTGAAATTGGCGTTACAAGAGGAATGGGACTCTATTCCTCAAGAACTACTAGATAACCTTGTCTTCAGCATGGACAGACGTTGCAAAACCTGCATCGCAGTCAGTGGTGACCATATCCCCTATCAGAGACTGAATTTTTCCTGCCAGATGCTTGTAAGATGAACGTTTCTGTCTTCCCTGCATTTGTTCTCCAAGTGACCTTTTCAATAAAATCCTTTCATATCCTTTTGATTCTTTGTTTAGATGGTTTTTATCACTTGTCCCGTATTTTCACATCTTGAAGATCTTATGGTATGATTGTGGTCGATGTGGAAATCTTCTGTGCGACGTTACATTCGAAAAACCCTCTCGTCCTTAATTTTTGCACACCAGTGTATATATATATATTACTTAATGGATTTTAAGACACCTAATATTTAATTTTACAATTTCCGAATAATCATTTGTGCTTATATGGCTTTATTCTTATTTTTATTTTACTTTTTTTAAAAATCAAATATCATTGCTGCTTTTATTTTTTGTTTTTGAATATTAATCTATCAAATTATTCTTTCAGATATTTCCCATATAATATATCATCTTACTTATTTACATGTATTATTATTATTTTGAAAACGATAAATGATAAAGTTTTTATTTTGGTTCGATTCCTATTATGATTTAATAAATATTTAATTAAAAAAACTAGATTAAACATTTCTAAAATGCTACATTTTAGCATGAATATGCGCATTCATATTCCTTCTAGAAATGAATTTAATTTGTTTTAACTAAAAAGCATTCGTAATTGATGCATTTCTTGAAATGGTAAATATTTAATTTTTATACCGTTACATGTTTTTGGTTATATATAATTCTTACTTAAAACATTTTTTTAAATGCATAATATTTTAAGCTGGAATTTGCTCATAATATGTATGCATATTGCTTTACCCTTATTTTAATAAATTTCTTTTTTCAAGTTATCTTTATTCATCCAAGTTGTAGGTTAATCTATTAAATCAATACTTTGTATATTTTCTAATACTTTAATATTTTGTATAATTTTTTTAACAATATACCATATTGTATTTTTATTTATTTTTTTAGATTTCCTAAATATGAAAGTAGGAGAAAGGTATGGGAAAATAAAATTCGGAGAAAAAATTTTTAATTCACTGACCATACTTATATTTTTTCAAAATATTTTACAGCAGAAAATTTTGACAACAACAAATTTAGAGGTTCCTGGTTAAAGAAGGATGCCATTACAACAATATTTGAATTTTGTTCAGAAAAGACGACAAACCCCGGAGAAAAAGAAAGCTTAGTGCAGAAGAAAATTTTAACATCTCCCACGAAGGTAAGATTTTAAATTCCATTTTTTTACTGAAAATTAAAAATAATAATAAATAAAAAGAAAAATAACTTTTCAGAATAGTGTTGCTTAAAAAACATTGAATATTATTACTAATAAGATGTATTTTTGATTTAGATTTAAATGAAGTATAACGACAGTCAACAAAAAAATAATTCCCTACATGGGTGACTCTGAAGAAACGGATATGAATTCTCCTACAAAAACACGCAAATTTTAAAAAGTTGCATCCAATGTGGTAGAAAATAAAAGATATGCAACTGAAAGATTTAAATAAAAAGAATAAGCAATTGGAAAAACGTGTTGCTTTACTGGCGTAGATATTAGACGATATAAAGTAAAAGGACTTAGTTTCAGATACAGCAAGTAATAATTTACAGGTAAATTATTTCTGTACGATTGTAAAAAATATGCACATATATTCATGCATTTACGCTTTTCTATAGCCTTGAATAAATTATCACTTCGATTATTATATATCTATACTAAGTGACCCACCCGGCGTTGCCCGGGCCCGTGATAATAACCTTAAATAAACCTCAAATTTAGATAATTTTATATCTTTAACCCGATTTTGTATAAATTTAAATTTTTAAATGAAAAATTCCAGCAGAAACATTAATAATTAGTGGTAAAAGTGCTTGTAAGAAACCATTTTCTTGTTTTTTCCCGTAGGGTCGTTTCATAGTTATTTTGTTTTAATAGTTCTTGTTGTCCGAACGCTTTTGAATTTTTACAGGTTATAACTATAAGGGTGTCGTACCCCGTGTGAAAATTTCGTGACAAAATATTGATATCTTGTTGTTTTCTTCTCTTTTTCGCCGTCTGGTCCCTTAACATATCAAAAATATGCTTATAAGTAGCCAAAATATTTATAAGTCCAAGCCCTCTTTAAAATATTCGTGAAAAATATGCATATTTAGTTGAGAAAGCATGAGCCGAGACCGCGCCGAAACAGCCCATGATTTCATATTCTCAGATTTTATTCAAACAAAATAAATCTACTCTAATATCTGCTCGAAGTACAAAACCTATATTTGTGTTTTTCACTAATAAACTAGAGAAAACAGAAAAGCTATCTCTATATATCACCCGTATTTTATCTTACGACATATTCTGACAAAGCTGAAAGTATTGGGAATGACGATATTAAAATTATTTTATTGATTCCCAAATTCCGCTGTAAATCATTCATATTCTTAAAAAATGATGTACTCGAGAAACAGCAAGCCTCGCGATTATTCTTTTGGAGAAGAAGATATAGCTTTCCTTAATATCCTATGATTTCTCTAATTAGAACTTTTCCACTTTCTTTCTTTAAGTTCATTTAACGGATAGTGGTCATTTATACACTGTAAAAAATGACCAATGTTTCTTATTTTATGAAAATATGCTATAACCACGAACGAAAATATAATATAATCTTCTGAGTTATCTGAAATTTCAAATAGCATGTTAAATTGTCTTTTAAATCCCCAGAAACGAATATATTTTTAAAATTTAAAGAATAATTTATAAAAACAAATTATTTTTAGCTGCCCGAATTTTTCAGAAACGTTTCCGAAGGGCTTTTATAGCGTATTAATTAGTGTCCTCAGGCTAGAATACCTTTTTTTCGAATGTTATCCATTCTCAAGTACACGTTTTCAGCCGCATAAGTTAATTTATACATGAAAGAGTAAAGAAATAATCTTAATTTTAATGTTATTGTTAACGCTGTTAATTTTGCTTGTTTGTCTGTTAAACATTTTTTTTTTTGAGCATGAAAATGTTTACTTCAGAATTGATAGCATTCGAAAAACAGGTATTCCAGGCTGAGGACACTAATTAATACACTATAAAATCCCTTCGGAAACGTTTTTGAAAAATTCGAGCAGCTAAAAATAATTTGTTTTTATAAATTATTCTTTAAATTTTGAAAATGTATTCGTTTCTGGGGATCCAAAAGACAATGTAACATGCTATTTGAAATTTCGGGTAACTAAGAAGATTATATTATATTTTCTTCGTGGTTATAGCATATTTTCATAAAAAAGGAAACATTGGTCATTTTTTACAGTGTATATTAACACTTTCAGATGAGTTTCTGTAATATTGAATTCGAAGCAGAATTTTTGTAAAATTTTATTAGAAAATAAGGAAATACAATTTTATAGCTTTGTTTTTTGTTTCCACTAAAGATATAAATAAAAAAAAAATTTTAGTTTAAATCTTGATTAAAAGTAAGTGCTGTGATATATATACCTCAGCCTTTCAAGGGGTTAACTGCAATCTCTTGCGTTCGAACCTGTGCTTGTATGCAGCTTAGGGCTACTCATTTTATTATTATTTCGAATACGAAATCGCAAAAAAGTAGCAACTGAATAAGATTACCTCACCTTTTTTCTTTGGGGTTCTTACTATATATTAATAACTAAATTACGTCTGTAGTCAATGTTTTCTGCGGTAAATATAACATCTAGAGTCTGCCTGTAGAATTGTCAATCATGCAAATTAATGGTAACATTATGTGAATGGTGACCTAGAAATTATTGTATTAATTTTACAATAAATTTGTATTTTATATATGTACTGCCGTATTATGCTTATAGTGTTTGTACTTCAGTTAATAATCTATAGATGGCAGTACTAAAATTTGAAAATGGGTCTGTATGGTTACACCATCTATTTGCTTTATTACTATTGTAGATTACAATACTCTCTGAATGTTGTGTTGTAAAGTGAACGTTATGTTTTGATGTTTGCGTATGAAACCTCTTGTTAAAATGCCTTACGCGGACCATTCATTTATTTATGTATTTATTTTGATTAATCAATCTTTAATATACTATAATGTTTATTTTGATTGATTGTGTTTATTGTAATGCTGTATTACAATTTTTATAATAATGTGTTGAGTTTATTAAAAAGATTTTATTCTAATTCTGTATTGGGTTTTTTGTAATGTTGCATTGTGTGCATTATAATATTGAATTTTTTTCTAATACAAACTGTGCATAAATTAATATTGTACAGGGTTTACTTTTTTTTTATTGTGAAGTAATTTTTGGATGCATTATGAACACAACATTTCTCATGTGTAAAATGTAATAATAATTAATTTGAGTTGTTTGTTAAAAACCCTTCCGAAATGGTAAAATACTCCGCAACAGATTTTTTGACGAGTGGTTGTCACTGATATCAAATGAAAATGTAACATACCATGACAAATATATAAATATATTAGACTCATGGAAATATGTGTTAGCATTAAGCAACATCCAAAGCGGAAAAATATAAATACATTTTAGTTTCTAAAATTAAATAAGTAAATATAATAATTACTTTTTTACATGTGTGTAGCACTACTGAAAAGATACAAATGAGATTACACAACATCTATATATTTTAAATTCCATTTAATTTAAAATAAAGTGATCCTTTTAGTTCTTTCAAGAACTGCACCTTATTATAATTCTTAAATTAAAGTTGTGCAAATAAAATAAAAAAAAAGATGTAAAAATACTGCCCGTTACAAAACATAACACTTTAATTAGAAATAGAGCTTCTCATGAAATCTCAAATTTAATTATACATTTTAAATTTTGAAAAAACCTAATTTAGAAGAGCGTTTTTAAGAACTCAAATTTCCTTAATATGAACTTTATAAAGAACAGTTTTACTTCCATCGAAAGTGGTGTTTAAAATCTTTAATTACATCCCCTTTTTATAGAATTTTGAGATTAGAATTTAAAGGAATGTAAATTTAATTTATTTCTATCCATATTCATCAATCTTAAAGAAAGTATTGGACATGTGAAGATTTCATTATGTCTACATTGAAAATCGCAATTGTAAGCAAGTTGTATCAGAAATAATTGTATTTTATTATCATGAAGAAACATTTTTAATGCTTTGTTTTTGAGGAATTTACTTAATTAAAATTACATGAATTTATGGCACATTTTCAAGATTGAAAGAAAATATATCCACAATTATAAACAAAGACGAAAATTTTCTCTCCTTTTGCAAATACGTAGTATTAAATTTTAGCAGAAGTACTTTAAATTATCTTAGTTTTAACTTATATTACCTTTAAATAAAAAAAAAATTATAATGAATTTTCTAGAAAGCTGTACAGTATATTGAAACAAAGAAATTTAATTTATATACTATAAAACTGATGGTGAGAAATACCACCATCTAGATCTAAACTAGCACACACTATAAAAAAAAAAGTATTTGTTTTTTTTTCTGCATATTAACAGAGTATTTGGTATCATTTTAATCAGTGAACAGTGAACAATACAAATTAATGATCCATTTTAGGATCAGCGCATACAGATAGATAATTGTGGAACAAAGTGAACCACGGCAGTCAAGGAAATATTTGGTTTTCCGTTCCCACGAATGATTTAACTACACCTAATAAAAATGTCATGGAGAAAATTGTCAGAACAATAATATGACACATTTATTTATGAGAGCTTAAATAGGCACGAAGACCTCACAAGTCAAAGCATCTTTACCTCCCAGACACAGCACGGCGTCAAGAGGAATCGCTATTGTACCGACGGACCTATGAAACACTCAAGGGGAGTACCAAATTTCTCCCGCATGCCAATGGTCATCTCTCTAAAATCAGAGGTATGGCCGAAACATGCAAATTTTCAAGAAGTTAAAACGTATAAGGCCTTAATTTTATGTGAAAAGGGAAAAATGGTTCCATCCCTTTTTTTTTGCTCCACGAAAAGAATGTGATTTTTCTTGAGAGTTCAGATTCAAAAAAGATGGAAAAGTAGAAGGTTGACTGCTCTCTAACTAAAAAAACAGATTTTGAGTGTGTGTGCCAATAGATGGAAATGTACGCGCTAAGAAAAAGCGAAAACGCGTCAGCCATTACCTCCTGCTGTCAACGTTATCTAGTAATATAAGGTAACAAACAATCTTCCTTCACCATTGTTCCATTTTATTTAATTAAGCTATATTCTTTTAATAATACGAATTTAAGTGTGTATGAAGATCCTACCCCGATCTAAACATAAAAAGGCTAATCAAATAAATACTTCTAGGGTATGGAACTCTGCCTTTCAAAATCGAATTTGTTCATTCAGTAAGATAAACTGTAATTCTCAGAAAATAAATGTTGAGAATACAGTTCTCAACTAGGATTGAATATTTTTTTTTTAAAACATTCATGTTTGTTTTTAATTACATGATCATAATTACCTTGTAAATAAACTCAATTTTATATTCAATTAATTTTAGTCAGTTTTCTTTTTGTTTACTTAATTTATTGAATTAATATTAAGTCTTTTATTTTAGGAAATGTTTTCTTTAATATTACAATCTAGGTTTTAAAATAAGCCATTATTTATTTAAAGTTACATAACTCTCTGCAGGTAACCTTTGATGATTGTAATTGGCTCAAAGAGGATCCGAACTTCAAAAATAATTCACAACGCAATTTTTTCTTTTCTATAATTAATTGATAATTTGTCTAATAAAATTTTCTAAGTATAAATTATCATATCAGATCCTTAGAGTCATAGGTGCAAAATAAATACTATACGTCTCGGATAATTTAAAATACTCATATTAATCAATTAACAGCAATATAGTGGTAAATCCTATGCAATCAGACTTAAATTCAAATAATTTAATTGATCACTCTGTAGCATTCCATCATAGGGTTTACCGAATTAGAAGTGGTACCGTTACCTCTTTCTAAATTATTTTAATATATTAATTTAATTTTAGAAATAGAACTTTAGGTTATTGTATAATTTTTTAAATATAAAAATATATATGCAATATTAAGACTAAAAAAAAAAAAAAAAAAAAAAAAAAAAAAAAAAAAAAAAAAAAAAAAAAAAAAAAAAATTTTTTTTTGCTAACATAAATGTTCTTAATTCTAATTCTTTTGAAAAAAATTTTTGTCCTCTTTTCAACAACTAATTAAAAAAAAAAAAAATTTAAGCATTCATTGGGGAATCTTCATACACTCTGTAACATGCATATACCTGGCAATTCTTTTTGGGTACCTCACTAAATATATAATGATATATTAAATAATAATAAGTGTTATTGGATTGATTTGTATTAACAAAGAATTGAAAATATGACTTGTGTTACATATACTGCAACAGCAGCAAATATAAAATAAATACATAATAATGCTCAAATATTGAAATGATATATGTTATATATAATTAATTTCTCGAACAGTGCATAACAATTCACCATTGGGTATCTTTTATTTTATGTTAAACAATTTTTTTTTTTTGCTCTCTCTCTATTTTATGATTTTTGTACTTTAATTGGATGAATAAGCGTAAAAGTCAAAGAATTAGTAGAATAGATACTGGTGTCAAAACTAGACAACAATTACGCGAATTAAATAATCAAACTGTAGACACTAATATTATTTGTAATAATAGTAATAATAATAATAAGAAAAAAAAGAAAGAGAAGAAAATTATAAATTCTGAAAAAGCTACTCCTAAAATTACTACAATGGACACCCCAAATGCAGATAGCCTAATTAATCTGATTCCATACTATGATGGAAAAAAGGAAGCAAATATTAACCATTTTTTCTTACAATTTGACAATCTCATCAATAAAACTGAATTGAATAATGATTCTAAATTAACTATATTAAAGGCGAAAATTGTAGGACCTGCTAAAGATAAATTGATGAGGGATCAAAATTTGTTCGTGGAACAGAACTTAGAAACCTTTAAAACAAAGTTAAAACAATTATTCGAACCCAAAACCACATTTCTAGAAGCGCAAAAGAAATTTTGCAATCTCAAACAAAAACCGGAACAAAACATGAACGAATTTATATTAGAGTTTAATGCGGCAGCAGACCTTTATCTAAAAAAAAGTGGGCAAGATATAGGAGCTAACAACAGCTCTACATTCATGGAAATGATCAAATTATCTCAGTTTTTGGAATCAATTCGTAGTGATTTAAGTCTGGAAGTAAGAAAAAACTCTCCGCCGGACTTTAAAACAGCGTGCAACATAGCCTTAAAATTAGAGGAGGCTTATTCACATGTCAATTTAAAGGACATCAACAACATTTCCAAAACTAAAGATTCTGATTTGTTAAATGAACTGCTTAAACTCAATGTAGAAAGTGCAGAGAATATAAAATTATTAACCGCGGAATTAAATAACATAAAATTAAAGGTAAATGCCACTAACAATGATACAACTAGGTTTTGCAAGTACTGTAAATCCACATCCCATACGAACCCACATTGTTGGTTTTACAAGGGCAACGAACAAAACAGCAGTAATTACGTGGACGAAAATAAAAAAATTCCTGAGAATATTCAAATCGAAAAACCAAATTTTTATCAAGGGGGAAACCAACAAGCTCAGGGAAACTTTCAGCAAACCCCAAATTACACGCACCAAAACTTCAACCCTATGCAATATTCTGCTCCTCAGTACATGTACTATGCACCACCCCCACCCCACCAACAATTTATGCCGATATCATATCCCAGTTTCGGAAATTATGGAGGCAATTTCAACGAACAGAGATCATATGACCAGCGAAGAAATTATAGAGGGCATAGAGGGGGCTACAAGCAAAATAATTATAAAAAACATGATTATACAAAAAAAAATAATTCACAGCAGACATTTGAAAACAATAAACAAGATAAAGATCATGATCAGAATTCTAGTAACAATAAGGGAAACTAAAGTCGGGACTTACATTCTCAAATACAAGGCACCCGCGTAAGTCTCACTGCGGGTCTAAAAAAAATAACAAAATTATTGCTAGTGTCAAAAGTAATGACAATTCTCAACTTCCGATTATTACTTTTGAAATTAATGGTGTTAAGATTAATGCTTTGACAGACAGTGGGGCGGCAGTAACTTTGGCATCACCTATATTGTTCGAACAATTAAAGAATGCACACGTAAAATATAAAAATCTCTGTAACCAGGTAAAAATTCAAACATTAACAAATTCGACAATCTCTTTTAAGCAATGCATTAAATTAACTTTCAAATTGGAAAACGTTTTTGTATCGGGGGCATTCTATGTTACAACTCAAGATTTTGGTCGGAACTACAATATGCTATTGGGATTCGATTTCCTCAAAACAAATAATATTATCCTAGATTTTGAAGATAAAACCATGAAATTAAAAAACAAAAACATTGCACTTCAATTTCTAGAAAATGAACCTCAAAGTCTGATAAGTAACTTAACTGCTAACTCTAATGAGAATCAAAATAAAGAAACAATACGCAAAAAGAAAAAAAAACGTATCTCGCACAAAAATTTTGTTACAGCAAAACTAACACAGACAACGGAGTTACTACCAGGCGAAAAAAAAATTGTTGCATTACTATTAGATCCAGATAAATTCGCAACTACAAATACAATACTCTTGGAACCGATTAAACATAATATGAAAATTTATTATAAAACATCAATTCACGAAATTGCCAAGGATAATAAAATTCATATAATAATCACTAACAAATCACAACAAAAATTAATCTTAACAGAGGGAATGAACATTGGCAAAATTTCTAAACATTTTGAAATAAAATCAGTTGACACTGAGGGTCAAGAAGTAACGAAGCAGGTAGTGCACATTAATAATCTGAATTTAGAGCAAGTTCGTGAACGGAGAAAAGCAGAACTTAGATCAGACGACTTTAATTTACAACATTTAGACTCGGACACAGCAGAAAAATTAAAAAAAATACTTCTAAATAATGCACATGCCTTTTCTAAGAATTACGATACACTCGGACAATCTTCATTAGTCGTCCCAAGATTTAATTTAATACATAATTATCCTCTGCAGACTAAACCATACAAAACTGCACACAATGTTAAGGAGTATGCTAAAAAAGAAATTGAAAAACTTTTGAGAGCAAATATCATTCGTAAATCCAACTCTGATTACGCTTTCCCTGTTATTTTCGTTAAAAAAAAATCTTTGCAGAAAAACGAACAGGCTAATGAAGTTAAATATCGTATGGCGGTCGATTATAGACTTTTAAATGAAATACTTCAAAATTATGCGTACCCCATACCCGAAATTAAAGAGATTCTGCGGAGAATGAGTGGAAAAAAATATTATACAGTACTGGATCTACACAGTGCGTTTTTCCAAATAAATTTACGTGAAGAAGACACTGAAAAATTAGCTTTCATAACGGAGCACGGTAAATTCTCCTTTTTAAGATTGCCTTTCGGAACGCGACTCAGTACTGCGGTGTTTGCAGAATTAATTGATAAAGTGTTGGGCCACTTTAATGAAGATCAAGTCGCTTATTTTATTGACGATGTGATCCTAGCAGCCGACTCACTCGAAGAAATGTTAGATCTGTTAGACAAAGTCCTTAAAGCTTTTATTGAAAATAATTTAACTATTGAGCCTACTAAAATACAAGTCTGTATGTCAGAAATCGAATTTCTCGGTTTCACCCTAAACAGCGAAGGATACTCTCCTTCAAAAAGAAACATAGATAAAATTCAAAATTTAGTTAAACCTAAAAATAAGAAGGGAGTTAAATCTCTACTTGGTCTTTCGAATTATTTTAGATCGCTTATTAAAGACTATTCTAAAATAGTTGACCCATTAATTAATCTTACTAAAGACAAAGTGAAATTTAAATGGTCTGACATAGAAGAAAATGCTTTCAAAGAAATCCAAGCAGCGATAGTTAAAAATCCCACATTAAAACCCCCGGATTTCTCAAAAGATTTCATTTTAATCACAGACGCTTCTAAAACAGCTATTTCTGGAATTTTAGCACAAGAATACGACGGAGAACAGCTGCCAATTGAACATTTTGGGCGAAAATTAAGGGATCCCGAAAAGAACTACCCCAGTTTCAAACTCGAACTACTGGCGGTTCATGAAGCGGTGATGTATTTCAAGCATATTCTGGCAGGGAGAAAATTTAATATTTATACAGACTCCAAAGCGCTAACGTATTTTTTAAATTTGGAAAAGCAACCAGACATTGTAGCAAGGTGGTTGGACAATTTGTCCCCTTTTAACTACTCTTTTCAGCATATCGAGGGATCTAAAAATCCTGCTGATTATGTTTCGAGGAACATTAATAATATAATTTCAAGAGAAAAATTGCAAAATTCATTGTTTACGGTAAACAAAGCTCTATCAGATGAAAACATTAAACTACAACAATTAGAAGACGAAAAATTAAATAAAATAATAAACAAAATTAAAACTGACAAACAAAACAAAACCACAAAAAAATTCACTCTCAATCAAAAAGAAATATTAATATTAAAGCCAGGCTCTGATACAAATGAACTGTTAATTGCTCCGGATAAACTTAAAGCTGAAATAATACAGGAAGCTCATAAACCACATTTCGGATTTTTTAAAACTTATCAAATAATAAAAGCTAGATTCTACTGGTACGGGATGTACAGGGATGTAAAGAATTATTGTACTAAATGTATACCATGTAACACGACTAAACAACATCAAACTATTAAAGTTCCCACACAAAAAATAATCAAAGATAAAGAAATCGGATCAGTTTTGCATATAGATTTAATTGGTTTGCTTCCAATGACGCTACGCAAAAATAAATTTGTATTTATGATTATTGATTCCACATCAAGATTCTTGGAGGCTGTACCGGTTCGCAATTGTGAATCACAAACACTTCTAAATGTATTGAATCGCTATTTTAGTAATTTCGGATTGGCGCGATCCATAAAATTGGATAATGGCCGGTATTTTCACTCTGATTTATTCAAAGAATACATGGATTCTCTTAACATAGACCTAGATTTTACGTCCGTGAATAATCCACGCAGTAATGGGCTCTGTGAAATAAGTAATAAAATATTAAAAAATTCAATTGTGGCTATGTGTAAAAACTCTTTAGAATGGGATACCAGGATTGATTTTTTTAAAATTAATTATAACAGTACGCCGCACAGAGCTACGGGATTTTCTCCGGCACTTCTATTTTTCGGTAGAGAAATAAGAACTCCTTTTTCCATACACTTGCCTGACCAAGACATAATTGTCAAAACCTACGTTAAAAATAGAGTCCAACATATTGAGGAAATAAAGAAATTAGCCTTACAAAACCAAAAAAAAATGATGGCGGAGTACATCGACAGTACTCCAGTCCAAAAAGTAAAATTTCTACAAACGGGACAAGAATGCTACTTAAAAGTCGTGGGTAAACCAGGTGTACTTCAGCCAAAATTCTTGGGACCATTCGAGGTGGTAAGGAAGCTTAGGAATAACAATTACCTATTAAAGGAAATTGCATTCCCAGATAAAGCGACTATTAAACGCCACATAAATAAATTATTCTCACCAACGAAAGTGGAATCACAGACTATACACATAAATTCCTAGATAGGGAAGCGAAAAATTTTTTTTCTCTTTTATTGCTGTCGAGACAATATGTATATATTTATTTTAAATTTTTATCGTTTATAGATGTCTTATTTTTCTTTAGTTTAGTACACATTTTATAATTTTCCATTATTGTTTATTTACAGTACATTGAGGACAGGTTACTATTTAAAAAAAAAAAAAAAAAAAAAAAAAAAAAGATCATTTAGGGAGGATACTGCAAGTTTTTTTTTCTTTGCTACACAGTGTACTACTGAGGGATTTGGCTCGTCAGAGGGAGTTATGAACAAACATGCACGTTAAATAAAAAAAATAATAATTACGGTAAAAATAAAAACAGAGGCAGCCTTGCCAGGGTATCACCCTTTCAAACCCATTTTATACTAATTTATATAACAAAACAAAAAAAATTTTTAATATATAACCTTACCCCCTCTACTAAAAGTGAAAATAAAAGTCTTTATATGTAGCACAAAACATATAACTAATCGATTTAAAATTACAAGTCAACATCTATTCACTCGGCGACACAAATATAAATAATAATAATACAACATTTTTTATTGACCAATATTTATAGTAATTCATCCTTTGCTTAAAGCCACGGATTGACGAATCCACTTGAATTATTATAACAAAAAAAAAATCGGTCAGATTTTACAAAATTATTTTAGTTTAATATTTGATATAATCTATAACTGGGTTAGAACAATGCGTTTCAATTTTAATTTTAGAATAATCGTACGATTTCATATTATAAAACAAACAAGTAAAAAAAAAATTTTTTTAGTTGTCCCTAAGGATTAACATTTCAGATAATTTAAAAAAAAAAAATAATAATAATAATAATAATAAATAAAAAAAAATACCATTGAACGTTTCAATTATTACAAAACATAAATTGGATGTTTAATTTATACCTTAAATATTTAGGTAAATTATTTCATACTTAAAAAATAATAATAATAAAAAGGTGTTGGATACATGTCAATGATCATTTCAGCAATTTATTGGATGTTAAAGTCTCGTTTTTGCAGGCGAAATTGAGACTATCTGCGCAGAGCATCTAATAATGCATTTAGCTGAGATATTTCTAATTGACTAAATTTCCAAACTTTACAAAAAAAAAGAATTTGTTTAATTTTTTTTTTCTAACTATTATATGTAATATTTTATAAAACAAAAAATAATAAGAGAAAAGAAAAGCGAACGCTCGCTTTCGATTCCTTAAATATGTATATTTACACGTTAATATATTTTAAAATAATAATAAGAAGAAGAATAAATAATTAAATAAATATTTTACAATTGCATGCACATTTTCGTTTGTGCAAAGCAACGCTCGCTTGTTCTCGCTAACTTAAATTGTAACTAGAAAATCAATATTATATTAAAAATATATATATATTATAATACATTACGTTTTTATACACAATATAAATAAATAAGTAAATATATAAATTGACGAGAAGATAGTGCGATGCAAACGGATTTGACCACGTTACACGTGTACCGATTTTTTTTTTATAGAAAATATTAAACAGATATACAGATTTAAACATACCTTTTTTTTCTTTTAAATCCAAGCCGGGTATACACGACTTTTTTTTATTTTATCACACATATAATCTTATTTCAACAATAAAATACAGATAGCTGAATTTTGGCGAGTAATCCAAAATCTGCACAGACACACGTGCAATCAAATCGTTTCACTGATTTTTTTTTCCCCACTGTCAGTAATACAGGAGTTTAGTAAACGTCACCCACAGGTGAGGAAAGATACCTAATACACGGCTTATCATTTCGCAAATCGTCCCCTGGGTACAACTGAATCCGAAGGTAGGGAGATGAGTCATTGTCCACAGGTAGGGTCATCTAGCTGTCATTCTCTATCCTTCCGCTTAGCGGTGATGGATTAGAGGGAGAAAAGATTACTGTTTTTTTCTTTTTCTTCTTCTGCCTTTTTTTTTTTTCCCAACCCCGTCCATTCCAAGGCAGGCAGTTTAAAAGGGTATTGTGTTTGACTTTATAGATGGATATTTAAATTTTTGGTATCGAAAGAAGAAAACAAATTTTCATTTTTTCGATCTGTTTCTTTTATGAAAATATATTATTATTGAGAATATCTTTCATTCAGAAAAGTAGCCTTTTCACATATTCCAAAACAATTGTTTTAGTAAGAATGATAAGATTTTTTTTTTTTAACATATTTTCTTTATATATATATAAAAAAAATAAAGAAGTTTTCCTTTCTGCTCAAGAGAAAATAATTCATGTGAGAATTAGATTATAATGTTTATAATACAGATTGTAGTACAACAGACATGTGATTATATAGATGTGTTTTCTCTCAATGTTTTTCATATATTATATAATTTTTTTTTAATTGTATGGTATTCATTATCAATGCATACAGCTTACTGATTATATTGAGTATTTGTTTTAAATGATTCTGTATATTGTGTTTCAACGTATGGGTACCTAATTAGCCTGTAATAATTAAAATAAAAGATTTGCCAATTTATATGTATGTAATAACTAAAAATATAAGAGTGGAAAAGAAAATTAATTTTTTTTTTCTTTCTTCTCTCGGGCATTTTATTTTATTATTTGGCTTATTCAAATTTTCCTGCTTTATTTGGATTTGGACCTATTAAAACTCAAAATTTTAATAAATGTTTTTGGAACAATGGAAATTGAAACCAACTACACATGATAACTTGCTGAAGAAGTCATGTCTTTCATCAGATTTTTCAACAGTGAACTTTTGATTACGCTTTATTTCACCAATGTGTAAAACTTTTTTCTGGTGTTGCAAACCTACTTACACTCCAAACCTAGTGACACCCCAGCTTATCCCAAGTTCCTAGACTTTTCCATGTGAACATTTTCAGTTTTGATCTTCAATATAATACGACGATGGACTTTCATCGAGTACTTTGTGGCTATATATATATATAAAAAAAAAGATACTGTGGACCTTTTTTTTTCTAATGTCGGGGGAAGAGATGATGGTGAGAAATACCACCATCTAGATCTAAACTAGCACACACTATAAAAAAAAAGTATTTGGTTTTTTTTCTGCATATTAACAGAGTATTTGGTATCATTTTAATCAGTGAACAGTGAACAATACAAATTAATGATCCATTTTAGGATCAGCGCATACAGATAGATAATTGTGGAACAAAGTGAACCACGGCAGTCAAGGAAATATTTGGTTTTCCGTTCCCACGAATGATTTAACTACACCTAATAAAAATGTCATGGAGAAAATTGTCAGAACAATAATATGACACATTTATTTATGAGAGCTTAAATAGGCACGAAGACCTCACAAGTCAAAGCATCTTTACCTCCCAGACACAGCACGGCGTCAAGAGGAATCGCTATTGTACCGACGGACCTATGAAACACTCAAGGGGAGTACCAAATTTCTCCCGCATGCCAATGGTCATCTCTCTAAAATCAGAGGTATGGCCGAAACATGCAAATTTTCAAGAAGTTAAAACGTATAAGGCCTTAATTTTATGTGAAAAGGGAAAAATGGTTCCATCCCTTTTTTTTTGCTCCACGAAAAGAATGTGATTTTTCTTGAGAGTTCAGATTCAAAAAAGATGGAAAAGTAGAAGGTTGACTGCTCTCTAACTAAAAAAACAGATTTTGAGTGTGTGTGCCAATAGATGGAAATGTACGCGCTAAGAAAAAGCGAAAACGCGTCAGCCATTACCTCCTGCTGTCAACGTTATCTAGTAATATAAGGTAACAAACAATCTTCCTTCACCATTGTTCCATTTTATTTAATTAAGCTATATTCTTTTAATAATACGAATTTAAGTGTGTATGAAGATCCTACCCCGATCTAAACATAAAAAGGCTAATCAAATAAATACTTCTAGGGTATGGAACTCTGCCTTTCAAAATCGAATTTGTTCATTCAGTAAGATAAACTGTAATTCTCAGAAAATAAATGTTGAGAATACAGTTCTCAACTAGGATTGAATATTTTTTTTTTTAAACATTCATGTTTGTTTTTAATTACATGATCATAATTACCTTGTAAATAAACTCAATTTTATATTCAATTAATTTTAGTCAGTTTTCTTTTTGTTTACTTAATTTATTGAATTAATATTAAGTCTTTTATTTTAGGAAATGTTTTCTTTAATATTACAATCTAGGTTTTAAAATAAGCCATTATTTATTTAAAGTTACATAACTCTCTGCAGGTAACCTTTGATGATTGTAATTGGCTCAAAGAGGATCCGAACTTCAAAAATAATTCACAACGCAATTTTTTCTTTTCTATAATTAATTGATAATTTGTCTAATAAAATTTTCTAAGTATAAATTATCATATCAGATCCTTAGAGTCATAGGTGCAAAATAAATACTATACGTCTCGGATAATTTAAAATACTCATATTAATCAATTAACAGCAATATAGTGGTAAATCCTATGCAATCAGACTTAAATTCAAATAATTTAATTGATCACTCTGTAGCATTCCATCAAAAACTAAGAAAGTTTTGAAAATTCAAATGTATTTAGAATTCAGATCATTTTCCGAATAAATTTTTGTTATCAGTTTTAGCTCTGATTAAGGATCCGATAATTTAAATTTTTTCATTGAAATTGCGAAAACTTAAGTAACATATTATTACTATATATACTTAAAATAAACATTTAAAAATTAAATTCCAAGAATCATTTTGATGCAATTACTAGTAAGATATGATATCATTTAAGGAATCCGCACATTTAATTAAACTTCTGATTCACTACATTGATTAGATTTAACAGAAACTTAATTGTTCAGGTAAATGAAGAAATCTCTTATAATAGATGTTGTGATGTATTCGGCAAGGCCGTCACTTTAAAAAGCATTCATAACTAGATTTTATAGATAAAATCACTTTATTTGAAATTAATAGAGCAAGGGGTGTGATGGAGCTTCTTTGCGATTTTACCTACTATATACAACGATTACCGATAATTTATCCTTTGGTCAATATTCACTAACACAATATATAAGATCACAAAATTAAAAAAAAACTCATTTACGTACAAAACACTGGCGGCTTTAACCACTAACAACTACGAAAGCAAGCTAGTCTGTTGCTGCAAGGTAAAAGTTAACTCACAACTGTCAATACCCGTGGTTGCCAATCGATTTTGATTTCAACTAGAAACTCTCTTACCACACTAGCGAACTGGTCGCAGACTCGATAGACCCTATGCTTCTTAATCACCAATGCACGTACTGAATAACACTACGTTACTAGATGCTGGCCTTATTCTCCAAAATGGCAGGACTTGACCCAATCCACCGATAGAAACTTTTGTTTCTGCTTTTATACGCTGGAGATTGACCAACGAAGCCTAATTTGCATAAACTCACAGCGAAAAGCAATAACCGCAGATTCTGAGAGCTCCAAACACACTTCGTAAAATTAAACTAAAATAAAGTACAGACGTGGCTTTTGCGCACACATGTTAATATTGACAAAATGTTCACATTAAAAAAACTAGAATCCCTTTCTAAGAGAGTTGCTAGTGCAATACAATGTGTCCTATGATGTTTGGTCCAACAAGCGAAAGTAATTGCCCCTATGTAGTTAAAATATGTTCAAGATACCTTTCAATGATTGGTATATTTTTATCATAAATCTAACACAAATTTGATTAACATGATTGAAAACGACTACTACTTTGTTGCTTAAATACGATCGTCTAATAGATATGTCTTAAATATTGATTTGAGGTAACATACTGCAGCATGTTTCGCATATTTATGGTTCTGAAGGGTATGACTAGAAATTGATTCAGAGTTTCGAAAGTAAAAATAGCAGAATAAAAATTTTTCGTTATAATTTTGAGATGATATGAATAATTCAATTTTTTAGAGATATTTATATTCTTCAAACTATGAGAGATCTTATCTCTATTTAAAGATTTAAAAAAAAAATAAAACATGACATTTTGCATTTAAAGTCCTGGGAAAAACAACGATCACCCTCTACTAAGTCTGTCACAAATAATCGTATAAAAATATGACTGGTACAAATCTGTAACATGTTCTAATTAATGACTAACTTAAATTTTGCTTAAGGATACATCTGTAGAAAGAAGTTGTAACAATTTGTAAATTTCCATTGCTAACCTCTAGATTTGGCATCATATTCGGACTCTTTGGTTAATTTTACCTTCAGATACCAAACGGGAAGTCATTTTGTCAAGTAGTTAAAGAGTCATGCATGTTTAAAATTTTGAACTTTTATTAAATTTATTTTTAATCGTTTCAAAATAGATTGTATTCTGGGCAGTCTTTTAAGCATAACTTAAAAATATTTTGCCAAAATTATCTGTAATGTTGCATTGCACATTTGAAGCTTATAGAATTCGAATTTTGTTTAAGAAAATCCACAGATTATATTTAATATCTTTTCGAAAATTTATTTCAAGCTTTATTAGCTTTTGAATCAATGAAAATGCTTACTAACGCGTAGAAGGTTCTTAAGAAACAAAGGCCAATTAAAATAAGGCTGATTAACTACTCTAATTGGGGAAGGTTCTGATTATAGTAAAATAATTATTTGTCTGAAATTTTTGCATTATTTGTCTATTATTGTATCCATTTTAAGTAAATAAGATTAGGTAGTCGATTTAGAGAGACAAAAACATTCCTAAAAGTCATAAAACGAGTGAGACATGCAAAGTAATTTTTTGTTTTACAATGAATTTACCATATAGAACAGAAAAGTTTTAGTAAATATTTTTTTCCAACCAAACATAGTAATAATTCTCCTCATGTTTAGAAAAGTCTTAAATATGTAGATCAATTTAGTTCGAAAGCAATTCTTCTAAAATTGACATGAGCTGTGTTATTTTTGAAAAAATTCTCAATCTCTACATATCAGTATAAAGCCAGAAAAAATCAAAAGATCCGAAAAAATATAGTATGCATTCTTGTATCCGTGTCTCTGCTCATATAGGCACATAGCATAAAATTTGATGAAAAAGTAAGGTCGCGTTGTAGTACTGAGTGTTTTCAACTATTTAATTTAATTTATTATGAGTTTTTATCAGTCCGTAACATGAAGTGAAACTTTGAAACAGTACTTCTATATAATTATATGTATGATTTTATACATTCGTTAACGCAAAACTTAACTGTTATAAAGAAGCGAAGAAAAGCTTGGAATCTTTTATTGTTTGAAACTTACTTCTATTTCAAAGAGATCTTTGTAAGTTTTAATTTAAAGGAGTTATTATATGTTAGTGTGTACAAAGATTTATTTAGATGTTTCACATTGTTGAATATTGGCCATAACGTTTATCTAAAGACATCCTGTAATATGTTTGCATTCATGCACATTCAACGGACTCTGATATATATATGAAAGTACGTTTGTATACATATGCGTTTTAGCATTATATTTATAAATATGTATCCAGAAAACACACTTATATTAATTACACTTATATATAAATATAAGTGTAAGTACCGGTTGTCCCAAAGAGGAGGGACACTTTTTAAAATTAAATAATTTGAAAACGGTTAACGATAGAAAATTTCGCTATTAAATAGCGTGGATTACTGAAAAAAAATAAATGACACTATTTTTCTAAATATTCGCCATTTCCAGCAATAACATGGCGTCATCTCATAACAAAACTAGCCTATTACCATGAATATGTATCACCAGGAATGCTCTAACATGCCTTACTGATATAATGCTCCAGTTCCGCTAAACTATGTGGGTTTTGTAGGTAAATTTTGTTTTTTAAATGTCCTCACAAAATGAAATCGCAAGGATTCCAATCCAGCTAATATTGTCATTTATTTTTTTCATCTTACACCATCACCTATTGGGAGATCGTTTGGTTAAAAATGTATTGCATTTCTAATAAAGATGCAACAAACGGGGCATTTCTATCGGTAACTGTTTTCAAATTATTTAATTTTAAAAAGAACTACTTTTTTTGAGAATCCGATATGTACGATGACCAGAAAAATTGTGAAAACGAGTTGTTGACAGACTTTTCTTCTACAATATTTGGAAATATAAATTACTAAATCGCAGACACATACCAACAACTATAAATGGGTGGTATAGTACATTTCTTTCAATTAACATGGGATTGGAGTGATCAGTGAATAACAAGAAGCACTGCACAAGGATATACAAATCCTCAATTATATCAGCATATATACTTTAATCAATTATTTCAAGCATACAATTTGGTGCATTTTTACACAACAAAAAATCAGATATATCTATAACGTTCATAAACTTAGGTATAATATTTCGTAATCTGATCGATAAACAAAGTTGGAGTCAAAAATGAGAGATATGTTGTAAGTGTATGAGAGTTTCAATAATTTTTAAGCAATGACAATATTTTATACGATAAACCACACTTTCTAAATTGCATCAAATGATTATGGATCTGATTATAAAACTTTCTCTAATCATAGGGTAGTAGTACCCCTTGCTGAGTCATCAAATTGCATCAGCGTAACAGTTATGTATATCATTACAAATAATAAAAAGTTTCTTTATCGCTTAAATAAATCGTAAAGTGTAATAACAAATTAAATCATTTTCCACAATTAAGTGTTTCATTCATAATTCAACTTCTGTAATTTCATATAACTTATCAAAATGCTCATATTATAAAATTTTCCAAACATGTATATCCATTTCAAGGAATAATTAATTGCATTTGATGAGTTCATTAAAGAATGCTTCTGGAGAATGTCTCTTTAGAGATTTCTCGAAAATAATAGGAATAATAAATGCATGGAATTCTTAGAATTGTTTTAAAATAAATACGCTAAACAATTATTTGACTCTTAAAATGTTTACTTAACAAAGGTATTTCGAGTAATTTAGTGAATATTTTCTTATGCGTTTCCTCTGGACACTGTGGTTTCAGGAAATTGTCTTCGCGGTTTTCTCTTAATCAACATTTTATGTCACTAAAATTAAATGTATGAAGTATAATTTAGTAGTGAATTTAAAATTTAAATCATTTACCCAGGTTTCTAATCGTGTCTATTATATTTCACATACACTTCGATGTAATGTATATGTCTTTAAAAAATCTTATTTAAAATATATATATTAAATTTTAATGACATAAAATTTCAAAATACCATGAATATTTTTGATCAAATTCGAGTTGCATTAGAGCGAAATCCAAATGAACGAAAAATTTATTGCAACAAAATTCTGACAATCCCCATGAAAATTATACCTCGAAGAGAAATATCCTACAAGAAAAAACTTCTAATGTTCTAATTTTACTAAATTTTATTTAATGTATGCGACTAATAGCACTAAAAATATTTTATTTGTTTTATATTTCAGGTGTTACTAAAATTTCATTTAAAAAGGGTCCTTTTTTAGCGAACTCAAAATTATAAATTCCATTATAACAAAATTTCATTATACAGACAGATATCTGTGATCACATAATTACGTTATTATGAATTTAAGGGTTTATTATTTTTATAAGGTTGGAACTATGTCGCTTCGCTATTTCAAATATATATATATATATTATTAAATGTATTAAAATAGTCAGTTTCAGAAATATCCCTAAATAGTTTTATGTGTAAAGGTTTTTTTTTATGTGGCATATTGAAGAACGAATTGAAATACAAGATTTATTCAATAAAGAAAATAATAATTAGAGTTGTATAAAATTCTTAAAAAAAAAACATAAAGATTGTTAAATTTTTTTGAAATATAAGAATGTATCTTTAAAAACTGTTTCATATAATTATTCCGATGTTGCCATTTAAAATTTTTAATTGTAACATTTTGAATATTTACTAAGAATATATATATATATATTGAAATTAAAAAGTATAATATTTATTTTATGCTGAGAACGTGAGAACGGTACTACACCACCCCCCCCCCTCCCCAAAGAAAAAAAACTGACATTGAGTGATTTAATAATAAATCTAGAATTGCACTCCTTAAAATTAAAATTAATAAAACTACCTTTTTGCTTAAAGCAATAGTTCAATTGAGTTCTTTGTCATATTAAACTGTCGAGAAGTTTTTTATGTGGCATTTGGATCTGCGTTTTAGGATATTTGCTTCTGGAAGATCTGTGTATATTTTTGTTATTCTTTGCTTAGTAACGATTACATAATTATGTAAATTATTGTTCCATGTGGAATTTTCTGAAAGTAAATATCGTGTTATCCAAAAGGTTTGTTTTAATTAACATTCTTTCTATAGCAAAAAAATATTTTAAAATATTTTTTTAATATACAGAATTTAAATTTACAGATGCATATGTATTTAATATATTTGATATTCGACGAAAAGTTATATGTATTCAATACTTATTTTAATTTTAAAATGATAAAAGAGAGATTATGCATTTTTAACAGATCCCTGATTCCAAAACTAAATAGTTTTATCTCATAAATACCGAAACTTAAAATTCTATACATATGAACAAAAATGAGCCCCTTCACATCTATATTTTTAGAACACGACCGATGTGAAGAATACTAAAAAAGACAAATGGTGCGCTATTGTATATTAAATAAAAAATAATCTTTATATAATTTTATGATTCTTGTTTAAATCTATACTAATAAAATAAAGTTTCACTCTGTGAGTATGTGTGACTGTTGGAGATGGCTAGGAAAATCTAGCCCACATAAAAGCCTGAGAAGTTGTCCAAAACCTGTCCTGGTGCACCTGAGTATCAGGATTTTAATATTTTGATAATCAGCCTAGATGTTAATTAGAATCACATGAAACATCGTATCGAAAATGCCAGCTTTTTTATCAAAATGGCTAAAGAAAAGCACCCCTGTTCAAGATTTGCAAGCGGAAATGAACAAATTCGAACTTCATTTACTAATTAGCGAACTTAAGAAAACTAATTAAGACATCGATTTGAAAATTCAGGAGCATATGTAAAAGAATTTTCTGCATCGAACAGTGATATTTTTGAAAAATTCGGCAGGTAATTTTTCTAACTTTTTGCAAAAATCAGACGGCGCCAGTCAAAAAAAATTCGAGAAAACTTCAGACACGGACCAGCTTTCATTAAAAACTTAACTACAAAGGGATCTGTTTCTCGGCCGATCCCTCCATTTAGTTTGCAAAAATGAAAGGAAATAATTGCCAATTTTTACTAACGAACAAAAATTAAGATAACTAATTAAGATATAGATTTGAATTTGAGTATGGGAAGGAGTGCTATCTGGCGGTTATTTTAGCGTAGCGTCTTCGTTATGTTTTAATTATCAGAAAATTATAATTCTTTTTTTAATGAACGCGTTAATGTTGGGGAAGGTGGTTTTCTTGAACAAATTATTCGTTATATTTGCGGGTATGGGGAGGGTGGGGATTAATGCCTTGCTTCGATTTACACCAAACAAATTCCATTGAAGAAATTTTACATTTTTAGCTTATCCTGTAGCGTTTTAAAAATGTTATGTATAGAGAATCTACAAAAACAACTTTTCAAAAGTAAAAAAAGCCAAGCAAAAAAAAAAAAAAAAAAAATAGTTGTGGCTAAAAAATGGTGTGATATCAAATTTCCAAGCTATTGTATTACTTATTTAACTTTTTTCCATTAAATAAGTTATCATATATATAAGTCGAGTGCCTACGTATATGTTAATAGAAATCGTTTTCTCCTGTACTAGATACATCCTAATGAGTTTCTGAAAATTCAATTTTTTTCAAATTATGCATGATGGGCTTGGCGCCATCTTTGCATATTATTCACAAAATTCTAAGCACCCAAATCCGTAGTTAAAATCCGAAGTTCAAAATTGTTATTTAAGCAAATATTTTAAGCGTTTCATTTATAGAGTTGCATGCTCTGAAAATTGTGTCTTAAGATAATGATGACTTATCTTAAAGATTCATCTTATGATTTATTTTTTAAGTAATTAATAATTTCAAACTAGTAAAAATCAATTTCTCAAAATATCAGTCTTATCTAATTTGTCTGTCTGCAGTTAAAATCTGTTCGAAATTACTATAAACATATTACATTGCAAATATATTACGCTTTTACTTTAAAAATTTGGGCGCTTAGAAATATGGAAAGATGGCCGCCAAGCCCATCATGCATAATTTGAAAAAAATGAATTTTCAGAAACTCGTTAGGATGTATTTAGTACAGGAGAAAACGATTTCTATTAACATATACGTAGGCACTCGACTTATATATATGATAACTTATTTAATGGAAAAAAGTTAAATAAGTAATATAATAGCTTGGAAATTTGATATCACACCATTTTTTAGCCACAACTATTTTTTTTTTTTTTTTGCTTGGCTTTTTTTACTTTTGAAAAGTTGTTTTTGTAGATATCATTTCTTTTTTTTTAAATAGATTAAACATAATTTAAATAATTTAAACATGAGAAATAATTTAAAATTACATTTTACTTTCAATCATTGTTTAAAGGGTCAACTAGAAATACCAGTAGTTTTTTCAATTAAACTAATTACACTCTTAAAAACAACATACTAAATGTGGCTTGTTATAATACTTGTTATCCTCCGTTAAAAAATATCCCTGACTTATCCATGAAATGAATAAAAATGGAATACGTACATAGCGTGTCAGCGCTGCATTTGAAATCAAACGTGATATCATGCTCTTTTATTATTAGCACTAGCTGGCTTCGCCCGATAGCGGGCCCCTAATTTACATCGGGGCCTCGAATCTTGTAAAACCTCAAATAAGATAAACCTCGAACTGAACGAACCTCCGACCTGGTTCCCCGCTGTTTTCGGCACCGGATAATCCCATAATTTGCACATCGAATAGTATAAACCTCTCACCAAACGAACCTCCTACACGGGTCCCCGCTGCCTTCGGCACCGTATAGCAGTCGTACTACGCACGCTCAAGTTCCATCTTCCACCACCAGGTAGCGCAATCTGTTCTATATGAACCTCGGGCACTGAAATCGTTAAGGCTATAGATGTCGAGTCGAATGAGCCATACCCCGTTGGGATCCAGCCCATAGAACCAGCCAATTACGCTTCTCCCGATTTTGGGAAAAATTTTAGAAAGAGTGATGAAGGTTAGAATTATGTCGAGACTGGAAGGTATTCGATATTTGGATATAGCACAACATGGCTTACGAGAGGGTAGGTCAACGGTTTCTGCCATTCTGGATTTAAAAAAGAAAGTTAATGAGATTCTTGGTCATGCGAAATATTGTGCTGTAGCATCCATTGACATAGAGGGTGCATTTGATGCGTTACATTGGCATATCTTAGCACGTATAATTGACGATTTGCCTCTTCCATTGTACATGAGATCGGCTTTAAAGAGTTACATAAGTAATAGACTTATAGGTTTTAGTTTTGCATTTGGTACTGAATGGTTTGTGTTATTCCAGGGATGCCCCAGGGGTCGTGCCTTGGCCCTCTTTTATGGCTTGTGGTGGCAGATCGTCTGTTGAAGTTATATCGACAACATTCGGATCAAGTCATCTCCTACGCAGACGACTTCGTTTTGTTTGCCGAGGGCGACAGCCGCCAACAGTTAGAGGCTAATATGAATGGTCACTTAAATCATTATGCAGAAATCTGTGAGTACCTGGGTTTGAAGATAAGTATTACAAAATCTGTGGCAATGCTGTTCGGAAAAAATACGTTAGAAAGAAGAAGACCTATTTTTAAAATTAATGGAGAGAGTGTAGTGGTGAGGAATAACTTGCAATACTTGGGCCTTACACTTGATAGTATGTTTAATTGGTTTACTCATCTGGATAATATTAGAGAGAAAATTAAGGATTTTGCTTTAAATATTCGAAAAACGGGAATTAGAGATAATGGTGTTCATGTAATGTATCGCAAGATCTGGTATAGTTCTGTGATAGAGAGGCAAATTATGTATGGATATCAAGCATGGTTTGGAGATTTGAAGACTTTGGCTTTACAGCGACTTAGCTCTTGCCAGAGGATTGGTTTACTTTCAGTGATTAAGACATATAGATCGACTTCAACGGATGCCTTATGTACTCTTGCAGGTGTTCCTCCTTTGAAGATAGAATATCAGGCCTACTACGATAAATTTCTCTTTTCAATAATATAGAGTTTCACGCAGATGAATTCTCGATAAATAAGAGAACATATGAATTTCCAGTAATAGGTCGTGATAATTTAAAATTAATTGAACCAGTTACAGAGGTGGTTTCAGACTCGGACTTGCCTGTAGTTTATTCAGATGGATCTCGTATGCCCTTGGGAGTGGCAGCAGCCTTCACAGTTTATTGGAAGGGCTCATTTATATATGACTATAGGATCAAACTAAATGATTTGAATTCAATATATCAGGCAGAGTTATCTGCTATTTATCATGCGGTACTGTGGTTGGTTCATTCTGAGTTTAAAAGTGTCATATTATATACTGATAGCTTTTCGTCGGTCTCAGCTCTTGATAATCTGTTTCCCACTAATGAAGTATTGTTTTTAATTTACAAGCTGCTTATGGAACATCCTGAAAAAGTATTATATCTCGGATGGATCAAAGCACATATTGGCTTTGAAGGTAACGAGCGAGCAGACTTTTTAGCGAAATCAGTCATATTGGAGGGTATGTATGATATTGATTATCGGGTTACGCTTCCACCCTCACTGGTAACAATGTATTTCAAAAAGAAGGTGTTGCAGGCCTGGCAGGAGTACTGGTCTGCCTCTGACAAGGGTAGACAGACTTACGAAATTTTGAAGAAAGTTGAGAGGAAGTTTGTCTGCGCGAAACAACTTCTTGCACATTACTTATCCGGCCATGGGAGTTTTCCGTATTTTTTGTGTAAAATAGGTAAAAGACAATCAGATAGATGTGATTGTGGCTCTCGGGGCACAGTTGTGCATTACATTTTTGGTAGGTGCTTTTTAATGAAACATCACTTTAGTTTTGTGAGAAAATATACGCTACGTGAAAACTTGCAAAGAATTCTTCTGGACCCTGCGAACTATTCAAAGGTTGCGGAAAACTATAATATTTTGAATGAATTGTTTTCTATCATAAGATATAGGTTTTGAAAAAAAAATGGTGCTGAAGTCAAATGCGTCTGTAACTTTGTTTGAAGAATACAATGGATAATTGTTTATTTGGCTATGCCATTAATCTGGTGGTGAAGCTTAATTTCTCTGCAATTTTGCCTATAAACCTTTAAAGTCGGTTGACGGTATTTTGAAAATTTCAAGTAGTGGACTATTATTAAAACTGGCATAGTTTGGATATAACAGTGACTTGGTGGACATTACCAACTGAATTTGCTGAGTGTTTGTAATCGACAATGTACAAAGTATGTCCCTGAACCTTGTGAATTGTGTTCCATTGTTTATAAACCTTAATTTTACTAGTTATTAGTGTCGACGATGTAACTAAATAAGTCGTTAAATGCTGTTATACTTCCTTTTAGTTTATATATTTAAGTTAGTCTTTACGTAGGTTTAGTTCTTATACGACTATGAATTATCATAGTTAGTCATATTTCAGTCTGGTAGACCTGTTGCAGCTTCTTTGTTTTGTTTTGAAGCTTGTTCATTAGTTAGTTAATTTGATTTTAGTAGTTTTTATTTTATTTTGTAGGGGTCTACTGTCATTGTATCAAGTGTGTGCCTTTTCGTTGAAAAGGATTTTGTTTTTCGATTTTTGTTAATTGTCGCCCGTTGTTTAGGGCTTGTTTGGTGGGCTGTGGGGCGCTGACTGTCTGCTGGGGATTTTCCCGCCGGAGCATATTTGCCATAAACCTAACGGTTTGGCGCTCCGGCTGGGTGATTAAGCCCATAGAACCAGAGATAGGAAAGTACCCCCGGTGATGAAAAACCGAACTAAAATCGGAAAGCTCTATCGATGTCGAGTCGAATGAGCCATACCCCGTCGTGTTCCGACCCATAGAAACAGATATAGGAAAGCGCCCCCTGGTGGTGAAAGCTAATCGCGTTTGGGGGGCAAAGTGGGGGAATGAACACTGGAGATGCATAATAGGATTAAGCGGTCATAGACCTTTCCAACGATGTATCACATGAGGGGTATGCGCAAAATTTAGAAAATACCATCCCTGCATAATATGATTAAGTGTTCACAGACCTTTCCAACGATATATCACATGAGATGTGTCGGCAAAATTTAGAAAAGTGCCCCCTTTGGGGGGGGGGGTGAAAGTGGGAGGATGGACCCCGAAGATACATAATATGAATAAGCGGTCACAGTCCTTTCGAACAATATATCACATGAGTAGTGTTGGGGAGGGGGCGAAAAATGTGGGGGTGACACCTGTGGTGCATAACATGAATAAGTGTTCACAGCCCTTTGTAACGATATGTAACATGACGGATATCGTTAAAATTTAGAAAACTGCCCCCCCCCTTCTGTAGGCAAAACGCGCTCCAACCCTCCCTATAATTTTTGAAGCGAATTTCTTTTTAAAATTTATGTTATGTGTTATAAAATATCGTAAAGTTTCAAACAGATAGCCTTATTATACTTCCTAATTTTGTTCACGCCCCACCCTATCCCCTCCACGAAATGTGACGCGCAATTCTTTTTTATAAATTTTTTATCATGTGTTATAAACTATCTTAAAGTTTAAAACACATCGCATTGGAATTCAATATATTTGCTGAAATTACTATTATATATAGAATAATATAGAAATAAACCCTCCTTTAGCTTGTAATTAAGATATATGAACAATTTTTAGAATTTCTGAAAGCTGATTTTTATTTATTTATTTATCTATTTATTTATTTTTTGTTTATTTATTTATTTATTTATTTGCGTTGCCCTGTGCATGTTTGGAATTTCTTAGCAATTTCTTAGATTTACATTATTTTATTCAATTAAACATTATACTGTTACAATAAATTTAAATGGAAACTTCACTTCTAAAACAAAAATAATTTAACAACTGGATTTCATTAATTTATAGGAAAATGACGTGAAAGGTATTCCTGCAAACGAAATGCCTGTCCCCCCCCCCCTTTTTTTTTTTTTTTTTTTTTTTTTTTCAGAAATAAATGAATCACATTTAATTCATTTCAAAAATTTTGTTTACGTTTGGAAAGAAATTTTAAATGCCGATAACTCTTAATGTATACATTTTAGAAGGTACATCTTCTATCAAAAACTAATTTATTTTTAAAGATCTTTCTAAAAACGTAAATTATATATTTAAAATATTTTTTAAACCATAAACACTACGTCTGAATACTTTATTTTACAATATTATAAGAACACGCATTTTATCAGACAATTAAACAAACATGAAACACTAAACAAACATGAGTGAAAAATTGACCTGGGCCAGGACTCGAACCTGGGACCTTATGTGTACCGTGCGGAAGCTCTGCGACTGAGATACCCAGATCGATACAGCTGACCGGCAATTTCTCATACTTATTCATGTTGGAAACAGTCATCTGCCACAGTTTGCAGTCATATTTAATTGTCTGATAAAATGTGTGTTCTTATAATTATGAAGTTTTATTTAAAAAAAATATCTTCAGAAGAAAATGGCTGACTTGCAGTTGAAATTTGATATGGTTATAACCTGTAACTGATTTGTGCTATTATAATACAGATGGTACATGGTCTTTGGCGGATTTTATCTCTGTTTTGGCATAATTTTTTACTCGCCAAGTTAATTAACAGTTTTTTGCTAATTAAAGATAGAATTTTTTTTTTTTTACACTGGATCTTATAAAAGCACATAGATTACGTAATTACTTGTCCAAAAATGCAATCCTTTTTTTATTCTGCCCAATATTAAGGGCTGTAGGTTGTTTGAAAAAAAAGTTTGACGAAGAAAAAAGTGATCATTTTAAGTAACTCGACGTTTTTTTAAAAAATCTATATCTCTGTTTATAAATCGCTTATGAAGATGAGTTTGGTCTTGAATTGAAGAAATTCTTCATTAGATTCTTCTAGTTTTCATTTTTTTCCCCTGCGACGCTTGGTTTATTTGATATCTGATATTTTAATATGGCATGTTTTGTCGATTTAACATTGCGAAGTCGCTTTCTGTAAGTAAGCATTAGCGGTCTTTAGTCCAGTTTTTGGCGTTGTTTGTGTGGCGATTTTTTTTTAAAGCTTGGCCGGGCAGAGCGACCGCCCTGCTTGATTACGGAAATTTCAAATGACGATTTTCGTAAAAATTAAATTTATGTTCCTAATAACAGTACACAACCCGTATTTACTTGATGTATACCAACAATCAAAGTGAATGATTTGTTGTTGAGTACAACGGGTACGCATGTCGCATGTTCGTATAGAACAAAAGCACCTACTGGCGGTGGAAAGTGGAAATAAAGGCGTTCGCAGCAGGCCTGCTGCACAGTGCCGGAGGCAGCGGGGGCAGAGTGCAGAAACAGAGTGCACCCCTGGCGGTGGAACATGGAACTAAAAGATTTTGCAGCGTGTGCGCAGCACGCTTACTATACGGTACCGCAGGCGTCAGGAACACGTGTCGTAGGTTCGTTTATATCAGAATGCAACCGTTTCGGCTGAAAGTGAAAATAAAGGATTTTCCTCACGTGCGCAGCACTTTTAAATAAATAATTTCATATTAAATTGGGTTAAAGATATAAAATCATACAAACTTTAGGTTTGTTTAATTTTATCACGGACCTTGGCAATGCCGCGCGGGTCAGCTATTAAAATATAAAGAAATATAACGTAGTATAATTTTGAACAAGAAATTAATATCCATAGAAAAAAGTAATTTACTGAAGCTAATAAGAAATATTGTCTTTTTCTCATCGGATTTTCCCAACAAATAATATCGACTCTATTTAACTTATACAGTTCATGACTGTGTAAGTAATTGTCCTTTTTAACTGTTAAATATTCTCACACATTTTCCTGAAACAAATAACAAAACTTGAAGACAAATTAGCAGCACTTGTGAAAGTAAATTTCGTTCTAGTTTTCCAGAGAAACAGTATGGGCTATTTATTCGCGAACCTGGCTGTTCTTTGTATTAATACCATACATCGCAGATCAATTTAAGACCTATCCAGGGTTTTTCCATTGATCGCTATCAAGCATATCAATTTATTTACTCTTTTTGTAAGAAATTAGAGAAGCTGTTAAATCAATAAATGTAACCTAATTATAATCAATTTGGGAAGCTTCTATTAATAATATTATTATTTAATAATATTTGTATTTATACAGTATGTGTATTTATTATATGGTTGTCTATTTATTATTTATGAACAATATGTTTATTTATTAAGAAAAATAAAGAATTTTCTGAGATATATATATTAATTTTAAAAATGAAAGACAGATTGACTGATAGAAGCTATTGATTCATTGATGATACATTTAAAAAAAAGTTTTTATTTGAACATTCATATTTATATCGAACTGAAAGAGAATTAATCTTTTTCCAGAAGCAAACCAATATTGGTTTGCTTAGTTACATTAGAGCGTAGTTACAGCGTTAAAGCGTAGTTACATTAGAACGCCATATTGGCCCTTGAGCTTCATTTAACAGAAATAATTGTGATGCAATAAAAGTACTTCATAAATATTGGTATTACATCGGAAGTATTTACAATAAGTTGTTCCAAGTCCAAAAAATATTTGTTTTAAATTGAAAACATCAATAAACGTCAATAACCATCAATAAACGTCAATAAACGTCAATAACCGTCAATTGATATATTGTTAAATATTAACGGTGAAATATTTTTGAATTATTATGGTCTATTTTGCAAAATATAGATACTGCAATTTTAGGAAAATGTTACATCCATATATTGACCAAGATATAGTCAATACAAAATATACATGTCAATATTGTTTTCTTATTAGGACATAATATACAATCGAGATATAATCAAGTTCATGATTCAGTCATGAATCATGTATGTTTTTTCGTCTGATCCTTATTTTACAAATAATCGTGTATTGAGTAACCTTTTTCTCCATCAATATAAAGGGATTTATCAGATACTGGATTTTGCTTTAACAAAATTTATTGGACTTTCGAGAATGTTATGATACAATTATTGTGTTGCCGTTTTCAATTAAATGGAATAATAATGAAGTCATGCATATATGGGGCGCGTCCAGTACTGTCACCGGTACGTAACCGGTAAGTTCGGTTAGTTACCGAAGCGTTCAGTGCTGCTAACCGGTACGCAACCAGCGTCGTTCAGTGGAAGTAACCGAAGTGACCGGTAAGGGACCGAACTAACCGAAGAAAAATCTCGGTTAGTTGGGTCACGTGATCGGTTACATTGAAAATTTAGGATGATGTGATACAGATATAGTTACGATGATGTAATACAGATGGCGCTACAAGTAAATAATACCATTTTCGTTCAGTAGGTCTGTCGACCGGTTAGGAACCGGTCACTTACCGACCCGGTAAGTAACCGGTCACATTGGTCACTTTGGTTAGCTCTACTGGACGCGCTCATGAAGTTTCTCATATTTTTCTGCATGAGTCAGCGACAAATGTTTATTGTTCTGTTTTAAGAATAATCTCTGCGTCTAATTATCTCAAGAACTATTAAAACAAAACTTGACCTAAAAGAGCAAAGGCGCGTAAGCATGGACAAAATGCCTTTCGATCAATTTTCGTGATCTTTTTACCAGATCCAGATGTGCCCATTTATCTGACAGTAAATAACCCTTATTATCACATTATAAATATTGATATTTTATGAGATAAAAATGTTTTTTATATTTTAATAAAAACCAAATTTCTCAAAAAATTACAGAACCGAATTTTATGTCATTAAGATATGATAAAAGAATACAGTTAGATTTAAATAAATATATAAGGCATCATTCTCAACGCTGTCGATACTGCCTTTATGTCAAAAATTGGCTTTTGTGTCGGAGACTACAACAGATAAGAATACCATGGACACCAACTCACAGATATCGAAATTTAACGACAGTTATTATAATTAGTTTTATAGAAATAGTTCTGTTACCAATTCAAATAAAGAGTAATTAGGGAAATTCAGTGGTTTTATGATTTTAAATCGCTAGTTCTACGTATTCAAATAAGGATATTATACAACAAGTGTTTGTGCCAGTTACGTTCATTTGTTTCTGAGGTGTTGCCATGTTTAAACAATTCTGGCGAATTATTTATACACGCAATACAACTCGCAATTTTTGCCGATGGTGTTTCCTTGCACCAAGTAATATTGATTTTTGTTATATTTCACTCAAAACAAGTCTTTTGAAAATTTCATTATATCTTATGTATTTATAAAGTTTCCCCCATTTCTAATAAGATACGCTATATTTTTTATTGAATAAATGACAGTAGTGCACTATAAAAAAAGACAAATGTTTCTTAATCTAGAAAATATAATTTAACTACGAACGAAAACATGCAATAACATCTTCCGAGTTATCCACAATTACGAAAAGCGTTTTTTATATTTAAAAACTTCTGAAACGAATATTACTATGAGATTTAAAAATACATACATATAAACAGTTTCTTTTCCTGCCACTGATTTTCGGAAACGTTTCCGAGTTGTTTTTATAATGAAATATTAGTTTGCTAAACCTGGAAATATAGGTTTTCCGGATACAATGGATTCTAAAATAAATATTTCCATGCTAAACACACATGTTTTACAGACAAACATGATGAATTATCCACATTAAAATTAATATTTAAAATTATGTCTCTCTCTCTCTCTCTTTTTTTTGGGAGGGGGGGGGGGTGGGGGCGGGGGAATTTTTTACATGCATAAATTCAGTTATGCAGCTGAATATGCTTGATAATTGAAGGCGTTCTAAAAATCAATATTCTGGTATCAGAAAACATTTAATAGTCTGTAAAAACTACTCGGGAAAGTTTCCGAAAATCAGTGGCAGCAAAAGAAACTTTGTTTTCATAAATGCTTCTTCAAATCTCAAAATTACATTGCTTTCCGTGATTTCTAAAAATAAAAAACCTTTTCGGAATCATGGGTAGGTCGAAGGAGTTTATTGTATCTTTTCGTTCGTGGTTATATTATATTTTCGTATATTAAGAAACAGTTGTCTTAATTTACAGTGCGGCCTATACAAAAATTGCTTCTTATTGTGTATTCTTTCACTTCTCAACCCACACCTTTCTTCCACCGTGTATAAAACATCCAGTATAATTAAAATCAAATTAATGCGAAAGAAGCTATATACTGGATTTTTAACATTTTAAAAGCGAGTATATTTATGTTTATGAATAAAATGTTTTAAAAGTCATAATAACTGAGGTCAGGAAATAGAAGAAGAATAAAAAAAAGCATTTGATTTAATTTATGATATACATAATGCATTAAATGCCTTTTACATAAAAAGTTCAATTCTGTAAAAAAATATATTGGGTCATTGAAGGTAAAATTACCGGCAATAAAGTTGTTTAGATAGAGTAATTTTTATAACTGAAAGTTTTTCATGAGTTTCATTATGTATATGAATAGAAATGCACAGATATTTTCTTCTTTTATCAGCTGTTATTGAGATAAAAAGGGCAAAGAAGGCAAAACTTTTAAGGGAAACAATTCTAAGAAAGCATTCATACCTTGTTTTTACTGACAACGTATAAAGTTATTTATTTTATATAAAACATATTATCATATGTATTATTATTTTTAAAGCGTGAAACTAAAAGAGATGTTTTATATAAATGGCTAGTTATTTTTCACCACGCGTACACTGTTAAAAATAATCTGAAATTCAAGGGTATTTTTTTCCTGAATTTCACAGAAAAAGTCCCTTTTCATGACAAAAGGGCATTTTCCGTTAAAAAAGAAAATTTCCTCATATTTCCTGAAAACAACGGAACAGACGGAGAAGAAAGTGGCCAACGGAGATATTCCGTTATCTGCTGCATATTTATTTTCAATGTTTAAAAAACTGACATGTTGCAGCACAGAAAAACTAAAAATTCAATAAATTAAAATTTCGAGTTTATTTAAAAGAACAAAATAGTTCTTTCGAATTTAAAAAAGCAACAATTAATTTTCCCATACTTTTAAAATTATTAACAATTTATTTTTTAAAGTTAAAAAAAATATTCACACTTAAAATATATTATAAACAAATATTATATATATATATATATATATATATAATAGTTACATTATATTACATGTATAATAATTACATTAAGTGGGGAAAAAATCGATTTTACTCAAAAAAGCAACAAACAAAATTAATGTTTTCGAATTTAAAAAAATAACAAATATTTTTCTCATTCCTTTGAAATTATGCGCAATTTGATTTTTAAAGTTATAAAAAACACGCTCACTGAAAATATATTCTAACCGAACACATTTAAAATATATATAATAGTTGAAAAAAATCAATTTTCTCAAAAAAGCAAACATACTTTATCGAATTTAATTCAAAATATAATATTCCTATTTTGCATCTAGCAATCAAATTAAGAATATATATAATTCATGTTTTAATTTATTTTGCTGCCGCTAACTTTCGAAAACATTTCAGATTGCTTTTTATAGTGTATTAATTTGTCGTTCAACTCTAAATATCGGTTTTTTGAGTGCTATCAATTCAGCACCTAAATTCTAAAATATTGCAATATTATGTTGCATGTTGCTAGTAAATTCTGAAATGTAAATAATTTTTTCTTACAAACTCATTACTTTAATTTCTCTAAAAAATTTATCTCAACATCAGCGACTATTATTTTATGCCTCATGTGACACCATTGGTCTGTAAGAAATCAGGATCGCAAAAGTTCGACGAATATGTTTTCCATTGTATTTAAGTTTCTTTCGCTTATTGGAAAATGTTATATATGATACGTTTACTACTTTTATGAGATTAAGTAATTTTCTAGCATAAACAAAAATACTTAATTTCTCCGTATGTTATAAAATCATTTCGGAAATGTGAAATTAAGTCGTGAATTGAGATGATTTCCTTAAAAAACCAGCATTTTCCAATTTTTACTTTTCTACGCTTAATAAACTTAAAAATAATAATAATAAAAATAAAAAAAAATAAAAAACTCGGAGAAAATGATATAAATTCATCCACATAAAGAATTCCAAATTAATGAATTTGTTTCACAAAATTTGACCAACAACATAATGATGACGCAAAATATTTTATGAAATTCTGAACGCTAGTAATCGTGTATTTTACACAAAAAATTAAGTTGAAAAGCATCCAACAAAATAGATGATCTTGTCTGTTCATTTATGTAAAGCAAAATGATAGTATAAAATACATTAAATTTTGCACATATACATGGGGGTCATAAAAAAACCTTTACGTTATATAAGACGTTGGCACCATACCAGCCAAGGAAACGGGATGCCACTTCAGATGTGGGCATTTGCTAGAGAATGAGGTGAAGGGAAATAATCAGGCTTTTACAATAACCGTTTCAATGGCAAAATTTCAAAATTTTCAAATGACAGTACCCAATGTTTTTCATCGCAAAATGACCTTTACTGAACAAAACCATAAAAATTATTTAAAACTAATTTAGCAGTAGAAATGCCGCATAAAACAAACGCAAAGGCCATTTCGAGCACCACGTGTGCAGCAAGAATACATTGGTAACATTGTCATCTAGCACTATTTTGCATTTTTGCTGTTCGCAGAACCACCCAAATACACCTCAGTCGGTTTTTGTTTCTTGGGTTGTTTAGAAGTCTAGGCATACACGTCAGAACCGACCAAGTGAGTCTGACATGAAAAACGCCATCAATCAGGAGATTCTGCATTGTCGTCATGGGGTGTGATTTATTGTTTTCCACAGGCTCTTTCGTAAGAAAAGCCATCGCTTGTGAACACAAATATTTAAATATTATGTAACGCGAGTAAAACGATTTATTTTTGCAGCCTATGTGTGCGATTTTTGTTCTTTACGTTGCTTTTCTTTCCGCTTGTTTTATGTATACACAGTAAAAAATTGCAGCTAACTGTCCAATCACTCAACCGTTTTATAGATAACTGTTATTTTAAGTTATTTTGAAGCGTTCTTATTGGTTCTTATTGCAAAGCAATAATAACCATAAAAAATAATACAGAAATATTTATATAACATTATCCGGAAATGAACATCTATTTGTAGAAATTTTGATGCTGTATAAAAAAAAATATGCTTACGTTAAGTAACTTAAATATAAATTTTAATAAATTAATAGCAATAAATTAAACAAGCGTTTTATCTAAAAACATTTGAATGAACAATTTCTTGCAACTTATTTACAGTGTGGAAATTTAAACATCACAAAAGACAAAAAATGATTGAAGTGTATTCAGGCAGCCCTGCAACAACGAAAACGAAAAAGGCCGATGAAGAACAAAGTCACTAATGTGTTAATAGTAAATTCTGAAATGTAAATAATTTTTTTCTTAAAAACTCCTTATTTTAATTTTTCTAAAAATTTTATCTCAACATCAGCCGCATAAAACAAATGCCGCAAACAAATGCCCTCATTGTTATTGGAGCACGAAATGAGCTTCTTTGATGTCGCCGTTTCCACTCTTAATATTAGTTTTATAACGCTGTGCATAGTTTTTATCGTGAATTTTGTGATGAAGAACATTGGGTATTACCATTTGAAAATGTTCAAAAGTTTGTCACTGTAACCGCGACTGTGAGGGCTGCAATGTTGCTCGTTACTTCATTGTCATATAGCCCGTGCTATAAAATAACATGCGAAACAGTATCCCCTTTTCTTCAATGATGCAGTCGCTAGGGGTTCATTTATTGCACCGCTTTTTTATGGCATCCCTGTATTTTGGATATAGCTTATTAAGGAAATTGTAGCAAACCGAACATATCGAAGCTAAAAAGTTACATATTAATCTATTTATGCGCATTTTATGTATTTATATGCTTTTATCGTGAATAGTCTTAAAATATGTATTTCAAAATGTCTAATGTTATATTGCTACAATTGTACTCGATTAATTTACTTTTTTTGCTGATATCAATTAGATCTGTTTCGTTGGAAATTTTGACATGTGTGCTCTACCAGAATGAATTTATAGCAAATTCATAAAACATATGATTCATAGGGGATTCATACAATTTTAACAATACCTTATATGTTGAAACTGATTAATAGAATAAGGGTGTCGGACGTAACATATGAACAATCACAACATACGTACAATTCCATAAGCATGAAACTTTTCTTTGCTGACTCAGTCAAGTAATAATAGAAATAAAATATTTATGCATAAAATATTCTACGTTATCAAGAGAAAATAATACATAAAATAAATATTTAAAAATATCTCGTTCCCTTTATTGTACGAAAAACCTAACTGTCAATAGAACAGTTAAACTTAAATATATGTCAGAGCGAAAATAAATTACTATTTTACGACAAGGATCTTGAATTTCTCAGCCATAGCTGTTTTTGAAAATCAGTAAAATACTTGAAATCGAAATACTTTCAACCCTTCATTAAAAGAAATCTATCTGAAGACAATATGCTTTGAATCCGATAGCAATATTTCTTTAATCTGAATTTAATTTTAGAAACACTTGGAGGGGAAAATTCTCGTATGTTTTCTTTTCTTTTTCAAATAGATCGAATACATAGAGAAAGCTTTTCTAAATAAGTTGAATAAAACTTTTAGTGTAGTTTTTCATTTTTTATTATATTTTGTATTATTTAATCAACTAAGATCAATTCAGCTATCAGAACACATTCTACCTTTTCTTATTATACGATTTCGAGAAGTTTGTCTACCTTCGGTTGAAGTTATATATGTATTTTTATACAAAATGACGCATGTTTTATAAGGCAACGCTAATTGCAAAGTATTAATGAACATAAAAAATAATAAAAAAATATTTATATAACATTATCCGGAAATGACTATCTCTTTATATAAAATATGGAAACAAATACTTACGTTAAGTCACTTAAATATAAAATTTAATAAATTAATATAAAAAAATTTCTATTTCTAAATTCAAACACTGAATCATATTACACGTATAATTTTAATATAATCGTATGTGTATAAAACCCATTTTTAAAACAAAAAGGTTTTGGTTTGCATCCTATGGAAGAAATTTCTAATGTATAATAATATTAATTATATTTTATATCAATTAATTAATAAACTGGCCTTACACAGAACCTTTTGAATGATTTAGTTAATACGGTTGCAGTTTCACGAAAAAAAAAGACATTTTGTATCACGTATTGCAAATACACACTATGCCTTAGTCTATTCATTTCTAAATCGCTAAATTCGATAAATTTATTTATTATAATTTCACTGAATTAAAATTAATCGGACTTGTTAGTAGAAAATAGAACATATCCTGCTACTGACACGAAAACTTTTACAAGTGAGGAGCTGAGATTCGCTGGGAAGAAAATCTTTTCGTTAGTTTTATTGTACAAAGTAATAGCAGAGGTCGGAGAGATCACATTTTATCTGATACGATTTTCAAACAAGTTTTGTGATAGATTTCTCTTGCAAATGTTGCAGAAATAATCTTCACAGTAGATTTTTTTAAAGCGTTGTATAAACCACCTTGAAAGAACCCTTGCTATTTGACAATGCACCAGCACACCCAAAAAACCTTGATACACAGGAGGATAAATTGCTTGAAGATTTTTCTTGGTTGAAAGTTATGTTTCTCCCTCAAAATGTCACTTCATTGATTCAACCCATGGATCAGGGGGTTATTACGAGTTTCAAAAAATTGTACATTCGCGCATTGTTTCGTCGGTATTTTGAAGCATATGAGTTCTCATCGACAATGACTTTACAATTTTTTGGAAAGAATATTTTGATATTCTCGACGGGATATGGCTCATTCAAAAAGCATGGTCGGAAGCCACTCAATGACAGTAAAACTGTGCTCGGCGAAAGTTATATCCACCCTGCATCCAAGAAGATGGGGATAATGTTCCTGAAATTGTGGGAGAAACTGTCGCAACAGCTAATGAACTGGAATTAGAAGTGAATGAAGGGGACATTCAAGAGTTCATAATGGAACACGAAAGTGAAATAACGATCGAAGAACTCCAAGAACTCTCAAATTAAGAAAGTCAAGAAACTCAGCGTAATGCGTTGTCATTTGATAGAGATGAACCTATTCTGTTATAAGAGACCTTTTAAAGAAGTGGGAGGATCTTAGGACCACCCACGGTCTCAAAATGACACATAAAACAGGCTGATGTTGACAGGCTTGGAGGCCTTTACAACGAAAATGCTGTTAATCACTTCCAGAAACAACCTGAAGAACACAGAAAAGCAAAGGACTTCGAACAGATACTTTAGTGTCCCACAAACGCAAAACAAGCATAACTGAAGAAAGGGCACGACTATATGTATTTAACGCATGTTTTATTATTATTACATTTAAATAAATATAGGGGGAATTTATATATTATTCAGCTTATAGAACAAATTAATTGAATTCCTATTCAAATCTATACTACATCTATGATCGGTTAACGAACATTGTTTTGGAACGGATTAAGTTCGTTAACCGATCACCCACTGTACATGAATTCTATTTTATTATTATTAACTTTTATTTTGTCTTTAATTTAGGTAAGTGAAATGAATATATATATGTTTTGATTGTAGATAATTTTATTTATATATTGGAATGCATAATCTTAATATGACTAATAAATTGGCAAATCGTGCCTGTTCTATAAATTTAGTCGTACATATGCCGTAAATTTATAACAAAATTAGATTTATTTTCCTCAAACATCGAACAAAGTCATAAAATTCAAGTGCAACATATCGGGTTGCCGCACAGCTAGTTTATACACTATTTTATGTATAAGTATTTTTCGTTCATACCTTTAAAGCTCAAGTATTAAAGACAATACAATGCAGAATATTCTTAGCTGTTAATCATTTTTTAGAATTTTTTTTTTCATTAAAAAATGACTTCATACATGTATTCGCACTTTTAGCCTCTCTGACCTAATTGCCATTTAAGGAAAGAAACTTAAAAATCCTTTGTGTTGACATGTAATCATGACTCAATTTATATTTCAATATTTGTTTCAAAATTCAATTTTTAAAACATGATGAAAAGCAGATTTTTTTTTTTTTATCCTACAAACAGCAACAAAATATCAAAAAGTATTAATTGAAAATGGTAAAAGTTATTTACAGAAATCTTGAATATATATATATATTCCTTTTACAAATATCCATCATATGTCAAGATTATTTGTTTTAATTGAGAATGTAAAGAGAGAGTCTGCAGTTGAAATGAAAAAGTGTTATTACAAATTTTTGAATGCGTCTCATATAAATTAATATTTAGTAGTTAAAATAAATAATTTTCATTATGTAAATGTTATACGAGATACAAAGATAAAAGAATAAATGAATATTATTGAAATTGTATAAGACACAAAATCCTTCGTCTATAAAGGAATTCAAAGGAATGTTTGTATAGACATACCGATACTTTAAAGGCGTTAGCCTTTATATGAAGGTGAATCAAATGAAAACGGAACAATGGTTATGATTTTGTTTTATTTTTGGATGAGAGTGGTGTAACTCGGCGTGGAGGTAGGGCGGGAAGTAAGAAAGGCATCCATTACTGCAGAAATTCACTTGTCCTAGGTAGTCACGCAGAAAATGTGATATGTGCTGGCAGTTGGCCAACATTATCGTCCGGCCTGTAATCGTTTAGTACTGGAATTGATCTGTATCTGCGGAATGTTTGCTAGTAAAAAAAAGCAATGCGGTGTTATTCTTATTTAGTGGCAGAAAAAGTTGGATTTCGCGAAGTGCATCGGCGAATTAAGGCAGTGTACAGAGAACATGTACTGTCATTCACTCCTGTGCATGACGGACACAAGCACTTCCACGAGGAAATCTGTTGAAGCATCGGTGGACAGTGTTGGAATACCAACTGTGAAAAACCGCAGGTTTTTAAGCTTGTTAAAGTAAGAGTCAGCGAGTTCTTTTGGTAAAAAGTCTGAAATATACTGGACATTAAGTCGTTTTCGTTGTAAATCACAGAAGACATGTTGTATACCAGTGGAGAGTGATCCGCGAGACAAACAAATCTCAACAGGCAAAACGATGAGTCACCAGGCAAGTCTAAACAGGTAAGCGATTGATAACGAGGCGGATGAGAGAAGACGAGCAACATCCACTGAAGGAATGTATGCTGTATTTATACAAAACGAACGAGGATTCTGCAGTTTAAAAAGCGCAGTATCAACCATAGAAGTGTTGTAACCTCTATCAACTGCAATTGCTTTAATATATTGAATTTCACCATTAAATGACTGGGAATCCGAGCAAACATGAAGGGCACGATTTATAAATGTATAAAATGCTGCTAATTTTTGGCTTGGAGGATGACAAGAACGAGCATAGGGTGGTAGTGAAACAGCGAAGTTTTTACGATAGACAGATGTAGAGAAACCGGTAGCAGTGCGAATGACAAGGGTGTCCAGGAATGGGAGTGAGCCATTATTTTCGGTTTCATAAGTAAATTGAATATTACTATCAATAGAATTCATGATGCCAAGAATATCATCAATAGTGTAAAGAGAAGTGTCAAGTAAAGTGAATGTGTCATCAACATAACGAATCCAGAAGAAGAAATAAAATTTATTGAAAAGGGAGCATTCAAAATAATGCATGTAGATGTCTGCGAGGATGGGAGACAGGGGCGAGCCCATAGCTAAACCTTCAGATTGTCTATAGAAATTACCTTGAAATAAAAAGATGGTCTGAGATAAACATATTCTAGTAAGGGATATAAGTTCTTGGAATTCGAAAGATGAATAGTGAAACTCACGAAGTCTCTGTTCAAGACAAGAGAGGGCGCCACTTATCGGGACATCGTGAAGAGAGATTTAACGTCAAAGGAGACCATAATAAAATTAGCCGGAGATAATTTCTGAATCATATTAGCAAAGGTGATAGAATTCTTTACAGTATATAAATTTGCTGATAGAAGAGGAGAAAATAATTTTGTTAGATATTTCGCTAAGCAGTAAGAGTCCGTGCCAATATTTGAAACAATCGGTCGAAAAGGAATATTGGGTTTATGAACTTTGGGAAGAGCATACAATCTAGCACAGTTAGCGACAGAGGGAGAAATATAGGAATGTACAGACTTAGGCAATAAAGGACAAGACTTAACAATGGATTTAATTTCTGATAATTCTTTTTCAGAAGGGTCCCGAGATAGAAGTTTGTATGGGCCATCTTTGATAAGGTTTGTTACTCCATCAATATAATGCTTTTTATCTAGGATGACAATCTAACCACCCTTATCAGCTTTCGTAATTACAATATTAGTATTGGATTTAAGATCCTTCAAAGCAGTTTTTTCAACAGGAGTAAAGTTTGATTTTATATTAGAATTAAAATTAACATTAGACATAATCAGATGACGTAAATTTTCTTTTTGTATTTCAGATAGGCGACTGTTTTCGAATGCTTTCTCAACCGGAGCAATTAGTTGAGGAAAAGAAGCTTGCTTAGAAATTGCAAAATTAGAATTAAGTTTAAGAAATTCATATTGTGCTTCCGAAATATCTGCACCAGAAAGGTTTATGACAGCATTTTGACTGACACTAGGGAGATCAGTAGGTACCACAGGAACTGACGAATCACGAAGGTGGCCAAATTTGGCATTCAGTCTCTGAGAATGTTTGCTGGAAACATTTTCAGCATGACGCCATGAATCAATATCAATGGACTTGAAATTAGACAGATTAGCTGCTAATTTTAAATGAAGATCAAATAATTCCTTTTCTATTTTGGAAATTGAGAGACGCGTATCTTTAACAACGGCACGCAGAATAGTAAAGTGAGATCTGAAAATAGCCTTTTTAACAAAGTACGAACTAGAAATACCGCATTTTAAAACCATGAATTTAGGAATAATGCGCTGACGTTTGCAACGGAGAAGGAAATTCAATCGATTGAGTGATTTGAACTTTTTCGCCCGCAGGCGGAAGAACCGATTAATTATCTTTTTATCTATAGAGGGAATGAAGTTGCTGACCCAATCTCCCCCCTCTAATGAGGCTTCGCTGATTGGGTTGCTCAGCATTATTGGAATGAGCGAAATCCTATAAAAACAAAGTCCATTACAGCTGGAAAAATAAATATTAATTTGGAGCTTGGTGCGATATAATTAAAGTAAAAATAAAATACAACGTTAAAACACATGTATAATTGAATCTACAGCATACCGGTTTCGGTAGCATATAGCATACCCTCCTCAGTGCTGAAGAAAATGGAAATTTGCTCATATATATAGAAATGATAGAGGATTCAAGTGACAAGTTTATTAACCAATAGGAAAACGGAGGGTTCCAGGCAAACAGCCAATGGGAAAATAGGTAGGAAATGGAATAATGGAGGATTCAAGTGACAGATCTATTAGCCAATAGGAAAACGGATGGTTCTAGGCAACATCCAATAGGAAAATCGATAGGAAATTGAAACGCTAAGTTGAGAAATAGTTTAAAAAGTTAAGAAAAATTGGTTTTAATGTAATATTTCCAGCAGTCTGATAATGGTGGAATAGCAAATTCACAATTAACAAGATTTCCAAGATTTTTATGAATATCGAATGCTTCAAGGAAATTAAGTTCGTGTACAGAAGTAGTGGTCAGATTGTCATCCTAGATAAAAAGCACTATATTGATGCAGTAACAAACATTATCAAAGAAGGGCTATACAAACCTCTATCTCGGGACCCTTCTGAAAAAGAATTATCAGAAATTAAATCCATTGTTAAGTCCTGTCCTTTAATGCCTAAGTCTGTACATTCCTACATTTCTCCCTCTGTCGCTAACTGTGCTAGATTGTATGCTCTTCCCAAAGTTCATAAACCCAATATTCCTTTTCGACCGATTGTTTCAAATATTGGCACGGCCTCTTACTGCTTAGCGAAATATCTAACAAAATTATTTTCACCTCTTCTATCAGCAAATTTATATACGGTAAAGAATTCTATCACCTTTGCTTATATGATTCAGAAATGATCTCCGGCTAATTTTATTATGGTCCCCTTTGACGTTAAATCTCTCTTCACGAATGTCCTGATAAGTGGCGCCCTCTCTTTTCTTGAACAGAGACTTCGTGAATTTCACTATTCATGTTTCGAAATCCAAGAACTTATATCCCTTACTAGAATATGTTTATCTCAGACCACCTTTTATTTCAAGGTAATTTCTATAGACAATCTGAAGGTTTAGCTATGGGCTTGCCCCTGTCTCCCATCCTCGCAGACATTTACATGCATTATTTTGAATGCTCCCTTTTCAATAAATTTTCTTTCCCCTTCTGGATTCGTTATGTTGATGACACATTCACTTTACTTGACACTTCTCTTTACACTATTGATGATATTCTTGGCATAATGAATTCTATTGATAGTAATATTCAATTTACTTATGAAACCGAAAATAATGGCTCGCTCCCATTCCTGGACACCCTTGTCATTCGCACTGCTACCGGTTTCTCTACATCTGTCTATCGTAAAAACTTCTCTGTTTCACTACCACCCATGCTCGTTCTTGTCATCCTCCAAGCCAAAAATTAGCCGCATTTTATACATTTATAAATCGTGCCCTTCATGTTTGCTCGGATTCCCAGTCATTTAATGGTGAAATTCAATATATTAAAGCAATTGCAGTTGATAGAGGTTACAACCCTTGTATGGTTGACACTGCGCTTTTTAAACTGCAGAATCCTCGTTCCTCAAACTCATCTCAGTCTTCTACTCGTTCAAATATCAATATTGTGTTACCCTTCTTTCCTAAATCAAGCTTTTCCGTTGCTAAAATTCTTAGACAATTTGACTTTAAAATAATTGTTTCCCCTACCAACAAACTCACCCTTTCCAAACTCAAAGATCCTATTGAATTATCGAATTCATGGGGTATCTACAATATTAATTGTCAGTGCGGTCTTTCTTACATTGGACAAACCAAACGTAGTCTTAAATTTCGTATTAAAGAACTTAAACAATATATTGAAAAACAAGAAATCAAAAAATCCTATATTGCAAAACATTGCTGGGAGATGAATCACGTTTTCGACTTCAGTTCGGTTAAAATAATATCTAAACCTACTTCTGTACACGAACTTAATTTCCTTGAAGCATTCCATATTTATAAAAATCTTGGAAATCTTGTTAATTGTGAATTTGCTATTCCACCATTATCAGACTGCTGGAAATATTACATTAAAACCAATTTTCTTAACTTTTTAAACTATTTCTCAACATAGCGTTTCAATTTCCTATCGATTTTCCTATGGGATGTTGCCTAGAACCCTCCGTTTTCCTATTGGCTAATAGATCTGTCACTTGAATCCTCCATTATTCCATTTCCTATCTATTTTCCTATTGGCTGTTTGCCTGTAACCCTCCATTTTCTTATTGGTTAATAAACTTGTCACTTGAATCCTCTATCATTTCTATATATATGAGCAAATTTCCATTTTCTTCAGCACTGAGGAGGGTATGCTATATGCTACCGAAACCGGTATGCTGTAGATTCAATTATACTGGTGTTTTAACGTTGTATTTTATTTTTACTTTAATTATATCGCACTAAGCTCCAAATTAATATTTACAGGCAAATATGAGTCACTAAGGCAAACGTGCAGCAAAAAACACAGTCTGGTAGCAAGTGCAGGCAAGTCCAGATACGTTCAGCATGCAAACAAAGATGATTCACTCAGGAAAACGTGCAACAAGGATAGCAGGCTGGTGGCAAGTCCAGGCAAGTTCATACAGGCAGGTAAAGCAAAGATGAGTCACCAAGGTAACAACATAGCAAGGGTGTAGCAAAAAATGAAAAATCGACTTGTGTTAGCCATTTTTATACTCTTCTTTATCGCGCTAAAAGGATATGACCTCACTGATACGATAAGAAAAACCACGTGATGTTAACAACCATTCAACTTTCAGTAAAATAGGGTGTTATTCGCAGCAAAATTCAATTCAATTTCCTTCTGAAAAGAACACACGACTAACTTGGCAGAATTTATGGTGAAAAGAGCATACGTCAAGTCTATCTTGGAAAATTTTTAGGTTAGTCAAGTTTTATTGTAAAACTAGTATCTCGTGTTAAAATTAATTTTTAAAATGTGAACGCACTCACTTTTTGTCTAACACATTCAAAATTCTAAACAAAAACAGTTTAAAAGTCACACACTGTCAAAAATATTTTATGTAAGCTAGAAAAAACATGACACTTTTCACAATCAAACTACTTATTAATCATTCAAAATAATAACACAAATCAAATAAGCATGCTCTATTGATTTGTATACAACTCTAATTTCAAAATTTTTTGTAATCTCGAATTAAACACTCGTTCAGTGAAATCTTCAAAGGAGTTAAATATTTTTAGAAAGGCATTCGCAACGTGTACAGGTTTTGTTTAGTTAATTCCAGTCCATTTTTTGAAAGGATAAAGGCAGTAGTAGTCTTTTAGTCACCGTCCTGCGTTTCACGACATACATCCACTTTAACGGCAGCAAACCATTTTATTGACTTTTTCACTTGCATGTGATAATTTAATTCATTTAAAACGTCCAATCGAACACTGTTAAAAAAAAGGAACGAAAGTATTTTTGCTCATTCGAGAGAATTATAGTTTTAGTAAAAATATTTTGTGCATTTTTTTCTTTTAAAAGGCTTCACTTTTTCAAACAATCAATGATTAGGTTGAACTAGGGCTACTATAATACAGACTGAACCATGAAGCATTTCCTTGCCCACTTAAACCAATCAGCGATTGTTGTCCAAGCTACTAGAAGTGTCATGGCAAATCGTTTTTCTATTACGGGCAATTAAATGGCGGCGTGAGTCAGTCCGGATTGTAGGAGCCTTAGTTTGAACTTTGTGATAAGCAACACAATGCTGTAATAAATCAGATTCATGATCAAACATTTCGCTACACTTTACACATGAATGTTGTTTTCCAGTCTTATGGGTTTCCTTATGTTTCATTAAATCCTTCATTCTTGAAACAATTCGTTGCAATCACCACACTTGTATTGTTTGAGTGATTTATGAATATTTTAATGAAAACGTAAATCATTTTTTTATGAAAAAAATTCAGCACATACATCAAGCAAAAAGCTTTAATGACATTTCATGCAAATCATTAAGTTAACCTTTCGAGGGAATACTTTGTTGCAAGTAGTACACAGAAAGGCTATATTTTTGTTTAAATGGGTGGTTTCATGTGATTATAAAAAAGTCATGTGATTATTTAAACACGCCCACAAAAAAAGTCACCTGATTCCTTATTTCTTGATTCAATGCGAAAAACAGACAAGATTAAAAATCACGTGATTCCTGTTCCCAAATATCTTCCAGCTCCTCTAAACGCCATGACCTCATGGCTTGAATAGTTAAACCTATCCTCAATTATTAAGCCATGAGATCATTTTGTCGCTGTTCGAATTCAAGCAAAATCTTTTCAGTAAAAACTATTTTAAATACTTATAATTTCTTTTTCCACCGATAGAGGGCGCCATTAAGAAGAATCTTATTCCATTTTAAAAGTTTCAAAGGTCTACTCAAACTCCAAGCCATTTAACAAATTTAGTCTTTGTCAAGTGTAGACCTCTTAAAAGTTAAGCCCCTCTTTAAAATTTAATCTCCTCTTCAATTTAGACGCTCTTGCATTTTAAGCCCTCCTATAGGTCACTTCCAAACCATCCCTGTTACTCAAAAAAAAAGCATTAAACCTAATCTCACTATTATCATGCTGTAGCAGAATAACCACTTCCAACCGAAAACCCTTCCTTATCTCTCCCTTCCTGTCCACACTTCTGAGCGATAAAATCCCTTCTTCGGGCGTACGATTTCAACGCCAGCAAGCAGTAGAAGGAGGGGTGTATACGGACCCACCTGCTGCTAGCGCTAAACTGTCCTTTATAAACTACTGATATGTATTATCACTACTAAACGTTTATACTAATACCTTTGAGATAACCTGGATGTTCTTTACTTTTTATTACTAATTAAGTATACGAAATTTTAAAAAGGAAATAAAATGAAAATAAAGAAAAAATATAAAGAAAAGAAAAGAATTACAACAATGTATTAATTGTTTGTAATAAGAAATAAGATAATAAATAAGTACTACTTTCACTTAAATGTGGAATTTACATTATACTGAGCAAATACATATGCTAAATATAATAAAACCAATGCTACAGTATGGAATTAACAATGAATTACATTTCCTTATAATCACTTAATTATTTTAATTGCAGAAAATTATAATTTTTCATTTTCCATTTTTAAGTTCTTTAACAGTCACATTAAATTTTTCAATTGAAAAAAAATCTTCTAACCTCTTCAGTGAAATTTTAAATAATATTATAATTATTATTAATAATATTTTAATTATTAGTTATTTTAAAATGTAAGTACCAATTAACACAAGTACTAATTAATATGTAAAAAAAATAATTTATTGGTAGTAAGCAAATAAATTACAATTATTTCGATACTGATAATACAAATATAAGATCATTAAAAAAGAGTTTTAAATAAGCCATAAATTTTATTTTCTTCTCTATATGAACTCTGAACCATTTAAAAACAAACATTAAAAGTGAATTATTCTAGATAACAAACTTTTTTTTTTGTTTCAGAAAATTTTCCTGAAAACTGAATAAAATTTCTATTGCGTAAAACATATTTCTGCGATTAATCATTTAAAGCTACACAACTAATGAAAATAAAATCATTTTATTATTTTTCAACTTAATTATTATTTTTTCACTACTGTTAATATTGTTTGTAGAACGTCTAACAATCTGCTATCAAATTTATAAGGTAGTGAAATAATTTCATAAGTTAGTAAAATAAAGAAAATGAAGAAAAAAATGTTATTTAAAAAGCAATTTTAGATATCTAGATCTTTTTATCTCTCATAAAAAGGAAAGCTGATTTCTTTTTTTGATATTTTGATTTTAGTATTTAATATATATATATAGACCAGTTGCGCGAAAATTTCGTTAAAAATTTAAAAATTCATTAAAAAGAAACAAATGATGATAAAAAATTGCAGTTTGCAGGAATGGGATTAGAGGGTGGTCGGATTATTTTTAATCACAAAAGAAAAAAAAAATGTTCAAAAAATACCGATAGATGGCGCAGGCATGTAAAATATGAAGCAGATGTATGCAAATCTGGCTGTAAATCCCCCCCCCCCCAAAATGCACACAGATTCTTCATTAGATGCCAGCAGTATGATATCGTTACCAGATCAAGCGCTGTTGGTTAAATTTTTTACAAAAATGGGAAATCGGCAACTGGCGCATTGCGAAAATTCTGCACGTCTAATGACAGAAGACGAGAAAATACCTGTTTGAATTACTGTGATACTGATGCTTGTCAGATGCTTCGCCGAAATGGGTAGTCTTTTGCAATAAGCCTAATTTACATACATGTGCTTCATATTATGCATGCCAGTGCCATCTATCGGGGATTTTTTAAGCACAACTTTTTTTGTTATTAAAAACAATCCGATCTCCCTTTAATCCCATTCTACCAAACCGCAATTTTTTAGCAAAATTTGTTTATTTTTAAGGAATTTTTAAAGTTTTAACAAATTTTTGGCACACTCGGTATACATATAACACATGGGCTGATAAGTTCCCTGTCTGGCACACAGATGGCATTGCAATCGCCGAACCGATGCTTTTTTTTAGTAAATACTAACCTTTAAAAGGTAGCAGAAAAAATGTCATAACGATTCGCCGTGTGGATAAAACGTTAGAGTGATTTCTGTTGAACGACTTTGTTGATAAACAAGAAAATGCATGAACAAGAATTTCAAGAATTGTTTTTTGATGGGAAAAAACACCGTTCAAACAAAAGCTTGGCTTAATAAGCGTCATCCGGACACTGCACCAGGTAAATCAGTCATTATTGACTGGTTTGCTGAATTTAAACGTGGTCGTACGGACACCAGTGATGCACCACGCAAAAGAGGTGGTTACTCTGGAAAACATAAAAAAAGTCCACAAAATCGTTTTGGGGAACCGTAAAATGAAGTTGCACGAGATAGCTCAGACTCTGAAGATATCCAAGGAACGTGTAGGTTTTAATTTGAATGAATATTTGTCTATGAAAAAACTGTTGTCAAAGTGAGTGCCGTGCGTGTTGACTTTTGACCAAAAACATCGATGATTCTGAGCGCTGTTTGGAGCTTTTTCGTTATAAAATTATGTTATTTATTATTAAATTATTATTATTATTTATTTATTAAATTATTATTATTAAATTATTATTATTATTAAATTATTATTAAATTATTATTATTAAATTATTATTATTTATTATTAAAGTTATTAAAGTTATAAAGTTATAAAGTTATAAAATTATGTTAAAAAGTTGTGTTTTCTTTATTAGACCGGGAACTTGTCAGCCCATGTGTTATGTGTATGTATCTTTAAGAGTGTGTTTTGTATTTATTTTCGTAACGTTTCAAATGCATGTAAACGAATACAATTATAAATTTAGATTTTCCGTGTATAATCCGTAAAACATCGCAATGTAAAACGGAATGAATACCAACTTTATCATCTTTAAATTCCATTTCCATTCGTAAACAGTAATTACTTTATATTTCTTAGTTTGTTATGTAATTTTTTAAAAACTTTTGTACAAATAAACTATATAATATGTCTAACAGTAGCGAGAGTAATAATTATTTCAAGCTGTAAGGCCAATCAATGTAAAAACTATGCAAGGTGATAAACTAACATATATAATAACATAACATACATAATTTAATTACATAAAATAAGCACATTTATAGCACACTTATGTTGTATAAATCTATTACACGTAAAAGGTGTTCCATGGAGACTGCATAAAATCGCGGTTCGTGGATACTGTCTCGCAGTAGTAAAAAATGGCGCATATTTCACAACTCTAAGCCATAATTATTGAGAATAAATGTGAAATAATGAGAAAAACCTTACCAATGATGCACGGAAAACTTTCAGAAAAAAGATATATCAATTAGCGAACCATCATAATTGTTTTATTTAAGTTGAAAGACTTAATTTAATAAAAGATAAAAATTCAAATGAATGTTGTAATTTCATTAAAATGGTTCATGCGTATTTTTCCTTTTCTTTAAGTTTACAAATACATTTACATTTTTTGGTGAAATATGGAAAAATGTTGCTCAAAGCAAAAAATAATTGCTAAAAAAAGTTTCCCTTTTTATAACTAAAATGTAAAATGAAACGCAATAAAATGTCTTAATAAGCTTTTATCGGTACACCAGACAAAAAATTCAAAAGAAATATGGGACTTTTTCCTGCACTGAAACTTTAACAAAACATATATTATATTTGCTATTCTATTTGTGTCAGCATAACGACCGTGACCAAATTTTGTGATACGAGATTTTGAATTTTCTTCCATAGAAATAATCTCTGTTATAGATCGAAAGAACAGATATTTTCTGCATAGTTAGAACATATCACGTAGAATGCAAGCTGAAGCAATATATTTACATCGCTTTTAGTTTTTTTCATTTCTTTTTGGAGCATTTGGGAGAAAAATAAACACAATTTTCCCTCTCGGTCTGAGTTATGAGTGTCTTTTACATTCTGATGTCAGAAAATACGCTGATATTTTATACTGAAAATTTTTTGTATTATCTACGTTACAGAAAACGGAAAGTTTTTTTTCTGTTTTTATTTTTCAACGAGAGTTTCAATTTTTAACTCTCACTCTTTCATTCATTTAGTTCCAGACCAATTAGTTCCAAAAACAACGGCCTTTTTATTTACGGGGAAAAAAAAACATATAACTATTCGAACAATTTTACAAATAAAATTTTAAATTAAAATTTGTATTTTAAATAATTTCTCTAAACACTGCGTGGTATATAAAAATTAGGGAACTAAGTAATAGAAACAATTGAAGAAATCAGCGAAAGAATTCGTGCGATGGAAATTTTCCAGATCTAAATATATTTAAATATTTCAAAGCACCCATCTTAGACAAAAAAAACTAGACATACATATGACTTTACTTAGAAAAGCCTTAATTTAGCTTTACCTTAGAAAAGTTCAAAAGCAGATGTGTAAACTCTTCTAGAGGTGTGAGAAGTGAGGGGATGTTAAAAGTTTTCTATGTAGGAACATACATTAATGTGTGTGCCATTGTCTGTAAAAAGCAACTTCTTGTTTGGTGCCTGGAATATTTCATCGAGAAGGAACAAAACAATAATGAAGATCTCGTGAAATCAGCAAAAATAAGATTTGACTATCCGAAATCATGAACGATAGCAGTCGTGTAAGTTGTTTTGCTATAACATCCTTCCTAACTGTCTAACGTAGAAAGTTAGGCTTGATAACTGTATATCATTCGATATTAAGTGGAATCTCTATTTTAAAATTTTAACATATAAAAAATATTTTTTCCAGAGAATTTTTTTTTTTTTTTTTTTTTTTTTACTTTAACACAGTGTATAACAAAAACTTCATTTTGTTTTATTGTCTTCCAGGGGATGTGTTTCTCTCATAAGTTTCTAACTTTCATTGCGTATAGGATATTAAGAAATTCGTATCACTATCCAAAATGTCGGATAATATATTGATTCACACATGTACTAATTTACACATGCAGCATTATAAAATGTTGGTACAAGTTTATTCTTTTAACTATGCTGCATTTTTCTAAACTGTAATAATGTTTTATATTTAAAGAAATAAATTCCTTCTGCGCTGGCTGAATATAATACGTTTTCTTAATAAAATGATAACTTACTGAGAAAAATATATTTGTTAAATTATTTTTTACAATTCTTTTCTTTTAACTTCTAATTATTTTAAGACAAATAGAAAATATACATTTTATACTTTAAAAAAATCATCAAAGAATTTTTTTTTTTAAATAAAATGTAAAAATCCAAGCTTGAGAACTGCCTCCCATAGCAGCGTCAAGTACCGCTCTTACATCTTTGTCTACTTTTGTCTAATTATAAACATGTAAATTTGTGTTAAAATTAGAGTTTCTTTACAAAATGTAGGGATTGTAACATTAATTGATTTTTCATCTATTTAATGTACTTTATTATAAAAAGTGACGTAATCAAGAGCTAAAATAATCAATGAATTATAAAATATTGGATTCTTTATGTGTCTTAGTATTATATTTCTTTAAAGTATTACATGCATTAAATCAAGTGTTTCGTATGCATATTTTACTAATAATTATTTATCTTTTCTTTTCTTACAGAATTTAAGCAATAAATCTTCACTATAACCACATCCAACATGTACTTTAAAATAATAATGTGTAACTTTTATTTTGTCTCTTCGTAATTCTTGTACCTTTTCATTCAGATTTTCGTATAAAATTTCTTCTAGACTTTCAAATACGATAATATGCTTTATTACAGAAAAAGCTCGAAACAATAGATTACCACCAAACAACGAAGAGTACAAAAAAAAAAAAACATGCTCAGCTATGAAAAAATTATAAAATTAAACATTAACGTAAAGCAAAACACACAAATCTTCTTTAATACTCAATGTTGGATTTGAAAGGTTAAAACACCAGACAAATCTATTTGTAACTTCGGTTACTAGAAAAGACATTCTTATTAAAAAACAATTATAACAAATTTTAAGAAAAAATGATTTTCGATTAGTTAATATTGCCTATTTTGCGTTAGTATACAGGGTGGTTATAATATAAGTATCTCTATTTGGAGCTGTCTGCAGCTCGAAGGAATAACCCGAATGAAGCCAAAATCGGTACACTTACTATTCGTGAAGGGGGAAAAAGAATGGAATGATAAAAAATAATAATTGCAATAATCACCGACAGATGGCGCTACTGAGTGTGAAATGTAATGTGTAATACAAGAACAAAGAATTAAGGCATCAAACCAGATGACACACCTAATTTATTAGAAAATGTCACAGTGAATGTAGTTACGTTTTCGCAAGGCGTTGCCGATCAGGTTCAGGTTCCACACGGCCATTGTGCTCGAGGACACAATCCAGGTGGTGCACGACTTGCTCGACCTCAGAATGTAACGCATCAGGAGTGATGTTTCGCACATGTTTTGATATGCAGTAAAGTAATTGAGGTTTGCGACACCTCCATGGTACATAATATTACACATTACATTTCACGCTCAAAAGCGCCATCTGTCGGCGATTATTGCAATTAATTGTTTTTATTGTTCCATTCTTCTACCCCCTTCTTGAATAGTAAGTACACCGATTTTGGTTTCATTCCGGTTAGTGTTATTATTACTATTAAAATTAGTTGTGTCATTAAGTTCGACGCCTTAATTTTTTTTCTTTAAACATTACATTTCACACTCAGTAGCACAATCGGTCGGAGTTTATTGCAATTTTTTTTGTTATTGTTCCATTCTTTTTCCCCTTTCTCGAATAGTAAGTGTCGGATTTCGATTTCATTCGGATCATTCCTTCAATCTACACACAGCTCCAAATAGAGATACTTGTTTTATAACCACCCGGTATATCTCTTATTTAAAAAATTCACAGGATCCCGTATTATTCATCCTATACGAAATATTTTATTAAATAAGGCTATTATTTCATATATCAATTGCAGGTAATCATAAAAAGAAGATTTGCTTTAATACAACTGACACCATTCTTAGCTGTGGGGCCTCGATAGATATCCACTCCATGTGACGTTTTAAATGTCATGCACCGGCCGTGTATAACGTAGGTCGCGGTATGTCGCCACGTTCATATAGCAGTAATATATTCATAGTTCTCTATTGTTTGATACAATAATCAGATGCCTCTGAATATTATTAGTTGCATTTCTAAAGGCACGGGAAGAAAGAGGCTGCCAAAATATAATTTAAAATGTCACTGGTTGTAGAAAATGTTAGAAAAAATTTGTCGGTAGGCAGTAATTTTGCGCGCTCTAAAGTAATAAGATATATAATAAACAATTGTACTTTTGGAACAAAAGATAGGTAAGATATTGCTTACCTCCATTTTTCAGCAATCATCCACACTCCTCATTATACCGCGTAGTAGGTCCGCCAGAATCACTGGTTAATCCATTAAGAAAATTGATGTATCCATTACTTTTTACACTCACAATATGTAAATCCTTGATTGAAGAATATCCATGTGACTAAGCAATGTGTATAAGTTATTGATTAATAAAACATTCATTATACTGATTAAAGAATTTAATTTACAATTTTATATTTAATAGTTACATAATTTTAATCTTAAACATTAATTAAATTTGATAAGTTTAAGGGAGATCGGAGTATACATGATCCATCTCCATCGCTAGAGAAAAAGCTTCTATTAAAGTTCTATATAGCAGAAAGAAATCAGTCTTTAGTCCTTATCAAGTGATGTCATTTTACAGTTCTTTCATTGGGTGGAAATGACGTAAAGTCAATGTACGTCATTCATTCGTATTTTAGTCTCTTACTTCCTTGTTCAGTTCACGAGTCTGTAAAAACCTCTTCATATTTCATTTCCTCTTTGAAATTGGATAAACACTATTTATAATGATTGAGTTTTTAAGTGAACTGTCATAAAAATCAATTTGCGGAGATTATTATCATGATGTATTATCAACAGAAATTAATGCAGATGTCTTATCTGGATTGCTAAAACTTATAAAAAATTATAAGTGATTCCTTTCAAACACTGTAAAATTGAAGAAGGTTGTAAAACTACTGTAGGTGATTATTGAAGGCTGTAAATACACTACTACTGTAAAGTCAATAAAAACGTAAATTATGGGAATTAAACTTTATTAAAAGTTAAAGTCTCAGATGCTTTTCAGATGTAAGATCTATTCATGTTCTCCTTTTTTGGGGAAATACTTTGGGATATTCAAGCGCGCATTATTCACAAATATTAATAATAATAATAATAATTTAAATGACGAACGCCCAAATCAATTTCTTTAAGTATAAATATTTTTATTTTAATTGGACCGGTTTCATGAAATCATCTATTTAAAGATATTTTTCTGAGTTCAGAATTAATCGTGCCAATACACAGTATAAATAGGTGTAATTTTTTATGTAATTTGTTTCTTTAATTTTCTAAAATTTACTAACTTCTTTTCCTTTTGATTTATTCTGCATACTAGAAATCATTAATCACGAATATCAGTAATGGAAAAATTACATAAAATGGCTCGGCTATGTTTCAGTGTGAGATACTAAATGATAAGCAACAGCTTCCTCGTTCTTTAATATGAAGAACATAAATTACTGTCTTCATGTGCTTAAAAGAACATTACTCTCCGTTAGTGCCATTAATCTTTATATATCACGGAACTACCAAAGAAGAATTATCTGAAAAAGTAAGGCTATTGAACTCGATATAGAAATTGCTGAAAGAATTTAGATCAGAGTAGTTTCACAATATTGTCTAATGTATAATCGGATTCGCTTACAGTTTAAAGTTTAAATTTTGGATTCCGTGAAAATCTTTTGCATCTTTAACAATATTTTTGCATATAAATGATAACAATTATTGATATTTGTGACACGATACAACTGAGAAATAAAATCTATGAATTCATATGTTATTAGTTTAAGTGAAATCAGATATTTTTATTTGAATAAATATTAGTATAATATTAAAATAATAATAATATCATTTTTAACCTAGATCACTAATTCTACACTCAGACAAAGGAATTGATTAAAGCTATACAATTTCCATTGACCTATATTTAAACAAAAAGTTTTGTTTAAATATAAGTCAATGGAAATTTTGTTTGAATCAACAACAAAAAATTTTTTTTTGCAATTCCAAAAAAAAAATTTTGTATCGTCAGCAAAAAATGTATTATTAATTGGAGTAAAATGGTTCAATTTTACTTGAATTTTGCTAAAACAACCAAAATGTTCTCAACAAAACATGTTTTGTAGTTTTAATAAATTCCTTTTTCTGGGTGTAATTTATCTTCAATAAAACAATACGTCTTAGAACTCTATTTGATAATGTTATAAAAATACGCCAGAACAAGATATCATTACATTTAGTCACTATGAAAATTACAGTCTTAAAATAATATATATTTATTTATTTATTGCATCACTATTTGCATAATATAGTATCACGTGAAATAAGAGATACATTTTTGAAAATTGTGTCCGAATCTATAAGTTTCGTTTTACATTTTTCAAGACTTTGATTTCTTCATTATAACTGAGACACGTACATATTAAACGTTATATATTCCTTTGCTTAATATATAACTAATATATTTCATTTCCGCTTTGAAATTATCATGGTTAATTAAAATGTGCGATTATGTCATTTGGTGTACATTTTCCGCAATAAAAGTCTACCGTACTAATTTTAAAATATGAAAATATCCAATAAATACGGTTACATTCTGACATATTCTTACACTATAACTTTTTGTACATTTTTGTTTCTCCATATATGAAAACTGAACGAAGCAAAACAATAAATAAGTAAATAAAAATAAAATAAATTACCAAAACATACAAAAAACGTTTGATGTTCACGTCCAATTCCTAAAGCCTTTTGAATGGCTACATAATGAAGATCAGGCTGCCAGATCTGCATGGTGGGATATACAACAAAACCCACGCCACAGTGGGGCGTTTTGATGATCTAGGTGGACAAAATTCGTTTTTCCGATTATCTCGGAATTTAACAAGACCGCGTATACTGGTAGCTGAATGTCTCTTTTTTCGAGATCCGTACGAGTTTTGTCGAAAAAACCCGATGTGTCGATTAACTACGACTGTAATGGCGCTATCACACGTAATCTCATATCATAGTCAATATCAGATATTTCATCCTAAATACGTTTTTCAAGAGGAAAAAGCTCGAAATCCTCCTGTTTGATAGATTGCCTCTCGTAATTTCTTCCAGATCTAACTTACAGTAGTTTGTATCCTCTACGAGAGGTATCAGCTCGAAATCTACCAATCAGAGCTCTCTAAAATTCCAAGATGGCCACCGTCAGTAAGCCAACATCTTACGTTTAGGTCGTCGCAAATAATGAAACCAAAAATACAGAAGAATTAAGAAAAAAGCAAATTTTTAGTAACACAGGGACCAATTAAACACGAAAAGAACTTTAAAAATGTGCAGTTATTTTGTAATTAAGGAATTACATATGGTTGGCGACTTTTTCTCCAACATGGTTTATTAGTGAAAAATTGTAAGTTCCGTATTAGCCGGAGTAGCTCAGTGGTCAAAGCAATAACCTGGAACGCTGTGGACCCAGGTTCGAGTCCTGTCTCGGGCTAATTTTTCACTTCATGTTGGATTATTGTATTTAATGTATGTGGGTGATAATGTCCTTTTCAGCCTATTTTTCCTTTTTAATTATTGAATTTCAACCACCCTAAAGTTTTGTTTCCCCCCTCCTAGCGGTGTATAAATTTAAACATCTATATGTGTTTCAATTTGTTAAGTAAAATGTACCCTTTTTTTTATTTTGTTTTAATAATAAATAACGCATATATACCCCCCACCCAAAAAAAAAAAAAAAAAAAAAAAAAAAAAAACCCTCCAGTTAAAATATTTTGCTTCCCTTAAAAACAAATTTCATTTTTATATTACATTCAATATGTAACATGAATTACATTTAAAATATGTAAAAAAAAAAATTAATTAAAAATGTCATAATAGCGATTTTGGCAAAATAACTAAAATTTAATTTAACATCTTTCTTTGCGTTACAGATTTCGGCTTAGCGATAAAATGCGGTTCCAATACACGTGACAAAAAACTAGTTTTAATATACTATTTTTTTCTAAATCACTTAATACTAATAGTTCAGAATTCTTAACATTTACAGGTAATGAAAGACGTAAAGTGACGATATGGACTCTATAATTTAGAATTTTAATGTTATATTAGTGAGAGTATTGTTTTTATAATCTTGGAATTTTAAGTAAAATGATCACAATATTATATATATAGAACAGACACGAAAAGAAACTGCAATATATAAAATGTTAATATGCGATAATGCTTCCTGTGTATCAATCAAACTCTACACTAAATATTAAAACACCTGCTGCAATTACTCGCCAAATGTTACGCCCTCTCCTTACATTAGCAGATAACTTTCAGTAGGGAAAACAACCCTAGTTGCAGCATGAAAGTGTAGCTCGAGAGGCAATAGCATATACTTCATATCGTATCGTCGTCCGTGTGATAACAGCATAAAGAAGGCAGTTGATTTGAGAGACTTTCAACAGTTGCATTATTTTTCTGTAAGTTCGAAAGCAAGTCGTGACTTTTCTGTTTTATTTGAAAGCAGGAGTTTACTGGACATATGTCACATGTTTGTCACACGATTTAACCTATTGTTGTTTGAAAATAAGCGCCATCTTGTTTTCAAACTTCATCTTGACTTTTAATACAGTATTAAGCATTATTAAGCAATAAGCATTTTTTTAAAATCAAAGTGCCATTCCTAAAGTATTGAAAACTTAAGACAGCTCCTGCGAAAGTTTGCGAATCATTAAGTTATATTAATTTGAAGTGTGCGTCTGAGTGTTTAATTCAAATCTTGCAAGTCAATTTTCACCACTTTTAATTATCCGATTGAGCTGAAACTTTGAATACATGTGCAGTTTCAATGACAATACAATATTATAATTTAAAAAATAATAATAATATAAGTAATAATATAATAATAATAATAATAATAATAATAATAATATAATAATAATAATAATAATAATATAAATAATTAAATAAGTCAAATATTTATCACTGTTTGGTTATTTTATTACTGATACATTCGAAAAACCAGCAAAACCTAATTGAACTTCAACACAATAATTTTGTCCACCTAGATTCTCAAAACGCCCCACTGTGCTACGTCATGAAAACGGTAATGAAACATTATTTCTTGAAATTGTATGTACAGCTCTAAGTGTAACCCCAAAGTTTGATTTTTGTTTTAGCTAAGAGATATTTTTTCCAATTATTGTCAATGATAACAATTGCACTCCTGGTAGATCTTGTACTTACTAAAATATTTCCGTAAGCATAACCTGTAACATTCAGTAAGTATTGCTTGCAGACATTATCCTATATTTATGTGTGTATTCATTGAGAAATATATTTATACACCTATCTGCAAATCATATGAAACTTCTCTATACGTGAATACTTCAAAATAATGAATTATTTTTATTAAAATACTAAATGATTTAATGTAACAGTCTAATAAAAGAAACAACGCTGAAGTTTTACCTAACTTCTCTTTGTCTTCTTAGTATATTTTTTTCCTAACAAAATGCTTTTTTATGTATATATTTTCTTATGAATCGAAATTTCAGACTCATTTAAACCTGTATTTTTATTGTGCAAATTTACAGTCTAATAAATGTAACAGTCTAATAAAAGAAATAACGCTGAAGTTTTACCTAACTTCTCTTTGTTTTCTTAGTATATTTTTTTCCTAACAAAATGCTTTTTTATGTATATATTTTCTTATGAATCGAAATTTCAGACTCATTTAAACCTGTATTTTTATTGTGCAAATTTACAGTCTAATAAATGTAACAGTCTAATAAAAGAAATAACGTTGAAGTTTTACCTAACTTCTCTTTGTTTTCTTAGTATATTTTTTTCCTAACAAAATGCTTTTTTTATGTATATATTTTCTTATGAATCGAAATGTCAGACTCATTTAAACCTGTATTTTTATTGTGCAAATTTACGCTAATGTATGGAATAATTCACTATGTGTGAAACTTGATCAAAGTTTTAAAATATCAAGTTATTATGAAAAAGAACTTTAGATTACAATTATTTATTGGAAGTAATTAATAATAATATGAATTTTTGGATCGAATTTGAAGCTTACAGTGGGTTGTAAATATTAGAGTTTAAAATTATTTAATTCGTAGTAACATCTGATGGTAAAAGTGCTTTCTATAAAAGGATTGCAACGTTGAAATTTTAACTTTTTTATTTGTTTTTTTTTTGAATGAATTTTAGTCTTTGAAAAATATCTCTTTTAAATAAACAACATTTATTGTTTCTTTGAGTTTTCCTTTGAAAGCATAATTTCTACATGGAACTTGTTTCCACATAAGGTAAAGCCAGGAGAGATGGCGCGGTCGGAGAGATCGCGCACATAGAGGTTCGGGGGGAAGGAGTAGAGTGAGCGCGCAGTGACTCCAGGTAGTTGTACAACAACAGTAGTGGAGTGTCTACTTGAAAGTGCACGTTGATTGCTTTGAGCGTCTAAGCAAATGTATTGCTATTTTTTTTGTTTTCCCAAAGTAAGTGCTTGAATTTTTATAGCTATTCATCAGAATTTCTATACAATGTCAATAGTATAAAATATTTTAAACTTAAACAATTTCTCATAAGCTACTAATCTAGACTAACAATGTGAACATCAACGGTTTGTTTTAGTAGCGGCCATGTTTAAATAAAAGGCAGCGCAATCTCTCCTACTGAAATTGGAGAGTTTGCGCATCTGCTACTTAGGAGAGATGGCGCATTGTTCTCATTAGTTTAAATGCTAGGAGAGATTACGCAGCTTATTGGTAAATTTGCATAAAAAATGGAAAATGAAAATGGACTAATTTTAAGTTAAACGTGTTATTAAGTAACATAATTTTTTTTTTGTAATCTTATCTGGACTTGCTTTTTGCGATTCTTTATTTTTTTTTTCCTTCAATTAAAATTTTTTAATCGTTTTTAAAATTATTTCCTTTTTCTGATTCTTTAATCATTAGGTTGAAATATTAACTCCTAATACAATAATATTTGTTCACAAAAATCTTACATCAATGTCATTTAAGTGTAATTATTATTGTTAACAATTTAATTGTAGTTATTATTAGTAAGAATCTCTCCTACCCATGTGCGCAATCACACCAACCCTGTAAGGACAGATTGCGCAAAATAAATTTCTTGGTTTTATTACAACTGTTCTATTAAATTGCAACATAACAACAAAATAGCAATGGAAATGCATAAAAAACAAATGATATCAAAATTATTCATGGATAGTTTAGCAAAAAATTAATATTTAGATTTTTTATTGCTATTCATTTGAATTGTATGCAGACTCTCCTAGCTTTACCTCATACTCACACATATATCTTATGCTTTAAATATTGTAATTTAAATAAATAATATAAAATTGTAAATATAAAATAATAATTAATTTGTCTTATACCTTTGTCTGTTTTAAATTGTTTATAGATGCAATTTTAAATCTTTAATAAGTATTCTTTACAGTTTATGTTAACATGTTATTGCTACACTAGAAACAAAACCGTATTGAGCAAAAATCTAACAACAATATTTTAGTCCAGTAGAAATAGAGTAAAAAAGGGCCTTGCCTTGCAAAAATTCGGGTAGTTCTGATCTTTGGATATGTTATAAAGGTTGACCCTCTAATAAAAAAACCAAGTTTTCGACCAAGTTTTCGACCGTTTTTCACAATATTGAAAAAAACAATATTTTTCGGCACTTTTTTCGATTTTTCTTAAATAACTCAATTTTAGTGCATTTTACAGAAAAAGCACTTTCACCATTTTGTAGAGCATAAAATTCTCTACAACATGCAGTATTAATGCTTGTAAATTGTCCAAATAGAGGGTGAGATACGGAGCCGGGAAAATAGGGTAAAATTTGCAAAAAGTGCAAAAATCCACAAATGACGTTAGTTTTTGCTTAATAACCTACTTTTAGTGCGTTTTAGAAACAAAAGTGTCATTATAAAGTTTGTAAAGGATGAAATAGTCTACAAATTTCATTTATTAGATTATTAAATATCTATAATAGACTTTAAAAATCAAAATAATACAATTTATGTTTAAAACAAAAAAATACCGCCTGACAAGTCATTAATTTAAAAACGAACTTTTATTTTTGATATTGATTAAACAATGCAATTAATTAATTATAGTATGTAAAATAACAGGTAACTGTTGAATAGATGAGGGGGGGGAGCGAAGTTAACCAAAAAACCTAGTCGGTGGACATAGGTGCAGGGCCAAGAATTCAAGTCGAAAGTAAAATTAATAGCTGGGAATAATGTAAAAAAATACTTGAAAGATAAATAAGTTATAATTTAGAAATTTTAAAAAGGAAAAGAAGTATCCGAAGGCCGAAACTAAGGGAAGTGGGAGCAAAAGGAGCCTGTGCCCCGGGCGCCAGAATGGAAGGAGAAGAGGGCGCACATTGAAGATTTGGTTGGTCGTGTTTGTATTCATTTGTCCCACATATTTTTGTTAGTCAAAGTTTACATTGATGATAAATGCATCTCAGTTTGAGAATGTTAGTCCCAACAGAAAGAATAACAACAATTATACCTGATAAGATGGAAAGCTGTATAAAGGAGAATTGTTTTCCGGTGTTTTGAATTCAGTTTAAAATTTAAAATAAAGAAAATATCAGAAACTTATCCTGAACATAATCAAAAAAATATAAAAAGTGCAGAAAGTGCTCGTCGCTTGAAGATTCATACTTCTGCTGAGGTTAAGTTCAATGAGACTTTTGTTTCCACAGATGCCTCAAGAAAAATTGTTCGGGAATGAAAAAAAAAAAGAACTTTTCCTTTATATGCTTCGAAATGAATTTGAAAAAGCACAAATGATCACTACGCAGGCCACTGAAGATGCAGATGTGCTAATAGTGAACGCAGCTATTTCCTAAGCCCGTGATCACGATGCTGTCATTCTCAATGGTGAAGACATGGGATTTCTTGTTCTTGTGGCTTCTCTAGCTGCAGACAATGTTTATTTCTGAAGGTCCAGGAGAGGGAAACTGCCTGATGATCTCTAGTCCAAAGATTGTTTCAAATTTAAGGAAGTTGCACAAAATATTATTTTTCTTCATGCAGTAAGTGGTTTTGACACCACTTCTGTGCTCTACAGCCATGGGAAAATGAAATATTGCAGAATTCTCCAGAACCCATCCCTGAACCAAAAAGTTCAAATCTTTAAGGATTCAAATGCAGAGAAGCACAAACTTGTTGAAGCCACAGAAGGGGTACTTCTTGCCCTGTATGGAGGTGATCCCAACCAAAACTTGAAAGCTAACAATATTAAATTAAATTTAGCTAGACTACCACCTACTCGTGATGCTGCTGAATATCATGCATTCAGACATGGCTGGGAAACGAAAAGGATCCTCTCGAATGCGGCTGGAAGTGGGGTGGTCATGGGCTCATTCCAGTCACCATGATGAATGGACCAGCTCCTCAAACTCTACTCTATTTCTTATCTTGCCAATGCAAAAAAAAAAAAAAAAAAAAAAAAAGAAAAAAAAAAGTTCTACGAATTGCAGTTTTAGAAAGGCAGGCTTGAAGTGCTCAGTTATCTGTGTGAAGTACTACAACCAACTATGTGGCAACGCTCCTGATATTATACTGGACCTTGAGGACTTTGATGACCTAGAACAACCAATCGAGTCAAGTAAAGAGACGGACGATGAAGTATCTGAGACGATGGTATCATTACCAGGGCCAAGCAGCAGATAAAGGAAACATATATGACAGAGCGACTATTATAATACTTACTATGTATTTGTTGATTAATTTATTGTGCATTCGATAATTAATTAACCACATCGTGTTTTAAATATCAAAAATAAAAGCTCGTTTTTTAAATTAATAACTTGTCAGGCGGTATTTTCCTGTTTTCACCCAACATCTTTTTGCTGTGATTTTTAAGGTCTATTACCAATGTTTAATTATCTAATAAATGAAACTATAGACTATCTCATGCTCTAAAAAGTTGATTATGACAATTTTGTTTCTAACCCGCATAGCATGCACAGTCACAGTGACGTCATTGTGACGTCACTGTGAGTCACGTACGTCACGTCACATCTGTGACCAAAATGACACCAATTTGTAACGTCACACTGTGATCAAAATGTGAACGTCTTGAAGATCTAAAGAAAACTTAAAATAAACTTTAGAACATCTTATGGCATGAAGAAAATTACTTTTTGACAGCTTTAAAAAATTTTGTGACGTTGCAATGACGTCACTGCAAGTCACATAACTCAAGTAAAACCTATGACCAAAATGCCAACACTCTGTGACTTCACGGTGTGATCGAAGAGAGAATTTGGAAAAAAACTCATAAAATATAGAATTTAATTATATCATGTACCTAAAACATTAATAAAAACATTGTCACACATTATTTAAATATATTGTATTTCCAAAATAAAATAATAAATAAATATTTGTCTACATATATGAGGCAGATATTTTTTTACAATTTTCATTGCCATTTTCATGAAATTTAACAAAATATACTATATAATACACAGGTAAAAATCCTTAAATAGAAATTTAGTAACGTAGGAAAGTTTTGGCGGAAAGTAATTCAGAAATAGATCTCCCATTCTAATAAAACTGTTAGCGATTTGTTAGCATTTTAAATACAAACATTTAATTTTTTTTCCTACCACCGCATAGAACTCATTTGCTAATTTTGTGATACTAAAAATATTCTAAAAATCTCCAATCTCTTATTATTTTGAGGGGCCACTCAACCCAATCATCAGCTTTCTGTTTAAAAAGTGAGGACACGATTTTTGCGAGTTCGACATCGGGGGTGCTCGGGGTGACCGTCGAACGCGTTCAAGATTTTTCTTGTACTGAATATTTAAGGTGGTTCTCAACTGACCTGCTCCACAACGCGAAGCTTTCTGACATAATTTCTGACTCATTTTTAAACGCAAAGGTATAAAATGGGCAGGACTGACTATGGAAGCAATTTGGAATCGAAATGAGTTTTCCCTTTTTTGATAAATAAATTACTTATCGAGTTATAAGCAATTCGTGTCACGTGACGACTGGTTTTTCTCTTTTCTTTCCCTGTTACGTAGGGTATTTGGTTCAAAACGCTGACTTTGACATTCTTTTCTGAAAGATCTTCTGATTTTACTAAAAAATGGAAAACGTTTTTCAATTACAGAGTTTCTGAATAAAAACAAAAGCCAATTTCATGCGTTTCCGAACAAAAACGAATTAAAAATATGTCATAAAGTATATGTCATTCCTATAGCAATTTATTCCAAAACTGGTCAGTGCTTAATAAGATATCACCTCTGTTAAATATATTGCTCTTTTCCATAGAGTGTAAAAAATGAAAAAATCGTATTTAGGAAATCTGATTGCAGAATAGTATTTATATTTATGTCGTAATTATTTTATAAAGACTATTAAATCCATTTTTATTTAAAATTTATGTTTACTTTGGACGCCTAAAACAAATGCAACTGATTAAAAAATATATAAAAATTTAAATTTTCACAGCTGATTTCCAAGAAAATTAAACTCTCTCATATAAAAACAGAATATTATAGTTTTATTAGAAGTTATTTGTCAGCCATATAAACTATAAAGCATTTGAAATGTCTTTATTTAACTGTTTTCTTTCTATTCTTTTTCTGGAAACACCTGCTAGATGTTACTTTGTGGTAAACATTACTGCGCAGATCATGATCGCAGATGTTGAGGGCAGACGATTATTCTCATCGGCGGATTAGAGTGTGTGGTACTTTTAAGTTTGTGGAAGTATATTGTGGAATTTATACCGTGAAAGTAAATTAACGTTTTAAAGTGAATCATCCATTTTAACCTATCCTTATGTCTAGCTGGGTGCGTTATTAATGTCTGCGTGATATTTGATATCTCAGATCTATGAACACACCTAAGCTGGACACTTTGAAAATTAAAGCAGTGGATTTGAGTCTCATTTTTCAATGAAAAGGAAGCAGTCAACGACCATTAAAACTTAATCCCTAGAACTGGTGGTTTTACTTATAGATTAGCAGGTAACTTTTAATCTCTTCTCAGTTTTGTTAATAGTGCATATTTAGTAATGGTACATTAATAGTGCATTATTTAAATGTTAAGATGTTTAAATCTTTTTTTTTTTTAATCACTTGTATAAAATTTTATCTTTAATGTTTTAAATCGTTTTAAATAGAGAGTTTGGAAAAAAAGCTTAAAGTATTTACTAACAATATATATTGTAAATGTAAAGTGTTATTTATAACGAGGAATGTATTTATATTTTGCGTTTCTCAGTTCAATTTTCATAGTTATTCATTGTAATTAAAAACATTGCAATTTTTAAAACTATTAATATTTGATTTACAATTTGAAAATTTCTTAGCTAGTGGAGGTTTTGAGAAATAATTTTCTGGTATATTTGAAATAATTGCGACAATTTAACTCATTACAAATTTAGTTGTCAAGATATGTCAATATTAGGTGCACAAAAATAATGAATATTGATGAAACAATAAAACAGCTATTCAGTTAAGGTAATTTTTCCAGTTATGTTATCGAATTTTTTCTATAGTAAAAATTGATATTTAAGCTCTGCATTTAGTATTCTATCAAAAACTATAAATAAAATAATTTGTAAAGAAAAAAAAAATTTTTTTCTTTGCGTTTATGATCCGAAGTTTTAAATTTCATTTGCTTCGAAAAATGTTTTATTGCTTGATACAATGTTTATTATTTAATAATATCGCACAATAGGTAGATCTATTATTTAAATGGATTCCTAATATAAATTTTTCACAATGCTTATTTAAAAATCTATACTTTTATTTTCATTAAATTTGTAATCAAATCCAAAATAACTAATTTCTGAATTCATTTTTATTCAGAAACACATGAAATTGGCAGGTGTTCTTATTCAGAATATATGTAATAGAATGGCATTTTCCATTTTTGACAAAAGATGTTTCAGAAAACACTATCAAAGTCGGTGTTTTGAACCGAATTTCCGACGCGCAGCGTCAGAAACGGAAAAAACGTGACCAAAATTGCTCTTAAGCATTTCATTTATCTAAAAATGGAAAACGCTATTCATTCCAAATCGCTTTAATAATCAGGCATGCAAGTGCCGAGCGTTTAAAAATTTGTTCATAAATGTGTCAGAAAGTTTCGTGATACTGAACGAGGGGAAATATGGCAAAGTATACACATTTAAAAACTTCAATACTTAAAAGCAAAATAGCATAGTTTTAATTATTGTCAACATTTTTGGTGGTTACATAAAACAAATGGAAGTCGAAGTTATTTTTAAAAGTGGTTATTTGCACAATAGAATTTCATATTATTAAAATATTTAATTTTATTATAATTTTTAATGGATTCATCTATTATTTTTATATTAGTATGCGTTTTTTACATTTATAATTTTCTTGTTTAACGGCTACATTAGCCGGTTTCCCAATCAGATGCAAAGTTTTAATTTGAATACGAGTTGCATAAAAAAAAATGATTGCCGATCCAATCCTTATCGTCGATCTTATCCGTATTTGGTGAAATCTTGTTATCCGAATCTATGCGAAATCATTTATCAGGTTCGGTCGGGTTGTGGGCCTACAGAATTTTTGTTGTTGTTGTTGTTGGGTTAGGGTAAGATTACGGGTTGAATGTAAATATAGTTTCAGTCAACCATCATTCATGTTCAAGTAGACATTCAATCATGTTCAAGAAGTATATAACCGAATTCGTGCATGACTCTAGATCCGATCCGACATCAGAAATTGTATCTAACACAATTTCTGATAAAATCTGGTTACTTGGTCGTATGCAAGATTCTATTCTGAACAAGACTTACAGTTAAAACATTATACCCGACTCGGGTCAGATCGGGTTCACGAAAACCAGGTCACACGACAACTAATCCAAATCTATTCTGTAGCCAAACAAATCCAAAAAGATCGATCCGAAGTTTCTGGATTGTATTCGGGTAAAATCTGGTCACCCGACCCGGTGCAGTGTCGTCACAAACGTCACAAACTTGAACCATAAAAAAATTTTGAACCGAACAATCCGTATAGGATTCGAGTAAAATCTGGTCACCCTATCAGATGCAGATTCATCACATTTTTCACATTGAAGTCGCACGGTGACTTCACAAAGTAGTCACATTGTGAGGTCACAGAAAGCCTTGAAAACGGCCATAACGACCTCGCATTTACGTCACAGTGACTTCACATCGACGTCACGTGACGTCACGACGACTGTCACAAAGTCACAGTGTGACTTCACAGTGACGTCGCCGTGATGTCACATTGCCTTACGGGAAAATGCACTAAAAGTGGGTTATTAACAAAATATAACGTCATTTGTGGATTTTGCAATTTTTCAAAATTTAACCCTATTTTCCCAGTTCCGTATCTCACCCCCCTATTTGGACAATTTACAAACATGAATACTGCATGTTGTAGAGAATTTTATCTTCTACAAAATGGTGCAAATTCTTTTTCTGTAAAATGCACTAAAATTGAGTTATTTAAGAAAAATCGATTCCATTCTAGCGCCCGGGTCACATGCTCCTTTTGCTCCCACCTCCCTTAGTTTCGGCCTTAGATACTGCTTTTCCTTTTTAAAATTTCTAAATTATAACTTATTTATCTTTGAAATATTTTTTTACATTATTCCCAGCTATTAATTTTACTTTCGACTTTGAATTCTTGGCCCTGCACCTATGTCTACCAACTAGGTTTTTTGGTTAAATCCCCCCCCTCCCTCAACTATTCAACAGTTACCAATTATTGTACATACTATAATTAATTAATTGCATCGTTTAATCAATATAAAAAATAAAAGCTCGTTTTTAAATTAATGACTTATCAGGCGGTATTTTTTTGTTTTAACCATAAATTGCATTATTTTGATTTTTAAAGTCTATTATAGATATTTAATAATCTAATAAATAAAATTTTTAGACTATTTCATACTTTACAAACTTTATAATGACACTTTTGATTCTAAAACGCACTAAAAGTAGGTTATTAAGCAAAAACTAACGTCATTTGTGGATTTTTGCACTTTTTGCAAATTTTACCCTATTTTCCCGGCTCCATATCTACCCCCCCCTATTTGGACAATTTACAAGCATGAATACTGCATGTTGTAGAGAATTTTATGTTCTACAAAATGGTGAAAGTGCTTTTTCTGTAAAATGCACTAAAATTGAGTTATTTAAGAAAAATCGAAAAAAGTGCCGAAAAATATTGTTTTTTTCAATATTGTGAAAAACGCACAAGGTCTAGAAGGTCGAAAACTTGGTTTTTTTATTAGAGGGTCAACCTTTACAACATATCCAAAAACCAGAACTACCCGAATTTTTGTAAGGTAAAATGCTATTTCTACTGGACTAATTTGTATAATATCGGCGTTTGAATGCAGATATATCCAGTGCAAAGCCAAATGCCAATAATAGTTGCATTTATTTGCAAATATTTCTAATGTAAATACAATATTTAACCAATACTGCTATTTCATAAGAAATATTTTCATCGAATACCACATTAGGATCTAATATAAATAGTTCTAATTTGTTATTAAAGTAATGTGATAAATTTAATAAACGTTTGTAAAATTTTTCATACTGATAATTTTTTACTTACAATATTGTCGAGACAAATTCTAAAAAAAAAATCTCTAAATTTCTCACATAATAACAGAATTTCTTAATGTGAGCAATTCTCTCGGCTGTGAATTAATTTTACCAAAGTGACACAACTGTTATAGAATTAATGAATAATTTCGCATTTCTGGCTGTAGGAGGATTTCCGTATACGTATTTTGACACGTGTGGCTCAAAGTAGATTATCCAACTTGTCAGTCTATTCAATTCATGGTATTAATTAGAGGAGGAATTAGCATTGACATGACTATGACTATAATCCGGGTGAGAAGATTTGCCCTAAATGTCCGAATTGTATATATTTAATATGCATTAAATGCATCAAATTTGAATGTGCGAAATGGTGAATGGAAATAAGTTATTGAAAATGTACTGAGAATCATCACATTAATTCAAAGAAATTTTATTTTTTAAAATAAATAATAAAATATATAAACCTCTTTGGGCTGCTATAGAAAATGTTTAAGAATTAATCTTTCAGTGGATAATATGGAACATGTATTATATTAATTATTGCTAGTTTTCTTTGTTTAAATTGACTTGTTAAAAAATGTCTCTCTCTCTCTATATTTTTTTTTGTAACTGTTTCGCATGCTCTTTCTAGAAATGGTACCCCCCAAATGACAAAACTTATGATTAATTTATATCTGCTAATATTGTAATTTAGTTTTCTAAACAAGTAATAAAAGAATGGTTACGCAATCAGATTTTTTTATTATTATATTTAAAAAAGTATTATTTAATTTTTCCAATACAAACTATCCTGCACAACCGAAGTTAGAAAATTTGAAGCTATACTGAAGATGTCCAGCAAAAGCTGATTATGCCAAAACATATACTAATGACCGACAACACAACTCTTTCAGGTATGTAAAATATATGTTGGTATTCAAATTTTTAATAAAATTAATTAAAATTAATTATAAAATGATGAAGGAGGAAGTTCGAACTGCGTAATCACTTTATCATTACTAGTAAACAAGACAATATACAGTTCGGTGAATAAAGGTAAGAAAATTTCTCTTACCTTTTGTGTTCTCCATTCATACTCTGAGTTGTAAATTCATAACGTAATATTCAATGAATGTTTCGTTGTATTCAAGAAAATGTATATTCCTTATGGGGTCTTGCACAACAACTGATAATTTTATTCGCTGTAAATAAAACTTAATTTGTTATGTTAGATTATATATTTGAGAAGAAGAGACGCAGGGTTCTTTTCAAGCATACTCTTATATTGTAATCTTTAAGTTTTACAAACATAATTTCTATAAACTACTAATTTATAAATATTGAACATATTATCATGGTACGTTATTTGCTCCTGTTACACGCGTTATGTTTTTTATATAAGAACGAAATATTCATTGGATATTCCGTTATAGATTTACAACTAAGAGCATGAATGGAGCACGCATAAAAGGTAAGAGAAATTTTCTTATCTTAATTCATCGAACTGTATATTGTCTTATTTAGTAATAAGAAAGTGCTCACGCTGAGCAAACTGTTTTCTTCAATGATTATGAGACTGAATATATCTCATAACTAATAAAATAAAATAAATTATTTTCTTTCCAACTCAAAATAAATAAAAAGACATTAGCACCAACAAAATATATAAGTTTTTATACACATTGAAAAACAAAATTTTATTGCCAAAAAGGCTACATTAAAAGAAACGTTAAATACAAACAATTATTCTACTTGGAAATTTCAGATCGAGATGTTACATATTAAAGAAGAATTATTTGAATTAGTCACAGATAAACGGCCAACTCCTATAACAATTGAATGGCAGAAAAAATATAGAGAAGCTCGTGGAATTATAAATTTGAGTATCGAGGACGCACAAATCGTGCAAGTTAAAAATTTAAATACAGCAAAAGAAACATGGAATGCATTAAAAAATATTCATGAAAAGGAAAACGTGTCAAGCAAATTATATTTGTTAAGAAAATTATACGGAGCAAAACAATCGAAAAATGGAAACATGCAAAAAAAAAAAATCACAAACATTATCAAAATCATTGATAAACTCACCACAATAAGAGAAAATATAAGCGACTGGCACATTTTGGCGCTACTTCGGTTCTCTCTTTCTGAGAGTTACAAAACTCTTATAACCACACTAGAAGCGTGACCAGAGTATGAGCTTATCCCTGATTTTATAAAAAAGAAGTTGACAGACAAATATAACAAAAGAGTAGAAAATTGGAACAAGCTGATAATTCAACAAAAACGTTTAAAACGCAGAAAGAGTTCGCAAACAGTGACTACAAATACATATAAAGAGTGCTTGCATCTTAGAAATAAAAATACACAAACCGCTAAACAAAAACAACCAACATTCAAATCTAACAAGTTCAGATCATCATTCTGTTTCGAAAAAACAAACAGTGAAAATAAGAGGTACGAAATGCAAGAAAAAATAAAGGATAAGGTACACATTAAACAAAAATGAAACTAAGGATGCAAAATTTATCATCGAAAAGCCTGGAAGGCAAACATGGATCTTAGACTCAGAAGCATCGTTTTACATCGCGAACATTAAAGAAGTTTTCACTAAAATTAATGACACCGAAAAAACCTGCAATTTTCGCAAACAGTATCACACTTTTTCATACGGTTCCGGTGAATCAATAATTATGACAAAAACACTAGACGGAAGCACAAACAAAATAACTTTAACACTAGAACTACCATGAGCCGTTATTTTCATGGCTATCAAATGAATATATTCCGATTCGTACCAGAAATTTCTTTTCAAAAGAAATTAATTTGAAAACTCGCAGGAATATACTAAATGAATAAGTTACATCGTTTTAAATAAAAATTATGGTGTGAAATAGTTTTATAAAACTTGAGTAAAATTTCCGAAAACTTATCGGTCAGCAAAGCGACGCAAAACGGATAATCATTAGTTCTTGAAAAAGAAAAATGTATACTAACCTGTAACAAAAAACGTACCTGGAAGTAAAAAAGAAAAACAATCATTACGAAGTCGAATTTGTAGAAAACGATATCCCAAAATACAGCAAACTCCCTCCTTCAAATGAAACTGATTTTAATCGTATGGACGATTGTACTGTGAGCTGTAATTTAAAATAATTTATGTCCCAAAAGTTTTAAACGCTCTTTAATGTTTTACCGGTGTAGTACAGATAAAATTAACCAAATATTGAAAGTAGAACATGTAGACATTCGTTAAATTTTGGGAAGAACTTCGTTTAGGTACTAGAAATGAAGTGTTGATGAGTTCACCCAAAATAAAATTGTTTTACCATTTTTTGGGGAGGGAAACAAAATAAAGGGATTTTAACTCAGAAAGGGGAAATTGGGGAACTCACTTTTGTTTTATCTAGGTGTAATTACGTATTGTTTTCGATGAATTTTTTAATGCTGAATCAAATGGCGCCATTCGCAAGTCGATACGATCACTTGTTACAAATTTACGACAGGTTGTATGAATAAAAAGTCAAAATTTACACTGTACAAAAGAGCACAATGTTATTACCCCCTTTTTTACATACCTTACATAACATGTCATCTTGATTACTTATGTAGTGATTCGTACCGTAATTAATTGATGATGGACACCAGGGTCATCTCTAAATTGTGAAGAGCCCCAAAAGTTATGTTCAAGTTTTACATAATTCAGGTAAATGAACAGGAACCCATTGCATTAATTCCATTCTCCATTTATCGAAGGGCTAACATTATCCCTGGAGAGTTGGGGTCCCTTGACCTAATAATAAAGAAAAGGACGGTTGGAGAGCGGGGGGGACCAAGGACGTAGAAGAAAATGATACGGTCCCGCCAAGTTACCAGTCCAGGTTTTCCTTTCAGTTTCAAATTTTATACTCGTGTAGTGAGAGCAATGTTACTGACACTATTTTCCGGTAGATATGCGAATAGTTTTATCGTTACAGTAAATAAATAAATAAATAAGTAGCCGTTATTAAAAGTTTTACAATTTACGAAAAAAAAATTTCTTATTCTAAATTTCTAATAAAACCTTCTTCAACCTTTGACTATCTTTTTCTTATCTACATCCTAATCGTAACTTCTGTCCTTTTTTCACATATTATAGAATGCGTAAAATCGTGAAGTAAGCACTTAATGATGAATTCACCACTTTTAATGAACAGAAATTGAGACGCACTGAAACTTTCTTTGTTGATGGTGGTTATCTGATACACGCTAGAAAGTGAAACAAGAACACTTGCAAAACTCACCACGACGTTTGAGTGCAGTATGTAAACTACTTGTAAAACAATTTCTTGCCAGTAAAAGTACACTTAACCATGATATTCGATGGTCATGATGATCCAGATAGTACGAAAAAATGTAAACAGTTACGCAGGCACCAGCATATTGTCCCAAAGTTTCAAATTTCAGACAGTACTGAGGTTTATGGAAATCAAGAGCGGTTTTATGGTATTCGTTAAAACAAGAAGTAGTTGATCATCATGCTGTCATACTTAAAGAAATAACGTCGTAGTGACAGAGTCTTCTGGAGATGAATATATGCTAATTGTTCAGACAGTCACTACCTATTCTACTAGACAACTTTAGTTGAACAATGACGTAAAATAAACAATGAAGAAACAAATTTCCAACTCAACTTTCATACAATTGTTTTACTATGTATTATTTCTGTTTACGTTTTTTAACGTTATTGCATATTACATTAAAAGTACAAATATGGATCAGAACTTTGATACAATCTATATTTAAAAACTAAAACAGGCCCGTGAATAATGCGGACGTCATATCGACTGTTGCAACAATGTAAGGAATCTATTTCTATTTTCTCGCATATTTAATTGCTTCTAAGCATTGAACATTTTTAATTGTTTTCATCGTGAAATAGACAAAAATATGGCCTTTCAAATGCAATTTGTTTAAAAATTGTATCTCAATTTACTGTGTTTTATGGTTTTTTAAATAATTTTCTAGCATGAATTTTCAAAAAAATATCTACATCGCGTGCAACTCGATTGTGGAAGATTAACCCATTTGCACTTCAAACAATATAAATATTTTACCTCTTGTGTCCATCTAATATTCCATAACGATATTAACACTTGATCATTAGATTAAATTAATATATAAAATCATATTTGTTGTAAAACAAAAACTCATTACTAAACCGGTGTCACTAATTTAGTGGCACTACAGTGTATTTGTACAGTTCTTATGAATAATTTATAACAAATCGGTTTGAAAAATATGCAAAAAATATTACTTTTCATTCATTTAAACATAAATTACTCTGTGTCTTTATGTAAGGCTTTTATTTAAAAAATATATATAGTAAAAATATATTTAAGTACAATAATATCCAATATATTTAACATGTCATTTCAAAACATCAAATCTTTTAATGCTTTTCTGACATTCGGCAGTAATTTATGTAAAAAATATTTCATGTGTAATATGTTTGACTTCATTTTTGACATTCATTTTAATTACTGCAACATTAAATAAAGTATATGCGAACGAAATATTATTTTACACAGATTGGAATTGTGTTGTTTCTTCAAAGGTTGTTTGATTAAATTAATATGATATAATATCGCTTAACTTACTGTTTTAACTTTATAAAAATGCACAGTTGAAGAATGCAGAGCACGATAAAACAGAAAAAACGTTTAAAATTATCGATTAATTAAACATATAAATGTATAATTACAGCAAGAAAATAGTATTATATCCCAAAAATTTATAATAATGTAAAAAAATAAAATAATAAAGAATAATGTAAACGTGACTTTCTTCTAAAATATAACTTTTCCCGAATTCATTGCTTTTATTGTCTGTGTTATGTAAAAAGTTTTCAGTTCATTAAGACTCCATTCTTATTTTAATTCAAAGCAAGTTTTCGTAACAAAATAGGAATTCAAATGCATAAAATATGAATATATAAATGCTTTCAAAAGCTTAACGGAAGCACGGATAATGATTGCAATTTGTGACAAAGTTTGAGAAAACTTTTTGGAAAATGAATATCATATTTGATTGCAAAGCAATATTAAATTAAAGATGTAACTACAGAATATATTAAATCTAATGAACCGGATATATTTGGCTATTGAATACTGTTAAAAAATAATGACTATATTCTTAGAAAATATGTATTTTGTCGGGTTTTGTAAAAAACATGATTTTCTAAATTAATGGTTTTAAAATATAATTTTACGTCTTTGTACTCTTATTAGTTTGATTATAAAACAACTTGTAAATATTGAAAAAAGCAATGTGAATTAAAAAATGTCTATACATGTGCATATTGGACGCATGATGAGAGTTATGCACTTATTGTAATAGTTGTGAAATTAATAGATATGATAAAATATTTAAAAACGGACATATTCTGTGTATTTTGGAAGAATATTTTAAATTCTTATACAGCCATCTACAATATATATAAAATATTAACGGAAACTTCGTTCCGACTGAGTTCTGATGAATGAATTTTGTTGGAACTTGCACTGTTCGATAGATAATTTTTCAAGGAAGGTTTTAGTATATAACATGTTGTTCTACGTAGATTATAGAATTATGATGAAAAATTTTGTTATTTTGGACGAAAACGTTACCAATGGTCATTTTTGGTGACCATTATTGTTGGTGAAAGAATTGAAACGGCTGTACACCTCGGAAAAAAAAAGTTGTTAATTTTATTGTTTTAAAAAGAGAGAAAAGAAAAATAAGAAAACAGTTTTGAATAGAGATAATATTATAAAACGAAAATATTTAATTTAAATATGTTGGGAATGTTCCCAATGCTTAAAAAATTACCCAATGTGCAATATTGCTATTAATACAATAATTCTTGATTTATCTTTTGTTTTTGGCAATTTTGATTTTATCGTTGTCGCCAAACAATTTGATTTTTAGCCAAAAGGTGTTTTTTCAAGTGTACGGCGGCATTTTTGGAATATTTTTTTTATTCAAATGTTAATTATATTACTAGCAATCTACTTCTATTTACTTCTACTATATATATATATATATATATATATATATATATATATATATATATATATATATATATATATATATATATATATATATATATATATGTATGTATATATGTGTGTGTGAAATTTCGTTCAGAAAGCTTATAACTCGATTTCTGCTGAATGGATTTTCATAGAACTTAAACTGTTAGATAGATAATTTTTCAGGACAGGTTTTATTATATAACATATAACGCTACGTATATTAGTTATAGAATTATGATGGAAAATTCTATAATCAGATGAATACGATTATGAAAGATTAGCCCTTTTAAAAGATTCTGCCGAATGGATTTCGATGGAACCTACACCGTTAGCTAGATAATTTTCCAGGAAATTTATTATATAACATATAATTCTACGTTGCTTAGTTCTAGAATTATAGGGAGAAATTCGAAAATCAGGTTACCCCTTTCATCAAATATTAGCCTTTTCAAAAAGTTCTAATAAACGGTTTTCAATAGAACTAGCATTGATAGTTTGAAAATATTTCAAAGATAATTTTTAGTATATAATATACTGTTCAACATTGGTCAGTTATAAAGCAATGGGGGTAAATTCTGTATCTGGCGAACCCATTTATGACAGAACTCGGATGACAGCTTTGCTGTCAATTCATGGGTATATGGGTAAATGGGTCCAATCAATTAATTCCTGACTGATATTTGATGCCATACGTGGCTGTAAATCACTAATATACGCGTCGGAGTTGTATATTTTATGACCATCGCTATCTCTTTACAAAATGTTACAATGTCCTTACAAAAGGGCCAAATATTGCGATTCGCTATTTATGGAACGCGAATCTGTCTTTTTTTTTTAAGAAAATACTATTTAATCAAACATGCAAAACTTTTTAATTACGTCATTTTTACATAATTACAGTATTTATTCAGAAAAGTCAACGACAAATAACTAGCAAATTCATAAATTTTAATGATCAATATTCTTATATCGCTTCAGAGAAGGTTTCAGTGTATAACATATCGTTGTACGTTGCTTAGTCATAGAGTTATGGGGAAAAGTTCTACAATCAGGTGAACTCGAATGTGAAAAATTAGCCCTTTTAAAAAGTTCTACTGGACGGATTTTAATGATACTTACATTGTTAAGTAGATAATTTTACAAGGATGTTTGTAATATATCGCATATCGTTCTACGTTGCTTAGTCAAAGAGTTATGTGCGGAGGTTATATAGTCCGGTGAACCCGATTACAAAAAAGTAGCAAATTAAAAGTGTTTTTAATAGTTCGAAAAATTTTTGGGGTGGTTTTAGTATATTGAATATAGTTCTATCGTTCTAATCCTACTGTTAATGATAAAAAAGAAGAGTTGCTCCTTAACAGCTGAAAGTTCCCAGCTAAAAATGAACTGCAGTTTTTCTACAGAAGTGAAGTATTTTTAAAGTTTTTCTACAGGCAACTGTAGATTTTCTGTAGTGCAATCTTGACTGTAAAAATACTTCAGTTATTTTGCAGTTAATGTGAAGTAATTTTGCAGTAATTTATTTCAAAAATACTGTGAGCTTTTATCTGCAAAAATACTGCAGTTTACGTGAATTTATGTTATAATCATAAATTTAAAAAATAATGAGACTTTACATCTGTAGTAAAACTGTAGTAAATTTGAAGTATTTTTACAGTCATTATTTCAGTATTATATTTTCTGATGTATCTGCAGTATAACTGCAGTTACTTTAAGGTAATTTTACAGAACTTAATTTTAGTAAGTTTGTGAGATATTTTCTGCAATTTATCTGCAGTTTTAAAAGCTAAGCAATATTAAAGTCTTTCAGTTTTTGACAATATTGCGTATTTACTCTGTTATTAATAATTAACACTGTTTTCAAGACTTTTAGTTTAATGGACTAAATTGAACAAAAATCAAAATCCTCAGGCGGGGGGGGGGCGAACACTGCTTTGAACCACCTATTTTGAGATAAATTTTTAACACATAAATATATATATAAAAAAAATAACTTTCATGGGGAAATTAAGGGGAAAGTCCGCCCTTCCGCCCAACGGGAAATTTGTACTTTCTCTTAGTGTTTAATTACTTTAAATTACTCGGAAAAAGAATAAATTTACTGTTTTACAAAATCGGTCGAAATAAAAAATTAAATAAAATTTTTAAATCCAGGGAGGGTTAATGACGCAACTGTAAAAAACTAATCCATTCATTTCAATCACTTAATATTTTCCACTCAAAGTAAAATAAATAAATAAAGAAAATGATGAAGCACGCAGATAAAAACCCAACGATAATTTTTTTCTCTCATCTCTTAAAACAAGTGACCTAATTTATGACTCTTAAGTTTCAAGTTTATCAAGCAATAGAGATTTATTACCTCGTTATAATCGTTCTCTTCTAATAATGTGAAATATGTTTATAATTTGTTATTTGTGATTATGCCATTATAAACTTATTACAGAACTAAAACATTTAAAAGGACAATTATTCAACGTCAATTTGTTTCAAAGAAATGATGCAACTTTACTCGTAACTTTCCAAACTTTGTGAAAATGAGTCAGTGTATTACTATCCTTCATTCTGTAAAGTCACAGGAAAAAATGTTTCCTGATGCTATAATTAATATAATTCTAAATGTAAACCTTTTAAAATTTTAAGTAATGTAAAATATAATTTTTAAAATCAATCCAAACGTGAACTTATTTATTCAATGTGAATTGTGCATTAATATAATTTTTTTTTACAAGTCTTATTTCAGCAGATTATTCAAGATACACGACTACTACACGATTATTCAAGAAGTGTTTATAATAAATTCTCAAATAGTTGAAATATATAAACCAGTGGATATTTCATAAATTGGATAGACCTTAGAAAAGGTAAGCAATTCCTTTTCTTTCTGCATGTTGAAGACCAGAGTTAATTTTAATTTGAAGAATTTAATATTCTGATGTTACGCGCTTACCTCGTTGGCCTCGCCCCTTCAATAGCAACCCCCCCCCCCCCCCCGCCTCCAACGGAAAATTCTTAGTTCCTCTTTTAAGTTAAGCGAGGAACAGCGAGTTAAGCAGCGGACACTGCTTTGAACCACCCCTTTTGAGATAAATTTTTAACACATAAATATAAAAAATAACAAATAAATAACTTTCATGGGGAATTTAAGGGGGGAAAGTTTGCCCTTCCCCCCAACGGGAAATTTGTACTTTCTCTTAGTGTTTAATTACTTTAAATTACTCGAAAAAAGAATAAATTTACTGTTTTACAAAATCGGTCAAAATAAAAAATTAAATAAAATTTCAAAATCCAGGGAGGGTTAATGACGCCCCCCCCCCCCCCCCCTCCAACGGAAAATTTTTAGTTCCTCTTTTAAGTTACTCAAAAGAACCAATTTTATTATGCTGTTCAAAAACGGAGAAAACGTAATTTTAGTTACTTAAACTTTAAAATTCAGGAAGAAAGTAGTAATTGAACACCTCCCCCCCACTCCCACACACACATATACACCCTACACACAACGAAAAATTCTTAGTTCTTTTATTTTAAGGTTTTTATTATTATTATTATTATTATTTATTTTAGTTATTTTAATTATTTAGTTATTTAAATTTCAAAATCGAGGGAGGGGGAAATTGCTATTCCACTTATTAACTACAGGCATGATGACTTCCAGTTTTTAAGAAAATTTTACTTCAAAAAACAAGTGAAAAATGTAAATCTCCTTATGAACATTTGATTTTTTTTTTCGTAACTGACTATGTGAAGAAACGCTACATCTCAACTCAACTCAGATTCTGATCGTTCTGTTTACATCTTGACGGCGACGGCGGTAAGCGGTAAGTGCAAGCGTTTGTATATTATTTTTCTTATTCGCTAGCTTTGTTAATATAATAATTAATGCCGTAATTTTTTAAATGTTTATATATAGCCATAAGATGGCTAAAAATATGTACCGACAGACACCTCTACAAATCTAGATAGATTAAAAAATTAGATACATTCAACGTATTTATAAAGTACCACGTTGTCTTGCCAAAAAAAATTATTTCGGAGGAGATTTGTATTGTCAATGTGTCGTCCATATTGTCTTATTGTAGACTTTTTTTTTAAAATACTGTAATAGCGATGGAGTTAATTTAAAGTTTGTTGCCCCTACAATTACGATTATGCCAAGGTTGCAGCTATGATTTTATCAAAATCATCGCCAAGCTTACATATGCATCGTATATATGAATATATATATATTACACACCAAACACTCTTATTAATGCTATATACGTCATTATATATATATTATTTGCATCATATGACTATAACTTTCGGCCACATAAATCACGAAATGTTGAACACATATAGTATTATTATAATGTCATATATGCTTTATAATTTGATAAATTTTGGTCACTAGATGTTTTTTCTTATATTAATTTTACATTATTTTGTAATAAAAAATGCAAAAAATGAATCCTGAAATGTGTTTTAGGGTGTTCAATGGATAAATAAGCTAAAAAAAAATTATTTTCTTTAAATCCAAAGTTTTTATTATTACAAACAAGTAACAGCATCCAAAATTTTAAAATAAGCTATCAAGCTGGGGTGTAAAAATCTAGGAGTCAATGGGCCAATTCTCACCCCTAAATTTTATTAGTATTCTTCGGTTAAATTTTATTATTATACTTCACCTAAATTTTATCAGTATTCTTATTAGTCGAAGAATATTAAAAATTTAGTGGTAGAAATCTACCCATTGGCGACTAGATTTTTACGCCCCTGCTATCAAGTATAAAAATATAGCAACAAATATTTTGTTATTAATTGAAAAATGTTAACTGACACCTGTAACATACCAATTTGGCAAACTATCTTGGAAAAAGAAGAAAAAGCTTTTAATCACATTTCATGTAACATATCATCATTCAGGAGGACAATATTTAAAATAGCATTGCTTTAAATTAAATTATAATTTTTATAAAGTTATTTTCCTCCTGGTATATTATTTGTAAACTTTGATTAAAAGCAATTGAAAATATATGTAAAAACCTTGAGAAACCATTAATTGTATTGACACACAGGCTAAGTACAGTCAAGATCAACCCAAACAATATTATAAATTTCATTGTAACGATAAAAGGCTCAAATATTTAATTTAATTTTGTAATAAATATGAGTTATTTGAATTCACAATAACAAACTCTAAATTAACTCCATCACTATAAAAGAAAAGTTTAAAATAAGATAATATGAACAAAACTTTGAAAATACAAATATCCTATGAAATATTTTTTCTAGTAAGGCTTTTATAAATACGTTGAATCTATCTAATTTTTTTTAAAGAGAAACCAGTTTTGAAGAAGTGTCTGTCGGTACATATTTTTAGCTATCTTATGGCTATGTATAAACATTTAAAAAATGAATTAAGGTGTTAATTATTATATTAACAAAGTTAACGAATTACGGAAAATAATGGACGAACGCTGTCACTTATTGCTCAATGCCGAGAATCGCATGTAAAATGTAAACAGGTTTAGAATTTAGCTATAGGTGAAAATTAGCAGTAGCTATTCACCACATAGTGATTAAAGTTGTAAAACGACAATTAAAACATTGTCATTGTTTACCACCTCTGCTTTCAGGTAACACATTCCATGGCAATCCTTGAGCGACTAATTTTGTGATTCCCCCCCCCCCCCCCTAAAGGTGAAAATAAGCAGTCGCCAGTTGTTGATTAAACTTTAAAAACTGGCGATTAAAAATGTGGAAAGCACAAGCCAAATGCAGGATTTCCCAATTACCATTTTCTCCTAAATTTCAAGATTTTTCAGCGTCCATTCGACGAAATTCATAATTTTTATGCGTCCGTTCGAAGAAATTCATGGCTTTTACGCGCCCGTTTGAAGAAATTTACGATTTTCCGTGCATAATCGAAGAAGGGTTTTTTCCAGGGTTTTTTTTTTCAGTTAATGTATGCGGAGTTAATGTTCGGTTAATGTACCTGCTTAATCCGGTAACGGATAATTGCATATATTTGCATTTATATAAGTGTTTTCGCGGTCTCCTCTGGTAATGGGATCCAGGATAATGGATATTCAGGGCCATGTTGCCTGCAAGTTTGTTGTAAATGTATCACTTGTATGTGCCACTATTCGAAACAAGCTAAATTCATGATTTTTACTTACCGATCCATAAAATTCACGATTTTTATGCGTTTGATCGATGAAATTCAGAATTTTTACACTGCCGAATGACGAAATTTGATTTTTACGTAGCCAATTGACAAAATTCATTATTTCTCTCCCGCCGATCGAAGAAATTCATTATTTTTATGCACACGATCGACAAAATTCAAGATTTTTACACTGACGAATGACGAAATTTGATTTTTACGTAGCCAATCGACAAAATACATGATTTTTACACGCCAATCGATAAAATTCATGATTTTTATGCACTCGGTCGCTAAAAATCATGATTTTTGCATGCCCGATCGACGAGATTCGTGATTTTTATGCATTTGATCGATGAAATTCAGGATTTTTACACTCCCGAATGGCGAAGTTTTTTTACGTAGCCGATCGACAAAATTCATTACTTTTTCTGAGCATGATCGACAAACTTCATTATTTTTACGCACACGATTGAGAAAATTCATGATTTTACATGCACTATCGATGAAATTCAGGATTTTTGCACTCTTGAATGGTGAAATTTGCAATTTTTCTTCCGAAATTCAATTTGTGGATTATTTTTTTTTCGGTTAATGTGCGTGAAGTGTACATATATATATAAGTTACTAACCGCTGTTTGAATGAATTTCATGCATTCTAGAGATTGCTGCATTGTGAGTTTCGTGCATCCAGGAGGTTTTTTTTTTTTTTTTTGGGGGGGGGGGGGAGAGGGGGGGGGAGTTATTGTAAGCGAAGCGTATATATATATATATATATATATGTTACTAACTGCTGTTTGAATGAATTTCATGCATTCTCAAGATTGCTGCATGGTGAGTTTCATACATCCACGTTTTTTTTTTTTTCAGTTAATGGGTTGGGTTGATTATTGACGGCTAGTTATCCACACTAGGGATATAGGCCCGGGGGGAGTGCCCTTCGTGGGGTCTTTCTAAGGGAACCTAACCCGTATTTACGCATGGATAAATCCACAGCTCGAAGAAAACCATGAAAACTCCGAACGATTAGGCCAACGGGCGCGATTGGGATCGAACCCAGCACCTCCCGTCTACCAGCTTCGAGAGCACAACCTCTCAGCCACTGGTGGGGCTTTTCAGTTAATGTATGCGAAGCATACATATATATGTTACTAACTGCTGTTTGAATGAATTTTATGCATTCTAGAGATTGCTGCATGGTGAGTTTCATGCATCCAGGGTTTTTTTTTTCAGTTAATGTATGCGGAGTTAATGTTCGGTTAATGTACCTGCTTAATCCGGTAACGGATAATTGCATATATTTGCATTTATATAAGTGTTTTCGCGGTCTCCTCTGGTAATGGGATCCAGGATAATGGATATTCAGGGCCATGTTGCCTGCAAGTTTGTTGTAAATGTATCGCTTGTATGTGCCACTATTCGAAACAAGCTAAATTCGGCAGCAAAGGCTGTGAAATGTGAGAAGAATTTGTAAATACATTTGGTATTTAAATACAATGTAAATTATAAAGCATAAACATCAAATGTTAATAAAATGTTTTTTTTTTTTAATTTAAACCTTATTTGCACCATAATTGTATATAAGATAAAATTAGAAGGACAAATCAGGACGCAGGTAAGAGTAATTTTTGTAAATTTTAGCATTTTTTTAGAAAAACAGAAAAGCCTATATTTGTTTTGCTTTTAATATGAATTTTATGCAGTTATTTTTTATTAGCTGTAATATATGTAATACATTTTATTTCATAGTAAATGGTATATAATTTAGAAATTTACATATATGTATGTATCCTTTCATACAATTTATTTTATATATTCAAAATTATATAAATATTCAATGCACATATAGATAATTTCTTTAAGAGATGCAAAAATATTCAAATTTGAAATTTACATTGTGGAAAAATTAGTTGCAATTAAAATTAATTCTTGCATTTAAATTTCGTGTAGGGGAGACCGGTACACACTGAACCTATGGGCACAGTGGACCACCCCCTAATATTTTATTTATTTAAACTTTTTAAAAGCTTCTCTTATATCCTAATAGACAACAGCACTGCACTGATTATTTATAGCCTTCAGAAAATATGTTTAGCTCAGATTGAACTATTTTATCCTGATTGGTTGTTTTGAGCTTCTAAAAGTAAAATTTTTCATCATATTTGAATTTTTTTAGTAATTAAAGGTTGCAGATAAATAAGATAAAACAGCTTTTTTGTAAAGCTAAGATACTTGTTTTTATTTAACTTTAAAGTTAATATGTTTAAAAGGAAGCTATAAACAATATTAATACGATTATTTATTGAACTTCAACATGGGTCACAGTGGACCCACCCACTCCTGGGCACAGTGGTCCACAATCCACTCTGCTCCTGTAATGCAGAATGTTCAAAATATTTAATAATTGCTTATTTACTATAAAGAAATATTGTTTAAAAGTAGTTATTTAACTGTAAAATAAAGTAAACAAAGAAAAATGACAATTTATTTAATATAGTAAGAAATATTTTGTTTTGTATTTACTGCCTTTGATAAATATAACTGTAGTCTAAATTGGTGATTATTTTATTCAAGTAAGATTCGTGAGATGCAAATTGAATGGAAATCAGTTTATTTTTCCTGAAACTGTAGATGAATCTATTGTTGATGTCAATGATTTCATAATATTGCTCTCAGACCCAAAAGTATTTCAGGAAAGTTCCAGGCTCAATCATACTCATAAGTATTTTGGAATTTCATTTGCAAATTGTAATGTGCGCTGATTGTTTTGTACTTAAGTAATAACTTCAACTAAATTGCAATTGTTCCTGTATTAATCTGTTATTAATTTCAAAATATAATTCATTTTGTTTTTGTTTCAAAATGTTACTCGTAAATTTATATTACTATGTTATTTCGTGGGTAAAGGGAAAATAAAAAAGACTTAGATTAATGAAAAATAGACTTATATTGTATATTTCAGATAATACCTAATAGCGGTCCACTGTGGTCCACTTTACGGATGCATATAAAAAAATTTCTTTTGAAAAATATATTGAAAACTATGTTATGATAAATGTATAAAGGTTTAAGGAATATTCAAAAATATTTTTTATGCAGATCGGTTTGTCCATTAAAGAGAAAAAAAAATTTAACTGAAAAAGTGGTCCACTGTGTACCAGTCTCCCCTACATTTAATATTTAAAATTATCATCTAAATCTGCCACAATAGACTTCATTATGAATTGCTTATGAGATTAAAAATTGTTAATCCCTTTCGCACAATATATATATTCTCACAAGCTTCGTAATATATATTCTCACAAGTTACAAAGAAAATCATTTTTTTTTTTGGGGGGGGGGGGAGGCAGTAAGTACATATTGAATAATCAAACAGTTACAGCAATTAAAAAAACAAGGATATTTTATAAAAATTTTTAAATGCTTGGGTAACAAAATTACAATGGACAAAGAAAAAGTTATGTCCACTCTGATTTAAATTCTTGTGCATCTATTTGCTTTATCAATTTGAAATTTCTGTAGAGGATTGAAAAGATATGCCATTATATAAAGAATTATAATTTAATTTTTTAAAATTCATATACAATTATTTTTAATTGCAATTTTTATTGTTGCAATGGAATTACTAAATACACATTATCAATTTTCTTCTTCACATTGAATTTATTTATAAAATTGCACTTTTTATTACAAAATTTTAAAAGTAAGATTTTAATTTTTAGCCAATAACCATGTGTCCTTGATTTCAAAGAAATTGCCCAGTAATGAAACTATTGAAAAAATAAAAACAATTCAATACCATAAAAAAATCATTGCTTGAAGATTGAAGTACTATGATTATTATGAATACTTCACTCATCTTTCAATATTATTATTTTGAGTAAAGTCGTTCATACAATTTCTTGAATTCTTTCATTTTTCAGAAGGTAACCATAATAATTGAATAAGTTAGCCATGATCAAAAAATATTTTTCAGTGATGATTAATCGTTGTATGCATGATATATTTTATGCACAGATTGCATATAAATTGAGATATGAAAAAAATATTTAGATTTTAGTGCTGATTTTTTCATACAGAAAAATTAATATTTTATATATATACATATTTTGTAATAAATTTCTAAAAGGCTGCAGTGAAACTGCAAAAAAATGCAGTTGAAAGACCGCAGTGATTTGTCATTAATCATTGCAGTTTTTTTGAAGTCGACATAACTACACATTTACTGCAGTAAGTGTGTAGTTAAAATGCAGTTGGAAATCTGCGGTGATTTGGCACAAATCCCTACAGTTTTTTTGAAGTCGACATAACTACAAATTTACTGCAGTAAGTGTGCAGTTAAAATGCAGTTGGAAAACTGCGGTGATTTGGCACAAATCCCTGCAGTTTTTTTGAAGTCGACATAACTACAAATTTACTGCAGTAAATTTGTAGTTATGTCGACTTCAAAAAAACTGCAGGGATTTGTGCCAAATCACCGCAGTTTTCCAACTGCATTTTTTTTGTAGTTTCACTGCAGTTCATTTTTAGCTGGGTTTGACTGTACATTTGAAAATATAATAACGCAATGGCGTTCGTATCGTTTTCAGTAAGGCGAAAGGATATTCTTGGTAAAGGTACAGATTACTTTAAAATACAAGGTAAAATTCACCGATATATTTCGTTTCATTCAAGGTTCTTTTGGAGAAACCGACCAGTGCAGCGGGCGTAGCCTGCTAGTTAATAGATATAGAACTCAATTTTATTTTGCACCCGCAAGCAATTTCTGTATTGCAAATTTTAAATTTTACGAATCACCATAAGTAAAGCAATTAAAAACCAGCAGATGACAATTTTCTTTCAACATATAGCATTTGGCAATCATTAGCATCGTGAGCAAATGAATTACAAAAAATATGAAAACATATACAGATTGCAAAATGGAACAAAAATTCGACTGATAAAGTTTGATAACATTACAATAGCAAAATACAATTAACATTCAATCATTATTCTCTTGTAGATTTTTAATTTTTTTAAACAAAATAAAAGTACTTCTCCACTATTCCATCGACCACTTTTCATAAAAAAAAACTATCGCGAAATTATAGGATTAAACGCCACACAAGCATGATGGTGACATCAGATTCACTTGACGTCAGATACGTTACACGTGTTTGTTACGTGATCAAGTGATTTTCAGTTCGACGCTTATCTTTACTTTTAATGATGTTTAACTGATTTGTTATGTCTTTCGTTTATCTATACTAATAAAGAATGTTTCTCACTGTGTGTGTGCGATAGCTAGGAAAATCTAACGCACCTAGGAGTCGCACCTAGAATTTGGACTTCGGTAGTCCAAGGCAGGTCCTAATGCACCTGAGGCTCAGATTTAAATTTTTTAAAACGCAGCCCCCCTGGGGCCCTTTTAAGTGTTTTGCCCTAAGTTGTTAATAACTTGCTCTATTTTTATCTGATCTTCGTCGTTTTTAGCACCCTTTTCTTCATATAGTTATTCTCCATTTCAACGTTGCATTTAAGACCTTGTCCCCCCTGAGGCCCAGTACGGGGTTCCTTGAAGTTTTTGTTCCCTAAATTATTAATAAATTGCCAACCTTAATCTGATCTTCTTCGGGCCTTTTCTCCATTTAGTTATTTCCCCATTACTTCATTCCAGTTAAGACACTGGCCCCTTTAAACTTTTTGTGCGCCATGCATTTTTCATCTCTCCCCACCTAATTGTGTCACCCTCTCGATACATACCTTTAAAGTTCAGTCTTGGACTACTGTCGCCGGGTCACTACCCTCATATTTTATTGGGGCCCTAGGGCCTTTTTTTAAAGTTTTTTTTTTTAAATTTTATTCTAATGATAAATTTATACCCTATACATAACTTCGACTAATTGAAGATCTAAAGCGCTAAGTGCTAGGACCTTTTAAGATATTTTCCTCTTAGTGCCCTGCTCAAAACTACCAGTTGGCCCCTTTTGTTCCCCCTACGATAGCTCTCTTAAAAATACTCCGATTCACTAGCTTTTTTTTCTAACAACTGCTTAGAACTTCCAGATACTACATGAACGACAAAAAAATTTCTTGGGCAAGACCAGTGCCCCCTGGGTAATTTTATGTTTTTGTGTCCTAAATTGTTAATAACTTGCCCCTTTTTATCCTTATTCGTTTTTGGGGGCCCCTTTTTCCATTTAGTTATTCTCCCATTTTTATATTCCAGTTAAAACCCTGGGGCACTGTACAGGGCCTCTTGAAATTTTTGTTCCCTAAATTGTTAATAACTTGCCCCCTTTTAATTCGATCTTCTTCGTTTTGGGGGCCTTTTATCCATTTAGTTATTCTCTATTTATTTCAGCTACTACTTGAATGGTAAAAAATTTACCCGAACAAAAAAAAAAAATTCACGACCAAAAATATCATGCAAATTTGAGTTCTGTTTAAGGCTATTATCACGTACCCGGGCTACGCCGGGCGGGTCTGCTATTTAAAAATAAATCTTCTCTTTGTTTATTGTTTGATTTAATAATACTGCATTTAAATTTGGAATTATTTATTATAATGGAAGTAAATGATTCTTATAATTATTTAAAATAATTCTTAAATACAAGGCATTTGTTCGTCCAAAATCGGCTGAACAAATCAAATTTCATATCCGGTATGTCGCTACTATCATACAAAGGCACCATACAACGGCACCAGTGGCGCTTTTATCTTTAAATTCATTAATTTTCCTATCTGTAGCTATTTAAAAATTTAATATGGCATCATTCATCAATTTGTTTATTGAGCATTATAAGCGAATAATTCGGCAATATATATATATATATATATATATATATATATATATATATATATATATATATTGTAGAAAGTGGCTGACGGGATAATGGAGATGTACTCATCAGATAAATTTAAAATCCGTCATTGTAATAATTGATAATTAAATAACAAATCTGAGAAACTATTAAGAAAAATGCTGCTAAACATAAAACATTTGCAGTTTATGACTTTTCGCATTAATAAAATTGTATATTTTGTTTATGTATGTTATTTATGAAGTATAAAAGTTTTTTTCATTTTTTATTATCTAATATTTTCTCCTGCATTAATTTTTTTCTTTATCTGCAATTCTTTTATCTAGAGTTGCAAAAATCCGGTTTATTCCCAGGTTTATTTCCAATAGACCCGGTTTATTCCCAAAAATCCAAGCCCAAAAAACCCGGTTTATTCCCAAAAATCCAAGTTTATTCCGAAAAACCTGGTTTATACCCAGGTTTAAACCGGGTTTTTTTCTAGCCTTTGAAACTCTACTTTTATCACATAATAAAAGCTTTGAATATTATTCTAAAGCTTAATACAGCAGAAAGTTTTGAAGGAGGCATTCGTGGCAGCGCGATTAAATTGTCTCAAAAGTTTTTTTAAAGATATTTTTCTGTTAGGTGGTGGTTTAACCAGTTCCCATGCTTTGATTTTCATCATTTTTTTATGCTTTCGTAATTTCTATGACCTAGGCGTTTGTGCCAAAGTTCTAGGCATTCTTTTTTTTTGCAGTCGTATGCGATATTCCCTGTGTTTGGGATATCTTTTTCTGGGAGTATTACTTCTTATAAATTATTTTTCTTTTTTGCTTCCAAATACGTTTTGCCGTTACAGGAGAGCATGCATTTTTCATCTCCAAAAATTAATTTGCAACCATGTTGTGTCGCTTTGCTCACTGAAATTAAGTTTCTTTCCAAATCAGGAACATATAAGACGTTTTTTAATTTTATTTTATTTGACTCCCCGTTTGATGTTTTTGTTGGTATCATAACTTCACCGTATCCGTAGGAATTGAGTGTGTTTCCGTTCGCGAGTATTACGGATGTTTTTTCGGTGTTGTTTATTTCAGTGAATATTTCATTGCTGTTCGCAATATTGGATGATGCTCCGGAATCAATGATCCAGGTTTTCTTTCCGGGCTTTCGATCATAAATGCTGCATCTTGATTTTCGTTGTGATTTATTTGTACGTTTTAATTTATTTTTTCTTTCGTTTCGTACCTATCGTTTTTACTATCACAGTTTATATTTTGAAAGCAGAGTGACGATGTCAACCTTTTTGGTTTGTATGCTTGTTGTTTTGGTGTAGCTGTTTGTGTATTTCTGTGTTTTAAGTGCCAGCATTCTTTATAGTTGTAATTATTTTGTCTACAGTATGTACAATATTTATTAGGCTTTTGTAGTCATTATTTGCGAAATTTTTCTGCGTTTTAAACGTTTCTGCCGAATTTTCGGTTTGTTCCGAGTTTTCTACTCGTTTGTTATATTTATTGACAAGTTTATTTTTTTATATAATCAGGTGTTAATTCTATTTCCGGTTTTGCTTCGAGAGCCGTGAGCACAGTAGTAGTGCTGAAATGTGTGAGTCACTTATATTTTCTCCTATTGCGGAGAGTTTGTCGATGGTTTCAAGAATGTAAGTTATATGCTTTTGCATATTTCTGTGTTCTTGTAATTTAGCTCCAAATAGTTTTCTTGGTAAATATAATTTACTTGAAAGATTTACCCTCTCGTGATATTTTTTAATGTATCCCAAGTTTCTTTGGATGTGGTTAAATTTTTCAGGTGGACGATTTGAGCGTCCTCGATACTTAAATTTATTATGGCTCGTGCCTTCTGTTTTTTCTTTTCCCATTCTGTTGCTATAGGGGTTGGCGGTTCATCTGTTATTAGCTCGGATAAATCTTCTTTATTTAATAACATTTGTACAATTTCCATGTGGAATAGTTATTTGTGTTTAATTTTTCAATTAGTTGTGTTTCTTTAATTGGTGCCATTTCTTCGATTGATTTTTCTATTATTTTGTTTATTAATTATATAAGGTTTTATTTATTCAGTAATCTATAAAGTCTTGAGATGTACATATATATATATATATATTAAATCAACGCTAAGTGATTTTTAAATACTTTAATCTTTAAGCTTTAAGGTTTAAAGCACACCTGCCTTCCGAGACAATTTTTCAGTCTCAATGATCTTTGAAGGAGGAATTCGTAGCAGCGCGATTAAATCGTCTCAAAAGTTTTTAAGGTTACTTTTCTTTTCAACGTAAATATCAGTCAGTTCAATAAGGATAAGAAAATTCTTTTACCTTTTCTGAAGGTGCTTTCACCTAGTAATCCAGTGTCCGTGGTAATCCAAAGATCAATTTATTTATATATCGAAGTATCCATTGATGATCTCGTTGATGGTGCACAATTCACTTTTTTCTGAAAAAAGTAATTTGGTGTATTAGTTGGAGACTAAATACACTTAGACATCTTTCTTGTCTAGATTATATATTCTTGATTATTAAACACTAGGACGTTTCAATGATTAATGTTTACATTTAAGTTTAGATTTAAAGTATAATGCATAATAACATATTTTATCTGAGCTTTAGAAGCTCACATGTGTTCACGGTATTGAGAGTTTTTTATTTTCGTCATTCTTACGTCAGTGGAATTACACATTGCAAGGTTTTCCCGTAAGAATGTAATCAGTCAATTAAGTTCTTTATTACTTGTTACAATTTTGTTCTAATCTTCAGCATATTCACAAAATAACAGTTTACCATTGTAGAGTGATTTCCCATCATTTTTCTGGCGTTGAGTGGCTATAAATCTCTGTAATTAGTTTCTTAGTGCGCGATGAAGAAATGAGTTGGTGATTTTGTGTTTTCCCCTTTTTGATTATTAAGTTCTTTTATTTTCTTTATTTCACTAGGAAAGGAAAATATACTTTTTGATATTTAATTTCGCGGATGATATTAATATTTCTAACAAGTTTCTCTGTACAAATAATGTAAACCAAACAAAAATAATATTTTTATGCGCTGTTTGCTTCATTTATGTATGTTATTTATGAAGTATAAAAGTTTTGAATTTTTATTATCTAATATTTTCTCCTGCATGATTTTTTTCTTTCTGCGCAGTACTTTCATCACTTAACAAAAGCTTTGTATATTATTCTAAAACTCAATGCATCAGAAATTTTCTTTGTAGACATAGTGTAAACCAAGCTTTAACAATATTTTTATGCATTGTTTGCTTTCAGAGTTTCTTCTCTAAATACCATAACGTGACGGCATTATTGTATATTATTGGCCTCCCAATACATAATCTAATCTTTTGTGTCCTATTAAGGTTTGCAAGACGAAGTAATCTTATTCTGTTTGCCGGGAATAACTTTTTCCTTTATCTTACATTCTTAGCATTCAGAAGGAAAATGTATCTAACTGTTGCTATAAAATCTACAAATATTGTCATAATAAATATTATTTCATTTAGTCATTTATAAAAATAAAATAAACTTGATTAATAAATTCATAATACATGTTATAGGCATTTGTAACTTTACGGAATTGAATATAAATAACCATGCATTTTCGTCAGAAAGAAAATGAAAAACAGAAATCGGTGATTTTCGAATTTCAGGGTTATCTGGACATAACATAATAAACATAATGATCTTAACATATTTTACAAACACGAAAAAAAATCTAAAGAAGATCATAAGAATCTTTTCAGGCAAAATTCCAACCAATGAATAGTACCTGCAAAAAAATCTTATGATTACGTAACTACGTAACTTCACCATTACTCAAAGCCACCGTATGTTTCATTCGACGTCAAATCCCTCTTTACAAACATATCGGTTCAAGGTGCTTTAAAGTGTCTTAAATTACGCCTCCAGGAGTTTCATTACACACAGTGTGAAATTAATGAATTATTACACCTTACTGACAATTGTCTATTGCAAAACACGTCCATTTTTAACGGTGATTTTTATCGCATGACTGATGACTTGTCTATATCTCACCCCTAAGCCCAATTCCCAGTGATGTTTATATTCATTATTTCGAGTCAAACCTTTTTAATAAGTTAAATTTTCCATTTTACACCCGCTATGTCGATGACTCCTTCGCTTTACTGGATTCTAGTGATACAGTTATCCCTCATACTCTGTATGTTATGAACTCTGTAGATTAACATATACAGTTTACATCTGAATTTGAAAATAATTACCAACTACCTTTCCTTGATGTTATGGTTTACCGCGAAAATGATTCATTCCAAACCACTGTTTATCAAAAACCATTCGCAGTTTCTTTACCGCCACATCGTCTTTCGTCTCACCCCCTAATCAAAAATTGGCTATTTTTAATACCTATGTTCATCGCGCCTTAAAAAAATTATTCATCTGGGAGTTTACTCAAAGCAGAGTTAGACAATAAATAATCAATAACCATTGACCGGGGTTATCCTGTTGAAATTGTTGATTCAATTCATAATAAACGGATTAAACGTACACATTCCAACGTTAACACTGTTCGCAATGAAAATTTAATTATACTTCCATATTTTCCGAGAATAAGCCATCAAATATCTAGAATTTTGAAAAGATTCGATTTTAAAGTAATTTATGCACCATTTAACAAAATCAAATTTACAGATCTCAAACATCCAATTGACAGATTTTCACATTGGGAAATTTATAAGATATCTTGCGAGTGTGATGGAATGCACATAGGTCAAACTAAGCGACCCCCTAATGTCCGCTTGGGGGAACATAAAAACTACGTTAAAAATTGTGACACTAAACGATCTGCGATTGATAACCATTGTTGGTCTGACAATCACAGTTTTAATTTTTCAGAGGGTTCCATAATTCAGAAATGCTCATCTATTTTCGACCTTGATTTTTGGGAGGCTTATATGGAAGAATTCTGGCAACAAAATTAATTATATGTCCAGTACACTACATTTTTCAAGTGTCTGTCTACCTTTCATTTAATTCATTTTCTTCGCCTCCTCCCCTTTTTCTCCTTCGTACTTAAACTCGTCCAGTCTGGCTTCTATTGGTCTCCTGCGTCACATGTGTTTCCTGACTCCGCTTTTGTTTTTGAAAAACTCACTGCTATTCAATCTTGGGCGCGTGCGGGAGACGCAAGCACATTTACATGGCTTAAGCTTTTGAATCGGTTTTGAAACTTTTAAATTTGGCACTGATGATGGAGCTTTAGGGGCTCCAAAACAGCTGTTTGCCGTTTTATATATTTTTATTTGTGCTATTTTACGTTGTTCATTTATTTATAATAGAATGGCAAAAAGTTATATCCGCCTATTTTAAATATACAGCTGTGATTTACGCTTGATAGAAAGAGCGAATTCGTCAATTTATTACAAAATTTATCATTTTTTACCCTTTTCGTTTTTGAGATATGGCAACAGAAAGTAAAATAAAAACATTATTTAAATTTTTTATTAGCGATTTCTAAATTGTTTTCTTAACGTGTAATAATAACTTAATTACTATTAAACTATTAAATGATAAAAGAGTATTTAAAAATATATATTACACACTTTATTTTTTATTTATATTTTCTACCGTTTAGCCATTAAAATATTTCGTTATTCCGGTTTCACAACCAGTTGGCATATTTTAGCGAGAGTGTTTAGGCGACCGCATTTGACTACATTTTTTATGTAACTCTTAAACAATTGTTATCATAAAGATTATGTGATTTATTATTTGCTCCCGGATAATGGGAAAATTCCGTAAAATTAATAGATTAAATTATAATTAAGTTCTAAAATATTAAAATGTTGTAATGCCATGGAAAATATAGCTGTATATATATTATTTTTTATAATGCTAACGTAACATAAAGCGGGTCAAAAACCGAACACAAAATTTCATATACACAAACAAAGAAAGTTAAATTAAATAAAAAATTGTAATAAAGTATCATTATAACACCAGATTTTAAATAGAATTTCTCAGATAGTCACATGCAATCTACGTCATTTCGGCAAGTAAATATATTCTCACTATGATGGAGGTCTCTTACTGTTTGCATACTTTAATGCAAATTAATTAAATTTATATACCAAATAATAAAATTAACATTAGTCATAATAATATAAGAAAGTATGAATGTTTTTTAAAAATATTAAATATATATTTTCAAACAAATTTTGATTATTTTTATGCATATGTATAATAAAAAATACATTTTTATTATTTACCTGGTATACAGGCTTCGTCAAAAAAATGTATACACATTTTGAATGATTATAACTTCAGTTTTTATTCACATATAATTAATATTTAAATTGCCTAAGAATCTACATAAAATACATAAATGTTCCTCCTACCACAGGTGTTCAAATTTATTACCGTTCTGGTCAATACATTGCTTATAACGGTAAGTTACTGATTCAGAAACTTCAACGAGGATTTAATTTGCAACATTAACAAACATTTAATCTTTCTCAATTGTGGTTCCGGAACGTTGTCTGTGAACATTCATTTCTTTCAAACTTATATTTAATCCAATGAATTGTAAGTCACCCACGTGGATCTGTCTGAAACTACCTTCGATTTTTTATTTATTTATTTATTTATTTATTTGTACTTCTGCTATATTTTCGTGCTTACAGTAGTACTTTAAAATAAATTATATTTTTTCAAAAGTTAATCTTGTTCCATTCATTATTCTAAATTAATTACACTTTGAAAAGGAAGAAAATTTAGAAAGTTATGACTCGTTAAACGGTGTATGTATACATTTTTCTGTCGCACCATGTATATTTCAAATAAGGTAAAGCTAGGAGAGTCTGCGCACAATTCAAAAGAATAACAATAAAAATCTAAATATTAATTTTTTGCTAAACTATCCATGGATAACTTTTACTTCATTTGTTTTTTATGCATTTCCATTGCTATTTTGTTCTTATGTTGCAATTTAATAGAACAGTTCTAATAAAAACAATGAAGTTATTTTGCGCAATCTGTCCTTACAGGGTTGGTGTGATTGCGCAAATGGGTAGGAGAGATTATTACTAATAATAACTACAATTAAATTGTTAACAATAATAATTACACTTAAATGACATTTTTGTAAGTTTTTTTTTAACAAATATTATTGTATTACGAGTGAATATTTCAATCTAATGATTAAAGAATGAAAAAAATGAAATACTTTTAAAAACGATTAAAAATTTTTAATTAAAGGAAATAAAATTAAAGAATCAGAAAAAGCAAGTCCAGATAAGATTACAAAATAACATTACGTTACTTGATAACACGTTTAACTTAAAATTAGTCCATTTTCATTTTTCATTTTTTAAGCAAATTTACCAATAAGCTGCGTAATTCCTCCTAGCATGGAAACTAATAGGAACAATGCGCCATCTCTCCTAAGTAGCAGATGCGTAAACTCTACAATTTCGGTAGGAGAGGTTGCGCGGCCTTTTATTTAAATATAGCCGCTACTAAAAAGAACGGTTGATGTTCACATTGTTAGTCTAGATTAGTAGCTTATGAGAAATCGTTTAAGTTTAAAATATTTTGTACTACTGACATTGTATAGAAATTCTCACAAATAGCTATCAAAATTCAAGCACTTACTTTCGGAAAACAAAACAAAGCATCAATGCTTTATCTTAGACGCTCAAAACAATCAACGTGTACTTTCAAGTAGACACTCCACTACTGCTGTTGTACATCTACCTGGAGTTGCTGCTCGCTCACTCTACTCCTTCCCCCCTAATCTCTGTGTGTGCAATCTCTCCAACTGCGCCATCTCTCCTGGTTTTACCTTATGCAAACCTAAAAGATTGAAGTTTCTTTTAATTATTCGAAAAGGTGTGTTAAATGTAGCTTAAAGTTTCTTATTGTTCGACATTTGTAAAAATCATAAAAAATATTTTAAAAAAAGTATAGAATTTACTAAACACAATCACGCTTAGTGAGCAGAATAGTAGTATTTTCTCTATCCCGCTAAACCATAGCGTTAAAATTAAGTTAGAGACAAAGTTTCATATTTGCACTTTAGTTAAAATTAATCGTTCTAATTACATTACACATGGTAATAATCTCAACGCATTTGTTGGTGCAAAATGAAAGTGCTATTTTTAAAGACATGATTAATGTTGTAAAATTATTTTGACATTTAATTTGGTATTTGTTAGCAGTTATTCAAATGTAAAGTCACAATAACTATATTTACAAAATATTAAGTTGGATTTCATTTTGTGTATTTTTAAATGTGATAGAAAAAAATACTATCATTAAAAATACACAGCATAAAGTACAAAACTTAAATTTAGAGATTATCTTTCGTTTTCTGGAACGTTTATTCTAAGTTAAATCATCAGTACAGACGAAATACAATATTTTAAAATGAAAATCATATGACTGGCTAATGCCAGTTGAAGATGGAGATAAATGGCATATAATTACCCGTAAGAGGGAAATTTCACTATAATAACGTAGGCGTAATTTATCGATAGATGTGTTTTATGATCCGCTAGTCTTTCTCACAAATCCATTAGATAGACAATGAAAAATTTCATTTGATACAATATCGTTTCGTGATTTCTATGCAATATATATGGTAATCATTTTTCATATGACAATATAATATCACTTAAAAGTTATGAAGAAAAGAGTGGTTAACCGTACTGATATAGTTTTTAAATCTTGCTTATTTTTTAAGTCCATAGCCTAGAAATATAGTCTGAAGTTGTGCGTACTTTTTTCCCGATGTTTTGCTTTTCTTTAAGATGTTGTTCAAAATAAGTTTAAAAAAACTGTTTTTTGAAACATTTATTCTAACCTAAATCATCAGACGGAATAAAAATTGGTAAAATAAAAGACGAATAAGTTTGGCTAATGTCAGTTGAAGAAAGAGATAAACGCCATCTAATTACCCGTAAGAAGGAAATCGCACTATATACGAGACTTCTATGTAAGATAACTAGAAATAAATTCATCATATGTTAATATTATAGTACATCTATGATATGAAAAGAAAAATGGTTTGCCTTACGTGTCTAGTTCTTAAATACTGCTTATTTTTATGTTCGTAACTGAGCACTATATATTAATCATATTTGTACTTTTTCTCTCGACGTTTTGCTTTTCTTTAAGATGTAGTTCAAAGGAAGTTAAAAAATACATTTCTGCTTTCTGAAACATTTATTCCAACTTAAATTATTAGTACAGTCGAAATACAATACTGTAAAATAGAAAGCCATATGAGTTTGGCTAATCACAGCTGAATATAGAGATAAATGTCATCTAATTACCCGTAAGAGGGAAATCGCACTATAATAACGTAGGTGTGATTGATTGTTATATCCGTTTTATGATTCGCTAGTCTTTCTCGCAAACCCATTAAATAGAAAATGAAATCTTTCATTTGATACAATAAGGTTTCGTGACATATAGCTGAAAATAATTATTAGTATGACAATATAATATCATTAAAAAGATTTGAAGAAAAAATTGGTTCACGGAATTTCTAGTTCACCGGTTCTAGTTTTTAAATCTTGCTTATATTTATGATCGTAGCCGAGAAATTTATTCTGTAGACATTTGTACTTTTCTCCCGACGTTTTGCTTTCCTTAAAAATGTTGTTCAAAGCGAGTTGAAAAACATTGTTTTTCGAAAAGTTTGTTTAAACTTAAATCATCATTATAGAAGAAATACAATATAGTAAAAGGAAAAACTATATGGTTTTGGCTAATGACAGCTGAATAAGGAGATACATATTATGTAATTACTCCTAAGACGGAAATTGCACTATAATAATGTAGGCGTGATTTATCGATAGATGTGTTTTATTATCCGCTAGTCTTTCTCACAAATCCATTAGATACAAAATGAAATCTTTCATTTGATACAATAGCGTTTCGTGATTTCTATGTCATACTACTGTGGGCAAACAATAGTAACTTTTTGTTCATAATTTTAAAATTCTTAATTTATTCTTCCAAATCTATTTCGTCCCCCTCAAAGTAATCCCCCTGGCCCCAATACACTTGTGCCAACGTTTCTTCCAATCCTCGAAACAGTTGTTAAAGTCAATTTCCGGAATAGCCTTCAATGCGTCCTGGACGTGGTTCGTCGTCAACGCGTTCTCGACCCTCTTTGAATAATTTGTACCAATCAAAAACACTTGCTCGCGACAAACAATTATCACCGAAGGCCTTTTGCAACATTCTGAACGTTTCGGCACCAGAAATTTGATTCCGCACACAAAATTTAATGGAACTTCTTTGTTGAATAATTTCACTCCTTGTAAAAATCGTCGAATGCACTTTTTGTATTTCAGAAAGACGTGAGCAGTCCCTCTTACGCAATCAAATCAAGCGTATACTAAAAACTAATGATTATTTGGATGTGACATTTGGCACAGATGTCACTGACTGTCATACCAACCTAGAAAAAAAATATTTCGACGAATGGGTTTTCGCGCGAAATTTAAATTAAAAAGTCTTACTATTTTTTGCCCACAGTAGTATATCTGGTAATCATTTTTCATATAACAATATAATATCATTTAAAAGTAATGAAGAAAAGAGTGGTTAACCGTACTGATACAGTTTATAAATCTTGTTTTTTTTTAAGTCCGTAGCCTCGAAATATATTCTGAAGTTGTTTACACTTTTTTCCCGATGTTTTGCTTTTCTTTAAGATGTTGTTCAAAACGAGTTAATAAATACTGTTTTCTGAAACATTTATTCTAACCTAAATCATCTGTACAGACGGAATAAAAATTGGTAAAATAAAAGCCGAATAAGTTTTGCTAATGCCAGTTGAAGAAAGGGATAAACGTCATCTAATTACCTGTAAGAGGAAAATCGCACTATATGCGAGACTTCTATGTGAGATAACTAGAAATAAATTTATCATATGATAATATCATAGCACTTATATGATATGAAAAGAAAAATGGTTTGCCTTACGTGTCTAGTTCTTAAATCCTGATTATTTTTATGTTCGTAACTTAGCACTATATATTAATCATATTTGTACTTTTCCTCTTGACGTTTTGCTTTTCTTTAAGATGTAGTTCAAAGCAAGCTAAAAAAATACATTTATGCTTTCTAAAACATTTATTCCAACTTAAATTATTATTACAATCGAAATATAATACTGTAAAATAGAAAGCCATATGAGTTTGGCTAATGACAGCTGAATATAGAGATAAATGGCATCTAATTACCCGTAAGAGGGAAATCGTACTATAATAACGTAGGTGTGATTTATTGTTAGAACCGTTTTATGATCCGCTAGTCTTTCTCGCAAACCCATAAAATAGAAAATGAAATCTTTCATTTGATACAATAAGGTTTCGTGACTTCTATGTGATATAGCTGGGAATAATTATTAGTATGACAATATAATATCATTTAAAAGATTTGAAGAAAAAATTGGTTCACGGAATTTCTTGTTCACTGGTTCTAGTTTTTACATCTTGCTTATATTTATTTATTCGTAGCCGAGAAATTTATTCTGTAGACATTTGTACTTTTCCCCGACGTCTTGCTTTACTTTATGATGTAGTCCAAAGCTAGTTAAAAAATGCAATGCTTTTTTTTTAAACATTTATCCCAACTTAAATTATTAGTATAGTCTTAAATTATCAGTAAAGCCATACGAGTTTGGCAAATGCCAATTGAAGAAAGAGATAAATGACATCTAATTATCCGTATAAGGGAAATCTCACTATAATAAGGTAGATGTGATTTATTGTTAGAATCTATTTTATGATCTGCTAGTCTTTCGCGCAAACCCATTAGATAGAAAATGAAATCGTTCACTTCATACAATAATATTTCGTGACTTCTATGCAATATAACTAGAAATAAAGGATCAGGGTCCATAAGCCGTGTTTTTGGCCCATGAAATAAGACTAAAATTTTGTTATACTGACTTAATTATTTCGATTCTTAATATTAAAAGGTTTATTATGTATGATTTTAACAATATTGTTTGCATTTTGTTCGGATTTATGTAACTTACACAAACTCAAAGTTCAGAATATTCACAGTTTGTGATGAAACATACGCAATTTCTCCTGAATTTACCTCAATTTTTAATATATTTTTTTAATATTTTACTATGAGCGCAGCTTTGCAACACTTTTATTTTTATATATATTGTACATTTTGATGTATTTTATAATGTATGTAAAGAAGAAAGTGTTGCACGTTTGCGCTCCTATAAATAATTGAGGTGAAATTAGGAGAAATTGCGTACTTTTCATGTAAAACTACTAATAATGCGAACTTTGAGCTTGCGTAAGTCAAATAAATTCGAACAAAATGCGAAAAATATTGTTTAAATCGTACAGGATAAACCTTCTAATATTAAAAAGTGAAATAATTAAGTCAGTATACCAAAATCGAATTTTAGTCTTATTTCATGGGCCAAAAACACGGCTTATGGACCCCGATCCTTTCTTATATGACAATATCATAGCACTTAGATGATATGAAAAAAAATGGGTTGCCTTAAAAATCTAGTTCTTAAATCTTGTGTATTTTTATGTTCGTAACTGAGAACGATATATTAATAATATTTGTATTTTTTGCCTCGATGTTTTGCTTTTCGTTAAGAAGTAGTTCAAAACGAGTTAAAAAAAACAATACTGTTTTCTGAAACATTTATTAAAACTTAAATTATTAGTAATGTCGAAATATAACACAGTAAAATAAAACACGATACGAGTTTGGCTAATGACAGTTGAATATAGAGATAAATAACATTTAATTACTCGTAAGAGAGAAATTGCAGTATAATAACATAGGTGTGATATATTGTTAGTTCCGTTTCATGATCCAATAGTCTTTCTTTACAAACCCCTTAAATAGGAAATGAAATTTTTCATTTGATGCAATAAAGTTTCGTGATTTCTATGTGATATAGCTGGAAATAATTATTAGTATAACAATATAATATCATTTAAAAAATATGAAGAAAAAAAGTGGTTCACCGATCTTTTAGTTCACCGGTTCTCGTTTTTAAATCTTGCTTATTTTTATGTTCGTAGCCGAGAAATATATTCCGAAGATATTTGTACTTTTTCCGACGTTTTGCTTTCCTTTAAGATGTTTTTCGAAGCGGGTTAAAAAAAGCTGTTTTCTAAAACATTTATTCTAATTATCCTAAATCATCAGTATATACGAAATACAATACAGTAAAATGAAAACCATGACTTTGGCTAATGCGAGTTGAGGATAGAGATAAATGACATCTAATTGCCCATAACAGGGAAATCATACTATAATAACGTAGGCGTGATTTATCTTTACATGTGTTTTATGATTCACTAGTTTTTCTCGTAAACCCATTAGATAGAAAATGGAATCTTTCATTTGATACAATAAAGTTTCATAATTTCTATGCAATATACCTGGTAATAGTTTTTCATATGATAGTATAATATCATTTAAAAGTTATGAAGAAAAAAGTGGTTCACGGTACTGATCTAGTTTTTAAATCTTGCTTATTTGTATGTTCGTAGGCGAAAAATACTATATTCTGAAGATTTTTCACTTTTTTCTCGACATTTGGTATGCCTTAAGATGTTGTTCAAAGCGAGTTAAAAAATGCTGTTTTCTGAATTTTTATTTTTAACTAAATCATCCGTATAGATGAAATACAATATGGTAAAATAAAAAGCCATACGAGTTTGGCTAATTCCAGTTGAAAAAATATATAAATGCATCTATTTATCTGTACAACGGAAATCGCACTATAATAAGGTGGATGTGATTTATTATTAGATCTGTTTTATGATCTGCTATTCTTTCGCGCAAAGCCATTAGATAGAAAATGAAATCTTTCATTCCATACAATAACATTTCGTGACTTCTATGCGATATAACCAGAAAGAAATTTATCATATGACAATATTATAGCACTTATATGATATGGAAAAAAATATGTTTGCCTTATGTATCTAGTTCTTAAATCTTGATTATTTTTATGTTCGTAACTATGGCTTCCAGAAGACGAATTTAAGAGTCTGAGCGTTGAGGGCCATTGCACGCATTGAAGTGGGACAATCGATCACAGATGTTGCTTTTTTTCGGCGTTCGTCATTCCGTAATCTCAAGATTATATAAGCAAGTCCTAAACAGGCAAATGGTTGTCTGAATATCTGAGTCCGGTCTTCCAACGGTTACGAACTCGTGGATGATCGATGTATGGCGGTTGTAACCAAGCGGAATTAAAGAGCGACCTCCACACGTGTCACATCTATGGTTGCAGTGTCCATTGGTAAGACGATATCTGCAACTATTGTGCGCCGAAGGCTACATCTGAATGGACTGTACACCTGGGTACCCTGAGTTTTTGTTTTTTTATCCATCCAATCCAGAGGGGCACGATTAAAATGGTGCCGGCAATTTATCAATTGAAGTGTTTCAGATTGGGTTTACGTTATGTTCACGAAAGAGTCGAGATTTGTCCATCAACCAGATGACTAGCGTGTAAGGGTCTGGAAAGAAGTAGGCACACGCAATCGTCCCTGAACAGCACCGAATATGACGCATTACGAGGTTGAAGCATCAGGATGTTGTCTGCGATTTCAAAGTGTCATTGCACTGACATACACATATTTAGACGGGGTTCTATGACGACTGTCCGGTATCTAGGTGAAGTCCTACCCCACTGTGAGATTGTACGCTGCAGAAGTTGGTCCTGCTTTCGTTTTAATAAATGATAATGCGCGTCCACATAGAGCTGTTCTTGTCGAAGACTACCTGCAGAGTGAAAAGATTGCGCGTATGCAGTGGCCGGCGTACCGGCGTACCCATTGAAAATATCTGGGATGCCCTCGGCCATGCTGTGTGTACAGGTTTCCCTCTCTAGACGCGCTCATAGAGTTACAAACTGCTCTACAGGAGGAATAACGATTACTTGACTCTACGTTGGTTGATCACCTCATGGAAAGCATTTTAGCACGCTGGAAACTTTGTATGCAGGTGAAAGGTGCTCACTTGCCCTATTTCAGTCGGTTTTGTTCGTTTTTTTGGCTTTAAACATGTTTTCGTTAATGACTCCAATATGATATCATCTTATAACTTATGAAAATTTAGTATTGTTTTCATAATTGCATGTAATTTTTTATTTTGTTCCATGCATAAACATATTTTCTACTTTGCTGCCGCATTTCATGTCAATCTGAGCAGTACGTGTCAATTTTTCCCCATTTTACGGCTGCGTGCTTGACGTTTGGCAGTGAGTGTAGAAAATGAAATCTTTTATTTGATAAAATAACGTTTTGTGATTTCTATGCAATATAGCTGGAAATAAATTCTCATATGACAATATCATAGCATTTAGATGATATGAAAAAAATGATTCATACTTCTGATCTAGTTTTAAATATATTCTTATGATATCTGTACCCTTTTTTACCGATGTTTTGCTTCTCTTTATAAAGTTGTTCAAATCAAGTTAAAATATACTGTTTTCTGAAACATTTATTCTAACTTAAATCACCAGTATACACAAAATACAATATGGTAAAATGAAAACCATTAGTTTGGATAATGACAGTTGAAGATAAAGATAAATGTCATATAATTACCCGTAAGAGGGAAATTGCACCATAATAACGTAGTCTTTATTTGTTGTTAGATATGTTTTATGATCCGTTAGTTTTTCTCACAAACCCTTTAAATGGTAAAAGAAATCTTTCATTTGTTCGTGATTTTTATGCAATTTAGCCGGGGACAATTTTTCACATGACAATATAATGTCATTTAAATGATATGAAGTAAAACGTGGTTCACCGGACCGGTCTAGTTTTTAAATCTTGCTTATTATTATGTTCGTAGCCGACAAATATATTTTGAAGATATCTGTACTTTTTTCCGACGTTTTACTTTCCTTTAAGATGTTGTTCAAAGCGAGTTAAAGTATACTGTTTCCTGAAACATTTATTTTAACTTAAATCATCAGTATGGACGAAATACAATGTGGTAAAATGAAAAACCATGCACTTGGCTAATGACAATTGAAATAGAGATAAAAAGTATAGAATTACCTATAAGAGGGAAATCGCACTATAATAACATAGTCGTGATTTATCGTTAGATCTGTTTTATGATCCGCTAGTCTTTCGTGCAAACCCATTAGATAGAAAATGAAATCTTTCATTTGATACAATAACATTTTGTGACTTCTATGCGATATAGCTGGAAATAAATTATCGTATCACAATATCTTAGCACTTAGATGATATGAAAAAAATGGTTACCGATCTAGTTGATAAATTTTGCTGATTTTTATCTTCGTAAGCGAGAAATATATTCTGTCGATATTTGTACATTTTTGCCCGATGCTTTACTTTACTTTAAGGTGTTGCTCGAAATCGTTTTAGATGGAATTAAGAAGCTATTTAAAAAAAAATCTGCTTTGTGACTGAATCTTGCTGTATTTCAAAATAGTATGTTGTATATTTTATTGAAAAGTTTCACGTTGTAAATTTATTTGTTTTTGCTTTTGAAAAGTAATATAGTTTTGCATCAAATAAAGAAAACAGTGTTAGTTCTAAGAAAGAAAGTTTTCTAATAAGAAATAGCCTTATAATTTTCATTAAAAAACTTTTTGCATCATTAAATTCAATTAATAAGCACGCTTAACCCTTTCCGGCACAGTCAAATTCTGTTCGTAAAATGCGAAATTACTGACTGACACCGGAATTTACAAACGACTTTATAAAAAAAATAAGAAATACTTCTTTTAAGCTTTCATTATAGAAGAGAAATTTTATTAAAATATTCTTGGTGCCGAATGTAAGTTCGGAATTAAAATTAGGTGTTCCCGGAGTGGGAACACTGTGCCGGAAAGAGTTAACACATTGCAAACACAGTTTTTTTTTTTTGCTATTACTGTATTTAGATCAAAATGCTTTATTTCAAAAGGTAAAAACTTTGTATAATTTAATATTCGTACTAATAGTACGGTAATTTCAATTGATCATCTGTATTTTCAAGCTATTCAAATTATATCTTCGTTACAAATTAACTATACTATGCAAGGCAAAATGAATAAATAGATATTAAATAAAAAAGCCTTTTATTAAAAAAAAATAGAGAGAAAAACAGAAAAGAAAAAGCGTCTGGAAAGCATCCCGATAGAAAAAACATTTATTTGATTCTTTTCGTTTAACATTTGGTTCTCTGATATACATCCTCAGATATCATTTTCAGTTCTCCTGAGAACAGTCACGTCCCGGTTTAATTTACGGATTCTCTCTGATTTTCCTTATAATCTCGAAAACGAAAGAACATATTTTTATTTTTTCAGACTAAAATGTTTCTGCTAATTATGTTTCCAGTAAGAGAATATTGCTTTTATCCTATAGAAAACAAAATTAATCAAATAAAAAAAAATGATTTTCTTAAAATCTCTTAATGAAAAGTTGCATTAACATAATCTGGTATTGTGAGAAAAATCCGAAATTCTAGGTTTAGGTACTCTGTTTAATTTCAGTGACTTAGTTTAAATTTAGACTGATCAAGTGAAGCGTACACAATTGAGAATATTGCATTAAATATAAGTATTTATTTCATTTTACAGAATTTTCTGGAGTGTGGCAATTTTCGTAGTTAATTTTTAGTTTTTGTGAAGTGTTTATGCCACAAGCGCTTACAATTCATCAGCAAAATATTCCATACTTTACTATATAACACATATATACGTTCATTTGCACACGGGGCAAACAAATTTAATTAATATAATATCAACAAAGAAAACAATGAAGGCGCACAATTAAAAATGCCGTTCAGTGAAACTATTCAGAAATTATGTAACCTGACAGGCAAAAACAAGATGCTTCCTTGGTCACCCATTGAAGTGAACATTCTTTCCATGTCATTTAAAATGGACCGCGAATCCAATCCTGTCGCTTGCCTGGAGGAGAAAAGTGTTGCATAATAAGTATCTGAAGGTCATGGTTAACTATCTAAAGTTTAATTTATTTGAAGTCAACATTTAGATTTTTATTTTCCTTAAAAGGGATCCCAGCGGGAATTATTGCTATTATTGATTATCCCACAGGGATAAGATTACATTTTTTATTATTGCATGAGCTTCCTTTTGAACAAAGACTTGTTTGGGACTGCTACGCTAAATTCCACGCATTCATATTATCAGAAATATCTATTATGTAAGTCATCTAAAATAGCCATTTCAAGCCATACTGTTTGGAAAAGAGTAACATTTGTGGTCCATGAAAAAAATCATACGAGTATGGGCTGATAAGTTCAAGGCCTGACAAAGAGATCGAATAAGTATGACCAAATGACCATGATATTTTAAAAGCATGATCTTTTAGATGGCATGCTGCCGAGTTTCGGATGCGTGAGTTTATTGGTTATTGCTTGGTGATAAAGTAAACAAGTTTTGACATTTTCTAAAAATGGGAAAAAAATGAAGTTCGAGCTGTTATAAAATACTTTGTAAAAAAAGGTTTAACCCCCACGAACATACAAAAAGAGTTACAATTCACCTTAAAGGATTCTTGTTCTTCATATTCGACAGTAAAAAAGTGAGCTGCTGAACATGGTAGGAAAATAATGGACGATGATGAACGCTCAGAACGTTCAAAAACCGCTACGACCGACGAAATCGTCTCGAAAATTCACAATTCCGTATTGAATGATCGCCGAATGAGATACGCGAACTTCCTAATATTGCAAACATCTCGATAGACCGTGTCCAAAGTATGAACCAAAAATCCAAAGTATGAACATTTCTCAAGAGTCTTCTGAAATGTATGTCAAAAATATTGTATTTTCCTTGTCAGGCCGGGAACTTTTCGAACCACCATCGTACAGGTCTGCACTAAAGAATTTGCACACAAGAGTGTGTCTTAAATGTATTAAGTTGCAAGGGGACTACATTGAAAATTAATATGAAATTTAGTCAAAAATCTTGTGCTTTCACTTGTCAGGCCTCGAACTTATCAGCCCACCCTCATAGTTCATTAGGGAGCTCGAATAAACGATGAAGGATAATACTCGGGGTTAATCAACGTAGCTCAATGTGAAAAAGAGTTTTGTTTTGAAAGCTGATAATCTCTTCTCATAGCAATAAAAGCTAACAGATTTTGGAAGTGAAGTTTTTATGAAGGTAACTCATTTTATTCTTTCGTTAAGAAAACTTCACAAATCACCAGGAAGAATTTTTGCAATTAATGAATCACGGTGAAGGCAACAATGAGTCAAAATACACCGAGGAGAATATTCGTTAACAGGTCATAGCAGTTCTTTTGTGTGATCTATCACTGCTTTTACAATATTTAGTACATAAGAAACCCAATTATGCTATTTAAGATTGTTCCCAGAAAAGGAGTTATCTATCATGGTAATTATATTATTGTCTGTTGTGCCGGTTTCTAAAAGCTTTGAAAACAGCATATTTTCAAATACTACATACTGAAATTTTCTTCGCATAAAAACAAGCAACTGATATATATTTTTTCTTTTATAGAAAACAAAGATCTACACGGAATGTTTTGTAGAAACTAGTCCTTGACATTACATACCATCACTATAATGTGAAATAATTGCTGTTCAGCTAAGTTTCGGAAAGTGCTAAAAGATGAAATATTTTATCTTTTAATTCTGTATATTTATATTCAAATTTACGTTTAAAATCGATGGTAATTTTGAGATAAACCGTCACTGCAAGTATGGTTCATTATCATTACTCGTCAAGTTTAATTGAAATTGTATAAAAGATTAATGATATTTTCGTTTCTTTAATTTTCTTTTCACTCGCATTCTTATCACTTAAAAGGTGCTTATATTCATTTTATTCGATGTGAAGCTTATTGGCCGCAAACCTTATCACTGGCCCTTTTTGAATTGAAGCAGTTTTAAACTTTTTAGCAACAATACAACTCAACTCTGTATGGTAGGTTACAGTTAAATGTTTCATACTCCTCTGCCTTACCGTCATCTTCTTTAGTTTTATTATTTTTGGGAGTAATGCTTATGGTGCAAAATGAAATGTTCAGATGGAATAGAAGTAACTGTCTGTTTGTCCGTAATACACTTGTTAATAATCCACTTATCCTTTTATCACAGAAATTTCAATTTTTTATTTTTGTTTCTCTTGCACCCTTTTAGATTTCGAATTTTATAGAAACTGTTCTGTTCGAGCCTTTACATGTTAAATTAACATATCTGCGAAATTACAAATTTCTTGCCTTAACAATTCCATATAAATCGTAATTTACAAAGTTTTAAAAGCATTTTACGCTCATTTCATCCTTTTAAATTTCGATTTTTTAGATACCGTATTTAGCGAGAATTTATATTTTAAAATTAACTATCATGCAAAATATATCAAGTTTCCAGCTCCAACAGTATCAATAAATTATAATTTTAAAACATTTACTGCATCTGCACCCTTTTAAATTTCAAAATTTTTAGAAACTGTTCTATGCGAGCATTTGCGTGTTTAAAACAATATGTTAAATTCGAAGTTTCCAGCCGTAACAATTCCAAATAAATCTTAATTGAGAATGTTTTTAGTACGGTTTCCGCTAATTTCACGCTGAAGTTTTAAAATATTATTCTAATAAAAATTTATATCAAAATAATTGTAATTTACAATTTTATGTCCCCGATCTTTAATAATTTAATAATCAACAATATATTTCATCGGTTTTTCAAGAGTATTTTATGAATTCTTAAAAGAACAAGAACGGAAAATCATGCGTCAAGCATAGATTATGAAATACTTTCCAACACATCCAGAAAACTATAACGACACATCATCGTTAAATAAAGTGAAAAAAGACATGGAAGTAAACAGTTTAAGAAACATATAAAACATTTAAAAATCCACTTTTAGCAATTATCTTCCATAGTAAAGAAAACAGTCGAATTATTTCGTGCATCCCTGTATATGATCTATAGATTTGAACTTATACTACATAGTATGATAAAATTTCGTTCAGTTAAAAAATTCACATTTTACAGTCACCAATGCATTCGAATTCTTTTGTGCAGCCCTATGATGTTGATATTGTTTACTAAAAGAGATGGAGATTTTCAACGATTTTGGTAACTCGCTGCAGACCGTGAGAGACGACATTCATGAAGGGGTCCTTAAAAAATAACACGAATTCCATGGTCATGTAACAGTCTTGTCTTTACTATAAAATTCCTGTATTGATACCACAGGTTCTTTAATACGTACATAGTTGGTTTATCAAATCCATAGATGGATAGGAGTTTTTTTTACAATTTTAGTCACTTGATCAGTTAGATGAGGAGTGTTCTAACGTTACAAATCTTCGCAGAAACTCCATTGAAGCGCTGGAAAAATTACCTAATAAAAATTAGCCAAACAACGTATTGGCTAGCGAGACAAGACCGAGGAGATACAGATGGCCTTTTCTATTAATGATAAGTCAATGCAAGTATGACAAAGGGCAATTATGAATTTTTAACGACAAAAGAATTACAATTAAAGTGGGAACCCTGCTAGCAGCATGATTAAAAGTTTTAGGGTGTTAAATTAAAGAAATTGGTGCAGAGAGTTCAAATTAGTACACGCACGATAACTAAGATAAATAAAAAAGCATTGGATGACATGACAATGTAATAATTTTGAAGTTGAAGGAAACTAAAAAGCAAGGAGTGCCAAAGGGCGAAGTATAGAAGTAGTGTTTCCAGGTAAATTTTGAATGCATAGAGAAATAACTGTGGGAAAAAACATATCAGTCTGATACTAGGCGAATAAAAATTCTTTTCTTTTTTTCTATCTATCAGAGTGCTATACAGTCAGAGAATGATTACGAGTGAATTAAAATTAAAGTTTAACTTTAGGAAGAAACAAAATACAGGCAATAAATAATTTTGTAACCTGATAATTAAAATACTTTTAAAGATAAAAATTTCGAGAGGAGGTATAAAATGAATTTAATTTGAAATGGAATATGTGAAATTAAATTTCTTTCACATATTCTCACTGGGACAATCGAAAAACACTTCAATGGAGCCAATGAGGAAACGTTAAACTGATCTGTGTCTCCTCACAAACAGAATAAACCACACATAAAAACTACAAACAGAATTATTGTAATAGAACCCTGGTAAACATGCGTATATACTTATAAGAAGACACAAAAACTCTTAATACAAAAGTAAATAAATCATGTGTCAATAATATATGCATGCATATAAACGTGACTTAATAAACTAGGCATACTTCTTACGTTTGATAAATAATAAAATTTTGTGAGCCCAGTTGAAACGTTTCTGGATATCTGTTATTTTGTTTTTCCAAAGTGTGCACACCAATGTTTTCAAATCAATTTCAAATTCAATTGAAACTTTATATAAAACATATTTGAAATTTATTTTCAAGCAAAAGAATTTTTTTTTTTAGAATTGCAGTTAGCGTAGGATGTATTTCAACTTAGAATAATATTTTTAGACATGAAATTCATTGAGAACAAAACAATACACGTAATGAATATCAAAATTGCACATCTTAAAAAATTTTGTGACACAAAAAAAATTAAGATTTTTTTTTTAACTATTCCAAATGGCGTAAGGAAAATGTAAAAAAAAAATATACACAACTATTTGTAGAAAATAAAATCACTGTTTCTGTGTTGGACCTTGTACACAAAAAGGTTTTTTATTTAAGAATAAGGTAGGAGAGAAAATTAAAATTAAAACTACAGAAAGTAGTTCACATTTTATGGAAACGATTTTCACAATTAATTTCTGAACATATATGCCATGTTCTTTGCGACTATTTTACACTACTGTATAGCTCTGAATCTTGTTTATAACTCTGGATGGAAATTTCCATCATAGTTATTATTATCTTAGTAAGAATCAATTTTTACCCAGACATCTTTGAAAACTTTCCAAAGTCTTTTGACTATTGTGGGATAGTGCTTTCTAACGCTTTCTTTAACAAACACATAGATGGAGATAAATAAAAATGTATTGTAACATTGGATGAAATTCGGCTTTATTTAAGTGAGTGTATCAAAAGAAGAACAATTTTTATCAATTTATAGAAAAGAAAAGAAAAGGGTCTGTGAATGTAAAGAACAAATTCCAAAAGGATGCATGTTTTCTACTAGATTTTGTTATGAAATTAAATTAAAGGTAAAAAATGCAGTAAAGCTAAGGTGATTTCACTTCATTATCAATAAAATATTTTAGAACTCATTTTTGAAGAAGAAATTCCAGCTTTATATGAAAAAAATAATAATTGAGCTTCATATGAACAAATTCTCCCAGCCACTCTTTTGTAACTCAACTGACGCATATTTAGCAAAGAAATAATCCCAAAAGGAAACAAATTGTGTCCCAATTGAAAAAATACATCTAAAATCACCTGACGAAACCCCACTCTCCTCCCCAATGGCCTTTTTCTGCATTTGGGTTGTTTAAATGAATTAACGAACATTCAAAAGACTTTATAAAGTTTTCCAAGAGGTGTGGGGGGAAATTTATATGTTTGTACTAAGAGAAAAATCGACTATGATGGATATTTCGATCCAGAGTTATAATCAAGAGTCTCGACTACAGTAGAGTAAAATTGTCGTAAAGAATATGGCACACATGTTCAGAAATTAATTGTGAAAATCATTTCCAAAAAGTGTGAATGACCTTCTGTATCTTATGCTTTACTTATATGAATAGAAAAAAAATGTATATTGGATAACCGGTCGCTTGAGAACTGAAATTTAACAATTAAGGGTGTATTCAAATCCAAACTGCTTATTTTGAAACACATTTGTAAATTCATTTTTGCTCTAAAATGCATCCAATTGGCAGGATCTCTTATTCAGAAATTTATAATGTCCGTATTGTCTCGATTTTTTGATAAAGGCAGAATATATTTCAAAAAAGGCTTTCAAAGTGGACATTTTGAACCGAATTTCCCAAAGCGATAGCGCTGGAAACAAAAGAAAAATGATCGTACTGTGAAAATAATTGTCTGTAAATCAATTTCTAATTAATTGAACGAAAAATAAAAACATGGGGCCCTTATAAATGTCTTTATAAATCACGCCGCCAAGTTTCCTGTTGTTACTATTAAAAATGAGTCTGAGAATGTGCCTCAAAATTTTGAGTTGTTGAGCGTAGAAAAATATTTTTTTTGAATACCGCCTTAAGATTGAAAAAAAGAATAATAAATGTCATATGAATGGCAAAACAGGTGAAAACGCAAAAGGAACACTTATTTGTATGTGTGTGAAGGCAATGTCAAATGAAATCGGCAGGTGATATGAATGGTATATACACCAGACGAAATTTGCACGAGTCAAACAAGAAAGGAAAAAAACTGTACACCTTATCATGTGAACTACCTCCGCTAACAAGTTTAAGACACCAATGAGTGAATATAACGCAATTATAAATAAACGAGTAGAAGCAAAACATTTTTCTGAGGATAATCAATCATTGAAAACTGAACTAGTCAAAGTTAAAGAGGAACGTTGCATATTTAAATGGCAATACTAAACAAAAGATGAATTTTAATGTATTTTATTAGATATGGCAGTTTGTAGAAGCCGAAACGTAGCTTATTTATATGCTGACTCGAATGGTAACGAATGTAACATATTTCTAGTTACTAATTTTTAATAATTGCGTTTTTATTTATTAATTATTATGTTAAAAAAACATTTCAACATAAAGGATGAGTGCTACGTTTCGGCTTCTACAAAGTGCCAAATCTAATAAAATACAGTGAAATTCATCTTTCGTTTTGAATTACCATTTAAGTAAGCAACGTTTCTCTTTAACTTTGACTAATTCAGACATCACTAAAAATTGTTTAAAAATTGATGACTATTCGTATTTTCGTGTTGCTTGTATGCTCAATAATATAGTGTTACTTATAAGATTTTTAAAATATTGAGATTTTTATTGTTATTATGTGTGCCCTCTTATGACAAAATAAACTACATGAATTTATAAAGAACCTTTCACGAGATTTAATAGTATATATACTTTTTTGGTTAGGTTAGAATTAAAGATAATTTTTTACTTCAAATTTGTTTATTTTTAAATATTTAATAATATTATTTTTTTGTCTTTTACATAATTGTGTATCATGCACGTTTGTTGGAATTAATGCACATCGCACGTTTTCGCTTTACAGATTCTGAATTTGTTATTTATTTATTCTAAAGTAACAAAATTAATATTTTAAATAGATTATTTTCCATTTTCTTATGATTATAAATATATTCATATTTCGAACTATCCCTATTCCTTATATTTTAACTTCGTTTTAAAGTTTATTTAAAAATGGTAAAAATCAAATAATGCTATTTAGCTCAGACACATTTTATCCAGCAGAAGGCTCGTAGGAAATGCGAATTAGCAATTTTCCTCTTCATTATGCTCTGAGTAACATGTTATCTTATCCATAAAGATCATAGACTCACAGAAAATGGCTAACAGGAAATGAGATAGTCTGTTTTGTGATGTGATGTTTTCTTTTTCTTTAACACTTTCGACTAATTCAATACGTGTGTGCCAGTAATGAGTCTAGATTAATGAAAAAGAGAGCGCCTTCACACATAAAGATAAAATAACAGATCCGGTAGAGACGAACCTAAACACTGTATTCTTGTGGAAGCGGAAATGAAAGAAAAATAGATTAAGGGATATTCTTGTAACATGTTATAATCTAATAATCATCAAATGTTTTGCTTATGCAGGTTTTCATATTACCGTGAAAAATGTTCACGAAACAATTTATTTTATTATTAAAAAATCTGTAATTTTGGTAAGATAGTGTCTAATATATCTAGGGTCTAATATATATATCTAGGGTCTAATATATATATATATATATATATATATATATATAAGGTAACATAATAGGAATACCAATTTATGAATCTTTTGTATTGTATTTAGATATTTATTTGAATTAATTCATTTTCAATTCAAATACCGGAATATTATTGCAATAATTAATTCTACAGTATATTACAGCGAATTAAGCAAAACAATCATATAAATAATATGTGGTTTAAACAGCTTGATGCATTGAGGCCTAAATATGAATATCTGGATTAATCCTGGGAGTTAAAACAACAGTTTTACAAAATTCCTATACAGTCAAAAAAAATTCTAAAGAGAAAATAATGGCAGTAGATTTAAAAAGAATAAAATATGGTTATGAAAGTAGTAAAACATGTTGGTTAACAATAACTGAAATATACTAATTTTGCAATTTATTAAGATTATGTATAATGATTAAAAATGCTGAGTAATTTTATTTTAAAATAAAAGAAATTTTTATTAACACTTTTGAGTAGTAATGTGCCCAGTGTACAACTCGAAACCAGAACTTTTGGCTTCAATTGCCAATGCTCTTCCAATTGGGATATCTGGACGACATCCCAGCCAACAAAATACTTGCTCAGAACATTACTATTTATTTGATTTGATTTGATTGTCTAAGAGGGACTGCTCAGACAAGGAAACCAAGTCTGTAGAGCATAGTATCCCTCCCGGTCCCTTTATTATGTTCATAAAAAAAGTTAGTGTTCAACCGCAGCTAATGTCGCCGGAAAACGCGACAATGAGCAACAAAACATAAATATCGGAAATAAATAAAATCAGCCTACAGGCGGCCCTGCCTGAGTGCTCCAATAGCAAGCGACAGGTATTGATTAAGGCTTTTACAGGAGTGGTCCATCACTGCCGGAAAACAGATTTTCCCACGCGACACTGGGCAGTGAGGGGCATCAGAAAGATTACTACTTATTACTACTCGTAAGAATTACTTACCAATGAGCCGATTCTGTTGTAGTTGAAAAGTGTTTATGGCTTTGGTATGTTTGGCCATCTGTTTTCTTCTTTGTCCGTACTTTAATTCCCATAAATATGCTCGGATTGCCAGGTTGCCATCTGATATATTGAGCAGATTTACTATGAAATGTTCGGCATTGAAAATGTAGTGTGTAGTATTTATAGTTCGTTTACAGGATAACTCAAAATAATCCCATTACATTATAGTAGATATAAAAAAATCCTTTGCAATTTTTTTATTGATGTTACACTATTTCAAACATCGTGAAATCGATATACTTCAATGAGGATAGGCGATTCTTACTATAGAATATGTTATGCATTTACTGTAAAATATGATGTGCATTCATTTACAGTAGGCATGTCAAACACGCGAGGATCAAATTAAGCATACATTGCCGCGGGACACATTAACAATATGATAGATATATATTACTACCGTCACACAAAATAAAATTTGTACATACAAAATACAACCATGTTAACCCAGGAGCATACGCACAGCATATGGTGTACACTGGATGCATATGGTTTTTACAACTGTCACCACTATTTTAAGAAAAGTAATCTCCGACTTTTTATTTCGCAGAATTTTAACAATTAACTGCAATTAAATAAGGCTGACATAATTATTTGAAAAAAAAAGCGGAAGAATAAAAAAAACGTACAGACGTTGCCTATATCATACCCTGCACGTGTGCTTATATAAATATTCCTGCAAAGTTCCGAAGTTATCGTTCATTGCTTATTTTACCTTATTTATCAAAAACACATTTGAAATACTTTTCATGAAGCACATCTGCACAATTTTATTGAATTTTCCAAATTGTGGTTATTTAAAAAATTGATTGTACACGCTCACCTACTAATATTGACCTGTCCTCACTTTTGCTCTTATGTAAAGTTAAAACAGCAAAGTCTTAAGTGCCAATCTTCCTGGTTTTTAATTTAAAAAAATAATAATCAGAAAATTTATTTAATAGAATGTGTCTTGTTTCTGTCCCGTACTTATTTTATATAATTTATTATATAAATTGTCTGGTTTATATTATATTCATTTTATTTTTTAAAACAACGGAGGTTTAACAGCTATGCAAAGATGTCATACACAAAAAAGCTACCGAACATAGCTAAAATAAACATAATTTGAAATTATACTTTAAGAAATTGGTCCACTGATAAAAATTTTCTAGAATATTGGAACTCCACATCCGTACAATTTCGATCCAATATAGATTCACACAGTATTTCCATTAACTGCTATAATAAATTCTAAACAACAATTTCAGCATAAATCATTAGAAGTGAAGTAAGTAGATAATTTTATTTTTTCGAAAATTTCAAAACTCTTTTTTTGAATTTATTTTTAATGTAATTTTAAAAACTTAAATTTTCAACTTCAATGAATTTTGCAATAATGTCTGACATGGCAATAAGTAAAAATATATCAATTTTATTTTCCAAATTGTTTTATTAAATAATAAATGCAATTTGAAAACGCTAATACTATCAATTAACATAACATTATGAAATATATCTTCAAGTTTAAAGTTAATAAAGTGGTTTCTAGTATCAAATGAAAACTCCAAGTACTTTGTCTATGATGGTCTTTTAATAATCCATAGTAGTTTGTCGTAGTTTGGCGATTTTAAAGAAAATGGAGTAAGTGTTTGAAATTGATAGTTAAAATTTTATGAGAGGAAACTATCAAATTTGTGTATTATGAAGAACGTAGATCTGTTTATTTTTACTACCCATATCTCCACGATATTTACTGGATTGACGATGATTAAGCCTGTCCGTATAAATATAACTGACAATTTCAAATAAGTTCTTAAGCTGTTTTAAATAGTTAAAGCACAATAAAACTGATACAAATTTGTATGTCCCCAATCTTTGAATTTTTCTTTGAATTCATTGAATTGATACTTTTTATAAAACCAGCCTTGGGAGAAGCACTATTATTTACAAAGTAAACTTATTTTTTGAATGGCAAACTGTATATATTACAAATTTTCACAAGCGAGCCAAAATATCAAATAAGTTTATTGAATTGTTTATGATATTATTCTGATCATAGGAATATTATCTACAAACTCCTCACTTATTTTTAAGTTCACATCAAATCTTTGTATAAAAACAACCAACTCAGTGGAATTCCCTGCATCTGTACTTTCATGTATTACAAAGGTACCAAACATTTAAATTTTACATAAAACTTTAGTATTATTTTGAGTATAAGAGTTTTGTAATTAAAAAAATATATATATCTGCGATATTTATCGTCAGTTAATCATATTTATTCATATTCACACAGAGCGTTAATATATTTATTATAATATCCTGAGATGTATGTGAGTATGAATATGTAAGTAAAAAAGGAAATAATGAATCACATAGTGTTAATTACAAATGACACGTTTACTAACGTAAATAATGAAAAAAAAAGTTCAAATGCATAATCTATATGTTCGACTAAGGCCCGTCTGAAGACCGTCAGTTAATCATATTTATTCATATTCACACAGAGCGTTAATATATTTATTATAATATCCTGAGATGTATGTGAGTATGAATATGTAAGTAAAAAAGGAAATAATGAATCACATAGTGTTAATTACAAACGACACGTTTACTAACGTAAATAATGAAAAAAAAAAGTTCAAATGCATAATCTATATGTTCGACTAAGGCCCGTCTGAAGACACTGGGTGACATATTCGGAGGAGGGGGCGCGGTTACTTGCACAAAAGCAAAAATTTGTGCCACTTTCAAAGCCACACATATAAGAGCTATTTAATTATATATATCAATTTTTCTAAATTTTAACTGCCTTCATAAGCGCCGCATTTTATTAATTTTACAATACATTTCTTAGTATTAAAGAAATACTGCGCATGTTTTTGTAACGTGGTTTAAATTGAACTTAGTAGTAAAATAAAATTTTTGTTTGTAAATAAAATAAATATTCATTTTGAAAATACAATCAAGATTATAATATAAAAATTTTAAAAATCTTAAAATTTTCAGACTCAAGATTCCGGTTTTTACTATGTACCGATTGGTTATCTTTGTATCCACAAATTCTTGGAGCAATTTATAATCGAGATCAATATAAAATTGACTTATATGTTTTTATATGCACCAGTATTACATATTTAAAAAATAGTGGTTGCACTTTGAATAAAAAAAAACAACCAGCTGTCAATATTGATTTACATATACTGTCTGATGTTTTCGAACTCTAAGACCACAGTTCGTGCAAATGTGTTCGTGAACAGTGTATTTCCGGCAGACGAACAGCAATTAAACACTGGTACAATGCCAAAGACCTCGCGGGTCACAGATAAGTTGTCGGCGGGCCACGTGTTTGACACGCCTGATTTACAACACACAAAAGAGTTCGGTTACAGTATTGTAGCAATAATTGCTGTGAATGTATTTTTAGTTGTAGTACACGTTATTAAATTTTACTATTTTTTGCATATTACTTGGTGTGTATAAATTTTATCATATAAATCATATATGAACTAAGCATTAGCGTACTGTGTAGTACATATGAAAAACTATAGATCATACGCAGGGCTGCAGATAAGAATTCGAATACTTTTACCAATTATGAATGGTGAATGCTGAAATCGGATTTTCTTGTTTGTTATTTGTTTTCAAAATTGTTTACTTAGATATCATCTTTCAACATATTAAACTGTGAAGTTTTGTTATAGTATTATGCATGTATTGAAAACTGATTCATTATCTATGTTTGAAGCTTCATTTTGTTCTTTTAAATTTAAAATGTTTCACCAACTGATTAACTTTTTATTAGTTAAACAAGTTTTGATACAAAATGCTGGTTCTTGTTATTTCCAAAGCAGTGAAAAGTACAATTTTATTTGCGTTTATAGTCTAGTTCCTAGAAAAACGCACATTGAAGAATATTACGATATAGATTTGATGTAATAAAATATTTTTATTGTTATAAGTTGGAAGATTGTTTTTTTTAATAGCATTTCTTCCTATTAAAATTGCTTTTTTTGTTCTAATATAACTTTCTTTCCCAAAATATTCCTCTGGTATATTTTGAATTTTATAAGAAACTTATATGTTATATGTATGATATATACTAAGACATAACTTGCAAGATTTATACTACCCTATAAAACAAAATATCAATTTCCGTACATAAGTCTTTAGTCATTGATATAAAAATGGAAAATAAATTTTATGCAGCAGTAAAAGCTGAGATTTATGAACAAAACTCTCTTTTAAGTAACCAGAAATGCTTCAAAATTTACGATGATTCGTAATTATCTATACCATAAATTTTCATTTTCATGGCATATCTTGCATCAAAAAATCTCTATATACAATAATATCGTTATATGTTAGAATTTTAATGCTCGATATTTAAATGTTATGATTTTGCTTGTTTAAAAATTTAGCAGAAGAGGGAAAGATTTTATTACATGTAGTTTAAATGAGCAAATATGTTTTTCTACGTTTACAGTTATTCTAGTAATACGGATGGAATGTAAAATACATATTATCATATTTTGTATGATAAAGTGACTCAAATTTTCATCTAAACTGAAAAGTACAATTAATTATGTTTTTTTCCCCCCAAAAGTATGTTATTGGTAATGGTAGAATTATATCATATATTATAATGCGAGCAAATCTTGTGTGTGTGTGTGTGCATGCGAATTTTATCTAAATACGATTATGACTAAATTTTCTATTTGACCGTTTTGGGGTACGAGAAGACCACTGGGTGAGGTCACATGTTCGAGAAAATTTGATTAGTGGTTCATTTTGGAGTCACTATGAGAAATGCATTTAAATGGGAATGAAGGTTAAAACAGATATTAAGTTGTTGAACTGTTGGCCGTAAACAAAGTCGCAAAGTTGCTAACATTTCGCCAAATTTAGCAAAATGTTGGCGACATTCGCAAGAAAATCGACTTTTAAGATTACCAATGGCAAAACACATTATTATCGCCAAATAAAAGGATGTCGCCAAGTTTACAACTTTTTGATAAATTTTTGTGACTTTTGGCGAAAAATTTGTGTTTCAGAATCTGAAGTAATTTACTAGAAATCCCCAACAGGAGCCGAGATACTTGATTCAACCAATCAGAATACATAGAACGTTCTCGAAAATAGAATTCAACCAATCAGAGTAAATTAAATTTTCTCGAAATTAATCCCACACCTATATAGGGAAATGCTTCGTTCGAAGGCTTAAGTCTGGGAAGTTGGATAGTGAATCTTGCGATCTGCAAAAGACTTAGAAGTATGTTTCTATTAATAATACTTTTATAAAATAAAATACTTTATAGCAAAAATACAACGAGAATTTATTGTTACATCGAGTTGAACACAAAACTAATTTTAAACGAACGTATCTTGGTCTTCCTCGCAGGTTCAGTTTAATGAATATAAAAGTAATTGCACCAAGCAATTAAATGCATGCAATTTTTAATTACAATACTTTGAATTGTTACTTTGAAATATGAATGTATTTTTAGTCCTAGTTAAAATGGTGATATAAATTACTGTTGCTTTCTGAGAAGTAAAATAAAATAAATATATGTATTATACAAAAAGTAGCGACATTAAAATATTGAAAATTGACCAGAATAATTACTAAGAAGTATATATGGAATTAACATTTAACTTTTTTATTATGTAAAGATGTATGCTAAAAATGAAAGAAAAATTATGTCTTGAAAATTATGATTCTAGAACAATTTTCTGTTTTGGCCTTATGTAGAAAGAAAACACTTTGAGACTGCTGGGAGGCGAGCTAAAGACGCAAGAATGTATTTTTAGAGACATTTTGTTTTTACTCTTTTTCCAAATATTTCCGACATGTTTATTATGTTTAACGACATCCAGTAAAGCACAAATTAGTTATCAAAAATTATACATTTTCAATTTCTCCATTGTACGAAATTAGATAATGTGATTTATATAAATTATGTAGATATATTTTGCTGGTTTTTTCTCAGCTCAACTTTTTGACACTATCACGTATGGTTTAAGAGCACCAATTTACATTTTTTTAGATTTTCTAGTCAACTAAATATTAGCACATCCAATCGATGTGGCGTCACAATAATGTCACAGTGATAAAAAATATCACAGTCACAATATGACATAAAGACGATTTCTTTCATTTGTGACAACATGGCAGTCAAGTCACTATCACTCTCTGATTTACAGTTCTTCAGTCATTTGCAAGTCGTTAAAAAAGCGGACAAATCGACATCACAGGGACTCGGATATGGCTCATTTCTCACGTCACGCGACGACAGTGACGGAAATAACAGTCGCCTTTTATAGTCAGGTACATTTTATTTACATCTTTATTTAATTTGCATATTATCCTTCTGCCATGCAGCTGGTGCAAGCTTAAAATCTCTAGTTTTAAATCATTTTATTATATTTTTAACTGAAAAACACTCATCATCTGCTAGAAGGTTCTCTTTAAAGAAATGAAAAGCACATGGCAATTCAAAATTCATACATAAATATATGTGATTGAAATGTCTTCGAAATAAAGCTTTAATTTAATAAATTACGGTATCACAATTAATAACGGAATAACACTATGTATGTCATTAAAGAATTTCTTTCAAATTTGGTCAAAAATTCCTGCTCGTTCACGATTATTTTCTAAAATTATCAAAAAAACATATTTTTGTTTGGATAAAATGTCTACTACTGTATGTCTATATGTGCATCTCCATTATAATGCCAAACTTCGGCCGCGATTAGCGACGTATTTAACCCGGTAATTGGATATCGAAACACTTAAAATTTGTGGCTTTTAAGTTTTGTGATGTAGTCTGCGAGGATTTCTTCTACATTCCTCGCAATGTCTGAAATATTAGACATGGAATTTTATTGATTTATTTATAAATTCACATAAAAATGTATTTATAATATTTGAAAAATATTATTTTTTTTTAACGTTTTCTTAATGTCTTATTCACACAAAAGGAATGTAAAATATAATATAAAAATCCATGGCAGAGATTTCATAAAAAATCATTTAATAAAAATTAAATCTTTTATTTTTGGAAAAAGTTAGTTTTTAAAGCAAAATCGGAAATTCGATAAATTGCTATACAAAGTCGGAATATTTTTTAAAGAGAAAAAAATTACTATATTGGGCTAAAATATTGAAATTGGATTCATTTTACTAATAACAAAGTTGATAATTGTTGATAATTGTAACAAAGTTGATAATTGTTGCAGAACGCAATAAAAACTGTTAAAATTTGCATTACAAATACAAATTTCTATCCAAAAATACAAAATCTCACGGACGTATCACGGTGGATTTGGACGTACCTTCGTCTATCCGGAATCAAATTTACAAATCTCTTTACGTGCCCTAAACTTTCCGGACCATCAACAACACCAACACTCACTCCCGCCCACACATGCAGACAGTGAGATATTCCATTTTATTAATGTACGCATCGCAATGCTTTGAATATTTCAATTCTATTTAATACTTTATAGTAAAGAATTGGGAGATATGTATAAAACATTTACAATGTAGAAAGTAAAGCAAATTTTTTAATTGCTACCTTATCTTAAAATTAAACACCCATAATTACCTAAATGAAGATTTGATTACAGAAGAGGAAGTATTTACCGGTTGATAAGATTCTTAGTGGGAAGCTAAATAAAATTAAATAAAAAGCAAAGTTTTATCTTTCAGGAAATGTGCGAAAACATTAAATTTCAATTTTGTAGGAAGTGAGGTTTCCTCAATGTAGTTAGAACAGAAAATATAATTACATATGGCTCAACTATTGATTTTTCTGAACTAATTATATTAGTAATTTCCAAGAAACAATTTTCTGGAAATGAAATATAACCCAGACAGAAAAAAAAACTAATTATCAGAAGTGTCATGTAATGAGATATCATTAGGTGCGCAGATCCTATGAAATACTTTTAAAATATATTTTTTGCACAATTTTATTTTATAAATGTAACAGTTTTTAAGTATTTTGTAAACCACTTTCTACCTGCTATGCGCTCATCGAAAATTTTTGTTTGCTTGTATTATTGTATCAATTTCTTCCAATTCCATACATAATTGTCTAAAATAACATATCAAACATTTTCTTGTATAATTACTTACGAGCAGGGAAGACCGAGCAATGCTCGGTCAAAATTAAATTTGAGTTCAAATATCATGACCCATGACCAAAATGACCCACTAATTGAATTTTCTCGAACATGTGACTTAGCCCAACAGTATTCTCGTGCCGGAAAACCATAGGATGCAAAATTTAGTGTAAATTGAGCCGCTTTTTAGATATTGACCCACAATGACCCAGAAATGACCCACTAATCGAATTTTCTCGAACATGTGACCTAGTCTAATGATTTTCGCGTGCCCGAAACTCGTAAAATACAAAATTTAATCAAAATCGTTCGAGCCGTTTTTTAGATAAAATTAATTTGACCCGCTTTGACCCAAAAATGACCCCCTAATCGAAAGTTCTCGAACATGTGACCCAGCCCAATAGTCTTCTCGTGCCCGAAAATAGTTGGATACAAAATTTCGACAAAATCGTTTGGACCATGTTTTAGATACAATTAGCTTGACCATGACCCAAAATGACCCATTAATTGAATTTTCTCGAACATGTGACCTAGCCCAACAGTCTTCTCGTGCCCGGAAACCATTGAATGCAAAATTTAGTGTAAATTGAGCCGCTTTTTAGATCTTGACCCACAATGGCCCAGAAATGACCCACTAATCGAATTTTCTCGTACATGCGACCTACCCCAATGCTTTTATCGTGCTCGAAACTCGTAGGACACAAAATTTAATCAAAATCGTTAGAGCCGTTTTTTAGATAAAATTAATTTGACCCGCGTTGACCCAAAAATGACCCACTAATCTAAAGATCTCGAACGTGTGACCCAGCCCAATTGACTTCTCATGCCCGAAAATGATCGGATACAAAATTTCGTCAAAATCATTTGAACCGTTTTTTAGATACAATTAGCTAGACCATGACCCAAAATGACCCAAAATGACCCACTAATCGAATTTTCTCGAGCATGTGACCTGGCCCAATGGTTTTCTGGTGCCCCAAAACGGTAGGATACGAAATTTCGTCAAAATCGTTAGAGCCGTTTTTAAGATAATTTTTGCATATATATATAACCACCCACAAGATTTGCTCGTATTAGAATATATGATTGGCTTAAGACATACTATTTTAAAGAATTTCTTCCATTTTCTTTTTCTTTTTATCATATAACAGATAAATTTTACATCCAAGCAGTACATGTTTCATATACAGTATAAAGAGCGCAAGTTAAGTAAAATATTTTGGTTTGTTTTCCATTTGAAAGCCATTAATTTACACCTTACCGATGAAACACAAACATACTACACACCTCTGTATATGTAGCGTTTTAAAATATTTACATAGAAAGAAAAAAATGAAAAAATAGATCGGAAAAAGAATGAAAAAATGTCAACTAATGCCAAAAAGCCTAGCACATGCATCTCAGAAGCATAACGACATCATAAAATGCTCTAACTAGGCGTTCGTAGAAGCTAAATTATTATTTATTATCTTTAACTCCAGAGTACAATATACGTCTAGCACTAATTCACAAGTATTAAATGTTTTAAGAATAACAAAAATTTTGATACTAAAAGAAACAATATATTCAAGTATTAAATTAACTTGCTTTAAAGAACAAGTTATGTATTAATTTACTAATATACAGGGTGAATCTAAACTCTTGGGCATAACTTTAAGGGGTGATAGTTCACATCAAGACAAACAATATTAAATAGGAAACTAAGGGTCCCAAACGTCTTCCGAAATAGATAGGCGCCATTAAAGTTTAGGGTCCAAAATTTCAAATAATTATAAAAAAAACGGAAATATTGGTCGATTCGTTTGCGGTTTTCGCTAAAACTATTCTTTATGTCAGTATTTTCTTAAAAATAAATTTTAAAGAAAAAGTTTAAAAAATGTCGATAGAGGGGGGCTTTAGACATTGGAGTAACGAACAACTGTTTTTTACCGTTATTTTTTGTATGTGATTAAATGCTTTCTAAAGCTTAGACTTAAACATAAATTTTGAGCTCAAAATCTGAATCGTTGGGAGTAGTAATGTAGCGCAAACTGAACTGTGTTCAGGAGTTGAAATTCTAACACCCCTGAACACAGTTCAGTTATTCCCGATCTTGGTGTCGTAGACCAGGCAGAAACTACTACCCCCTACACGTAAAATAAACGATAGAGGGATGACAAAATTAAATAAAAAAATTATTTTAAAAATAAATTTTAAAGATAAAGTTCAAAAATGTCGATAGAGAGCGCTTTAGACTTTGGAGTAATGAACAACTATTTTTTACCGTCGACTCCGACTCCGACCCGGTTGCGAGGATTGCCGCCGTAGCAGGCGATATCCGGGAGATGCCCGGGGTATTCACTAATGTTCGCAACTCCCTCCACCGCCGGCGTGAGGCCTGCATCGTTGCTGGTGGGTACTCTTTCGAGCAGTTTTTGTGATTCCTCACGAACATCATGCGTGTACCATTTTCTACATGTCAACCTCCAATCATATTGAGCACTACATGCATACATCAAATTGTTTCTTTTTATTTTGCGCAGAGAAATTGCTCATGTCTGTTATTAATAAATTTTCTATTTAATTTTGTCATTACTCTATCGTTTATTTTACGTGTAGGAGGTAATAGTTTCTGCCTGGGTCAATTTTAACACAATTATTCAAATTGGCAAAGAAATCATATGAGTTGTAATTTTCCAACTGCACGAAAATTGTCCGGGCCAGGATTCGAGCCTGCGATCTCTTGGCTGAAACTGCCATGCTACCAACTGAGCTATCCCGGCATGAACTGGATGAATTATGCCCTCCAGATTTAACCGAGATAGCTCAGTTGGTAGAGCATGGCAGCTTCAAGAGATCCCACGTTCGAATCCTGGCCCGGACATTTTTCGTCCAGTTGGAAAATTACAACTCATATTTTTTCTGCCTGGTCGACGACACCAAGATCGGGAATAACTGAACTGTGTTCAGGAGTAGGATGGAGGGAGGGAGATGTTTCAAATTTCAACTCCTGAACGCAGTTCAGTTTGCGCTACTTCATCACAACCAACGATTCAGATTTTGAGCTCAAAATTTAAGTCTAAGCTTTTGAAAGCATTTAATGAGATACAAAAAATAACGGTAAAAATATTTTTTTGTTACTCCAAAGTATAAAGTGTCCTCTATCGGCATTTTTTGAACTTGATCTTTAAAATTTGTTTTTAAGAAAATACTGACATAAAGAATAGTTTTAGCGAAAACCGCAAACGAATCGACCAATTTTTCCATTTTTTATAATCATTTGAAATTTTGGATCCTAAACTTTAATGGCGCCAGCTCCTTCGTAAGACGTTTGGGACCCTTAGTTTCCTATTTAATATTGTTTGCCTTGATGTGTTCTATCACCCCTTAAAGTTTTGCCCAAGAGTTTAGATTCACCCTGTATATTTCGTGATATAAATATAGATTTTGATATAAATATATATTTCGCGAAAATAAATAATTTACTTGTATTCCATTTTTTATTGACTGTGTTCCATTTTATTTTCAGTCGCCAGCAAATCGACGTGTAATTTACGGTAAAAGCATTATTATCACGGAAAAAAACATTAATGTTAAAGCGCTTGTTGTGCTTTGCATTATTATTTTGAGAGAGTCCTATTTTGTTGCTATAATTTTGATTTGTTGAAAAAGTGAGTTTATATATATATTGAATGTATTGTATTCTTACAATTGAAAAAGGATATAATGATGCTATTACTTAAATTCTACATCCAAAAACATTTGTACTGTCTGTCAAGCATTTTTTGGTTTAGCATTTTAAAATGTTGAATATCTTTATATGATTTTTTTTTGTATAGTTAGGCTAATATTTATCGGACAAGTTTATTGAAAATCTTAAAACTAACAAATTTGAAATGAAAGACGTGTTAACACAAACATCAACGACCGATTTTAAATATCTTGAGAATCTGAGGATAGATACCTCTTACTTAAGAATAAAATTAAGAATAAACTAAAGAATGATTTTGAAGTATATTTAAAATAAATGAATACAAACGGTGTATTTTGAAATAAAGAAAATGATTCATTTATCATAAGAACTGATGCGTGCACTCTAATAAAAAATCCGTGAATTGAACATTTTTTCCCGTTGATTATATTTCTTAAGATACAAAAATATAAACTTTCAATTGTCCATTTTAACACAAAATACAGAACATTCGCTAATCTAACGTAAAAATTACCTAAAATTATCCAATCTAAAGTTGCATTTTTGTCCAATCACGAGATTGTTCCGTCAACTGTGTATGTGTAGTCTAGTTTTTTTTAGTATTAGAAATGAAAATTTTACGTATTTCCCACGTACTGTTCCAACAAACTACAAAAGATTGGAGATCCTAAGCACAAAGTTTCCTGAAATTCCTCCGTGAAAAGACGGAAATTTCTACAAATAATAGAAAATTCCCTTCAAATGACAGTGGTGTTCCGGGTAATTGCTGTCTGTACTTTTACTTTACGTTTTATCATAAAGTTTGATATTAGAAAGTATGAAAAGCTACCAATAAAGGATTTTTATCTTTAAATGAATATGTAATGTATATTTATTACGTATTTATCCCTTTAAATAACGATAAATAATTGAAATTAAATTATCCCATATTCATAGAAAAAATCCATAAGGGCAACAAAATAAACAATGATTTCTGTACGAACTCAACACAAAGGAACAAAAAATTCTAATTATTATATTGATGAACGTTGTTTATAGCTTTTCAATAAATGAAACAAAAAACGTATTACTGTTACAAAAATACGTAAAATTTTAAAATTTTAATTCCAAATTATTGTATGAAGGATAATGCTTTAATCGTAAAATATTGAATAAAACTAAAAAGAGAAAGAGGTCACTTTTGATATAAAACTTTCCACTATGACTATAACATTTTCAGAATTTAAAAAATAAATTTATTTTAATTTTAGACAGGAACGTAAGAAAACAGAGTAAATTACTTAAGCTTATGTGTACTTTAATAATTTGATGTAGGGCAGAAATTCAACGCAATAGTTTTAATATTGTCATTTATTACAAATGTATTATCTTTGGAAGATAAAATACCCAAATACTTATTTCGTAGTCATAAGAACACGAATTAATTAATTTAATAGCAATTCTCGATCTTTAGATATCAGACGGTTAAAGCCCATGGCACTGTAAAGTCATATTTTTGAGATTACAGAAAGGTTTTACTAGAAATTTTCGAATGTATTATATTGTTGTGATTTATATTCTTGTGAAAACTATACGCGTTTTTGCCGAAAAAAATTCTTCCTCTTAAAGTTTTGATATGTCATCCTTCCTGCACTTAGTACGAAAAAAATTGACATAGACAGCTTATCAGGAGAAAAAAAATGCTCAATACATGACACTCTGCTTCTCTTACGCCCCAGGAAAAAGCCCCGTTATAAAATAAAAGTATTCATAAACTTAACCTCTAGAAAACCCCATTTCTATAAAAATTGAGAAAGATCAGCGATAAAAAATACCAGGAATAGATCAGGGTAATGATTTAGTTAAAATACTCATGAAAGTTCTTTATTGTGTGTAAAATATTATTTAATCAGCGAAATAATGAAGTAATCAATAACGCATAATATTTAATTTCTAGGTACAAAAATAGAAAAAATATTTTTTGCGATCAATGATAATCTTCAAGTAATGCTGACACAACTATTCTATTTTTACGTATTTACTTCGTATTCATTATCTTAATAAGCGATTTATATATATGACAGCTAATAAGAAATTTATAAAACTACCTACGGCATCTTTTATCATTTATGGCATAAATATTTTCTACAAATACAGTACTGAAAATATTACTAATTTGAAGTAAAACATACATATATTAATTTTAAAAAATCATTATAATACATAAATTTATTTGTGCGTGAAATAACTAAATAAACACTGTACAATATTAACACGTTCACTGACGGATTAAAATTACCGGAATTTTATTTTATTTAGAAAGTTTGAATTCATACCACAAAATACTAATCGCATTATTTATTTTATTTAATTACAGACATTTCAGATTACATGAAATTAAATTTTTTTTTGGAAATTTCCAGTACGAATTCGTAATTTTAGATTGAAAAACCACGAGTATATTCGTGGTTGGCAGCGAATGGGTTAATGAATTTTATGAGCTAAAAAGAAGCTAATAAGAAATTTGTAAAACTACTTGCATTTTTTAGCATTTATGGTAGAAATATTTTCTACAAATACAATATTGATAATATTCCTGATATGAAGTAAAACATACATATCAACCCTTTAAGCGTCGTAACTTTTTGATAACGTTATTTTTTCCACTACATAAGAAATATAGTTATGTAAGGTTATTAAATACAAAAACTCATACCCATTCTTTTCATATCTATTATTTTATAAGAAACGTGGAAAATTCTGCCGGACGCTTATATGTATGTGTAATGTTACACAAATCATTATAACAGTTTACTTTACTTCTGCGTGGAATAACTACACAAAAATTGTATAATAATAATAATAATAATGAATTTTAGATTTCATAATATATTCAACTACACTTTGTGATGCATTGCCATGCATAATTTAAAATGTGTTATATTTAATGAAAGAAAAATGTGTTACAACAAATTTCATCAGTTACCTATTTTTTGCTATTTCATTATTTTGAAGATGCATTACAACATGTTCTCTTCATAAAATATTGTGCAGTGCATAAATTCTTTGTTTACAGAAACCGACAGAAGATTAATTACAAACTGGGGCGGAATTATTTGAAGAGCGTTTAAGCCCGTCGCGTCGTACCAAGACTGTGTGTGAAAATAGATCGATAACGCCACGCCGTTTTAAAGATGAGTCCCACAGGTGCCTGTTATATCGGATTTTAACAAGTAGTCCAGTCAAATTGTAGTTTGAGGTGGAAAATTCTGGTGTAATTGTTTTTAGTGGCTTATTTTATGTTTTTTAGAGTGCTGAATACGAATCTGAAGTTGTCCAACAAAATTTCTTTCGGCAAATTTGTCTTTTTTTACAAAAAAACGAACTTTTTTCGTATTTTTCAAAATAACTCCAAAATTGTGCATTTTGCGTGAAAGTCGGCAGTATATGAGTTAAAGAAAATAAAATTTCCTACAATTTATGTACTGAAAGTTTTTTTCTATGATCAATGGTTTAGCCGTGAGAATGCCGCAACAATGGGTATTAAAAACAAAAAACTGTAAAAAACGGGAATTACGGCACTGGATGTCGATGTAACATGGAAACAAACCATTTAACGCAAATATTAACAATCAGTGATACTAAAGATTATATTATTGACTATATTTTATGCATTTAAGGTAGGGGGAAAGTGTGGATCCGGCACCAGTGGAAGTTGGGAGCAGTAGAGTATCTCCACCTCCTCTTAAGAGTCAAAGATGCTCCTCCCCCGGAGAGCGCGTACTCTAAAAGAAGAAAAAGTTTTGAAAAAGGGGGTAAAATTAGGTACAGGAGGTAAAACTATGTAAAATCGTCGAAAAACAGTAATTTTTGGAAAATAGCAATAAACACAAAAAAAAAATTCAATTGAACAATTACATAAATATAATAATGAATCCTCTTCAGACACACAAACAATATTTTTAATTCAAAACTTAATATTTAAATATGTGTATGTTTTTGCTCCCATCCCCTGTATTCTCGAAATTTCTGAAATGGCTGTTCCCTTGCAGGCAATTATGCAACAGATTTTCGTCATTTTAAAAAGATATTTACTGAAATGTACAATTTTTTAAAACCAATATTCTTTTAAAAGAACTGTTTATAATGCTGTCCAAAAAAGGAAATATGTTGCTAGAAGATCACGCAAACAAACTTCAGTAGATTTGATGTTCCACAAGAAAAATTCCTATGCAATATAAAAAACAAAGAGCATTTGATTTTAATGTTGAAAAAATAAATTTTCAGAAGCTGATATTCACACAAAACAGGCACGAGAAGATGCGGATAACACAGATTATCACCACAGCAAGGGACCTTGCGCAATAACATAACTCTGTAGTTATCGTGGGTGAAGACGAAGATTTGCTGGTTAGCACGATTGGTCTCTGTAGGGGCATACATTCAAATGTATATTTTTTTAAAGCCAGGCGAAGGAACAGTTTCACCACTCATTTTTTCTCCTGACTGCAAACTTGAACAATCTGTTGCTGACAACATATTATTTTTACACGCCATGAGTGGTTGTGATACTACTTCAGCCTTTTTCAAAATAGGAAAGATGAGGTTTCTTCAGACTCTCAAAAGAAACCCGGCATTAATTAAAACCATTGAAATTTTTAAAGACCCTGTGGCAGATTCTGATGCAATTACTGATGCTGGCAATCGTTTTTTGACTTCCTTGTACAAATTATCTGACAAGGAAACCACGTCATTAAACAAATTGAGGTATCTATGCTACCTTAAGTCTGCATACAAGGCATCAACCCATTTGGCGTCCCTACCTCCTACTGAGGCTGCAGCTAAACAACATTCTTTAAGGGTGTATTTTCAATTTCAGCAATGGCTTGGGAATGAAAAAAAAATCCTGAACAATGGGGTTGAAAAAGCACCAAAGATGGTTTAGAGCCAATAACCACGCTAGGGCCACCAGCACCTCAAGCCGTTCTAAAACTCATTTCTTGCAAATGCAAGAAAACATGCCATAAAAAACTGTGGATGTAAAAAAGCAGGCCTCAACTGCTATAATATGTGTCTTAACTTGCGAGAGCAGTTGTAATAACATGCCTAATATTAAAATAGAGATTACTAGACATTGGACGCGTTGAGAGAGGTTGTGCTACGCAGGGGCTCCCGATAATGCAAGGCTAAGCGCCCTCCCAAGATCTGCGGGCCGGGCGCATCTGATGGATTCTAGACCATGAATGTCTCCGCTATTGTTTTTGGTAAGCAGCATGTTTCTAACCCAATTATTAATTGTTTTATGAGCATCTTAATATTTTCGCTCATATCTTAGTATTGTTTGCCATGCATCTTAATTGCTTCTTTTGTATTTGCCCCTTAATCAGTTGTTTTAATCACTATCTCTTTTATTTCCAGTTTAATTCTTATGTAAAAAATTTTCCCTATCTAATCATGCTTTCCATTAAACTCTATCTTCATTAATTCAGTAGTTATCAAAGTTTTAATTATTCACTCAGCCACATGGTAATACTTTGACCAGCATAAATTTGGGCCTTAAGGGATAAATATTAGGATATATCCTAGCTTTTTGCAAGTCATTCTTTGGGGTTTGCCACTTAGGCGTCAGGGGTCAGAGAGACCATGTGACTGGGCACGTACTTACGCTGATTCATCAGCAGTTGCTGGAACAGTGGCTGGGCGGGGCTGGGACTGAGATCCACCTGTTTGGGCATTGTCTCCCCCAATTAAACTAATTAAGCTAACGAAGTAACTTTAACTCATTTATGCAAATTTCATTCACTATATGAAATACTTTAACTTTTTCCAGCATTTTTAAAAACTTAAACATTTTCGGGACACAACCATTTTTAACATCATTTGGACATTGCCATTTTATGTCACATCTCGTACTTTAAGTAAAACTTGTAATATTTCATCGATTTTGCACTTTTTAGAGGAACTCTAACTTATTTTTCCACTTTTAAGCTTTTTAATAAAACTTAGTCTTTTTAGCATCATTTGGACATTGCCATTTTTCTACCACTTTCTTTCTAATTGTTAAAATTGAAATTTTTCAATGTCTTAGAACTTTATATTGAACTTAAACACATTTTTTCATTTTTATGCTCAAAAAAAAAAAAAAAAAAAAAAAAAAAAAAAAAGAAAAAAAGAAAAGAAAAGGAGAGAAGAACAAAAAAAAAAAAAAAAAAAAAAAAAAAGTTTGTCATTTTAGCACCAGTTGGACATAGCCATATTTTGGTCACTTTTTGCATTTTATAACTTTTATTTTTTAAATGTCTTTGTAATTTATAGTTGGTCTTTAACTTATTTTTATCATTTTTTAGCTTTTTTAGTAAAACATAGCCGGATTTTTGCCCTTTTTTGCACTTTTTCATAAAACAAAAATTTTTAGTCTTGACCCTAAAAACTAGTTAATGACTTAATTATCATAATTAAAATACATCCCCGGTATTATTTTTCTTAAATTCAATTTTTTTTTCCGAGTACGGCACCAGCACTTTGACGGTACTCGGGGACTTTATGCCGTCATTGACGTCGGGTCCCGAGGAACCGGTGCAGGTGGGAACATCACTTCAAACACTTTACTTTGCGATAGTTCCTAAACTACACATATAAAAATCACAAGAATCTGTTTTTAAACATTTCACTAACCGTACTCTTGCCTCCACTCAAAATAATAATTCTTTTCACTTTTAAAAAATTTAACTTTTTCACGTAGAGCCCAAATTTCAAACTTTTTTAAAATTCTTAACTCTTCACACATACGATTTTCAAATAAACTGGGTTTCTAATCAAACACATTTTTCTTTTCTACTTTTCAAAAAATTTCAATCTTCACATGTAAATTTATTGAGTTATTACACGTTTTTCATCCATTATTTACACTCTTTCTTCCTCTCGTAAATCCGGCTAAGTCTCGTTCATTCTCACTATAATTCATGTTTTCTAGTTATGCTTGCTTCCCCATTCAATCGTATATGTTCAGTATACCTTTTGCATCATATTATTTTTTCATATTTATCGTTTTATTTTTTAAGTTTTTCCGTGCTGAAAATCCATCAAAGTCTGGACCCCTCTTCGATTTTCTTAAGTTTTTTCTAACACCTACTGCGAACTCAGTCTGTTTTTCGCGCACTTGTCCACAGCAGTCCCCACTGTCTACCAAAACACCGTACTCAACCATATCTTTCACAAATATCAATTGAAGTAAACCTAACTTTAACTTTTCAATACGTCTCTTGTACTTAAAAAAAAAAAAAAATCCACAAACCAGACTTAACTTCTTTCGCAGGAAATTTTGTGGTCGAACACCTAACTCGAACTCAACTTCCATATCTTTATCTTTATTCACAAAACTAGTAAATTTTCAATAACATCGCAAACCAACTTTAACTTTTCAACACCTCTCTTGTACTTTAAAATTGTTTTCCCATCATCCAGACTTGATCTTTCACGCAGGCAAATTAGTAGTAGAACACCTAACTCGAACCCAATTTTTTATTTTATCTTAATTCACAGAACTCGTAAACTTCCATTGGCATCGTAAATCATAGTAGGTCTCTAACTTATTTTCTCATTTTTATGCTTCTTTAGAAACTTAGTCTTTACAGCACCTGTTGGACAACCATTTTTGTCACTTTTTGCATTTTATAAAACTTGTTTTTTTTCTTCTTTCTCAATGTCTTTGTAATTTATAGTTGGTCCTAACTTTTTTTATCATCTTTAAGCTTTTTAGTGAAACTCAGCCGGATTTTTTTTTTTTGTCATCATTGGCACTTTTTCACGTAACAAAAATTTTCAATCTCGACCCCAATACTTGTGAAACACATAATTTTCTTAATCATAATCCATTCTCTGCAATTTTTCTACAAAATTCAAAAAATTTTTCAGAGTACGGCACCTGCACTTCGACGGTACTCGGGGACTTCATGCCGTCTTTGACGACGGGTCCCTGGGAACCGGTGCAGGTGGGAACACCACTTCAAACATTTTCCTTCGCAATAATTCCTAAACTACACATATAAAAATCACAAAACTCAGTTTTTTAAACATTTCACAAACCATACTCATACCTCCACTCAAAATAATAAATCTTTCCACATTTTTAAAAATTATTAACTTTCTTCACGCACAGTTCAAAATTCAAATTTTTTAAAATTCTTAACTTCCCACACATACGATTATCAAATAAACTGGGTTTCTAAGCAAACACATTTTTCTTTCCTACTTTTCATAAAAAATTCAAACCTCACATGTAATTTTAATGAGTTATTTCATGTTTTTCATCCTTTGTTTACATTCTTTCTTCTCCTCGTAAATCCGGCTAAGTCTCGTTTCTTCTCACTTTAAATTATGCTTTCTAGTTACGCTTGTTTCCCCATTCAATCGTATATGTTCAGTATACCTTTTGCATCATATTATTTTTTCATATTTATCGTTTTATTTTCTAAGTTTTTCCGTGCTGAAAATCCATCAAAGTCTGGACCCCTCTTCGATTTTCTTATGTTTTTTCTAACACCTAACTGCGAACGCAGTCTGTTTTTCGAGAATACCCAACTTTAACTTTTCAGCACTTTTCTTGTACTTTAAATTTTATCCCCCAACCAGACTTAAACTTTTTGGCAGGCAATTTTGTAGCAGAACACCTAACTCGTACCAATTTTCATCTTCTCATCTTTATTCCCAAAACTCGTGAATTCTCATTGACATCGTAAATCATAGTTGGTCTCCTTATTTTTCTCATAATTATATGCTTTTTAAATTTAGTTATTTCAGCACCAGTTGGACAAAGACATTTTTTTGTCACTTTTTGCTTTTAATAAAACTTGAATATTGTCAATGTCTTTGCATTTACTGTAGATCTTTAACTTATTTTTATCATTTTTAAGCTTTTTTAATGGAACTTAGCCGGATTTTTGCCCTTTTTTCCACTTTTTCATCAAAGCAAAAATTTTCAATCTCGACCCTACAACTCGTCAAACACATAATTATCTAAATTATAATCCATTCCCTGCAATATTTTTCTAAAACTCAATTTTTTCAGAGTACGGCACCGGCACCTCGACGGAACTCGGGGACTTTTTGCCGTCATTAACGTCGGGTACCGAAGAACTGGTGCAGGAGGGAACTTAACTTCTAACACTTAACTTTGCAATAATTCCTAATCTACACATATAAAAATCACAAATATCAGTTTTTTAAACACTTCACAAACCGTACTCTTACCTTCACTCAAATAATAATTCTTTTCACCTTTTTAATTTTTTAACTTTTTTCACGCACAACTAAAAATTTCTAACTTTTTAAATATCTAAACTTTCCACGCATACGATTGTGAAATAAACTGGGTTTCTAAACAAACACATTTTTCGTTTCTACTTTTCATAAAAATTTTAATACTTCACATGTAATTTTATTGAACACCGTACTCAACCATATCCTTAACAAATATCAAATCAAGCATATCTAACTTTAACTTTTCAGCACTTTTCTTGTAATTAAAAAAAAAAAAAAAAAAAAAAAAAAAAAAGGGAAGGAAAAGAAAAAAAAAATTCCAACTTTTTCGCAGGCACTTCTGTAGTAGAACACCTAACTTGAACCCAACTTTCATCTTTTCATCTTTATTCACAACCTGTAATTTTTTAATGACATCGCAAATCATAGTTCGTATCTAACTGATTTTTCTCATTTTTATGCTTTTTAGTAACTTAATCATTTCAGCATTATTATAATTTTTTAAGCTTTTTTAATGTTACTTAGCCGGTTTTTTGCCCATTTTCCCACTTTTTCATAAAAACAAATTTTCAATCTTGACCCTAAAAACATGTCAACTCATAACTATCTTAAATTAAAATCAATACCCTGCAATATTTTTCTCAAAATTCATTCCAGTTTTTCATAAAAACAAATTTTCAATCTTGACCCTAAAAACATGTCAACTCATAACTATCTTAAATTAAAATCAATACCCTGCAATATTTTTCTCAAAATTCAAAATTTTTTCCGAGTACGGCACCTGCACTTCGACGGTACTCGGGGACTTTATGCCGTCATTGACGTCAGGTCCCGAGGAATCGGTACAGGTGGGAACATCTCTCCAAACACTTAACTTAGCAATAATTCCTGAATTATACATACAATAATCACAAAAATCAGTTTTTACTCTTTCCTCCACTCAAAATAATAATTCTTTTCACATTTTAAATTCTTAACTTTTTAACACATAGCTCGAAACTCTAGAGAAAGAAGGGAATAAAGAGAAAGAGGGTAGGAAAAAGAGCTGTTTTTTTTAGAGAAAAGTTTTAAAGAAAGTTTTTTTTTTTTTTTTTTTTTTTTTTTTAAATCGTAATTTTCCACTCATACGATTATCAAATAAACTGGATTCCTAATCAAACACAATTTTCTCTTCTACTTTTCAAAAATTTCAAACTTTACATGTAAATTTATTGAGTTATTTCGAGTTTTTCATCCAATGTCTACACTCTTTCTTCCCCTCGCAAATCCGGCTAAGACAAGTACTTCACACAAAAATCAACTTTCATGTTATACCTGCTTCCCCACCCAATCATTTTTGTACACTTTCAGTTTGGCATTGTTTTTAACTTGCCACTAATTATCTATGTTTCTAAAATCTCCTTATTTAGACTTAAACTTTTCTGCAGGAAATTTGAGATCAGCATCTAACTCGTTCCCAACTTTCATCTTTCCATTTTTATTGTGCATAAATCTATTCTTACCCCTTTCACCAGTTACCTTCGTTTCGTCTTTAGTATTTTGTTCTCCCTCTCCCCAGCCTGGTCCGGTGTCCCTCTCCAGCCCGGCCCCAGTCTAGCTAGCATCGGCCACAGTTCTGGCTCCGCCTCCTTTCTTCATTTATATTTTCTTCCCTTCCTCACTTAAAGTTCCCCTTCCCTACTTTCCCGCCTCACCTCGAAAGCTCAAAGCTGCCACTCATCTAGTCCATTTCCCTCCCCCTTGCTTTGCATGGCAAACATCCCCCTCTACTCTCTCCTAATTTACAGAAACGTGCTGCACAATGGTCGAGACATGGTGGCCTGGAAGAAGCAGATGTCGCTAGTGCCCAAAGGTCTGTCAGTTTTGTTATTTTCTCTCTCAAACGTTATAATATTCTTAGTTAGTATTTGCCATAACTTCAGCCATGAGTAAAGTTGACGAGACAGCAAAATCGGAAGAAGTGGTATTTTTGCACCCCGAACAATCTCTTAGTCGAGCAGCTAGTAATTGCTCTTTGGCCTCTAACCCAGAACATGCACACACAATAGCCGGCGTCACCAAACACTCCAGACAAATCATCTTCAAGATCGTAAAAAGACTAAACGAGAACTACCTTCCAGACCCCAAAATGATCCCAACGCTCAAGACAAATCTCAAAATCATAGACGAAATTGATACAACCACACAACAAGAAATGGAAGAAATCACACGTAAAAACGCGAAGCTCAGTGCAAGAATCCACCACTTGGAAGAGCAACTACATGAAGCCAGAAACAATTATCAACAGTTACTCCACAAATTCCCCGACACCACAGCCATCATCGAAGCCATAAACACAGCAGTCAACAAAAGACCATCAACACAAGAGTACCTGGCAGACGACATAGATGCAACATCGGAATCCCACCAAGACAAAGATTCATCACCTTCATACAGCCAAGTTGCACAGAAGCCACGCAGGAAAAAACTCTCCAACCACAGAACAAGAAATACATTAATAATCAAGGGAGTACATGACATCAGCGCCAAAGATATAGACACAACACTTCAGAAAACATCATACACAGCCCCAATTCACTCCAACAAGATCACACGCAAGAGAAACCAAATCGAAATAGAATGCAAGACCAATAACGACCTAAAAATACTACAAAACGACATCCAGCAACACAGACAACTCAACAAGACACTCAGCGTAGTACGCAAGTCACTCCCACAACAGAAAATGATCCTCTTAGACATCAACACCACAATAACAGAAGAAAAACTCAAGGAAGCAATTACAGCACACTACGAGATCACAACACAGGAAATAACAGTCCTAAAGGAGCTCCCCAACAGAAGAGACGAGACTACCAAAGACGTGATCCTGCTTCTACCGAAAACCTTGGGACACTCCATCATTACAGACGGGGGGCTCACTATAGGACTTAACACTCACAAGCTCCGGCCACACACCACAGTACCCCGATGTCGTAAATGCCAGGCACTAACACACGTAGAAAAGCATTGCCCGAGCGTCGCACACTTTTGCGTCAACTGTGGAGAAGAACATGCCAACCCCAACTGCGCAAAGTCTCCCAGTTGCGTAAACTGCAAATTCTACAATGAAGAACAAGGGGCACATTTCAACACCAAACACCAGGCGTCGGACTCATCCTGCCCCACATACAGGGAAAAATATGCAACCCTCAGAAGACGTCTGGATGAGGAATTTGCCCCAGTATCACCAACACCACCCACACTGAGAAACCCAACATACCAACAACAGCCACAGCCACAGCCACCACTACGCCAAGACAGAAACACATCATCACGACCACAAGAACGCAGCACCTCGAGACCCCCACCAGAGGGAATCCTCCCACTGCAGACTCAACACCAGGATGAATGGAGTAACTTTTGGTTCCCCTACTTCCATCCGTACTCCCGCTCGCCCAATCTTCCAAACCCCTTCAGGCCACCAATGGATCAGCTGAGCGGTTCCCGCAACTCACGGTAAACAAATTAAAACTTAATCTAGTAAGTGAAATCTTATTGCTTATTATCTTTAGCTTGTTAGTTAATTTATTTTTATTATCTGTGCAATGTCTTCTCCGTCCCCCTCCAATCCAGAGGACCCCCCCCCCCTTTCGGTCACATCAAAATTCTACAAATCAACCTTAACCACTGCAAAGTGGCAAATGCGGCCCTTAAGGCGCATCTAATCGATAATAAAATAGATATAGCCCTGCTACAGGACGCATACTGCGGGCCGGATGGCACTCTTGGGGACATACCCACATCTTGGGCTATCTTCTCATCCAAAGCAAAGAGTGCACATCTAGTAATCCAGAACACATCACTACAATACTCACATCTCTACACAGGCATGCACTGTGCATTTGTCACAATTACTGCAAAGGAGGGCAAACTAATTGTTGGTTCCACCTATGCAGCACCCAAAACAAACTTTGAAGATTCCCTCGAGGAGTGGAGCTCACTTATCACGCAAAGGCTATTCTTTATCTGCGGAGGTGATTTCAACGCTAGCTCCACCTTATGGGGTTACGATCATGAAAGCCTTCGTGGGGATACCCTTATTGAACATCTGACAATCCATAAACTATCCCTAGCTAACATAGACAACACATCACACACCTTTGTCAAAACAAACATCAGAGGTGAGATAATAGCTCAGGGCTTCCCTGATCACACCTTGGTGAATTCCAAAGCACTCCAAAAAATCAGACATTGGCGTGTTTCAGATGTTCACACCGCCTCGGATCACAAATACATAGAATTTGGCTTCGAAATTACACCACTCTATACAACACAGCGTAGATTTAACACAACCCGAGGCAACTTCAAAAAATTTACCCACATTCTCAAAACACAAAAATCACTCCTCACCAGTCAGATAAAGGACGTTTCAAACACAGCACAACTTAACGAATTTACATCCACACTAATCAAAACCATGCAAACAGCAGCGCGAGCGTCTTTTAGACTCAAAAACACTCGAAGAACACCCATTTTTTCTTTCTGGACATCCGACCTCAAAACGAAAAGAAACCATCTCACGGCACTTCGTAAAAAACTTAAAGCACTGCGCAACACAGACCAAGACACCGAATACTTCCGCGATCTAAGTGCCAAATACAAACACCTTTCGGCAAAATACAAACGCAGTGTTCTGGATGCACGAAAAACGGCCTGGAGGAACTTCTGCAGCAACCAAACAGATCCTTTCGGCAAAGCACAAAAATTTTTCTCAGGCAAGTACTTCACGCCTGACGAAATAAAGCTCGAACTGCCGCCTAGCAGATCATCCAGACAGCATAATATGGAGCACCTCACGACAACCCTTTTCGGCCCATCTCAATATCCAAACATAGATAACTCAGACCTACGTTTCGACTCACCTCCAGATAAACCCTTTTCAAAATCTGAAATAGCAAATGCACTCAAAACATTAAATGACAAAAAAGCCCCATGCCCAGACTGTGTGGATTTCAAAATCCTAAAACTCACCCACAAAAATATACCCGGTGTTTTCACTAGTTGGGCCAACCTGTGCCTTAAGCACAATTACTTCCCGCTCACTTTGAGACAGGCGAAGTGGTATACTTCCTCAAACAAGGAAAGGATGCCTCTGAACCCACATCATACCGTCCGATTTGTTTGCTTCCAACTCTAGGAAAACTCCTGGAGAAACTAGTAGTCATCAGACTAGTTCACTAGTAATACTTCCTGGAAAGCAACAATCTACTCCACCACAGGCAGTATGGATTCAGAGAGGGTCGGTCATGTGACAAGGCCCTATTTGACGTCCTTTCTACATGCACAAAAAGCATAGAGGAAGGCAACTATACCTCGCTCGTCTCCCTCGATATCAAAGGTGCTTTTGATAATGCGGAGTGGCGGGACATTTTGTTACAACTAATAGAGATTCACTGCCCGGGCAACATAGCGGGAGTCATCGCATCTTATCTAAGCAATAGGAGTATATTTATAAACTGGGGCTCTGGGTCCTCAGTACACCAATTGCAGAAGGGTTGTCCTCAGGGCTCCTGCCTTGGGCCAATCCTTTGGCTAATTATTGCAAATATATTTTTAGTAGAGTTAGAAAAATTGGGATTCGTCCTGTATGCCTTCGCCGATGACTTCAGCTTTGTACTCTCGGGCCGCAGGCGTTTGGACCTGGAAAACTCGGCAGCTCGAGCTCTCCCGGTCTTTTGTCAACTTTTGGAACGTCTCCACCTCCAGCTCTCTACAGACAAAACACAATCCCTAACATTCGCAAAACCCAAGAAGCTTAAGCGCAAACCCATAATGAGAATTTATGGGAAAAGCGTTTCACATGTCACACACCTTAAATTACTAGGAATCGTCATAGACGAACACAGGAGCTGGACGGAACACATCAACACCCTCAAGACAAAACTAACTAAGTATCAACACAATGCACGCAGATTAACTTCTAAGTCTTGGGGGAATTAAACCTGCAATGTTAAAAATCTGGTACCACGCAATCATAGAACGGATCCTCTTTTACTGTGTGGGCGTCTGGGGAGGAAATCTCACCAAGGCAGTCAAAGGAAAGTTGGTTTCGATCCAAAGGATGTTCTTGCTGCAAATGGTGAGAGGGTATAGGACAATCTCAACGGACGCACTCACAGTACTAACGGGGATCCCTCCAATCCTAATATCACTAGAATACGAGCACCAGAAAAACAGAATCCAACACCTAGAATATGAACCAACTACTATGCTACACTTCCCAAAAACAATAATACAGAGAAATGTTCCAAGTTGGCACCTGCACCCCGCGGAGGAGACATCACAATTACAGGTATGCATCGCCAAGAACAGTCACAGACCCTCGCAGCATCCAACAATCTACACTGATGGGTCGCGCACTGAAACCGGCGTGGCCGCAGCCTTCTGCGCCATGGTAAATGGAGTGCCGACCTATGAGTGGGCCTCCAGAATTGGAGACGATAACTCAGTATATCAAGCTGAACTGTTTGCAATTCTGAAGGCTTTGGAATGGATTGCTGTCTCCCCCACGCAGGAAAATTTTAAAATTTTCAGTGATAGTCTTTCTGGACTTCAAGCAATTTTTGCCCTACGGACAAAACACCCTCTCATACTGGAAATTAAAATTAAACTTCACCAACTGTACAAAAAAGTTACCCTTGGCCACGTCACTGCACACATTGGTATCGCAGGCAATGAGCTGGCGGACAACCTTGCAAAAGAAGCCACCAAACGCCAATCAATAGACTTCTCTCTTCCGGTACCCCCATCTTTTATGCGCAGAAAACTCAAATCTAAAATACTCCCCAACTGGCAAATCTACTGGGACACCTCCACAAAAGATAGACACACTTACAACCTAATTCCAAAAGTTTCCAGAGAACTACTTAACCTCACTCCTTATACAAGTGCTTTCTTATCCGGGCATGGTCCGTTTAAAAATTACCTCTTCAAATTTAAAATTTCACGAACCAATGTGTGCGAGTGCGGCGATAGTGGTACCCCCATGCATTATTACTTTTCCTGCCCACTGACTGTTGCTTGGCATCTTAGGCCTGCTCCTTCTAACCCACCTCCTTCTTGGCTGCTGAACATAATTACGCGTCCCATCTTAACTCATAAACTTTCAGAAATTTACAAATTACTAACACACCTATCTAACATAACTTAATCATTCAAAGCAGTTTTCTTTCTCCATAAATTAATAATAATAACTCGCTTATTTTAGTCCTTAACGTAATCATTCTATCATTTTTTATCTGCTTAGCTTTCTCCATTTAGCTGTTTTGCAGCTTAATTGTTTCTCTCATCCGCAAGTAATGTTCTCTTCCTAGCAGGGGCTGAGTCCCCATTAATAAATTTCTTTTTATCGGGAACCGCAAGTTTGGTCAGCAAGCAACGTATCGTTACATCTAACACGAAGTGCATCCAGCCTCCATCCAGTGTGAGGGTTCCAGCGCAATTGTGTGGCGCTCCTTGTCGCGTGGGAATCTCACACTGGCACGTCCACATCTCAAGTGCCGTCATTTACGAACTGTACAATTGGCACAGTCTTACCTAAGAACTGCACCTTTCTACTAAATTAGCGGACTGTACAACTGGTGCAGGCGCACCTGTGGACCTCGTCTACCCTGTCTGTCGCTCCTTGTCGCGTAGGAACGCTGGTTCCAGCGACAGACCCTGTATTAAATTATATTTTTTTTTTTTTGTATGTCTTTAGTTCCTGCCACCTGTCGCGTGGGGCTTTGCCCTGCAGGACCAGCCATTGGCGAAGCTTGTACTGCCACGTTTAATGCCTGCGTGCGGAGGAGCTAGCCGGGGAAGACATTAAACGCTCAACGGCTGGGTTCGCCCTCAGCCGAGTGGTCTTCCTCAGGCATTAAAATATTAAAATAGAAGAAAACGAGGATGACCCGGAATGCCCTGAAGTACTTGAAGGTAATTATATATAAATCATTCCATTTCACATTTATTTTTTCATTCATTTTTAATTTGGTGTGGTCGAAATATGTATCCCAATACAGTGTGCATAACTATTCAGTTTTTAAACAATTAAAACCAAGTCATTAATTATTTTTTTAAACGCTGGTACGTAGTATAATAGCTTTTTCGCTCCCTGATTTGGGGTCCAAAAGTGACCGTTTCCTGAAATGAGCTGTAAAAGCGGGCTCATATTAAAAAGAGGTAAACAAACTATTATGATAAAGTGCTGTATGAATCTTAACTTAGTTATAATTAATTACACCAATTAAAAAATATATTGTACCCACCAGTTCTTCTCCGGAGCATAAGTTTCGATCCTCGGGACAAAAACAGCTTTTCGCGCCCGTATGCGTAATTAGCTATTATATAATTAATTTATTTTTATAGGTGTAGAAGACCTAGAAGGCATACCATCAGAAACCATGAAACCATTGTCCAAGAAGACTCGGTTTGACTAACAAGTTCTTCTCAATATCAATAATAGTTTAATAATTAATATTGTATAAAATACATACCTACCTATTTTACTATATTATTTAACCTTAAACAGTTTTCATACTAATCAATCGTGAATCACTATTTATCATTTTTTGTACCTATATAACCTAACATCAACGTTTTACATATCTGTACACATGTATAATGATGCATTTAAGTTATATGCCTTCAATAACGAGGCGGATGACTACTTCATGCATTCGCCGTTGCTTTTTTCATAGCTATTCAAGGTCCAAGAAAATTACTTGCACATAAATTGTAGAGAATTTTATCTACTTTTTAAAAGTATAGCATAATGTATACAGTGAAATGTTTACTTTTAGGTCTTATGAACAGAAAGGCTATAAAAAAATGTGTTTTTTGCCATTATCCAAAAAGTACTGTTTTTCGCCGATTTTACCTAGTTTTACTTCCTCTACCTAATTTTACCTCTTTTTACAAAATTTTATCACCTATTAGAGTAAGAATTCTCCGGAGGAGGAACAACTTCGACTGATGAAAGTAGGTGGAGCTGCTCCACTGCTCCCAACTTCCACTGGGGCCGGAACCGCACTTTTCCTCTATTTTAAATGCATAAAATATAGTCAATCATATAATCTTTAATATCACTGATGGTTAATATTTCCGTTAAATGGTTTTTTCCATGTTACATCGCCATACAGTGCCGTAATTCCCGTTTTTTTACAGTTTTTGTTTTTAATACCCATTTTTGCGGCACTCTCACGGCTAAACCATTGATCATAGAAAAAAAACTGTCAATACATAAAATATAGAAAATTTTATTCTCTTTAATTCATAAACTGCCAACTTTCACGCAAAATGCACAATTTTGGAGTTATTTTGAAAAACCTGAAAAAAGTCCATTTTTTTACAGGTTTTTTGTAAAAAAAACAAATTTGCGGAAGAAAATTTTGTTGGACAACTTCAGATTCGTATTCAGCACCCCAAAAAACATGAAATAAGCCACTAAAATCAATTACACCAGAATTTTCCACTTCAAGCACTTTTTGAACACAATTTTACTGTTCTAAAGGCGTAATAGGTTTATAAAAGTTGGGCTTCGTATTTAAAACGACGTAATAGGTCGGGTGTCATCTCACACCTGTAATGACGGATTAGTGATGTTAAACTATTTCAAAGGACACTAAATTATTTCTAGAATTAAGATTTCTTTACACTTCATATTATTTAAAACAAAAACATATGAGAAACTTCCAGAATTTTTTTAAAGAGTAAAAAAACAAAAATAATAAAAATCAGTTTATGCAGCCGGTAATTCCATTTTTGAAAGCGTTACACGTTTTGACAAGTAAAAACGTTTAATGTACTTTGTGGTGAGTACATTTTATACATTGTTTGTGCAGGATTGACACTACTAACTTGATTATACAAAAATCTTAGGCAATTATTGCTTGAATCAATGGTAAATTCTTTTAAAATGAACATATTACATGCATATATATATATATGTGGGGAGAGAACAAGTATGACCATATATCTAACTGTTATACAACCACTCAGTGGAGTAAAATGTTGCTCGAGTTATCATAGATTAACAATATATGAGTTATACACACCAGATAAATATTTTATAGAAATTTTTGAATATGAACGATGGGTTTTTAACAATCATAAATTCCAGTTTTTATTGAAATCACTGACATTTTAATCATCAATTGTTATGTTCTGGGGATGTGTGATATTTGGCCACGGGCTCCTCGGTCCAAATTTGTTCGAAGTAACAATCATAAAGAATAATTTTATATTACTGAAACATAAAATGCCATAATATGCCTGTAAAATTTAAATTAAATTAGAAAAATGAAAAATTAGAAAAAACTTTTATTAAAACTTGCATTTGTCTATCAAAATACATCACATTTTAAAATAAAAAACCTAAATAGGAACATGGGATATTTAAGTTATAATTGGATTATTATGTTTAAATCTCAGTTTATATTAATATTTTAAGTACGCAGTATAAAAAACAATTAAAAGAATCAGTTTTATATAATAAAACTATTTTTATGCATAATGTTTATAAGTACTTATAATACCAGTTTAAAAATTTCTTTTTTATGCAATATGTTATAAAAATGTTTTTAAAGAGTTTGAGATTGTTTAATATAACAAGAGTTGCTCTCATTTATTTAAGTATTAAAAATATTCATTAATCAAATTCATTAAAAAACAAATAAGAACTCTTTCATTGTATCAATCTTATATATCAGTAATACTGACAGAGGGCAATCTTTAAGATTTATTGCACTTTAAAGTAACTGAAATAATACATAATTATTAATTAGTTATACTAATAGAAAAAGGCATGTATATATTGATGATTTTGTTTTATATTAAATGGAGGAGTTATCATTTTTTATTTTAAAAAGCTTTCATTCATACAAAGGTATCTAATTTATATGAAAATCCCTATAGAATTTGCGCTTCTAAAATGTTTCTAATGTATCTCAAAAACACCATTTTGAAATGTCTGTATCATGAAACGTATTGTATTTTATCTAGTATTCATGTACGAAAACTGATAAGATCGCCTAAAGTACTTTCTAAAATAAACAACAGTGGGTATTATTGCATTTGTAAATTAAATATGCGTGTTAGCACAATTTTACTTCATCGGGAATCCCCTATTTATATACTGTAAATACATTAATTATATATCTGAAAATGTTTACATTTTACGTTCGACGGCATTACAAAATGCATTTACAGAATGTAATTCATATACATCAAAGTAATAATTTATTGACATTCACAATGGCACAACTCACTATATATTAACACATCAAAATTTACAACGAGTTTTACTATTTGCATTATCTTCCACGCATGTTAAGTAAATGCAACATACATGTCATTTGTTTGTATATTTTATCCCATATTTAATTTATAAAATCACAAATTACAATGTCTGAAATTGTAAAACTGCGATTCACACCCAGAAAAAGGAATTGATTAAAACTACAAAACATGTTTTGTTGAGTACATTTTGGTTGTTTTAGCAAAATTCAAGTAAAATTGAACAATTTTACTTGAATTAATAAAACATTTTTTGTGGACGATACAATTTTTTTTTTGGGAATTGCAAAAAAAAAAATATTTTCGTTGATTTAAACAAAATTTCCATTGACCTATATTTAAACAAAAAGTTTTATTGGGTCAACCAAATTTTTGTTGATTCAACAAAACTTTTTTCTGGGTGCATATGTATGCAATGTTTTCATGCATCGTAAATTTTTAGAAATGTAAAAATCATATCCAAATAAATATTAATGCGTATGAGAAACTTTTACCCCTCTATTCAATCGAAATGCACTAGTATTTTTAATATAAATAAAAGAACACCAAATTCATGCAGAAGAGAAAAGCATGAATACAGTTTAGTAATATAAAATTGTTGACTTCAGTAAAAATACAATATTCTCTTATGACGTATCTTAAGGATAACAAACACAAAGTAATGCAAAAATTCCACATACTGACTCCAATATTAAAACGGGAATGTTATCTTTACCTCTAACAATTTTCAAACATTTAAATATTAACTAACATTGCTCCGCATCTTATCTCAATTACGAAAGTATGAATTGTATGTTAAAAATAATTATAATATATGCATTAAAAAATAGAATTAAACTGCTATTAACCTTACAATGTACCTTTTAGCAATATATTGTCAACCTAAATCTTCGGTTAAATATTCTGATTCACTTTGTCGGAGAACATATATATACAGTATACCCACTAAAGTCGCTTGCCAGCCTTTTAACTTCGGAACGGCTGCTGCCATATTCATAAAAGTAGTGTCTAGGTATAGTAAAGTAGCCATGCGCTACTAAATGAAACCGCCTACGACGCCACCTGGTGGAAGGCTGCGGAACTAGCATTCCTATCTCGAAAACGGAAAGAGATAGCGTAAAAAAGTGATTTACAAAGTTGTAGAGCATCATCGATTTAGTTTGAAAAGATACATTGTGGACATTAATGCGAAGAATAGAACGGTTAAAACGCGCATTTGTTTTTTCGTGATTTCCTACGCTGTGACGTGATAAAACGATATTAGAAAGAAAAATACAACTAGTTATTATAATATACATTTATTTTAGATGTTCAAACTTCTCACCGTCAGCTGCAATGCATATTTGGATCCTTGTTTGAATTTCACGTTGTGTTACGGCTGGTTTTAACCAATATTTTTATCTACATTAAATCCTTTCAATCACTCTTTCAGTATTTATTTAACAGCACTCTTTTTCAGTTTTTAATAAATAAATAAATAAATAAAAATAATTGTAATATAACAGTAAAAGTAAAAACTTTTTTTATTTATTCCCTTTTCTTTTAGGCAAAAGTAATTTCAACTTTTATAGTGTAACTTAGCTTCCTTTTTCAAATGCAAAAAATAAATAGCAGGGAGGGAGGCTTTTCAGTAAAGACCACACATATAGAATTGTGTAGACAGCCACACATGTTCCCATGCTTGGAATCAGGAGTTTGGAGATACTTAGTCTGTCTTTGGTTAAAAGAAAGCGAGGCCACCCATACGATATTACGTTATCTTGTGAAAGGACTATAGACGTAATTAAGCATTGTATTTTACAACCTGCAATAAAAGCATTACTTGTCCCTATCGTCTGGATGGCGCGGATGTAAACATGCGTTCATGTGAACCTTTTTAGCACTCGCGGTAAGGGAAGGCACGGTTGTTTTTACCATGGAACGGCTGGTAGGGAGAGATGAGACGGACTGTCGCTGTCAGGCTCAGTTAACATTTTTTATTGTTTTCACCCCCGAAGCTTCCTTGGCAGATAGCATTGGTTCCGTCCAGTTTTTAAGCGGCATGGGAGAGTAAATGTTTACCTCACTTGTTGTTGTGATCGTAAAGTTGTGGGTCGATAGAAAATGAGAGTGATTGTCGATGAGAGAGCATCGACGGGTCTAGATGTATAGAAAATATATTTTTTGTGCAGTATAGGGAAAAGTCCTGAGAGGTCTCAACTATTTAGGAGGCTTTAATATTTTTTTTGTTTTTGATATGGAAGATTGACCGCCGTGTGTTTCGAAGCTGGTCTTGTGTAAATAATGATATTGTTGAAAAAAATTCTGTAGATATAAAATGTGTCAACAAAGTAGAGGAGAATACAAAAAGTGGTAATGCCAATAGCCCTCCTGAAAATTTTGCATGTAGTAAAGTTCATGACTCAGTCAGTGTTGAAAATGGGAATCATAGGAGTGAAAATATGGTAGTTCAGGACCCGCAGTCGAGTAATATGGGAAAAGATGTAGAGGTAGTCATTCAAACTGAGTCAGATAAGGAAGTTGAAAGTGTTGTACAGAACTTTTGCATGCAAACAATATCAGGTGGTAGCTCTGAGGATAATAATACTACAAATTCATCAAGTATCCAACATGTCGACAATAATCTATCAGCAGCGAGTCAAGTAACCCAGGGTAATTTAGCTGAAGATACTACTGAAATTAGTAATATTGGTGAAAGTGAAGATTCATTAAGTATAGATGATAAGGTACCTGAAATCGATGAGGAGAGCAGCGAAGATAGTGATAGAACCAGTAAAAATAAAAGTATAAGTTTCGCTGTGTTATATAGCAAAATTTCAATTCCCCCCACAGTCAAAAATGTTAGCCCAAGTTAAAAGTTATAAGGAAAATGATATTGTTATGTTAGAACCTTTGGCGAAAAATTTAAATCAAGGTCTCCTTACCTCCAGAGCCATTTGCACTAAAGAACATGGCCTGTATATTTCATTTGCAAATTTTTCAGACAACAGTATTCATTTAAATAAAGGAACCTTTATTGCCAAAATTCAAAAATGTGTAGACAAATCAAATGTACCCGTAATTGAAAATAAGTTAACTTGTAATGTAAATTTGGCCCCTCCAATTGGTGACTTTGATCACGCTGATCTCACTTGGAGCTCTGAAATTAATTTAGATCATTTAGAACCCCCATTAAAACTTAAAATGCAATATTTTTTAGACCAAAACAAAGATGTATTTGCAGCATCGGTCTTAGATCTACCCGGCTGTGATACAATCCCTCATGAAATAAACTTAACTTCAAATAAACCAGTTAAAGGCAAAGCTTATAGAGTCCCCTACAAATTACGTCAAGAAATGGAAGACCAACTTAATACTTTATTACAGTCGGATATAATTTCCCCTTCCATGTCTGAATTTGCTTCTCCGGTTATTCTGGTACGGAAATCAGACGGTTCCTATCGACTTGCTGTTGATTTCAGAAGACTAAATAAAAATCTTGTTAAAGATGCTTATCCAATTCCTAACATTACCGACTCTGTTGATGCTTTAAGTGGAGCTAAATTTTTTTCAACGTTAGATTTAACTAGTGGTTTTTTTCAGCAGGTTATTCGCCCAGAGAATAGGCATAAAAGTGCTATAATCACTCACAAGGGACTTTTTGAGTGGACCCATAACTGTTTTGGGCTCTCAAATTCAGGTAACAGTTTCCAGAGACTTATGAATGCTATTTTCGGTGATTTAGGCAATCTTGGAATTCTAGTTTATATCGATGATATTGTAATTGCCTCCTGTGATATTAATTCTCATTTTGAGAAGCTTAGCATGGTCTTTGATAGGTTAAGACTGCATAAACTCAAACTTAAGCCCAGTAAATGCACTTTCCTTTCGAATAAAATACAATATCTAGGTGTTGAGATTTGTAGTGGCCAAGTCTCACCTATTAATAAAAATATTGCAGTAATAGAAAATTTTAAACCTCCAACTACCCGAAAGGCTGTTAGGTCCTTTATTGGAACTCTATCTTCCTATAGGAGATTTATACCAAATTTTACTAAGAGGGCTAAAAATTTAATCAATTTAACTAAAGAGACAGGAAGATTTTCATGGAATGAAGATGCACAAAAAGAATTTGAAGACTTTAAAATGGCTCTTATTTCAAAACCATGTCTGGCACTCCCTGATTTTGAGAAAGAATTCCATTTATATAGTGACTGACGCCAGTGGCGAAGCGTTAGGGGCAGTGTTATCACAATTAGTTGAAAATAACATGCTCCATCCTGTTGCCTTTGCCAGCAGAAAATTGAAAGATGCTGAAACCCGTTATTCCACCACTGAAAGGGAATTGGTAGCTTTAGTTTGAGCTACTGACCACTTTAAGTGCTACATTGCAAATACCCACTTCTTCATCTATACAGACCATGCGCCTCTAACCTTTATGTTAAAAATTCACGACCCTACCTCCCGCATGGCTAAATGGATCTGCACTCTCTCAACCTTTAATTTTACAATTAAGTTTGTTAAAGGTAAGTGTAACAGTGTCGCAGATTTCCTTTCTAGGTATGTCAACAATGATAACCCCAATGATACTGTTAATTGTAATTTTGGTATACAAGTCGAAAAGGAAGTTACTTTTATGCCTCATTCCAATCTACTTGAAAAAATTGGTGAATTGCAAAAATCAGACAAGAAATGCTGCGAGATTGCAAGAAAACTAGACCAAGGTGTAGAAATTGCTCCTAAATACATGAAATTTTTTTAGAGATGACATTTTAGTTTGTGAGGATACGAGGGAGTCAGCTATTTTGAATAAATCTATAAAGTTAGTCGAGCCAAAAGAATTGGTCACTCAAGTTTTTGCATTAACACATGAGTCCCTAGCTGCTTGTCATCAAGCCTTTCAAAAGACCATTGATCGCATTCGTGAGCACTTTTATTGGCCAGGAATTTCGTCAGATGTCAAACATCTAGTGGAGTCATGTATTAGTTGCCAGCAGAAGAAAGCTTATAGAGCAAACCAGCTCACCCCTATGCAACGTATGCCGACACCCCAGTTTCCCATGAATAAAGTGCATTTAGATCTCATTGGACACTTACCAAAAACTTTTTCCGGAAATAAGTATATAGTTGCATATATAGATGCATTTACTAAGTGGCCAGAAGCATATGCGGTTAGTTCAACCACTTCAGATGTCATTGCGGACACTTTAGCTGATTTCATCTCACGCTACGGAGCACCCTGTTTTATTACGACGGATAACGCGAAGAATCTAATTTCAGATGCGATAGAACACGTGTATAAAATATTTGGTATTAAACATATTAAGACCTCTTCGTACCACCCGGCTGGCAACTCTCAAGTGGAGAGACAGAATCGTACTCTTAAAAATGCACTTTGTCACGTAGTTAATCAAAATCAGTCTGACTGGGACACAAAACTCAAATTTGCGCTACTAGTTATGCGTTCAGCTGTCCATTCATCAACTAAACTTAGCCCAGCTGCAGTTATGTATGGCAGAAATAGGAATCTACCATATAATCGCTTTTCCCAACCACCTTCTTTTAATTATAATGATGCACCCTCTTTTTGCGAGCTCTTAATACCAGCTCTTCAAAAAGTATACACTGAAGTACACAATAATTTAATTAAAGTTTCTGAGCAGCAGGAAAAATACCGTGAAAAAACAGCTGTAGATAAAAATTTTAAAATAGGAGATTTTGTGTGGTTATTCACACCCACAGTCGCCCCTGGAAATACAAAAAAATTAAGCAAGCAAAATAATGGTCTTTTTACTATAATTGAGAAGCTAAATGACGTTAATTTTAAAATAGCGCTAGTTGCTAATCCCAAAAATTGTCAGGTTGTCCATGTTGATAGGTTGTCTTCTTTCAAAAACAGACTCCCCATCTGGTCCAGTGAACCAAAACAAACAATTGGCCTGGGATCGACTGAAAACGTGACCATCGATTCACCACACCAATCGTGCGATTCTCCCCCTGTACGCAGGTGTAAACGTAACAGATTCATTCCCTGGGCACCATATTATAATAAGCGCGCACCAGCAGTAGTAAATGTCAACTAAAACGAAACTTCGGTAACGCTGGAAACGGAGGATGCAGACAGCGACACGACTGAAGTCATAACTCCCTCTCCCCCACCTCCCATTTCTCCGGAGGTAGCTACGACAGAAAGAAACGAAGAGTATACTTTAGCAGTGGCGGAAAATAACGAGAGAGATGTTTCAGCAACGGCAGAAAGCAGCGAGATGTGCGTAGATAAAAATTCAGCAACGGCAGAAAGCAACGAGATGTGCGTAGATAAAAATTCAGCAACGGCAGAAAGCAGTTCAGCTGCTGCGCACAGGGATTCGCGCAGGTCTCGTTCATCGATTCGTCCAGCTGCTAAATCGAATAGGGTTAGTCGATCAATATCGATTTCTAGAACCGACTATTCGTTACGGAACAGAAGAGATCGTCCGAGTTACAAATACTGATAACCTTTTTCGTTATTCGTGCATTTTTATTCAATTTTACCTTGTTTATTTGTATTTATTTATAGTTTAGTTAAAGTGTATGTATACTTAATTATTTTTTCTGGCATTTTTAAAACGGAACTTAGTTTTTCTAGCGTATTAAAGATTTGTTTTGGTTGTGTTTTGATACATTTATATATGCATTTTTAACCTTTTTTATGCATATACTTGCAATTTTCGTCTGTTTTATGGTAGATTGTGTGGTATATACCCTTCCGCACCCCGTTTTTGTAAATTTTGGGTATATTTTTGCAAAAACGAATGTAATTTTCGTTACTTTAAATTTTTTTAGGATGGTATAGTTGGTATGCCCTTTTGCCGATATAGTTCTGTTTTTACATTTTTTTTAATGCATCGGTGTTTTGTATATAACCTTTTAAGTGTGTGTTTACTTTAATTTGCATTTTAACTAGGTGAATTTAGTATTTACTATGCAGTTTGTGGTTTTATTTGAACTTAAACTTGAAGGATTGTGGAACTTTTTTTTTCTTGTACATACTATCTCGTGTACATACCTGGATGTTGTTGTGTATGGCTGAAATTGCTAAAATTAAGTGTTTTCTTAATTTTACTTCCTATTTTTGTGGAATGTATGTTTCCCTTCCTGGTGATATATTTCACCACCCCTGTTTTTTAGGTAGATTTCGTAAGAAATACTACCTATTACATTCTCACCTAAGTCGGAATTTTTGAAAAATTTTTGCAGATCTACGCCGATCATGACTCCCAGAACCCAAAACCACCCCCAGTTCAAAACTTTATCTATCTATCTATCTATCTATCTATCTATCTATCTATCTATCTATCTATGACCACGATAACTGGAAAAATTCTGCATAAATCTCTTCCAAACTGATACATAAAATCAAGGGACATAAAAATCTTGGTCAAGTTCGTTAATGGGCAACATCGAACCAAGGGGAGGAAATAGGGGGGCTTTTTGTGAAAACAGAACGCCCCCCCCATAATTTCTTAATTATTATACGTATCGAATCCGTTTAAAGTTATTATTACTTCTAGGAAAAGGGCCGAAAATTTATGTTTGACAGATTTTTGATATCATTAAAAATGGCCCCAAGGTGGGGAAAAAAGGGGGGTTTTAGAAGAAAAAAAATCATAGCTTCGATAATTCACAAGATATTAAATCCGCGTAAATTTATTATTAATCCTCTTAATATTATCTAAAACTTTTATACTGACAAGTTTTTTATAGGACCAACCGTTATAGCAAAAAAAAATTAAAAACAAAAAATCCCAGCCGGCTCCGCCTGCAAACAAGTTATTTTCCGAAGTAGGCGGTTCCAGCTCCCGCATCTTTTCGAAACTGATACATAAAATCAAGGGGCATAAAATCTCGGTCAAGTTCGTTAAAGGGCAAAATCGAACCAAGGGGGGGGGGATGGGGGGCTTTTTGTGAAAACAAAAAAAAACCATAATTTCTTAATTATGATACGTATCGAATCCGTTTGAGTTATTATTACTTCTAGGAGAAGGGCAGAAAATTTATGTATGACAGATTTTTGATATAAATAAAAATTGCCTTAAGAGGGGGAAGAGGTGTGTTAGAAGAAAAAATTCATAACTTCGTCAATTCCCAAGATTTCAAATCCGCTTAAATTTATTATAAATCCTCTTAATATTATCTTAAAACTTTTATACTGACAAGTTTTTTATAGGGCCAACTCTTATAGCAAAAAACAAAAAAATTCCTGCTGGCTGCGCCTGCAAACAAGTTAGGTTTCGAAGTAGGCGGTTCCAACTGCCGCATCATCGCAAAAAGGTCATTTCTTCCGCAATTCCCGACAAACAGGGGCCCCACGGTCTGCGTCTTCGAAATCTACCTGTGCCTGTAGGCCGAGCCGTCAGGGATTTTTTTTAAATATTTTGTGGAATGTTTTCCCTGTTGTTTTAAAAACAGTTTCAATCTTTTGCTATAAGTAGCACAGAGGCAGAGATACTCTTTCCCTTGCACATTACTTGTATGTACATTTGTAAAATCTACACAGTGTCCCGAATCAAAGAACTTTTTTCGAAAACAAACATGGGTTCACATATAAAATTGTTACAAATATGTGCGTAATTCTCTAACATGGTCTGTGATACCATATTATGTGTCTTGCTCTTAATTTACTATTTATATAACCTTCTATTACAGTATGTATATATATATATATATTTTGTTTCACCAGTTGCTCTTGTGTATTTTTGTATGGTAGAATTAATATGTGTTTTAGAAAATTCATTGACATTTACAGTGTTGTAACTATAATATTACTAGTACTTATTTACATTAATATATAATGGTGTAATATACTGTGATGCCAGTTATTGAATTTATATATATAAGCAATGTAAAGAAACTTAATCAGTGGGCACTTCCCTCTTTTTCGGCTAATATTTTTTCTCAAAATTCAATGTATGTATTGTTTACAGTTCTCTTACCAGAAACTTCAAGTGGGATGCAGTTGTGCGTAGGATTGACAGTAGTAGGGAGGTAAGGTTTCACATTCCAAGTGGAACATGTGTTCTTTTACAGGTGCAGTATGTATCTTTTTCATTGTAGGGGTAAAATCAGCCTTGTGGTCCCTCCTGTGGTAATACTCTTTTATGGTCATGTTTGAGGAAGTATTTTAGGTAATGAATGCTACGGATGTGCGAAATCTGGTTGTATATATCCGGAATATGCTTTCAGGGTGGTGTTTCAGCGGTGAATTATCTGGATCCCGTCCCGGATCGATGTATGATTTGTGTATGTGGGTCAGTTTTTCATTGTTGAGACCCCAGCATACCATGTGGTACCCAGCTGCCTTTCAAAAAAATTGTGTTCTCAATTTTTTTTTTTTAATTAGCCGAGGGGAGCATTCTTGTTACGGTTGGTTTTAACCAATATTTTAATCTACATTAAATCCCTTCAATCACTCTCTCAGTATTTATTTAACAGCACTCTTTTTCAGTTTTTAATAAATAAATAAAAATAATTGTAATAATAGTAAAAGTAAAAACTTTTTTTTATTTATTCCCGTTTCTTTTAGGCAAAAGTAATTTCAACTTTTATAGTGTAACTTAGCTTCCTTTTCCAAATGCGAAAAATAAATAGCAGGGAGGTAGGCTTTTCAGTAAAGACCACACATATAGAATTGTGTAGACAGCCACACATGTTCCCATGCTTGGAATCAGGAGTTTGGAGACACTTAGTCTGTCTTTGGTTAAAAGAAAGCGAGGCCACCCATAAGATATTACGTTATCTTGTGAAAGGACTATAGACGTAATTAAGCATTGTATTTTACAACCTGCAATAAAAGCATTACTTGTCCCTATCGTCTGGATGGCGCGGATGTAAACATGCGTTCATATGAACCTCTTTAGCACTCGCGGTAAGGGAAGGCACGGTTGTTTTTACCATGGAACGACTGGTAGGGAGAGATGAGATGGATTGTCGCTGTCAGGCTCAGTCCATTTTTTATTGTTTTCACCCCCGAATCTCCCTTGGCAGATAGCATTGGTTCCGTCCAGTTTTTAAGCAGCGTGGGAGAGTAAATGTTTACCTCACTTGTTGTTGTGATCGTAAAGTTGTGGGTCGATAAAAAATGACAGTGATTGTCGATAAGAGAGCGTCGACGGGTCTAGATGTATAGATAATATATTTTTTTTGTGCAGCATAGTGAAAAGTCCTGAGAGGTCTCAACTATTTAGAATGCTTTAATATTTTTTTTGTTTTTGATATGGAAGATTGACCGCCGTGTGTTTCGAAGCTGGTCTTGTGTAAATACGTATCGCCCGATAAACCTTCATAGCGGGGAGATAATGAGGTGTTCGGTTAAATCATAAGGTGGATAATACTGAGGGTGAATAAGCCTCGATTAGTCGGTGGTTGATGATGGACTTATGAAGTCCTTACAGAAAAGTGCTACATATAAAAGTTCATAAGTGACCAAATTAGCCAGCAAAATTCAGCTCGCATGTTTGAAATGAAATAAGGAATGCTGAAAATGAATGATGATTGATTAGCATGCTGTTGAATATGGAACTATCCCCCGGAAATTTAATCACATCAGATTGTATCCAGTAACAGTTCTTTAAAAAAAAGTGAATCATATTGTGCAGTCGTTTGCAACATTGAAAAGGAAGGGTAAAAGCTTTCCCACTGATATGGTTGTAGAATTCTTCACCTTTTGTAAGTAAACTTTACATAGTTTTTTACTACATATATTCCTGATGCTAAAATATGTTTGTTTATCTTATAGTTTGAGAGTAAAATGCATATGTTTAAATAATATTATTAAGGAATTGCATAATAAATACAAATAATTTGTAAATTAATATATTGTGATATGTTAAGAACCTAGATGCTTAATTGAAACATAATTAACAAGTAATTCCAGTAAAGTTGATCAATCTTTAAATTGTGATGTTGTGATAATTTGGAGAGCTTAGTTGCTTTTATAATTTTAATTGTTCAAATAAAAATTTTTTGTTTAGTCTCAAAACTAGTTTATTTTTCTTTAATAATCCTTTTTTAATCCTTAAATAATTAATATTTATATGTTTACAGTAAATTAATAAGAGGGGACTAACCTCTCAGTAAGCGAGAAGAGTTATGAAAAATTCTACTTTACTAAATTAAATTTTTAAATTTCTTGGATTTATATTCACAACCAATTGTTTTAATGAGCATTAAGGCTATACCTTCTTTTACTCAAAGCTATTCGGTTGTATTTTTGATCTTGCTTTAATGATAAACAATTTAATAAGTGATGAAGTAGTAGTATTAAATTCAACTACTTAAATGATTAATTTAATTCTTAATTCTCCTTTCTTTGGAATATTATCATCTAAAATAAACAATAAAATGTTTATTTTTAAAAAGTAAAAAAAAAAAAAAAAAGAAAAGAAGTAATCAGTTTCTTTTTTATGGCACTATACGATCTTTCGGTTAACCAATCTTATTTTCTTCTAAATCTCCATAATTATTCTAATTTTTGATATCCCATCATATATTTATTTTGTTAATTTTTCTCTTTCCTTTTTTTTTGTCCTCATATTAGAGGAATTTCAGGTTTCCCTTAATTTTCCAAATTTAATGATGTTTATATTTTGTTAATTTAATGTGTATGGAGATTTGAACTTAATCAGGTAGGAGTGGAGTTGGATGTGCTTCATGTATTACAGTGTACTATTTGATTAAGAAATCTGTTGCCCCTAACTACATTTAGTTTTATTTTTAAATGAAAATTTTAAAATTACCATGGTATATTAACTTATACGGAATTTTGAATTTTGATGTTTTGGTAAATTTGGTCTAAATTGCTCCTCTTTTCATGGCAACAGATTTAAGTGGAGTTAATCATTGTATACTTATTTTTAAATTGTTTAATGGATAGTGAGTTGTAAGTGAATCTTTTTATTTAAGTAAGTTGCATAAACAAGAACATCCAAACCCCACAAGGCACACGTTGGAGCATAGAGGGTGACACGTTGGCACAAGCGTCCGAAATGCGTCGTTTGAGGTCCTGCAATGTTTGTGCAGGGGTCGCATACACCTTCTGTTTCATAACTGGTTGTTTATTTATTTCTAAGATCGTTTTGTCACGTCACAGTGTAGGAAATTAAGGGGAAAAATGCGCTTTTTAACCGTTCTATTCTTTGCATTAATGAACACAAGGTGTTTTTTGTACTAAATCGATGATGCTCCACAAATTTGTAAATCACTTGTTTTCCCTATCTCTTTCCGTTTTCAAGATAGGAATGCTAACTCTGCAGTTTCCACCAGGTGGCGCCGTAAGCGGTTTCATTCAGTAGCGCATGGCTACTTTTCTATACCTAGACACCTTGTTTATGAATATAGCAGCAGCCGTTCCGAAGTTAAGAGGGGGGCAAGGGACTTTAGTGGACATACTGTATATAGGGGAGACCGGGGCAAGATGAAGAGTGGGGCAAGATGACGAATGTCTTAATTTTTCCGTTTTCCGCTAGGTGGCAGCATCAACCGGACACTACTGGCTCTCCTATCGGCCGTTCGTTAAACAATACTATAGAGACGCTGAAATCGCCATTTTTGTGTCAGTTGTGAAGCTTTGATTGTTTTCCGCTGCCACGTTATAACTTTTATGCATGTGTAAATAAGCTCTGTTACAGATACAGGTAAGGTATATCATTTCTCTTTAATATTTATGAGTAACTTAGTTTAAATACTACCTATTACCATGAATAAATGTCAATTAATCGCCTTTCTTCATGGCAATGAAAACGAATATTTTTAAACACGCAGTCCGGGGCAAGATGACAAGCTCGTCATCTGGCCCTGTGTTTCGGAATTTATTAAACTAACTATGTTGTCCATTCTATTTAAATCCTGTAAACGCTTGTTTGTCTGTCTGTTTGTTCGCACGACCTTGCGCTTCTATCTCCTCTGGGGCTAAGGGGCGCATGGGATCGGGGGAGGTGTCGTTCGAAAGGGGGCGACCAGATGAAGACATTTTTGCCATCCGCTAAGCTCCCCCCCCCCTAGCCTCCCGAAAGAAAAACCCTATCGGGGTCCGTATCTCCACTTCCAAGCGTCCGATCGGTAAAAGGAGAGTACCGTTCGACGGGGTCAAGACATCCCCCCTCCCCCGCTTGTCCCCCTCCTCCCAAAAAATTCAAAAATCGTTTAAGGCCAACTTCCAGCATTGTGACCCACCAACAGAAGAATGGATCCAGTGCTGTAAATGGCAAGAGTGGTGGCATGAGGAAAGTTCCAATTATGAAAATGGCATTTTTATTTGTGACTATTGTTAGCTGCACAACTAAACACTTCAAAATTACGTTACAATCAATGTATTATGCTTAGTTTGATACTTTGTAAGATGTAAAAACACTGTTATCATTTGTTAAACCATGTAACATATTCAAAAGATAAAATAGGTTCTATCTTTTTCACTGTTGTCATCTTGCAACAGTACTGGGGCAAGATGACGATTTGTTAATATTATGAAAAAATAAAATTATCCTTTATTTTTTTTTATTTGAAAAATTAAATGGTAATGTATTTAATACTACAAAGGTATACTCTATCAGTTCATGTAAAATTAATTTTACTATTATTTCAAAATAAATTAATAAACAACAAAAATTCTTAACATAGTCATCTTGCCCCGGTCTCCCCTATATATATATATATATATATATATATATATATATATACATACTAAGAAATACTGACATTCTAAAATCAGTTTTTCAATTTATTTTAAAGATGTTCATATGATGTTTTTCCAAATAAATATTGAAACCGATGTCAATAGAAAAGCAATTATTTAGATATTTGAGCAAACCCGTAGCTTACATCGAAATAAAAGCGATATAATATAGGTTGGTATAAATATTTCTCATGCATCTCAAATCTCATCGCCAAGGTTATAGAGTAACACAATCAAACCGACGCCGATAAAGCACGTTTTCTCCGACTGACGTTCAGCATTGCAAACATTTATCATACAAATCATGAAAGTACAGATATTGTATTGTACTGATAAGTATATTTGTGTTTGGATCCGAAATAAAATACATTTCTGTGAAAGGTGACACAACAAAGAAATTTGAGATAATAATCATATTTCTGGTTGTTGGATATGTAAAATATGGTAATGTGACTAAAATTGAAAAAAAAGTAATGTGTTACGAAACTGAGACATTCGTTCCTTTTTCTTTTGGCGTGTGAACAATAACTTTGTTCTTTAAATAATAGTATGAAACATACTAAATGAGAGATTTTGAAAAAAAAAGTATCGATGCGTATATAATTCATATTGCAATCTGACAGTGTGTTTGTATTTCAAATATATTCGTTCAAGAATAGAATAAATTACGAGTTGAAAAGAACACCAGTTAATCATTATGATCATTATGCCGTTATAATAACTCTCGAAATTTAAAGATTTAAAATTAGATTTCGAGATATTAATATTTTTTGTAATTTTAAATGAAATGTATGAAAAGGTTGGCAACTATATTCTTCATTGATGCAAGTAAGAAAAGAAACAGGAAAATATTAGTGATAAATATATTTTTGGACGTCAACATTACTGTTTTTATCTCCTATTCAGAAGAATTGATTTGCAACCAAATTTTTGTGAAATATGGCGACATTAACTTTTCACAAGGATGCTAAAAGTGGAATGTTTAATGAGTAAAAATGACATTATTTAACTATTTATTTTAATCCCTGGAGTAGGAAAATTTTTGTATGTGTTCGTCAAATGCCGTAATTCTTATTTCACCACATCCAAGACATACCTTAAAAGAATGTCTTTGAAAGTGATGCCATTAAAAACGTGCATTTCATTCAGATGCATGAATTCGTGCATTTCATTCAACTTTTAAAACACACTTATAAATATAATTTCTTATTTTAAATTTCTTATGAAATAAAATTAATATTATGAATCTCATCCAAATTTATAATATAATTAGGTTTCTTTTCTCTGAAAACAAACGAAAGACTACATGTAGTTTTAATGCACAATGGGTAAGCATGGAAACAAAATATTGGCACATCGGGCAATAAATTGTCGATTTTTTTACATAGACTATTCACATATATCGATATCAGTGTTTAAACTTCGTTAGTTCTTTTCGCATTTTTCAAAAGGATTTCTAATTTTGCGAAAATTTGTTGGCAAGATTTTAGCTAAAATGCCAAAAAAAGAAAAATTTAGATATGTCATTTTTTAATTTTTAAGCAAATGTTATCTTATTCATAATTACGTAAAATTAGTTTGTAAATTTAAATTTAAGTTTTCTTAAAGTAGGTAAGAGTAAGAATTTTCCTGGGGGGGATAGGTAAGGGGGCTAATAAGGAAAAAGCTAAAGATATTGGTAAAAGGTAAAATACCTATTAGATATTTTACCTAAATTGCTAAAACATTTTTTTCCTATGTTCAAAAAGTAAATTAAAACTTTAAATGTAAAAATCAGCTTTAACCATTTTTCATGCATATTTATAAATAAGCCTATCTATATTGATTTCATTAAAAAAACATACTTTTATTAATTTGGTTTTTTAATAAGGCTGCGAATTTTAGGTAATGCGAAAATACCCTTCACGAAGTCGGAAAGGCATCCCATCATAATTTACATGATTGTTGACTAAACATCATTAGTTATCATGACTAATGAATATATCATTTAGATCCTTTAGGCATTTATTGCCAAAAGCACATTCATCAAAACCAGAATAAAAGCTGTGCTGTCACATCTATTAAAAAAATCAGTAGGTATACTTTAACTCTGAAGTACCCTCCTGTAGCAACTTTGAATTATTTCTTAAAATAGTATTTGTTTCACATCTACAAATTATTGTGAAAGCCATAAATAGTAAAAAATGTCCGCAATATTCTAGAGACAAAATGTGCAAGATTTTTATTGGTTGATCAAGAATAGGCATTAGACCCTATTCATTGCAATATGTTTATTTAATTGAACTGAATATGTGCCAAATCTAATAAGATTGGCGATATAATCTAATAAAAGTGTACTTTATGCCATGAAAACTTTATGCTCTTTAAAATTGTGACCCTATCACTAATATATTCCTTTCAGCTTCTACATTAGATTTATTTTTCTTTGTGTGCCCATTTAATTCCTTTTAAAAAGTAAAATTTGCGCAAAGAAAAGAAGTTATCATCCGCAAGAAAAGAATAAAAGAATTTTGCCAAAAAGTAAAGTAGTAAAAAGAGCGAAAAATACAATATTTTTAAGAGCCTATGAAAAAGTTACTTTGATGAAGTGGCTTTTTTTTTTTTTTTTTTTTTTTAAGACATCGACAAAACATTTTTTCAGTGTTTATCGAATCGGTTCGCAATTCTCAATCACGGCGTTTTTTGTCAATTTTATACAAAGTTTTAATTTTATATATTTTTAATTAAAAAATCTCAAATTTTAGTTTTTTTTAAATAAAAATTACTTGCTAATTAAATTTTCCAACAGAGCTGAAATTACGTTGGAGATTACTTACATAACAAATTATATGAATTATTACTTGCTATTCAGCGTAGAACCAACAGAGTGAAAAAAATATCCAGACCGAGAATCGAACCCAGAACGTTTGGTATTACGCACCAATGCTCTATCATTTGGAGCTATCCAGACGACATCCAGTCTAGCATCTTCTCACTCTTATGTATTGGCACGGCTGCGACTTTGCAGCACAATACAAAAAATCTGACGAATTAAACCCAGCATCACTGAATATATAGATATGCTATCTAAATTTTTCAGCAGAGCTGAAATTATCAGAAAAAGGGAAATGCTAAAATTAGTAATTTCAGCTCTGTTGGAAAATTTAATTAGCACATATATATTCACCGATGCTGGGTTTAATTCGTCTCATGCATGCCACTGAGGATGTGTGCTCATGGTTGACTTTTCGTGTTCTGCTGAAAAGTCGCAGCCGTGTCTATACATAAGAGTGTGAAGATGCTAGACTGGAGGTCGTCTGGATAGCTCCAAATGGTAGAGCATTGGTGCGTAATACTAAAGTTCTGGGTTCGATCCTCGGTCTGGACATTTTTGCACTCTGTTGGTTATACACTAAGTAGTAAATAATAATTTATGTAAAAAATATATATTTTTTAAATGGGTGGCGTAAAAACATGTTTTTTATGTGGACTTTCATTCCACTAACTTCCAAAGTTGCAACATTCGCGCAGGTAATCCCAACATTTCTCTCTCCTCACCTGCCTACATTAGTGGAATGCAACAACGATTTTGTGGGATACAGCGATATCTAGTCTTTAATAATTTAAAATGTTGATAAATATAAATATTATAAAATGTATACATAGGTATCGAAACTCAATTAAACAATTTTTTTAGGCTGAGAGTACTGGTCAAAAAATAATAAAAATAATAATAAAAAATTCAACAATATAAAATCTGAAATTACATAACCAAATTTTTTCATTAGTTACTCATTTTTGGTTTTCACCGGTTTGTTCTACTTTTTCGATACATTTCCTTCTAAAAACGGGGCTTGACGTTATGTAAGGGTAAAAAACATATATGGTTTTTCATGTTGTGGGACTTGTGGAACAACTCTACTTAGATGAAAAATTTTGGGAAAATAAACAAATTTCACCTATGACGTGGAAATTCGTCGCTTGGGCACAGTGTGCGCTTGTAACACGACAAAACTCGCAAGCTAATGTTAATCTTATGGAAGCATCCTTTTCAAATTTCTCTTTAGCATTTCAATATTTTTAAATGATTAAATTTTTGTTTTTGAACAGGATAGCTGATCTCTAACCGGTCACTTTTTAACTTTTTCAATTTTGTTTCCAGATTCTATTTTTTTATGGAGGTACTTTCATTATCAAACCTGTTCGGACATAGAAAGTGACATCATACAAAAAATCTGAAATCAAAATCGCAAAAGTAATAAAGATCCCGGTTAGAGATAGACAGCAGCTATCCTGTGGAGAAAAAAAATTGCTTAAATGTATTGAAATATAAACTAGAATTTTTAAAAGAACCTCCCGAAAGATTTAGCATTAGCTTGCGAGTGACGTCGGGTAACTTTTTTAGGTTCTCAAGTTACTTCTTTTTAACTTTAGCAAAGTCAAAAAATGAAATTCCACATATGATAAATGTTTCATGAATAATTGAAACCATTAATTCTGCTTTGCCTTTTTCTTTGCATTATTGCTTCTTTTACTTTAGTAAATTAGATATTTAAAAATAAATCAATATAAAAATTATCATATACAAGTAATTACATCAATACCGAAAGTACTGCTTACTATTATCCAAATGGCTGGGAGTTTTGTAGCAACAATCCTTTTTATTATTTAAAAGTTTTAAATTTCTGTATTAAAAGTGTAACTTTGTTGAGACTGTACAAAAAGTGCTGAAATTTATTTTAAGGTGTGCGTTCACAGTTGAGTAAACAATCGACAGCTAAAATATATTAAATTAGATTTGTTAACTTAACTGACTTACCACTATAATTGATTTTAAGTTCTGTTAAGGTCTTATTTCTTCAAATTTTAATTGAAAAGGGATTCTTTATTTAAAGGTTTTCATGCAGATGATTTTAAAGTTTTTTATTTTCTTATTTAATTTTTTATCAAAATTCGAATATTTCTTTTTTTTTTATTATTAAATTCGATTTTTTTTTTTTTTTTTTTTTTTTTACGCTGTTTAAATAACTTACCTCTCTGACTGCTTATTTGTTTTTTTTCAAAATAATTTTGACCAATACGTATCTCTATTATTACATATTTCAAATCATCATGTATTTGAAATCTATTGCATATTTATCATTCGCATTTTTCCTCTTTGACTTTATTATTATTATTATTATTATTATCTAAAAAATTGAGTATTATATAAATTTTTCTACGAAAGTCTTGCACGTGGAAATCGCGGGATAAGCCGTGAGAGGGTTAATCACACAATCCTTGAAAAAAATTTCTAAAAATGTAATGGAAATCTGTAACTTATTTTATTAGAGATTTCTTTAAAGTTTTTAATTTTTTACGACTGTTTATTTCGGATTACAATGAAAGAAATCAGTGATAAAAAAGTTCAATTGAATGTTTAGCTTCCAGACACCGTAAATAAAAATTTATCCCTAGAGTGCTATTTTCCAACCAGTTGAACCTTTGAAGAGAAAAATAATGACTACTCTTTCGTGGCTTAAACATTTTCTTATCCTTGATCATTTTATTTAATAGAGCGTTTATTATTTTTTTTTTAAAGATAGACCAAAGTTGTTGTTTTTTTTCTGCAGAAAGAAAAGCTGCTGAGTCTAATTTTGAAGTACAGTTACAAAAGAATCCTTACCTTTTACTAAATGTTTTATAAATTAATGTCAAACGGAGAACATAAAAAATAACGCTAAAAAAATAAAATTTGGAATTGGAAAACATAATACAAAAATGATAAAAATAAAGTAAAATTTTGAACCCAAAACAAATTTTAATATACATTTTTTGCTTAATATGTATATATATATATATATATATATATATATGTGTGTGTGTGTGTGTGTGTGTGTGTGTTTAACTAGCACACGTGCTTGAAAGCATGCATTACTTGCTAGAAAAGAAACTTTTAAGTTTTCGTGTCTGCCAAACATAAGATAATATTTCTCTTTCCACATATCATATCATATTCCGCCTTATAGATACATGACAGGTTGCATTAATTTATCATATTTCAAATATCAAATTTACCATCAATTATTTTCAGAAACAAGTCTACATTTGTTAAACATGTTGTGACAGTTTCTGGACCATTAATTAAGTTATTAATTAACAGTGTAGTTTGAAAACAACTTTGCAGTTTCAAAACTGTCGCAGTTACAAAACTATATGTAAAATTTCCTTTCAAATGGTGTAAATGTACAATGTTGAAATAGAATGCAATTTGACAAATTGATTGATGCATGTTTTAAAATGTTGTTAATCTACTGCAATAATTAGTAATAAATTCGATGTTTAATATTTTAAAGTGGAAATAAATAAATATATTAAAAACTATGTAAAAAGTATGCCCCAATTAGTATATTTTTACAGAATTAATAACAAAAATATCATCAAAATATTTGGATATTAAACTCTGTATAAATTAGAATACATGTATTTACTTTTTTCTTATTTTAGTTTAAAAAACAAATTACAAATCTATTTGAATATCAGTGATTTGCTTTTTTATTTTTTTTTAAATAAAACGATATTTTTTCTTGATTTTCTTCTTATATTTTAAAAGTAAAAGAATTAAAAAAATACCTAAGATTAACGAAATATTGTTTAACATTATTTCAGGATTCCGTACCTCAAAATAAAAAAAAGGAACTCTTAAAGGAAAACTTTGTTGTCCGTATGTTTGTCTAGACCGTTTCTATCAGTAACGGCTGAAGGTATGATGTTGAAATTAATATAAAATAATAAGGTTCACACCCGATTGTTTTGTAAAACTTTTGATCTTTTAAATCAAAGGAATAAAAAGTTACGGCCTTAAAACAGTGTTTTTTTAATTTTTTCATACAAACGCACTCTCAAAACCTAAAGAGTACTTCCTTTTGACCTATAATCTTCAAATTCGGCATTAAGAAAAGCATTATTCACATAGAAAAAAATCTGAAAATCATAAATTTATATGCTATATTTCTTTATTACGTAACAAACTAGCCTAATCGTCTGTCTGGCAAAATCGTTTTTTTTTCAGGAACGGCTGAAGGTATCAAGTTGAAAATCATATCAAATAATAAAACCCATGGTCCTATTGTTTTGGAACAATTTTGAGTTTCTAACTCAATGCAATAAAAAGTTACGGCTTTAAAACAACATTATTCATGCAAATTCACTCTACTTTAAAGAAACGCATTAAACTAAAGAAGATATAAACTGAGCTGCGCCGCCAGACCCCCAAAGTGCCGCCCGTCACGCGCGTCAATCGTCGCACTCGGATCCTGAGGGACCCATAACGCGCTCGACCACGAGAGGCCTCCCGTAAGCGCTGCGACCAGTCAGAACACCGCCACCTGCGCATCACTCTGATTGAACCCATGAGGTGACAACATAGGTAGTTGCGATACGCGGTGTATCCCAATATCAGAGGAAACCACCACGAAAACGCTTGGGGACGAAACGGGATCCCCCTACAACTTCGGATCTAGACACCCAAGAGGGAGCCAGGTCCTGGCCCTGAAGTCCGGTTTTCTCGACCCGCACTTGCTCTACCAAAACTCGAGGGATGTGAAGACCTACAGAGGTTACCATGGTTCCCTCTTGCAATGGATAGAACTAAAGAAGATATTAAGTTTTTCGGTAATATGACATTCCGGTACAGAACCTTCAGTTTACGGACCCTACTCGCACTTGTCCTGTTTTTATTTTAATAATTACTCCATTATAATCTAACAGTTTTATTTTCCGAAAAGTTTACAGTTTTAACGAGAATCTTCTTTTACCCCTTTTTTGGCTGAAAAAACAAATAAACAAAAACAAAAACTTTTATTACAATATAACATCAGCATAAATATACATGGTTTATTTACAGGTATAAAACGAAATGACGAAAATAGTATTTAAAGAAGAATAATGTCATACCTGTTTACCATATTTGATAAAATTGAATAAATGTCAAAACTTATAAAAATTACTTTAATTACAGATACTAATTAGATATAAGGTGTTTTTCTTTCGCAAAGTTAGATAGATCATCAAAATTCATTATAAATATTATTTTTTCTCTAATTTTAATCCAATAGATTATATTTTATACACTGAGAAAAAATTCTGCCACTGGCATCTAAAAACTAAATTATGGCTCTAGAAAAAACAGTTCCATGTCATCCTTATAAATTCTAGTTCCCTTTGCTGGATGGTTTTAGTCTCTCCTATTAAAATTCAAGAGCGTTATCCTATATTATGGTGGTCAAACGTATTTAAAAATCTCTGCAAATAAATGTGAACACAAGAAGTTGGTTTTAGTAACTATAATTCTTCTTTATGAATTTATTCTAGAAACCAAGTGATAATTTCTCGCAATTCAAATGATTCATAATATAATGTATCGTTTCATTACCTATCTCAATCATTTCGTCTATTCAGTTGATTTGTTTACCTTATTCGCATAACTGGGAAATCTATATTTCTTCTTTAGGGATTTAGAAAATGACTCCTTATTCGTTCTAGATGAAGGCGGTTAAGTTTTTTTTTCAGTGTATAAAGTTAAAATGTCTACTGAAAATATCCGTTTATTTATGTCTACAAAAATTATGATATTTTAATGTATTAAAGCATTTTCAAGAAAGAATCGTACAACGCAAAGAGTTAAAAGCAAATGAAAAAATAAAAGAATTTAACTTTAAAGAAGAATACCTTTATACGATTTCAGCATCTTCGGTAAAACAAGCAAAATCAGAAAAAAATTGAAAAACAGCCTAGTATAAATTTAGTTAAATTGATTATCTTAAAGTTAATAACGTCATGAAAACTGTATTAAATGTAAGAGAAAAAAAATGACAGCAAAGTTTTTTAAGAGTTTGCCCACCATCAAAAAGAAAAAGAAAATACCCAGGCTGTTTGTTGCAGAATTATAGCAAATATTAGTGATGTCGAAATATAGTTCTATTAATTCTAGTGAAGTAGTCTTTCAATTTTAAAACAAAGTTTTTGTTACAGCACATTTAAAAGTTTTTATTTAAAGTAGATATGCGTTAATATTTAAACTAGAGAGTAGAGAATCCCAAAATAAAATGCAAAAGAAATATTCCTCAAGTAAAATACATAGGCGGCAGGAAGGAATGTTGCGTTTAATATTTACAATCAGACCAAACCGGATTCAAGCTCACTCATTGCTTTCACGCTATTTCTGTACTAGACGCTATACCGATACTGATGATACGAAAAAAATAAAGACTTATAAAATCATTAATTATGTTATTCATATGCGGAGATCTTGAATGATCTTCATGATGTCTCTTTGCCCTGGGTTTCTGCACGAATTCCACTGTCAGATGTCATTTGTACACTACCTATAAATGTTTCATAAAGATTTTTCTCTATGATCTTAAACCTGGAAGGATTTATTGGATGGCAATGACCAATGACATATTATTTAATATGAATTATCCATTTTCAATCTTGAAAGTGAAATATTTTGTGAACATAATAATGATGTCATTTTCATATTACCTTAAATTTTCAAATGGCGAAATGTTTTGACAATATTGTCAACTTTGAAAATAATGTTACTGAAATTCGCAAATTGAGCAACGTTTTACTAAAATTTAGAAAGTTATTATCAGAAAAGTGTGACATGCGCACATGGTGCACACTCATATTGGAAAATATAATGACAAACGCCCTTAAATTTATCCAAAATCATCTCAACTAATTTTTGTTTATTCGTACGTCATCATTTTTTGTTATAAAGGCACTGTACTAGTGCAATTGCCTCAAAATATCGAAATTTGCAAAACGTTTTGTAAATTTTAGTTAAATTACATTTTAAATATATATTCTCACTTATAATAAGAAATAGAAAAAAAATTATATTGCAAATATTTTTTTAATGTAGCTGAAATCTCGTCAAAAAATTGAAAGAAAAAATGCAAACGCTACGTCGAGTAGCAGAGATACAGGCTTTTGATACAGGTGTTACGAAATAAATAAATAAGTGACAACAAAATCTATAGATGTTAAAGAAATATATATTTCTTTTTCGAATAATCAAAAATAATGTCTGTTTCCGAAAAAAGTGGCATTTGGAATACTTTCTTTGTATCGATTTAATATCTACATTTTGTTATCTTCCGTGAGCTACCCGACTCTTATCTAGACTCATTACAAGACACTAGTTAAAGATCATGTTGAAAGTGCATAGACTAAATAAAATATATAAATGCAGTACAAAGAACATTATTTTTTGAGTTTCTAAGTTTATTGATTGATACATGGAAAGGAATAACGATATATTATTAAAATATAATGAATAATAAATACATATTTAGAATATGGAAAAATATCTTCTTTAATTTAATATTAGTATAAATTTTTGAATTATGAATTTCCTTTTAACATCAATTATAGAAAAATCTCAATATTTACCAAATCAAGTATCTTGTTTGATATATTTTCTCAACTTAAAGACTTATACTGAATTATAAATTAATGATTTTACAATAAACACATTTAGTTGTCTATTCTGCAATATATGAATTGTTTGAGTCTATATGAATATTGCCGAGTTTTTTTTTCATAAGTACGTTTTTGCTGATGAGTCCCGATTCAATCTGGAGTGTGACACCCGACGTTTTCTGGTATGGACATAAAAGGGAAATTGAAAAAAAAAACATGTTTCCACAGGAAAGATCACAGACGAGGTGGATTAATTGTATAAGGCAAAATCTGCATAGGTAGGCATACGGATATGCATATTTTCCGGAATGTTGGCCATTCTTTTCTTTTAGAGCATGATACCAGACCTCATACAACTCGACTTGGGGAGAACATGCTGGACATGGGAAAAATACAGCATATGCAATGGCTCTGACATAAATTCAGTGGAACACGTTTTAGGCACTCTGACTACTCATTGCAGCGAGACCAAAACACTGGTTGACTGTACTGGACATGAAGATTGCACTTCTAAATTTGTGGGACAGAATACTCAAAAGTCTTATCGACAAATTATTCGTCTCCATACAAAAGCTGGTGTGAAAGAGTCTCAGCTGTTCGAAGGGTCCAACCCCACATTACAAATCCTTCATCCTCTTAAAACATTTTTTTTGTTGTCATTTGCAGGTATCCAAATTGTTGCATTGGAGCACCTCTTCATGTTCTTGACATCATTTCAAAGAATTAAAATTCCCATACATGATGTCTTGGCGCCTTGTTTTTGTATTACGCTTCTATAATGAGTATACTGCCCATTGTATGTCTATGCATGGCTATCGCGTATGGTTCCTTTCTTTTTTTGCTTGATTCCATAGTAATTTTGGGCAATGTATTTCAAAATAATATCCATGTTTCTTTCCAATAAAATCTTTTATGTTCTTTTGAACTGTTATTTAGATAACAACTGTGAAATTTAATAAGAACTCTCAGCAAACTTGGGTATTAATTGCTAAGAAAGTCTTTGAAATAATTTAAGATTTTTTAAAATCTGTTTAAGGAATAACATTTCTAAGTACTTCCAAGAAAGCATTATTGACAAAAACATGTAAACATTTCACTTCCCAGTCGTATTACTTATCTAAATATTAAATATAAGTAATTTTCATTCCTCTTTTGTTTGTAGTAGGAATTTAAAGGTTGAAAGCTGAGAAAATTAAAGCATATTTAAAAGTCTTAATCTTATAATCGTATCTTAAAATCTTATTCTTGCATGTTGACATAATGTATACACTATATTGCCAAAGGTGATTGGTCACTTGCGATTTTAGACGTTTTGTTAACTATCTAGAGAAATACATGAGGAATTAACCTGAAACTGCAGGTGTGTAAACAGTATAGTATAGGTTATATATTTCCGCAAAGATTTTTTCCCGAAACCCCATAGGGGACAGTTAACAAATTGAAAAAGAACGAATATCTTTTGGATAACCCTGTAAAAACTAATGTAACAAAGGCGTTCAAACTCGAGATTATTAATAAGTGGCTTATTGTAATATACTATGTTCATTTGTATGAGGATAGCATGTATACTCGTAGAGAAAGTAAGATTTTTATAAAAACAGTCCCGAATTTCGCCTAGTTTTTTGCAAATAATTTGCACAGTTCTTAACATAAAAAAAAAGTTATTTTCAGAAAATATGACAAATAACATTGTACATATAACTCTGCAATCAGAAATTTAAAAAAATTAAAATCAGTTGAAAAATGAGCAGGTTTACTAAAAACTTTTTCACTGCGCATGCGCGAATGCAATCAAAATATAATATGCATAATGTATTAGCTAAGTATATAGCGCAACTTTTGTGTAAGTCTCAAAATCATAGCTTGAAAATTCTGAAAATTATCGTCGATAGAATAAGCTCGAAATACGTTGTTCCCAAAAAGAAGCAAAAAGATGAGGGGTTGTATCAAATATCTGTTGATTAGTGCCAAGATAGCGTACACAATATTGCACGTACTACTATATTTGGATACAACCCCTCATATTTTTGCTTCCTTTTGGGAACAATGGCTTTCGAGCTTATTCTATCGACGATAATTTTCAGAATTTTCAAGCTATGATTTTAAGACTTTCACAAAAGTTGCTCTGTATACTTAGCTAATACATTATGCATATTATATTTTGATTAGATTCGCGCATGCGTAGTGAAACATTTTTTTAGTAAACCTGTTCATTTTTTATCCAATTTTTGTTACTTTTTAATTCTGATTGCAGAGTATTGTGTACAATGTTGTTTGTCATATTTTCTGAAAAGAACTTTTTTTTATATTAAGAACTCTGCAAATTATGAGCAAAAAACTATGCGAAATTTGGGACTGTTTTTATAAAAACCTTAATTTCTCTACGAGTTTCCATGCTATCCTAATAAAAATGAACACAGTAAATTAAAATAAGCCACTTATTAATAATCTCGAGTTTGAACGCCTTTGCTACATTAGTTTTTACAGGGTTATCCAAAAGATATTCGTTCTTTTTCAATTTGTTGACAGTCCCCTATGGGGTTTCGTAAAAAAATCTTCGCGGAAATATATAACATATACTATACTGTTTACACACCTGCAGTTTCAGGTTAATTCCTCATGTATTTTTCTAGATAGTTAACAAAACGTCTAAAATCGCAAGTGACCAAAAATTAAACAGCAATATAGTGTTAACCTTTAGCAATATAGTGTATTTGTAGGCAAGCAGTACATACTGCATCCAGACTACGAGTATGCAGACGAATGATCAGAGATGATAAGCAGAAATATCTATATTTTATTTTGATTCGAACTTTTGTACATACAGGTATGAATTTTGATGTTCCTACCTAATCTCAAATTTTCCGTTAAGGAAGCTGATAATAATTAATAGATAAAAGAAGAGGCTATTTGGTTGAAGTTTGTTATAGCCGATTATCTTCGTGAGGGATATAGGTCTAGGGGTGGATTATCATCCGATGGAATATTTCTAATGATACCTAACCCGTATTTACGCATGGTTCGAAGGATACCAAAGAAAACCACAAAAGATTAGGCCGCGAGAGCTACATGGGTTCGAGTCCAGAACCTCCCTTCTACAAGTTTTCAGCAGAACCCCCCAGCTTCATAAAAAGAAGGATAAAATCTCGCCCCATTGAAAGATTTTATTTACGTACCATAAAGTCTAAAATAAATATGAAACAAATAAACTTTTAAGATAAAGCAGACATTAAACACCTTTAGCATTTAAAAATAATATACATTATTAATATTCAGTATTTTTTTTTCAATTTACTTAAAACGCGTCAGCTGGCATGTTTGAGCACAGCAAAGTTTAGCAGCAAATGTTCTGAAAACATTTTTGTGTTATCAACATTAAATTAAATTTATGTTGTTGCCATTAGAGTTACTTTATAAATAACAGGGGCGAGATATGCAAAATGACGCATGCTCAGATTGAATGTATTTCCCAAAGTATAGCAATACACATTCACGAACACAGTATTACTCACCTAGGCAAGTTCGATTTGGAGAGTGAGAGAAGTCAATAGGCATTTGCTAGGCAATTATGGCATTCTTGCTAAGATTTTTCCAACAATCTCCCGACCTCTATTTGTTGTCAATCTCTTATTTTTAAGGCACTCTTATTTCTAGCAGTGTTCATGTTTTTATAAATTCCTTTTTATTCCCAGATTAAAAAAGTTTTATCTTTTATCTTTTGCAATTCTACAATTGACACGCAATAACAACCATATAATAAAATCCGCGCAGTTTCCCATTAAAACAATTAATCACGATACGATAAGGAATTACTGTTTAAATCTGCCCTGCTTTATTGAAATTGTAGTGTAAAATGTTACGTTCAATTCCAGTCTGTGGTTGTTGAGGAAATTGCAAACATACATACATACATAACAAACAAAAACAGAAGCTTCTTCGTTTGAAGTCTGTGAGAAAACAATTTCAATAGATACATTTTAGATATACATTCTAATGCGTAAAGAAATTTCTAGCTAAAGCAACTTTCGAATGCTTTTAATATTTTTGATTGCGGGGTTGGGACATCGTACAGCTCAGCGGCTATGTTTGTATTCTATTCATTTTTGAAAAATAATTCTCTACAATACATTAATACTAGGCTATTTTCAAGAAATATCAATCCCAAAGATATTTTATTGTAAATTGTGGTACGATTAAATATAAAAATAGTCTCCAGTACTGTCTCGTAATACAAAGGTAAATGGAGAATTTATAACAAGTAAAGTCAAAACCTACAAAATAATCAAATGTTCAAATGAAAACATTTCAAATTGAAAAAACAATTATCTGCTGTTTTTTTTAACCGTAAGTGACTATATATAAGCATATATATTGACAGATTTATGCCTCTTTATAGCTTCAGTTATGATCATAATGATGTTTTCTGTGAAATATTTCTTATCTATTAACAACGATTTGGAAAAATGTGCAGCACAAAATTCTACCACTATACAAAGTGAAAAATAAATGCAGTAAAATAGTGAAATATATATATATATATATATATATATAAACACGTTAAATTGATAAAAGAAATACACGGTATACAAGATAAGTTAAAAAGAGTGGTTGAATTCTTGTAAACAGAAAACATATTTTTCTGAGTGCGATTTTAATTTTTGCCATATTGACAGTGTTTAGTGTTACTGACAGCCATACTGTACCTGAACATATTCAATTAAAATAATGTTATATATTATAAAGATGAAGAATACATAGAATCAGAAAGATTTAGTATAAATAATAGCATCGAAACATTTATTGGAGAAATAACATCCATGTAAGCACAGTATAAATCTTAAATGGAACTTTAAAGATAACGTAAATCTCAAAGTGAAATGTTCTTCTGTTGAAGAAAATAACTTTTCCAAAATAATTTAGCTCGGTGCTTTAAATGCAATTATATTTAATGGGCCATTCCATTGTTCATCTAATAGAGATTTGCGAATTTCCTGGGAATCATGAGAAAGATCTAAACATTAATCACTCTCAATGATTATGGAGTACCCAACCTTTGTGGCTAATGAAGCGTAATTTATCATCATGCATTACTGTAAATTCCTCTTTTGATAACACTGATGTTTTATTATTGCTGATGATAAATGTAGAAAAAGTGAGAGTTATTAATAAGATTAATTTTAAGATTATACAAAATGTTTAAATACTTCATGGGCTAAAATAACTGACTTTTTTCTTATACGAAATTATTCTAATATAAACAGTTAAATAATTTTAAATCGAGTCTTTATTTGTATTATTATAAACCACCGTTCAAACATACGTTTTTGGGGAGGGGATATTTGATGTAGATACGTTTGAAAAATAGCTATTTGTGTAATTTTAGATTTAAAAAAAGAAAGGTTTTCTATTTTTTCCTTTTGTGTTTAGTATTATATCGAATACAGTATTTTATTATATACAGCTTCTACTGTTGTTGAGGTAGCTCCGATTGTCTATACTTGTCAATGGAGGCTTCTAATTCATTGTTTCTAAAAATGTAATTTTGATTTTACTTGTTTTATGTAGAAAAATAAAATTTAATTTTGGTCTATATATTTTTTAATCTACAGTAGATTTACTGTTGTTGACTGAATTGACATATTTTAAGAATAGATTTTAAGACGCCCTACAAATATAAAAGCAAGATCGATCTAATTTTGCAGGCAGAAATGCGCTCTTTTAAATATGAAATCACATTTCTGTTAAAGTAACGATTTTTCTCTTTCACAGATAAAAAAATACCGTACACGTAGGCCTTAGTTTTGTCGAATTTACAAATATAATACATATAAAATCTAGAAAAAAATCAGTTTGTGTTTGTGTTAAAACATATTTATAATGTTTATTGTATAATTTTATTTGAATGAATATTATCTCGTATTTCAAATATACGATATTAATTTTATGCTACAGAGTTTATAGGTGTTTTTAAAATTTTTCGAATTTTTTCAAGAAGCAAAGACATTGAAAAAGATATGATTAGATTACTTGTTTAAATTTCCACACTAATAACAAAAATGGTCCAATAAATACAAGAACGCAATAATACGTGAATTACTTTTTATCATTTTTCATCTATATGCATTGCATATTTGTAAGTTAAAACCATGTGAACAGAAGGCACTTTTAACTTGCTCACTGAATATTTTTGTACTAGCAGACGCTTCACGTATATTTTGCACAAGGTAGTAACACTACTAAATATGCAAGATATTTCATAACGTAATAAAATATACACTAGAAAAGCAGATATACAAACCAGTAGTAAAAACTAAATTTCAATTTTGGTGCCATTTGTGTGAAACAACTTCCAGAAATAATAAGCTTGTCGTAAATTTTGCTATAGCACCCTTCGTGGAAGAATATAAATTCAACAATATTTCATTAATACTTTAACCCGCATTTTGAGTTATGATGTTGTTGTATTTAATGATCATGCAATATAATGATTTCTTATAAATTTTAGATGTGCATTAATTATGAAAATTGTATTAAAACATATATCTTATGCGATTTCACATTGTCTATGTCATAGAAGTATTTTGTTATTATATATGTTTAACGTAGAAATTTTTTACAGATATATATTAATGTTCTTTTTTTATAATAAAAATATCACTTTGTGCTTCCATTTATTGATAATGAAAGATACAAATGGGAATCAGAAAATTAAATTGGTACGTGACTATTTTCAGGTCGATATAAAAGATGACTTTGGTTTTACGGGGGTAACTTTTGGCATTAAAAGAAGAAAAAAATCCCATAAAAAAGATTGGACATAGTTTTAGCAAATCATAAATGAGATAAAAAGAATATAAATTTATTTTATGATTAAACGTCTAGGTGCAGCGTAATAAGAAGGAAAAGAAATTAGTCTGGATATTCTTCCTGACATAAAAAATATCAAGTAAAATAGTTGGTGCTGTACGTTTTTCTTTTTTTTTCAACGAAATTCCTTTTCTATGTAATAAAATTGCAAATTAAGAGAAACAACCTATTATTTTAAAAATATACATTTTCAAAATATTCTAAAATATTAAAACATTAATGATTATAAATTGAAATATATTTTTAAAAAGAAAACGAGGATTAATTTATAGAAAATGAATGCTAATCAGTTGCATAGGATTTTACATATTCTTGTGACGATGAAATATTTTAATAATTATTTCAAAAACAACAGAAAATTTTCAAATAAAGAAAAGTAAATAAAACATTTTTTCCACATTTCAAAACGGCACTGTTTGTCAAACTCAATCATAAGTTAGGCTAGAAAGCTATAATATGGAAAGAGATTGACATTTTACCATAATTTAAAAAACTAACAATAAGCGTCGAAATCATGTGACAGCACATTCTTTTAATATGGAATGGTTGGTTTGACACGTAATCTTCACAAAAAACGACCCACAGTTGTAATGCGCTGGAAAAAATATATTATATATATTTTTTAATATGGAACTATCTCCTGTGTTTTTAGGGATGCTGAAATTAATAATGTACGTCTAATTATAGTAATTTATACCTCTGAGAAATAATTAAAAAAAGCGTTTTGGCGCTAAACAGTTGTACAAACCCTTCGGACAGATTTCGAATTAATCTATTATGTAATAGAATAATGTTTGCTCCATCAATATTTCCTAATAGAAATATATTATAGCCAATTTTAAAAAGAAAAATTGATATCTTGTCTAACTTTTCGCTTTAAAAATATAGCCCAAGAAGTAAAAAAAAAATAAAAAAAAAATCACAACTTTAATTTAAATAACAGCTAATGGAAGGGGTAATGAGTAACCGTATCTTTAAAACTCAATTCAAGAAGGACAGCCGTTATATGGCTATATATTTTATTCTTTTTGTGCGATTTTCAAAGTATGTGTTACAGTGATTTTAGAAAACATATATTACACCTCTCAGAAACATATTCAATTTCATTCAGAGGTAGATTATCGAATGCCAGTGTAGCTAGAATATCGTTTTCACACAGTAACCTGGTGATTTTAAAACCTTCTTATTTTTTTTTAAATCTAAAGAATACAATTTTAAATATGTACAGGGATGTAAAACCGATCAAAAAGAAATATAATAAAATTTCGAAAAAAAAAATATTGTACAGTTCCGCAATAATAATTATTTGAATTTGAAATGCACAGAATATATTAATGAAATGAAAACCTAAATTGCAACCTCGATTATAAAAAGTCCACTTGGACAACAAATTTGGGGTTTTAGATAGTGAGGAAGTATCTTTAAGAAAAAATTGAACAAGAAAAAGAGTCCTCCATGGACAAGATTGTGCTTCAATTTATTTTTAGGTAAGTAGGCATGAGACATTTTAGTGGCATTTATTGTGAAGTAGGCATGTGAACTGAAAAAACATTAACAAGATATTTCCTTAGATATTTTATTCTTTGATAATCTTGCAGAAGATTTGGTACATTTTTGTTAGTAACTTTTTTAAATATCTAAATTACAACACCGTAGCGCAACCATATCAAAATTTTAAGAGCAAAGAACTGTTATGATTCAAATTCAGCAATACCAAATTGTACACTTTTTCATGCTTATCGTAAAAAAAAAAAAAAAAAAAAAAGTGCGATATTTGAAAATTTATTTCAATGTTAAAAGATTTCGTAAAACTTTTTTGCTTTCCTTCTTTTTATTTCCTATTCCTATTTAAATGCCAAAATTCAGGTTAAACTACTACATTTGATTTGGATGACGTAAATCCGGACGATCGTTACGCATTAAATCTTTTTCCAATGAACGTAAATAATATTTATACCATGTTTTCGTTGCATTTGTATCCGTATATTTTCTACAATAAAGCTCTAAACCATTCTACTTTAATTTTGCCTAATTTGCATATTTTTTTTTATACCAATTTATACTTTTTATACCTTAGTACATTAAAAAAATAATTCAAATATTGCCATTTAAGCCACATTATATTGTAAAAGTGAAGATGACATTTACGAATAATGATTTTTTAAATCATATTTACTTGATAAAATATTTTGATAAATCAAAAGTTCAAAACAAATGTCTCTGTAAATAAATGTGAACATTTCAACATGTATCACGTAAATTCTATGAAATATCATCATATCCATTTACCATTCGTACTCATTTACCATTTACCGCCGCAGAATTCGCGGAGCGCGGAGTTTCGCGTGATGGTCCTTGCTACGTCCCTTATATACCGAGACACTTGCGGAAGCCAGGAAGAAAGGAGAAAAAATCAGAAAATGGAAACCGGACAAATTTAAAAGGTAAAATGAATGAATTAAACACCTCGAATTGCGAGAAGGGTTGGGCCCGGGGCTCTGAAGCTATCGACGAATCCCTGTGGTTTCGAACTCTATATTCGTATTATAATAACTGAAAACGCACTTCCAACAATTACCGCTAATAGACATTACTTCGGATACAATACTGTACGCTAAATCTTATGTGTGTACCTATAAATTAATGATAAATGTTATGCACATCATATTCTACAGCAAATATTTTGTAGCAAATCTCAGTATAACTCTGCAAAGTGTTTTTCGCCTTTGACCATTATGTAACGACCATTTAGTCTTTCCCTGTAAATGAACAATAAATGCTTTGCACCACATATTCTACAGAATGAAGGTTTTAGTGCACTTCATAAACGTATAGTACTTTCATTATGTTTGAAATGGTGTAACAAGATTAAAATGAACTTAAAACAATTTTTTCGATTGACCTTAATGTAAGGGAAAAATTTGACTGTCTCTGAAAGAGAAGGATCATGATTATACTATAGTACTCATTTACCACTGGAACCAATAATAAAGAACTGTTAGTAGTAGTACTCAGGTAAAAAAAAAGCCGATACGCACTGATATCTAACATACGTATGAGATATATGCACTGCTGGCCATCCAAAATGCAACACCATGAAGGAATGCAAATAACAGAATGATATTTATTGGACAAATACATTATAATGGGAAGGACAAGTGATTACATTTTCAGAAAATTTGGGGTATAGATCTTGAGAAAACACTAGCCAAAGCAGCCACCTCTGGCCGCAATAACAGCATTTATCTGCTTAGCCATGTTGTCGAACAGAGATTGGATGTCATGTACGGCTACATCAGTCCATGCAGCTTCAACATTATGCCACAGTTCATCAACCGTAGTGACGGACGAGTGGTGGCGGGCCAGTCCCTCAGAAGCCATTGACAGGACATTTTCAGTTGATGAGAAATCAGGAGAACGTGCCGGCCAGGGCAACAGTCGAACATGTTCTGTATCAAGGAAGGTCAGAATAGTACGAGCAATATGCAGTCGTGCATTGTCCTGCTAAAAAGTACAGTTGTGGAGTCATCGAAGATAAGACAGAACCACGGGCCGTAACACATCAGAAATGTAACGGCTGCTATTGAATATGTCGGCAATGTGAACAAGAGGTTACGGAGACGTGTATCCAATGACACTTCATACCGTCAATCCAGGTGATATGACAGTATGACGATTCGAATGCAAGCTGGCAATGTGCGTTTTCCACGATGCCGCCAAACATGGATGCTCATCATGATGCTGCATACAGAGCCTGGATTCATCAAAGACGACGTGAGACGCCAATCCTGCGTCATATACAGCATCACGATGCCAGCATCCATGTTTGCCGGCATCGTGTAAAACGGACATTGCCAGCTTGCATTCGAATCGTCATACTGTCATATCACCTGGAGTGACGGTATGAAGTGCCATTGGATACACGTCTCGGTAACCTCTTGTTCGCATTGCCGGCAATTTCGACAGCCAGCCGTTACATTTCTGATGTGTTATGGACCGTGGTTAAGCCTTATCTTCGATGCTACCTACGTTTTAACTCAACGTTTTAGCAGGACCATGTACGACCGCATGTTGCTCGTACTATCCTGACCTTCCTTGATAAAGAACATGTTCGACTGTTGCCCTGGCTGGCACGTTCTCCTCATTTCTTACCAATTGAAAATGTCCTGCCAATGGCTTCTGAGCAACTGGCCCGCCACCACTCGCACGTCACTACGGTTGATTAACTGTGGAAGAGTGTTGAACCTGCATGGACTGATGTACCCGTACATGACCTCCAATCTCTGTTCGACACTAGGAGGGTAAATGCTCTTATTGCGGCCAGAGGTGGCTGCTTTGGATGGCCAGCAGTGTATATATATATTTACGTACTCAATTATCAACAAATGTTATGTAATTACACAGTTCCTATCTTGTATAATTGTGTAATAATACAGTTATATTATTTTTAATGATGAACATCATACATGCTGTCATGCCTGGTGATGTCGTAGTTTATGGCAACCCCCCTTTTTTTCCTCTTCTACTACTGAGTAAGAGAGAGGGTAACAGAGTTTGGCTGGAGGCCAGAGTGATAGGTTGTGTGCGTGCGGTGGGCACGTTATATAATAAATATAATAGTTTGATAGAACTGAATAATATTATATCTGCTACAACTGTGGTTATTTGTCATCAATAAATATATATATGTGTGTGCTCAATGTTTGTGATGTTTCGTCGTGTTAAATAAACTTGTGTTTATTGTAGAAAATTAGCTGCATTCTTGTGTGACAGTAGCAAAATTAGAACAAAATGGTATTCATAAAATTTTCCCTTTGAATTTAAAAAGGTGTGAACGAGTAGAAACCCGAAGGAAGGTTTTTTAAAGAAGTTTTTTTTAAGGATATCACATGCTCATCTTACTCAAACCAGTGATTGACATTCTGAATAAAGTAAGTCGCATGTTTCTTTATGTTTATTCCTGAAGTAATAAAAAAGAACTTACAGAATAGAATCATGTTTGCGAAATATTTTATGATTGAAAACAATGCGTTAACTTTGGTAAAATGAGATTTATTTGATACGAGATATTTAGAGTATTAGTAAATAAGTGTTAAGAGTAAATAAAAGTAAAATGTTTAATATTAAAGGGCTAAGAAAAGAAGACCTAGTTGATGTAGCCAAAGAATTGGGCATTAAAGTAGAAAGTGACCACAGGATAACAGATTTAAAGCATTAATTGAGGGAAGCGAACAGTATGGAAAAGATAGTGAATTTATAAAAGAATTTTTAAATACAACGGTGTCAGATCGCATAGAAAGAAAAAAGCATGACGCAGAAGTTGCGAAATTCGACAAAGAAAAATCTAAGTCAGAACAAGATACGTTATTGGAAATCGAAAAAACTAAGCTGGAATTAGTTAAAGCGCAAATAGAGGTGGCGAAAATCCAAAACGAGTATAAAAATTCTGACGCAGGGGGGGGGGGGGATGGACCCAAGCCTAATTCGTTAGAAGCACTAATCAAAAGCGTCAAAACTTTGACTATTACAGTCCCCAGCAGGCCCGAATCATGGAATTTATTTTTTACTTCGCTCGAGAAAGCATTCGAAATTAAAAATGTCGCAGAGGAATTAAAGGTTGAGATTTTGTTTAATTTGGTAGGGAACGGGCAGCGCAGTTATTAGTGTACGCAAACACGGAAGAAATAAAAGATTATCAAAAGGTCAAGTCGTTAATATTAAAAGAATTTCAACCCACACCAGAGGCTTGCCTCGAAAACTTTCTTTTTGCAGAAAGATCGAGGAATGAGAATCACATGCAATTCACAAGTCGGCTCAGAGCCAATTGGGATTTCTATTGTGAACTGAGAAAAGTAAATGATTTTGACACGCTTAATGAGTTAATTGCAGCGACAAATTATTAAGTTCACTAGATTCGGAGACGCGAAGTTATGTCAGGATAAATTAATTAGATAATTCGTTAAAACCACGACAAATTGCGGAATTATGCGATAATTGGTTCACGTCAAAGGGCAGAACAGATATCGGCTTTTGGAGAAAGAACCCGTAAGGCATGGTGACGTCACGGCGTCGTCACTGCGCAGTCACACTGTGACTTTGTGACCGTCGTCGTGACGTCACGTGACGTCGATGTGAAGGCATTGTGACGTAAATGCGAGGTCGTTATGGCCGTTTTCAAGGCTTTCTGTGACCTCACAATGTGACTACTTTGTGAAGTCACCGTGCGACTTAAATGTGAAAAATGTGACGAATCTGCATCGGATAGGGTGACCAGATTTTACCCGAATCCTATACGGATTGTTCGGATCAAAATTTTTTTATGGTTCAAGTTTGTGACGTTTGTGACGACACTGTACCGGGTCGGGTGACCAGATTTTACCCGAATCCAATCCAGAAACTTCGGATCGATCTTTTTGGATTTGTTTGGCTACAGAATAGATTTGGATTAGTTGTCGTGTGACCTGATTTTCGTGAACCCGATCTGACCCGAGTCGGGTATAATGTTTTTACTGTAAGTCTTGTTTGGAATAGAATCTTGCATACGATCGAGTAACCAGATTTTATCAGAAATTGTGTTACGATACAATTTCTGATGTCGGCTCGGATCTAGAGTCATACACGAATCCGGTTATATACTTCTTGAACATGATTGAATGTCAACTTGAACATGAATGATGGTTGACTGAAACTATATTTTGATTCAACCCGTATTCTTACCCTAACCCAGCAGCAACAACAACAAAAAATCTGTAAGCCCACAACCCGACCGAACCTGATAAATTATTTCGCATGGATTCGGATAACAAGATTTCACCAAATACGGATAAGATCGACGATAAGGATTGGATCGGCAATAATTTTTATTGATGCAACTCGTATTCAAATTAAAACTTTGCATCTGATTGAGAAACCGGTTAACACGAAACTTTCTGACACATTTATGAACAAACTTTTAAGCGCATGGCACTTGCATGCCTGATTATTAAAGCTATTTGGAATGAATAGCGTTTTCCATTTTTAGATAAATGTAATACTTAATATCGGTGTCGGTCACGTTTTACCCGTTTCTGACGCTGCGCGTCGGAAATTTGGTTCAAAACACCGACTTTGATAGTGTTTTCTGAAACATCATCTGCCGTTAGCAAAAAATGGATAACGCCATTCGATTATATATAGGGTAGATGTGCCAGTAATGGACACCCTTAAGGAATTTCTGTAACAATTATTTTTTAATTAATAGTTATAATTGTTGTATTCAACATTTTTTAATATTATATTACTCTACCAACAATATTTAACCATGCTCGTAGTCGCATTTCCCAATGTGAATCTAAATTTAATTGTAAATAACAGAAATAAATCAAAACACCCTAAATTCCAGTAATGGACACCTCACAAAAGGTAATAGATAATTGATATTATGATTGCATTTAAAACTAGAATTTAAAGATAGCATATTAATGAAATAAATAAAGCTGAATTTTTATTGGTTATTTTTTTATAAACCAAAAACATTGAAGGTGTCCCATTACTGGAAGGCGGTCCATTACTAGCACATCTACCCTATTCTGAATAAGAACATCTGCCAATTTCATGTATTTCCGAATAAAAATGAATTCAGAAATATGCCAGAAATTAGCTATTTTGTATTTGAGAACAACTTTAAAGAAAATATAAGTACACATTTTCAAATAAGCATTCTGAAAAATTTATATTAGGAATCAATTTAAATAATAGATATTATTAAATAATAAACATTGTATCAAGCAGTAAAACAGTTTTCGTTGTAAATGAAATATAGAACTTAAGATCATAAATGCCAAAAAAAAAATTATATTTTTTTTTTCTTTACAAATTATTTTATTTATAGTTTTTGATAGAATACTAAATGCAGAACTTAAATATAAATTTTTACAGTAAAAACATTCGATAACACAGCTGGAAAAATTACCTTAACTAAACAGTTATTTTATTGCTTCATCAATATTTATTATTTTTGTGCATCTAACATTGACATATCTCGACAAATAAATTATTCAATGCATTAAATTGTCACTTTTTTTTTCAAATATACCGGAAAATTATTTCTGGAAACCTACACTAGCAACGAAATTATTAAATTGCAAATCAAATATTAATAGTTTTAAAAATTGCAATGTTTTTAATTATAATGAATAACTATGAAAATTGAACTAAGAAACGCAAAATATTAAATAAATTCCTCATTTTATATAACACTTTACATTTAGAATACATATTCTTAGTAAATACAGTTTTTCCAAACAATCTATTTTAAAAAATATAAAACATTAAAGATAAAATTTAATACAAGTGATTTTTTAAAAGAAAATTTAAACATATTAACTTTTAAATAATGCACTATTAAATGTACTAGTACTAAACATGCACTATTAACAAAACTGCGAAGACATTAAAAGTTACCTGCTGATCTATAGATAAAGGGGTTATGAGGGAATGCTCCTTATTTGCTTCCCTTTCATTGAAAAATTAGAATGTAAATCCACTACAATAATTTTCAAATTATTCCAGCAGAAGCGATGTGTTCATAGATCTGAGAAATCAAAGATCACCCAGGCCTTATGAACACACCCGGCTAGACACAGTGAGATGTTAAAATGGATGGTTTTCTTTAAAATGGAGATTGTTCACTTTAAAACGTTAATTTACTTACACAGTATAAATCTACAAACTTCAAAGAACCCAACACACGCTAATCCTAGCTTCGAATGAGAAAAAGTCGTCTGCCTTCAATATGCGCGCGCAGTATTATTTAAACACAACAAAATAACAGCTAGCAGATGTTTCCAACTTTTACCGCAAATGATATAGGAAGAAAATAATTTAAATAAAGACATTTCAAAACCTTTATAATTTATATGGCTGAAAAATGAACTTCTAATGATGCTATAATATTCTTTTTTTATATGAGAGAGTTTTGTATTCTTAGAAATAAGCTGTGAAAATTTACATTTTTATATATTTTTTAATCCATTCCATTTGCTTTAGTCGTCAAAAGTAAAGATATATTTTAAATAATAATTGATTTAATATGCTTTATAAAGTAATTTCGATATAAATTTAAATTGCAATCAAATTTCCTAAGTACAAATTTTTCATTTTTTACACTCTATCGAAAAGAGCAATATATTTAATAGAGGTGACATCTTACTAAGCACTGGCCAGTTTTGGATAAATTGCTATAGGAATGACATATACTTTATAACATGTTTTTAATTCATTTTTGCTCGGAAATACACGAAATTGGCTCGTGTTTTGTTCAGAAACTATGTTATTGAAAAACCTTTTCCATTTTTTGTTAAAAGCAGAAGATCTTTCAGAAAAGAATGTCAAAGTCGGCGTTTTGATTTGAATATCCGACGTGACAGTGAAAAACTGGTCGTCACGTGACACGAATTGCTTATAACTCGATAAATAACTAAATTTCCATTAAAGGATTTTTACCTTTGTATTATATAGTATATTTTGTTAAATTTCATGAAAATGGTAAAGAAAATTGTAAAAAATTATCTGCCTCATATATGTAGACAGATATTTATTTATTATTTTATTTTGGAAATACTCAACATATATAAATAGTGTGTGACAATATTTTTATTAATGATTTAGGTACATGACATAATTCAAATCTATATTTTATGAGTTTTTTTTTTCAAATTCACTCTCCGATCACACCGTGAAGTCACAGAGTGTTGGCATTTTGGTCATAGGTTTTATGTGACTTATGTGGCTTGCAGTGACGTCATTGCAACGTCACAAAAATTTTTAAAACTGTCAAAAAGTAATTTTCTTTATGTTATAAGATGTTCTAAAGTTTATTTTAAGTTTTCTTTAGATCTCCAAGACGTTCACATTTTGGTCACAGTGTGACGTTACAAAGTGGTGGCATTTTGGTCACAGATGTGACGTGACGTACGTGACTCACATTGACGTCACAATGACGTCACTGTGACTGTGCATGCTATGCGGGAATAATTGCTAATCTTGTAACATTACCTGTAGCTTTAAAATCCGGAGGGCCAAATTGCTTGGTAAATAGCGTAGATGTACTGTTTGCCGTTACGGATAAATTATATGGGACATGTATTATAACACCGGCAGTTCATGAAATATTACATTTAGCTAGTAACGAAGGGGGAAAGGAATGTTCTTTGGAAGATGATAGACAGAAATGTTCTTTGGCGCCAGTAAATGAGACGCAGTCGGAAAAGGGTAATGAAATTAAAAGGCAAAAGGGGGAAGACAGCCAAATGGAGGGGGGGTGATATAAATATTGAAAATTTATGCTGGCGAGGTGAAAATCAAAACGCGGAGAGAGAATTAAAGATTAGTTGTATTGAAAGGAAAGATGATAGCGGAGATTTGAATGCAGGTCAACGATCAGATACGAGTATATACAGGGAACAACAGAAGAGTTGCGAAACGTTACAGGTTGCTTTCAAAGACGCGGAAAAAGGTAAAAACGGGTTCGTTATAGTAGATGATTTGCTTTATCATAGAGAAAGAGTCACGGGGGATTGTGTTACGCAATTAGTGGTACCAAAAGTGAGGAGGGGGAAAATTTTAAAAATTGCGCATGAATCCATTTTCGCTAATCATCTCGGCAGGAAAAAAACAAAAGAAAGAATTCGTTATTCATTTTATTGACCGAATATGTCACGGGATGTAGAGGATTATTGTAAATCTTGTAAAGACTGTCAGTTACGGAGTAGAGAGAGGGCTAGCGATCAGATACCCATTGTCCCAATTGAGAGACCGGAACTTCCGTTTGACGTTGTAAATATTGACATAATTGGAAAAATTTAACCACCTTCAGCGCGTAGACATCAATATGTACTTACCTTAATAGATCAGCATTCGCGGTGGCCGGAGGCGGTCCCTTTAAGAACAATTACGTCTAAAGCTACGTGCGATGTATTATTAGAAATATTTATGCGAACAGGGATACCCCGCGTAATAGCGAGTGACCAGGGCAGAAATTTTCTTTCATGTTTAATACAGGAGTTTCATGCTAGGCTAGGGGCGGCTCCTAGATTTGCAACGACAGGGCATCCACAAAGCTCGGGATTAGTGGAGCGATATAATCAGGTTCTAAAACGCATGTTACATCATATAATTCGGAGTGATTCAAAAAATTGTGATAAACACATCCCTTACTTATTATTTGCCTATAAAAAGGTTCCGAATAGTACAACGGGAGTATCGCCATTCAAATTAATGTACGGAAGGGAGGCTAGGGGCCCATTAGCGATATTAAAATCTACATAGTCAGAAGAAATCCCACTACCCATAAATCTTGGAAAGAGCGCAACTGAAAATCTTCAGGAGTTAAAAATTAATTTAGAAAGGGCAGCGGAGCAAGCGGCAATAGTAGCGGAATTTAAACTAGGCTCGTATTCGAAGTACGCCCATCGAAGTGCGATTTACAAGGAATTTAGACCGAGGGACCAGGTATATCTATTAATCCCGGATTCCACGAACAAACTTTATGCTAGGTGGACGGGACCAGCCGAAATTGTAGAGCACTGTAAGCCTGATTCGTACAAAGTAAAACTAATAAGCGGGAATGTTAGGAATATCCACGTAAATAAGATAAGAAAATTTACTCCTAGGGTACGGGCGGTGGGAGTAATCTTTGAAAATGAAGAAGAATTAGGAGAAGTCCATCCCACCCTCAGTTTGAATGATAATCCCAACTTGTTTAACATAGAGGAAGTAGATTTGAAGCATTTACGAAATGTAGAAGGAAAAGATATGTTAGATTTATTATACAAATATAAAGATTTATTTTCGAGAAAAGTACAAATAGCCAAGGTAGGAGAACACAAAATTAGATTAAACGGCGCAGAGATGAAAAAGCCTTATGTTTATCGAATCCCAGTGGCGTTGAAGCCACATGTAGATAAACAAATCGAAGAAATCGAAGACTGATCGAAGAGAGTGATGCGGAGGCGCCACACCCGGTAGTGTGCGTGATGAAGAAAGATGGAGCCCTCCGACTGTGTGTAGATTTTAGAGCTTTGAACTCAATCACAAAAACCGAAGATTTCCCGATGGAAAACGCAACGGATCTTTTGTTCAATATTGGCAGGGCCAATGTAATAACTGCAATCGACCTTTTAAAAGGATATTGGGCCATACCACTGGAAGCAGAAAGCCAGGGGTTAGCATGTTTTAAGACTCACAGGGCTCAATATCGCTTCAAAGTGATGGCCTTTGGGCTCCGGAATGCAGCTGCGACCTTTCACAGAGAAAACAATAAAGCGCTTTCCAGATACAAGAACTTTTCTAGAGTATATATCGACGATATCGCTGTTTTTTCAGAAACATCGTCAGAACATATGATGCATCTTGACACGATATTTTCAAAACTTCGAGAATTAAGGTTCTCAGTCAACCTGAAGAAGTGTGCCTTTGCAAAATGCCAGATTAAGTATTTAGGACATGTCATCGGGTCCGGCAGCCATCCATCCGAAAATTAGCCGTCCCACAGACCAAAAAACAACTTAAGAGCGTCCTCGGATTGTGTAATTACTATCGCGATTACCTGCCTAAGTATGCCGAAACAGCATACCGATTGACAGAACTTACTAAAAAGAACAGTCCTGAGAAATTGTGCTGGTTGGAGGAACATGATAAAGCTTTCAACGAACTAAAGAGGGGTCTCGTTGAGGCACCTAGTCTTTATACACCAGTATTAGGGTTACCTTTTACCATTCAATGTGACGCATCTGCAATAGGCATCGGTGCATCTCTATCTCAACAGAAAGATGAGAGACTATATCCAGTCAGTTATGCCAGTCAAAAACTCACCAAAACTCAACAGGCTTGGCCGACCATTGAACGGGAGGCCTATGCGGTTATCTGGAGTCTAAAGAAGTTCGAGACTTGGATTTTTGTTTCGCCCGTGGAACTTATCACCGATCACAACCCATTGACTTTCATCACCAAAAATGCTCCCCAATCTTCCAAACTGCAGCGATGGGCATTAGCGAAGCAGAAATATAACATCATGATTTCACACTGCAAAGTTGACGAATACCAATGCATTATCTAGACTGGAGACAACGGAATAATAAAATGACTATATACTTTCGATAAACATTCAATGACTTTTAAGAAAAAAAAACTTTTTGATAGTTCACATTTGTTTATGTTGCACCTGTAACCTAATTTCATTTTAATTTGTATTCTGTTTTTCATTTGTTATTTGCATTTAGTATTATGTATTATGAAACATTAATTGTATTTTTATATTGCAGTAGCTAGCAGGAGTTTCCAGATATGTCCCAGAGAATTTATAAGTATTGTTCTGTTTCCTTTATATGTATATTGAATTCATCATTTCTCATTAGTAGTTTAATGGTAAAGAAGGAAGTGTAGTGACGTCGCCAGTCTGGATTTCAGATTGAAAATGTGGCATACCCCTTTTACAATCTTAGGTGGGGGGTGTCATGCCTGGTGACGTCGTAGTTTATGGCAACCCCCTTTTTTTTCCTCTTCTACTACTGAGTAAGAGAGAGGGTAGGAGAGTTTGGCTGGAGGCCAGAGTGATAGGTTGTGTGCGTGCGGTGGACACGTTATATAATAAATATAATAGTTTGATAGAACTGGATAATATTGTATCTGCTACTACTGTGGTTATTGGTCATCTATATATATATGTGTGTGTGCTCAATGTTTGTGATGTTTCGTCGTGTTAAATAAATTTGTGGTTATTGTAGAAAATTAGCTGCATTCTTGTGTGACAGTAGCAATATAAGAACAAAATGGTATTCATAAAATGTTGCCTTTGAATTTAAAAAGGTGTGAACGAGTAGAAATCCGAAGGAAGGTTTTTTAAGGATGGTTTTTTAAGGATATCACACATGCATTGTAAAGAAGTACTATTAATAATAAAGCTATTATTTTAACATTCTAGACGTAATAATAGAGTATTTATTATAAATTCATATTACAATCAATAAGCAAAGTATACTAAAATACGTTTAATGTATGAATCACAGTAATCATCAACTTTAAAAAACTTATTTTTATATATATTTCCAAACTCACTTTTGAATAAATACATAAATGTGTAGGCACAGATCTATAAAAGAATGTTTGAATAAAGCAATATATGCTAATGCGAGATAAAAAACTTTGTTTTCTACAAATAATAATGTGATACTTCATTGCTTATTAAATACTTTAAGACCAAATACGATGTCATATTTCTAATGTGTTTGATTGAAGGACCGATTTTTTAAAATTTGAATTTGGTAACATAACAGGTTTTCAAAGACTTCTTGTAGTACGTTATACTATCAACAATATGTTATGCCATGTACAATTGGAAAAAAATCCCAACGCAAGTTGCAACTGCCGTCATAGAAACATTAGGTAAAATTTGGTAGTTTCCAGATTTTATTATGGAATTTTTTAAGCAATACTTTTCTTTTGTATTTAAACATTTCTTGTCAGAAAAAGTAGATTATTACACTAATAGAATATATTACGATTATTTAAATAAATTACTTATGCATTGTAAAGAAGTACTATTGAATATAAAGCTGTTATTTTAACATTCTAGACGTAATAAAAGACTAATTATTGTAAATTCATATTACAATCATTAAGCAAAGAATACTACAATATGTTTAATGTATTAATCACAGTAATCATCAACTTTAAAAAACTTATTTTTTATATATATTTCCACATGCATGCATGTTGCATTAAATAAAAGTCCTGATATTTAAACGTTAACTGCAGAATTAAAAGAAGGTTATTTAAAGAGGAAAAAATATTTAAATTTTATGCATTAAAAAAACAAGTTTCACGTTCGTTAATACCATTACAACCTTTTTTTTACATTAAAGAAAATTTGAATATACAGATTATTAATACACTTAATAATTTATTTTTTAAAGTTCATACCTACGGCTTAACAGGTCCCGAAATTATATTAATTCAACAACGTTCCGGCCTCAGGAGGTGGTGTGTGGTGCGAGGAGGGAGGAGGGCTCCTCCTCCCGAAGTGCCCTCCTCCTCCTGAAGTGCCCACCTCCTCCCGAAGTGTCCTCCTCCACCACCTAAGATAAGGGGATTAGTGTTAATTAATTTTAATTGCGGGACTTAGAAATTTTTCGAAGCCATTTTTTTTTTTCGCGGAGTTTCAAGGGATTTATTTTAGCGAATTAGAAATTTAATTAATTTTAATTGGAGAACTTAGAAATTTTTCGAAGCAAATTTTTTTTTCAACGAGAGTAGGGTATTCCAAATATATGTTAGAGTATATTTGAGGAGAATTTTAAAAGTCAATAAGGGTTTAATTATAAATGGTGAATAATTAATTTTAATTGGGGACTTAGACATTTTTCGAAGCAATTTTTTTTTTCAACGAGAGTATACAGTTTGAATAGGAGTATATGCAGTAGAAGTGAATGAATAATTAAAAATAATAATTAAAAAGGGTCATTCATTAATTTTAATTGGGGAACTTAGAAATTTTTTTTCAACTAGAGTAGTCCATTTGATATACATGTTAGAGTATATTTGAGGGTGAATGAATAATTAAAAATATTCATTAATTTTAATTGGAGAACTTAAGAAATTTTTGTGATTTTTTAGTTTTAAAAATTGCCAAAAAATAGAATTTTTAGAGTTAAAAGTCGCCAAAAGTAAGATTTTCAACTGAAAGTAATCTAAGATATAAACTCTCAACTGAAATGAATTTTGCCTTAAGGTGTGAGCTTTTGGCTAGCAGTGACCTAGAGTCAAAACTTCCTGGTCCCAGGAATTACCACGGTTGTTATAGTAAAAAATACAGGATCCCGTATGAATTATACTGCACTAAATTTAATAGCTTGCCCCCTCCGCCCTCCCTTTTTTACCCAGAGGGGTTCTTCGATGGACTAACAATACACACTTAAAAAAATACAGAGTGATATAAAAAGAAGAATTTTAACGTACATATAAAATAACAAATAAACAAGAATGAAAAATCATGCATAGCATCATAATTCATGAATCACTTTCCACAAAAAAAAAATACAGAGTGGTACAAAAAGAATTTTAACGTATATATAAAAGTGTAAATAAACAAGTATGAAAAATCATGCGTAGCGGTATAGTTCATGAATCACTTTCGAACATTATCGAAATGTTATGTGAACAAAATTTAATTTTATCAGCTAGTACATAGTTAATTAAAATAGTGAACAGATCCCCTTTAGAATAAAAAAGCATCCTTCACAAAAAACCAATTATGCATACGATCCCTTCATACATTCAGTTCATTGACCCCCCTTTTTTCACCCCTTCGAAGTGTAAACACGCATTAGACTATAGGATCCCTTCATAAAATAAATGAGATACGTACCCTATTCGAATAAAAAAGCATCCTTCACGAAAATCCAATTATGCATAAGAACCCTTCATAAAATCAGATAATTTACATTTTCGCCTTTTTCTTCAATTTAAGTTAGGTTAAAAGTACAGCTTGCGCATCGATAGATTCAAAATACATAGTTATAGTTATTAAGCTACCTTCACAAAATAAATTCAATAGATTCATGTTATATTATGGCGACAGAAATACGAGGGATACTGCCTTCCATAAAAATCCAAGATCCCCTGTTTGAATGAAAAGGGCCCCTTCACGTACCCTGTAAAAATACTATGATTGTCCAGTTATTTTAAGAAATAGAGTGCTATTCTCAAATGAGTACGTATTCATACAATATAAAAATAAGTTTTACACGAATGTATTTTTAGTTTAAAGTTCAAAATATATTTTAGAAATGAAATTAAGAAAAACAGACGGCTATCCAGTATCCCCTCGACATGTATATCGCTGAATCACAATGAGTCATATTAGCAGATAAGCGAACATCTTGCTTCGACTTGTCACTTTAATTGATTTGTATAATATATATATAGATAAATTAATACATGATTTTTCTATGTATTATTTCGTAATACATAGCACATGTACCTTGTTTTACGAAATAATTGAAAAATCATGTATTAATTTATCTATATATATTATACAAATCAATTAAAGGTAAATTGTTAATTGCAATTAGCAATTGGTTCTTTTATGACCTAGTCACGTGATCTCTGACGTCATTGGTGACGTATTGAATGATACCACATGGTCACGTGATATCACTTAAACAGTGACGTCACATGTCACGTGATCAAGTCTTATCAGTGATTATATTAGCTGATAAGACCCTGAACAAGCATTCACTTTTCTCAGAGCCTTGGTGTGAGACGGTTGGGTGCTTAGCTAGCTGGCGTGTTAGGTAAGAATAGTATTTGTATATATATTTTTTTAATATGACTTTAAATTAATTTGATACCTACTATGTAAAACGATATGAATATTTTTTGAATATTAGAACTAAAAAATAATACTTTGAAATAATAGACTTACTAAACAGTAAAATTTAAAGCTATGTAGATAAATTTCCTAAAACTAAGTTGAAATGAAAATGGTAAAAGTTTAGTCAGTCTCATGTTAGTGTTTATCATATTAAATCTACAAAAGAAATTTTTAAATGGGAATACTAATAATCCAAGTTACCATATAGATATTATAAGTTAGTAGATTCATAAACTAATGAGAATGTATATAATTTTAATAAACTATGCTAATTTCTGCAGATATTTAATAAAATACAAGTGAGTTTTCGAGGTACATAGTTTACCAATTTACTTCCTAGCTTTATCTTACCATAGGCAATGGTCTAAATCAAGTTAGGACATATACCTTGGAAATCATATTCATGCGACTAAATAACCTGGGGCTCACTCAGCCCAGTAGTTAGCGTGATGGGTATAAAATACCTGGGGCTTAATCAGCCCAGTAGTTAGCGTGTTCACTATATAATAAGTGGGGGCTCACTTAGCCCTGTGGTTATCGTGGTAGCTATAAAATAAGCGGGGGCACACTAAGCCCAGTAAACGTGGTGGTTAGAAAATAGCCTGGGGCTCACTCAGCCCATTAGTTAGCATAGTGGGTATAAAATAGCCTGGGGCTCACTCAGCCTAATACTTAGCATGGTGACTATAAAATAAGCGGGGGCTCACTTAGCCCTGTGGTTAGCGTCGTGGTTATAAAATGACAAGTCTGATTATATGTTTGTGGGTTCGAAACTTGTGCGGTTTAGACGATGGGATTTCAAGTATTCAGAAAAGTCGAAAAAATCATGATGGTGCTCCATATCCTTATAAATATTATTGGTTTTAATATGATAAGTTAAGGAATCTATATCCGTAAAGAGTAAAACTGCACGATCTTTGTATGTTTTCTTTATAAAATTGTAATGGAAATCATACATAACTAATTTAGATAATACTAAAATAGAAAATCCAACATAGATGGTCGGTTCATTAAAATGCTAGTTTTTAGTCGTTCTACAGCGGTTAAATCTTCATCATATGTCTTGAATGATTTAAAAGTATTCAAAGCTACTAATCTTTTTTTAAATACATTTCCAGTATGAATTATTAAATCTAATTCACTTATTTCAAATTCTTAACGATAGTCCCATAGCATTGGAAAGTGTTTCATAAAGTATACCATGACTCATGATTTTTCCTTCATATTTATTTATTGTCACTTATTGTAGATCCTATTTTATAATTTACGTTAAAATTTTTCATTCATTCCTATCATTTTCTGGGTACTCTGTATATATATTTTTAGGTGCGTATTGTTAGTCTAAATTTTATCGAAGGTATTTCTGTGATAATATAGGTGAGGTAGCGTATTAATGCAGTATAATTAATGTGTATTTTAACTATAATCTCTGTTTTAACAAGACTTGTATCGAATTAGGTTTTAATTAAATAGGTTAATGAATCTATCTCTTATCCCAAAAAATTTTTAAGTTTAAACATTAGCATATATCTTAATTAATATTTCATAGTTAGTATTTTTCATTGAATAATCATTGAAGCATTTTAAAACTTTACAGATTTTAGTATATATAAATATATATTTGGTTAGTAGCATCTATACAGAGCTATACGAAAGAATTCACATATATTAATGGTTTTAAGTATCAATCTCGCTTTAGATAGTCACGTGACGTACATTTAAAAAAATCCATATGTATCATGGTAAAAGAAAGAACATATGTGATATATCTTAAAGTCTGCATGAATATAACGAAAAGGATGTCTGCGTTTCTGTAGGTGTAAGTCTTTGTATTACTAAAGATTAAATTTAATAGTTTATATTTTATTTGTGACTACCGTACGTAAAGAGAAAAATAACCATTTCTTTTAAAACAAAATAAAAAGTACTTTAAAAATATATTACTACTTACCTACTATATATATCTACATACCTAGACCTTACAACCAACTCGTATACTTTCTTTAGAAGAAATGAATTGAAACGTGTTCTTATCAGTGAATCTTATCTAGAATGTTATCGCGATAAGTGACGTAATCAAACCACGTGGTGAAGAATCTAGTTGAATTTAGGTGAAGTCCAGTAAATCGTGCTTGACATTTGTAGGTAATGATAAATTTATATATATATTTCTATATATATGTTTTTTATAACCAATATGTTTTAAATCATCTATTAATAGTTCATGTCTTGTCAATATATTTTTACAGGACTTGTTAATATATTTTATGCGATAACAAAACGCTGACTTTGATAATATTTTGTCTTTACCAAAAAATGAAAAACTTGTATCGAATACATAGTGACTCAGTAAGAAAATCTGTCAATTTCATGCATTTGCGAACAAAAATAAATTTAAAAATGTGTCAGAAAGGGGTCTGTATGTATTTGAGAAGAACTTTACACGAAATTCTACTTGTGAATAGGGGGTGATACACTTATTAGTCATGCGATAAGCATAAGTATGTGTTATCTCTCTAAGGCATATATCAAGTTAGTTCGGTGGGGAATGAATCCTCTACCGTTTTCTGAATATAAAATAAGAGGTAATGCGATTTTTTTTTTATAATTCTGCAAATATGTATGTATCTTAATTAATTTTTTATAGTATGTATATATATATATATATATATTAAAATATATTCGTATAGAACTAGTCTCACTACGCTCAAAGGGGCCTTTAGAAAAATGAGCCCTTTAGGGAAAAAAATGGGACCTCTTTTAATTTATGGTCACGCTGTAGCCTAATAATATATGTTTTATTAATAATTATGTTTTATTTTAAATTGTGTTTTTAATAATGTATGTTTTATTTTAAAATTGCTTATTTTATATCGGAGTAAAATGATATATTCATATGTAAATCTTTATGCCTTATAATATAACTGTTAACCTATTACAGTTTAAAATATGCCCACATTATAGTGACATAGTTTGTACTTATTATTATTCATGAATTTATTTTCGTGCTGTTATAATCACATTGGTGTAAACTATTTATGTTAATTAAAATTTTTGCATATGTATTATAGGGTAAGTTAAATGCAAATTCTAATCTTAAAGTATTTATTTTAAGTAAAATTATTTGCATATGTTTTCTTTTCATAACATACGCAATCAATGCTATAAGTTTACATATTGAATGAAAAAGGCAAACCTCCAAATACATAATTTCTTGCATAAGTAATTAATATTTTTTAATTGTCACTGTTTCAGCTAGTATAAATTCTTGAGAAAATATTAGTGTAAAGTTTCAATAAACAGAAATATAGTTTACTTAAAAATCTTTTTCAAGCAGTATTATTAAAATTTCTGTATTCGTAAGCATAAAATTTAATTTTGTTTTACTAATTAATATGTATGGTAGTGTCGATCTAAAACTAAACCGTATAGATTTCTCACAAAATTTTAAACAAATATTTCATTCCTATCATATTATTTTGAATTCTAATTAAAAAAAGTGTTATTGATTCACTAGTAAAAAAAAAAAAAAAAAATCTGAGGCATGCGATTATTTCTTATATGTTAGAATATGTTAGTAACGTTTATTCGAAAAGTTCCTAGATTTTATTTGAATGCTATGCTAAATAATGTATTCAGTGTAAAACATATGTGCTTTATTCATATCTTTTGAAGAATTATAAAAAAAAATGAAAAAATGTTTCGATTACATATAGTTTCTGAAAAAGGAAATCTGCCAATATCATGCATTTGCGATCATAAATGAAATTTAAAAATGTGTCAAAAAGTAGCCTGTTTTGGATTTGAGAAAAGCCCTTAAGCCGTGCTTCATACAACCTGTTATCAGTGACTCAGTATTGGGGATTACCTCTGATGACAATAGCGATAAGAAAGCCTGCCTGGACTTGTGTAGCATGGAAAGGTTAGATAATTTAATTTTCACATATAAAAAATTAGATAATTAATAATTAAAAATTAGATATTAATTCTGAATGATTTTAGTAAAAAATAATAACTATTATTTACTTCATAAGTTGCATTTATTTTGCCTACGTGCGAATTTTTCATATGAGAATAACAGTTTTCATATATGAAACAATGAATTAAAAAAGATCTTGCTGCAAAAATACTGGGGCGCTATAAGAAATACATCGGGCGGTGGAGGGCCCAGTTAAAAAAAAAATTTTTTTCTTCATAAGTTGCATTTTTTTTCGCCTAAGTGCGAATTTTTCGTATAAGAATAATAGTTTTCATATACTCTTGAAAAAAAAAAAGAGCTTGCTGCAAAAATATTGGGGCGCTATATAAAAATATATATAGCGGGCGGAGGAGGGCCCAGTTTAAAAAAATATATTAATTATTTTCTTATATCATAAGATTCCTCTAACACACATTTCAATTTTTGAGAAGTAGACTTTATATTCAAACAGGGGACTCCTACAATTTTTTTTGTGAAGGGAATTTTTTTTAAATAGGGCACGTATATCATTTATTTTATGAAGGTGCCCTTTAGTCTAATGCGAGTTCACACTACGAAGGGTAAAAAAAGGGGGATCGATGAACTGAATGTATGAAGGGTTCTAGTATTTATGCATAATTTGAATTCTTTGGAATTTTTGTGAAGGAACCCTTTTTATTAAAAAGGGGATTTGTCCAATTTTTTGTGAAGGGTTCAATATCTATAACTGTTTCCAGTTTCTTTTGAAGGGTCCCCAAAACGTATAATCACTCCATTCGGAGGCTTCCCTATAACTTTTAACTATTTTTGCATGCTAACCTAAATAAATGTATTCCTGTAGAACCTATTTGTGTACTTCAATCCATTTAAGAATCCTATATGTTTTGGCAATCAGTAGTGTAAAGCTTTTTCTTGAATCCTTTGGATTTTTTGTGAAGGGCCTTAGGCCTTTTTATTAAAAAGGGGATCTGTAACTGTTCACTATTTTAATTAACTAATGCATTAGATGGTAAAATTATATTTTGTTCACATAACATTCCGATAATGTTGGAAAGTGATTCATGAATTATGCCACTACGCATGATTTTACATACTTGTTTATTTACATATACGCTAAAATTCTTTTTATAGTACTCTATACTTTTGGAAGTGTATATTGTTAGTCTATCGAAGGGCCCCCTCTGGGTAAAAAAGGGAGGGGGAGGGGGGAGCTATTCAATTGAGTACAGTATAATTCATGCGGGACCCTATATTTTTTACCACAACCTATATCGAATTCATTAAAACGCGCCTGTTTGCCCCAAAAATGTTGAAGTCCACCAATTAAAATTAATTAATGACCCTTTTTAATTACTAGCATCTACCATTCTACTGCACATGCAAACTGCGTACTCTCGTTGAGGGAAAAAAAAATCTCGCCAAAATTTCTTAAGTTCTCCAATTAAAATTAATTAATGACCCTTTTTAATTAAATCATTATTGACTTTTAAAATTCACCTGTAATATACTCTAACATGTATAACAAGTAGCCTACTCTCGTTGAAAAAATATTTGCTTCGAAAAATGTCTAAGTTCCCCAATTAAAATTAATCACCATTTTTAATTAAACCATTATTGACTTTTAAAATTCATCTGTAACATGTATATTGAATAGCCTACTCTAGTTGAAAAAAAAATGGCTTCGAAAAATTTCTAAGTTCCCCAATTAAAATTAATGAATGACCCTTTTTAATTACTATTTTTAAATACAATTCACAAACTGAAAAAATATTTCCCACCCTACTCTAGTAAGAAATTCTCCGCTAAAAAAAAAAAAATGCTTCGAAAAATTTCTAAGTCTCGCAATTAAAATTAATTATCATTAATCCCCTTATCTTAGGTGGTGGAGGAGGACACTTCGGGAGGAGGAGGGCACTTCGGGTGGAGGAGGAGGAGGGCACTTCGGGAGGAGGAGCCCTCCTCCCTCCTCGCACCACACACCACCTCCTGAGGCCGGAACGTTGTTTCTTCTCTACTCATATTTATTATTTTCTAGACATAGTGCAAAAAATTAAAGGGAAAATAAATGCTGTAGACATACAATTAAATACGTTTATTACTATTCGTTGTGGTTTTGTAACATGATTAGCACATATTGCTACAGATACTCAGACTACTACTGTTATCAGCGAAAACAGAGGTCAGTAAAACTACTTTTGTTTTATGGCGAACTACAACTACAACTAATTAATCAAAAATGTAATTAATTACAACTACAACTATTTGTTTACCAGAATAGTTACAACAGACTGCTTTTCAAATGTAGTCAATAATTCGCCAATTTCAGATTTTGTCAAACGCTTAACTCTAAAATGCTTCAAATCTGCTACGAACTGTCCAGTCATTGAAACGCATTTATAGGTAACATTTACTTGACTATTAATTTGAAGCGGTCTCATTGGTCAGAATAAAAATAAAGTCGGTTATGTAGCCGTTTTCTATAAAAACGGTTCAATGACTGAACAGTTTTCTGGCGATTTTTAACAACCTACGATTAAAATTGAGGAGACGGAAAAATTGATAAAGTGGCCCCTCGTTATATCGCGTCTTCTGGTATACAATGGCATAAATGCGATATAACCGAGAGTATTAAAAAGTTAAGAAGTGTAACATACAAGAAATTGTTTTGTGTGAGTCTCCAAATAGGTAGTTTATACACATATTACAATTTTCGTAGCAAAATTAAGAGATATGTTTAATACAATAAAGATTTATATTCAGGATATACAGTAAAATCATACACATTTCCAGGGCTTGACAAACAACGTTTTTTAATCAGGCGACCCCGTTATTTAATCGGCTGTTTTATTTTTTTGTATAAAAATTCACCTACTAAATGAACACACAAACGGCATTCCCCCCCCCCCCATATTAAGAAATAAACTTAAAAACTATATGCAAACAAAAAATATTTTTTATATTTATTTCTAGTTTCGCCAAAATACGTTCATCAACTGCAAATTTTAAAATAAGAAAGTTGGAATAATTTAGCTGACTTGCAGAGGAAAAAAGGCAATTTTTTTCCAGCTTCACTATTTTATCAACGTTCACAACGTCAGTTATAGATTTTGTAGCACTAAAATATTCGTACATTTGAAGCATTTGACAATCAGCACTTTCCGAACATGCCGGTTAATTCTTTTCTTTTCTTTTTTTGAGAGATATATAATGAGAAAATCCATCATAAAACTGAGATATTATGTTTCTAAATTATGTACCATTTTAAACTATGTAACTAATAATTATAAACTATGATTGCTATTATTTTTTCTCAATTAATTCACATAAACTTTTTTTTGTTTTTTGAAAATAAATGACCTTAGAAGGGGAGGGATATTTTTGCTGGCCACCAGATTTTATGAAATTTGTAAAGCCCAGCCCATTTCTATTAACTTCACGATGGTGACAGGTATAATCATACATTTAGTGTCTAGGTAAAATAAAGTGGCTACCATCCTCCAAAAGAACCGATGCAGAATACATCATACATTGCTGCCGATGGTGGAGACATTGAACATAATGAACTTGGTATTCTTATTAAAATAAAATGTACCTTCTACATATATATGTTAAGTTTTAAAAGTAAATATGAATCTATCTTATAATGTCACGCTTCTGCATGCAATTTGGGGCGTAACTAAGCTGGTGAAAGGATATAAAAAATTACGTTTTAGGTATTCAAACAAAGTTATTTTTATATGTAAGAAATTATACTAAATCGAGGACGCTGTACAAGTTTCTAATCGACTTTTTCTCGTATTTCGTATCGTTTTCAAGATAGGAATGCCCCTAGTTGTCACTGTAAGCGGTCTCATCATATTCTGCATTCCCACTGTACTATGACATAAAACGCCATATACCTAAACACCACGTTTAAGTGGTAGCCTATAGTAGGCTAACGTATATAGTATATAGTACGCTAGCGTTATACTAGCGTATATAGTACGCTAGTATAACGGCGACTACTATAGTAGTCGCCGTTCTGGAGTTAATGGAGATAGACATGATTTTAGTGAGCACCTAGCATAGTTAAAATAAAATACGTTTAAACTACACAATATTTTTGGTGGGGGGGATACACAAAACAGAGGTATATATCTAATCAAGCGATATAACGAGAGCCTTCTAGTCGAGGCTAACGAAAAAGACAGGCTACCGCGGTGCATTCCACTTATCTTTTTTTTACAGACCGCTAGAGTGACGTGATGCTCTTTTCGTACACCTGCATTGGTGCATTCGAGCATCACGTGACTCCGGCGGTTTGTAAAAAAAGATACGCGTAAAGCACCACGGTAGCCTATCTTTTTCGTTAGCCTCGCTTCTAGTGTACCTAACATATATATGAATAACCATACGTTGCATATATTTTATCTACTATTGTTACAGTAATTTGTCATTGACGTTGCGTAGAAAATATTTTGTATAGAAGACGGAAATTACAATCCCTTGATTTGAAGAAAGGCACATTTTGTTTTTCTTTTTACTTGAATTAGCATTAAAAATAGCATCACTGCTGACTGAACTACTGATTTTTTTGTATCGCGTTGCATGCTAGATTACATTTTTCAAAATGTTGAGTCTTACGCTACAAACTGGTACAGAAAGTAGCGATTAATCTAGTTCTTATTAGCCACTTATGCCACGCAACTTCCGATCATTGAGTTAGAGATAGATAGATAGGTAGTGGGTAGATAGTTGAATAAGTGTAGATAATTAAATAAGTGTGATAGTTAGATAAGTGTAGTGATTGATAGAGATAGATAAATAGATAAATAGATAGTTATAATAGATTGCCCGTAAGTGAGAAAGTACGACGTAACTGTAAGCTTTGAAATATATATGCATATATTTTTAAACTGAGCATAAGTTCTATTATAAACATAGAGAGATATAAATTACATCCTTTTGTGAGAGAAATCAGTTTGTAGTTATAGATAATTTTAAATATATTTCTTAGTACTTTAATGTAACAAAAGTATTGGCTTTCATTTTTCTCATATTATTTTTACTAAGACATTTCAAGATTTATCATGCGTTATTTATTTTAAATTTATTTGCAACTCTTAAAACCCATTTTCAGTTTACGTACACTATATTTAATTTATAAGAATTGTCAAAGAGTTTGAACATTTTAAGTTAATGAAATATTTTGAGTCACGAAAGTCTATCCAATTGCAATATTTGAGCAGCTAAAGGGACAGCAAAGTCGTAGATAGATAATTTACGACACACCGGAGATTAAGTTTTGATCTGTAAATTCCAGAAAACTGAATGTAAAAAACGTACTGTGTTTATACAAAGAACAAGATAAAAACGTTCCTGTTTATGTTAGTTTAAAGGAAAATTGACTTTTGTTAAATTAGCTGATAAAAATATACTTACGTAAAATATACTTTTTGTTATTTTTTCAGTAATTTTGCTTCATCTAGTCTATATTTGAGAAATACTTTATTTTGTTAAAATCCTATAGTTAAAATATTTTTTATTAATGAAACACTAACATGTATTTATAGTATTGTATATGAATATATCAATAAATTTCAACGTCTTATAAATATTATGTCAAAAAAAGTTCCTTCTAAATACTACAAATGATTTGTATCAGGGTTGTCCTGCGGGCGCTATGGCGCCCTTTGAAGGTTTTCTTGGCACCCCTTCAAATGTTTTCCATTCCTTTTTTTAAAATGAAAATCACTTTTAAATGATTCTTTGCCTTAAAATCATTAATGCATTCGTGTTTTTTTTAAAATAAAAGCATTCTTATGCATTTTGGATTTTTCCATGTCAAACATTTTTGAGATACCCTCTCTCATCAGAAAAATGTACGGCAGTTTACTATGATTTATGGTTTTTCTGCAATTAATATTTTCATTGGCCTATATTTTGTAATGGTTTTATTGCTAGTACTTTTAGAAACACGTGTACCATGTATAAGATGCTTGTGCAAAATTTGGAAGGTGAAAATTTGTTGGGTCCTACCCTTCTGTTTTGTTCCAATGTACTAAAAGATAAAGCAGATCAAATTTGAGAGCATTTCAGTAAAATTTAGAGGTAGCTCAATGCAATTTAAGTTTGCAACATTGTACTACAGTGGCACCCAGTGAATAAATATTATTTGAACTGCAACTTTTATCAGATTGTTTCTAAACCATACATTTTTATCAGATTGTTTCTAAACCATAACTTTTTATCAGGTAATTTCTAAACCATAACTTTTATCAGCTAGTTTCTAAACCATAACTTTTTAGCAGATACTTCTAAACCGTAACTTTCAGCTTATTCTAAACCATAACTTTTGTGAGATAGTTCCTTGGCTTTAAACAGCTTTAAAACATTTTCACAGTGTGTTTATAGCATGTTTTGATTTCCAAAGTGGTATGTTTAGAAAGCATCAGTAATCAGGATCATGTCTTCACTTTTGTTTTTTTGAAAAAGATTAAATAAATATTTTTCTGTAAAGTATAATACTTAATTTTAAGTATTATTATGGCAACATCATCTACTTCAACAAGATCAAAAACAAACATTTATCTCCTTGGTTCTACTATAACTGAGCTGACTGGCAATAAACTACCTTCAATACGCATGGCACTGGGTCTTTTTTTACATCACCATGTTGAAATGAACAATATGGTGGTCCTACAAAAAGGTAGCTCTGCAATTCAAGCTCTACAACTCTACAGCTCTTCAGCAACTACAATCAGAGAAATTACAAAATTTTGGCAGAAAGCTAGAATCCCAGTGCAAGAGCTCAGAAATAGTCAGTTAAAGCTGGAAAAATTGTTTGAGAAGTGGAGGCTATTAAAGAAAAATAAAAATAGAATTACAGTTACCCAAAAGGGCAAAGAAGATGAATTTATTTCGAAATTTGATGATTAGTTTGATATTGCACATGCTAATGCTCTTAACATGATAAAAATTTCTGAGGATAAAGATTTCCTGTTAGCACAGCGTGAGAAAGAGAGAAAGGTTTCTATGCTAGGTGTGGATAAGTGTTTAGAGAAGAAAGAAAAAATGGCAGATTTAAGAAGGAAAGCTATCTCTGAAAGAAATCAAAGAATGAAAGCAGTTTGTGAAGAAGCAGAAGCAACTGTTCATTTATTATCGCCAGAAGAATCAGACGAAGTTGAAAATGAAGTCGAACAGGCATCATTCCCAGTAACAGAGAAAGGAACGAACAGCTTATCCAAACAGAAAAGAAAAATAATGAGAATTATGACTCCAAATCTAGCTGCAGATTTAGACAGGACCAAAGTTTCAGACCTAAAAGCTGTGTTTGTCGTTGCTGAAACAATAAAGAGCTTGGGTTGTAAAGTAGATGAAGTAACTCTTAGTAGAAGTTCCATTCGTCGAGAAAGAATTAAACACCGGTCTAAAATGTATGAGCAGCTCAAAGCCGAATTTGAGAATATGTTAACTTAACAGTTCACTGGGATGGTAAACTCTTACAAGACCTAACTTTGAAAGAGAAAGTTGATAGACTTCCAGTAATTGTGTCTGGAAAAGGAGTCTCTCAGTTACTTTCAGTGCCCAAGCTTCCATCAGGAGACGGAGAAGGTCAAGCTGCCGCAGTATATGGAACCTTACAGGATTGGGGTATAGATGATAAAGTAAGTGCCATGTGCTTTGACACAATAAGCGTCAATACTGGTCGAATTAAAGTCACTTGTAACTTACTTGAACAAAAAATGAATAAAGAGCTGCTTTCTTTGGCATGTCGCCACCACATTATGGGATTGATTATTAAGGCAGTTTTCGAAAAAAGCTTAGGATTTTCTTCATCACCAGAGGTACCACTATTTAAAAGATTCCAAGCCAACTGGAATTTTATTGACAAAGATAAGTTGGTAATACAGAAATTTTGAATCAAATAATAGATATAAAAGATGACATAGTTAATTTTTCTAAAATACTACTGGACAAAAATAAACAACCAAGAGATGACTATCAAGAATTTCTTGAACTTATCTTAATCTTTTTAGGCGAAACCCCTTCTCGAGGAGTCAGATTTATGCCACCTGGAGCCATGCACCATGTTCGCTGGATGTCCAAAGTGCTGTATAGTCTAAAAATATGTACGTTTAGTAGCCAGTTCACCATTACTTCAAGAGAAAAAAAGGATTGCAAAAGATATGTGTATTTGCGGTACGAGTATATCTAAAAGCTTGGATGACAGCACCATTGCCACAAAGTGCACCTTTCAATGATTTCAATTTAATGAAATCTCTGTTACAGTATAAGAATATTGATAATGAAATAACTAAAGCAGCATCAGAAAAGCTAGCCAAACACCTTTGGTATTTATACGAGGATCTTGTCGCCTTAGCTCTTTTCGACAATCAAGTGCCTCATTGCCTTAAAAGGCTCATAGTAAAGGTCGTGAAAGACGTTAATTGTAAAAAGAATCCACAAAGCGTCCTAACATTACACTTGAAACTTTTGTCGACATGAAATTTGAAGACGAAGCGGTCAGCTTTATTATTCCAACAAATGTACCTACCAGATGCGTTCCTCCAAGTAGACCCATAAATATGGGAAGATCAGAAGACATTCTGTAAAGCATTAGACATTGTCAAATCAATAAAAGTTGTTAATGATCAAGCTGAAAGGGGTATAGCCCTAATTCAAGAGTTTTGTGGAAAACTAACGTACAGTGAGACACAACTACAATACTTATTGCAGGTGGTTGAAGAACATCGACGAACATATTCTGACTGCAAAAAGCAGAGTTTGGCAGGTACTGACAAATACATTTTTATTTAAATATTAATGGCGTATATTTACTTATTAATTATTTATAACATATATTGAATATATGTGTACTTTAATTACTTAGAATTCTCAGATTCTTACCCCCATTTATGGCAAATAAATCTTTTTTAGATATTAGTAGCAGTTGAATTCTTTAAATTGTAAATTTACAAAAAAAGGAAATTTTTAAGAGTGTTGAGCTACTTCTAAATATTAAAATTTCAAGCTCAAACTTTATAATATTTATTTTTTAACTAAAATGAACAAATTAAGAGGATAGCACCAGTAAAATACTTAAAAAAATAATAATCGACCTTTTTTGGACCACCCTATTGTGCATACAACTATTATCACAGAGAGTAATATTGTTGCATGTTTTCAGTCAAATACCTTATGGCACCCTTCATTGATTGCAAACAGTTTGTAATAGACATGTCATAAGTGGTCCATGATGATCAATGTTAGCTAAATCGAAATGAGCACAAGTTTAAGTAAAATCAAACAATTTTTAGTTTAAAAAAACTTTAAAAGAATAGGGACTTGAGAAATCACTGCTTTAATGTGCATTATGCCGAAAAAAGTCAATCCTCCAAAATACTTCACTTAGAAAACGAAACGTTAATTAACAATACTACTAATTAGACATTTTCAAAGTATGACTTACGACTTGGACGAACGTCAAAACGTCAGTTAAGATGCTTTGAGATAGGTTTAACTTAGTCCAATTCCGACGTCAAAGATGTCTGCCTACGGTAGCTCTGAAATCGGCACTCCGTGAGTGCCAAACTTTTTTATTATTTTAGAACAAAAATAAGATAAAATATACTCTTACCGTGGCTAACGAAAAAGAAAGGCTACCGCGATGCTTTACACGTATTTTTTTTACAGACCGCGGGAGTCACGTGATGGTCGAATGCACCAATGCAGGTGTACGAAAAGAGCACACGTCACTCAAGCGGTCTGTGAAAAAAAATAAGTGGAATGCACCGCGGTAGCCTGTCTTTTTCGTTAGCCTCGTACTCTTACCAAATGGCGATACTCTCACTCTTTCTCTACTTCAGAATAGTTGATCCAACTAACTAGATCTCCTTATACCACGGTGGGGAAGATCTCAATCCAAATTCCACTCCCCAGCACTTGAATAAATATCGAAACGAAGAGAAAATTCACAAGTTCCGAGGTTTCTACATTCATTCATCGAAAGGTAAAGAAAGATAGCCTTGATATGACTTTTACGCACATTGACTGATATTGGACAAAAAATTACGTTCCCAATCGAAACTTCGTCTACTCTTATAAGTCAGAGTAGTCGACACATCATACCCCCCCCCCTCCCCCTCCGGAAATTGTGAAAGAAAAAGTGTTGATCGAAATGCATAGCCAGCGTCTTTTACTTTAAAATTTTGAAGCCTAACAAAAAAAAAAAAAAAACGTATGATGGGTAAAATAAAACTTTTGAAACCAAAACTTAAATTTTGAACTATTAACCCACCGTAAAACAAAACTCTCGTCAAATCTAAACGTACTTTCTGTGCCGACATGTCACTCACTACCTTTAAACTTTCTTTATACACTGCGTGCTAGTACAATACATTGAGCTCTATAATAATACGGAGAGCAAACTCACCGATCCACTTTCTGCCGCAACCGCATCACACTTTCAGTGCACGCAAGTAATCAATCCTGCACTTTTCTTAATATTACAGGCAATTTTTTAAACTTTTCCGCACACTTTTTGTCACTTTTGGCTATTTCTACAGCTTTATCATATTTTTATGAGCAATACTTAACATATTTTTTTGTTTTTTTGATTGATCTTATATAAAATTTCCTTTCTAAAAATTATCAAATTAAATATTGGCGATGAATTTAAATAAAGCCTGTAAATTTTACAATAAAAAATATATATCAGTGAAAATTGTAGCAAATTCGTTATATTTTTGAAAGAAAATCTAATTTGAAAATATCTACCCCATACAATTTCCCCCCTATGGGAGAAAATCTGTGTTTTGCCAAAGATTTTCCTCCGAAAATCTTTGGCATTGTATTCATGGGCGGACCGCTGGACACAATGTATTAGAATAGGAAGTTAGCTCTCCGTTCTATTGTGAAGCTCAGTGGTACAATATTTTTACATGTGCAAAAAAAAGAATTCGTCAGAAATTCCAGCGATTGCCAAAATTTGCAAGCAAATTTGCCTCATAAAACTTTGCAAACCACCAAAAATTACAAAATTTACCTTTAAAATCTCGCCACCTAACCTCCTATCCTTCTAAGCACCTAAATGAAATTTCAATTCCCATTTATGCCAAACACTAAACTTCCCATAATTCATTGCAGAGCTTTTCTCAATTACATAAAAATGGGTGACATCCAAACAGCTATGAACAGTTGTGAATTAACACATATCGTAATTCAAATAAATATGTACATCACAAATTTCTCCTGAAAAATAAATCTTCTGATTAATTTCTAAAATAGAAAAACTCAGAATAAATTACTTATTTGTTTAAGACGTGTTAACCTCCTGTAACAAATTTGATTAAACATACAATTATACATCATAACAATGCATTACATCATTGTTACATAAATAAAATTCAATCAATATCATAATCTTTTTTTAATACAAGTGCAATACACGAAATTCGCAACTCGCGAAACCTAATCCCAAACACTATATAAACGACGAAACACGAAAACGACCGAAAGGAGAAAATTAAATTAATTAAAATGTTAGTAAAAGCAAACGATAGCGAACGCGTGTCATAGATATTGCTTGACCGCAAACACGTACGCGCTTTAACTTACGGCGCGTGTAAAAATCCCATTAAACCATCAATTCGTAACTAAAATCAATAAATATAATAATACAATACATTCATACATCAACATATCAACATATAACATTTATACAATAATATTTTATCAATAATAACTAATTAACAACAAATTTAATCCATGAAGGCCTAGCGGTACCATATTGTACCAGAATAGCTTCCAATCATTTTGCTGTTTGAGTACCAGTATATTTTAAGAGAAATATTCGGTTTATTTGATGACAGAAATTCACCGATAAAATGGGAACAAAGTTGCTATTGTGAAAAATTGGTGCGAAATGCAATTTTTGTATTTTAAACAGAAAAATAATTTCGTCTTTGATAGGTTAACAACGTCTTAAAACATTACAGCAGTGAAACTAAGATGCATTCGGACATCAATTTTGACAATAGTTTTGAACAAAAATTAATGCACAACTTGTGAAGCCGAAATAAGGTCGAAACAATTCGAAAACAGTTCATCTGTTTTACTCAGTCTGTAAATCTTGTTGACATTCATACAGGTACTCTAGAGAGAAATAACTGGAACCAGGGCTACACTAGATACCGGGCTTGCTCATTCATTATCATGACGTCACAAATGGTGGCTGGCCGCTACCAGCGATTGGTGAAACGACAAAATGAAAGACATACAGCGATTGGCACAAAACGACGGGCTCGTCGCTTTGCACCAATCGCTGGTCGCGGCCAGCCACCTTTTGTGACGTCATGATAATGAATGAGCAAGCCCGGTATCTAGTGTAGCCTTGCTGGAACGTCTTCACCTTATTTCACAACGATGAACTCGATGCCTGCATGGTCATTGAAGAAGTCCTTCTCTGTCCCCAGAATCCTTGAACGAAGCTGTGTTCTTCCTCCGATTCGTATGGAGCGGCCTTGGTCGACTGTCTCGTCTGAAGCCTTGTACGATAGCCATGCTGTCAGATCGTATGTTCCACTCGACGACTTGTTCCAGGCAGATCTCGTTGAGGTCTACTCGTCGACTCCACTCGTCGATGCTCTTCAGGTCGCTACCCGGTCGTTGGCTCTGCTCGATGATCTATGCACGACCATCTATTTCTAGTCTGTATATTTCCTATAAATGAAATATATTAAGGCACAAAAATGCGTTTTAATAATCTGAAAGAATGTCTAAATATCTTTTTTTTAAACTTTTAATTTTGGAGATACAAAGCAAGGACTTGTAAAAAGAAACAGCTGTATTTTAGATTCAAGAAATTAAACTGAATATATAGTTTGGGACTACAAAATTTTCTACATATAAAAATATAATTATAATTATAACAGCATATTTTATGTAATTAAAATAAGAGACTGAAAGAATAATAATAATTATTTAGAACATATTTAAAACCTTTTTATTTTAAATTCTACTTATTTTTAATATTTTTAATTTACACTAATTAGTGTCATAAGTAAATACCAATGGTACTTGAAATAATTTTGTAGCAATCTAGCGAGCATTTAAAAATACATATAACATTGGAAATGTACTTAAAAAATATATATCTTATTACATATTTAAGCTTAAATCAACAAAATTAGCGTTTTAAATAATTGTGTGTTTTAAATAAATGTGTGTTTTAAATTTCTTTAACTCTTTTCCTGGTTTTTATATATCTAACAACTGACCAGATTTGAAATTTGCGTTCTAATTTGGACTTAACGTTTCCATAACAAAATTCAGGGATTCGAATTATTCTGCACATCTAGCAGGAATATATAATGTCAGTTGCGTGACATTTTACTTCGTAAAATACTCTAGAAAGTTGGAGTACATCTTATATAATGTATTTCACCAACGAAACTCTCATTTTATGTATTAGAGTCATAGTGTTTTGAGAAGTTTAAAAGTTTAAAAGATAAATTAATTGTATTAAAAATTTGGAAACAATATTTTATCTATCTCTTTAAATAAATATTTTTCCTTGGTAATTATTTGGCCTAATACTTTACCACCTTAAAAAAAATGTCAATTTAATTGGATTTTAAAATTGTACCCTAATGTTAAAATAAATATAATAATTCTGAATGCAAAAAACAAGTTTGTTAAAATATTATGTTAAGTATTTTAGTTATATATTGAAAAAAAACTGTTATATATACCAACCAACATTATTTTTGCCATTTTTTCGGCAATATTCATTTGTTTTTTTGTCTGGCTCAGCATATTTCATCTGAAAGTACTGAATTATTTAAAAACCTATTAATTAAAAAATATCTCTCAATGAATTGCCATTTCATATTAATATTTTATCTATCTCTATAACGGCAATATTCATTTGTTTTTTTGTCTGGCTCAGCATATTTCATCTGAAAGTACTGAATTATTTAAAAACCTATTAATTAAAAAATATCTCTCAATGAATTGCCATTTCATATTAATATTTTACATTATAGTGTTAATTAATTCTTAATAACTATTAATTATTTTTATCATTATCATTTCTTTATATTTTTTCTGTAAATTCCCATTTTTGTTAGCATTCTATTTCTGTTATTATTACATATGTATATCTAATTTCTGTATGAAGTATATGCGGAATGAGCCAAGGATAGATATTTCCAACAATTATGATTTCATATGATAGAGAGCTTAATTTTTTCAAGATTATTAAGTTTAATTTAAATAAATGTTCTATGCAAATTTAATAAAATATAAAAGAAGATTTTTATATTTTAAGATCCAAACTACTAATATATTGTTATATCTAACTATATTAAATAATGAATAATTATATAAAAAATGAATGTTTATTTAGTTTGTTTACAATTCATGAAAGATCTGACAGCACCAGTCAGTCGTTACAGGATACGAATGATTTCAGATGGGAACTCGATTACATTAATACCGACCACGGAAGAGTGATTGGAATTTTTTTAAAGAAAAATTCATTAAGCAAAACACATCAGAACGGGGACAAACTAGCCTGGAAGAAGGTAATTAATCTAGTAAAAAACACAGCGGTTGCGAAATATTCATAGAATGACTAAATATTCAGAATTAAAAATTACCAATTATCACAATAAAAAGAAACTTGTATTCAAAAAAGCAAATTGAAGGAGTTTCTGTTATTGATCCGTTTCTATTCTAACTCTCCGATTCTATCTCTAATATTTCCATTCTAATCCGTATCAATTTTATTTCTATTCGTTACGTTACTAAACTAAAAGATGTTGGGCGAAAGAAATACGTCTGTAATAATCTCAAAACCGATTTAAAAAAAAGTTGTCTTGTTCGATTTTCTGCTTCAGTAATTTTTCTTTTAGAACACGTGGAGTACTTTCTCACCAGACAACGCCTTTATTTGAAATACTTTCTTTCTTATTTGTGGATAATATTTATTTATCCGTAAATAGTTATTTAACTGTCCATTCTTAGATATGTGGATTGTTTTCATTTTATATATATACAGGGTGATTCATAAAAGATGGGCAGAACTTTAAGGGGTTATAGTACACTTAAAGACAAATAATATTAAATAGGAGACTAAGGGTCCCAGACGTATTCCCAAGGAGATAGGGGGAATTAAAGTTTAGGGTCCGAAATTTCAAATGATTATAAAACATGGAAAAATTGGTCGATTCGTTTGCGGTTTTTGCAAAAAATTTTCTTTATGCCAGTATTTTCTTGAAATAAAATTTTAAAGTTCAATTTCAAAAAATGCCGATAGGGGGCGCTTTAGACTTTGGAGTAACAAACAACTATTTTTTAACGTTATTTTTTGTATTTCTTTAAATGATTTCGAAAGCTTAGACTTAAACTTAAATTTTGATCTAAAAATCTGAGTCCTAACGAGTAGTTAAGTAGCGTAAACTGAAATTTGAAATTTGAAACCCTTCTCCCCCCAGAACAAAAATCAGTTATTCCCGATCTTTGTGTCGTAGATTAGGCTCTAACTACTGCCGCGTTTTGCTAAAATTATTCTTTATGTCAGTATTTTCTTGAAAATAAATTTTAAAGAAAATTTTCAAAAAATTCCGATAGAGGGCGCTTTAGACTTTGGAGTAACGAACAACTATTTTATACCGTTATTTTTTGTGTCTCATTAAATGCTTTCTAAAGCTTAGACTTAAATTTTCAGCCCAAAATCTGAATCGTTAGACGTGGTTAAGTTTCTGGGGAGAGGGGTTTGAAATTTCTACTCCTGAGCACAGTTCAGTTTACCATGTCCACACATTGTGTGCTGTGATACGAGGTAAAAAGACACAAATTAGGATTATGTTACCAAAGCATATTTATTAACATGTAATCACAATAATTGTTCAAAATTGTGACCACCAGAGGTTATGCACGCAGAACAACGGCGACGAATGGAACGGCGAACATTCGCGAAAACATCAGGCTTTTCGAGCACTTCCCCTACAGCGGCGGAAAGTCTGGCGACCAGTTCCTCGGGGGATTCAATGGGTGTCTCATACATAAGAGCCTTCAATCGTCCCCAAAAAAAGAAATCGAGGGGTGAAAGATCTGGCGAGCGAGCAGGCCAAGCAACAGGACCACCTCGACCAATCCATCTGTTCGGAAATGTGATGTCCAGATAGTTGCGGACGTCTCGTACGTAATGGGCTGGCGCTCCATCGTGCTGGAACCACATGACCCGCCGGATGCGTGGAGGAACAACGTTTAACAGGTCTGGCAGCACATGTTGCAGAAATGTGAGGTATGTTTTACCGTTGAGGCGTTCAGGAAGAAGGTACGGTCCGATTAGGTGGTCTCAGAGGATTCCTGCCCAAACATTGATGGAAAAGCGTCTCTGATGAGCATGTGGATACGTAGCATGTGGATTGACATCCGCCCATACATGTGCATTGTGTGTGTTAAATGTACCTTCACGTGTGAAGGTACATTCATCGGTGAAAAGCACAGTTCGTCCAAAATGTGGATTTAGCGCGTTCTGCTGCAGAAACCAGCGGGCGAATTCAATACGATTTGGATAATCCCCTGGAGACAGTTTCTGGACTCGTTGCACATGAAACGGGAGCAAATGTTCATCCTTCAGTACCCTCCAAGTCGTGGACTGTGAGGTATCCACCTGGCTAGCCACTGTTCGTGTACTTGTACTTGGCTGCGCCGCTACTACATCCAGAATGGCTTCTGCAACAACTACTGATTCGTCCTTTTTTGCACGACCTGCATTCGACCGGGAAGCGAGAAATGATCCCGTCTCACACAACTGTCTGTGCAAGCGCTCGAAAGTTTTGCGGTTAGGCAACCGCCTGTTAGGAAATCGCTCTCCGTACATTCGTTGTGCCTCTGCACCATTTCCATCTGCCGCTCCGTAAATTAAATGCATCTCAGCCTTTTCCTTATTCGTGAAGGGCACCATCTTCCGATTCATTACTACAGCGACTTACACTTGACTCACCGTTCAGTGGTTTTTATGCCTGAATCGTGTCGAAATTTTGCATACGTGTTCTTCTTCTTCCCCATTTGACATTTGCATACTTTCTGTTTCCTTCTTCACCCGGTGACTAGCGTCAGGAATGGAGCTTTAACGTTTGCATGAGCGACGTTTCCAACTGTGCCAGTGCCTTTATGAGTGAATTCCGACTATGCAGTCCTTGACGAAAGTTGTATTTTTGCCTCGTATCACAGCACAGAATCGTTGGGCATGGTTAAGTAGTGCAAACTGAACTATGTTCAGAAGTTGAAATTTGAACCCCCTCCCCTCGCTACTGAACCACGCTCAGCGATTCAGATTTTGAGCTGAAAATTTAAGTTTAAGTCTAAGCTTTAGAAAGCATTTAATGAGACACAAAAAATAACGGTATAAAATAGTTGTTCGTTACTCCAAAGTCTAAAGCGCCCTCTATCGGAATTTTTTGAAAATTTTCTTTAAAATTTATTTTCAAGAAAATACTGACATAAAGAATAATTTTAGCAAAACGCGGCAGTAGTTAGAGCCTAATCTACGACACAAAGATCGGGAATAACTGATTTTTGTTCTGGGGGGAGAAGGGTTTCAAATTTCAAATTTCAGTTTACGCTACTTAACTACTCGTTAGGACTCAGATTTTTAGATCAAAATTTAAGTTTAAGTCTAAGCTTTCGAAATCATTTAAAGAAATACAAAAAATAACGTTAAAAAATAGTTGTTTGTTACTCCAAAGTCTAAAGCGCCCCCTATCGGCATTTTTTGAAATTGAACTTTAAAATTTTATTTCAAGAAAATACTGGCATAAAGAAAATTTTTTGCAAAAACCGCAAACGAATCGACCAATTTTTCCATGTTTTATAATCATTTGAAATTTCGGACCCTAAACTTTAATGCCCCCTATCTCCTTGGGAATACGTCTGGGACCCTTAGTCTCCTATTTAATATTATTTGTCTTTAAGTGTACTATAACCCCTTAAAGTTCTGCCCATCTTTTATGAATCACCCTGTATACATATATAAATAAACGATAGCGATTTTTCTATTTTTAAGATACAGCTATAAGAAAAAAAAATTAACTGTTTTACAAGCACCTGCTTATACTCTTATATGTTGTTTATCTTAGGGTTTTGCGTTATATATATATATATATATATATATATATATATATACAGTAAAACCTCCAAAGTTGACCACCTCTCTATATTGACCACCTCTCTATATTGACCGAAATTTATTAGTTTGGATGGTCATAACGCATTTTCAATGGAGATTTACCTCTCTATGTTGACCACCTCCGTAAGTTGGATGTTGACCACTTTTTAGTAGGTTTTACTCTCTGTAACTTGACCACTGATGTTTTCCTGAATTTGCTTTTTCCTCCGTTTGTTCTCCATCTGGTTTCCAGGAATTTCTTTATCGGTCATCCAGCTAATCTGAGCAACATCGCCCCCCTTGTGGTGCTCCATTCATTGTTCATTTCCAGTATGATACAATGGGAGGGAAATGCCAGAATTCCTGAAATCTGTCGAAAAATGTCAGGGGAGTGGGGGATGTACGTAGCGGTGTAGCTATATACAAAATTGGAAAACTACGCGTATCGCTCACATGTGAAACACATTCCGTTCTTTTTTTCTGAATGTCGCGTCGTGACGGAACTGGTTGTATATTTGTGAATTTTCATTAAAAATGGCACAAAGAAAAGCTCTAAAAGAACTTAAATTAAAGAAGAAAGAGGATCTTCTTAATTTTCTGGAAAGCAGCAGCCAAAGAAAGACAGCGGGAAAAAGTGTGAGAAAGACAACTATGAGTAACATTTTAAAACGCAAGCTCGAATATCTGAAAACATATTCATCCGAAAAAGAAAACGCAGGAAAACGTGTCTCGACGATGTGAACGAAGCCACGTTTCATTGGTTTAATGAGATGAGATCAATCAATGCAAGAATATCGGGACCTATGCTTCAGGAAGTAGCAAAACAATTTGCAAATAATTCGAAATAGAGGACTTCCGAGCGTCAGCACGTTGGATGAAAAATTCAAACTACGATACGAGATTTCACAAAAAATTTTTAGTGGGGAATCGAATGAGGTTTCAGCTGAAGTGGTGGAGAAGTTTATTGAAAAATTCCCAGAGTTTGCTAAAGGTTTTAAAGATGAGGACATCTTTAATGCTGAAGAGTGCGGTCTCTTCTTTAAAGCAATACCTGATAGAAGTCTAGTAATGAAGGGTGACACTTTCAAAAGAGGAAAACTTTCAAAATAGCGTTTTACTGTTCTTCTATGTGCTAGTATGACTGGGAAAAATTTGAAACCTACGGTGATCGGCAAATCTGCAAAACCTCGTGAATTTAAAAATGTAAAACCTAAAGACCTTCCTGTTTTTTGGACAGAGAATAGATCCGCTTGGATGACCAGTGCTTTGTTCAATGGTGGGTTAGAGGAATTGACGCAGAAATGAGGCAAAAGAAGCGGTCTATTCCATAAAAGTACCGTGGACAACTGCCTCAGCAACCCGAAAGTTAATAATCTCACAAATGTGAAGCTAAAATTTTTGCCTCCAAACAGAACTTCGAAAACCCGCCTTTAGAAATCAAGGCATTATTCAGTCCTTCAAAATACAATACAGAGCTCAACTTCTAGAATAGGTGATCATGAAAGCACAGACTTGTGGTCCTTCTGCATTAGCATCGTCAACAGCTGCATCAGTGAATGCTTTTAACCCCTTAACTGTGTAGCCCGAACTCAGTTCGGGCAAGAACAGTTTGCTTGTTTTGTTACTGAAAGCTTTTGCACACCAGTAATTATTTAACGCAACCTTCGCTTTATTAATCGGCAGACCATTTTCGATTACACAAAGCAAATATTTTAGTACGGAAAAAGTGGTTTATTGTGCCTATTTTTAGTTTATAGTGTCAAAATACCTCCCATAGTTAAGGGGTTAATGCTGTTCATTGGATTAATTCTGCTTGGAATAAAGTTACGCAAACCACTATTAAGAACTGATTCAAGAAGTCTGGATTTGTTATGGCTGCAACATCGGTGCAAGAGGATGAGCTTCCTTTATCTCCCTTGTCAGTTTTTGATGGAGTTGATTTTGAAGATTATGTTACCATGGACGATAAGTTAGTAACATGTTTTGAACCAGACCCAGAGGCAATCTTCAATGAGATACTCTCTGCAACTAAGCACAGCGAGGACTCTAAGGTACAAAAAATGGACGGCGAAGAGGATGATGATCCAAGTGACGACAAAACTGCAAACCACCCAACTCTGAAGGAAGACGATGTAAAGCGCATGATGGAGCAACTTAAAGATTTCGCTGCAGAAAAAATGCCCAAGCATGCTTAATGGACTTGTAAACTGTGAAAGTGCTTTTTGCACTTACTTAATGAACAAAAAGAGGAGTAAAAAATTGAATTATTCTTTCAGAAATTGTAAAAATGGCTGTACCTTCAGTAAAAAGAAAAATGAGTAAGTGCTAATATATTTCTAAATTTTTCCTAAAAAAATTCTAAAAAAGTTTACTAAAGTTTTCATAATATTGTACTAAATATTTTCTAAAAATTCCCTAAGTTGACCACCTCCATATGTTGACCACTTAGTTACAGTCTCTTGGGTGGTCAACTTATGGAGGTTCTACTGTATATATATAACGGAGTTTTTACAAAGATGATTTTTTATTCCACGAAAAATGGCAGTTTGTTGAAGATGGTGAATGATTGCAGTCGTAATCAATAATAATGGCGTGGAGTTTAGGCAATGATAAGACACCACAAGAGTTTCGTCAATAAGGAGTAGCCCATTTCCGGATAAATCTGTATTTATGAACAGGAGCGATGCAAGTAACAGTTCCTACATTATTCGGTATAAACTTATAGCCCTCAGGCTTGACGATGGCTCACTACATCGTTTAAAAGATCTTAAAGAGCTGATATGAAAATTCTACGTGACTTCAACACCATATAACCATTTGGTTACGCTTCCAAACACGACAAAAATCTGCTCTCCAAATCTTGCAAGCGAGTTTTGTTCACGACGCGTAGAGTTACTGAATACGGCGTCACGAGCGCACAAACCAATGAGTGAGAGGCGAGTTCAAGCCAAGCGAATGAGGCGCGAGGGAGAAGATTTAACACGAAAGAATTCCCATCACAACGGCGCATTGATTTTGAAGTGAAAAATATCCAGAGCGCGAAGCAAAGCATGGTACAAAATTAAAAAAAATGGCTTTGAAAAACATTCGAAATGATAAAAGCGTCTCTCGGAATTTTATATATTGGGGAGTTGATAAAAGTTACGAATGAACTTAAAATTTTAGATTAAGATTTGGAATAAGATAATTACTAATATGCGGGTTATTACTTTTAAAAAGACATTAAATAGGAATAAATATTATTAAGAATTAAGGAAATACTGACTATGTCAGAAGTTAGATTAATTTAAAGGACTAATGCGAAATAAATGCGAAGGAAATAAATTTTTTATATAACATATGTACATGTATATACACTTTATATGTTAGTGCTTACTTTTAAATACAGTGACCTCCAAAATTATGGTTTATATGAATGATCTTAAGTAACTTCAATAAAACCATGCAACAGTTATACCCATCTCTATTTTTAAGAATTGGACACATATATGGCAGGCGGAAAAAACTGAGAATATCCCACTTTTGTAAATTTGAGTGGAGTTTCTTTTATGCTTGTTGATCTTCAATTGTTGGTACTAAAATATTGTTGTCCATATGTTGGAGATGCCGTTTACCTGATTCGTTAAGATGTCGAGCAATCGGATGGGTAGAAATAGGGTTATCAGAAGTTGATGCTGTTAGATGTCGTAATGTGTCCCGTAATCTGGTCCAAAGAATCTGGGTGGTCGTGAATCGAATTGAATTAAATGTATTCTTGGCCCCTACTAACAGGAGATGTTTTCATAAGTGTATCTTTCTAAGCTGTGTGAGAAAGATGCTTTTGTTTTTGTAGATGTATCTTTCAAAGCTGTGTGAGAAAGTTGTTTTTGTTTTTGTAGATGTATCTTTCTAAGATGTGTGAAAAAAATATTGTTGTCAAAATGGTTTTGTGGAATGTTTTACCGGCACGGAAGTGAGAGAATAAATATATTCGTTGTTATGTTTTTTAAAAGAACTGTTTTTCGTATGTATTGAAATATTATTTTCTTTTGCTTTAAAAATTACGAAAGTATTGAAACGGGTAGTTTCTTTATTTCGAAAATAGCTGTGTCTGTATTTGCGATAAACTGGCGCCCGAACAGGAACATAGGAAGTAATATTTTTTAAGTGGAAAACTGAATGGTTATGTCTTCAAGTACGGATGCTTTAAAAATGAAAAGAACGCCGCTTAGAAGTGCATTTACAAAGACTTTCAATACTTTAAACGAAGCTCTAAACCAGTCAAGCCCAGATGTTAATGTAATAGAACAACTATTGATCAACTAGCAGATACAGCATCTAGATTACGTTCCAGAGATGATGAAATATTGAATTTTATGTTGTTGAATGTGTTTGCAGAAAAAGATTATGTTAAAGAATTCAAAGCTTGCGATGTTATCAATGAAAAATTGATAACAGTGAGGCAAAATGTAAAACAATATTTTGTTACGCCTGCCGCCGAATATCAACCTCTTTTACCGAATTCTATAGAAATTGAAAGAATGGGATCCCTCGCACTTAGATTACCTGAAATTAGCTTGCAGCCGCTTGATGGAGACTCGAGATCTTGGCTAACCTTTTGGAATACTTTCAAGAAAATTCACGAAGACACTGTGTTAGACGATCACTCCAAGTTCGTATATCTGATGCAAGCAATTACTCCAAAATCAAAAGCTTCCCAAATAGTGAACAGTTATCCTACATCGGCAGAAAATTATCCTAAAGTAATTCAACATCTAAAAGAAAGATTTGGAAGAGAAAACACTTTAATACAAATATATGTTCGCGATCTGCTACAGCTGGTATTATGCAACAATAATTCATCCAAAAAAGAGTGCAATCTGTCATCGTTATATGACAACCTAGAAACCAAACTTAGATCGGTGGAACCTCTTGGAGTTACAGAGGATAAATATGCAAGCATTTTATTTCCGTTGGTGGAATCGTGTTTGCCTCATGATGTTATCCGAATTTGGGAACGGGAGCGTGAAAAGTCTGCTCAAGGTAAGAGTGAATTAAATTCTATACTTCATTTCATAAAAAAATGAAGTACTGTCTGAAGAACGCATTTTATTGGCGCGTACTAGTTTTGGTTTTGATGAATCTAAGAATTTTACTAGATTTAAAAATGTTGAATATAATTCTGTGCCAACTGCTACTGATTTATTTGTAGGCGATAAATCTAAAGATAAACATTTAATTAAGAAATATGATGAAACATGTATATTTTGTGACAAGTGTCACTTATCATAAAAATGTTTTCTTTTGAAGATAAACGAAGTATAATTTTGAAAAAGGCGGCTTGTTTTATCTGTCTTAAAAAATCATATTTCAAGTCACTGTAAATCGAAGATTAAATGTTTAAATTGTGGTAAAAGGCATTTTGCTGTAACGTGTCAAAATGTTTGTAATGAAGAAAGTAATACGACGTTAGAAAGTCCTAAACATGAACATGAGTCAGGAAGTAATGATACTGTTTTGACTACTCAAGGTTCCGACCCAACTGTGTTATTACAAACTTTGCACGTACGTGTAAAGCACGATGGTAAAGAAAAAAATGTACGGGGAGTCATAGATACGGGCTCTGAGCGTTCGTATTTATCACAAGATGTAATTAAATATTTGAATTATAAAAGTATTGATGAAGTTAAATTAATTCATAAATTATTTGGTGGTGTTAAAACAAGTGAGACAAACCACAACAAATATAGAATTCATTTAAGTAGTATTGATAATAGTTATAAATGTGATATGCATATTTTAGATGTTCCTGTTATTTGTTCTAATATCAAAAGGTACCAAATGGACCTTGGTTAAAAGAATTAAATAAAAATGGTATTAAGATGTCGGATGTTGAAAACAATGTATGTAAAACCGAAAATTAAATTAAATTGTTAATTGGTTCCGATGTGGCGGGAAAACTACTCACCGGAAATATTAAAGTTTTAGAAAGTGGTCCGGTTGCTGTAAAGACCCATTTGGGGTGGACTATCATGGGAAAAATTCAAGGTATTAAATCTGAAACAAATGATTCTCTTATGGTTATTTTGTCTCTTTGGAACGAAAGTTCCATTGCTAATTTATGAAGCTAGATATTCTCGGTATAACTGATCTGGTTGAATCTAAAACTAAAAATGAAATTCATGCGGAAACTATGCAACATTTTAAGAGAAACATAAGAATAGATTCAGATGGTAGGTATGAAGTAGCGTTGCCTTGGGTACTAGATAATGCCCGCTTACCTAGTAATAGAAAATTGGCCGAAAAACGGCTTGATGCAACGAAGAAAAGGTTATCAAATTTTAATAAAACTGAAGTTTATAATGAAGTATTTGATACGTGGTTAAATGCAGGAATAATTGAAAAGGTAGTCGATAATAAAAAATTCTAAGTACATTATTTGCCACACAGGCCTGTATTTAAAGAATCGAGTGAAACTACTAAAGTAAGGCCGGTTTTTGATGTTTCGGCTCATGTGAAAGGTTTTCCTTCATTAAATGATTGTATGGATAAAGGACTAAATATGACTGAAATGATTCCTTCACTATTGCATCGTTTTCGGAAATTTTCTGTTGGTGCAGTGTCTGATATAGAAAAGGCATTTCTACAGATATGTATTACAGAAAGTGATAGAGACTATCTACGGTTTTTATGGAAGGATAATGTAATTTATAGACATAAACGTGTGGTGTTCGAAATCAATTGCAGCGCTTTTTTACTAGCGGCTACTCTGAAACACCACCTGGAAAGTACACCTGACAACTTTGTTTCTACAGCAGAGATTTTGAATGAATCTTTGTATGTAAATAATTGTGTTTATAGTTTCAACACAATTGAAGAGTTAAACAAGTTCATAATTGAATCGAGAATGTTACTGTCCTCCGTGAAATTCAATTTAAGGGGATGGCTGTCAAATTATCCAATTCAAATTATGTCTGAAATTTCAACAGTTAACATAACACCAGTATTAGGCTTAAACTGGGATCTAGAAAACGATACCCTATCTTGCAAAATCGGCCCTATTGAGGAAGAGCAAATTATTCCTACAAAACGAGCTCTACTTTCATTTGCTCAGAAGGTCTTTGATCCTCTGGGATTTGCCTCACCCGTGACATTGCTCCCTAAACTTACTCTACAAGAATGCTGGTAGTTGAAATCTAAGTGGGATGAATTAATTCCAAATAGTTTGGCTAAACAGTTTTTGAAGTGGGTGCAAGGAATAAAATTAATTTCTGACATCAAACTTGAGCGCTGGATGAAACTAGATAATTGTGAAAATGATGTAAGTCTTCACATATTTTGTGACGGAAGTAAACACGTATATTCTACTTGTATTTTTCTGAGAGTAAAGAAGAAAAATGATATTTTGGTGAGTTTTATACAAGCACGCGCAAGAGCAGCTCCTCTTAAGAACCTAACTATACCATGGTTAGAGCTTCTATTGTGCTGCATTGGAGTCAGGTTGGGTAGTCGTCTCATTGCTGATTTAAGAATTCCAAATTCGAAGATCTGTTATCGGTGTGATTCAACCACATCTTTAAGCTGGATAAAGCGAGATGATAGATGGGGAACATTTGTCTGGAATCGTGGAGAAGAAATCAGGTACTTATCACAGAAAGATCTGTGGTGACATATTTCAGGAAAATTTAATCCGGCTGATCTCCCTAACAGAGGTTGTTCCGTTGAACAGTTCTTGCAGCTAAAGTGGTGAGAGGGACCTGCCTGGCTGGCTGAGCCAGACTTTACTTGGCCTAAAAGTGTCGAATCACCAGATGAAGAAGTTATTAATGCTGACAAACGGAAAAGTGTCATTTCAGAATTAAACAAGAACACAAAACCTAATGATTGACATTATCGACGATTTTCATCATACAAGAAAATAATAAGATTGATTGCATGGATTCTAAGGTTCATAAGTAATTCAAGAAAATCGAATTCAGAACTTACATGTTTTGGAATAGAACAAGCTGAAAGAAAATTAATAATTTTGATCCAGAAAGACAGCTTTGATGAAAATAATAATGAGAAAATTCGTAGACTAAGACCAATCCTAGATGAAGATGGTACCATCAGAGTAAAAACACAAGTCATCTATCGAGAAGATACTGTCAATTTTATGTACACAATTCTTTTGCCGTCTGAACATCATGTAGTCCACCAATTGATCTCCTAGAAACACCAAGAGCTATTACATGCAGGAGTGGCTATATTGATGACATCTATACGAGAAGACTACTGGATCCTGAAAGCCAGGAAAACCATTCAAGCAGTAGTTCAGAAATGTGTGCGATGCAAAATATTTAGTGCACAGAAGACAGAGTCAGAACTTATTGCATTGCCAGCAGAAAGAGTTCAAGATGCGGCAGTATTCCAAATAACTGGAGTAGATTTAGCTGGGCCCTTATATTTGAAAAATGGGAAAAAGGTATGGATTGTGTTGTACACTTGTGCAGTGTACAGGGCCATACATTTAGAATTAGTGACGTCATTGGCAACAGATACCTTCCTGCAATATTTCAGGCGCTTTATAGCGAGAAGAGGAAGACCGACGACCATTTATTGTGATAATGGTAAAAATTTTGTCGGTGCAGATAGAGCTTTTTCAGACATTGATTGGGAACAGATCTCAGCTGCAGCAGCTGTACAAAAGATTCGTTGGAAATTCAATCCGCCTACTGCTGCCTGGTGGGGTGGTTGGTGGAAGCGGTTGATACAAATGGTGATACGCATCTTGAGGAAGGTACTAGGTAGAGCCTCATTATCCTATGAAAAGCTTATCGCGATTCTTTGTGCCTGCGAACAAGTTGTAAATGCTAGACCACTTACGTATGTCTCAGAAGATGTGGATGATCTAGCACCTTTAACACCATCAATGTGTCTACAAGAAATAAGATCTTCAGATGTGATAGATTTTGATGCAATTGATGCACAAGAATTAAACAGAAGAGCAACAAGTTCGGCAATAATAGGCAACAAGTATAGGCAACAAGTTCGAGAACATCTTAGAAGACGATTCCGTATTGAGCATTTAGGGCAGTTACGCCAACAAAATTCCCTGCAAAAGAATGTCAAGCAACTGACCATTAGTGATGGAGTCTTGGAGTCTGATAAGAAACGTACGTATTGGACTTTAGCTCTTGTGCAAGAACTAATTTCTGGAAAAGATGGTCACCCGAGAGTTGTTCGAGTAAAAACTGAAAATGATGAACTTTTAAGACCAATACAAAATCTTTACAATCTAGAGATTCCAAAAGAACACTCTTTAGAACCAATATTACGAACAATAAGTGGCAGAACAGTGACTGTTCCAAAACGTTATCAGTCATAAGACTATTTTTTGAACACTGAACTTTACAAACTTTTTTCCTTATTTTTAGTATATCTCATTTCTTAATGTTAATTTGAATTTGTAATAATATGTTTAATTGTTGTTCTAATTTTTGCTGGAAATTGTATAATTTGTCTTTGAAATTTAGTGTTAAGTATATTTATGCTTTGGCCATGTAATGTAAGTATAATGTTACACATATTTTGTTTTATTTTGAATTTGTTGTGCCTATTGTTAAGTTTTCCTGTTGAAAACTCAAGGTGAGAGATTGTCGCGAATCGAATTGAATTAAATGTATTCTTGGCTCCTACTAACAGGAGATGTTTTCATAAATGTATCTTTGTAAGCTGTGTGAGAAAGATGTTTTTGTTTTTGTAGGTGTATCTTTCTAAGCTGTGTGAAAAAAAATTGTTGTTAAAATGGTTTTATGGTATGTTTTACCGGCACGGAAGTGAGAGAATAAATATATTCGTTGTTAAGTTTTTTAAAAGGACTGATTTTCACGTATTGAAATATTATTTTCCTTTGCTTTAAAAATGACGAGAGTATTGAAACGGGTAGTTTCTTTATTTCGAAAATCGCTTTGTCTGTATTTGCGATACTGGGAATAATTTGAATACGAAAATTCAGCATTAAGAAGACTTGCTCTAGACCGCTCGTTGGTTACAACCCCTGCACAAGATCACTTTCTAGGTCTTTTGGCCCGAAGGAGGAGCGTCACTACTGTGGCTAAGCTCATTTCAGATCATTGTAAGGCAACAGGGATGAAAATACCTTCTACTACGGTGCACGGACGTCTTCATAATTAAGGTCTATATGCAGGACGATCCTTTGTGTGTGGCCCTATTAATCTACAGAACAGTAGTGGTCGTTTATGTTAACCAAGAGACCACTTTACTTGGAACAATGACCCAGACAACAATGGGCTTACGTATTGCTCACAGACGAGTCCCGGCTTGCTTTATAGAGTGATTCAGTTCGAGTGCTGATCTGGAGAGAACAAGGCTTCAGATTCTATTTATGTAACATTGTTGAAATACACAGCTATAAAGGAGGTGGAATCATCATTTGGGCTGGAATCTCTCCGGTGACGGGCACAGTAACGTTCATGTATGTCCTGGAAGAACTCTGATTGCTGTGAAATATCGGGACGAAATCCGTGCTCTGTTTGTCACACCGTATGCTGGTGCTATTTGTGATGAATGAATGTTAATTGATGATAATGTTCAATCTTTTTGCGCTAGAGATGTCCAATTTATCCTAAGGTTCAATATTTGGAGATAATGTAATGTCCAGCTCAATCTTCGGCCCTAAATCGGATAAAGCATCTTTGAGACTATCTCGGCAGACAGGTGGCCGCCGTAAGTCTTCCTCCGAAGTCGTTATATAAGCTGGAACAAGCGTTTCTCCATGAATGGTCTTCGTATCCCATTCCAGTGCCCGACAACTTAATTGAGAGTATGGAAAGTCGATGCCACAAATGCATTACAAATAGGGCCGGACACATGCTTTATTAAAATCTGCTTATTTAATTTTTTTCACAAAAAACTGCCATCTATTTTTTTGTTATCAAATAGTGGACTTTTGCAAAAATGTAATTTTTTATTTGTAAATCATGCTCTATGGTAAAATTAAATACAATTCGAGAAATAACTGTTTAAAGCCCAACTCCTTTAAATGTTATTTCTTTTTGTTCATTTGTTTTCAATTTAGACACAAAAAACTGGTTGTACTTTAACTTTTGGAGGCCAGTGTATTACGTTCTTATTAAAGGTCTTAGAATTTTTTTTTATATTTAATTGAGCGTAGCTATGTAACTCAATATTTTTGATATACTTTTATAGCATTAATCATGCTATATATGTACACTGCAAAAATAGAGAAATGCTTCTTTATCTAGCGAGAAGGTTTTTAAAAATGTAATATAATAGTTATTTCAGACTTTTCAATCATTCCGAAAATCGTGGCTTTCTCTTCAGAAATATCAGAAAGCAATATACGTCAGAGATTCAAAGAAGCATTTCTGAAACAAAAGCTTTTTTTGCTATCTATAATTTTCAAAAACGTTATTAGTTTTAAAATTGTATTAAATACTTTTCTCAAACTTCTATCAATACGGCATATTGTTTTTTCGGAAGCTATCAATTCTTTAGAAAACATTTTTATGTTCAACAAGCAGTTTCAACAGGCAAAAATGCTAAATTAACAGCGTAAAATGAAAATGAACATTCTTTTGTTGTTCTTGCATGCATAAATTCTGTTACGCAGCCGAAAATGCTTACATAAGAATTCATATCATCTGAAGAAACGTATTTTGTGTTGATATTGATTGAGCAAACTGATTAATACACTGTAAAATTTACTTCGTAATGTTTTTGAAACTAACGCGCACCAAATGAGACATTTTTCAGAAATGCTTATTTAAACGTTCTGCAGATGCGCTAAAAATTTCCCCACGAACGGGCGCGCTTAACAATTTTTACGACACAAATGTTACGTTTTGTTACGCTGTTAAAAATGCAAGGTACTTTACCATACTAATAAAATAGGGAAGCTAGATGGAACATTATACTTATCAATAGAAAAAATAAAGTTTTAATACAATATGATAATGAAAAAAACATCCTGAAAAAACGTTTAAAAGATGTGAATACCAATTATTTATCATAAATCAATCAGATTATATTATAAAAATGCATATCAAGCATGACTGAATGCAAGAAGATAAAAATAAGGAAACTAATATATTTTTTAAATGATCTATTATTTTCAAAAAAAAGGATCCAGTTTCATCTTTGATATTATTTCCAATTTGCTTAATTACAAAATTTTACAATATAAAATATTTTCGTTTGTGCTCTCGTGGTATATTCAAATCACCTCATTTCATTTTCCATTGATTCTTCCGGGTTTGACCATGTTAAAAAAAAAAACTCAGTGTAAACATATCAATTAACGTATTGCAGAACTAAAATTTTAAAACCTGAAATATGTAATATGTCTAGTTGGTACAGTGGCTGCGTGAAACAAATTTATCAAACTAGGGGCCCCCTACTCGCTAACGCTCGACAACCCCCCGTGAATTGCGAAGCAAATCACATTGAGACCGCTACGCGATCACAGCTCGCTTCGTTTGCTCGCCCCTTTTTCTTTTTGCAGCAATTCTAGCCGGAATAAGTACTACCATAAATTATTTGATCATATGAAATTGAAAAATTTTTAATGCGAAATAGTAATTGAAAACTCCGTTGAAAACACAACTAAAAATGCATTTAGTTGGTGCTACCAATGGACATATATATCATTTAAATTGTATGAAAAAAGAATCTGGAAAACATAATTATTTTTCAAACTTATTGCACATATAATATTATACAGCACGGCTTAAATTCATTTAAAAAAGAACACTACGTGATAGGAAGATAGTTTATATATATATCAATCATTGTTTAAATTTGTTCGATATTTTACTGTTCTAATTGATTTTACATTTTTACAAAATAAATTATTTTTTACTTCATGAAGACAGCAACAGATGACAGCAGGTGCAATCTGCACAGTTAATATTTTTATTCTCTCCGATTTTCATGAGTGAAATTCATAAATAAATTCTAAATAAGAGTTGAGAATTCATTTGAAATTAACGATATTACTCATAATTAAAAGGAGGAATCATCTCAGACGCTTTGGGTTACGTACATGTTATTTTATTTTTAATAATTGCTAGTTTGAGTTTCATTCTATGGTTTCACTGCCCTCACACTGACCGACATATTGGAGACAGAGCTGATCTAACACAATCTAGTCTATTCATTGGTCTGATCCCTGGAAACTAAGGTTGTTGCCAAACGATAAGATTCAAATTCAGCCCTATTTCCGCCCCACGTAAGAGAAATATATGTAGATAGATACCCACAAAACTACATTGGAAATTGAAAACTAAAATAAACACTCGGAAAAATGTGCTACTGCCTAGATTCAAGCTTTCTTCGGTCGTCATTTCTAATATGGCTTTCGAAGCTGATAAATTTACTATGGACATGATACTAATTTTACAACAAAAATAGTGTTTTAATCACTTTAAAAGGAAGAAGAGAAGTGGAGTAACAAGTTTGCTTTTAAACGTAATAGGACTACTTCCCTATTAGTTAAGGTTCAAGTCCGACACGAAATTTACAGTACTGATAAAGCAATTCTCTTTACTATAAAACACAATGTTTACTTAATGTTTAAAAACATAATAGACGCGCGGTCCTCAATATCAAGTTATTGTAAATAGATGAAAACACTACTTTTACCAACACTCGCAGACTTGCAGAAAATCTATTGTCCACGTGCCAAAACTTTCACTACTGCAATCCCCGGGAACGGGAAACCTCCTCGGTAGATCTTAATTGCAGCTAGATTACCTTTCTGCGAGATCAGCTGTAAATCAAAAGTTTCGTACTAACAGATAAATTATATATAACCACTACACAGCCACAAACAGCTAGTTAACGTATGTAATCGTGGCAAACAATTCCGGAGATTCATATGCACTTTGAAAAACTTTAAGAAAGACAGAACAGATTTGTCATTCACCTACAAATGTTAGATTGTGCGAGGAAATGCAATGAAAAAATAACGGCTATCGTGGTTAAGGACAGCATGATCGTACACAAAATCACAAAAACTCATTCTTCCATTAGAGTACATTTTAGGTACCCTATATTAGAAACTGCCATAGATTTTAAATACGACCTACAGAATATTTGACTTATAAACTAAAAATTAATAAACGCAAAGATCATTAACAATTAATAAAGAATAGAAAAATAAGATTTTCGTTAAGTAAAATTCCTTTATCTCCTAAAAAAATGGAAAATAATCTTTCCAGTTCCTTATAACGCTTAATTTATTCATCATTGATTTATTTCTCCCGAAAAAATATTTTGGAATAAATTAATTTGTCGTTAAAAAAAAGTATCAAAATAAAATTTAACATATGCTATTAATTAAAGTTTTATTTTAATTACAGTTTTTGTAACTTATTCATGAGAGATTTATATATTTTTCAAAAAAAAAAAAAAAAAAAACCAGCGCAAAAAAGAAAACAACAGAAAAGTAAGAAGGAGAGATGTTTATTAATTTTTTTAAATAAAGTTAAAATCATGATTATTTGTGATTCTAGATTATAAAAATGTACAAAAGACTTTGTATTTTTAAATAAAGATACAAAAATTAAATAACGTTCATGGCTAAATGAATGTTACGTTAAATGAATTTTTCTGCTATTAGATGTTCATCATTTATGGAAAATATTAAAAGAGGGTATTTTTTCTATGTTTAATTTTTGGTATGAAAAAGTTAATTTTCATAATTTTTTTAATCTTTTTTCTGGCTATGAACAAATTTAATCTGCAGAAGAATCTTGAACATTATCACAGATTTTCCAATGCATTTTCCCATACAAATGGATAAAACAAATAAAATACTTACATTAAATAAATAATTAATAGATAATCTTCTCCATGTATTTGATTTGTAAATACTGTTAATCCATTAAACGCCAACGCTCCCGTTGCGGGAACATGTATTTTATATTTTTTCTCAAAATATTTTTTAGTTATTTAATAAAAATCTTTTTATAGCAAAGTTATTAGTATGGGGTATAAAATATATTTTTTTCAAAATAATATTTTCCTTTATTCTATTTTTTGTGGAATTAAAAAAAAAAGAATTTTTGGTTTTCTGATATCTCAAGTAAAATTAGTTAAAAAGAAAAAAAAATTCTTCACTTTTGTTCAACTACTGTCAGGTTTTAAAACCAACATTTGAAATAACAATATATTCAAAACCCGGATTTAAAACAACAATAGTAAGATTTGTTTGGAATGTTTCATTTCATGTTTCCTTTGTCTGCGGACTCCCTTTCACAAAGAAAGGATTGCGCCCTTAGGAAGAAAGAATGCAAAGTACCACTTAAAATGAAAAAAGAAATTTTTTAGTTCCTTGGTTTGGAGAAACAAAAATACGGTGAAATACACTTATATTTTACTACGTTTTAGTTTGTTATTTTGGAAAACATAGTGTGTTTGAATCGTTTGGCAGTCGATAAGTAATAGTATTTAGATAAATAAAAAATGACTTGATGTATATGTGAAAATGACTGTTAAACTTTTAACATTAAAACAAGCCTTGGAATATTTCGATACACTGGATTCTGATTCTGAAGGTTATCCACTAATTTTACAAGATTATGTGGGAAAAAATAAAAATACATTTGAAGAAAAAAATGAAATAGAAGCTAAGCACCTTGAAACAAGGGTGGTTTTAGACTTAATTAAATGCATTGACGATCCTCCAAAACATACGGTTTATATGAATAATTTTTTTACATCTCTGGGATTGTCAGAAGAAATGCAAAAGCTCAATTTTCATATGACGGGCACAATCAGAGAAAATAGGTTGAAGGATTGTCCTTTTAGTAAATGTAAACAATTGGAAAAAATAAAAGAGGAACTTTTGAATCCATTGTCACAGAAAATCTGTGTGTAGCAAAATGGACAGACAACAAGGTTGTGTGTTTGGCATCTAATTCTGAAGAAGAGACTCTCTTAGGTCAGTTAAAAATATAGTGTTCTAAAGAAAAAAAGAAAATTGATTTACCTTAACCGAAGATAATTTCATCATATAATACCTATATGGGAGGTGTGAATCTCTTAGATAGATTTTTAAGTACATACAGGACTCCAAAAAATTATGAAAAAGCAATAATTAAAAAGATAAGCATTTCTATGTTTAATCTTTATTTGTTAATAGTATTTTTTCTTTAAATTTAAAAATTCAAATCAAAATAATGATTTTTAATTCAGCATTAAATTCTTTATACATGCATATATAATAAATTAACTGTTTTAAATATTTTTTATTGCATGCAAAAAAATAATCAACTTTTTTAAAAATATTTAAAAACATAAATTCTTCTAAATAGCAGAAAAACAAACCCTACTTACGTTCAATCAAGGGAACGTTTTACCCCTATCAGACGCCAAAGCTCACGTTAGGGGAATGTTATGTTGCATTTTAAAGGTATACGGTAGTTTAAATATATCTGAATAAAGAAATACATTTCTGTTAAAATAAAACGTTAGCGACATATCTTGATATTTATCCCAATGCCTGTTGCAATAAATACATCCCCGAGAGCGTAAGTTCATACGGATGTTTTGGCAGGGCGAACGAGTTGGGTGGCAGGACTTTGTGGTAGGTAATATAATCCAGGCAAGATTTGGTTTCATCATAAATATGTCGAGAGTTAGCGGGATAGTCTGGAGATGTAGAAAACAGGTCACAAGAGTTCAGCGTTACATAAATATTCAAACTTTAATCTGCAAGGCGGGTCTAAAAATGATATAATCTGTGCAATTTTAACCAGTTAGAAGCGCCGGGTCTCTCTGGTTGGAGAATGGGCACGGGGCTTTTAGCGGGCCTGTTTCACCCTCCCCTCCCCTAGAGGGTTTTAAAGAGAAAACAGAATGAGAATGAGAGACATTTTTATACAAAGAGAAAACAGAATGAGAATATGAGACACTCATGCAAGAAGAGTGATATGGTTCGAGTTATACAGTGTTAAAATTCTGTCTGGCCGTTTGTTGCTGAATAGAAAATTGTAGAAGTATTCCCCTTTTGGGACTTCGGAATGCTGGGGTACCCTCTGAATGAGCAGTTATCTGTGATTACCGGCCGGATAAATCCGAGGGACGGAGCATTCCCCTAATTGAAGATTACTTTCAGTGTTTAGCTACGACGATGTTCATCAAAGAGAACGAGTTTACTGTCGTCCGCATCCTCAGCATGACTCTCTAGATTCGTGAATTGCCATGGAGTGAGTTGCCTGTCGTCCGCATCCTAAGCATATCTCTCTAGATTCGGGAGTTTTCATGGAGCGAGTTGCCTGTCGTCCGTATCCTCAGCATGTCTATCTATATTTGACAGTTGTGAAGCGAGTTGACTGTCGTCCTCAATCTGTTAGGAACTAGTAACTATAGAAGAATCAGTGTTGTGGCGCTTTAGGGACTAATATAGAACATAACAAAATAAAATGAACAAGAGCTGATAATAATATATTTGGATCCTTAAATTAGTAATATTGCAGCTGCTCGTGCTCAACTCGGGTAAGTTACTTTTAGAGTGTAATAACACCATGAACTGAGAATATTTAATATTAGTTGACGTGGAATTATGTAATATTTGTTGAGGTGAAATATATTTATGTTAATGATCCAACTATTGAAAATTTGGGGTTATAGGAATAATATCTGTTATTCTAAAGGTAATTTAATAACTAAGCAAAATATCTCTAATGTGTAACCTTTTATGAAAATGAATATAAAATATGTTAGCATTATATCTTTGTATTTAATGAGTTATCAGGAGTTTTAGTGGTAAAGTTTAATTCTACTTATAGTCATAATTTAAAAACAATGTTATACTGACGTATAGTGATAAACTTCCGTTAAACCCTCGTTACATTTGCGTTGTGTCCACCGTGCTTAAAATTCAGTCAACTTAAATAATCATTACTTACTAAGTCTTAAATATTTCTCTGCAGATTTCCAAGGTACTTAATGATCTCATTTTGTTATGTTATTTTTTTATTCTTCACAACCCTTTTTCTTATTATTATATTTGCTATATTATCTTTTCTTTTATTTAAATGACTTTCTTCCCTATTTTCTCCTACTTCATTTAAATTATTATTGCCAACTACATTCATTTACTCAGTAATCTACTTTAAATTACGAACATAAAGATTACACTGTATATTTGGTAATTCTTAACCAACTACTTACATAGTTATATCAAAGTTAAATTAATATTATATTATCGAATACTTTAAATTTAAAAACAATGTTAAACTGACGTATAGTGATAAATTTCCGTTAAACTCTCGTTACATTTGCGTTGTGTCCACCGTGCTTAAAATTCAGTCAACTTAAATAATCATTACTTACTAAGTATTAAATATTTCTCTGTAGATTTCCAAGGTACTTAATGGTCTCATTTTGTTATGTTATTTTTTTATTCTTCGCAACCGTTGTTTTATTGTTATATTTTCTATATTATCTTTTCTTTTATTTAAATGACTTTCTCTCATCCTTATTTTCTCCTAATTCATTTAAATTATTATTGCCAATTACTTTCATTAACTCAGTAATCTACTTTAAATTACGAACATAAAGATTACACTGTATATTTGGTAATTCTTAACCAACTACTTACATAGTTATATCAAAGTTAAATTAATATTATATTATCGAATACTTTAAATTTAAAAACAATGTCAACTCGCAACTCACGCAACTCGCTCCATGACAATTCACGAATCTAGAGAGATATGCTGAGGATGCGGACGAGAGGCAACTCGCTGCAAAACAACTCACGAATCTAGAGAGTCATGCTGAGGATGCGGACGACAGGAAACTCGTTCTCTTCGACGAACATCATCGTAGCCAAACACTGAAAGTACTCTTCAATTAGGGGAATGCTCCGTCCCTCGGATTCATCCGGCCGGTAATTACAGATAACTGCTCATTCAGAAAGTGCCCCAGCATTCCGAAGTCCCAAAAGGGGAATACTTCTACAGTGTTCTATTCAGCAACGAACGTCCAGACAATATCACCAAATCAACGCTTCTTGCATGAGTGTTTCTTATTGTCATTCTGTTTTCTCTTTGTATAAAAATGTCTCTCATTCTCATTCTGTTTTCTCTTAAAAACTCTCTAGGGGAGGGGAGGGTGAAACAGGCCCGCTAAAAGCCCCGTGCCCATTCTCCAACCAGAGGGACCCGTCGCTTCCAAATGGTTAAAATTGCACAGATTATATCATTTTTAGACCCGCCTTGCATATTAAAGTAACGATTTGAATATTTAAGTAACGCTGACCTCTTGTGACCTGTTGTTTACATCCCCAGACTATCCCGTTAACTCTCGACATATTTATGATGAAACCAAATCTTGCCTGGATTATCTCAGTCTACAACAACTCTATTTGATTGCTTCAAAGGGGAAAGTTGTTACGAAACCGAATCTCAAATGGAATTTCGCTGACTTGATTCCCAGGGTACTTTTACCTACCACAAAGTCCTGCCATCCAACTCGACTGCCCTGCCAAAACATCCGTATGAACATAAGCTCTCCGGGATGTGTTTATTTCAACAGGCATTGGGATAAATATCAACACATGGCTAACGTTTTATTTTTGCAGAAATGTATTTATTTATTCAGATATATTTAAATTACCGTATACCTTTAAAATGCAACATAACAGGAACTTAACGGATTTTCTATACGGTTACACTTTTTGAAAAAAATTCAACTGTTCTATAATAGAGATCGTCATGTGTGTAATCAAATGTGTATTAAAAAATTTAAAAATTTATATTTATTTAACATGATTCATATAGCAGCGTTTAATGGGTTAACATAGGAATTAGGAGTGAGATGAAAATTATGAGTAAGCTTCATTTTGAATGTATAGTAATAAAGATACAAAGATCTGTGTGTATGCTATGCTGTTGTGTTCTGAACAGACCACTGCAAGCATAGCTACAAGATTTGGCAGGATAGTAGGTCTGAAGTTATGCACCTCGCATCCAGTTTTTAACACTTGCCAACATAGTTGAAAAGTGTTTATGACTTCGGTTTGCCTGGCCGTCTGTCGTCTGGCCGTCTGCCGTCTGGCCGTCTGTCCGTGCTCTAACTCCCGTAAATATGCTCGGATTGCCTTGCAATTTTTATATGTTATTGTCGTTATCTATAGCACGTTCCCTATCTCAACTGAAGTGTGTAGCACTTATAGTTTTTTTACAGGGACACTCAAAAGAATTCCGTTACATTACGGTCTATGGGGAAAAATCATTTGCGGTTTATTTTAATGATGTTACACTATTGCAAACACATTGTAATTGATATATATGACGAACGTGTATTACAAGAAGATTAATATGGAATAGGATGTGCATAGCACTCATAATTAATTTACAGGGACAGTCAAAACGAATTCCGTTACATTACATCTATGGAGAAAAATCGTCTGCGGTTTAATTAAATAATGTTTCACTATTTTAAACGCATTGAAATTTATATATATCACTAAGGTGCATTACAAGAGGCTTACTACAGAATAGTGTGTGTATAGCAGTCATCGTTCATTTACAGGGACACACAAAAGAATTCTTTACTGTCTGTTAACAATAATTCCTGGAAGTGCGTTTTAAGTTACTGAACGCGATTTTAAATTTAACTCATTTTTTGCCTATTACGTGGTGTGTATAAATTCTGTAGATCATATACAGGGAAGCACAAAAGTTCGCGAACACTTCCGTTTATTGACAGAAACTCCAGAAGGAGGATTTTAAACTCTGCTACGCCTTTCTTAACTGAACTAAAATTTAGCATCCTATGTAGTATATATACAAATCTATAGATCATATACAGGGCTGAATAAAAGTATTCGGATATTTTTCCGAATATTGTATAAATTGGAAATTCTTGAAATTGTGTTTTTAAATATGTTATGCGTTTTCCAAATTGTTTACTTAGATGTTATCTTTCAGCTTATTAAACTGTAGGATTTGTAAAATTATTTTGGAAGCGTTGGAAAGTGTTATATAATCTATGCTTGACGCATGACTTTTCGTTCTTGTTAGATTTTTTAACAGATATTTCTATTTAATTTTTCTTGCGATTTTTAACATTTTTGTTTCGTATTTCGCAAAGATTTTTCCAGATTAGTAAAAGGAAGCATGTTTTAATCTTTTTGCCCAATACAGTAATTTTTTTTTTCTTTTCAATATAGTTTATTTGGAAATCGTAAAGCGATTTTTGAATTATGCGAATTTTAGAGATTTTGTTTTGCAATCCTTGACGATTGTTTGACAGTCGTAATTATAATTCAGTTTCAAACTTTTAGCCTATTACATTACATTTTGTTATCTACGATTTTTGAATTTTTACCTATTTTTAATGCTATTTTTCGCGTTTTGTCGTGTTTCACGGCGATTTCTTTGACGTTTGTAAAATATTTCCGGTTATAATATTTTAACCCAGTATTGTAAATTTGGTCCTCTGAGATAAGTTTCAAATTTTTTATATGCGATTTTTAGCGTTTTCTTTTTTTTTCTTTTTTTTTTTTCGTTTTAGGGCGATATTTCCACGTGAGTAAAAAAAAAAAATCCTGTTTTAATCTCCTGTTCAATCCCAATATAGAATATGTTGTCCTTATTTTTCGGTTTCAATCTTTTAGCCCAATATAGAAAATGTTGTGTTCTTTTCAATAAATTTTATTCGGAAAACGTACAGCAATTTTTGAATTTCTCGAAAGTATCTTATTACAGATCTCTCGCGTTCCGCGGAGATTTACAGGCATTGGTAAAGGGAGTTTGGTTTCATTTTTAGTTATCCCAATAAAGTAAACTATCTCAATAATGTTGACCCTAAAGTTCGTTTTGAAAGGTTTTTTTTTTTTCATAAATATAAAATAGTAGATATTCAAGATTCATTTTCAATAACTGACCACAGCGTACGCTGCACAAAATCAGTGGGCTTCAGATGACAATCACAGCGGAGTCATGGATCGTGGGAGTATATTAATAAAATGGATGTCACCTTTTTGTGACTAAAGCTTAAGGCTGTAATCAAATCCAAAGGGGTTTCTTTCAGATATATTTTTTAATTCCTTTTTGTTCAGAAACGAATGAAGTGGGCAGGTGTTATTATTCAGAAACTTTATACTCGAAACACGTTTTCTATTTTCTGGTAAAGGCAGAAGATTTTGCAGAAAACACTGTTAAAGTTGGCGTTTTGAACCGAATTCCCGATGCTTCATTGCCAGAAAGTAGATAAACTTGTTGTCACGTGACACGAATCGCTTATAACTCGGTAAGTAATTTATTCATCAAAAAATGGAAAATTCTTTTCGAGCCAAATCGCTTCAGTAGTCAGGCCTGTCAATTTTATGCCTTTGGTTTAAAAAGGAGTCAGAAATTATTTCAGAAAGTTTCTCATGGTTCAGCAGATCATTTGATAACATCCTTAAAGAACATTTAGATAGAAGACTGTATTAAAATGTACTATCATATTTTGTTCAAACCAGAATTAAATTCCCTAAACCCCGACTGGCGTGTTTGCAATGGCCGTTAGTAGAAGACTGACTGATAAAGACTTATAATTGGCTACGATAGCCGACACGTCTTGAATTGAATGTTTTATGGTGTTAGATTCCCATAGTGTTTTCAAGTTGGACATATGCTTCAGAAAAAATCTCGGATACATGGATTCTACTTCATTATATTGTATAAGTGCCTATGAATTTATAGATATGGAATAAATGGCTACTTGGAATTTTAATTGTGACTGCACGTAGAGAAGAATATATGGCACTTAATATTGAAAAGGAGACTTTCGTCGGCATTTGAAAGAGAAATATACTAACTAAATGTTTGAGGAAAGATATAACCAAGACATTAAAATGAAAGAAAAAGCTAACACGCAATTTCGAGTGAATTTAATATAAATACTTAGCTATAATTTAAAACTTTTAAAAATTTGATTAAAAGTGATTTGTCACTGATTTTCATAAAATTCATCGATGTCATTCCACGAAAACATCCATAAAACAAAAAATATTTATTCCAAAATTAAATCTTTAGTTAATTGCCTTCCCAATTGTGTAAACAACATGTCCTTTAAATTTTATAGTGATATTCTAATAACGTTTTGAGAAATCATGTTTTGCGTATGGAATTTTAACCAAAAATTACATATTCCAAAAAATGCATTTAAAGTTTAGATTTATGTTTTACTACAAGAATTTACACAGTAATATTTATCTGAACTTCACTATTTTTATGAGTCATGCTCCTTTTTCAAGTACTGAGCCTTTGTTTATTTATAGAAGGCCACATTTTTGCTTCCCCCCTCCCAGTTAGTACCTTTAAATAGTACTTCAGGTCCTTAAAATATTTTCCGGTTTGAGTGACAGCTGTTGAGTAGTTTAAGAACTGCTACAACTCCAGTTCTATTTATCGTACAATAAAAATTATACAGTTTTGGAAAGGTACAAAGTTGGCCATTAATAAAATGTAATAAAATCGTTTTGCTAATTTTGGTCGAAAACCACTTTTTAAACGTAGTCAGATACCTTAAATGTTTTTTCCTAGCATTTTCGTTTAGTCCTTTAATGCAAGTTATAGTTCTTGAACTATAAATACCTACTCATATTTTTTTCATGCTTCAAATGGAGCTTTTGTTTTGATAAATGTATTTTATATTAAATTTGTATAAATTTATATTTCACCGCTTAACTTTGCACAATGGTCAGAAATTGCAACACAAGGCTGGTTTGACCGGTTTTTAGAGTTATTAATAAACTGTATATGTTAAATTAAAATTAAAACCTTAATTTAGTTCTAAAATAAAATGTAATCATTGACTTGAAAGAAAATTAGAGGCAATAAAATCTCATCGCTACATTTAACAAAAAAAAAAAAAAAAAAAGAAAAAAGAAAACATTTTTTAAAAATCAAAATATATTTGTTATTTTAATTTAACTTTTCGTTTATGTTAATCAGATAATATAATGAATAATGCTTTAGAAAGCCTAGCTGAAATAAAATAATTCAATGTCAAATTTCAAAAAACGATTGATTCTAAATAAGATTTTAATCTCATATTTTCAAGAAACGTATTTCTAATTAAAATCTTTCATTGTTTTAATTATTTTTAAAACGTCATTATCTATCTATATATTTAAAACGCTAAGCTTTTTCTTTCGACAATCCGTGAGAACAAACTACTGCATCAAATTACACCATTCTTTTTTTTAATGAAAGATATTTGGACACAGATTTGTTATCATACATTCGTTTGTTCAAAAATTTAATTAATTAGCCGTAATTTTCAATTAAAGTTTTACTTCTGCTTACGACGTCATAAAGTCGACAACTCCCACTGTTGCGATGCATAGAATTTATTCTCTAAACTCTGTGGTTCGCCAATCTTTTGACATTAGCTAATATCAACTAGGTAATATTTTAACATTGTAATATAAAATCTTAATAAACTTACTTAAAATTAGCTAAAATATAATCATAATAAAATATCTAAACATACATATCAATATGAATAACAAATCTCACGTAAAATATTGCAATTTAAATTATTCCAATTGAAACAAGATTTGGAGAGTTATCCCTGACGCCCAGCTAACATAAAAGTATTTTTTTATTTTATTTATTTACACACATATTCAATTTTATTATAAAACACCCGGTTGCTATAGAAAGCAAAAAGCGTCATTTAGGCGCCAAAAATTAACTTCGATGCGTCTGCGATATTTCTACCGATTTAATCACAATTGTTTTGGCTGACCGCATATTACAAAATTAATTAAATCCATGATTATTGGGCACATATGTCATATACGCACCACATTGGCGCGATTTCCCACCCCTCGCCAATTTGGCGAAAACTTTGTTTTTGAATATTAGTTACAAATAGCATGCAATAATAGCACGCGATTTTTTATTTCAATATAAAAATAAAATAACGTAGTAAATGAAATAGCTTCTATTATTTAAAAAAAGGAAATAAAAATAAATAAATGATAATTTGATATAAATAAATATTGATATACATAATAAAAACAATTTATAGAATTAAAATAAAAAATAAAAGTAAATAAACAGTAATATAAACAAAATAACCGGGTTACCATGTGAGGCATAAAATTGCCATTTTGTTGCGATCGCGCCAATGTGGTGCGTATATGACATCTGTGCCAAAATTACCTGTATAGATTTGTTGGGAATTTTTGAAATTTTCGGCATATTTTTTCATTAGAGGCAAAAGGTGCATGGAAATGGAGTAAAATTTATTAAAACCAAGCAAAAATATTGGGCACGTGATATACGCACCACATTGGCGCGATTGCAACAAAATGGTAATTTTATGCCTCACATTGTAACCCGGTTATTTTGTTTATATTGCTGTTTATTTACTTTTATTTTTTATTTTAATTCTATAAATTGTTTTTATTATGTATATCAATATTTATTTATATCAAACTATCATTTATTTTTTTTTCCTTTTTTTAAATAACAGAAGCTATTTTATTTATTACGTTATTTTATTTTTATATTGAAATAAAAAATCACGTACTATTATTGCATGCTATTTGTAAGTAATATTCAAAAACAAAGTTTTCGCCAAATTGGCGGGGGAAAAATCGCGCCAATGTGGTGCATATATGACAAATGCGCCGTAATTTTTGATGTACTACATAATAACAGTACAATTTTTTTTTCATAACATCGAAATGGTCACTGAACTGTCTGAATATATGTTTTGGGGGTACTTTTATGTTCGCCGAGTGCCAGTGATCACCAAATTTTTTTAATCTCGCCAACCCTTTTTTTCTCGACAATCTTTTAACATTAACTAATAACAAATAACCAATATTTTAACATTGCAGCATAATGTCTTTAAAAACTTACTTAAAAATAGCTAAAATATAATCATGAGGAAATACGTAACCACAAAGGCACAGATGTCATATAAGCACCCCATTGGCGCGATTCTTTCCTCCGCCAATTTGGCGAAAACTTTGTTTTTGAATATTAGTTACAAATAGAATGCAATAATTTGTGATTTTTTTTATTTCAATATAAAAATAAAATAACGTTATAACGTTAATATACATTATAACGTTAATATACATTATAACGTTAATATTCAAAATCAAAGTTTTCGCCAGATTAGCGGGGGAAAAAAATTACGCCAATGTGGTGCGTATATGATATCTGTGCCACCACAAACACATCAATACAAATAACAAAATCTCAAGAATTGAATTGAAATCAAAATTGAAAAAATTGAATTGAAAGGGTTGCAATTCAGATGATACCAATTGAAACAAGATTTGGCGAGTTATCACTGGCGCCCAGCAAACAGAAAAGTACCGTATTGGATATATATATTGTTGTGAGTTCGGGGTTCGAAAGGATTGATGCCAATATATAAGAACAATCAACAGGCTTTATTTACTCCAAACAGTTCGATAAGAACACCAATATCCCCTCAAAGACACAAATATTCAGTAATCTTCAAATCTAATAACAGCACAGCAAAATTTTACACAGAACAATATAGCGTATTGTTCAATACGGCAAATCAAATATAAAATCGCTCAGAGAAATACCATCTCAATGCAAAGCCTCTCGTGCGTATTCAATCGCAGTTGACAGAGAACTAACTGAACTCAACTGATGGAGGTCCAAGCTGGCCCTTATATAGGCTTTAGAGATCATTCTAGAATATTCGAGAGCTTTCAGATGTCCAGAATTTACCAGAAAATACTTCAACTCTCGAGAGAAAGAACCTCGAGCGAGAAAGGATCTCAATGTACAGGTATAAGGGGGGGGGGTGCACAGAAAGTCGCCAAATCCGTCGCCAACTTGGCGACATTTGGCGATATATAGCCAAATTTGGCGCCAAAAATAAGTTGCCAAAACCATCGCCAACTTGGCGATAAACCCATTCCTTGGCGATTTTACCGTAGAACTCCATTATAAAAACGATGCTGTAAGGTTGTTTTTCTTGCAAAGCACCTGAGACCTTTTGCATTGAGTTACATAATTTTCGACAGGAAAAACATTAAAGAATGCTGCAATTTCACAATAAAAAAATTGGAATATGTACAATATTTTTTTTCGCTTTGTTGCTGATCTGGGAAATATGCCTCATGGCTCAATGGCGTTTAATTAATCAAGAAAAACTTCTGTGAAAATTCTGAGAGTCAGACTAAATTTTTAACAGTAAAAATTATATATATTTTTTGTAACATATTTATGTACAGTGAAAATAATTCATGCCTCACAAGCCTAAAAATTGTTCATTTTATATTTTCTAAGAAAAATAATTGTAAGAAAATCTTTTAGGGAAGAGTTCCGAATCCCTTGATGATTTATTTTGGCGAATTGATTTTGGCAATAAGTGTTTGATGTGATTATTGCGATCTTCAGTCTTTGGGGTTACATTTTTAACTACTGAAGTGAACTTAATCTACGTGACGTCACACCTCTTTTCGCGCTATTTTGGATTTTTTGGCCAATCGCGCCAACCAGCACAGAATATGAAACTCTTCCCATACTAAGTCAGTTAAAAATATGTAAGAGGAAATTTGGTACTTTTCCGTTATACGGGCACCATTGTCGCCAAGCATACATTTACATACATTTAATACATACATTTACATACATTAACATACATACTGTGATGAGTTGACTTGTTTCAACTCCTCCCTTATTTGTGGAAAAAGGATAATCTCTCTGGAATGAAGATAATCTGACAGATTGATCTCTATTGAGAGAAATTCTATCAATAGTGTGAATTTCATTTTCACTTTGAGATAAGCCAAGCTGTAATACATGCTTGGTATTGAATGGTATGTTATCTGAATGAGTAGATAAGAATTGTAAAGTATTGTTCTTGTGGATACAAAGAACTGGGCCCCTACGAAATGCAATGTTTTCTGGGAAATTCCTGGAATGCAAGGAAAGCCCCTGGGAAGTGAAATTGCTGACGGCAGTTGAAGGTGGAAGGAGTTGAATGTTGAATCAGTGGGTGGTGAACGAAGCTTGAGTGAGGTTGTCTTTTGAGTGGACTTCAGAATCGAAGTTCGTCTGAAATTGTAATTTCACAGCATGGAGACGAATAATCATATTTTTTCATTTTTACTTTTTTTTTTTTAATGTGTTAATTTAAAATAAAGTTTTTTCGTTTCAAACGATAAATGGAATTTTATTAATTATATATACAGCGTCTCACGCTACCACAGCAATAGTATATATAATTAATTGGTGGCAGCAAATGGGATATGTAATCTAGAATAAATTAGATTACGGATCTATGTTAACCTGATTAAACAGATAATGAGCCAGTGGAAAACGGACAAGCAGAGTTGTGGATTCGTGAAGTCTAATTGGAGTCGTGGTTTTTTCTTGGAGTTCTAGCAAGCAGAGAACTGGTAAAAGAACTTTATCGACTAAAGCTGTGAGGTGTATGAACAGTCAACTATAGACTTGGTGTTATTTGTGTGTGCTTCAAATTATATCAGTGGAATGAAGATATGCGGTGTACCGTCTAAGTTGTCTACATACGGATCTAAGGTGCAATTAGTGCCTCATCAGTAAATTGAGTGTCTTCAAATCTTCAAAAATCTGTGTGCGTGTCATCTTTAAAAGTGCTTGGAAGCCTGGTATCAGTGTGGAGGAAATATCTGCATCTGGAGGTAAGCTATTTTATGAAATCTTCTATAGAGGTCTGTTTTAAATTGAATTTTGTGTATAAATTTTAATTTTGGGGAACAAAACTCTATGTGAAATTTAAGAATTCTAGGGAAGCTATTAATTTGGTACTTAAATTTTTAGTTAGAATTTTTATGTTTGTTGATTTTCTGGTATCTGTTTGGTATAATATTGGGTTAAGAAAATTATATACTTATGTATATGTTAAAATTTACTTGGGGTATAGTAAATTGTTATTGATTAATTGAGATTATTAATCAGGGTATTTTAACCATAATTTTGTATAAAACTTTTGGAAATAAGAGTTTGTTTATATACATTTTATTTATTACAGTAATAAAGTTATAGCTTAATTTTATGGGTATACTGTGGATGATTATGATTAATGTTTCAAAATAAATTGATGTTATACTGTACTATTGGGTATAAAATTTATTTTGGGGGATATACTCAGTTTGAAAGACGTCACTGTTGCATGAGAATTTGCTATATTGAAATTGTGTCGTTTTTGAATACATTATTATACGTATAGTGAAGAAAATTCTATTTCTGTATTTATTGTATTATTGTAAATTGAATATATCTGTTATTTTGAAATTTATTATATTTTGGGGGAAAATATGGCAGACTATTTAGTAAAATATAATAAAAACGTCTTGCTATTATTAGCAGAGGAATTTGAGACCAGTGTGTCAAAAACGTGTAAAAATCAAGCTATAATTCAGGCCATTGTTAGTGCTGAAGATTATAAAGAAAGTTACGCAAAACTTCGCTTGCAATATATTCTTGAACAGGAGGCAGAGCGGAAAGAACAGGAAAAACAAATCGAAAAAGATCGTAAACAGCAAGAGAGACAAATTGAAAAAGATCGTAAAGAAAGAGAGAGGCAAATTGAATTAGATAGGATTGCGCAAGAGGAAAAAGATAAACTTAGGAAATTTGAGTTAGATAAACTTGAAAAACAACTTGAGGTAGAAAAACTTGCGAAACAACAGCAATTTGAATTAGAAAAATTGCGTATTCAAAATTCTGCGGATATTGTTAGTGTTTCATCTAATGAATCAAATGTAGATTTTCATAGAACTCCTAAGGTAAATTTAAAGGATTTGGTTCCGCGCTTTGATTCTAAATTAATTGATATAACTCTTTTCTTTATGATTTTTGAAAGGCAAGCCGAGAAAGCTAAAGTTTCTCAGGAAGATTTGGTTAGTAAATTAATTCCTTTATTACCTTCTGATATTGCCGAAATTATAGTAAAACAACCAGCAGACAAATGTGATGATTTTCTGCATATAAAGAAAGTTTTGTTAGATAGGTTTAGGCTAAGTACAGGCGCCTTAAAACAGAAATTTGAAACTCATCACAGAAAATCTGGTGAATTATGGGTAGATCTGATTTATGAGTTAAGGGGTTATCTGGATAATTGGTTAGAGTCATTAGAAGTGAGAGATTTTGAATCCTTAAAAGAACTAATGCTCACGGAACAATTGAAAAAACGTGTCCCTTTTGAGATAAAAGAAAAATTTATGGATGATTGGGAGGAAATAAAGATTGCTTCTAAACTCGCGGAAAAATCAGATAAATTTGAGAGTATAAGAAGAGAATTTAAGAGGTCGGATAGAAAACCTTGGGAAAATAAATCTTTTCAGATAATCAAAAAGATAACTTTAATTCTAAAAGTAGAAAGGAAATTAAATCAAAATCGGAATTTGAGAATACGAAAGAGTGTGGGAAATTTGATCAATTTAAGAAGGACAATGCTTTCGAAAAGCAAAGACAAGTCAAATGTTATAATTGTTTGGCAGTGGGCCACATCCGTCCAAATTGTCCGGAATTGTTAAAAAGTAAAACTAATTATGAAGATAAAAGCATAGCTTGGATCATTACTAGTGAGGGGAAAAGTGTAAATAATAAGGAAGGTGTGGAAACCGAATTACCTACGGTTGATTTATGCGTGAATGGTAAGAAAGTAAAAGCGATTAAGGACACAGGTGCGCAAATTGCGGTTTTTGATGCTAATGACATTCCGTGGAGTGCTAAGAAAGTGGGAAATGTCTTTCTTATACCGGCCCTCGGAAATAGACAAAAAGCGGATTTGGTGTCAGTGCCGGTTGCTTTGATGGAAGGTGAAAAAGAGTATGTTGAAAAAAATGTGGTGGTTGCAGTTGTGAGAAAACTAAATTCTCCGCCCCTTATAACACCAGCTGTTTATGACTTATTAAAGTTAGGAAATATGGAAAAGCAAAATTCGGTGTATAAACAAGTGGGGAATCAAAGAGAATTAAATGGGCAGGGAACCCTCAGATTATCTAGCGATCATGAGCAAAGGGTTGTTAGAAAAATGGTTGTGAATGAAATCTGTGAAAGGGATAATAAGTCTGTTAATGAGATAGAGGTAAATTCACTGGAAGACGTGACTGATAGGTATTTGGAAAAAGGGTCTAAACTGATCGATACAAAAGAGGGTGCGTCTAAAAAGGATGGTGATAAAAGGTCAGGTATTGGAGGTCAATTTCGGGAAAAGAATTCTGAGCATGATGTAAATATACCCAGGTATTTTGTTGGTAGTATGGGATTTATACATGTTAGAAATAGAATTAGAAAGAAATTGAGTTCATCTATGACTGTGGCCAGTAAATTTAACTCTAGGAAGAAGGAAAATAATAGAGTAAATTGGGGGGCTAAATGCCAAGAAGATGTGAATAAGAAATCAAAGTTAAAAAGAATGGAGCATTCTTCTTTTAAAACGGATCACAAAGAAAGATTTATTGAAATCAAACAAGATTTTGAAAGGAAAAATCATGATTATGAAGTTGTGAGGCGAAAATTATTGTCGAAAAGATTTTCTGATAGAAGTAATATATATATGGGTTTTCGGGGGAATACTCTAAATTAAGTTCTGTTCTAAAATTTGGGAGCGCTCATTATTGTAATATCTATATTGGGTTTATTTATCATTTAATGCTTAATATTTTCGTAATAGTAAAACTTCATTAATTTAATAATTGCATAATTTAGTATGCTTTCTTTTTGTTTGTAGAAGTGTCTAAATTTAGGCTTTTAAGCATGTTTTTAAGAGAATCGTTTTAGGCATTGTGTTGTATATAGATTTTTTTCTTTTTTTTTTTATTATTACTTTTTTTTGTTAGAGTCATGTAAAGTGTAATCTGTATTTGGTATTATATGTATGTGAAGTATTTCAAAATTGTTTCTTAGGGCATCAATTGAAAAATTATTCGTGGAATTATACTTAGGTATTGTAGGTGAGGGAGTATAGTAAATCCTATTGACAGTGTGGTCTATCAAATACTGAGTATGGGAATGTGTTTGCATTCTATAGGGATTTTTCATGTGTTATTCTAAATTCCTTTATACTTTGTTGACCTCTTTAGAAATTGATTGAAGGAGCTTATTCTATTAATATATATGCCAAATTTCTTCTAGAAATTTTTTCTTAGGGGGAGGTGTTGTGATGAGTTGACATGTTTCAACTCCTCCCTTATTTGTGGAAAAAGGATAATCTCTCTGGAATGAAGATAATCTGACAGATTGATCTCTATTGAGATAAATTCTATCAATAGTGTGAATTTCATTTTCACTTTGAGATAAGCCAAGCTGCAATACATGCTTGGTATTGAATGGTATGTTATCTGAATGAGTAGATAAGAATTGTAAAGTATTGTTCTTGTGGATACAAAGAACTGGGCCCCTACGAAATGCAATGTTTTCTGGGAAATTCCTGGAATGCAAGGAAAGCCCCTGGGAAGTGAAATTGCTGACGGCAGTTGAAGGTGGAAGGAGTTGAATGTTGAATCAGTGGGTGGTGAAAGAAGCTTGAGTGAGGTTGTCTTTTGAGTGGACTTCAGAATCGAAGTTCGTCTGAAATTGTAATTTCACAGCATGGAGACGAATAATCATATTTTTTCATTTTTACTTTTTTTTTTTAATGTGTTAATTTAAAATAAAGTTTTTTCGTTTCAAACGATAAATGGAATTTTATTAATTATATATACAGCGTCTCACGCTACCACAATACATTTACATACATTTTCATACACACATTTACATACATTTACATGCATTATGCATTAGCATACATTTTAGCATGGTGTCCGTATAACGGAAAAGTACCGGAATTTTTTTTTTTGAAAAACAATGTTTGTCTAAAACTTTTTAACGCATATAACCACTGAAAGGTTAATAAAGGGTTAGAGCTCACTATACCCCTTGGGTGTATCGCAAGTGATAATAATTTTTATTTTCACACTTTATGAATTAGATTTTTTACGTATAGCTGCAGAAATCCTGCACTGAGAAAATTTTCAGAAATCAACACTGATTTTAAACATATATAAGGTTTTTGTCACATGCCCGAGCAATATTCATATAAAATTTGTAATTCATATCAAATTGTTTACCGTCAAGTTTTGACGGGCTCCATCTAGTAGTTATTTATTTTCGATGTGTTAATGCATATGTAAAAAAAAATCAAATCAAAATCAAAATAGATAATTGTATTATGCTTAGGTATTTTCAAAATTCTAATCATCGAACCAGTCAATGAATCAAGAAAATAATAGATTTATTATTTAGAAAAACTACTATATGGAGTTGAGAATAAAAAGCTATATTATCTGTTAATTATTATCTTTCAATAAGATCTGTTAAAAATTTATTGTTTTGTTGATTGTTAACCTAAACATAATAAAATTGTTTTAATTAAATCTTTTAATTTTCCTTGGAAAATTTATTAATAGGGCGAGAAATCAAAAATAGAATAATTCATATAAAAGTAAAGTTTACTCAAAGTATTTTCCCCAATTCTGGATAAATGTGTGCTAAAATAACATTTCGTAGTTAGAGTAAAAAAAAAATATATATATAAATAAAACATGGAAAATTAGAATATGATTAAAGCAAATTTCCAAACCATTTTAAAATTCTGAAAATTTATGGTTGGTGGGAGAAGCTAATCATAGATGTAAAGTACAGAAGATTCCATTTTAATGTAACTTTAACAGAACTGAATAAAATGAAAAGTATAATTCGGTTTCGTAACCGTACAAGCGAATGAATCTTTGAAAATTTTGAAAACAAAAACATTTTAAAAAGTTTTCTGGAGCGCGTTAAGTTGGCCTACATTACCAATGCATGGTTTAAATGAATAAAGAGTCTTCAGAGTAATCGGTTCTTGTACAATTATCCATTATATAGAATGTAGTGCATCCATAAGTTAGCGTTAGAACCCCTCTCTGTGACTCTAAAAGTACAACTATTTTTGCTTTTATAGAGGGTCTCGCTGCCCAAAAATAATTAAATGTTAGTGCAAACCGAATTTTCGTACAATTTTTTAATAACTTTTAATGATTTTTTAAAGTTTGTAGGTATTTTCTGTGTACTTTATATTTGTTTGTATGATATAGTATATTGAATTTATCCTTTTTTTCAATACATAAAGAAAATTCTATTATTATGATTATTAAAAAAGTTTGAGAAAACACGCTTTTCTAATTCATAAAGTAATTTGAAAAACTACATTTCAAAAATATTTCTAATAATAAACGTAAATATTGAATTATTGTATACGTGTATTTTACCCTCTACGTAAAAAAATGTGCATACAAAATAATTTGTCTTAAAGAAGCAAAGTAAATAAAAATTTATTTTCCTTTCCTGATATTTCTTTCACTAAACCACAACCAATTAACCAGGAATAATAGGTCTAAAAGAATCATTTTCCTAGTTAAAGAACTTATAGTCTTGTTAAATTTTCTACTTGACGGATTTCTGCTGCTCGATTTTCAAATCAACGGCAAACATTCTCACTATTTCTTATATCTTTGCTATTTCTGTCCTTTTTGGCAATGTGTTGTTTCTTTTATTGTTGGGAGTTTTTTATTACTCTTAAATACCATCTCATTTAGTACAATTCCAACATATTAATCGTTTGTTTTTCAAAGACGATTTAACACAGTTTACACATTTATTTATATACTTATTATTCTTTTTAGAACATTGTAATACGTGGAATAAATACATGATCCTGAGACAGATTTCACGTACAAATTTCGGAAATTTATATTTATATATTAGACGCTTTCGTACTTTTGCCCTCGTCTTTTCAAAGAATTTAGTTGAATAGATTTTACAATAAATTACTTACAAACATTATTAATTAAAATATTTAGTGTTTACAGCTGTATAACGTTAAAATTTCAACATACGTGAATATATATACAGAGAAGCAAAATATTTAATCATGCTTTTAATTTAATATTATTTCATTATTTATTTTATCCACAAATTTGTTCTGAAATATTTAATTCAATACACTTTACGTAGACCAGGGTTGTTTTCGAATCGATATTTTTTATTAATTTAGAACTTTTAAGAAGAAATTCAGAACTTTTTTTAGAACTAATTAACCTTCAAATGTTTGGTTTCTCTAAAATATAGCAGATAAGAATATATATTTAAAAAAAAATGAACTTACAAATAAAAAAGTTTTATTAATTAAATTTGCTTATTAAATATAAGGCGATGATAAGTCAACTCTGCCATTCTAATCTTATGACATGTGCCGCTATCTACTATCTTTTTAAGCATAATATACATACATTTTAACAAAAATCTCTATTAATGATATCAGCTTTTTATTTTTTTCTTCATTTTTTGAAGTAATAAGTCGGTCACTATGGATTTTTCATTTCTAGAAGTTTTCGTAACATTATGGAGGCTGCACGATTGAGGAGGACGGGGCAAGAAAGTGCCAAGCCACATTTTTGGTGAAATAAATCTAACACTGTAATCTGTTGCTTAATATTGTAAATTATAATATTTAACATATAATTTGTTTCTAATATCACTTGGAGGCAGCATGTGTGACAAGTTTCGTTTTGGCCCCAGATGTTTATTGCCCAAATGAAGATAGCTAATTTACAAAAATAGTAATAGTAATATCATTAAAGTACTGCCATATTGTTACTCAGACTATCTCAAATGTTACTAAGACATTGGCGAAAACACTTTAGGTTATATATCGTGATTTGAGTATTTGATCAAATTTTCAAGTTGAAATATCTCAGAAGTTCAAAAATGTGGCTTGACACTCTCTTTCCCCGCCATACTCAATTATATATATATATATATATATATATATATATATAATAATACATTACAATTGCAGTTCTTGTTGTCTTTATTGTTATTTAACGTTAAAAATTTTTGATACCTTAAGTAACGTGATAGAAGGAATTCTTATCCAGCTTAAATACCTAAGTAAAGAAAAATATTTCCATTAAACTATATTTTTATAATGTATGTATTACTATTTTTGATTTAAAGTTAGAAAAGAAGTTACAGAGTTTCAGAAACTGCAAAGATTCAAAGCCATATAGTAAATAATATATTCTGTAAAAAAATGTATTGTTGTTCACTAATACTGTACAGAAATGTTATTTTTATTGAAAAAAGTTTAATATAAGAAAATTAAATTTAGTGGCACGAAGCGTTTTCAACCAGTCAACGTTTCTTCAACTTGAAAATATTTATTGAATCTATTTTTTTGACTATTTTAACGCATATCTATATTTGAAAGCAAAAACATGTCCGTGAGTAACGGTGATGTCATAGTGACGATGGCCACACCTGATCAATACAGATTCAGCCCCTGGTTTGAATCCTGGCCCGGACATTTTTCGCCTAGTGGGAAAATTACAACTCATATGATTTCTTCACCAGTTAGAATAATTGTGTTAAAATTAATCTAGTTTAATACACGTCGTTTTGAAAGAAATTTATTTAACTTCTAAACATCGCTAAATTTAATTTTTTACACCATCAAATAAGGGGAAAAAGAATCTTTCAAATGCAATTTGTTTGAAAACTGTATCTCAATTTACTGTTTTTTTATGGTTTTTAAAATAATTTTCTAGCATGAATTGTTTCTATTCTGTCTATATTGCCTGCTTTATTAGAAATGTTTGGCAAAAGATTTTTTTTGATTCATAAAAGAAGTTGAATAAGTTTTTTTCTTTTTTTTAAATAAGAAACGAAAATATTGAATCCGAAAATATGTATGGATTGAATGGAATATATATGTGTTTTTTACTGTCTATGTCAAATTATTATCGGCAAAATTCAAGCCCAATTACAAAATATAACCCGTTGGCACTTGAAACAGTGTAAAAATATTCGGTATTTGCTTCCGACTAATACCCCATAACGAAATTAAAACTTCATAAATAAATAAAATAATAAAATAAAACAAATAAAACACAAATTTAATAGACATGTAATCGAACTTCACGCTTACACAACTGAAGTTATTAGAATAAAAAAGGCTGCTGTAAGCAGCGAAATGTTTGGCGATTTATTCAGCTATTAATTCCTGACATGCGGCTAGTTCGAAATTATCGCTTTTAATAAATTTCAAAACTTGATTTGAATAAATCATTTGTATTTGTTATAAATATTTTCCTATGGTGTTGTTAGAGGGGAACCTAAAAAATACATATTTAATGCAAAAATTTATGATAATTTGTAATAATTTTTTTTATTCTAGTTATAATAATCGCGTCATGTTGGTTTATTTATATACAGGGTTTCCCACTTCAGAGGGTTCTAGAATGAGTTCTATTGGTCCAAATGAGATAAAATTGGAACTACAGATAATTCAAATGATGCGCTTGACATTATTAAATAAAAAAATACTATGGAAATTCACCAATAGAGTGCATTGTAACACAAATGGTATTTATTTGCATATATTGAAAATGTGAAACATAATTTGCGCTACAGTGTATGCCTATTCTATTATTCTTTGGATAAAAAGAAAGCTGATTCTGAACGAGCATTAGGTACTTTTCTGCACATGATGCCTACGTTGCAAGAAAAAGCACTACTGGTAAAATTGTCCTATCACAGTCAGAATAACTCCCTTGCAGCTGTAAATGAATTCCGCCGTATTAAGCAGATACGAAGAGATCCAATGACTCAGTATGCCATACGCTAGATGATAAAGACATTTGAAGCAACTGGGCAACTTGGCATTATTTCAGGTAGAACACGAAAGTAAATTCATTGTTCTAGCGTCAAAAAAGTGGAATTTTGCATTTTTATTCCGACAAAATCAAGCCTGTGGACCGATTGCAGGGCGGGGACTCAGAGGTTCGTAAAACTTTTGCACTTGAGTTCCTTGCTCGAATGATGGTTGACGTCACTTGGACATGGGACATTCTGTGGAATGACGAAGCCTACTTTTGCCTCAATGGGCACTTTGACATCCACAATTGTCGAATTTGGGCAGCGGAAAACGCTTATGCTGTCCAGGAACAACCTTTGCATCCTTAAAAAGTGAGAATATGGTGTGGTTTTACGGCTACTTTTATCATTGGACAAGAGATAACTGCAAAGGAAATCCAAACCTATTCCGTCACAGGACAAAGGTACCATGATATTCAGATGGATTTTGTAATCCCATAACTTCAACATCGTGGATGCCTTTAGGACATTTTCATGCAGGATGGCCCATCTCCTCACATTGATCGTCGTGTAAAGCAATTGCTAAGAGAGCATTTCACGGGTGCACGGGCGACCAGCCGCCATTTCCAACAGCATGGCCTCCTCGTTTGCCGGATATCAACTTAGAGAGTTTTGGTTGTGGGGTTTCCTGAAGGATAATATCTATAGTAAAAGGCCAGCACCTGTGCTAGTACTATAGGACAGAATTTGCCGCAATGTTCTTGTTATCCCGGTAGATTCACTCCGGTCAGCTGTAAAAATTATGATTCTGCAATTAGAGCAAATTGTTGAAAATGAAGGGAGTGATTTTGAGCAGTTTTAATGGTATTATTTTATGTTATTTAACATTTATAAAGCATATTGAATGTTTTTATGCGTATTACAGCGTCACCTATTGGCGAATTTTTGCACTATTTTTTATTTAATAAATGTCAAGCGCATCATTTGATTTATCTTTATTTCAAATTTTATCTCATTTGGAACAATACAACGCATTCTAGGACTCTCTGGAGTGCAAAATTATTTCTTGCTAACCCTGTATTTTAACTTCAATAATTAGCTTTTTAAACATAACGTGTTAATAGTAATTATTTTATTTTATTCTTAAGTCAAAAACTTTTCATAATTGTTAAATATACAAAATATGAAATTGCATTGAATACACAATCAATGAAATATTCTTTTACGCAACATATATATATATATATAAATACAAATGCACTACATTTCTGCACTGTAGAAATAAAATTATTATCTCCAATTACATCTGTATAATTTATATCTATAGCCATTAAATAAAATCAATTTGTTTAATATTTTCTTTTTAAACAAAAACTTCTCGCTGTCTAAATATAATTGATTAGTTTCGTGTTCCTTGTAAGACATATTTTTTATAAATTAATTGAAAAATAAGTTTTTTAAGAACCACCATTCATACATTTAGCTGTAACATTTCCACAAAAAAATACTTTTTTTCAAACGAAAAGAATTATCTGATTTATAACTGATTTTTATTCTTTAAAAAAACAATTTAATTCTCAACTATTTTAAACCTTTTTAAAAATATAAACTAAAATGAAATGCATATTCAAGCAGCGTTAGAAAATAAATTATATTTTCTGTCAAAAACAATATTCTCAAATTATTTTTTATGTTTTGGAAATCCTGTTAATTAATTATAATTCAGCAAACAGTATACACAAGCTTTACATTTGATTATGAAAAAAAGCCGTCTCTTGAAATATTGAAGTTTGTTCTTAAATAAAGACTAATTAAGTTGCAGACTTTTGAGTTACTTTTTTTTTTTTTTGCTTTCTTTCGTTAAAAAGAAATAATTAACGAAGCTGGGTTTGAAAATAATTATGTTTAATATTATTTTTAATTTGATTTACTTTCCGTTTGAAATTGCATCTGAAATTAGTGCACGAGACTAGAAACATTTGAATGAAATATTTAATAATTTTTTGTAGCATTTTTATTGTTAGCACTTGTATAATAAATGCCTACCTAGCACTTTGTATGGTACATGGAAAACAAATGCACATTTATGAAATCATTAATTTAAAAATAATAATAAAACTTTTAAACACAGAGAAAAATGAAGAATAAAAAATCTTTAAAAAATCTACTTAAGTGAATTTTAAAATATTTTCTTCGAAATATAATCTTGAAGTTTTGAACATTGGAAGAAAAAAGGGAAATATAAGGCCATTTCATACCTCTTTGTAACATTTACAACTGAGCCATGAAAAATGAGGAGTTTAGAAGAAAACTTTATCTCTTTCTTTCTTCAAATCCGGACTCTGAGCCATATTCACCAGTCTTTCAATGTTAAAATGAAAATAATATGTGAAATGAATAGTTCCAAAATGACAGTGACTATTGCAGTGTTAGCCGAGTTTTTACCGGAAAAAGGGAAGTGATTACTTGCATTACTGTACTACGTTCACGTCTTTTAGATTTATTAGTTCTTCATACGCTTTGACTTTAATAGTGTAGTTTAGCTTAAAGAATAGATCTGTTTAAAAATAACGACACTCACAAAGATCAGACAAAATGTTTTAGGCTAACTTCATGATATTACAGCAATAGATTATTAGATCAATTAATACTTAAAATAATTTAATTATGAGTGTATTTTTATGATTTTTACTAACTTTACGGGTAAGATGAGTAACGGCTAATACGGAGACATTTATAATTATCTTTCTTCTCGTAATAAGCGAGTTCGACTGTATTTAGCAAGTTCCAGTTTTTAAATGTTTTTCACCACCTTTAGTTATAATGATCATTTTGTAAAATTTAATTTATTTGCAAATATTTACAAATAAATTCAATGACAATGTTTTATTCAAATTCAAATATTTTCTAACATTATTAGAATTAAAGACTGGATTTTTGGTCGTTAGAGATTCATATTAAATAACCTTCTAAATCAAAAATACATGTACCCTCAATTCAAACTTTGCAAAAACATAACAAATCTCTTTATAATAAATCTATAATTCCATTATTTAATAAATTGATCTGAGAAAGAATTCTAATAACAATTTTCGACATCCATTATTTTATTGCCATACACCAAAAAAAAGACAAATGTTTCTCAATCTACTAAAATATAATATAACCACGAACGAAAATATACAATAAACTCATTCGAGTTACCTTTGATTCCTAAAAGCGGTCTTTATCATTAGAAAACTCATAAACCAATATATATACGAGATTTAAAGAAGCATTTATAAAATCACTGTTTCTTTTGCTGCCATTGACATTCGTAAACGTTTCCGAGCAGCTTTTATATTATATTAATCAGATTTCTCCAACCGGAATAACGGTTTTTAGAATGATCTTAATTTTAAATTTAACATTTTCAGCAGCATAATTGAATTTATGAATAAAATAATAGAAAAAAAATTACTAAGTTTAATGTAATTTTAATTAATCATGTTTGTCTGTAAAACATGTTTGTTGAACATGAAAATGTTTTATTGAGATTCGATAACATCCATAAGTCCTATATTCCGGGTTCAGAAAACTGATTAATACATTATAAAATTTACTCGGAAACGTTTCTGAAAATTTGTGGTAGCAAAAGAAAATTTGTATATATTAATGCTTGTTTTATTTTTTTAATTTTATTTACTTTGTGATATTTCTAAATGTAAAGGACTCTTTTTAGGAATTTTAGGTAACTCAGAAGAGGTTATTGCGTACTTTCGTTCGTGATTATATTATATTTTACCTAGAACAAGAAACGTCTATCTTATTTCACAGCATAGAGTGGAAATGAACAGATAGATACATGGATGAATGATAGAATCACTCATGAATTATATCAAAATGATGCGAGTGTTTTCAACAATCTATAATATGAGAACAATTTATTTAACTCGGTATTCTTTATTTAGTATTTTTCCTTAAAAGTGCAATCTTCACAAAGAATTTTTTATTTTCCGAAAGTATTTTGGAAACTTTTTGGAATTTATGTCTTTCTTAAGCTCGTTGGAAGCTCTTTTACATCTCTGTACTTGTATATTTCTTTTATTGTGTTTAAGTTTCTTTTCGCATTTAGGAATTCATGCAGAAAAATAACAATGGGAAGAACTGTATGAAAGAGAATCTTCTTTAAAACGCTGGTGGAGACAAATCAATTCAAAGGGATAGATTTTCTAAGCGATGAGCCATATTTGTATTATTCATTAAAAGTTTGAGCTTTATTCATTCTCACAAATGATGAATATAAAATAATTTATTTCGATCATTAGTAAAACATTATTTAGAAATTTGTGAAGAAATATTATTTTGCATCTTCAGTTTCTTACTTATATTTTTAAGAATGCATTACATTTGAAGTGCAAATATTACAATTACCAGTGACGTATGATACTTTGTCTGATCAAAATATTTTCAAGTACAATTCAATACATTTTTGAAGATTATCTTATTGAAATTATGTTTTAGGGTGATATTTTGATTTCAAATATCAATTTTTAAATGTACTTATTATGAAACATTTTTATTATATTTATGTCTTTCCCGTTAGTGATCAGAAAATATAATCAATTTAATCGTTCAATAATCAATCAATCAATATAACCAATTTAATCAATTTAATCAATTTAATATCGTATTAACATATCAAGTATCTGAAGAATTGGTAGTTAAATGTTATTATCATAAATAACTTAAAATTTAAAAAATCACTCATATTTAATTTCAAAGGATTTTTAAATGTTGTCTGTATTAAAACATTTTAAATTTGAACGCCTCCGCCAAGTCGAGAAAGCACAGCCGTAAACATCCTTTTCTGGAAGCAGTCTTGACCCCACCCCCATATGTTTGCGCTGGAGTTTTCCAAAACCTTAACACTTCATTTATCTAGAGTACATTGCAAATGGGACCAAATTTTCAAATTTCATATTTCTATCTTTTTTAGTTCAGAAGATATATAAATTCAAAGTTTCCATTTTTTGAAACTCTCTCAATTACTTAGTCACTCACTCACTTTACCAATCATAAAAAAGATAAGGTACATACCGTAGCCCTAGAAACTGGAAATTTGGAATAAAGGTAGTGTTTACGTTACAAAATAAGGAAATATTAAAATATCCGTAAAATTCGAAAACAAAATTTCAAAAATTCGAAAAGTTCCTAAAAATTCAATCTTGTAGTCTTAGAAACTTAAAATTTGGTTTGAAGGTATTGTTTAGGATTCAATAAAAAAAGTTAAAAAATTCGAAAAATTATAAAAAAAATCATAAAATAGAAAAATTTGTAAAAAGTCCGAAGTTTGAAAATAATTTGATTTTTTAGTCCTAGAAACTTGAAATTTGGCATACAAAGAAAGAAAAAAAAATTAAATCCGGAAATTTTGAAAAAAATAAAAAAATAATCGAAAAATGTGAAAAAAAAAAAAATCGAAAATTGTTCAATTTATTGGAATATTCCGGAATTTTTAATTTTGTCTATCTTTTTATCCTAAACAGTACTTATATTCCAAATATAAAGAATCTAGTGCTGCGAGTAATAACTCCGTTCGATTGTGCATTTCCTTGAAGCAATTGAGTGTACTTTGACTCCCCACCCCCCTTTCCAATAACTTACAGATTGCTTAGAAACCTGAAACCTCTTAATATCTAGAGGACATTACAAACGGAACTAAATTCCAAATGTTTGGTACTTTAAAATAATAGGTACAGCTTGTAGGCTTGGTGAAAACCAGTGGATGATATAAAAAAAAAAACCCAAAATCAACAAAAGTAGGGTTACTTAAAAAAGCAGTAAAATTCCACAAAAAGTCACATGCAAAAAATGTAGCCAAATCTCGTGACATTTTTACCAAAAAAGGTTCTGAGATCGAGTAAATCAGGTGCTATCTTATTAATTCTGAAATTTTCATTCACAAATCACTCCTAGTCTCTACATCTTTAGTTAATGATGATTTTGTGACTTGGCAATTACGCAACACAGGGATGTTATTACACCTTAGTATGTTATGGGATAGGATGGGAAGTTTTGATTATGCCTAATTATATACGTCATATTCTAATTTTCAAGTAACAAAATAATCATTAATTAAAGATGTCGAGACTAGGAGTGATCTGTGAATGAAATTTTCAGAGTTAATAAGATAGCTAAACTTGACTTTACACGACCTCAGATCTTCTTATTGTAAAAAAGCCATGAGACTCGACTGCATTTTTTACATGTGACGTTTTTCATGAGATTTTTATTTACACATCGCCATACATGCAATATTGCTGACTTGATTTCCCCGAGAAAAAGTTTAAAACTGAAATACAGCGGTTTTTATAAAATACAATATAAATAAATTTAAAAATAGAACAAAAATGCCGATTAAAGCAGGGTTTTTCATTTTTTTTAAAATTCCCGACACTCTTAAAAGTAAATTTAAACTTTCGCGACACACTATTGCTATATTTCCACAACACATTGAAGTTATGATGATAAATAAAGAGTAATTTTTTTTTTTTTTCACGGACTCAAACAAACTGTATCGACACAACCAATAAAAACATAATATTTTATGGTAAATTATATTTTAAAAGTATCAAATTCTTAAAAAACTTTTTTTATTATGTATTTTTTAGTGAAGTACCCCAGACATTCTTAATAGATACTTTGTAAGTCAAGTATTCAGATAGGTAGAAACATAAATTTTATACCAAGAAGACTATGTAAGCAGAAAGTTCTTCAAAATTTCTGTACAATAAACATAAAGTCTGTACAAGTTGCTCGAAAATACTTTTGTCGAAATTACAAAGGATAAAAATCATTTATTCAAACCTTTCTACAGTATTTCTTTCTTTATATAATTCTGTCCTATCCTGAACAATAATCTTTCTTAGAAAGCATTAACTTTTCCTAAAGATCACTTTCCCCGCATACTCTTAGTAAGCACATCCAAACTCTAAAATAAATTTGCATGAAATTCTACTTTGTTACAATAAGTCACTTCACTGAGTAAATCGCGTAGTTTATATATGTTGCGTCAAACAATCTTGCGTCTAAAATCTTTTCATAATGCACGTTTGCACAGTGTGCCGAAATGACAAATTTACATAAGTGAAAATAGTATGCTCTTTCGCAAGGTGCGCCCACTATGTAGAATTATTCTGTAAGTCCCATAGCATGAGACACTATATGTTTCCCCCCTTATATAGCGTAGCCCTTTAGCCATTATTTATGAAATTATTTATATTACAGAAACTTCTATTAGTCTACTAAATATAGTTCAGCAGGAAAATACATAACACAATTAGTAAAAAGAAAAGTGACCAATTAAACTGATGGCATTGAGCTCACAGGCTTTTCACACTGATTGCATATTATATACTCTTATTTCAAAAAATAATGTCCCTCAAAAAATAAAGAAATCGACAATAAGTTAAGGGGGAATTTAGCCCCCGTTTACCCCTTTTAGACTTAACTAATGAATCCTCAAAACTAATCAGGGAAGCGCCTTATCACAATGAACCTATATACAAAATTTGAAGCAAATCAGATAATTATGCATGAAAAACCCATTTATCTAAAATAAGGGGGAATTAGCGCCCCCCGTTCCCCCCAATTATGCTTAACCAAAGAATCCCCAAAGCCAATAAGAATCTTATTACAATGGACCTATATACAAAATTTGAAGCAAATCGGATAATTTTGCATGAAAAACCCATTTATCTAAATTAAGGGGGGGGGGGGATTATACCCCGTTCCTCCCCTTTATACTTAACCAATGAACCAACAAAACTAATCATTGAAACATCTTATCACAATGAACCTATAAAAAAATTTTGGAAGCAAATCGGATATCTCTGCATGAAAAACCCATTTCTTTAAATGAAGGGGGGGGGGTGTTAGCCCCCGTTTCCCACTTTATAGTTAACCAAGGAACCCCCAAAACTAATCAGTGATGCGCCTTATCACAATGAACCTATAAACAGAATTTTAAGCAAAACGGATATTTCTATCAAGAGTTATCGCGTTACGTACATACGTACATACATATATACATACAGAACGGGAGGGCACATTAGCTCTCAGGCTTTGATAGCCTGTGAGCTAAAAACTACCCTCAAGCAATTCACTCCCATAGTCTGTAATACTTGCGAATTCCCTTGCTTAGCCCTGTATATGATCAACCGAATTTATACACGCCACGGACTATGAAAAAAGTTAGTTAAAACGCAAACCAAAGTTGAAAATGCTCTTATCACACATAGACTGTAGTGTTCGCGTGTATACTGTAACCGATATATTTTGTGTGCCCCTGAAATAAACAATAAACGCAATGCACACCATAGTTTTAAGCGAGCAATTTATAGTGCACCTGATTAATGATACAATTTTCATTATGTATGAAATAGTGAAACATCATTAAATTACACTGCAAACAATTTTTCCCTGTAGAACAATGTGTAACAGATATATATATATATACATATTTATATATCAATTTCATCATGTTTCAAATGGCGTACCATTATCAAAATCCACTTGAAATGATTATTGACTGTAATGTAACGGAATACTTTTGACTGTCCCTTTACAAAAACTGTAAGTGCTACACACTTCATTTTCAATAGGGAACATGCTGCTAGGTTGGAAAGTGTTAAAAACAATCGCTTTTTTGTTTAAAAAAAGTTAAAATTCCAGAACTTTGAATTAAATCTATATAAAATTAACACTTATTAAAAATACATAACAAAGCATTTAGAAACGAAAGTTTGGGCTGACGCACAACATTTGACGCTGTCAATTTCTGCAAAAGGATGAGGCACTTCGTCACAGTGCGAGCCATTTGGAAACAGCTGCAGTAATGATTTCCCATTAGAAAAAACTTTCTGAATAACAAGTTTTCCATAACTGAATATTATAACTACGACATTTTAAGATACTATTTGTATGTTTTTATATTTCTGAGTAGTTTAAATTTTCATTATTTACTCTGGTTATAGTATACCCTTTCAATCGCGTAATTATGTGAAACTACTTTCGTTTAACAAAAAAAAATATGTTTTTTGCATTTTAAAATTGGAAAAATAGGTATACTTATGTGTCGAAATTCTTTCATTGTTAGTTCAGTCGACTAATTCGTGTTCAGCAGCATGCCTGTTTAAAATTATGAAATATTTTATATGTACATACTCTAGATTCAACAGTTTGTAAGAGACAAAATAAAATTATTAGTAGAATATTCTACACATTTTTTGGGTTTTGTTCATATCACGAAACCCTATTACTCCCGCTCCGTTGTCTGTCCGTCACAGAGCTGTTCTCAGAAACTATATAACTTACAGGCATGAAAATTTGTGTAGTTATACCTACTAAATACCTACTATGAAGCTCAAAATATGAAAATTTGAAAAAATTGCATTATTTTAATAAACCTAACTTCTAACAGCATTTTCCTATTAAATTTAAACATTTTTCTTTATAGCAGTTGCCAAAAATTAAAAATCAACAATAAAATTCTTTCTACAATAATTAATTTTCTATTGAAAGATTTCCACGTGAAAAATGAAAATGAAATAAAAAGTTTCACCAATTGAAAAAAAAAAGATTAATATGATGTCATATTGGTAATAAAACGGAAATTTTCAAAGGTTTCTCAATAACACAAGGAGTATGAGTATGTGTATGTACAGAAAGCAGATTAATATCACGTCATTAGAGAATTAAAAAGAAAATTAATATGGCGTCGTATTGGAAGTGTAACGGATTTTTCAAATGTTTGAGAATAATACAAAGCGAGTATCAATATGAGTAATAAAGAATAGTAAATATGAGGTTTGAGGAATATATTGAATCGTGATAAAAACCCGATTATGGAAATATTCGTATATTTTAACATTTTGGAGGTGTACAACATGTTTAATTTTGATTTTTTTTAAATATCGCATTTAGCCCACATGACAGATATTATTATGACAGAGTATAATAGGGGGCTTCGCCCGCTATCGGGCCTGTTCAGATATTCGAAAAAAACGGAGTTTGTTATAAAGAAAATTACATATGTTTTTAATTAGCGGAGGCGAAACGTTTTCCTTAATTAATGCAATTATTTTTTTTAATGTTACGTGAACGACGTCATGAGTAACAGCTAGTAAAATATAAAATAACTAATTATCCGTAATCTGTGGGCAAGGTTAGCTCCAAACATGGGCGTTTGCTAGCAACAATATTGTTTAAAAACAATGTAGATACTTTTAAAGAACTGTCACAAAAAGTGTCACTTTCTAAAATACGCAATTTGGCAGTAGGACATGGATTACAGAGGGCTTCGGGGAGGGATACAGAGGGATAGTGGGCTTCGCCCGCTATCGGGTCGGTTCAGATATTTGAAAAAAAAAACGAGAAAAATAGACAGGTAAAAGGTAAAAGTTTTTTACTTTGTAAAAAACATGACTCTTTTTTTTTCTTTTTTGCTAAGGGAATATTACTTGGATTTATTAAAGAAAGGATAAAATGTTTTGAAAGGAATATTAAACGAAACCCTTTGTGCGATCTTCGATCACACTTACCCACTTGTTTTATACATTACTAAGATAGTCTTGAGATTTATTATTATTCAACCATCCTAGTGAAAATAAATGATAAATCAAGAAAAAATTTTATTATATGAAGGTTTTAAATATAATGAAGATTTTTTGAAAACATTTAGAGAATTAGAATTTTTTAGAAAACAAAGTGCAGTGTTAAACAAATGCAATAATTTTTTTCCCTAAAGTTTATTGAAACTCTGAAACTGTTTGTAATTTAAAATTATAACTTTGTCAATTTCGTCAAATGATTTTTTACTTCCGTATGCTTTACATTTATTATTTGCATTTAACTTTATTTTTTGCAGGTACTATTTTATGTAGAATAATAATAAAGGGGAAAACTTTATGAAATAGTATCGTCTTTAAATTACAGAGAGAAAGTAATCAATTCAAAGAAATATATTTTCTAAGAGAAAGGCATGTTTGCATTATTCATTAAAAGTTTGAGATTTTTTTATGAAAAATATTTATAACATATAAATTTTTTCGTTCATTAGTAAAAAGTTGTTTAAAAATATATATATATATATATTCGGAATCATATTTTCTTTCTAATTTATGTTTTAAGGAAAGGTATTTTTTTTTATATTCAAGCATGATTTCGAGCAGAGAAACTCTACAAAAACCACTAGTATTTTACCATTAAAATATTTATTAAATCCCTTGATTAAATCCATTTTTAGGTGCGTTCGTAATTATATAAATACGTAGAGCCTATAGTTGTCGTCTGGTCCGTCCGTCTGTCCGCATATAACAGTGCAAAAACTACCCAACCGACTGGTTTGAAATTTAATATGTATTATCGTTGTAGAATTATATCGAGTCATTTAAGATTTTATGAAAATCGAATCAAAACTTAAAAAGATATCAATAAAAGTATCCTTTATTTTATTAAATCCTATCATATGTAATCTATATAGTAAAAGCGCAAGTCATGTTACTGAGGAAAACAAATACGGGATAACCATATCTTTTACCATATACCAAGCGACAGATTTTATTAAAAAATATTTTTCCGAACAAAATTGCATAAAAGTTACATTTTTAGAAAGATCGTTTAAAAAAATTGTTTGCTTGTGAGATGAGTTACATTAAAAAATGTATAGATTCTGAGATAACATCAGTGAAAATTAGGTTAACAGCCGAATATCTCAATCCTTTAAAGTAAATAAACAACATATTCATTCATTGTGAGTCATAAAAATATTGAACAATGGATATAATCATTCGCAAAGCAAGATCTCCATGTTGAATTTTACAGCGCTGTCTAGTGTCGAAAAATAATTTTGTATCTGTAGACATGGCATACGTAATAAGAAAAAAAGGCATCCTCATTTCGCTCATAGCAGGCGATATAATAATAATAAGGATGGTTGTTTTACATTGCAAAACTAGTTATAGCACTAAACGAACGCACCTCATTTGTCACGTTTAACGTACAATTTCCAACTTGTTACGATATTTTAACGGTTATCTTATTGAAATATACTATTATTCGCCCTAATATCCATATTTCAAATATTAAATAGTTATGTGTAATGTATCTTTATGTCACGTTTTTAAACGTACTTACGTATTTGTAACAAAAATAAGATAACTTTTTAAACTTTCCAACATAGTTGAAAACTGTTTATGAATTCGGTTTGTCTATCTGTCTGTCCATGCTCTAACTCACATAAATATATTCGTATTGCCATGCAATATATATGTTATATAAAAAATTATTTCCTACGAATTTCCTTCGCATATCCTTCGCATTTATTTCACATTAGTCCTTTAAATTAATCTAACTTCTGACATAGTCAGTATTTCCTTAATTCTTAATAATATTTATTCCTATTTAATGTCCTTTTAAAAGTAAATATCCTTATATTAATAATTATCTTATTCCAAATCTTAATCTAAAATTTTAAGTTCATTCGTAACTTTTATCAGCTCCCCAATCTATAAAATTCCGAGACGCTGTCTCATTTCGAATGTTTTTTAAAAAGCCATTTTCTTTTTATTATTATTATTCCATGCTCTTTTCACGCGCTGGGTAATTTTCACTTCAAAATTGATACGCGGCCAGGGAAGGAACGTTTCCTGTTTTAGCTTCTCCCTCTCGCCTCATTCGCTGGTCTGGAGGTCGCCTCTCACTCATTGGTTTGTGCGCACGTGACGTCGTTTTTCTATATGTCTACGCTGAGTGAACAAAACTCGCGGGCATCCTTCGGAGAGGAGGATTTTTGACGTGTTTGGAAGTATAAACAAATATGTATCTGATGTTGTAGACTCGTAGAATTTTCATATCAGCTATTTAACATCTATTAAACCATGTCGTGAGCCATCGTGAAGCCTGAGGGCGATAAGTTTATACCCGTGGGAATTGTTACGGCATCGCTCTTATTCTAAATAAAAGATTTGTCTGGAAATTGGCTGGTTTTTATGGAAGAAACTGTTGTGGACTCTTTTCATTGCCTCACCTCTTCGCCGTGATTGTTGATGTCGACTGCAACTTTGTATATCTTTAACCAACTACCATTTTCTCGTGGAGTATTGCATCTCGTGGTGTCTCATCTTAGTCAAAACGCCACATATATATATATGTTTAATATAGCATATTCGGTATTGAAAATGAAGTGCGTATCACTTACAGTTTTTTTACAGGGACAATCAAAAGAATTCCGTTATATTACAGTCTATGGGGAAAAATCATTTGAGGTTCATTTTAATGATTTTACACAATTTCAAACCAACTGAAATTGACATATATCACTGAGCTGCACTACAAGAGGCTTACTATAGAATGTAGTGTGCATAGTACTTAAAATTCCTTTACAGGGACAGTCAAAAGATTTCCCTAACATTATGGTCTATGGAGAAAAATCGTTTGCGGTTTATTTTAATAATGTTTCACTATTTCAAACATATTAAAATTGAGATATATCACTAAGTTGCATTATAGGAGGCTTACTATAGAATATTATGTGTATAGCATTCATCGTTCATTTACAGAGACGTACAAAAGAACTCGGTGCTATGTGTTAACAATAATTAGAGGAAGTGCTTTTTCAGTTGATGAACGCGTTTTTAAATTTAACTCATTTTTTATCTATTACTTGGTGTGTATAAATCTTAAAAATTATATACAGGGTAGCACAAAAAGCACTTAAGTTCTTCAGTACATTTCCGTTTATTGACGGAAATTCTAGAAAATAAATTTAAAACTGTGCTGCGCGTTTCCTGACTGAACTAAAATTTAGCATTCTTTGTAGTATATACATACAAATCTATAGATTATATACATCACTACACAAAATAGATCGGATATTATTCCGAATATTGTTGGTAATTCCTGAAGTTGGGTTTTTAAATAAATATTGTCATGCGTTTTTGAAATTCTTTACATAGATATTATCTTTCACCTTATTAAAATATAAATATATATAAAACTATTTTGGAAGTGTTGGAAAATGTTACATAATCTATGCTTGACGCAGAAGTTTTCGTTCTTGTTTATATTACTCTGAAATTGTTAAATATCGCAATAATTTTGTAGTCCATTTCATTTACATGGAAAAATATTTTCTTACGTCTCTCTCTATATTTTTAATTAAACACATATATGATTGATTTATTAAAATAAAAAATATTTTTTGAGATTTTTATAACTGAATACATTGAGTTACGAATGAAGAATTTGTGAAATTGTGAGTACAATGAAAACATGTTTATTAATACAAAATTAATTCATCCCTTGATTGACAATTTACTCACAAGTAATGACACGATTACATTTTTAAAATGTATCTGTAATATCAATAAATGAAAATTTCTAAAAGTATAAATGCAAAACTTAAATTTTGTATTTGGACTTCGAGAAATATTTTTTTTCATATTTAAAAAATAAATATATATTTTTAATTTCTTTATAGGCAACAAACTTAAAAGTTAGCAGAATGAAAGGAAAAGGGAAGAAAATTAGGAAGAGGAAGAAGGGAAGAGGAAAAAGCGAAAAACTATAAGAGTTAGTAATACAAATTAAGGAAAACCATATTGGTATGGGAAGGTACTATATTGTCGAACATTAACCAGAATTACGATAGCATATAAATTTGATAGATAAACCAGGTTCAGTCTATATGAAAATGAAAATTCCATTGTTACAATTGGAAAAATAATATATATATTATTTATTTATTTATTTATTTATTGTTGTTGTTGTTGTTGTTAGAAAGATAGTGGCTAGAAAAATACAGGGGTTTGGGAGCGGTGCCTTATACAAAAGTAGACCCCGAAAAGAGCCCTGTGACCTAGGCCATAGAGAGAACATAAAGTGAGAGAGTAAAACAACATCATTGATAGCCATTCAATTTGGTGAAAAGATTGGAGGTTAACAAAACATTTGGCGTTATAATTTGAAAAGACACATGGACTTTCGGCTCATAAAAAAAAATTATTATTATTGACAGGAAATAACCCTAATTAGCTAAAAGAAGTAAGATTAATTTGTGGTTGTTTTTAATGATGCAATATCACGTGATATTTAAAAAACCCAGCTATTTAGAAAACGACTTTAAGACTTTTGAAGATGATTCGCTTGTTAAAATAATTATGATTGAAACGATAAACATATTTATTGATCTATCAAATTGAAAATGATTGTTTATGACATTGTAATTGGCAGCTGGAAAATCCCAGTTATATATTTCAATTTGTCAGCACATCAAAGATTAATGAATAACAAATCATATTTTAGGTGAGTCCAGATTATATATATGAGATAAATATAATTACTGAATTTAGATTTAAAAGCTATAAATAAACTTTGTATATTAATGTATCTAAAAAGGTATTTAAGCATAATGTGAAAATGTAATAAATTTTGATAATTAACTTTAATTAATATATGATTACACTTAAATACTAATACATTCATTCGATTTAACTTAATGATTTCCTACTGAAGATAAATAAAAAAGAGAAAGTGAAAGTGCAGAGAGAAAACCCAATAATAAGTTTCTTTCACGATTACATCTGTTAAAGCACATCACCCGTTTTTCCCCTCTCAACTTTCAAGACGTGATTCAATAGGCAATTATAAACTGATTATTTTTATCTCTCATCTAATAAAAGTGAAATATGTTTTAATGTTTGTTATCACATTATTATAAACTCATTATCGAACTAACAACACTTTATAAGACAGTTATTAAACATTAAATATGATATATGAACTAATCAACTTTCTGACAATTATGAATATTTATCAACTAATTTGGAAATTCCAATCACTTGTGAAATATGTAATACTGGCATTGATTGTTACCATGAACATTTGCAACATCCTTTTGAACTTTCCAGATTTCGTGATTATGACTCAGTGTATTTCAAAAATCCATGCTATATAGACACTTGAGTATGTCTCCTGGCAAAATTACTAAAATGTTTCTAAAGTTGTTAACTATTTAAATAATTGTAAATTAATCCAGATAATATATAAGTTTAAAATTTAAGTTCCAGAAGTCCAATCACTTATTTAATATAAACTAATATTATTAACACGTTTCTTCCAGCTATTCAATTTCAAAAGGATATATTTCCAATTGTGTTGTATAACCATTCGAATACCTGAAGGATACACCAGTGAATCTACTATTAAATATTTCGATGGATATTTACCTACAACCCGATTGATGATAGAAAACGAAAGCTATTTCCTTTTCTCTCTTTATTTAGATGAACAATAGAAAGCAGTTGATATTGATCTTGAGAATTTTAATACTCTGTGGTTTTGCGCTTACGACCTCACACCTCCAAGATCATCTATGTGTCAATTAAACCGTTGAGAAGTAGAATTACTTTCCTTTTTATAAAAAATATTTAATACAACATACGGAAAATAACAATGGTGAACTTTGATACTGAAAGTCATTTATTTAATGAAAGAGGAAATAAAATTTATAACCTTCAAGAAATGAATTAATGTAAAAAGATTTTTATTAGGTTTATGAAATTGATGGGGGGATTAAATAAGAGCTTGAATATACAGAGGAAAGAGAATTTAGGTGAGCTTTTAAAATTAAAAGGGGGTAATTTAAATAAAGATGAAAATATAACAGAATGCTGTTATGGGAAGGTATCTCGAGAAGTTATTTTTAAACTAAAAAATCTTTCAGATGAGTCTATAAAAATATGGCCTCATTCATTGACTGATTTCGAAAAGCTACGAGTTGTTTCCTTTATGATTTTCTGATTACTTTTTGTTTTTTGTTCTATTCTCATGTTTAACTAGTACATCCAGAAAAATAATTCAGATAAATATTTATTTTGCTGTAAATAAAGCGTGAATTTCCTTCAATCAAAAATTGCCTTTCAGTATAGCAGCACTTCAGCATTCCTGATTCTGACTGGAATTTTGTACGATCCACACGGAATCATCCAGTATATTAATATTATTTTTATATTTTCTACAAAAAACCTAACAAATGTAAACCTTAATTATTTGTTATTAATATATCAAAATACAAAAAGTAGTATTCAAATTTTATTTGCTTAATAGGCGTATAGCCAACATAGTGAAAAAGTACCCAAGCCGGGACTCGAACCCGGGTCATCAGATTAGCGCACTGATGTCTACCAACTGAACCACTTGGGAACGATACCCAGCTCGGAACTTTTTCCACCATAACATGTTGGCAAGGCTACAAACGCAGCACAAGATGGAATATTTTCAGTGAGCCACCAACCCTGGGGCAAGCACGAAATCAAAGAGAATCCAGCATCGACAATTGAATAAATTCATATTAATAATATATTAATATTCTACCAACTGAACCACTTGGGAACGATACCCAGCTCGGAACTTTTTCCACCATAACATGTTGGCAAGGCTACAAACGCAGCACAAGATGGAATATTTTTTCACTATGTTGGCTATACGCCTATTAAGCAAATAAAATTTGAATATTATGAATGCAAGGCGTGAGAAAATTTTCTCTGGAAAAATTTCCAAGTACAAAAAGTAGATTTAAAAAATCACATGAAAGGGAAAATGAATAACGATATTGATCTATCCCGTGCTTTCACCTGTTGATAATTTTTGTTTTGTTTTGTGTTCTATAAATAAAAATGTTATTTGTTTTTACATATGACTTAAGTTGTGTACTTTCGATAATATTTCTTTAGTTTTTAATAAATATATTAATACAATGTCTTTAAATTAAATTTCTCTACAACATTAAATGATAATATTTAGAAAGGTTTTTTCAAAAAGTAACCGCAATAATCCTATTCTTGCAAAAAGTATTGATAAAAAAAAATTTCTCTAACTTACTTTATTTTTAAATTATTAATTTTCTTAGATAGCATGCTTTGGGTAATTCAGTTTACCATACTTTTTTAACTACAGATAAAGTTGATTATTTTAAAACATTTCTTTCAATGCAGAGGAAAGGGTTTTACAAGCTAAACAATGATTTTTTATCTTTAAAGCAATGAAATTAATTGAAATTCTTTAAAGGAAGTTTCATAATTACTGATGCACAGAAAGGTTAGGTTAACAGGGGACAGATGGGTGGAAAAAGTAATATTTTTCAATTCTGCACTAATTTTAACTTTAAAAATAATAAAACTGTAAAAACATTTTAATGTGTTTATGCAATGAGGTCATTATTATCATAATTAAACTATTTTCAGAGATATTTCTCAATGTTAAAGCTTATAAACCTTTTCTTGTTTCCTATGCCCATTTTACCCTAGGTATGCGATAAACTGAGAACTGATAAAAAATACAATAACAACAAATCTCATCGAAATGTATTAATTTTGTTATCACAAAGAAATTTAGTTATATAATTTATAACTAAAATGAAAAAAATAACGCCCACGATTTTTTTGTTAAAGTTCTATGAAGATTTTAAGAATAAAACATTTCAAAACGATACAAGTGTCATCATATTTAGAAAATGCATGACAATTATCAAATAGTGATTTGCTAATGAATTTCACAATGAAATAGTCCTTATCAAAGTTTGTAATCTTCTTAAAAAGTATTTTGATTCCTTCCCCCCCCCCCTGCTTATTCTACTATGGTCCTGTTTCCTTGCAAAATCTCAGGCAAACTTTAACGGGAACGTGATATTGCTTTACTTTTGCTGTGTTTTCCCACTAAGTGAATATAGACGAAATGCATCCAGAGATGCTCATAAAAATCATCGCTCTACGATAGTGTATCTAAATTTATTCTCAATATCTTGCAAGAATCGGGGACCGTCCTGCTTTATCTATAAAAACACAGAACATTATTGACTCATGCTATACCGTTTTATTTGCAATTTATTAAATAATTTGAAATTAATATAATTTTATTTAATATATAAACATTATACAATGTTTTATTATTATTATTATTATTAAACTAATATATTTTAAGAAGATTTAAAGAAGGATTTATAAAAACAAAGTTTTTTTACTGCCACTGATTCTCGGAAACGTCTCCAAGTATTTTTATAGTGTATTATTGAGTTTTCTCAAACCGGACTATCGGTTTTTAAGATGCTAAACGTTTCTCAATTAAACATTTGGAGCTGCGTAACTGAATTTATATGTGGAAGAGTAACAAAATAACATTAATTTTAATGTTAATGTTAACACTGTTAATTTATCTTGTTTGTCTGTAAAATATATTTCTTGAACATAAAAAAAATTACTTGAGAATTCATATCATTTCAAAACTCTATACTCTAGATTGAGAAATAGAAAAACCGTAAAAACTACTCGGAGCAAAATAAACTTTGTTTTTATAAAAATCTCAAACATATTTTAGTTTTTGAGGTATTTAATGAAGAAATAACACTTTTCTGAATCGCGATTAATTCAGAGGATGTTATTGTATATTTTCGTCTAGGGTTATAATATATTTTCCTATATTAATAAACATTTTTTTTTTCTTTTTTTTTTTTTACTGTGTAAGAGTAAACATATTTTACAATTTCCTTTAAATTAAAAAACCAACAAATAAATAATACATTTTATACATTTTATCACAAGAATCGCATTTTTTCTTGATTAAATCATTTTCCTTCATAAAAGTACCTAGGAATGTGCCAAAAACTTATAAAGCACTGAAATGAAAAACGAAATTCAAAGCATAACGACCACCTTAAATTGCAATAAAATTTCAATAATAGATTTTCAGTTCCGGTCAGATAAATAGCCAATTTCAAAGGGGAAAAATCAGTCAATACTTTTGCTTCTTGGTACCATAAATTGATGGTTTACCCCTCTCGTGCGCACTTTTTCTCTCGATAGATTACTTGGTGAGAAAAAAAAATTAAAAGCCTAATTGAATTTTTTCATGGCGTGAGTAAAAGAGTGACAACAGTGAGGAAACAGATGTAAAACACCTGACATTGACGGAACAAGCTCTCGGGAAATACTGAAGTGATTGTAGTACTTTTTAAAAATAGTTTTGACTGTAGCTAAACTATAAATTTATCGATTGTCTATGAACAAAAGTACAAATTAAATTCCGGATGATCCCAAAACCAGGAAACACATTAAAATAATTTGTAATTCAAAACGAATAAAGATAAATCATGCGATTTGCACTGAACGAAGGGAAAAGAAGCCAGATTATTTATAATGAAAGAAAAACGAATGCTTGAATAGTTCTCATTTTTTTTACTAACAGATGGCTTACAAGTGAGAAGTCGCTTACAAGTTACAAGTATGCTTACAACTCTTCAATGTACAATCAGCACAGCTGTCAGAGGAGGCACAAAACCATTCACAGCATTAGGTAACATTTTATGTGGTATACCAGACATATATTGGGGATGGCATCTTCCAATGTTGGCAATAATGGTGAATTCAAGAATTCATTTTTTCTCAAGCATTGTGATTTATTCAAGCATAATTTGTTGTAGTCGTCATAAAAAATCCGGCTTCTTTCCTACCCATTCGGTGCAAACTGCATGTTTTTATCTTTAGTTGTTTACGAATTATTACTTTTTAAATTTGTTCCTGATTTTTATATAAGGTTTGTTACCAGTATAGACAGTTATCAAGTATATTTTCTAGGTAGACCATTGTAATTTATAGTAAACATGGCAAAATATACGTAGGTAAAAGCTTAAGGTAAAGCCAGGAGAGATTGCGCGGTCGGAGAGATTGCGCATATAGAGGTTCGGGGGGAAGGAGTGGAGTGAGCGCGCAGCGACTCCAGGTACTTGTACAACAGCAGTAGTGGAGTGTCTACTTGAAAGAGCGCGTTGATTGTTTTGAGTGTCTAAGATAAAGTATTGCTATTTCGTTTTGTTTTCCCAAAGTAAGTGCTTGAATTTTCATAGCTATTCATCAGAATTTCTATAAAATTTCAGTAGTACAAAATATTTTTAACTGAAACGATTTTTCATAAGCTACTAATCTAGACTAACAATGTGAGCATCTACGGTTCGTTTTTGCAGCGGTCATGTTTATGTAAAAGGCTGCGCAATCTCTCCTACTGAAATTTGAGGGTTTGCGCATCTGCTAATTAAGAGAGATGGCGCATTGTTTCCATTAGTTTCCAGGCTAGGAGAGATTACGCAGCCTATTGGTAAATTTTCCTAAAAAATGAAAAATTAAAATGGACTAGTTTTAAGTTAAACGTGTTATCAAGTAACTTAATGTTATTTTGTAATCTTATCTGGAATTGCTTTTTCTAATTATTTAATTTTTTCCCCTTTAATTAAAATTTTTTAATCGTTTTTAAAATTATTTCCTTTTTCTAATTCTTTAATAATTAGGTTGAAATATTCACTCCTAATACAATAATATTTGTTCACAAAAACCTTACAGCTATGTCATTTAAGTGTAATTATTATTGTTTACAATTTAATTGTAGCTATTATTATTAACAATCTCTCCTACCCATGTGCGCAATCACACCAACCCTGTAAGGACAGATTGCGCAAAACAACTTTTTTGGTTTTATTACAACTGTTCTATTAAATTACAACATAACAACAAAATAGCAATGGAAATGCATAAAAAACAAATGAAGTCAAAAAATTTCATTGATAGTTTAGCAAAAAATTAATAATTAGATTTTTTATTCTTATTCTTTTGAATTGTGCGCAGACTCTCCTAGTTTTACCTTATGTATATTTCTTTAATAAATGACATGTGTGTACGTGTGTGTGTCTACTGATTTTACAAACATTTGTACTTAACATATATGTTAATGGCGCCTAAATGTTTTAATTACGTACTATGGTGTTCCACTGGGTAAGTTACACGGAGCTTTTCAGTTTCCTAAATTTGAGTACTACTTTTCGAAATTGTAATATTGTCTTTATATAATAACAGAAGTTCTGCGATTAGACAAAGGCGAAGTTTTCTATTAGTAAATTGTAGAATTAAAATTTAAAGAACTTATGGAGCCTGTGTATACCTATTGAAATAAATAGTATACCTTAAAAGTGCATATTAAATTGGAAACAACAATTAAACTGAAGTAAAACTTCTTATTAGTTCTTTAATTGAAAACATTTGAAATTCCAATAAAGTTTTAATTTTAATTTTTTTGTCCTGTTCGGAGAAAAGTCTAATTTCGTGGAAAAATATAAACTAACAATTCTTTTTACTTCCTGACAACATCGATTTGTAATTTCCCTTTCTCGTGCGCAATTTTACTCCCAATAGATTACTTGACGAGACAATAAGACAGAGTGAATTTTCGTATATTACAAGTCCGAACTTATCTTTTAGTCCAATGAATGTTTAGATAAACTTAACATAAACAATTTTTTTATCAGAATAATTTGTTATTTTTTTTCAGGGGCATTATTCTAATTTACAGTACATAAAAATTGTATAATCAATGTTTTTTATTTGTTTGTGATCGAAGATATTTCCAATGACTTCCATTCAAACTATTTGCTAAAAATGTCGGATGATTTTTTTTTTAAATTTAACGATGAAATTTAAATTAAAAAATTTGCATTATTACTTTCAATGAAAATATTTTAAATTGGGATAATGTAAAATTTTCTCCTCGATGAGAAGACATATCTAACTTTTTTAAAAAGAGCTAATGTAGTACTTGTCCACGGTTTTATTTTCTATAGATTGGTTAATGATACAGAAAGAAAACATTTCTACTTGGGGTATTAAAACTCTTCTTTCAAGTTAACTGAAAGCGTATAACAAGTTAAAGAAAAAAAAAAATACAACAAAAGAAACATAACAAATTATTTCTGTCGGAATAGTTACTTTTACAATTTCTTTATCAAGAGTGTATTTTAAACTACTGAAATAACAAAATGTTAAAAATATCAGCATCTGTAAAGGAAAAAAAAATATATTTATAGTCTTTAAAGTAATGTTCATTTCTTTCTGTTGAGTTGTTTAATAAATCTTTTTATTCAACATGTTTTCCAATAGTATCAAATGAATTTATTTGTATATTATTTGAATTTACAATTTAAATTCAGACACACATTCAAACATCAGTAAAATTCTTATTAGCTGAAAATTTATTTCACTTCAAAATAAAATGAAGTCTCAATGATATTTTTCAGTTCTGTGAAAGAAATATCTAATTTAAAGGAAAAGAAAAATTTAATCAATATTTTTGCTTCTTAACACCATCAATTGATGGTCTCTCTCTCATCAGCAATTCTGCTCCAGATAGATTGCTTGATGAGACAAAAAGACTGATTGAAATTCCCTATGCTGTTAGATAAAATTTCTCATTCCAGATGATTGAATTTTTAGAAAAATATCAGTAAAAACAATTTACTTTTAATGATTTTATCAGAATAGTTTGTTATCGAATATATTTTTTCGGCAGATTTTTTGTAATTTACATTGAAAAAAAGTCGAGAAACATTTAAAGAAAAAAAATCTATATTCTTTATTTATTTAATTATTTTATTTATTTATTTATTTATTTAGAGGAGGAGGGGATAGACTGATTTTGAAAATATTCCTGTTTATATTATGTGCGATTATTTTGTCAATAAATATGCTTTCAAATTTTATTTCGCTCTAAATTTGACAGAAAATAATTTTTTTTTTACTACTGTACATATTTGTTTCATTGGTGCTTTTTTAATAAAAAATTTTTAACACCTTTAATCGAAATTAACTAAATGTAATTACAATGTAATAAATCGTAGATCAAATTTTATTTTAATTTCTCAAGAAATAAATCAAATTTATATTATAAATATAAAATTAATAAATTAATGAGCGAGTAGAAATTTCAATGAAACTTACGCTGTCTCTAAATTTTGCAGCGCTTTCAAATTGCACTTTCTCCAAATATATTTTCACATAAAAGTTCTTAAGAGCGAATAGGAAATGAATTGATTAAAAGGGTAATTTTGAAAATGGATTCCAATTTCTTTGAAAAATGAATGTTAACTAATGTAAACAACCAAAGTGTACTATGGATATTTGGTTATAAGGAAAAAAATAAGATAGAATAGTTTTTTAAACCCTTAATTACATATAAATATTCAAAATTAACAAATTCACAAAATTCAAAATGGTTTTTATGATAAAATTGCAGTATTTCTAATCACAACAGAAAACTTTATAATTGCTACACATAAAAATAACCAGTCTATGAAGAGAAAAAGAGATATAGCAGATGAGTACTTTTATAAATTCCTAAGAATAATAGTGTATTCATAGATATAAAATTCTTTGTTTATATCAGAAAAGTATTTCGCTGAAAAATATATATCGTTCATCTGAGAAATCTATAGTAAGATTTTATGATTTGTGACAACCATACATTATTATGCCGAATAAAAAATTAATGAATTAAGATACTGACAAGGTAAGTCTCCTTAAAGAGCATACTCAGAATATTTTGAAAATAAATGCTGACAAAACTACTCCTGTGCGTAATAAAGCATTCCTCAAATTTAACTGCGGAATCCCTGTAAAAAATCTGTAAAAAACTAAGATACTTTCGAGTATTTGGCGCAAAAAGACGCGATTTGGCGAGCAACACTTTATCCTCATCCAATGCAAACGATTTTACTATATTTGAAAATTTTTGGTTAAATGAGTGTTTAAATGCGTAGTAGTTTATGAATTTAAAATTACACGATTCAATAGTTTATTATTATTTTTATAAGATTATATAATATATAATATACAAGTTGCGTATTGCTGATTTCCACTGTTTACTCGGCAGGATAAGATATGTTTAAGTGTATTTTAACAGTAATTGCCCGATTGAAAACGTCCTCATTAATACATTTGCATATTGAATAAGTCGTTGTTTGCATGGCAACAGTACTTTTCTCTTCACTCTTAAAACTGGGCCTCTGATTTAAGAGGTACATTCTGAATTTTTGTGCCTCTGAATATTAAGAGGCACATGGTGCCTTTGAAATTAAGAGGTACATAGTGCCTTTGAGATTCAGGGGCACAGCGTAAGTGCCTTTGAAATTAAGAGGCACAGTGTGCCGCTGAATTTATATATTCAAGTGCCTCTTATTTAAAAATACATTCTGTGCCTCTTATAATGGTGGCACATGCATGTGCCACCATTATAAGAGGAACAGAATGTAATTTAATTATATTTTATATTATATTTATATCTTTACAGTGAATTCTGTCTACTGCAGAAAGATTTTCCAGCATGGCATATCCAAAGACATATTAAATTTTGTGTAAGGCAGAATACTATGTATAATAGAAAATTTTCTCACTCCCAATTTATTGAAACAAATTTGAAATAAATATTAAAATGTGTGTCCATGTGGCCTAAGTCAGTTCTGTGGTTCAATAAAGAACCTTGTCTACATATCAGTTTATTTTATACATATCAAAATACATAAAAGGGCATGAAAGCTTTATTAAAAACAAATAAGACAAACGTTAAAAATAATCAGCGTAAAATAATCACAATATTGATCTTGTGATAATGACAACAATTAATTTCAAAAAGTAAGTCTGATCATAAATATTTCATTACTGGTATCCTAAATGTTAAATTTATTTGAAAATAACTAATTTGTTTCATTAGTATATATTTTCATTATACTGAATTCCGATTCTAAATAAAATACGATTATAAAAACAATATCTATTACTTTCTGTAGGATGTCCATTGCGGAAATTTTGGGTGTTTTAATTTATTTTTGTTATTGCAGTTAAATTTCGATTACAATGGGAAATGTAGCTGAGATTAGTTAAATATCGTTGACAGATTAATATCAGTGTTTAAATTTTTCTCCTGGAGGGATTTTCGCGGCTTTGCTTCGGGGGGGGGGGGGGGGAGGGTTGCACTTTTGTCCATTAAAAAGAAAAAATCTCACACTTTTCGATCATTGTTCCGGAGAGGGAATGCCCCCACCCCCGGGCCACCCCCTGAATTCAACACTGATTAATATAATACAAAATAAACTGGACTTTATTAGCTATAACTATTAATAAAAAAATTAAATTTCTCAAGGGAATGATACATTTACCCGCAATATATACATATGTTTGTAACATAAAACATTTCTTTTACAGTGTCGATTTTTATACTATACACATTAAAAGAAAATAATAAAGTACTAAACTAAATACACTTACTTATTGCAGGCTTTTCTATAACTCTCTATATTCATTATAATCCGCCGGTGGATGATTGCAATAATAACACCATTACACGTAATTTTACGTTTCCTAACATAAATTCATTGTATTTTTCACAGGAACATTTACCTCTGCGGCGTCGTTTTATATCGTAGGAAAACCGAACTCCTATTATCAGCGATTGATATTGTTGCAATCCTGAACGACAATAATAACACGAGCGTAATTAAAAAACGAAAGCACAAAACCTCTTGAGTAAAAATAATCGTCTTGCGAAAAGGATATATTATATAAACTCTGTTTGTGTCGTCAGGTACCGCTTCTCGAATAATCCACAAAACGCCATTTCTTCTGGTCAAGCGTCCATTCTTCCTTCTCCCCTATCCCTCATTGAAAGTAAATATCCCGCGCCCGCTCAATGCATCATGGGTTAAACATTTGTACGCTTGCGCGCTTTCCCACTGTACCGCTGAATATAAATGACCCCTTTTTTAAGAGGCACACATTTCGCGCCGTGACTCTGATATATTCCGTTCATCATCCGTGCCTCTGAAAGGTTTTGAGACCTTCATTTGTGCCTCTCATTTCTTTGTGCCTTTGATATTTATCAGCTAATCAGAGGCACTTTGTCTGTGTGCCTCTCATATGCGCTGGTGCCTTATATATCAGAGGCACAGTTTTAAGAGTGTTGTTGTCTCCGACACTAACAATATCGAAGTCAAATTGACAGTTCTCAGAATCGTACATTAATTTTTAGTTTGAGCATTTTTAATCAATTTAAATTTTGTTCTAAACCGTAAAAGTACTTTTTTTCAGTATGTTAACTATACTGCAAGCATTTTCTTACAAAATGCAAAATATCTTTGAAATACGAAGTAGACAGCCATCACGACGGTGTTTCACAGAACAGTAACGCAATACATCATATTAGACCTTCTCAAATAAAGATTTCAAATACAAATTTATTAAAATAAATAAATTTCTCTTTTATTATTATTCACTTTCTAGTCAGTTTGAAAAATCTTTTGAAAGTCTGAAAACAGCATGCAAAAAGTCTAAAAATCTATAATAAGTTTTTAATAAAGATTCCTAATCCATTAAACAACTTTCGTTTTATAATAAGGCTTAATAAACTTAGTTAACTGACGCTAAAACTTCATCCATTTAGTTTTAAATTAATTTGCCAACCAATAAATCACAGAGGAATTTTCATCCGTCTTCATTTATTATGCAACATTCTTTATTTTGTGCTAAAATGGTTCACTGATAACTAATTTACTCTAAAGATTGTTTTTGCTATTGCTTCTTCGTATTTTTCTTTGTTATTCTTGGGCATTTATTATAATTTTACATTTCTTTCTTTCAAGTATTTGCCAAAAACTGAACGAATTAATAAAAATCGAATTTCAGTATATAAGGTCATTGTGTCTAAATGCGACGCGATTCTCCATAGCTTTGTCGCATTTAGGGTATATTTGGCATTTTATTAAATAAATATATATTTTGTTTATCAGAAAATTATTCAAAACTGTGCCTTTAGTTCAAAACTAACTTGTTTTGTAGAAATGGAACTATTATCTGTAATATAAGCCAACAATATACGATTGTCGCATTTAAGTCATTTTTGTGGCATTTGCGTTAGTTAAAACTTAAATGAGACGTCCAAATTCCTAAATGTGACGATGCGTTTTATAGATGTCAGTTCATCAAAAAATATCCATTTAATTGCTACAAAAGTTTTAATTACTTAATAAAAGGTTGAAATACATAAAATTGAAAGTTGAACAGCTTATTTTTGAACAGCATAATATACTAATAACTTTATTTAACTTTCTTTACCAAGTTGAATCATACTCGGTTTTGATAAAATCATTTCACACCCGAAGTTTTATTAAAAACTATTTAACTTTTTTTTCGGAACAGTTGATGCCGGTTAAGGGGCTTCCTAGTTGCAGCAACTTTACGCCCAGTCTATTGTGAGTAGAATGTCTTGTAATAGTGAGCCGTTGGGGATAGATAAGATTGTTTTAAAGAGCCAAAAAAAAAAAAAAGAAAGAAAGAAAGAAAAGAAGATAAATTTAAAAAAATGGAAGAAATAAATTTGGAAATATACAGAAAAGCAAACGATATTAAGGATAGAGTCAATAATAGGAAAGTAAAATGGTATACCTGCAGTAAGTATACTACCGATAAAAAGTTTAAGGATTAAAGATAGGGTTCGGGATATGTTCGATACAAACAGCATATAAATGCCAGGTGGAAAGGCGGTCAAAGCTTAACTATAACAAAAAGGCACTTTTCAGTGGCCATACAATATATATATAGATATAGTATAGCTGGGAATGAGATTAATTATGAAATTAAAGCTATACAAGAATTTGTTATTTATTTATTTATTCAATTCCTACTATTAGCTCACACTCTCTATATATTTATATATCTTGTTCAAATTTTCAATCGTTAATAAAATATTTTCTATTCATCCTATCAAGTTCAAATAATTTTTTTTTAAACTTGTACTGGATGACAGTTGATGTTAATACAGTTTTTTTCAAATATTAATTCATTAATTAAATTTAATTAATTAATTTTAATTTTATATTTCATTTCTGTTCAAAAGTATAGACTCATTCCATATTTATAGTCTCACCTTCACACGTAAAAAGATAATGGGGCTGTTCACGGACGAAGATCAGGCGGCTCGCGGGCGAAGGAGACTATAAATGTGGAGTGAGTCTATACTTTTGAACAGAAATGAAGTATAAATCTAAAATTAAATAATAAAATTTAATTAATTAATTAATATTTGAAAAAAACTGTATTATCGTTAACTGTAACATTGCTATGCCACTTTATTGTGAAGTTTGGTAATTTTTGAAATTCAATATTTGAAAAACGGCATAATCATTAGATTTTAAATTTATATCAAGAAAAATACAATTTTTTTAAAACTTTCTAACAGTTTCTAACAGCAGTTTGTCTAACAATTTTGTGACAAATACTTTTCGAGCTATTAATTTTTGGTATTTTAGTTATTTATTTTTTATTTAATTTTTAATACATTTAAAAAATTTCTCTTATGTAAGATATTTAGCAGGATATAAATTTAGGAATAAATTCCATCAGTGGCGAAGCGTGTAGATCGCTGGAAAAAAAAATTATATTTGACTTAAGTAGGAATTGACTTTAAAAAAAGTTTTTATATTACTTGTTTTTAATTAATTTAACAAAAAGAAATGAATAACAGGAGAAATATTTTGCAGAGAGTGGTGAGCACTAATGGTCACAGTCGGTAATACAAGAGTATTTAGGACGCTTGCGGTGTTGAGGCTCGGATGCGTCATAATCCGGTAGCTCTGCGATGATTTCGTTAGGGAGATCATATAATTTATCAAAGAATTTATTGGCAAGGTGGTTGATTCTAGTGCTAAGAGTGGTAGTATTGAGGTCTCTGCGAATGGTACTATTACGTAGGTAACGTGAGGCATTCCTGACAGTGCGCAGGTTTCTATTGTGTAGCTGACTGAGGTTTTTCATGGAAGATTTGCAAATGAAGGCCCATACCGGACATGCGTAAGTGATTATGGGTAAAATGCAAGAATTATAGAGGAGAAGTTTATTGTGGATAGCCAGGGTTTTGCTATTAAGAAGAGGTTTGAGTGCAATGTTTGTTCCGGCGACTTTTCCCCTGATGTTGAGGATGTGTTTATTGACCGTAAGTCTACGGTCAAGGGTCACCCCTAGGTACTTTGCTTCGTTAGACCAGGGAATGGTGGTGTTATTAATTGTGATTCTGTTAGGATAGATAATTGTTTTAGAGAAATAGACAGCAGCAGTCTTGTTTTCGTCAATTTTAATGCGCCAGAGGTCGCACCAGTTTAAGAAGGCATCAATGTGTGTTGAAGGTACCTGTATAGTGTATACGGGTGGTGAGCGTAGGCATATATTGTGGTGTCGTCCGCATAGAGAGCAAGGTGTGTGTTAGGTGTTCTGGGAATGTCGTTAAAGTATATGTTAAACAACAAGGGATCGATTACGCTCCCTTGGAGGATGCCTGATAAGATACGGAAAATAGCGGAAAGGATGTTGTTAATGCGAACGCGAAAAATGCGATCGCTAAGGTAAGAGTAGATAAGGTGTATAAGTCTGGCAGGGAATTTAAGCATAATTAGTTTGTATATGAGGCCCAAGTGCCAGACTTTGTCGAATGCCTTAGCGATGTCAAGAAATATGGCAGCAGCAGGAATCTTTGAGTTAAGCTTTTCACTGAGAAACTCTACAACTCGAAGTAGCTGGTGTGTTGTGGAGTGTTTTGGGCGAAGTCCAAATTGTTCAGGCATGAGAGTGTTGTTGAGTTGAATATGCTGTTGGAGTTGCGACCAAATGACGCGTTCGATTACTTTGCTGAGAGAAGGAAGGAGTGAAATAGGTCTGTAATTAACTGGATCAGTGAGGTTAGTACCAGGTTTAGGAATAGGAGAGATGATGAAAATTTTCCATGGCTTCGGAAAATAATTAAAGTAGAAAATGGAGTTAGTTAGCTTCGTAATGTAGTTTATGTAGTTAGGAGGCAAGTTTTTAAGTGCAGTGTTAGAGATTTTGTCGTACCCAGGGGCTTTGCATTTTTTGAGTTTAGAGATGCTGTTGTGTATAATAGTAGGCTGAATAACAGTGGGGGATTCATCGGGGGGTTGTGCAAGGAATCTATGAACAGTGTCGCTGACATGCGTAATGTGACTATGGCTAGCGAGAGTGGGATTCGGTGAGAATTGGTTAGAGTAAAATCTGGCGAGGAAATCAGCTTTCTCCTCGTCAGTGTAAGCAGTATTGTTGTTAGCCGAAAGAGGAGGGATGGGGGTGTAATTGTTATTAATTTTGCGTTTAATTAGCCAAAGAGAATTATCCTCACTAGCAATGGTTTTGATAAAATTAGACCAATTTTTTTGTTTTTTTTTAAGATGCTGTTTTCGATTCTATTGTTCAATCTGTTAATGAGGGATTTTAAGGAGGGGTCTCTGAAATTTTGAAACAGACGCCGAAGATGATTGTGTTGTTTGAAGAGGTTATAGATATATGCCGGTGGAGTGAAAGTATTGTTATTTTTAAAGTATTTGATGGTGGAGTAGCTTAGTGCATTGGTTATATGTGAGTTAAAATTGTCTACAGCAGTGTCAATGTCGGCAGTGTTGTTAATTTCAGGAAAGTTTAAGTTATTGTTATTGAGAAAATCAGAATATTTTTTCCAATCGATGACCACAGAAGGAGGTGAGGAGAGAGGATTAATTAGGTCAATTTTAAAAGAGAGAGGAAGGTGATCAGAGATTTATTCATTAATAACAGTAGTGGTAATAGGATATGGAAGTTTTTTAGTGATAGCGAAGTCGATTATTGAGTTGCGAGAATTAGGCGCTGTACAAATGTGTGTTGGAGTGGCTGGTGCATGGAGGCTAAGGTTAAGGTTTTGAATAAGATTGTGTAGTGAGTTACCTCTTCTAGTGTTGCCATGCAAGCAAAGAAGCAATGTGAATGTTGAGTGAATAAATTGGTGAGATCCTGAACTGAAAAGTTTCCAATCGGATGAATGTAAATGGAAGCTAAATGAATGTTAATTTGTGGAAGTTGTAAAACAATACTGGTGAAGTCAATATTAGGAATGGTTGAATTTTGAGTGATATAATGTGGTAAGTGATTTTAAATGTAAATGGCAGTACAGCCCCATCTAGGGTCGGCTGTGCGTGGAGTGGAGTGTAACCTATACCCGGGGATGTTAATTCTGAATGTAGGGTTACGGGTTTCTTGATGAAAGATTATGTCGATATGGGGGTGATCAAGGATAAAGGTTTTGAATTCGTTAAATTTTTTTGAAATAGAATTACAATTCAGGTTAGTATGATTAGAGAGGAGAAGTTAGTAGAATTATTGGAACTATTCATAATTAGGTTTGTTGAATTCCGAGGCAAGACTCTCGAACTCGTTCATAATAATGAACATTTTCTTGAATTTAAGGATTTCTTTCATTTCCTGGAAAGTTTTGAAGATTTCTGAGATTTCAGTAGCATAGTTAGCGTTGGGTACACTGTTAGTAGTAGTGGAATGCGTCTTCGGGGACAGATTCTGAGTATCTGTAGATTTAGTGGATGAGGCTTGTGGTGTTGGGTCCGGATCTGAGGCCGTGTTGGCAGTAGAAGCTGTATTGCTGTTATTGGTGGTGAAGATATTAGTGGTCTTTTTAGTATAGTTGAAATTGGCAAGAATGTCTGTCATAATCTTAACATCAATTTTTGGGTTGGGTTCCCTACGGTTGGGCTTAATGGTTTGATTTTTCCTAGCTATTTGTGGGGTTTTAGGGCAGCCTCTATAGGTTGCAGGATGAGGACCTGAGCAATTTACGAATTTGGGGGTTATCTTGCCAGTTTGGGGGCAGTCAGGGGTGAGATGTGGGCCAGCGCATTTTACGCAGTTAGGGGGGAAGTTGCAAATTTTGGACGCGTGCCCAAATCCCTGACAGCGATGACACTGTTTTACAATGGTGGAGCCTTTAAATCGCTCAACGGTAACACTAAAATTGCATATTTCTGTAATTTTATAGATATCATCAAAGTTTTTTCTAGGGAGAAGATTAATGAGGTATATGGGCATGGGATTTCCTGTTTTTCTATTTTTAGGCATTGCTGCACGGTTAGCAGTGAAATTGTGTTCTTTGAGTGCCTCTATGATTATATTGGGGTCAGTGTAAGGGAAAAATGCCTCTTCTGCAGACTTTACGAAGGCGTTTTTCAGAAGGGCTGAGTGCAGTGTAAGAAATGGCGTTAGTGTCTAGGTAATTTTGTGTTTTTCGGAAATCATTATCATTTTTTAATAAACTTTCAAAAGTTCTTTGTCTAGTTTAATAAGTGGCTTGATTTCATTTACTTTATTGGAAGCAAGTTTATGCCAATGAAACTATTTAACTTAGTTCTTACTAGTTTTTATTTAACTTACTTTTCGATAAAATTTCTGGTTCGAATCGAATGAAATAAATATTATAGGAACGGGTAGATTCAACTCATTCAGAAGGTTAATAATCACTTGAATTGTAAAAAAATAACTTTTAGAGATACGTAGTTATGAATATATTATAATTAAGTAATGCATACTTCAACATTCATACTTTACACACTTTTAACTTTGACCCTGGAAAAAATAAGAAGTAAATAATGAATGACTAATACTACAAGTTTTACAAAATCTCTTGCTTTTCATCTTTCTTATAGGCTTCAATTTTTCTTTTGGTTTCTTAATTATATGGATCTAGAAAACTTTGAAGTTTAGGCTTCTTCGTAACTTTTGTTTCTGCTGTACATGTACTTCCAGATTGTTTTTGCTGAATTTTCTTTCTGAAATGCTGTTTTTGCTTTTTAAAGCTTTAATTCCTCCCCCTTTTCCAATTTTTGTCTTATTTTTTGCTCTGTCACTTCATTGTTCTCATTATGTATTTTATATATGCTTCAGTTGTTAAGCACTGAACCCACTTCTATTTGCTTTTTGGCTAAATTTTGATTTGTTGATGAAACTGTTTTCAACAAACATCTTTTAAAAGCATGAAATGGATTAGCTTCAGGAAGATAAACAGGGGGTTCATAAATGATTGTCCCTGTTTTATTACCTCATAACTTTTTATTTAAGAATATGATGAAAAATATTATTACTTATTCGTAAACTACAACTCCAAAAGATTTTTTAGTAATACAATTCAAGTTACATATGCGTAATGTTACAACTGTAAACGTTAAATCAAATATTATGAGGTAAGGAAACCGAGACAATCATTTATGGACACCTTGTATTTGTGAGTGTGATTTTGGTTGCACTCGATACTGTTCTTGAATATAATCTGATCTAGTTTTGCTCGTGTGTTTTTTAAAATATGCATTCATTGTTTGCAAAAATTTAAAATCTTCATCAATTATATTTCTATGTAATGTTAAATTAGTGTGAATACGAGGCGTATTCGGAAAGTAAGTACCGTTTTGAATAAAAAAATAGTAAAACATTTTTTTAAGCTATTTTTATTTATACCTGAAAAAGCATGCCTTAAATTATTTTTCTACATAGTTTCCACCAATGTTCAAACACTTGTCGGAGGGGTGATCAGCTTATCTATACCTTCTTCATAGAAACTTCAGTGACGAGAGCCAACACTCCAAACAGTTCGAGAAATTTACGGAAATTCATCTGAAAGCGTTGTCATTGTGAAACGTCTGTTCTCATCGATTTTTTCATCAACTTTCCTTACGCGATCATCGTTGACAACAGAAGACCGACCACTCCGAGCTTCATCGTGGACATTTGTTCGACCTTCATTAAAATTTCTAACCCACTTTCTCACCGTTCCATCAGTCATCGCGTTTTCACCATAACCATCTTTAACTTGACGATAAATTTTGGCCGGTTACACATTTCTTGCCTTCAAAAATTGAATAACAGCACGGATCTCTCTGTCGGTGGGATCAGTAATTGTCTTAAATATTTTAAATGTGCACAGCAAACTGAAAAAACAACGTAAAGAAGCGAAAATGGCGTCAATTGAGAGCCAGTGAACAAGGAAAACTAGCGCGCATTCGCGGAACGCGACACCGCAGCGCTGCGGCGGCGCTAGAATGAAAGGGTACTTACTTTCCAAATGCACCTCGTAGATATCACACATTATTGGAGAAGTCGTTTTCTAACCTTCATGGCGCTCCATTTAAAAACAGTCAGAAGTAGTTGTAACAGTCAGAAGTCATTAAATCTTTAATAAATCATCTCTAATTTAAAAAGCAAGAAGCATATTGTCATCTTTAGTGGTAGGATTATCATTAATACTCGATTCATTATCCTCAAAATCATAAATAAAAATTGACTTATTGGCAGGAAACATGTCAGAGCACAAATAATTGCTAACAGGTAAATTCTTGTTAGCCAAGTCATTGGAGAGTATGATTGGTAAAGAAGTATTTAATTCATATAATTCTTTTATCTGATTTTGTAATTATAGCGTTGGATGGCATTGGAATCGAATTATTGTTCTGGAACAGCACACTGACTGAATGGGAAAATGCCATTTTTTATTACAAATTTTAAATACATGTATTTTTTCTATTTTTAACATTTGAATCACGTTTTTAATTACCCAGTCACACTATTGGAGAATCATATTAAAATGACTAATTTATTAGCTGAACACAGCTTAATTAAACACAATATCTACTTTAAACATCATTTTAATACAATATATGAAAACACTATATAATTTTACCTGAGTTAATCTCCTAAAAGTCTCTCCTCACTCAGTTCGTCACTAATAGGCCTCTGAAAACAATTCAGTCACCAAAATGCGTAGAATATTTTAGATCTCTAATATGAAAACTTGTCGCCTTTTCAAGAGCTTATACTTCAGGTAAATGAAACAGACGTTGTAACCCTTGACATCCATAAGTTTTATTGATCTTCAAAGTTAAAATATAAAATCCGTGAACCCATTTTGGGATTTTTTGCCACATTTAAGGAATATGGGGGCGCATTTTAATGAACGATGTGTATTGTAATGAGATTTATTTTTAAAGAAAACGTTTTAAACGCAGATAAATGTTTCACGTTATGTTCCTCAAATTAGGATGTATCATTATATAGCATTTATATATGATTATTGCATTAATATTTTAAGTAAAAGAACATTGTCGTATGTAAGAGTCGTCACATTTAGGCACAATGACCTTAATAGTTATAAATAAAATCAAACAAAAATATGTTCAAAATTTAAAAAAAATATATTTATCTTCTTACACAATTAAACTGAATCATTTAATTTTTTTTATTCTTAGAATGTTTGTAATAATATAAAATTCCTCATGAAATATTCATGAAAAATACTCTTGAATTACTTTAAAATGATTTATAGAGATGCAAAAAGCTTCATTGTTGTTCTCAGACTGAATTACTGAAAAAGTTTCAAGGAAAAAGTTTAAAGGAAGTGAGTCTAAATAATCAATAATTTATTTTAAAAAGCATTACGATTATTTATTTAAAAAATATTTTAAAACGTAATTAATATTTTTTTCGGATTGACCAATACCTACAGAAGAACATGGTTATCAAATATCTCTAGTCGATCTACTCAATTAACTTTTATGATGAATGCCTTTTTACAATGGAATCTTCAAAACCTAACTAATTGAATATCTTGTCTTTAATTAAACATTGCTATTCATATTAATATAATAGAAAATGAAGTTTAATACATGATGCTTAGAGAATAAATATTAATGCACAAAGAATTACTTTTACCAAATAGGTTGATTTTAAAAGTAAAATTACAATTAAACAAAGGTTTTAATTCATTTGAAAATGTGAGTATAAAACATACAATAACTGTAATGCTTAAGATAAAATTTAATACTCTTATACTGTATAACTATGTAATTTTATAAAAAAAAATATCTGAAAAATATGTTTGCTAAAAATATTTAATTTGAATGGCAAAATTAATTTGAATCATATCACTTATTCGAATGAGAATAATAACATTGGTATGTGAATGAAATGAGGTAATTGTAATAAATGCAAGTAATACAAAATTATACGAGTAATGTACATCTATAATTTTTTACTAGTATTATACTAGTAATAAAAGTATATGTATTAGTATTTAAAACTTCTGAAGACATACACACAAAAAGCTGACTAAGACTTATGTATACGTATATATTTTATCTAATACTTTCCTCTAACATCTTTCAAAAAGTTTAAGAGTGATGTTCCGTATGCCCTGTTACTTCATCTATTCTTTATACACTCTTTCTCTGCTTTTAACTCATTTTTTATATATTTCTTTTTATATTTCTCTTTCTTCTTATAAGCATTGTGCAGTTAAGAGCTTTTAAGGAAAAACATAAATACAATCCTTATTTTGCACTTTTGAAAACAACCTTTTCAAAATATTAAGCAACGTCTGCCTCAGAAAAATATTGTTATCCCATTAAACTTTTTAAGGAATTGCGTTTTAAAAATGTTTTCGAACTTTTAAAATAACAAATACCTTTTTCAGTTGATAAAAAAGATTTTAGAATGAAATGTCAATAATCAAAATGTAGATATTAATATTATATATGAAAGAAGTCTTTAAAAATGTTTATTGTAAACAAAAATACGTATATTCAAAAATTTTATTTGCTCACAAGAAAGCATTAATATATGCGTCACTTATATACACATTTATTTAAGTTCGTGTAAATGCAGACACTCAACTGTTAGTTTTGTCGGGATCATGAAAAATAAAACCTTTCATGCTTGAGTGAAATAAAATTTTACGATGAAAGACTGCAGGTACTAGTGATTATATTTGGCATTAAATAATTCGCCATAACACTTATAAAAAATGAGAGTTTTCATATTGTATTTAACATGGGATACGAGCAGTTACCAGGAGGTAATACAATTTAGGATAAAAGTAAAAAATATTTAAAGTGATTGAAAGTAAACATACTTTACTTTACGCATTACATAAAATAGAGTCGAAACTTCACGTTTCTGTTTAACCTCCAAAATTAATTATTTAAAATATATTTATTAAGTAACGAAATAATGAATATTATAAATACAAATAATTAACATATTACAAACTTTTTAAAAACAAATTGTTTAAAAATGATATTCTACAAACCTATTTTATAGAAAATTTCTACAAACAAATAAATTGATTTATAAGCAGATAAAACAATGTTTTAAGTACCACAAATTTTTAACTAATTGCAGACTAATTACATAGCATTCAGCGTATCGTCATCAGTGCAAAAGATGTGGAACTATGCCCATATGAATGGAGGAGAAGCGAATTTGAGAGATAGGTTTATTTACCAGTAGAATTATAGGAAATTTCGGGGAAAAGCCAATGGCAAATTTTTTAGGGAATAAACATATGAATAAACATATGCCTCGAATACGCTTCTCCATTATAAATATCGGTAAAAATCCACCATTCTTTTCACTGATGACGGTACATTGAATGCAACCGAAACTTGTTTGCAATTAGTTAAAATGTTCTGGTGCTGAAAATTTTATTTAATCTGTTCATATTTTACTGCGCCAAGCGTAATCTTAATTGTGAAACAAATTGATCGCACGCTAAAGATTGATCACTGTGAAAATTAGTAGCTCATTTTTATTTTTAATTAATCAATAATGTTTAAACTATTCATGTAACTATTACCTACCTATAACGTGGCATCATTATAACTCCATCTTATGTTTTGTAACAAGTCAATTCATTTCAATACATCAATTAACTTTTCAAATGTATACACTATATTGATATATTGCCCAAAATACAAAATGTTATTCACATTTTCTTGCTTAACCCATTTTAGGCCAAGCATAAAAATTTTATAAAATGTGGTATTATTTCCATTGAAATTTGCTTAAATTACATTCATTAAGACACCAAAACAGTTTTGTGCATGAAAAATAATATTTTATTTAATCTGACGTCACCATTATTAATTTACCATTAAATTTAAATAAAAAAATTTAAGTTTTCTTATGGGATTCGTTTTATTTTTATTTTATTTACAAAACTTGCAACTTTACTCCATTATAAAAACATATGATTAATCTCAAGTGGAATAATCATACATTTTCACAAAGTCGAGTTTGTCAATAACCGTTTCAAGTAAGAAACCAGCGTATTTTGAAAATTTCTCAACATAAAGTGATTGCTTCAATTGAATTACTAATATTTTATAGATGTATCCAGAACCTTTAAAAATAGCAGAAAAATAAAATTAGTGAAAAATATACGTCACAGTGTTAATAAAAACATATTTATTGAAATGGTGCGTTTACGCACCTTTGGCCGAAAATGGGTTAAAGGATCAGGTAACACTGTAATTTATAAACTGGGAAAAAATTTAAGGATTGTTATTTAAATATTATTAGTAACATTCGTACAAAAAAACCAAAGAACCATTCAAACACTTTTTTTTTCATTTTACGAAATTTAACATATTATACTTTCTTTTCTAAATCACAAATAGAATAAAATATTTGAATATTACTAAAGTAGAATGGAAATAAAATTTCGCTTTAAAAATAATTTTATAATTTGTGATTAAAAGGCTTTTAAAATATTTGAATATTTTGCAATTTATATTTTGTAAGCATTAAATAGTTGTATATTCGCTTATATTCTGCGTACGCAGTTTGTTTGCAGTTATGTAACTTTTGTTAATCTGAAAGGATGGATGCTTATAAAAATGCCCGACAATCGCCATCTTTAAGATTTGCCTTGAATTATCACGAAATAGCTTGTTAACAAGAACATCTGATTTGGAATAGGAAGTAATTGAATACGACTACGAAATTAGAGTGGACTGTAAATTAAACTACTATCGATAAAATTTCAACTGTTTACAAACAAACCATTTTTTTATTTACTTACGACGAATTGGTTTTCGGAGCTCCCCATGGAACAACCGAACGAAACAAGAACTAAACGACTTCTGAGTTACATTTATCGCCAAGCGATGTTAGAAGCCAAGAGTGGCGCCAACATACCGGCCACCACTGAAATATTTATTTCAGTAACATATCTTAACAAATGTCCTTCGTTGTAACAATTATTTTTTTTTATAATAAATCTTCAATTATAATAAAAGTTTCAGTTCAATCAATAATACAAATATACAATTCAATTCAATTATAATATTAAAATGCAAAGTTACTGCAAAAATTTTCAAATATAAATGCACAGAAATACAAGAAAAATAAATATTTACATTATAATAAAGGATCATTTATGGGCAAAATACTAACAATAGAAATTGCTCGTTTGAATATACCATTTGGGGTTTTTACAAGCACAACCCTAATTTTACCATCGCTCCCATAAATAGCGTCTTGAATGCGACCTACTGACCAGGTACACATGGACAAATTACTACCCTTTAATAAGACCATAGTTCCAATTTTTAGATTTTCCTTTTCAAATAACCATTTTGTTCGCTGTTGTAGATTATTTAAATAATCTCTACTCCATTTTTTCAAAATTAATTGATTAATTTTTGTAATTTGCTGCCAATGACTAAGTTTATTATTGGCAAGGTCAGTCAAGTTTGGTTCACAGATGCTATTTATAGAGCGGCCTATTAAAAAATGTCCTGGGGTTAACGTTTCGAAATCGTTTGGATCCGAAGATAAAGGTATTAGAGGCCTGCTGTTTAAAATACCTTCGATTTGATTAACGACAGTTAAAAATTCCTCAAAAGTTAGTTTTAAATCTCCAACAGTTCTTTTTAAATGGTGCTTAAAGGATTTTACTCCTGCCTCCCACAAGCCACCAAAATTAGGGGATCTAGGAGGAAGGAATTTCCAAGAAATTGAATTAGCCAATAAGTAAGCAGCCAATTCCTCGGATTGATTTTTTACAATTTTATGCAATTTTTTCAATTCTGAATTAGCACCAACAAAATTAGAGGCATTATCGGAAAAGATGGTGGCACAAATTCCGCGCCTAGCTACAAATCTTTTTAAGGTAGCTATTAAGGCTTCAGAAGTTAAATTTGTTATTATTTCTAAATGAATTGCACGAGTAGCAAAACAGACGAAAATTGCGACATAAATTTTACTAAAAACTCCTTTACGTTGGTATTTGTATTTTATAAAAAATGGGCCACATAAATCAATGCCTGAATTTGTAAAAGAGGGGTTTATATTTACCCTTTCTTTAGGTAACGATGCCATGATTTGTTCTGCAATTTTAGGTTTGTTTTTAAAATAAACAATGCAACTATGCACGATTTTTCTAGCTATGTTTCTGCCATTTAAGGGCCAGAATTCTTGTCTCACAAAATAAAGCAATGTTTGAGCACCAACATGCAAATTTTTTAAGTGAAAATACTCGAAAATTAAAAGGGTAAGCCTATGATCTTTCGGTAAAAGAATCGGATTTTTTTTTTATCATAAGATAAAGTCGATTGATCTAAACGACCACCAACACTAATAATTTCATCCCCATCAAGAAAAGGATTTAAATTACTTACTCGACTATCCTTTAGTTTCTCACCTTTCTTGAGTGCCTTCATTTCCCTGGTGAAATACATTACCTGAACCAATTTGACTAATTTAATCTTTGCTTGGTAAAATTCCTCCTTTTTAATAGGCCCTACTATCCTTTCTTTGTGCTTGCAATTATAAATAAATCTATAAATATAAACTAAAATACAAATTAACTTAAAATAACTGTTACTTAGGGCACAAAAATTGTTCAGAAAGTTATTAAAGCCCTGATTAATTAGATGCAAATTAATATTACAGGTTTTAAATTCGTTTAAATAAGCATCATCATTTGGAAAGTCAGTTTTTTCCTCTTTTTCTGTCACGTCCAAGATATTATTAGTCAATAATGGACCTTTCCACCACAGTTCCATATCTGAGAGTTCCTGAGGAAATGTTCCACGAGATATTATATCAGCTGGAATATCACTAGAAGGAATGTGTTTCTATAAAAATTGTTCAGTGAGAGACTGAATCTTTGAGACTCTATTTGCTATGAAAATTTTTAATAGATGAGCAGAGGTTTTTATCCATGACAATGCTATAGTTGAGTCTGAGAATAAAATTACTCCTTGAAAGTCTAGTTGTAAGGAAGGGAGAATTTTGGCGACAAGTTGAGAAAGAAGCAAACAGAAACATAGTTCCAACCTTGGCACAGAAATGGTCTTTAGAGGTGACACACTTGATTTGCTTGCAATGAGGTTTGATGTGGTCGAGTTGGATGAATTTAAACAATATATATAAACTGCAGCACCAAAAGCTGTTATGGAAGCGTCAGCGAAACCAAGAACAAATATTGCTTCTGTGGAAGGAGTTAAAATGTATCGACTAATTGTTATATTTTCTATAGTTTTTAGTTGACTTACGAAGTTACACTAGTCACTAGCAAGAGGTTCCGGAATGTTCTCGTCCCATCCTAGTTTACACAACCAGTATTTTTGATGATAACACTTGGCCTTGGAAATAATTGGGTCAATGAGCCCAAGAGGATCATACAATTTTGCTATGACAGAAAGAACCTGTCTTTTGGTGTATGATTTTAGTTCTTTCAAAGAAACTCTAAACACAAACTTGTCTTTGTTGGATTGCCAAACCACACCTAATGTCTTAGCTGAAGTGTCAGACTTAGTGCAAAAGGAGACATCTTCGATTTCGTCATGATTTAAAAGCTCATTCAAATTTGAATTCCATTTGTGCAAAGCCATTCCACAATAACGAAATATGTCAATTAATTGATTTTTCAGGGCTATTGCCGAGTCTGAATCTGGGGATCCAGTCACGATATCGTCCATATAGCTATCAGATAGGATAGCTTTTGCCGCAAGAGCAAATTTATCCATCTCATCTAAAGCCAATTGTTTGATGCACCTTATGGCCAAAAAAGGGGCGCATTTAGTTCCATAAGTGACCGTGTTAAATTTAAAGGCAATTGTGGAATTATTTTCGTAATCCTTCCAAAGAATGCATAGAAGGTCCCTTTGCGAAGGATCTATCAAAATCTGCCGAAACATTTTTTTAATGTCCGCAGTTAAAGCAATCTTATATTTCCGAAATCTTAACAAAATATCAAAAAGATCTTCCTTAACTTCATCGGAAAGCAAACTATCATTCAAGCTTTTTCCGGTTGTGGTAGGTGCAGAGGCATTAAAGACAACCCTTAGTTTAGTAGAGGATTTATCCGTTTTAAAAATGCCATGATGAGGCATGTAATAAACTACTGAGCGAGAATCTTGGACTGAAATTCTTTCCATATGCTCCAATGTTTCATATTCGTTTAAAAATTCGTAATAAAGTTTCTTTATAGCACTATTATTTTCCAATCTCTTTACTGTTTGTTGTAAACGCCTTTCTGCTAATTTTCTCGAATTTCCCAATGAATTTAATTGATCAGTTTGAATCGGCATTTCGACGATAAACCTTCCGGTATCATCTCTTTTGTGCGCTTTTTGAAAATGAGATTCACAAAATTCTTCTTCTTTACTTAGAAAACGGTCAGATGAAATATTTTCTATTTCCCAAAATTTTTTACGATTAGATTCAATGTTCTCAATTTCATAATTAAATGTCAATCCACAATATGAATTAGAACTCTTTATTTTAACAGTTCCAGTAGCAATAAGGCCAAACACCGAATTTTTAAACATTAAATTTGGTGAAATGCGATTTTTTACTTCTTTTATTATCTCATAAAAGAAAGCCCCAATTATTAAATGAATTTTTCCCGGTATGTCAAAAGTAGGATCAGCTAGCAAAACCCTATTTGGTAACAATGCTTTATCAATTTTAATATTTGAAGGAGGTACACAATCAGTAATTTTCGAAACAACAAAAACTTTGCTAGGTGAAGAGAATGAAGCATTTTTATTACGAATTATCGTATTAACCTTCCCTTTAACATTAAAGACATTTCCACCTAATCCACTAACGGAAATATTTATTCTTTCTTTTTTCAAGCCCAAATAGGATGCCATTTCTTCCGTAATATAGTTAGCTTGGCTCGCACTATCCAGGATCCCTCTGACCTGCACGAAACATTTATGTATCGGACTATAAATATAAATATATGCCGTAGACAAAAGAACTGCTTTTTTACTTTCATTATTATGTGATGAAAAACTATCAGATATTTCCGATACATTTTGTTTATTTATTTCATCATTTTCTTTACCAGATTGGCCGTCTGGCGCCAATGTAAATATTTCTATTTCAGAATCGGGGCTTTTTAATGACGGTTTATTTTGAAATGATTTATTTTTATCACGATGAAGTAACACGTTATGTCTGAGAGAGCATCGTTGACAGCTATATTTTGAACCGCATTTCGAAAGCATATGCGAATCATTTAAACAATTTATACAAAGTTTATTCTTTTTTACTTCATCAAATCTTTGAATCGGAGTCATTTTTAGAAAAACAGGGCACTGGTGAATTGCATGTAATTTTTTACAAACAAGGCATGAATTAGATTTCAGAATAAAAGTTTTTTGTTTGTTCTGGGTTTTAAATTTTTGCGAATTTATTTGTGTTCCTTGAAGGTTTTCTAATATTTGAACACGATTTTGCAAGAATTCGATAAAGTTATCCCATCTGGGTAAATCTGTCGTTGTTAATGTCATTTCGAATTCCTTACATGTTGTTCTATCTAATTTTGTCAAAATAATATTAATCAATAAATTTTCACTAAAATTGTTCATTTCGACATTTAAAACCTTTAAAGCTCTTACATGCTTTAAAATACAATCCAGCAGCATTCTTAATTTTTCAGCTGAATCAGTACAAATATTATCTAACATTAATAAAGGTTTAATATGACTGTTAACTATTAATCTTTTATTGTCAAATCTTTTTTTAAGTGCTTCAAATAATGACTCATATGTGTCATCAGTACTTTGGATTTGCTTTGCTGTCCGCACAAGAGAGGATTGCAAATAAAAATGTTTCTGATCATTAGTTAACAATTCGCTCGAATCAATTATACTATTAAATTGAGTCTTAAAATTATTCCAATTTTCATACGAACCATCGAATTTCGGCAATGGAATTTCAGGTAATTTGACATTTAAATTTTTTGTTTTATTAACACCATTATTTTCACCATTATTATCAACATTTTTAGTTTTAGAATTATCAATAAGCCTTTTAAATCTTACATTTTGGAGATCTTGTTCGATTTCTTCAAATTCAGCTTCACTCATATCGATTTCTTCATCTTTCAAAATTTTATAGAACCCCATTTTCAAGTCATCTAATTTATCTTCTAATTTATTCAAATTCTCAATTTTGTTTAATATATCCACTGAGTCTATTTCTTGTGCCTCATCGGCTATAAAATTTGTTAACTTCGTGATTTGGGCTTTTATATTGCCCCTCCTTCGATTTAACACTTTTACGTCCATTGTTATTGTTCCGATTTTTTTTCTTTTTAAACAAAAATCAATATAATCCTATGATAGCTGATTATTCTCCGCTAGCGGTACCATGATTACGACTACGAAATTAGAGTGGACTGCAAATTAAACTACTATCGATAAAATTTCAACTGTTTACAAACGAACCATTTTTTTTATTTACTTACGACGAATTGGTTTTCGGAGCTCCCCATGGAACAACCGAACGAAACAAGAACAAAACGACTTCTGAGTTACATTTATCACCAAGCGATGTTAGAAGCCAAGAGTGGCGCCAACAGTAATTATTTTTGGCTTTGGAGATAAATAACCACTTGGTTTGTTGACAAAGTATCAGAGGCATCAAATGTATGGTTGATAACTTGTTCTTGAGGTCTTAAAATATTTATAGCTATCCCTTCATGTTTAAATAGGTATTGTTTATTTACGTAAACAATAGCATGTTTTTTATATAAGAACAAATTCCTTATTTTAATACTTAAAGTCGAATATGACTGTTAAATGTCTCATAATTTGTCACTTTATCGCTTTAAAAGAACATATATGAGAAAACAATATTTTTCTATCTATAATTAATTAAATTGTACTTTAATATAAGATACTGAGTTTAAAATATAAAACACATCTGTGTTTGAAAGTAAAAATTTGTTAATAACTTTTTTTTTCATAAAATAGGTATAGAAGCATGGGCGAGTTATTACTGAACCTACCCTAATTTTAACAGAAAAAAATCTTTAATGATATATTTCACCGATAGCACATTTTAACCCTAAATTTATATATATATATTTTCAAAATTTCCATTTAAAAAAACAAATAACGCATATCACGCCGTTTTTTTTCCGTTTAGCCCGTTTTAGATTTTTTGCAAGTATCACTGTATGATATTCCTGCCAAAGGGACGTGAGAATCAGAATTAGGATCCATTATATACTGGTTCTGTTCACACAGCTTGTAATAAATATAATATAATAATAATAATATTAAGTAAATAAAAATTGTTGCAATTTATAAATTCAATAAATATGTTATGTTTCAAAGAAAAATTAAATTAAAAGTTCTTCATAAAATTTATGAACATATATTTCTTTTTTACTGAATGTGCAATAGGAAAATAATTTTTCAGCTGTATAGATAAGAGAAATAACCTTCATTTTTCATTCTACAACAGTATGAATTTTTTTATTGAAATAATTGTATTAGGTTTGTAATTTATCATAAAAACGATTATTGCGCTGATAGCGTAATACTTTACTGCTATGTTTTGTAACAAGTTTTATGATATCGAACACTAGTTATTTGCAATAATGACTTACATTAATTTTAGTCCCTAATTTGAAATATGTTTTTATCTCATTTTGCACAGAAAAGTGTTTTTCTTTTCACGTATGTATAATCTTATTTTTTTTTCGTCAACAATTTCAACATATTCAACACAGTATAATTCCTTTAGTTTACCGTTGGATTTCTTACGTTCTTGATAGAAGGGATAATTTGATGCAACAAAAATTGTCCAAGCACAACAATACAGGCTTCTCTTTTCTCTCCGTCACGTCGTGCTAGAATTAACACAAATATCTAAATAAAAATCAGCACTCGCATTCCGCAGAAGAGAAATATTATTCCAAACGTGACGTCAGTTTTCCAAGGCTCTCGTTGGCGTGTTAGGGGTGACAAAACAGAACCTTATTCCAAATGCAACTTTTGAGAAACTCTTTCTAAAATTGTAGTTTAACATTGTCACCCGAAGGTCGTGGCAACTTTGACGAGGTTAACGAGACATATGAATAGTTTTTTTCCTCTTTAATATTACAATATCATTTAATTTGAAAAAAAAAGTGTTTTGTATGTTAAATTTTAAACACAAGCTCTATATTTCTTCTATATATTAAAACATTTTGAATAAATATATTCCTAACAATACTTCTAGAAAAATCGTCAATTGAAAAAAAAATCACAATTACACATTTTAATTTTATAAAATTATTTGAAATACTTTATTTTAAAAACACAAATTGCACAAATTGTGCTTATTAGTTGCTAAAATCAGTGTAAAAATTGTTTTAAACTCATAAAAGAGCTAAAATCCTACATGTTTCGGCTTCAAACTTAAAGCCATCATCGGGGAAGAGGAACAACACAAACGGCTACTGATCTTTTAATTTTCGACACGAGAAGAAATTGGATTCTTCTCGTGTCGAAAATTAAAAGATCAGTAGTCGTTTGTGTTGTTCCTCTTCCCCGATGATGGCTTTAAGTTTGAAGCCGAAACATGTAGGATTTTAGCTCTTTTATGAGTTTAAAACAATTTTTACACTGATTTTAGCAACTAATAAGCACAATTTGTGCAATTTGTGTTTTTAAAATACTAGTTAACAGTGTAGTGTCCAAATGGATTCAATTATTTGAAATACATCCAAACAAGAAACTATTCAATTTATTTTAATATCATATAATGCAAATCCCACAAAATAATTAATAGATAATATATACATATATATATATATATATATATATATATATATATGTGTGTGTGTGTGTGTGTGTATGTGTGTGTGTGTTTCAATTTATTTTCTTCAAGAAAGTATTCCTTCGAATGAAAATATGGAACTTTACTATGTGAAAGAAGAATAACGAAATTCTATAATTGCGTTTTCTTACATTAATTGTGTTATTTAAACAAAGTTTTAAAGGAATATTTTTAATAGCGTAGATAGGATGGAAATTAATTTTAAAAATATTCAGAATTCAATTACAGAATGCAGAAAGCTGCTACAAAATTTAATTAAAATATTTTTATTTTCTCTCCAAACGTACTTTTCATCTTGTTTCAATTTAATCAATATATATATATATATATATATATATATATATATATATATATATATATTTACTAATATCAACCACTGTATCCAAAAAATACGATGGCTATGATAATTCAATTATATATTTTTTAATATTACGAGAATTTTTTCAGGATTGAAAAAGAGATTAAATCTATGAATTGGTTATAAATATAACCTGAAATAAATTTATAAGGCATGGAGAAAAGTTTCGAAATATTTAGATGAAATAATATTTACCTACTTCAAAAAATTAGCTTATACTATTATTTGTTTACCATACATAACTATTTAGAACATTCTGCCAATTTGATGAACTCATTTTGATGATGGTCCAGCATAAATTGTACCAGTATCGAAAACTGGTATGTATTCTTACATGTTAGTTTCCTTTCTTTTTTGTTTCTTCTTTTTTCTTTCCGCTGTCTATGATATAACTTATGAAAAAATTGATGAATTGCTTCAAAATTATAATATACTAGCGGCCCGTCCCGACTTTGATCCAATAGAGAATGTGTCGACCTCCTTGGAAAAGTGTCTTACACAAAATATCTAATCAAAAATCAGCAATAGCTGCCTTATTTATGTAATCTTCCATAACCAGGTTCATTGCCGCTGTTGGCGACGAAATCGCTAAAATAGCTGAAATGCGTGTTTAACTGTTTTTTGGCTGAACGGTTTAGATGTATTTTATGTATTTCATTATTGTAGTTTCATTGATATAATTTCATTGCTGTAACTTGTTGCGACTTTATTTTTGTAACTGTATTGTTGCAAGATTCATCCTTTTTTTCATATCTACCTGCACCCCTTTAACTAACCTAGAGGGTGAATTTCTAAAATCGCTGAAATAAGTGTTTAACTATTTTTTTAGTAGATTTCTTTTCCTGAATTTCGCTCTCCTATTTAAATCTGATGTTGTGATATGGCGAAATGACCTAAAATTTTTGACACCTCCTTTAACTCCTTTGGTGGAGGAATTTTCAAAATTCCTTTCTTATTGCTTGCCTAGATCATAACAGCAATCTACTGTTCAAATTTCATGATCCTGACTTTAGTTGTTTCAGCTGGACGTTGATGAGTCAGTCAGTCTCCCTTTATACAGGCGTTCTCCCTTTATACAGTATGCCCACTAAAGTCCCATGCCACCCTCTTAACTTCGGAACGGCTGCTGCTATATTCATAAAAGTAGTGTCTAGGTATAGTAAAGTAGTCATGCGCTACTCAATGAAACCGCTTACGGCGCCACCTGGTGGAAAACTACGGAGTTAGCATTCCTATCTCGAAAACTGAAAGAAATAGAGAAAAAAAGTGATTTACAAAGTTGTATCGATGTAGTAGGAAAATATACCTTGTGAACATTAATGCGAGGAATGAATGGTTAAAACGCGCATTTGTTTTTTCATGTTTGCCTACACTGTGATGTGACAAAACGATCTTAGAAAGAAAAAAACGACTAGTTATAACAAAATACCTTTATTAGAGATGTTCAAACTTCTCACCGTCAGCTGCAATACACATTTGGATCATTGTTTGAATTTCACATTGCACACGTTGGAGCATTGAGGGTGACACGTTGGTACAAGCGCCCTTAATGCGTCGTTTAAAGTCCTGCAATGTTTGTGGAAGGGTCGCATACACCTGCTGTTTCATAACGGGTTGTTCTTTTTTTCTAAGATTGTTTTGTCACGTCACAGTGCAAGAAATCACGAAAAAACAAATGCGCGTTTTAACCGATCTCTTATCCGCATTAATGTCCATAAGATGTTTTTCTGTACTAAATCAATGATGCTCTACAACTTTGTAAATCACTTTTTCCTCCTATCTCTTTCCGGTTTCATGATAGGAATGCTAACTCCGCAGTTTTCCACCAGGTGGCGCCGTAGACGGTTTCATTCTTTAGCGCATGGCTATTTTACTATACCTAGACACCACTTTTAACAGCAGCAGTCGTTCCGAAGTTAAGAGGGTGGCAAGGGACTTTAGTGGGCATACTGTATAATAGTGCAGATTGTTAACATAAACAATGATACTCTACATTTCAAAAATAGTCATTGTATAGTGCATAAGTGTTTCACAGCCACGTGTCAAAATTTAAATAAATGATTGGTAAGATAAACATGGCCATTGCTGAAAGAAATCTGGTTTAACGTGAATGTGAATAGCGATAAAAATTTGTCAGGAAACTCTTTCTGAAACTCCTCTTGCTACGTTTATTGTCCTGCAATGAGAAAATAAAAAACATAAAAATAGGTTAAATTTTGTTTTATTTGAAGCAAAAACACTTGTTTTCTAATTTAATTCATTGTGCATAATAACAGGATTGCAATTAACACTAGTTGAAAATTGTTAATTAAATTTTAAAAAAAAGAAAGAATTATTGACACTAAAATTACTGTTTTAACATTAAATTAAGTAATAGAATAAAAAATTCTTTGGAAAATTCTTATATAATAAATAAAATTAAAATTTATGTAATAAAAATTACATTAAAGTTAAATTAATGGAACTGAACACTATAAAAGTTAATATATATATATATATATATGTTTGTAACGCTAAATAAGAAGCATGTAATTTGTTTATCATACACGATATTTACACTATATATTTATTTAAAATTATTTATCGTTACATAGAATTCAAAAACTTTATAAATTGGATTAAAATATTTTAACTGGATTAATAAAGTATATATATCTTACTGGATCTAGAACTAGTGTTTACATTAAATATGTTTTCTTATGTTTCACTCGTCTTCTTTAATTATATAGACATTTATCTTATTTTTAGAATGTCTTGAGACATTTATCTTTCGTCGTTCATTAAAGAGAACTAATATTTAATTTCAATGTATAACATAGTTTAAATCTTAAAGAAATTAATTGTTATTTTAAAATTTAGTTTATAATATCTCATAAAAATAATTTTGAAACTGAACCTTAAAAAGTCTTTTGGAGGCAATTGTTTTAATTAGAAAAAAAGGCCATGAAATTTACTCAAAACATTTAATTTTACAGAATTAGTGTCTTATTTTAATTGCTCCATCGTGACAACATCAGCTAGGTGATAGGTTACAACGACCGATCAATTTTGTAACACATTACCAGAGTCTAGAAATTTTTTTAAATTTGCCTTTTTTCATTAAAAAAATTTTTTGAGAGTAGGGCGTTTTATATTTAGGGTAATTTTTTTTACTAGCCGATCCCGAGCAGAGTATCTGCACTCTAGTGTCTACTCTTTTAAATACTACTATATGCATATTAGAATACACGAATTTCAGCATTATATGTATAAATATCATCGTAAAAACGTCTTCACTTAGGACTCGGTACTTTGAAATAAAACATACATACACATCATAAGATATGGACACCCTTTTAGAAATATGAAAACAGAGGTATTTTTTCAGCATCGTGCATATAAAAACCTTTACATGCACACATTAGTTGCTCTGGATGCTCTTTAAAATTATAAAAGTGTATACATATTATATTGAAATATCTACACCATTCACAATTAAGAAAATATTTTTATCTTTTTTTTTTTTTTTTTTTTTTTTCATCGAAAACGTCTTTATATACATAATTGTAAATTTCAGAGCTCGGAGATATTATTACGAATTTCGATTGACAAATTGTTTTTCACTGTTAGTACGGCTCGTTCTTTATGCTTTTGAGGTGTCACCGTTAAAAAATCAATGTTACTGAAAAGTTGCTGCACTGGATCTTGATATCTGGATAGCAAATTGGAGGCAACTTAATAGTTTCCCCACTTTAACATTCGCCAACCTGTAACAGCTAACTTGCTAACTCTCTCTCTGTTTGAAGGGCACGCATATTTTCTGTAAGTTGCATAATGTAAAATATTCTCTTCTTTATGCAACTTGAAACTGTTAGTGATCTTGAACCTCTAAAAATGACAGGTAGGACTGATTTGACGGAAATCTCCACCTAATAAGATTATTTTATTAATTTATTATTATTTGTTATTACTCAATCTATATTATAAATAACAAATATGCGGATCCGTAACATTGACGTCATAACGATACGGAAAACAATGAGGTTAAACTGTATAAGATACAACAATGGAATTAATGTTTTAATTAATAACAAAATGGCGCGATTCTTGGTTTGATTTCGCACTTTATTTGCTTTCCTTTTTAGAAAGTAGCTAGTTTTTAAAAATAAATAAGAACAATTACCGGCCAATTTTTACAAAAATTGTATTTTCGGATGCAAAAAATAATTCTACATATGTGTGGGGACTTTTAAATCGATACATCAAATACTTTTCTTCATATTCGCAAATTAGTGAAAACAAACCTCTCGTTGCCATCCGCAAATGATAAATAATCGCGATTTCTGTGCCACGTACGATAGCGTAATATAGATATAGATTCTTGATGGATGCTTTTTAGACTTCTGAGTAATATTTTGCATATTTTATCTTTTGTTGAAATGTATTGATGTATTAGAAAGTTTCTAAGCTCAAATTAAAAATGTTGAGTTAAAATTTACGAATGACAAAATAAAATTTAAAAAATAATTTATTTTTGCTTGAATAAATGCTTCCGAAAAGTTTTTTGGCAGTGGTAATAAAACAACACTGTCTTACATTATCTCTTTACTAAATAAGATTTCGGATAAAAATCCACATTCCAGATTCAACATTATCGTACTCTTATAAACCTTATTTCTCCTCCTTCACTTTTCTCGCTCACCTGTAAAAAATGAAGAAATGTATCCACAACTAACGTCTGAAAACATCTCTAAATAAGGAGAAGGGAGCAAAAGTTCTCTTTGAACGTTTCTCATATTGGAAACTTAGATTCAAAATGTTACTTAAAATGTTACAGTGGTCCTTAAAACTAGTCTTAACATTTTAGAGTAAAAATTCACGATAATTTACGATTGATTTCATGACTGACTAGATATATCAACTGTGTATTTCAACCGAAAGGATTCTAAAAATATAACTTATTAAAATTTTAGTAATCAGTAATAAGATCTTTTTAGTTTAGAAGAAATAATTTATCAATTGAAATATTCTCTTTTGGAAATTGAATGAATGAACAGTTATATATTGAAAATCTTTCCGACGTAAAAAAAACATCGCGATGATAAGCTGTCAGAAACTTACACCCATATCATATATCAAAAAGCGCGTCTGTGACCAAATAGGTGTAACATTCTGTCCTCGCTTTCTAATAACCTACAAACACAATGAAAACTATTCAACTATTTATTTTTATTTTTATTTATTTATTTTTTTTTTGCTCACATACTTTTACATGAAAAAACATTTCTCCGATTCTATTTCCCTTCTATTTATGTGAATATATGTGGGTCGGTTATGTATAGGGGTGATGATTAATTCCTCATTAATATAACAAAAAACATTTAATAACGAAGAACATAAACAAAACATAATGATAACTTAATCACACAACTGCAACATGTCGCTGCTAAACACCCGACTCTCTTCAGAACAAGATTGTGTCACATCACGTCTCACTGCTTTCAGACTATTCCCAAAAACATTATGACAATAACAAAAATGATACAGTCACAGTTATAAAACAGTACAATATAGAAAGGAAAGAATAATATGATGCTCAAAGGAAGGAATAATATTTCCTACAAGATCGACCATCCTGCGAGTCAAGGACATTTTAAAGTACAAAACTTTAAAATATATAAAATACATAATACACAAATGGCAAATAATAATGAATATGAATAAAAATGAAATATTTATATGCAAACCTTTGAGAATATTAATGCTGTACAATTTGTGCATCAACCAAAACTTTAACCATGAAGACAAATAAATTACAATAACATTATACAAATTTATTACATTTTTGAGAAATACTTCATAATATTAGCAGATATACTAGTGATAGTGTAGTCTAGATGGTCAGCAACTTTTTCAACTTCATATCTATCTCTGGAAGTGATTTTAGTTATTTTATACGGGCCAAAATTTAACCCTGTACCAAACGGAGTTCGTCAAATAGCCACCAGATCATCCATTTTGTATTCAGACGCTTTTTTTCTTCTTCGGTCGCAAGTGTTTTATATTTTCATCCTCAATTTTCTGGGTGTTTTCCTATGCCTCTTATCTTAAATGTTTCAAAACTAGATTATCGAACAGTAAGTCCTTAATCTTTTCAAATACTTCTTGTTTATTTTTATCCTGTGACATCTACTTTGTTGAGTGAAATTATTAATTTTTTCAGGAACCTTTTCTTGGTTCTCCTCTTGGTTCTCCCTTTTCCTGGTTGGCAAACTCAATTGAAAATCTGCTAGATGAATTCGAACTTCTTTGAAACCGAGTGTCTTATTTAACAAGAGGAATAACTGAACTGACTTCCATAGTTATTAGTTCATCAGGTATTTTTGCATATTCCATTTAAAAAATATCTTGCAATCTTTTATCAAATTTCTGATTTTTCTCCTTGAGATGGATTTCTTTATTTTGACAACTTCTTTTACTTCTTCAATAAATTTTTCTAGGATTTTATTGTAGGCATGGTGCAACATATGCTTTCAAATCTCGTAATGTAAATAAATATATTTAAAATCTTAAAATGAATTTCAATTTCATCGAGTTCAGAACCGCACAAGTGTGGTTCTTTAAAATGTGCAATATCTACAACTCATCCTAATTTATCACTTGGAAGCTTATTAATGTCTAAACAGACCTGTCGTTTTTCATCATAAGACATATGTTTGTCATTGTTAGTTTCCTTTTAACTATCTATGGAAGGAAAATTAAGTAAATTAGTTGGTGGGGGTTGTGCTGGAGGTGGTACCTGTTTAGGTTTCCTTAACTCAGATACCGGTATAAACAACACATTTGCCTTGTACTTATAAAATCCACGCTATTTTTGTCAAAATTCAATCTAGCTTTATCTGTAATATCTATTCGATGACTGCTTGGTAGTTTAACTGACTATATGGTATGTTAAGAAGGACTTACTTCAGTCTATCTCTATTTCTTGCTCTAGCAATCCCTTTGTACAAACTTCAAATGATCCGCTTCCAGATAATAGCTTTGGATTGTTTGCCAGTTTTGGAAGATCGGCAATTTGACTGTATGCGTCTTTGAGCAGCAAGTACAGTGCCTGTGTCAGCAAGTGCAGTAACAGTTAGATTGTTAAATGCCACCTCTTTGCTTTGGATGTTACTAAAAGCGATATCATTACAAGTTCTTGTGATATGTACATCGGACATCTTCTTTTTGTTCATATCTTTCATTGTACTACTGTTTTCCCTGCAGAATCTGGAGCAATGAGATCTGATGTGACTGATTTCTCCATAATCATAACATTTCAATGATCCTTATTTTTCGCACCTTTCATTTTGTTTATTTACAGTCATTCCCTGGCCAACATCCCTCTATTCTATCTGAGACCTCAGAAACATCTTTTTATCTTCTTTACTACTGTTTCCAAAGTTTGGTATTCTAAACAGACTATTCCCATTATCTCAATAACAAGTTTCTTTTGGTTTTTTACTAAAATTCATTTTAATGTTCTCATAATCATCTAGTTTTAACGAAATAATGTCTGATGATTTGAACATCGACCATTCATTGAAGATATGTAATTTTATATTGGGAGTTATTTTCCATTTTATTTGGTTGGTAATGATCAAATCACGTAATTCTTTAAAGGTCTGAACTTTCAATCCTTGAATCCATTCGTTTGAATATTTTTTTAAGTCATATATAAAGTTTCTCCAAGCTGTGCCAGTTCTTTTAGTTTGTTTGACGAACAATTGTCGAAAATTTTCCAGGGTGAATTTGCATCTTCTAACTTTTTCATAATCATGAGTGATTTCTTCACTTTCCCTAGCGATTATTTCTACAATTTCCTGTGGCAAAAGTCCATTGATGTGTGTAACCTAATATTCTTTCTTAATCTCTGCACTTTTGACATGACGTTAAAAAAGAACTAAGTAAACACTGATATCGCATATCTGAGGATAGAATTTTTGTTTGATTTCTTGAAGTTTCATGAGAGGTTTTCCATTAATTTCAGTCGAAATTCCGCTTTTATTACTTTTTTTTTGGGGGGGGGCAACAGACTCTACATGACAAGGACCGTGTATGGTTCCGTTGTAACGTCTGGTCAGTGCGTGAGGCGGCATGCAGCATCCCTCGGTACTGGAAAGCAGCGGAACTTAGAGAAGATCGTAGTGGGTGGGATGGCCTACAACGTCTCACTCTCTCTGACCATTTCATACCTCGCGGGACCCACTGCATCTGGGGTAGTTTTGCATCGACCTCGAGGTCCGGTTAAGAATGTAGGGGCGCCTTCTTTGACCAGGAGCAGTTTGTGTTTATGCGGGGCCACCGTCGTGGCTCGATCCGTATGGCTCGTATTGTGCATCTGGGAGGGATCACCCTCTCCCGGACGTAACGGCCAAGAGGAACCGAACCGGGGGCTCGTGAGTGAAGTGACGGTGTCCAGGCCGAAGTAGAACCCTGGGTCGAAAACCAGTCCAGAGTATCTTTGCGCAGTCGGACCTTGCTGTGCTTGACGCTTGGATGAACAGGAGCCTAATACTTAACTTTCACGCCACTAATCTCTGATCGGGCGCGTTTCTTTAGTGCTTGAGAGGCACGTTCAATGACCTCTGGAACCGAGAGCTGTGTCTAAACATAACTTTCAATCTACTAATCTTGTATGTGTTTCTGTGCACTTTTCCTTTCGGTGTTTCCAGAGAAACTCGGCATAAGGCCTAGGACCCGGTGCCTTTCTGGGTTTCCAGATCCGTAGCCGTCGAGGGACTCAGGCTCCTCCCAAGCATGAAGCGGAGGTGTCCCAAGAGGGTGGGCTCCACCGCAAATCATAAGCGCCCTCTGTCGTCATACTTTGGAGTCGACGGCCGACTAATCGTTAGGGGCCAGTGTAACATGGGTGCAAAGCCGTAGGGGGGCGGGTACAGAGACAAAGTTCTCGAACCGAATTAAATTGCTGCACTTAGAATATAGGTCGAACGAAACAAACAGCGTTTTGGGTATGGAAACGATAACGAGAGAACTAAAAGGAAGCAAATGTACTTATGGGGGATTGATAAAAAGAAAACTCCTGTGGTTTTTCTTTCATAAGAGTTAGTAATGTGCTAACTTTTATCCTTTAAATCTTTTAAAAGCGTTTTAAATAATTTTGAGTAAATTTTGTCTGTGGTTGTTCAATTTTTTTATCTATGATTAAGACGAGATTCATTAGTTCAAAAACAATTTTCGATATTCTTATTTTTATTAATATGTGTATGTGTATGTATTCCTGAAATATTTTTTGATTTTCTTTTTTTTCATTTTATGTTTTTTATATGAGGCGTTCAAAAATTACCAAAGATTTTCTGTCTATTACCGAAGAATAAGCGTTAAGTCAATATTTCTAATAGATATTTAGCTCCGTTAAATAACACCCATCTCTATAAATTATACAGTTTATACACGCTTTTTTTAAGTTTGCATAAAGTAATAAAAGTAAATGTATATTCATATATTCATACATTATATATATATATATATATTAATAATTTTTATAATAAAGAAATTGTTTTTGATTAAAAAAATATTTAGTTTATGTTTGGGTTCATTTAGTGTATCGCATTAAAAAGATTTCAATCGCATGAGTTTTCGAAAAGATATACAGGGTTATTCTAAATGACGGACCCAATTTCAAAAAAGTGTTTTTATTAAGTACAAATTCAAAATGAACAATCTTTATAACAATGAAAAGAGGAAGTTTCAAAGTTTTTTTTAATACAGAATTTGGTACGAAATGACCGCTGCACTGCAATTTGCGACTCACTTCTTGCGAACTTAAGAACGCAGAAAACCTTGTACTACACAATAACCATCTCATTAACAACTGACAGTGAAACGAAATAGTGGCCTATTGCCGCGCGACCTCTACCAGCCGTCTCTGGAACCATCACCGCTTTGAAAGCCGTGCACTCAGTAACAGAAGATACGCTTTTGTGTGGGACGAGTTTGGCTATCACGTAGTTGTTTGCCATGCAGCAAACGTTTGACACATTGAACATTTATAATGTCTTAAAAAAACTTTGAAACTTCCTCTTTTCATTGGTATAAAGATTGTTCATTTTGGATTTGTACTTTAATAAATACAATTTTTTGAAAATGGGTCCATCATTTAGAATAAACATGTAAATTAAAGTTTGCCATATATTTCTAACTTTAGTAACCTCAAAGTACGATCCCTACTAACTGCGCGCAAAATTTTTTATTAGTGCAACAATTGTTTACTTTTACCCGTTGCCTTGAGCCAAGCAACTCAAAATAAAACGTTGCAAGTGGGTGTTACCATTTGAAAAATGAAAGTTGGTAAAAATCTTAAAACGTAGATGACCCCCGAAGCATTCATAGATTTAAACAATTATTACAACTAAATTGGTACATTGGAGGGCATAATTCATCCAGTGGATAAATTATGCCCGCCAGATTCGACCTGGATAGCTCAGTAGTTAGAGCGTGGCAGCTTCAGCCAAGAGATCCCAGGTTCGAATCCTGGCCCGGACATGTTTCGTCCAGTTGGAAAATTACAACTCGTATATGTTTCTAATGCTTTTATAAATCTAACTTTTGCTAAAAGAAATAAATTAATAATATAGAATTGCTTATTGTACTTTTTCCATATAATTGACATTTGTTTATGATAGTCTTACGAAATTATCCAACCCGCAAAATTTATAAGAGACAAATTACACACATTAACAAACATATTATATTCAAATTAATTTATTTGCGTGTGATACTATGTGTAAAAAAGCAAAAATAAAACAAATATTTTAATTTAAACAATCTCAGACAACCTTTAGATATAAATAATTTTAGGCAAATACTCTCTGGAATCCGTTAAGTGTGGTAATTAAGAATCTAGAGCAACTACAAGGAAATGTTAAATATAATCATCTTTGTAATTTCCTCCTCTTAGCAAAGTCTAATATGAATATGTAGTAATTATAAAGTTCGCTTTGGTGATTAGTAAAGCAGGCTTTACTCCAGAATCTTCCGTAGAATTTCATTTTTACTCATTATTTACAGTGATTCGAACATAACTGTCAAGCCATTATAATGAAATGTCGGCCAGAAAAAAATAATAAAAGTTTTGAGATCTCTTTGATAATGTTTAACGTCTCCGACAAAATTTAAATTTGCACTTACGAAATCACTTTTGAAAAAAAACTGAAAATTCAAATACAGCTTATTTTAATGCAGTTTTCTTACCTTTTTTGCAATTATTCTGGGATTATGTATTTTAAAACGAACTTAATTAAAACAAAGTATTCGTTATTCAGAAAGATGTAACCTATTATCTACGTAACAAATAAGATTAGTGCTAGCAAAGTAATTTATTGCGCTAAAAAATACATATTCTGTGCAATACGAAATTAATTTTCTTTGGTTTTGTGTGTAAGAATACCTATTATTTTAAACAAAAATACTGATCAAATAGTGCTTATTGTCACATCGTTTAATATTTGACACGATTGAATATACATATGTTTTAACAAATATATTTAATTAAGTATTAACATTTTAACTCGAATAACAATTTGTAACACATTGTTTGCTTTTTTTTATTAAAAATAATTGTAAAATCTGATTATTTGATAACAGATTAGTTTTATTATTATTATTATATTTATTAATATTATGTACCGTTTTTAGTAGAAAATTGCTGCTCAGTAAAGCTAATATCTAACTGGTTGATTTTATAAGGGTTTTGGTTTGCCAAATTTCATATTAAAAATGTACATTTTCCGTCTTTACAATGCAGCTGCCAATTAAATTATTAAGCTAAGAACTACATGTTTGATTTGCATTCCTTGAACGCGCGTATTTCTGAATTTTATAAATATAACCAAGTTAGCCTTATTTATATCAACTTTATCGGAGTCAAATTCAAAAGTGTTTTACCAAATATCTCCAAATGATAATTTGAGCGCATGTTTAAGTCTAAAAGTATGTATTACTGTATAATATATATATATATATATATATATATATATATATATATATATATGTATACATATATCGTTTACCTTTCTGGAAAAAGGTATTAGTAAAAGGTATTATGCCCGTATACTATTTAGTCAAACTATTAAATTTTAGTAATTTTGTCCATTGCCTTAGATTGCCAGATATTTTATGCTTCTGAGTTTACGTTTGTAATTTGCTTGGTTAATAACTATAGTGCCGATTATCTTGAAATTTAATAAATATTTTATTTGCGAAAAGTTTGATTATATACAGAATCAAACTGTATAATTATATATATATTACATATTAGTCGCTACATATTATCTGGTCTTAAATAATTATATCGTATTCCATTAGCACTGGAAAACATGTCACTTTGACTAGCAATATTTTATCACGTATTCACTACGTGTGAAAAATTTCTTACATTGACTTTTCGATGAAACAAATGCATCTATCCTTTAGCTACAATCTCTACCAACTCCCACACACAAGTATAAGATGGTTGCTTTGTTGCGAATAAGCCAATGTAGCCACAATGTCAGCCATTAGTAACTTAATGCCATCGATGTAGTCAGCGAACAATTAAAAAAACAGAAGTGGATTTTAACCCAATGAAGTTCCCTAGACACACCAGGAAGTAGGACTAAATGAATAAATAACTAAATCTTCTTTATTATAGTCTTTACAGGAAAATATTGTACGTTCCGAGCTCGCGTCTGAGCTTTTGTAAACATCACGCCAAGCTACAGAACTTTAAAAATAGTACCGCGTGCAAGCAGTTCTTAACCAACCAGAAAACCAGTTTAGGACCTTTCTCACGTAATAATAACTTTGGTGTAAAAAGGTTCCCAATACTCGCGAAAAAAGCTTCTAGAAATATCTCAGAGAATGCTGGGCAAAAAAACGATCCAAGTTTGAAAACATTAAAGAGAGAAATATTATTGGTGCATCGCCAAATGAAAAAAAATGTTTTAGGGCATTAAAATCTTGATTTTCTAAAAGAAAAAAATAATAAGAGCATTTTTTAAGAGGAAATATAGTGAAATAAAGGAAAAGAATTTTTTTATAAATTTAGCTGAGTTAAACCTCTGGGTCGTATTTAAAATACGTTAAATCTATATATACTTCAAAATAAATATTTTAAGAAGTTTAATTATTTTTTTCTAATTTATCAATATATACGATGGCGCAACACTATTAACAACAGAATTAACATTTACACTTCCAAATTATTAGTTTTTTGTTGTAATATATACTGCAATAAATAACTTTATATGAAGATATTATAAATATTAACTCATTTTTAAATATAAATATTATATTCTTTTTTTTTCTTGAAGTTTTATTTAAAAGTGTACATGTTGCTCTCTTTACAGCCAAAATAAAATAACATTACCACGTGCATACTTTAGTGAAGAAGATTTTCAATGAATGCATAATTGATAACAAAATATCAGCGATGCAGTTTTCCTGAAATAATGGTTTTAAATATATTTATCTTCAAAAGTCTTATGATTCATAAATAATTCATTAATAACAAACTCATTAAGAAATTATTTTTTTTATATTCAGGAAGTTTATGGCTAAACATATGCTTTAGTTAATTATAAATACCACAACTCAGTTACACGCTTAAATATTAAATAAGAGTTTTCAGCAGTCTTTTTCATGAAAATAATTAAATAGGCTAAAATTTAAATAAGAAAATAATTAAAGGCTACCACCTTTTTATTCAATCTAGATCCTACAATTTTGAATGTTAGTAAACGGAGAAGTCGTGGTTGTGTACCTTGATATGTTTTACATCCTCTTAAAACAAATTCAGTTTAAAAAACGATTTCTGTTTATAAAAATGGAAATTCCGAAAACTTGTAAAGTTTGAGTTTTGATAAGGGAGTCTAAATACCGGCTACTTCAGTTTGTTCCAAAAGAATCACACAAATAGGGCTAATTTTGCTAATTAAGAGGTAAGAACAATATTTTAATAAATTTTATTCATTAATAACATTCAATAGGTACAGAAAGAACATGGCATTTTTAATAAACATTCATTTTTGCAAATATTATAAAAATCTTAAATACTATTTCTGATAGTCTTCATTCTGTTCCTAGTTTTGTTGTTAACGAGTTAAATAAAAAAAAATGCTTGCTGTATGAACTGCAGATTACTTTATCTACAAAAATCACAAACATAGTAATCACTCTCTGCGTCGGTGCAGTCGCTATGGTCCACATGTTGCATTCGAAACATCGAATCGAGATTTCCCACTTCTTGTCAACAGAGAAATCACCCTCGCAAAAGATACAAATTGCGTCATCTTTTTTTGTCGAATATCTTCCCTTTTTACCTTTTTAAAATCCAGTTTTTCTTCCGTCATTTTCTTTCTTTATCTTCCTACTTATTTTAGGTGATTTTGGCCAACATTGTAACCATATTCATGCATTGTAACACTCCAATGACTAAATAAAACAATACAGAGTCTGTGACTCCATAAATTCATTTATTCCCCCCCCCTTCACGCGGAAAACCCAGAGAGGTCCAAATACCGGCTAACCGGTTCTTAGTTCTAGTTAGCTAACCGGTTCTCCGGCTAACCGGCCACCCAACTCTGGGTGGCCAGTATTTGGACCACTGCTACGTTTAAGTTTAAACCAGTATTATTCATTCATATAGTAAAATACCAATAACGTTCTTGCGGAATTTGGGAGCTAAATATGTCTGGAAAACAATTTAATTGTTAATTCAGGTCAATATACGCTTGTTATTAAAAAAAAAAAAACATACCAAAAAAACTTTTGATATCTCAGATTTCGTCGTATCGACACTTTTTCTCTTACTGTTTGTAAAGTTACAGATTTCAGCGACGTACTGTTCGTGACTTTATTCTCACAATTAAAGGTAAAAATTTTACCTATCGCCGCTAAGCTGCGATGTGCCCATTTTTCAGAACACCTACTAGCCGGTATTCGGGGACCCTAGCTGGTATTTGGACCTTCTTCTCTATTATATGTAAACACTGTTTTGTCTCCACACCTAATTTTTTTTTAAGTTTTTATTATAGCTCATTTTCTGTAAAAAAATATTTGGCACACATTTTAATGGATAAAAGTAACTTATACCAGGGTTGCCAGTTTGGCCTTTTTTTTAATTCCAAAATTTCGCATTCATACCAAAAATATTCTATAATGATATTTTCTTTAATTAATGGCATATATTTCGTGATATCGTAAAGTGAAAATTTCTCCTTTAGAATTTCCGGTGCGAATTCGAAATTTTTTAATTTAAAAAAAGCCAAACTGGCAACCCTGACTAATAGCTATTATGTTTAAATAAAAAAAAAAAAAGAAATTTTCTCCCTGATGAAGGTTGTGCATGCAACCGAAAGAACTCGAGGTTTAAATAAATGCGTATTTTAATGTTTACATCTTTTAACATGTATTTATTTATGTCACCTTTGATGTAAGAAATGAACTTGTTGAGTTTATGTGTTTTATGAAAGAAAGACATTTAGATTGTTTGGTTTCTAAAAAAATATATTTTTAATACTACAGAATCAAAACTAAGAAATTCTTAACACAATTTTTTGTAATCCGAATAATTACAGAATGGATGTATTCGTTCAGATAGTTATATTTTAAAGAACATAAATGCAATGTTAGTGGTTTATCTGATAAACAAGACTGAAGGTATAAGCCTATTAATTTCCAAAGAATTGCACATTATGATAAATCTTTTCTTCATATTTTATAAAAATATCATGGGGTAAGTAGCTTCTTTCTCTAAACATTCAAGCGATACCAAGCTTAAATTACCAAGAGATATTTTTGAAAAGAAAAATATTTGAATATTCAAGATTTCTTTATAACTTCGGCAAGACTGTTGACGGACCGGACCGCCTTAAAGTCAAAAGTTATCTTTCATATTAACATGTATTATTCCTAATTTTGCTTTTTCTTTATACAAGATTCGTTTAAATAAAAAATTGGGCATAAAAGTTTCTGCGTAACATATATTTACCAAAACGTAATGGAATATTCTTTTACTTAATTTAATTTGCATTAGGTCTGTAAGTCAAACGGTTTTTTATGTTTTTTTTCCATAAAGTGGATTCGTATGCTTTGAAAAAGAATGGAAAAAACTTGCTAAGTACTAATCCATTAAAATTCGCAATATGTATTTGAAAATTATTGTTGAAAATTATTCTGTGAAAAGTATTGTTTAATGTATACAACTTCATTAGTACAAAGCAAATATTTTTAAATGAAAATTACCTCAATGGACTTATGACACTTACCCAAAATATATCGCATAAAAATTTGAAAACTACTGTTTAATATTCGTAAATAACTTTCAATTTTATAAATCATTTTTTCTTAAATGCCAATGTATTAACATTCAATCAGATGCCTCAATTTCGTGAATTATGTTATCATTATTAATTATACAATAAACTAGCTAAACGCATTCATTTTGTTAGTCATATGAATTAGATTTTTATAACATAAAAATACATTTCTCAAGTATATTTGAAATAACAAAAACTTTTAACCATTATACTTTATCATTTCTGTGAAATTGAGCTCTTATCAGTACTTGGTGGAATGCCTTAGAGTAATCTTTAAAGATTTTACAGTTATTTTTAGACCTATTATGCATTCACTTTTCATATCTTCTAGGCATTTTACAAAGTTTGAAGTTTAATTTGGAGTTATCATGAGATACTTTTCGAAACAAAAATTCTATACGAGACAAAAACTTAATACAGCTTTAAAGGGTACTCAGGAAAGATTAGATATTATCATTATTCTTAACATGACGTTTATTCTCTAAAAGTTTTAGACCTAATTTTCGTTACAAGTACGTATAGTCTTATTTATAACAAATTGTGAAATACAGTATTTTCTCCTTGTTTTCGAAAAAGCATTAAGCAAATGGTTAATTATGTATTCAACGACGTTCATATATATACATTATTATGTATTGATGGGTTGTATGGAACTCTGTTGTAAAGACATAGAAAACTTTTGTGAAAGCTTTTTAGGAAATTTTTTTATTAAAAGTGCGTGAAATGTTAATTATTTATATAGTTTTATTTCTTTTTTAGTATAAATTTTGAGATGTTTTCGATTTCGTCTTTATTAGCTTTTGACAGTAACTCTTAAAAATTTTATGCTCATTTTACAACCAAAAAATGTAATACGCCTTAAAATGTCATTCTGCAATTTTATTATTTATACGTGTAATAATATTAGTTTATTTATTGTTTATAATAAACCATAAAATTGCTTGCAAAAAAACTCATGTAATTAAAAAAAAAATATGTAAAATTTTACACTTTTTTTTTCGATGTAGTAGCAACACATTTTCATGAAATAAACAAACAAATATATATTAGGTAAATTTTTAACGCAATTATCCTAATTGGCAAATAAATCTTATGAGATATAATTTTCCTAGCCGGATTTTTGCTAGGATTAGAAACAGGGACTTCTTGGATGAAGCTGCCAACTGAGCTAATAAATCTGGAGGACCTAAGTCACCCAGCTAACCTTATTGATCATAGCATCTGGTTTGATATCTTAATTAGCTGAACAGAATAAATAGTAGGTAATGGAAATCCAGTAAACACTGGATACGTAATGACGCTAATTTTTAACACAATTATTTAAAATTAAAGTGTAATTATTGCTTAATGTGTGATAAAAAACATAACACAAAAGGTTTAAAAATACCTTTTAATATAGATTACATATGTTTCCTTCGCTCAAACGGCAATATCTTCAGATCAAAATGATAAATGAAATATCCACGTAAAGTTTTTGAAAATGATAAACATAAATCACGAGTTGTAAATTTCCAACTGGACGAAAAATGTCCGGGCCAGGATTCGAACCTGGGATCGCTTGGCTGAAGCCGCCACGCTCTACCACTGAGCTATCCCGGTCGAATCTGGAGGGCATAATTCATCCAGTTATTGATCAAAGCATCTGTTCTGATATTTTAATCAGCTCAACAGAAAAGATCGCAGGTAATGGAACTCCAGTAAACGCTGGATACGTGAATACACTGGATTATTTTTTAACACAATTATTTCAAAATTGGTAAAGTAATCATACAAGTTGTAAATTTCCAACTGGACGAAAATTGTCCGGTCCAGGATTCGAACCTGGGATCGCTTGGCTGAAACCGCCACGCTCTACCACTGAGCTATCCTGGTCGAATCTGCAGGGCATAATTCATCCAGTTAACCTTATTGATCAAAGCATCTGAGTTAACCTTATTGATTAAAGCATCTGGCCAGATGCTTTGATCAATAAGGTTAACTGGATGAATTATGCCCTCCAGATTCGACCGGGATACCTCAGTGGTAGAGCGTGGCGGCTTCAGCCAAGCGATCCCATGTTCGAAACCTGGCCCGGACATTTTTCATCCAGTTGGAAATTTACAACTTGTATGATTACCAATTTTGAAATAATTGTGTTAAAAAATAATCCAATAAATCACGAGATCACATATCCAATGCAAGCAGGTGCATAAATTGTCAAACAGGAAAATGTGAAAATTAGTATTTTATTTTTATTTTTATTGCTTTTTCAATCTGTGAAGCAATAAAAATAAAAATAAAATAATAATTTTCACGTTTTCCAGTTTGACCAAGATAAGCACCAGCTTGCATTGGACATTGGACATGTGATCTCGTGATTTATATTGATCATTTTCAAAATGTTTGCGAGAATATTTTATTTATCATTTTGATCTGACGATGTCACCCTTTGAGCGAAGGAAAGAGATGTAATCTATATTAAAAGGTATTTTTAAACCTTTTGTGTTATTTTTTTTATCATTTTAAGCAATAATTACACTTTAATTTAAAGTTAACAAGTGATTTTATTATATTATTTGTAACAATTATTTTAATTGGTAAAAAAATACTATAACTTACTTACCAATTGAAATAAAACCAATTGAAATAGAATAGTTCAATAATTTCAAAATATTTTTACCGTAACCATAGTTCTTTTTCACCACAATCTCGTACGCATACCTTCAAATAACTGTATCTCACATTTCATTTCAGTTAGTTGAACGGAGCGGCAGCTAGAGATTCATATAAAGGCAATATTTCTTTATAACCACTCTCTATATTATATACACATATATATAAATAGATCGATATTTTCGTATCCAATTTCCATTAGACTTGTGAAATATCTGCTATTTCCATTAAAATTATCTCTGAATATTTCATAAGCATTTTTAAAGGTTTATAAAATTATCGATTAATATTCAGTCAGTATTTCCATTAAAAACTTAAGTGTTTAGTTCACTAATGAGATAAAACTTTTAAGTAACTTGTAAATTATGAGTTTTTTATGCTAATCTCTTATCATTACCGCAGCTGTTAAAACTTTATTCAAAGTATATAAGTATCTTGAAATTTATTCTATACGATGAATATAGTAATCGGTGTGTATCCTATCGATTTTTCGCTTATGCTATTTTTTAGAAGTATGCTTTCTAATCGTATTAATACGCAAGCTCAGTAAATACATTGAATTTGTGTGAGATTATCAGTACTTAGAAAATGTGGCTAATTTATTTTGAAAATAACATTTATAAAAGATAAAATATATATTTATTATTTTATAAATTTTTCTTATTATATTTAAAAGCGATAATCATTTATACTGATGTAAATTGCAAATAAATATCATTTATTATTATTTTTTATAAATGTGCGTACATGTATAAAAGATAATATTTATAATATTTATAAAATATATAAATTTATAAAAGATAAAATATATATTTGTTATTTTATTATATTTAGAAGCAATAATCACTTATGCTGATATGAATTGTAAACAATTATCATTTATTATTATTTTTTTTATAAATGTGCGTAAATATTTCTCACTTTTTAAACAAAGTAGTGTTGTTTATATTGAGGGACCAAAACCTATTTATTAAAGTGACCTTTTTTATACAGATGTTTTTAGTAAGAAGTAAAATGTTTCGTTTAAAATGTTTGAAGGAGTTAGAAAGACAATGGAGTAAGTCAAAAATTTGAAAAATCCAGATAACCATATTTTTACTGAACGTATATTAATTTATGTTCAGTGCGACAGTCAAATAAGTCATAGTTCACATAGGGAGTCGCTAGAGGGAAAAACAAGTTGGACCACTTAATGCAACGGCATTACGACAAGTTTCACAAAAACCTTCATCTCTCAAATTACTAAATATTGACTTACTCCACTGTCATTCTAACCACCTCATTTGTTTCCCTATTCTGAAGTCAAATATATTTTCTCCATATAATGATTGTAGAACACGATTGTAGTTTCGAGAATAACAATTTATTTACTCTGCTCTTTAGGTGACTATAGCATAAAGTAGTTAGTTATCCAAAGAAGCATTTAGATAATTCCCTCTTTGCAGACGAGAGAAAATACTAATTTGAATTCGTAATTTTAACATTGTTCTTTAATAATTATATTGAAAAAAGCGATTTTTATTAGGATAGTGTCCATCTTTAATGAATATGCACATTAACCTTTGCTTACTGAAGAAGAATACAGGATGCCCTAAACTGAACTGATAGTGCTGACCGATTAAAATGAACTCCCCCGCATACCGATGACGGTGCGCCTGTTGTGCAACCATTAGATGTTGGACTTTTCAGTTATAGTTTGTTTGGTGTGATCGCACACCGCAATTCAAGTGTTCGTGTGTGTGTGGGGGGGGGCTAATATTTCGTTTGAAAATTACGAAAAGAAGATATATTTTTGAAAATGACTGTTACTCGTTTAACTTTGTTTTAGATTATATATCTTTAATAAAATCGTATGTGGCGTTTCAGTTGGCATATCATACATATGTTGCACTCTTTATTCATCTTATACCAAGTATTTAACTCTAAAAAACCCGGAAGAAGATGTATGTAGAGATATCATTTCAACGAATCCCCGTTGTAAACAGTGAGACATGGAACAATGGTACACATAGAAAAAAGTGTCCAAGTGTATACCATAATAATAATATTTATTCCATAATGAATAATATACATTATACACAAACGGCAATAATGTAGACTATATCAGGAATTATCTAGTTACATGTTGTAAATTTTTTTAGAAGCTATACTTTTTAATAGTTTTTTAAAATGTTGTCTAAATCCTCACCACTTGCAACATTTATACTTATCCATTCAAAAAAAATTAAATAAAAGTTATATCATTTACTATTACTTTTAAAATATAAATGATTTTTACTTTCTTCTATCTATAATAGAAGAAAGTATTGTAATCGAAATTTTATTCGACGGATTTAAACGTTTTAGGGGTCAGAGATTCCGAAAAACATGTTTTTACAAAATGTCTGTCTGTCCGTCTGTCCGTCTGTGTGTCTTCATTGTATCATCGAAAAGTGTATGAAGTTATGCTTCAAATTGAACAGAATTTTTTTCTATGTTTTTGGCTATGGCAAGCAGGTTCTATTAGAATTTGGGGATATTTTGACGAAAGGGGGCGCTGTGATAGCCATTTAAAGATTTCAAATGAAAAAAGCAAAAAAAAAAAAATTAGAAATCCTAAAACTTTCTTTCGTTAAATGTTCGGTCTTGATCCGGAGAATCCGGAGCAATTTTTGTTTTGCCTCTATCTTAAAAAATGGCTGAGATATAGCGCTTTGAAATTTTAGGGTGGCTGACATTTTCAAACAAGACAGCAGAATTCATCCATAAACGGGTTTAATTTATGAGTTTTAGTTAACACGGTTTCGGCAAATTTTCTTTCATTGTTGTAACCATTAATCCTATTATATGTTTATCACTATATATTTATATTCGCCAGCGTCAAATTCTCGCCAAACTTGGCGACAGTTGGCGGAATATTGCCAAATTTGGCGACCAAAATAAATTGCCATAAATGAAGCCAACTTGCTGTAGAGGACTAATTTGGCGATATTCTCATTCAAATTCAATGTTGACGAGAATTGGGATTGAATCCTCTCTATTTATGTTCCACGCATTTTACCTTCGTGTTTTCCAGTAAAATTAGCTAAAATCGTAAAACCAAGAAATAGGGAGGCTATCCGTTCCTGTCGGTTCAGGCCATAAGGACTTTTCTTAGTTTAGTATACATCGGTTGTTCGCATCCCTGTAACCCGACGATTCGCAAGCAGCTGACGTACAAAAGACTGACGAAAAATATTGATTTTATTGGCGATGTGATAGCGAAATTTAACAACAATTTTAACTCAGTATTAACATGACTGAGATAGAAGAAAGTTTTGGGATTGGCACATCCGACTAGTTTGTAATCTATACTAATATTATAAAGGAGTAAATCTTGTTTGTTTGTTTGTAGGGGGTAATCTCTGGAACTACCGAACCGATTTCAAAAGTGATGATGGCAAATTGATGGTGACAACCCCTGCTCCAACATAGGCTATATTTTATGTCGGTGCCACTAACCCCAGGGGGTGCAGGAGCAAAAAACGTTCTAAAATTGCGATTTTTCAGTTATTACACTGGCTGTCAAGCCCTGAGAGCTTGGCAGCCGGTTCTGTATGTATGTATGTACGTACGTAATGCGATAACTCTTCATAGAAATATCCGTTTTCCTTCAAATTTTGTTTATAGGTTCACTGTGTTAAGGCGCTTACCTGATTAGTTTTCGGGATTGATTGGTTAAGTATAAAGAGGGGGAACAAGGGTCTAATTCCCCCCACCCCCTTAATTTATATAAATGGGTTTTTCATGCAGAATTATTCCGTTTCCCTTCAAATTTTGTTTATAGGTTCAATGAGTTAAGGCGCTTCCCTGATTAGTTTACGGGTTTGATTAGTTAAGAATAAAAGGGGGGGATCGGGGGGGGGGCTAATCCCCCCCTTAATTTATATAAATGGGTTTTTCATGCAGAATTATTCCGTTTTCCTTCAAATATTGTTTATAGGTTCACTGTGTTAAGGCGCTTCCCTGATTAGTTTTCGGGATTGATTAGTTAATATAAAGGGGGGGGGATCGGGGGGCTAATTCCCACCCTTAATTTATATAAATGGGTTTTTCATGCAGAATTATTCCGTTTTCCTTCAAATTTTGTTTATAGGTTCATTGGGTTAAGACGCTTCCCTGATTACTTTTCGGGATTGATTGGTTAAGTATAAAGGGGGAACGGGGGGCTAATCCCCCCTTAATTTATATAAATGGATTTTTCATGCAGAATTATTCCGTTTTCCTTCAAATTTTGTTTATAGGTTCACTGTGTTAAGGTGCTTGCATGATAATTTTCGGGATTGATTGGCTGAGTATAAAGGGGGGAACGGGGGGGGCTAATCCCCCCTTAATTTATATAAATGGGTTTTTCATGCAGAATTATTCCGTTTTCCTTCAAATTTTGTTTATAGGTTCACTGAGTTAAGGCGCTTCCCTAATTAGTTTTCGGGATTGATTAGTTAAGTATAAAGGGGGGGATCGGGGGGCTAATCCCCCCTTAATTTATATAAATGGGTTTTTCATGCAGAATTATTCCCTTTTACTTCAAATTTTGTTTATAGGTTCACTGTGTTAAGGCGCTTGCATGATAATTTTCGTGATTGATTGGCTGAGTATAAAGGGGGGAACGGGGGGGCTAATCCCCCTTAATTTATATAAATGGGTTTTTCATGCAGAATTATTCCGTTTTCCTTCAAATTTTGCTTATAGGTTCACTGAGTTAAGGCGCTTCCCTAATTAGTTTTCGGGATTGATTAGTTAAGTATAAAGGGGGGGATCGGGGGGCTAATCCCCCCTTAATTTATATAAATGGGTTTTTCATGCAGAATTATTCCGTTTTCCTTCAAATTTTGTTTATAGGTTCACTGTGTTAAGGCGCTTCCCTGATTAGTTTTCGGGATTGATTGGTTAAGTATAAAGGGGGGGAACAAGGGGCTAATTCCCCCTTATCTATACTAATATATAAAATAGTAAAGATTGTTTGTTTGTTTGTAGGGGGTAATCTCTGGAACCACTGAAGCGATTTTAAAAGTGATGGTGGCAAATTAATGGTGACAATCCCTGCTCCAACATAGACTATATTTTTATGTCGGTGCCACCACCCTCAGGGGGGGGTGCAAGAGCGAAAAACGTTCTAAAATTTCGATTTTTTGTGTACTGAAGGAGATAGAAGTATCAAATTTGGTATGGTAGTTACTTATAAGATGTAAATGCTCTCTAAGAACAAATTATAAAAACATTCGCAATTTAAAAGGGTGAGATGAGGAAGAAGCGTTCTAAAAACTATCTAAATTACAATTTCTATGGAATCTCTGAAACTACAGAACCTATTTCAAAAGTGATGGTAGCAAATGGATGGTGACAGTCCCTGCTCCAACATATGCTAAATTTTTTGTCGGTGCCACTGCCCGCAGAGGGTGCAGGAGCGAAAAACGTTCCAAAATTATGATATTTTCAATAATGAAGGAGTTAGGAACTTGACATTTTGTATGGTCGTTACTTACAAGATTTAAATGCTCTATAAGAACAAAATCTAAAAAAATTCGAAATTTAAAAGGCTGAAATAAGCAAAAAATTTTCTAAAAACATTATAAATTACAATTTGTATGGAATGTCTGGAACTACTAAAGCGATTTCAAAATTGATGGTGGCAAATGGATTGTGACAATCCCTGCTCCGACATAGGCTATATTTTATGTCGGTGCCACTACCCCGAGAGGGGTGCAGAAGCGAAAAACGTTCTAAAATTGCGATTTTTGCGATGCTGAAGGAGCTAGAAACTTCAATTCGGTATGATTGTTATTTATAAGATCTAAATGCGCTCTAAGAACAATTTCTAAATAAAAATGATCTAATGATTCTGTGATTTTTCAACTATTGAATTTCTAAAATTACCAAATTTCACAATAGAGTACCATAGCGAAACCTTCACGCGTAAAAAGATAATGATAAGGGCGACGTGTCCTGACGTGTATATTGTATATAGCACGAGCCACAAATTATAGTATCCTTATTATTCTGTTAAAATATGTGCCTAGTCAGGTGAGGGTCTCGTCACCTGATCAAGGTTCTAAATTACGAGACCTATTAAATCTGTCAATTCAACAAAGTTAAACAGAAACCTTGAACCGGCAAACAAAGATAGCGGTAGCAAATCACAAGAGAGCAAGCACAGCAGCGATGTGAACAAATCAATAGTCAGGTGGATCACAGCCATGCTGTGATCAGGCGATTTCCGCCCCGCACCCAGGTACTAACCGTTAAGCTAGGCATTCATGCCGGGCAGGTAGGGGCCTGGTTAGCGGTATAAAAAAAAAAAAAAAGTGAATTATGAAATGTCAATATTTTGTTTGATTAAAGGTTTGTTAAGAGAAATTGACCAGCGTAGCGGGCGTAGCTTGCTAGTAAATTTATAAAAAAAAGAATTAAATTTTTTTATTTCTATAGTTCAAAAAATTCATGATCAATATAATTACGAGATATTTCTTTATGGATTGACTAATTTCGAGATTTTTTACCGCAGCCGATTGACTAAATTCGCGAATTTTTCCCGCGGCTGATTAATCAAATTCTCAATTTTTCGGTGCACTGATTAACAAAATTTGCAATTTTATGCAATGAAACATTGACGAAATATGCAATTTTTTATCGCAAGCATATTTACGAAGTTCTCTACATTTGTTTTCGCGACATGTTGACGAAATATGCAATTTTCGCTCGCGACTGATAGTTAAATTTTTAGATTTTTTTTTTCTTTTCTTTCTTTCTTTTTTTTTCCGCACTGATTGAGAAAATTTAGAATTTTCTTTTAACGAACAATTGACGAGGGTGAGGGGCGCATACTTACCTATTTTCTTCTTTTTTACCCTTCTACAGTACTTTACCTACATTTCCAGAGAAACCTCAGACTTTCCGGCGACCTGGGCATCTATGCGATTTTATGTTAACCAGTGTCCGTGCGAAGATTTCACAGTGCTATCCAATATTTTTTAGATGCAGGTTCAAACTTTTAAAGAAAAATTAGGGATAAAAATATCTGCAAACAACATTAGTCAAGTTAGAATATCATCTCATTTATTCCATCACAGTTACAGTAAAAATTTATCGAAGATAGCAAAAGTCATCGCGCAAGAAATATATTAAAATTATATTTTAACTGCATTAGATTATGACATCATCTGCTTCCAGAAAAAACCCCGTACAGAGAAAAATAAATTGAATACATATAAAAGAGAGTTTATTTTAATATAGCAAAGCATACATTTTAGGCTACACGTGAATTACAACTGCTGCGATCGATCAATGGTGTGCTTTTCTTCTATGCATTTGAATTTGAGTTTTTCTTTTTAATCATAAATATGAAATAAATCCGTGCAACAACGATACCCCTCTGTATCTTTTTTGTACTATTTTTAGGTAACTTTCATTACAAAAAGCTACCTATTGCAACAGTTCGGAGGAAAGCAATTCCAAAAAATTTTGGTATATTTTCACCGATCATGACCTCCAGACCCCCAATCCACCCTCCGTTCAAATATTGATATATATATATATATATATATATATATATCTGACGTATGTCATGTGGTAACTCTCTTATTTATTAACCGATTTAGATGTGACTGAGTGTGTGCATAGGACATACCAAGGTCTTGACCGAGTTCGTTGGCCATCTTGTTTCAAAATGGCAGCCAATAAAATGTTTCAAATTTTTAAAAATTCAAAAACATGGACAAAAAATATAAAATGAAAAAAAAAAAATGTTTCTGTTAAGTGTTAGAATCTGATACAAGGATTCTGGAACATTTTTTTATTTTGGCTACAAAAAATGGCTGAGATATGGCAGTTTGAAATTCTAGAGTGGCTGAGATTTTGAAACAATCTGATATTTGTTATGCTGTAACTCTCATACTGAAATTCGCATTCAAATTCAGTATTATCGAAAACCGGGACTGAATCTTCTATAATCGGATTCCAGACATTTTAGCTTCAGGTGTTTGAGTAAAATGAGTTGAATTTTTAAAAACATGGACTATGAAAGCTACTTTTTCCTCCCGGTACAGGTCGGAAGGACTTTTTTCATATAATCATTGTTGAGCACGATATACTGCGGCATTTTATTTTTGTGGCAACATTGATTTGAGAAAAATCTTTCATTTCTTTTATAAAAACAATGATTATTTAATTTGTAATTAACTGAAATTTTTAATCGAAAAACATGTTTTAACGAAATGTGAATTTACTATGTCAGAAGCTGGTTTAAAAACGTTAAGAAAGATAACCTTTCTTAATTGTTGAGCGTTTTGTAAATGTATAGAAAAATGATATTGACAACGGAAATAATATTTCTTAATTTAATATTCTTCATGTCTTTGATACTTGGGTGTACTGTAAGGGTAACGTTTATTACTTTATCACTGCACAGAAGGTAGAAATACCAATAACACTGTTTATGGGATTTTTTACTATTTTAATCCGTGTACATTGTGGTCGTTGATACACGGATGCCTGGAAATCGAGGAACACTGTTAAAAATTTGTCCAGTCATTTGACCGCTTTTGTAAGTAATTTAACTATATTCTGACCATATTATTATTTATTTTATGGTAAGAATATAGTTAAATTATGGTTAGTTAACCGTTTTCTACAAAAACGGTCAAATGACTGGACAATTCAAATTTTCAAATTTTTAACAGTGTACAACCCTGCCATATACCATATTGCTGAATATGTCGTCAATATCAACACTATCTCACTGTATACTACTAGTTGTTTACATAGAGAGAAATGCTAATGTTGTTTTAAAGTGATTTGCTTATGTTTTATTGTGTATTAATAAATTTGGTACGCAAGATTAACCCATAAATAGATTATTTTTATATTTACACTAGGGGGCCTACCCCCTGCGAGCTACGCTCGCCAACCCCCGCTCAGACTTCGAGGCCTCTAAAAACATGACAGTGTGCTTTATTTTAAAAATATTGGTAAATCTGTAATTGGGTTGCCATGCTTTTAACATTTTAATGGGACATTTTTCGATTATCATGGCCTCATACACAGCTGTTGCGACAACTGACGACTGTTTTCGGGATTGATAAGTAAAATCAATTACTACTTGAAAACCAGCTTGTATAAAATGGTTATGTTTAAATTGTGACTACCTCTCGGACTTTTATAACAACAATCTCTATTCTATTCTTCCTTTGCGTTTAAGGATGAGAAAAATTCCATCTGCTTGTGAATAACATTAAGAACCACGGTATTGAAAAGTATTATGTTATAGACATTTTCTGTAACAGGTTTTAATTTTCTCTCTTATTTTAGTGCACCATCATGCATATTTTCATGTTATTTTAAATATGTAAATTATTTTTTTAATTAATATGTATATACGAATTTTCTAATAATTATTTATCATACAAAATTAATTAAATATTTTGTGCATGCATGCCTGTATTTATTCGGCATCAATTGATGAGATATTTAAACAAATTTGCTATCCGCGGTAATTTTACACCATGTTATGTCACTTGAATATTGTCCATAAGAAAATCGGGTACTTTTCCATTATAGGATCCTTTGCTTTTAGGTTTGGCGTAATTCGAGCTTCAAAAAGGGATAGATTCGTTAATATACATAGATTTGTTGCCAAAAGTTATGAAAATAAACCCAATGAACTTTTGGTGCTTTTCTATTATAGGGGTCTTGACGCTTTTTTAAAAAAGTTTGGCGGAAAAAACCAAGCAGGATAGAAAACCAAGCAGGATATTTTATTCTTCCGTTCAGTTGGGCAATTATTATTTTATATATTAGTTTCAAATATCCGAATTAATGATTTTATAAATTCGTTTACTTAAATTTTACAAAAAAATAACAAAATGATATCAATAAATAATAATTACTATTAATTCCTTTTCTTCCCTTTCTTTTGCGTTTACCTAAATGACGTCATTTGGACGAATTTATTCAAAATATTTTCAGTTTATAAATTAAATTAAATGCTGACAGACGATTGAATCCTGACGACAGAAATGTGATTTTTTTTCAATATTTCCTGAAAAACATAATTTAATCACAATCTTATCTTCATTATCGATTGAAATAAAAGATAAATTCAATTTCAATTTGAAAATGACGAATAAAAATAAATCAATAATCCCTATCGGGATCCTTTTCAATTTTTTTCCCTTTTTTGTCACAAAAAAACTGAGTAATTAGTTGCCATCATTACAGAAATGTCATTAAAATTAGAAAAAAAATTGATATCTCGAAAACTAATTCCAATTTCAAAATTCTATTACCAGTTTTGACATCCGCGGATTTTTATGAACAATTGGTATTAATTTCACCATCAAGCGTTTAATATTTTATTAAAAATAGCCTTGAAACATAATCAGTCGTTTAATCAGTCGTTTCATAAAATCGTTTCATAAATTCGTTTCATAAAATCGTTTCACAAATTCGTTTCATTAGGATTTTATATATATAGGGTAGATTGGCTAAAATATTTTCACATATAGCTCTTAATAACGTTTTTTTTTTTTTTTTTTTTTTTTTTTTTTTTTGTGTGTGTGTGTGTTTGTGTGTGCAATTCCCCTTATATAACTGTGATCAGCTGTTTTTGATATCCTACTAGCTGTTTAACTCGTTCTAAGCACGGGAGTTCATGAATTTAATTCTAAAATGTGAATAAAATAAATTTAATTCCCGTGTTAAAGTCTTGAGTTGTTCAATAGCTATACGATTTAGAAAAAAAAAATACTACTGCGCACTTTTTTTTAATGAAACTTAATTTATGTTGCTATGGCAACAGACGATAAAACGATATCTTTGGAATAAGGGAATAAATAGAATTAAAATGTTGTTAATGTTTGTGATAAAATGTGTTCTTTTATTTAAAAAAAATGAAATAATGAAGCGCAGTTAAATAATCTCTAATTATTTGCATGCGAGGTAAAAGAATTATCGTAATACTCGCTACAGCTTCTTAGTATTGCAGCGTGTCGTCCGTAATATGTATATCTCACATTGCAGTAAATATTTAGAACTTGTTAGAACTCGTGCGATTACGGGTTGAAATAAAAAAAAAGGCAAACATTCGTCAAAAACAGAAAAAAAAATCTATTTAAAATTTTCGAATTTATTGTCCCAATCGTCCATGGGCTCCCTACCAGCAACCCGTATGCCAAATTGCGTAACCCTGCGCCCTGTGGTTTTCCGAGTTTTTGAGGTTACATAGATATATACGCGCATGGATTTTAAAAGGGTAGATATCATTCTAGCTGACCCACCCGGCATTGCCCGGGCCCGTGTAATAAACTTAAATCTCTTAAAAACGAAATTCTGTCCCGGATGTCCGATGACTTTGGCACCGTATACCGGGAATGCTGATACGCTCCGGAAAATCTTTTATTTCCACCATCCACCGCCAGGGGAGCATTCTGTTCTAAACAAACCTCTTTCCGAACGAACTTCTGACACAGGTTCCCTTTGCTTACGACACCGTAATAGTAGACGTGCTACAAAAGCGGTTTGGAGAAGATGCGAACATTATTAGCCGAGTTATTGAAATAAGGCACAGTTAGAGAAAATAACCTTGAGAGGGTGCCGGGGGGAGGGGATGTTCAAGTGTCCTTCAGAAAATGAGTAAGTAGGAGGACCACTATGCATCTTTAAAAATTTGTTAGTTTGGTTAAGCTATGAACTTAATTACAAATTTGGCTAAACTATTATTCGGAAATAGTGATAACTACTACTCATAAATTTACTTTAATGTTATAGAGGATGACTATTAAGTTAATTATAATGTTTGTAATCAGTTGCGTTGAAATCGGAAAGACAGTTGCTGAGTTATGGAAACGGGACATAGTTAGAAAAAAAACCTTGAAGGAGGTGCTGGGGAGGAATGGCTGTTCAAGTTCACTTCAGTAAATAACTAATTAGGAGGACCACTATGCATCTTTAAGAATTCGTTCGTTTGGTTAAGCTAGGAACTTAATTAGAAATTTGTCTTAGACTGTAATTCGGAAATAGTAGTACCCGCTACTCATAAATTTATTTTAATGATATGCATGTTGATTATTAAGTTAAATATGATATTTGGAATCAGTTGCACTGAAATTGGAAAATTAGTTACTCAGTTATGGAAACATCGTACAGTTAGACAAAAAGCCTTGAGGGAGGGGCCGGGGGGGTGGGGGTGAGCGGATGTTCAGGTGCCTTTCAGCAAATGATAAATTAGTAGACCACTATTTGCATCTTTAAAGATTGATTCATTTGGTTGAGCCAGGAACTTAATTTGAAATTTGGCTTAGACTATTATTCGGAAATACTGGTAACTGTTTTCTAGAAGTACACCCTGAAGCTATGAATGCTGATTATTATGATAATTTAGGAAAATGTAACTGGTTTGGAGAAGTTCGGAACATAATTACCTGCGTTCTGTAAATAAAGCATAGTTAGAGAAAAAAACCTTGAGGGATGGGGCCGCGAGGAGGCGCGCGGTCAAGTGCTCAACAAAAAAATCACTAACTTTGTCTGTTGGTATGCATCAACTGAATACGGTCTCTGTACTTTTATTAGGAAGATAAATTTAATTTTTACAAAAACTGTTATTCTAAAATAGCGGTATTATCTATATAAAACAGCGATTAAACGTTACGGGTGAAGCTGAAATTGTTAAATTTGTTAAATGTAATTAGCTCTGTTGAAATCAGACCAGTAGATTTGGATTTATTAATAAGGAGGGTCAATTAATGAAAAATCCGCCACCAGGTAGCGCGCGGTCAAGTAAAATATATAGGATCTTTAATAGGCAGTCGTTTACCCTCACCCCTCCTCATCCTCGCAAATTTAACAAATAATTTGTTAAATAAAGTTTTCTGTAATAATAATCTCTATCGTATTATGTCATGTAAAAAACTCCTTAAACCCAGCTAATTATCATTCATTAGGTAGATAAAATCCTTTAAAATTAAGTTTTTAGCATTTGACAACGGTTAATAATTAAGTTGATTGTCTACATGTCATATAATCTCTGAACCATCGATTTTAAACACTGGACTCGCAATTTGCAATGATCCCTAGATACCTTGATTTATTTAATGACTTCTGCGGAGATTTTATACAACCAACCAACCAAAGACAAAAAAGCGTATTTTTGATGAGATCTCTTAGTGATTGGATTATAATTAATACTTAATTTATCAAAAATCTATTTAAAATTTTGGAATTTTTTACCCCAATCGTTCATGGGCCCCCTACCAGCAACTCGTGTCCAAAATTTCGTAGCCCTGCGCCCTGTGGTTTCCGAGTTTTTGAGGTTACATAGATATGCGAACGGATTTTAATAGTATAGATTTTTTAAAGGACTGCGCTTGTCAAAAAATGTACTGTGCGATTTCCACTAGAATTATCTGTCAATGTTTCATAAGCCTCATTAAAGTCTTATGAAAATTTTGATTTATACTCAGAAAATATTTCGTTTAAAAATTAAAAGTGTTTAGTTTGCTAATATGATAAAACTTTTAAGCAACTTGTAAATTATTAAAATTTTATCATAATCTCTTACCATTAACACAGCCGTTAAAACTTTATCCAAAGTCGATATGCAGTTTCACATTTATTCTGGGATATGAATTTATTAATCGCTGTGTACGCTATTAATATTTCGCTTATGCTGCTTTTCAGAAGTAGGCTTTACTTATCGTATTAACTTTCAAGCTTAGTAGGCAAATTGATTGTGTAGAAATTTATAAGCTATAGATAGAAATATGGCCGACTTTTTATGCATATAAAATGTACTATACGTGTTAAAGTTATTTAAACAATATAATTTCACTTATTTCATGTTTATTCTGATGTGACATTGAAAACAAAATACATAAATGTAGTTTAATATATTTTATAATTGAAAATAAAAATTATTAGCTGTGTTGTAATATTTTTTGGAAGTGAATCCCATTTTTAAAAAATTACTTTCCGATGCTGGTTTTGTTACGTTAAACAATAAAATGATCCTTTTAAAAATATATTCTTATTTGTTTGCAAAAATAAATAAATAATGGTAAACGTAATGAATAAAAAGAAAGAAATTATAAATTATTTGATAAGTAAATATTACTAAAAATATATATATTTAAAAAGAGGAACAGGTTTTGCACGGTGAAAATTCGCAAAATGCAAATATTTTACTTGAATTAGTTGAATTTTGTCCTCAAGGCTAACATTATATCTGTGAATGGTAGTTTCCCGTATAGGTGTTCTAACTTTTTGGTATTGTGTATGGATTTCGATGAAAAGTAATGTTATGAAGAAGAGTTCAATAACATCGCGTGTGGTAGATTGAACCGGTATTAAAGAGGATAACTCGAAGCTTTTTGTAATGTCTTAAGTTTCGACTTTTAGCTGTGATGTGCATTCTGGATTTTTGAGATGATGCGGAGTAAGATAGTTTTGTCATATATAAAACAAAATTCTTACCAAGCTTACGGAGGCCCCTTTTAGTGAAGCGAATTTGTTATGTATTATTTTATTTAATAAGTTAAATTAGTTTTTAATTCAATTTGGATTAAATGTATGCTATTCGATTAAAGAGATTAAGTAATAACGCAGTTTATTCTGTTTTTTCTAAAAACTTAGTATTTACTGAACCTGTATTAACCCTTTTAGTGCGGGAGTCGACAGAAGTCGACATAAGGGTCCGAATGCGGGAGTCGACTAATGTCGACATCTAGGAGTTGGGTGCAAAATAGGTTTCGCAAAATATTCCGCACAGGGCATTAACCAACCAAAAAAAAAATTCCGCACTAAAAGGGTTAAAGAAGGTAACTTGAAGCTTTTTGTGGTTTCATGTTTTCGACATTTAGCTATGATGTACTTCCTGGGTATTTGAGCTGATTTGGATTAATATAGTTTTGTCATATTTAAAATAGAATCTGTTTCAAGCTCACGGAAGCCCCTTTTAATGAAATTAATTAGTTACAGAATTTATTATTTGATTTAAGAAGCAAAATTAGTTTTCAAATGAATTTGGATTAAGTGTATGCTGGGCGATTAACGGTTCACACTGTTTTATCTAAAAACTAGTATTGACTTTCGTTATTACACATGAAGCAGTCAGAACCCGAAGCTTTAATTCATCAGTAATTTATCAGAAAAACATACACGCACGTATGAGTGTGTTTTTGTGTATATGGACGAATGTATCAAGTAAAAAATTACTTAACGAAGATACCACTAAATATATCTGTAACTTCGTTTTAACGAATCACAAAAATGTAAAAAGAGTTTTTTTAAAAGGTAAATATAAAATAATAATACAAAGTTTCATCAAAATGATTTTATATTTTCAGTTTTGTAACATTTGTTATCGAAAGAAAAGTGGAAATGTTGAATGTTACCTTTGTAGGTCTCCACATCCCTCGAGTTCTGGTAAAACCAGTGCGGGTTGGGAAAGTCCGACTTCAGGCTTGGGACCTGACTCCCTTATGGGTGCTCATCTCCGAATCTGTTGTGGTAAATTTTGTATGTTGTTGAGATTTTGTATATAATTTTCGGTATTGAAAATGAGTTTATCTAGCATTTATAGTTCGTTTCCAGGAACATACAAAGGATTGTATTACAGTATGATCTAGGATGAAAATCGGTTGCGATGAATTTTGATGGTGTTATGATACTTCAAACACAATCAAATTAAAAAGGATCACTGAAATATACTACAACATGTTTTCTATGGATTATGGAGTGCGTAGCATTCCTCGAGCTCTGGTGAAGCAAGTGCGAGTCGGGAACACTTCACTTAAAGTCCAAGACCTGGTTGCTTTTGGGTGTCCAGCTCCGAAGCTGTTGGGGGACTCTGACCGGTCCCCAAGTGTTTTCGCGGTGGTCTTCCCTGATTAAGGGATCCACCGCGTATCGCAACGACCTACATCGTCAATACATGGGTTCAATCGGGGTGATGCGCAGGTGGCGATACCCTGACAGGTCGCAGCGCATACGGGAGGCAGATCCTGGTCGTGCGCGTTATATGTCTCTCAGGACATGAGTGCGACTGTTGGAGAGCTGACGGGCGCTCATCAGTTTTATACCTTCTCAATTGTTATCCCTTTTTCATTAAACAAATTAATATTTTCAGTTTTGTTATAATATTTGTTGCATTGTAGCGAGACGAACAGGGTTTATTGAGATGAACGAAACCCTAAAAATGAGGCAATCTACACTCTACAGTTAATTACGGACAAAGTCCTATTTCTTTCAGATTGGAATTTTCTGTCGTCGACAAAAAATTCATAGTCTACTTTTGAATGCTTGCTAAAACGATTGCAAATGAAGACAATAGAAATGTATAAAAATGATGCCAAAGGCCACAGCTAATGCTCTTATATCACTTTTAAAAATCGCATAATTTCAATTTTTACATCGACGAATAAAACAAAATTGTAGATTTGAATGAAAGTTTTTTAAAAACTGCAACTCAATTTAGTGATATTTCATGATTTTTTACATAAATTTCAAGCATGATTTTTTATAACATCTAACTCAACAATGGTTTCTTGTTTGCCAGAATAGTTTTATATAGCTATTGGAAAAGCCACTACAATTGACAACTGATTGTCGGGAACAAATTAAAAAGAGAAAAAAAGCCAATTTATATTAATACAACAACGAGTTTGTGAGTCTGTCTGCCTATCTGCGTACACTCTCACGCATTGTTCAATTAGCTTTAGATATTTTTAAATACATGTTTAAGGAATTTTTACTTGATTTTTGAACTAGGTATTTTGTTTTACCTTCCGTATCTTTGTTTCCAAACGCCACAGAATTTCAGTCTTCATAGCACGGAATTGCACAATAAAATACGGTTTCAGATAAAGCTTATCGCAAAATCGTAACATAATTTACGGATTTTTAATGAATAGTTAAAAAAATAACTAAAGAAAATTTAAATACGTAATTTTTTGCTTTTAATTTCATTGAATGTCAAACTGCACACAATTGGGGGCCTGTAGTATGAAGTTCTTGGTCGTGGTAAAGTGGATTTGATACGATGAGTGTTTCGATGACTAAAATCAACATTACCTTCTAAGAAATCTAGAAATTCAGAAGAAATAAGGATAGGCACATTTGGAAGAATAGGCAGACATGAGTAGATGAAGGTATTTTAATAAATCCCAGGTTCTATAGATAATGCACATGTACAGGCAAACGTTGGCCGCCCACGGCAGCGCAGGGCACCCGGGCCCGCAACACAATTCGTGAAAAAGCTACATGTTGAAAGCAAGATGATTAACGAGAGAAGTGATTGTTTCTTGTATCATGACATGAAGTCGAATGAAAATTACATTTCGCCAAAAGGTTACAATATGGCGATTGTTTCTCCAAACAGAGCATAAAGTCAATTAAAAATTTAGAGAAGAGAGTCATTTTTGGCATCAATCGTCCTAACAAAAATTTCGGCGGTAGCCAACATGTATGTGAACACAAAACCGCACAAATGGGGCTCGCGAGAGTTTTCGCATTCTTGAACCCGCGAACCTTAGAATTTGTTATGACTTCAATAAGTTCGTTGGATATTTTCGGACCAGAGTTATTCAGATGCGCTTGGGAATCATTGTAATTAAAAAGGGTGTGTATGAAGAAATCAGTTAGCAACAGAACTGTGTGACCAAATAAGTAGATGGCAGATGGGCATCTTCTGCAAGTTATTTGAAAGGATACATGTAGTGGTTTTCATTTACATTATCAGCACAGTATAGAAATATTTTTAGTGTAACTGAATTAAAAGGATATTAGAATAAACGGAATTAAATTTGTTGCATTGAATTTAACAAAAGGGTGGGAAAGGAAAATGAAAAAGTATTTTGTAGAACAGTGAGCGTTAAAATAATGAAAAATGGAACAAATTTGGAAAAGGGAATTAAATGAGAGGGAAAAAATTACTAAAATTGAATAATATATGATGCGACATCATATATTTCTCCTCCTTGTGTAGAATTGAAAAAAAATTTGGTCACATGGTATGTATGCTCTGTTCAGAGATTACATAACATTTTCACATTTACAATAATACCACCATGTACTTTATATGCAATAAAAAAAAGCGTGCAATCCTGGTATAAAATATAAAAAATGAAAAGCATATAATTGAATAATATAACATGAAACATAAATGTGAACTTTCTTCTTTTGACGAGGTACCTCAATATGTACACCGGTGCGATATTTCAATAAGAATATATGTCTCATATAAAAATCAGCTGCAGCAATATAATAAGTATAGATATACTAGTGCACATTTATATTTAATATAGTCCTTTTAGACTATTTTTGACCTATGTTGCATGTACTATATGCAATTGAGACTAGGTTAATAGGTCATTTGGCCATACATTGAAAGAACTGTTTCATTAGTTAAAAATGCCATAAAATATGAGACTTTTTTTTTTTTAAATAGCACCTACTGTGCTGTATAAACAATACTGAAAATACAAGTTACATATAAATAAAATAGTGGGTATATCTTTTATATTAAGTGTATTGAAGAAAAATATAGAATAATGTAGCATATTCAAAAATTCGGTATCACTTTGTAGATCATACTGCATATCTGCATACTTAATTAATTAATTATTTATTTATTTAATATTGGGAAAGAGTGAAATATGTAAAGTGGAAAAATTGTCCCATAACGGATGGTATCTAGGAATGCTCATCACAACCTACCATCTACAAACATGTTGTCAAAATGACACATGACGATAACAACATATGTTGTTCTGCACTAATGGTAAGATACGGGACAAATTTAAATACTACGATATTTGATATAATAATGTTCGAAAAATCTACGATATTTTGAAACTGAAAGAAAAGTTGGCCTGTGTTGTTTTAAGAAAATTAATCTAAATTTAAATTAAAAAGAAGAAAACTGCGTGATATTATGATTGTTTATGTAGAGAAAATGGTATGTAAAGTATGAGCAACGTGGAAAACCATGCAATGTTTGTTTACTTCCTTTAAATAATGAGAAGAAAAATAATAAATTTTGAATAAAAATGTTGATTAAAGTGTGGAAACACAACATTTACGCAAAATGATTGAAATTGAAAAATGTGAGCACAATTAATTGAGTATTGATATGTATGAAAGTGTGATTGTATGAAATAGGAGCTATCAATTAAAAGAAATAGAAACATATTACTTATAACAGAGAAAAAAAAAGTAAAAATAAAATATGACTGAGAAGTGTATTAGAAAGTATGTATGTACTGTTCGATTGCAACCATTAATGTTCTTCGACAGAAGATTTAACTGGTTTAATACCAACAAAGTTGCAATTACATTAGAACTGAATAAATGCCTCTAAACACTAAAAGAAAAATGAATTAAAATTTTTGAAAGAATATGTCATGTTGAAAATTAAATACGAAAAAAAAAAAGCTGATGAAATGATGAAATGCAGTGTTATACATGTAGAATAGAAATGTGTAAAAAAAATGTGTGCGTCCACAGAATGAAAAATGATGCCTCCATTTCAATAATTTTATGAAAGCGACGTGCACTACAAGAAAAGGAAGTAAATTCCTATAAAATCCTATTATTATGAAAATAATAATTTTGCCATACTGGCGTGATTCAGTAGTGTACATTTTTTTTATTTTTCAACTGTAGACAAAATTTAGCAAGAAAAAGGTTATTTAACTTATTTTTATTAAAAAGAATATGTGATAATGTAAATACGACTGAAAATGTTTAAGTAAAGTAACTGATGAAATGAATAATGAAAAAGTACGTTACCATGATAACTAACATTACCAAAATTGTTGCGATTGCAGTAGGTAACTAAGTACATTGTTGTTTACCATAATTGGTGCATATAGCGAATTCTATGAACTCCTCCAATAATAATATGGTATAACTAGTACCTAATTTAAAGTTACATGGAAAACATGATGAGATGATACATGTGCAAAGATTGTGTTAACGAATGATGTTGAATATTACGAGTAGTGTAATTAGAACCCCTACACGTATGTAATGTCAAAGAAACAGATGTTAATTAAAAAAATTAATGTGAAAAGACTAGTTGTACATTGAATGGTGGAGCAAATACTTTGACTGGTACAATATATTTATGTATTTATATCCTAGATTGATAATATGTGTACGTTGATTTACTGGTAATATTTGAAACATTGATTGGGAATGTAACATTGACTAGTAAAAAAAACTTTGAATGATAACACAGAATACATTAAGTATAGATGATAGAATTATGTGTAAGATGTTTGTGTAAATTTACAGGATGAAATACTTGATGCATTAATCATGAAAGTTTCCTGAAATGAGTGCATTGTACGGAAATCTTAGTAGATTTCTAAGAATCGTAATATTAAATATAATATAATTAACATTAAGGCCTGATTCAGTAATGCACCCTTTATTTTGCATCAGTAAACATATTTAATTTAATGAAAGTTCTGTTTGTTTATTAAACTGGAGTTAGAAGTAAAAAGTATGTAAAAGATGAAGAAGAATATTGATTGTTGTATGCATTTTATATTTAAAAAAAACTATCACCATTAACCTACAATGAAAATATCAGCATTATTTAGAATGCAACTGGTAAATAAGTCTAGTTGTTTACCAACAGTGGTATGTATAACAAATGTTATGTACCCGATTAATATCGTTTGGTGTAACTAACTTATATATAAACCATGAAATTATCAAATGCAGGATATGTGACATGGAAAAAGAATATGAAAAGGAGCAGAATTTTTTATATATATATAAATGAATCGTAAACAGTATAACAGTGATTGGTACTAACTGGTACTGAATCATGACTGGTAACTTTGACACGCAGAGTTAATGACATGTGTAATTAATTAAAAAGGAACCATTGTAGATTATAAAACTGGTTATTGGATATAGAAAAGTAGCGTAAAATAACGCAAGATTGCAGAAGATCTCAAAGTCTACTTAGGTTGTTTAAAACGTTCTTGAATAATGCTACTAAAACAATACACATGAATTAAAATATATCAACTTAATAAAAATATACACGAAAACATTTGCCATCATACAAATAAAATTTATCTAAATATAAAAGAAAATATGACATGTATAAATAAAATGTTAAAAATGTCTTTAATTAATCAGTTGCTGTATCGGTAAACAGTGCCATATACTTATAAACGAAGAAAAATATTACTTTAACGATTCCTTAAAAATTTTAACATGGCTGTGTCTAATAATGAAAAACACACCTTATAAAAATATATCTTATCTTGTTTTGAAACCGAAAAAAAAAATATATATATATTGGAGGGTTAATGCTCAAAACATCTAATAAACAACAAAAATGTCAATTATGTATTAAACTACAAAATACATACAAACCTGAATAAATTAAACTTCTTAGAAATTATGGCAATAAATATGGCATAACTAAATATGTGTAATGAAATTGAGAAGGAAAAGTCACCTTAAATATAAGTCTATATGTGCGAAAATGTTGTACACAAAAACCTTATATATTTATTAAAACATGGATCAGCACTGGGAAAAATAACTTAAAAAGTAATTTTATACATGGCCAGAAATATCTGACACAAAAGTACTGCAATTTGTTTTAACATGACAAAAGTGACCTTAAAGTGTAAAAAAAATGTTAATTTAAACAGTTATATTCATGTGTGTAGATCAAAACTTCGATCAATAATACAAAGAAATGTGTTATATCAAGTGTTATCTATTTACCAAATAAAGTTTAAAGAAGAAAATTTGAAAGAAAAAAAAATAAAGTGTATAAATTTTAGTAATAAACAGAGTTTGTATATGTCTAGATTGTGCAATAATTAGGTTTCCTTATCAAAAGATAACTGCAATATTATATTTATATTTAAATTTAACAACCAAACGAAGCAATTAATTAAAAAATAAATAAAACAATGCATTGTGACGGAGTGACACAAAATTTATCATCAAAGATTGATCCGAATGAATTGATTGAAATTAGTGCTAAAAATTCAAATCCATCCAAAACGACTAAAGTCTGCACCATTTTCTGGGCCCTTGAAAAAGATGCAAGGAAATATATCACTCCAATACAATATAAATTTTGAATATAAAATTAAGATAAGAAATTAGATAATATCCTACGAATATGGAATTCCTATTAAGAAACTATAAGTGTGTAATATGTTTGTATGCAAACGTTGCCATTTCTCATTGCCTGTTTATTTTGTGTGAGCACCTCTAATGTCAACACTCAATTTTGAATCACTGTAACTATGCATCCAAAGCATATATTAAAAAGAAAGGACAATTCGTAATAAATAAAAATATATATATGGCAACATGTATCCCATTACAACATCAAAAAAATTGTCCACTAACTGATCCAATTACATAAACACAAGATTATTATACTTTGTATTGTTATTAAAGAAAATTAATTTATTTTGATGATCTAATTACCTTATGAATATATGATGCTTATTCGAATAAAAACACTGATATAGTATAACATATAATGGCAAAAAATAAAAATATAAGAATAACATATAAATGCAAGTATAAAATGTAAAAAATAAAAGTTCACATGTGTATAAAAAGCATAAAAATATAAAAGGTGATGTAAAATTAATAAGTTTTAATTGCATACAATTGAAAAAATTTGTGCAACCGCACAGGGCAGGAAAGGAAAGTGATCCACGATCCAAAAAAAAATATTTCTGCCCTAATTCTTGTCAAAGGACAAGTGTATTGGCGCAAGTTTAAGACCATTGCCTTCTTTGAGGATGAAATCTTTAGGGAGAGCTCCATATTGTTGCCTTTAGACGCAATATAAGCCTCCTTGCTCCCGCAGCAGTGATGCGAGAAACTGAGGAGCAGTTTCGTATATTCATTTCTACAGGGAATTTGAAAATGAATTGGATTTCCAATTCGAAGTTGTCTCCCATTACAATGGGGTGGAAGATTCTAAGGGCTATAATTTTGAACAGATCACCACTCCGAAAGGGAATAATTGAAAAAAAAATATATACATTGTATATATGTTAAATAAAAAGTCAGTCCTAGAGTAATGAGAGACGGCTTGTCAAAATCGGTAAGTGTAACAAGTCATGAGATACGGACATAGATCAATAAAACTACTTAACTGCCGTTAATTAATAAAGACAACATATAATTTAGAATTAAATTAATGTGACAATTATTATTATCAATTACTGTAAATATTTGAGTGAAAGAGGAATAAAATAAATGAAAAAATTAAGAAGATTTAGGTTTTATTCTTATTATTCTTATCTCTTTTATTTATTTATTTAATTTTTTAAGTGATGAGGGAAACCTTGTGTATATATACAAATAACCCATAAAAAGATAAAATTCACAGCATGTCTGTCACGTTAGAATTTCCCTTGATGGGCAAAAAAAAATATTAGGACCAGCCGAGTAGAGCCACAAGGAAAATTCAAACACAACATCAGTACATTTTGCGCAGATGTACACAAATGTGTACATAAATGTACACAAGTGTGAAAGATATCAAATTTGCATATTATACATTTTCTTTTAATGAGGAAAATTCAAGATTTCATTTAAAAATCATTTAGATAAAGTTTGCATGAGCGGCAGCATATTTAAAAAATATTGAAATACTGCATAGCAAACTGATACTTAAAATAAAGGTTTCTAGAAGAACAATACACATCATAAACAAAAAGGTAAATATCTATTAAGAAATACTTATGAATGAATATAATGCATTTTCTTTATTGTTATTTAGATTGCTAAAATATTATTATCAAATTAAGGCATGACAATGTTTAAACACTACTAACTACGTGATCTTTATTAAATTATTCTGAGTAGTATTTAAATACACCTTTATGATTTAATACTAAATTTATATTAATTAATTGATTAATTATTTAATATTAAATACACCTTTATAATTTATAAGGATATATTTATATCACCATTAATGGATTTGACAAGTCATTTTATGAACTGAAGTTAGCAAAACCATAATATGTAATGGTGGCATGACGAAAATGTTCCATTGAGTAAAGTCTGAAGTTACTAATAATCGTCATCTAATAGTAAAAAAATATTCTGACTTACCATTTGAGGTCCAAATCATGAAAATATATAAATAAAACACACAATTTAAACTCGCAACGCCGAATTAAATACACTTATTAATTGCATTATCCTGGAGTCACATTCGGTATGTTTCTGTATGTTTATTTTTTTTCTTTTTTTTTTTTATTATAGTAATCCACATGTCCAGCAAAACCTAATTCCTTATAAAAACAAAAAGCTAACTACAGAATAGTAGACACAATCTCCTATTAAAAGTTTAAATTAGTGGGTTACTTCATTAATAGATTTATGAGTTCACCATTATTAAAGATTGAAGAATACGAAAGAAGAAAATTAATTTAAGCCGCATATGGAAAATATTCACTTTCACTAAATCGTAACACAACAGCAAGGGAAAAAAAAAATCTGTTCGTCTACGCCCTTGTTTTATTGAAGATACACTTTTCGGCTATGATAATTAAGTAGTTCGATCTTTGAGCAAAGTTTTCAGCTACAAGTACAGTTGATTTTTGGGATTTGTGGTTTTGACGATCAACGAAATAAAATTTTCTTGATAGATAATTATATATTCGCCTAAAGAAAGTCTTCTTTCTCGGGGAAAAACAATAGGCCCCTTTTCCAAAAGTAGTCAGATTTCGAGACACATGTTTCACTTTAGAAACAGCAAAAGTTTTCGTTTTTTTTTTTTTTTTTTTTTTTTTTTTTTTTTTTTTATCGTCACCAGGCAAAGTTTCTTTTGTGATCGCATTAAACAATAAGAATCACCGATTATTTTTCTTTTATGCTGGAAACAAATGATACTTTTAAGTTTTTTTATTTTCTTCCTAGTATATGAAGAATCAGCACATCGTATTTGAAAAAAAGGTCCGATTAATTATTCGTTAAGCGACGTGAAAAAGGAATTCTGTATACATCTCAAATGAATTCAGAACATCAACAAACTTGAACTTATATATTACGAGTCACAGATGATAAATACGAAAAAAAAAAAACCATTTCTCGATTTGGCATATTCTGGTTTTCTATTTTTTTCTATATCGAGCATATGAAGTTGAACGTCCGACATTATTAGAATATTTCGACACAGGCTGGGGTAGATTTGCAAAAAAAATATATTCATGTATTATGAGCAACGTCAAGATAGAGAGATGAACAGTTTCTCCTTGAGTATTATTTAGTCCAAAGTTATTGTCTGCCGTGCCTTTAATTTATTCTTATTGATATTCTTTTGATACAAAGTTTGACCATTCCCGGGTACCATGTCGTAAAAATTCCTGTACAAGTACTCTGGTGACTGGCACCATAATTTATGTAGTATGAAGTTCTTGGTCGTGGTAAAGTGGATTTGATACGATGAGTGTTTCGATGACTAAAATCAACATTACCTTCTAAGAAATCTAGAAATTTAGAAGAAATAAGGATAGGCACATTTGGAAGAATAGGCAGACATGAGTAGATGAAGGTATTTTAATAAATCCCAGGTTCTATAGATAATGCACATGTACAGGCAAACGTTGGCCGCCCACGGCAGCGCAGGGCACCCGGGCCCGCAACACAATTCGTGAAAAAGCTACATGTTGAAAGCAAGATGATTAACGAGAGAAGTGATTGTTTCTTGTATCATGACATGAAGTCGAATGAAAATTACATTTCGCCAAAAGGTTACAATATGGCGATTGTTTCTCCAAACAGAGCATAAAGACAATTAAAAATTTAGAGAAGAGAGTCATTTTTGGCATCAATCGTCCTAACAAAAATTTCGGCGGTAGCCAATATGTATGTGAACACAAAACTTCACAAATGGGGCTCGCGAGAGTTTTCGCATTCTTGAACCCGCGAACCTTAGAATTTGTTATGACTTCAATAAGTACGTTGGATATTTTCGGACCAGAGTTATTCAGATGCGCTTGGGAATCATTGTAATTAAAAAGGGTGTGTATGAAGAAATCAGTTAGCAACAGAACTGTGTGACCAAATAAGTAAATGGCAGATGGGCATCTTCTGCAAGTTATTTGAAAGGATACATGTAGTGGTTTTCATTTACATTATCAGCACAGTATAGAAATATTTTTAGTGTAACTGAATTAAAAGGATATTAGAATAAACGGAATTAAATTTGTTGCATTGAATTTAACAAAAGGGTGGGAAAGGAAAATGAAAAAGTATTTTGTAGAACAGTGAGCGTTAAAATAATGAAAAATGGAACAAATTTGGAAAAGGGAATTAAATGAGACGGAAAAAATTACTAAAATTGAATAATATATGATGCGACATCATAGGGCCCTCTGCAATAACAAGGCAAGTGAAAATCGAGTTTTCAGCTATGAAGCTTTTAAATTTACACTGTAAAAAATGACCAATGTTTCTTATTTTATGAAAATATACTATAACCACGAACGAAAATATAATATAATCTTCTGAGTTATCCGAAATTCCGTATAGCGTGTCCCATTGTCTTTTGAATCCCCAGAAACCAATACATTTCCAAAATATAAAGAATTATTTCTAAAAACAAAGTATTTTTCGCTGCCAGTATTTTTCAAAAACGTTTTCGAAGGGTTTTTATAGTGTATTAATTAGTGTCCGCAGCCTGGAATACCTGTTTTTCGAATGTCACCAATTCTCAAGTAAACGTTTTCAGCCGCATAAGTTAATTTATACATGAAAGAGTAAAGAAATAATCTTAATTTTAATGTTATTGTTAACGCTGTTAATTTTGCATGTTTGTCTGTTAAACATATTTTTTGAGAATGAAAATGTTTACTTGAGAATTGATAACATTCGAAAAGCAGGCATTCCAGGCTGAGGACACTAATTAATACACTATAAAAACCCTTCGGAAACGTTTCTAAAAAATACGGGCAGGAATAAATACTTTGTTTTTATAAATATTTCTTTAAATTTTGGAAATGTATTGGTTTCTGTGGATTCAAAAGACAATGGAACACGCTATTCGGAATTACGGATAACTCAGATTATTATATTATATTTTCGTTCGTGGTTATAGTATATCTTCATAAAATCAGAAACATTGGTCATTTTTTACAGTGTACATTCAGAATTTTAATATAGAATATAAATTTTTTGCTTATATTCCTATTAAGAAAACTTTCCTAGCATCTTTACTTTGCTTATGATCATAAAATGAATGAATGAAATAAAATTTCTTAGATGCTGAATAATACATTACATAAATCTGAAAACTGAGAATCAAGGTAACTCCACTTGTCTCGTTATTGCAGGGAGCTTCCTCAATTATTTAATTTTCCATTTTGTTTCTATGCACAACGCTGAGACTGTAATAATGACATGGTTTTTTTTTTCTATTTCTCGACAACTATTATATTTGCCCAAAATCATTAAGGTATCCGCAAACCTTCAGAGCTGATTTTTTGAAATTTTTGATTTTTTTTATACCAATTTTTTCATATGACATTTAAATTAAAACTTTGAAAAATGTATAAACACTTTAAAAAATACACATACATAATTTTTTATGAGTGAAAAATAGTCAAAATTATGTGAAAAATTTACATTTGTGCAAAACATGATAATTCAAAATCTAATCAATGCATTGACAATTTGTAAATTGCATAACAAAGAGAATACCTTTCTGTAGGAGATAGACTAGCCGCTTTATAATAGTATCTCTATCGAAGAAGCTATGGCACTTGAAGTACTAATGTAATGAAAAATTCGTAAAATTTCTTACAACTTTTTAACTTATAGCAGTCTAAATATAAAACTAATGAATATATCATCATGATTGTAGTATATTCCCTCAATCAACATCTGTAAAATAAGTTTAAAAAAAATCAAAGCATTTCATGCAATTAAAAAAAATACAGGATGCAGAAAAACTTTCTACCTATGTGTGGTAAGTTTTAAATCCATTCCTCAAATGCTTTTCTTAATATTCGTAAATTATTGAAAACAAACCGCTCGTTGCCATTGGAAAAAGAGAAATAACCACTTTTTTGCCGCCACGTACCTTAGCGTTTTATATACTATATAGATGTAATTTTTTGCTTTTAAATTCAATGAATGTCAAACTGCAAATGATTATATAGTTTTCTATTTTGTTTCTTTATACAACGCTGAGATTGTAACAATGACATGTTTATTTATTTATTTATTTATTTATTTTTATAAATGCCCAAAGTATATAAGTGACATTTTGGCACCATTTTTCTTATCATAGGATAAATTTAACTGATTACTTAAAAATAAAATTGCAGATTAAAAAAAAGGAGAAATCGTACGTCAAGCATAGATTATGAACCCTTTGCAATACATTCAGAATATTTTAACAAAACTTCACAGCCATAAAGTGAAATATTATGTATGAATAAACAATATAGAAAACGAATAGCACATATGAAAACCAAATTTTAGCAATTACCATCTATATTTGTTAACAGGGCTTTACAAAATTGATAAAATCTGATAGCCAGCAAAAAGTTCCAGTCGCCAGTAAAAAATATTCCTCCTCCTCTCGTCATGGATTTTCAAAAAACACTAAGATTTTTATGAATTAATTGAGCAAAAGTAACTAACATGCATAGTTTAGAAATATTAGTTACATAGTTTAGAATTATTAGTTACATAGTTCATATTAGGTACATAATTTAGAAATATAATATAGACTAACATAAGTTTTCTAATGAAATATAAAAATTATATATATATATATATATATATATATATATATATATATATATATATATATATATAATCTACTGTAAAGGCTAAATTAACCGACATGTTCGAGAAATACTGATTACTGAATGTTTCAAATGTCCGGGTAGTTGAGTACTACAAAATATATATTTAATGAGGTGGACATTGATGCAAGAAAACAATATTTTTGCCTATTTCCCTGTAAAAGTCAGCCAAATATTTCTGATTTTATTATTTTAAAATTTGCATTTGATAAACTTATTTGTGCCAAATTAAACATAAAAGTAAAAAACATTTTTTGTTTGAATATAATTTTCTAATTCATTTCTTATTATTTTGTAACTTTGCAACATCTATAATGAGACAAAGTATGAGAATACTAGTATGAGTAATAGATGCAGCTCTTGATAGAAATTGTAAGCAAGTAATTCCCCTAAAAATATTTATTATAATAAAATAAGCTTATTTACAAACATAAGGAGTTTAAAAGAATAAAAATATTTTTTACGTGCTTATTAAATAAATCCCTATATGAGAAATATCAAACCTAATGACATTTTTAAAATAACTCAAGAGTTATTATGTAAAATGCATTGCTAAACTAAACCTTCTTCCGCATTGGTATTACGTAATCGAAATCAGACAAAAAAAGCAAAACCAGATTAAATAACTTGGTCGCTAAATAAAAAAAGTGGTCACCAGTGGCGACCTGGTGATCGCATTTGGAAAGCCCTGATTTGTGCTGCCCTGTATATGGAATATATATATTTGCATATGTACAATACAGTATGCAAACATTTTGTTCAGTTAGGAAACAAAAAATAATCAGTTGAAAAATCCCTTTTAGCAATTTCTGTCCATAAGCCGCAATGTACTCGAATACTTTTGCGCAGTCTTATATATGATCTATAGAATTTATACAAACCAACTAATATGGAAAACATTAGTTAAATTTAAAAAGCTAATTTTCAGTGCCGTAGCGAAAGAAAATTTTTGGGGGGGCAAAAGGCAAGATTGGCCGACTCAAAAATGTTTCAAATCCGGGTAATGTAAAATTTTAATCTGTCGCATTATTTCTTAATTAATAGTTTTTGCAATTAATTTTAACTGATTAATTATAATTGATAATTAAAAATAAAATATATGATTTTGTATTCCTAAAATGTTTCTTATAGATATAACTCAGTAATTATTTAAAAGATTTACCAAGAACTTTACTGGAGAAAAAGAAAGAAAATATGTATTGATAAGAGAAAATCGTACAGTTATATTTGTGAAAAACACATGTGTTTAGAATGATAGAGAGAAGTGAACCTGTATGTTATGCTGTCGCGAGGATAGTAACACACTCTTAGTCTTTTTTAGTTTGTATCGGTAAACATCTAACCAAAGGAGCCGAATTAAAAAAAAATTCAGTAGAGGCACAGACGTTTCGGCGCCGACAGGACAAATCCGTCTCCTCCCTTTCTTAGTCCAGTAGAAATAGCGCAAAAAAGGGTATTGCCTTGCAAAAATTTGGGTAACTCTGATTTTTGGATTTGTTGCATTGGTTGACCCTCTAATAAAAAAAAAAAACAAGTTTTCGACCTTCTAGACCTTGTGCGTTTTTTACAATATCGAAAAAAGCAATATTTTTCGGCACTTTTTTCGATTTTTATTAAATAACTCGATTTCAGTGTGTTGTACAGAAAAAGCACTTTCACCATTTTGTAGAAGATAAAATTCTCTACAACATTCACTATTCATGTTTGTAAATTGTCGAAATAGGGGGTGAAATACGGAGCCAGGAAAATAGGGTAAAATTTGCAAAAAGTGCAAAAATCCACAAATGACGTTAGTTTTTGCTTAATAACCAACTTTTAATGCGTCTTAGAGACAAAAGTGTCATAATAAAGTTTGTAAAGCATGAAGTAGTCTATAAGTTTCATTTATTAGATCATTAAATATCTATAATACTCTAAAAATCAGAACACACGATTTATGGTTAAAACAGGAAAATACCGCCTGACAAGTCACTAATTTAAAAACGAGCTTTTATTTTTGATATTGATTAAACGATGCAATTAATTAATTATAGCATGTACAATAAAAGGTAACTGTTGAATAGTTGAGGGGGTGGGGGGGGGGAGCGAAGTTAACCAAAAAACCTAGTCGGTAGATATAAGCGCGGCAAAGAGATTGGGCCAAGAATTCAAAGTCGAAAGTAAAATTAATAGCTGGGAATAATGTAAAAGAATACTTGAAAGATAAATAAGACATAATTTAGAAATTTTAAAAGGGAAAAGGAGTATCTAAGGCAAAAACTAAGGGAGGTGGGAGCAAAAGGAGCAAGTGGCCCGGGTGCTAGAATTGAAAGAGAAGAGTGCACACAATGAAGATTTGGTTTGTTGTGTTTATATTAATTTGACCCACATATTTTTGTTAGTTCGTCAATGGTAAATGTATCTCAGGTTGCAAATGTTAGTCCAAATAGAAAGAATACCAAAAATTATACTTGATAAGACAGAAACCTGTATAAAGAGGAATTGTTTTCTGGGGTTTTGAATTCAATTTTAAATTTTAAAATAAAGAAAATATCAGAAACTTATCCTGAACATAATCAAAAAAGTATAAATGTGCAGAAAGAGCTCGTCGCTTGAAGATTCATGCTTCTGCTGAGGTGTTAAGTTCAATGAGACCATGTTTCCACAGATGCCACAAGAAAAATTGTTAAGAAATTAAAAAAACAAAAAACTTTTCATTTCTATGCTTCGAAATGAATTTGAAAAAGCACAAATGATCACTAAGCAGGCCACTGAAGATGCAGATGTGCTAACAGAGAACACAGCTATATCCTTAGCCCGTGATTACGATGCTGTCATTGTTAGTGGTGTAGACATTGACCTTCTTGTTCTTGTTGCTTCTCTAGTTCCAGACAATGTTTATTTCCGAAGGACCGGGAGAGGGAAACTGCCTGATGTTATCTACTCCAACAAGTGTTTCAAGTTTAAGGAAGTTGCACAAAATATTCTTTTAATTCATGCAGTAAGTGGTTGCGAGACCACTTCTGCGCTCTACACCCATGGGAAAATGAAATATTGCAGAATTCTTCAGAACCCATCCCTGAACCAAAAAGTTCAAATCTTTAAAGATTCAAATGGAGTGAGGCACAAACTTGTTGAAGCCACAGAAGCTGTACTTCTTGCCCTGTATGGAGGTGATCCCGGCCAAAACTTGAATGTATTGCGGTATGTCAGCTTCGCTAGAGCAGCTAACAATTTTAAATTAAATTTAGCGAGACTACCACCTACTCGAAATGCTACTGAATATCATGCATTCCGAACATACCTACAAGTTCAGACACGGCTGGGAAACGAAAAGGATCCTCTCGAATGGGGCAGGAAGAGGGGTGGTCATGGGCTCATTTCAGTAACTATGATGAACGAACCCGCCCCTCAAACTCTACTCGATTTCATATCTTGCCAATGCAAAAAAGATTGCAGTACGAAGTGAAGTTGTAGAAAATCCGGCTTGAAGTGCTCAGTTATCTGTGTGAAATGCCACAACCAACTATGTGGTAACGGTCCTGATATTATACTGGACCTTGAGGACTTTGATGACCTAGAATAACCAATCGAGTCAAGTACAGAGACGGATGATGAAGTATCTGAGACAATGGCATCATTACCAGGGCCAAGCAGCAGAAAAAAGAAACATATATGACAAAACGACTATATAATACTTACTATGTATTTGTTGATTAATTTATTGTGCATTCTATAATTAATTAACCACATCGTGTTTTCAATATCAAAAATAAAAGCTCGTTTTTTAAATTAATAACTTGTCAGGCGGTATTATTCTGTTTTCACCCAAAATCTTTTTGCTGTGATTTTTAAGGTCTATTACCAATATTTAATTATCTAATAAATGAAACTGTAGACTATCTCATGCTCTAAAAAGTTTATTATGACAGTTTTGTTTTTAAATGCACTATAAGTGAGTTATTGAGCAAAAACTAACGTCATTTGCGGATTTTTGCATTTTTTCCAAATTTAACCCTATTTTCCGGCTCCGCATTCCGTATCTCTCCTTCTATTTGGACAATTTACAAACATGAATAATGCATGTTGTAGATAATTTTATCCTCTACAAAATGGTGTACGTGCCTTTTCTGTAAAATGCACTGAAACCGAATTATTTCAGAAAAATCGAAAAAAGTGCCGAAAATTTTTGGTTTTCTGATATTGTGAAAAACGCACAAGGTCTAGAAGGACGAAAATTTGGTTTTTTTATTAGAGGGTCAACCTTTACAACGTACCCAAAAATCAGAGTTACCCGAATTTTTGCAAGGTAAAATGCTATTCTACTGGACTATTCTATAAGTTTCAGAAATATATTATTGTGAAAGTCGGAAGTTGTAGAATTCCGACAATGTATAGTTCAGAAAATTAGTGCAAAACTGGATTTGCAGGATTATCTGGAGATCATAACAAAAGACTTTTATCTACACCAGACCTGACACCTTTTCTGTATCTATTCCTAGTGGTATGGGCCTGGAAAGAATTTTGCTTTACATGTCAAAGAAAATACGTGTGAAGATTTGGCTTATAAAGAAGATATTTTCTGTTGCTGATTAAAATATTTAAAAAAAAAAAGTAAGAAGTTTTTTAGGTATTAAATGTTAAATGCACGAATATTTTTTAAATTTATAATTTATTCATTTTCTTTTTTTAAATAGTTTTAAAAATTCTTCGTTTTTATTTTCCAAACGTTCCTAAAACAGTTCCAAAGGGCGTAAACATCATATCGTTGCTAGAACCTACTATGTATCAAATATAAAATTTCTTGAATTTTCTTAAGCGACTTTCGCATTCGGTCGACCTAGTTTATATATTGATAGTTTTTATCTATATAAGTTGCGAGTGTTGCTGTAGGACAAATTTATGATATTTTCAAATCAATAGATCATATTCATTTTTTCCTCTATTGGCCTATGTATCTACGGCCGACTTAGCTTTTCCATGTGTGGGTAATGTATAGTATATGTCCAACATTTCCTGCTCTGCAGACAAGATTTATACATGATAATTTTTTTCAGTGGGTAGGCCGACTAGCTATTTATGTGATTCAAAAATGTGAAAACGTGACTTTCATACCGGCTGAACAGATAGATCTATTGAAACCAATACTTTTTTTATTCATAACCTATCTATTGATAGACCGACTACCTTTTGCCATATGATTGTAAGGTTGCAGTGAAATGCATTCTGAAGACTTAAAGTCCTACCAACCAGAATTTTTCCGAATTGTTTTTTTTGATCGGCCTACTGACATACTACAGAGACACTAATTAAATCTGCTGATAAGCCGACTGAATCCTTTTACCAAACATTGGGGGGGCAGCTGCCCCCCCTGCCCCCCCGCTCGCTACGCCCCTGCTAATTTTAAAAGCTTTTATTTGAAATCGCAATTTCAACAATTATTATTCATAGACAATACGTAACAGAATTATTTTGCGCATCCGTCTAAATGAACAATAAATGCTTTGCGCACCATATTCTACAATAAGCATCTTGCATTGCACCTCGGTGATTTATATCAATTATAAAATTTCCGAAACAGTATAATATCATTACAATTTACTGCAAATACTTTTTCCCTAGATACCATAATGTAACGGAATTATTTTGAGTGCCTCTGGTAACGAACTATAAAGGCTACATGCTTCATTTTCACTACTGAACAGAACATGCCATTGTAAGTTTCAATAAACTATCTCAATTGCATGGCTATCCCAATATGTATTTACGTATGTTATGGCGCCCAGCCAAAGATGGCCAGCCAAATCAAATTAATAAACACATTTCAACTATGTTGCAAAGTGTTAAAAATAACAACAATTAAACATTTACAGTGTGACTGAAAGTAAAAAATAAATAAAAGGTATTATTTGTTACCAATATGAGAAGTTGCATTGGATGCGGCGTAAGTAACTGCGTTTAGAAGTGAATATTTATAAACAAAACTTGATTACAAAAATTAAGAAAGAGACATTGCTTCAGTTATAAACATAAACTTTCCTTTGATGTCTGTATGCAGTACAAAATTATTGATTTATCGTTAACTACAAATAAAGAAACGTTACTCATGCCGTACTCTCTTTTATAAAATCCAAATATGATCAGGATATACTTCATAATTTAAGAATTCAATGTTGAGCATGGAGGTTACTTCTAGGAATCAGCTTGGATTTTACAAAATTCAAACGTCGAAAGGGTAAAACCGATGAAACATTTATGGGAAAAATACTTCTAAAATTAAGAATTTATAACGCTTATTTTAAAAATTCACAGATTTGAAACTTAAAACAATAGTTCATACGTTACTTCTAAAATTAAAGGATTAAGACGGGAAAAACATGCAAAAATCCCAATTTAGAAATTTCAGATTTGATATTCATTAAATTGTTTTTGCAGAGATTCGCTCAGAATGTTTTTATTCCTAAATTTCAAATTTTTAAAAGAGTAAAAAAGAAGAAAAAAAAATCTATTTCGCTTCAGTGAGATTCAAGAATCTTTGAAAGATATCCACTCATTTTTCTAAGCAATGAATTAAGTTAAAAAATCGAAAATTACAACAACAAAAACACTAATAAATAAAAAAGATTTTTGGAAACTAGCTTAAATATTGTCTCATAGTTTGTCGTTTTCTGAAAAAAAAAACTTAGTTAAACATGCTATGTGTTTTTAAAAATTTAAGTTTTTAACATTTCCCTTTTAGAGATATTTTGGAGTACGTTTTCACGCTCATTCTGAGATTTGCTGCCAATTCCATCCCGTCTTATCATAGTAAAATTTCAATCGTTAAACTGCCGAATATAGTGGAAAATATCTATTTTAATATAAGCAAAAGAAGGTATCTTCATCAATCTGCCCCCATAAATCTAAAAAAAGCATTACAATTAAAACTTCACTGAATCGCAATGTTAGCAGACACTCCACCTTCTTTTTGGTAACTTTTGGTACCAGATTTGGTACTGTGTGCGTGAATGTGCGTGCGAATGTATGCATTGGTGTCAGTATGTCTTCATAAATGCAAATGCTAATAAATTTCTGTAATTACTTCCGACTGACATATTTTAAGGCGTTATGGACTTTAATCTTAGTCTTATCTGTTAATAAAAGTGAAAAGTGCATCTACTTTAAAGCATCATGATTTCAGATCATTTTTATGGACAAAATTTACGATATACCTTTACATATGTCATTTTCATCGATGAAAACGCTTCGTCTTTCTATGTTTGTTGTTGATGAGTATAGAGCATGTATCAGGGAGTTTACTGATTTACTGGGAGTTTACTGGTTTACTACGAGTTAATAATAAGATAAAATTAACTATAAACTATTGCACTTTGGCTCTAAACTGAAATCTGCTAGTTAAAAGACAGATTTTCATTTTATGGTGAATCTATAATTAATGTCAAGTTAGGTTGATACATTGTATTGAAAAGATATGTTGCATAAGAGTGTGGCCGGAATTGCATTTCATCTATTTATTTTTTAAGATGAATTTTGTATGACATTTCTTAGAACAGAAAGAAAATCTGATCGTGGAAAAAAGAGACAGATTATTATTGACTTTCTCTTATGGAAAAGAAATGAAGAAAACATACAAAGAAATCATCAACTCCAAACATGAAAAGTCCGCAATATTTGTAGGTTTTATATTATCATTTATATAACTAGCGGACCCCCGCCCGGCGTTGCCCGGGCCGTGATAATAAATTTTTAAAAAAACATAATTTTTTTATTATTTTATATCTTTAACCCGATTTGGCATGAAATTATATTTTAAAATGAAAAATTATTGATATTTAGTGATAAAAGCGCTCATTTTCTTGGGTTTTTTTAAAACCTAGGGTCGTTTCATAATTTTAAAATATCAAGTTCCTTTTTTCCGAACTCTTTGAAATCTTTATTGGTGATAAATAAAACGGTTTTACAGCCTGTGTAAAAATGTCGGGAAAAAATATTATTATTTAGTTGTAAAAGAAATGTTTTCTTCTCACATTTTTGTTTGTATGTTTGTTTTCACGTCGACTCCTTTAACATAGCAATAAAAAATAGTTCTCATCTTCTGAACTCTCTGACATTTCAGTCGGTTATAAATATAACTACATCCAAACTCTCTTTCAAACTTTGCGAAAAAATATGTATATTTAGTAGTGAAAACATGAGTTCTTTAAAAAATAAAAAAATAAATAAAATAAAGCTTTCAATGCAATGACCATATTATGCCATCCGTTTTCAATCAACCCTTTTCAATCCCCCTAGGCTAAGCAGGTGTATTTACTGTTCCTGAGGGTAGACGCCTTCAAAAAAACGTTGACGCATGCGCAAAGAGACGGTTTTCATGTGGATTTGACATAATGCGCTTTTAGTTTTAAATATATAGATATTTTTAAATTCGAAAGTTGTATACTTCTAACAGAATTAAAATATTGAAACTATTGGTACACTTGCCTGTAATTATAAATTTCATTTGGTTTTCGCCTAAAAGAGACAAGCTAACTACATTTATTTACGTTTAGATTAAGTAAATAAGCGCATTTGTGTTTTCAATACGTATATAAAATGTGAAATGTTCCTCTTCATGAAATATAATTTCTTATAATGTGTGTTTCAAGTTTCCGACAATAGTTGCATTATCTTAATAAGTGAGTTAAATAAAACTTCTAACAGTTCTTACTCCTTTTGCCTTCTTTCTAGTATTTTTCAGTCAGCCAACTAAACTTTCTTTCAAAACAGATTTTCCATTCGTTCAAAAATTCAATTTTTATTCAAATAAATAATACTATTCTAACAGCAAGCATGTATTCTTTTAAATTATTGATTTTTTTTTTCAATTTAAAGTTGCATGAAATAAAAACGTTTTTTCATGAAAATCTTCTTCGGATAAGCCGGGAAAAGCAGAATTATACAGAAATAAATTTATCAACGTCAAACTTTAAATATTGCTAATTTCTTGAATGTTTAAAAATAAAAAATTTTAGATAAAAATTGAAATTTCTTGTTTAATCTTTCTTACCCAAATTCCTATTTAAATAACGTATGTTTTAAACAGAAACTATGTTTTTTTTTCAATTCTATGTAAAGAAACAATATAGCGATATTTTCATTTCCATTAGATGCATTTTTACGTATTACGGTATAAAAATAATTTCATTGGTAAGCTATAATACATTTACAATCTATTTATTCTTATATTGAAAACAGAAACTCTTCTATAAACTGAAGTATGGCATAACAATACAAGAACAAAAAATCATGCATCCTGCATAGATTATGAAGCACTTTCCAACAGTAACAGAATATTATTAAGAAATTTAATTTTTTCATACAGTGCGATATCTAAATAAGCACTTTAAAAAATACTTAATTCAGTAAAAATCCATATTCTGCAATTGCTCCACATATTCGAAGTCTTTCGTGCAGCCTTAAGTATGATCTGCAGAATTTCTAAACAATACAACACACTAAAAATATCCTTGACGGCTCGACCTACAGGCACAGGTAGATTTCGTAGAGATCGTGGGGTGCCTGTTTATTGGGAATTGCAGAAGAAATTACTTTTTTGCCATGATGCGGCAGTTGGGACCGTCCACTTCGAAATCTATCTGTGTCTGTAGGCGAAGCCGGCAGGGATTTTTTTATTTTATTATTATTATTTTTTTTTGCTATAAGGGTCGGTCCTATAAAAAACTTGTCAGTATAAAAGTTGTAGATAATATTAGGAGGATTTGTAATAAATTTAAGTGGATTTGATATCTTGTGAATTGACAAAGTTTTGATTTTTTTTCTTTTTAAACCCTTATTTTTTCCCCATCTTGAGGACATTTTTAATGATATCAAAAATCTGTCTTACATACATTTTCGGCCCTTTTAGTAGAAGTAATAATAACTTTAAACAGATTCGATACGTATCATAATTATATGGGGTTTATGGAAGTTATGGGTTTTTATGTTTTCACAAAAAAAATCCCTCCCCCCGGTTCGATGTTGCCCATTAACGAACTTGACCGAGCTTTTATGCCCCTTCATTTTATGTATCAGTTTGGAAGAGATTTCTACAGAATTATTCTAGTTATTGTGTCCATGCAAAAGTGTTATATATATATATATATATATATATATAGAGAGAGAGAGAGAGAGAGAGAGAGATAAAGTTTTGAACTGCGAAGGCTTTTGGGTTCTGGGAGTCATAATCGGCGTAGATCTGCAAAAATTTATTAAAAATTCCAACTTAGGGGAGAATGTAATAGGTAGTATTTCTTTAGAAATCTACCTAAAATTACATAAAATTGCATATCACAGGGAAAAGAGCACGTCCACCATTTACCGATCATACTTTGTCCATTAACTGAATTCTCTTGTGAGATTCTGTACACGAACGATAATTACTACGCACTCCATAATCTATGGAAATAGGTTGTATTGAACCTTTAGTGATCCTTTTAAATTTCATTATTATTCAAGTATCTTCCAACATGTTCAAAATGCACCGTAAACGATTTTACCCCATAGATCATAACGTAAAAGTATTATTTTGTACGTCCCTCTAATTGAACTATAAATGCTACTTATTGCATACTCCGGTAAAATCATACTGTAGTTCACCTCAGTAATACATATTAATTTAATTATGTTTGAAATATCGTAACATCAATAAAATGCGCCACAAACCATTTATCGCTATAGACCATAATGTAATGGAAATCTTTTGTGTGTCCCTGAAAATGAAGTATTAATGCTGTACACATCAGTTTCAATACTGAACATTAAATTAATTTCAATTCAATATTCTAAATTGAATAATCTTGTATTAAATTCAGTTTTTTAAAACATGTTTTCCTAGCAAAAATTATTTAAAATATTTAATGAGAATTTTACTTATTTTTCGTAGCAGCTTGTGGAATCTCTTTATTAAAACAAATGCTGTCTATGGGAAATTCGTATTATTTAATCAATGATTTTCAGAATAGACTATGTTTCATAACTGTATTACAAAGTAACAGATTCTACTAATATTTATAACTATTTCCAACAAAGTTGAAAAGTGTTCACGAATTTGGTCTGTCTGTCTTTCTGGTCATCTGGCCATCTGTCCATGCTCTAAATCTCGCAAATTTACCCGGATTTCTATGTAATTTTATATGTTGTTGATGTTTTGTATTTAATTTTCGGTATTGAAAATGAGTCTATGTAGCATTTATAGTTCGTTTACAGGAACATACAAAAGAATTATATATATACTACAGTATGATAAAGGATGAATATCGGTAGCTGTGAATTTTAATGGTGTTATGGTACTTCAAACATAATAAAATTAAAAGGATTACTGAAATACAGTACAACATGTTTTCTATGAATTATGGAGTTCGTAGCATCCCTCGAGTCCTGGTAAAGCAAGTGCGGGTCGGGAAAACCTGACTTAAGGCCCAGGACCTGGCTCCCTTATGGGTATTCAGTTCCGAAACTGTTGGGAGACTCAGACCCGTCCCCAAGTGTTTTCGCGGTGGTCTCCTCTGATAATGGGATCTACCACGTATCGCAACGACCTACGTCGTTAAAACATGGGTTCAATCGGGGTGATGCGCAGGTGGCGGTGCCCCGACCGGTCACAGCGCATACTGGAGGCCTCTCCTGGTCGTGCGCGTTATATGTCCCTCAGGACTTGGGTGCGACGGTTGACTTGCTGGCGGGGCCCCTCAGGCGCCTGTACACATCAGCACATCTTTCCCCTATATCGTTCATTTATAGAGAAGCACAAAATAATTCGGCACAAAATAGACGACAGTATTCGTAAACTTTATCGCACGTGGACAGCAATTGCTGAAAATAGACTTTTAATGAGTTATGTGCTTTTTAGATTGCCTATTTAGAAATCTCATTTCATTGTATGAAAAAAAAAAAAAATCTTAATATTTTTCTGTTACTGTTGGAAAGTGTTTCATAATCTATGTGCCTGAAACATGATTTTTCGTTCTTGTTTTTAGTTTCACCATATTTCAGTTTAAATTAATTTAAATATATTCAAAGCAGAAAATATTAAATCTCATAGAGACTTAGAAAGAAACTGGAAAACTCTCAACCCATCTCAATAAAAATAAAAAGCTGAAACCAATATATATTCTTTACGAACGGTGCTTTTAAAACGAAAGAATGGAATTTTGTTACAAAATATATAAATGAAAATAGTTTCTTCCTATACCTTTTACTACAAATTGTGTTACTTTTACAAAAATTTAATGAAAAATGTTTGATAAGATATAGCAAACGCAATACTATTCGAAAATTTTCTAATACAGTATTTTGTGTCTTAAATTTTAAATCTATCTAACCAGATTTTGAATATTACAAATGGATAATTTAAATATATTTTTTGATCAAATTAAGTTTCATAAGAAGTCTTATGAAATAGTAACCAAATAATATTTATTTCGTTGTCGCAGCATTTTAATATTTTCTAGTGCTTTATATTTTTACTTCGAATTAAACGCTAGAATTGTTTCTAATTTGTAAATATCTGAAAATATGCATCTGCAAGAGAAATAAAATGAAATTAAATTTCTAGATGTAGCTAAAAAGTTCGAATTGGTGGATAAGAATAAAAAAAACTTTCTTTCTTGAAATTTTTCTGGGTAATAAAACAACATTTATATATAACATACAATACAAAAAATAAAATAAAATGTTTATTAATAACCATTTTTAAAATTACTTGAAAAATTTTTAATTAAAATGATTTCATTAAATTGAAATCAGAATGTAAATAAATCGTTCAAGTACGACTATAATTCGCGCTCAAAGGGTTCCGTACATTAAATTTATTAATTACTATTTATTACTTAATAAATTCCTACTACCCCAGATTTTTTCATAATTTTAGTTTCAGTAGATTCGGAAATAAAAGGGGGGAGGGATGGGGAGATATTTTTCCATTATACTTTCGACGATATCTCTGAAAATATACTGCCTAAAATTAAAACAAATATATTTGGGAGTTCGATGTTACGAGATCTTTCACAAGATACCCAAAGCGATAAATAAAAATAAAGTTTTTTTTCGAGTAACTTAATTAATATCTTTGCTAATTACAGACAATTGTTTTCAAAAGTCATTATCAAATATCTTTGGATGATTCTGAGTCGATAGATACCTGGAGTGTCCGTCAATTCTTGCGCTGGACGCAGAAAAGTAAAGTTTGAGTGTAACAGAAAAATGTGTTTTATAGTTTCCTGCAAGATTTAAATAAACTCCTACTATCACTAATTTTTTAATAATTTTAATTTCAGTAGATTGGGAAATAGAGGGTCGAGGTAATATATTTTTGCGGTGCATTTTTGACGATATCTTTGAAAATTTAATGCCTAATATTAAAAGAAATATATTTTTGAGTTCGATATTAAGAGAACTTTCACAAGATACCCTACACGATGTACAAAAATAATACTTTTTTCAAGTAACTTAATTAGCCCCTTAAATATTCCCTAAACATATTTGTGAATGGCTAATCACCTGAATATATGTGGGTAACAAAGCTTTATAATTTTCCCAAGTTTGTACTTTACTCATGCCCTAAGAATATGAGTAATTGGGCTCAGACAAACGGACAAACAGACACAAGAGTGATCATATAATGGTTCCGTTTTTACTTTTTAAGTACGGAAACCTAATATGCATTAAATATACGAGCAGGAAAGACCGAGCTATGCTCATTCAAAATTAGATTTGAGTTCAAATATCATGACCCATGACCAAAATGACCCACTAATCAAATTTACTGGAACATGTTACCAAGCCCAATTGTCTTCTCGTGCCCTAAACCCGCAGGATATACAATTTTGTCAAAATAGTCTGAACCGTTTTTTTAGATAAAATTAGCTTGACCCACAGTGGCCCAAAAATGACCCACAAATCGGATTTTCTCGGATCGGAGCATGCGACCTAGCTCAATGATTTTCTCGTGCTCCAAAACCGTAGGATACAATATTTAGTTCAAGTCGTCTGAGCCGTTCTTAAGATAAAAATAGCTTGATACATAATGACCCATGACCAAAATGACCCACTAATCGAAATTTCTCGAACATGTGACGTAGCCCAATAGTCTTCTCGTACTCTAAAACTGTAGGATACTAAATTTAGTTCAAATACTCTGAACCATTTTTAAGATACAAATAGCTTGACCCATAATGACCCATGACCAAAATGACCCAGTAATCGAATTTTCTCGAACATGTGAGTGTCCAATGATTTTCTCGTACCCGAAACTCGTAGAATACAAAATTTAGTCAAAATCGTTTTAACCGTTTTTAGATGTAATTAGCTTGACCCTGACCCATAGTGTCCCAAAATGAGCTACTAATCGAATTTTCTTGAACATTTGACCTAGCCCAATAGTTTCCTGGTGCCCCAAAACGGTAGAATACAAAATTTCATCAAAATCGTTAGAGCCGTTTTTAAGTAAAAATTTGCATATACTTATACCTGGTTATATATATATATATAACCACACACACACAAGATTTGCTCGTATTAGAATATATGATATTTATATAAAACGACGTTTACTTAATGGAAATGTGAGTCTAATTTATACTTTTTTCTAGATTCGAAATGTTAGCAAGTATCATTCTGTTGCAGTGGATTTTTGATTTAATGAAAATTTGCTGAAGAATTTTAGAATTCCTAGAAGAAAACTGTATTTTATTTTGTTTTTTATTGCTGTATGTTTTTTTACTGCTCGATACAAGTAATGATAAATCCAATCATTTCTATAATTAGTTTAGCGTAAAGTATAAATAAACAAGAACGCTGATTTCAAAATCTTTGTATTGTTCATCTTTTTAACACTAGTTTCTAAAATGGTCTAAATCTGATTACTTACAATATAGAAACTAGGATTGTTCCCTATCTATGATGTTAATTAATCTTTCTATTTGAAGAAAATGTGACACAAAAGTGCAAACCACACAGTTTTATACACCGTATCTAAAAACACAATCAAGCATTCTAGACAGAACATTCATGAATTCTTCATTTGTTTGTTTTTTTTTTTGTTTTTTTTTTTGTTTGTGCATCAGAAAATTCCTTTTTACATGCAAAAAATTAAATTTTTTAATTCTGAATCTTAAAGGAAGCACTGTTGTGATTTTTTTAAGTAATGTGTAATACATTAAACTGTTTAACCTTAATTACAGTTTATGCAGAAATTGACCTAAGTTTATAATCCTCTTAAAGAATGAAATTATTAATGGTTAATATCCGGTGTCTTTTTTATAGTACTATGTCTAAAACAATTATTTAGAAATAATTTGCAATTAGAAAATATTACAATCGTGTACCTCTGCATTTTTTCTATTAAATGTAACATTAACTTTCTTTACCAGATAGGAAAACTCGCATTTTCTAAAGTCTAGTGCCAACAATATTTATGTTATTTTCAGACAATATTAAATATTGCATTAAAATTTTGTATTTATTCTATTTTATAAAAAAAAACAGACTTTACACTAAAATAAATTTAACAGCCTTCAAGTTAATTTGATTAAAGTTTTCTTTCTTTTTTATAAAAAAAAAAGTCATTCGAACGGATGTTTATAAATAAAACTTAATTATATAAAAGAATATTCTACTGCAGCCTTTTTACTGCTTCCTCAAATTAAAATTTTAAAATTTTACTTTCTTAGATCTCTGATCTTTAAATATATATATTTCTCTTATATTCAGCTTTAGATTTTATATTAAAGTTAATATTAAAAGAAATACTTTCAATTAATTTATATCAAAATTTTGAAACATTAAACTGAATATAAAAAAAAATTCAGAAGTTATTTAAAAATTAACTTTTTAAAATAAAACACTTTTTTTAAACTATAGTAAACTATAGACATTATGTGCAAGGTGATTATAAAATAAACTTATGTATGAACCATATGTGCCCAAAGTGACCATACAGTTCAAAGTTGTTATTTGGCATGCCGTTATTTCATTGCAAGAGCCAGAGAATGAGGTAAAGAACAACAATAGAACTCTTACAGTTACGGTTACAGTGACAAAATAAGGAAAATTCCAAATGGAAGCCACACAATTTTTTCACAATGATCTTCACAGTTTAAAAACATAAATGACGTCAAAAAACGTTTAGAAGTGTAAATGACGATATTAATCCAACGCCCAGAAAAACGTAGAAATAAACACATGCGCCTAGTCAGGTAACAAAAAATAAATATTTTAATTCGGTTTACAAATATTTTAAGCGTTTGCGTTCACAGATGATACCACCACGTATGAGTGAGTCTATGACGGACAGCAAATCACGGCATGAGTGTAATGCAGGATCTCACGTTCGATGGCGTTTTTCATATCAAACTAACTTAGCGGATTTGATGTATATATCTAGAATTTTAATTACCTCAATAGACTAAATCTTATTGAGATACATTCGAGTGACACTGCCGACCTTGGAAACGCGAAATGACAGTAGAGGAAAATGTCAGTAATTTCTTCTTGCAGCCCATGCGAAGCAAGAAGTCGTATTTTTCGTTTTTTCATGTCGTTATTTCTACAGATAAAATTAATTTTATAACACTAATTATGTTCTTCCCTTAGAAGATCATTTTGTGAAAAACAAATTGGGTGTTTCTATTAGAATATTTTGAAACTTTTACATAAAAAAACATTTTTTTTAGTTTTAATGAAAATAATTGTTTATATTATTCAAACTAACCTTCTTTGAATAATCCTGGCGTCATTCTAAGTAAGCAAGTAAGCTTACTTAGAATGTAAAACACACTCATACTTTTTTTCTTCAATATTGATGAACGTTTTTAACAAATATGTATAGGATGTTTTATATCTAAAAAGAAAAAAAAAAGGTGCGTGACGGAAATCATAAAAAATACGCTTGGAAGCTTGTTGTTAAAAAACTTGTACGTGTATGCGGGTGCTACAAAACGACAAAAATTTATAAAATTGAAAGTGTCATAAATCGGTAAGTTTTGATCATACAAAACGAATATATTTTCTGTTAGAGCATGGAGAATTTTATTCTAAATACAACTTACAACACCAAGGAATCGTATAAAATTTACATTTTGCAACTTTTATAAAAGTAACTATTACAAAGAAAATGTCATTTAATTATATAAAAAAAACATTTGAAACACTTTTGCAATTTTTTTTAAAAATAGCTCAAACATTAACTGTTTATATGTTCGCTATTGAAGAACGATATCAGGGTATATTTTTAACATGCAAGCTAATTTGGAAATTTGTCTTATGGAGAAGCTAAAATTCTATTCCATAAGTGTAATATGTATAAATTTCAAACTCATTAAATAAATAAATAAAAAAGTTTTATTGTACCTATGAATTGAATAAACAATTTAGAAACCATTTTACAATTTGTATGTTATATTTTAATAGAAATAAAAATTTTATTCGTATACAAAAACCATTATGCAAAATTCTATATTTAATTTTATAAAAAACACTACACGTTGCGTTTTCTATTACGTTGATATGGACGTAAACTGTGTTTTGTATCAAACAAATGTGAGAACATTTTTAATAGCAAAGTTTAATAATATACTAAAATTTGTTATATACACCATAGAATAGATATAAATTAATATAGTTCTTTTAAAAACATTAGATAAAATTGCATTGGCAGAAAAGTTAGCATTTAAAATTTAGTGTGAAAATATTCATTTGTTTTTTTCCAAACACCTCCTATTGAAAATGTACATCACATGACAAAACATTCAACGTTCACATTGATCATTAAACAAAAACAATTTAATAAGTCTTTCAGAATGTGATTAAATCTTCCTAGAACAGAAACGTTTTTTCTTGATTTCCCCAAAGACAAACTAGAAAGAAAAATAAGCTCAAGATTTTCTTTAAAAGTTTGTCTGAAAGACGGTTTTTTCCTCAGAAGTAATTATATGAAAGTGATATTTGTTTAAGTATATATCAAACAAATCTAAATTTTGTCTGATTATATTTATTTGAGCAGAAATTGAGAAAATATTTTCATATTTAAACTGAAACAAACAGATATAAGTACTAAATTTAATTACTTTAATATAACTTTTATTAGTATTAACTGATTAATCACTTTAATGTTAACATATATTTTTAATTTTGCATTTAAATATATGCATTATTTTTTAAATTTCCTTTCGTGAAACAAATACAGTGTTTTTTTATGTTTGTATTTTAATTTAGAAAAACATTGCTATCTCCAGTTTTAAATTGTCCCTTAGCATTAACGAAGAATGGAATATATCTCAAATATTATGATTACACGACTGGTTCTCTCTAACTTAATAAATTACACTCATTAAACAGACAATCTAAAAATGTGAACTCTAAACTTTAATTGAAACGTTAAAACCCTCTTGGTTACACATTCGACAGCGACCACCGCGGCAACCACACACGGCAACATACACAACTACACACAAGCTCACTGCTCTCAACTGAAAATTTACCAAAAAAAAAAAAAAAAAAAACAGTCACTTTAATATTTAACAAAAGAAAAGCAGAAACAGAACATTCAAAGTACGAAATGTCTTTGGATTCAGGAAAACCCAGGATCACTACCGATGTTTCTTCAGATGCACGAGCAGTGGCGTAGCTACGGAGGGGGTACAAAAGCTCTGGATACCAGTAAAATTCTAAAGTTTTCTTCCCCTTGGTTATCGCGGAAAGTTTAAAAATTTGAAACTTTATAAAATTAGTGGTATCAAGAGCAACTGGACCCCCCCATCCTGTCTACGCCACCGTGCACGAGCAACTGCGAAGCACAAGATCACTTACCGAGTTATCGTTCGATACTGAGCTCGATCGAAAATGTGCTAAGTAAATATTTTCGAACATATTATTTAATCTGTTGAAAGGTAGTGGGATATTATATATCCCACTTACTTTTAATCCCCAAGTGCCATAATGGCACCAGAATTTTGGATATAATTTTGCTTTTGTAAAGTACGTGAAGAAAATCTTTTACTTATTTTCAAATAAATGTGTTCGTAAATCCTGGCGTCATTCGATTATTTAAACACTGTATAGCAGAAGTATCTTACCCCTGAAAGAGTTAAACGGAAAATTTCAGTTGTATTTTATGCTTCACACCTATTCTACTACAGTTCTACGCAGTTCAAATAATTTCGAAAACATCATGTGATGCTGAAAAAAAATTAGCTCTTATTGACAATGAAAAGTTTTCTAATTATTTTTCATAGCGTTCGTGAAAATATTTAAGACACAATGCACTGTAATACAGAGTGATAATCAAATTTCGAAAATGCAATTGTAATTTTTTAAAAGTATAATTCATATAATTTTTTTTTCAAATCAGATTTATTATACCTACTTTTAAAGTAGTTCGCAGGTATGAAGGAATGGTAAAATGTTGTTGTTAGTTCAAAATAAAGCTACAGCTCGATTGACATATTACGATTTCCTACATATTCATCCACTATAGAATTGTTCTTACCCATTCCGTGCTGCAATTTGGATACAGTGATCAGATAGAATGACTTATCATGAGGCTCGCACTACTTACCAACCTATATAACGACATAAAACCATTGGTAAATTGACATCTTTGGAGCGAATTCATCAGTGCATGGAAAATATTTAACATTATTTTCTGCTAAGATATATATAAAGTTCGTCAATGGCCGCTTGGGCCAATAAAGCAGATGGGGAGGTTCTGTGTACACACTATCGATCTAAGAAACTTGTGCAATCGCTGCAAGGATGAGGATGTGAAATATTTTGATCTAATAAAACACCATGGAAGAAGAAAATGTTTCTAAATAAAATTTTACACAGTGTATTATAAACTGAGCTCTATGATTGCACATAATTATAGATCTATCGTGACTCCTCCCCCTGTGAGTCGCAAAATTTCATACTTCTCTCGTATGCAATACATGCCATATCTTACAGCAATCCAAGCATCATGGCCAATAATGGTCAGTGCATTTACGAATGCTCTTGAAGCATTTACGAATACGTCATCGAAACGTTCTGAACATCTCAGATGAAACATTTTAACATTCATTAGAAAGATAATTCTTTGTTTGGTACATGCTTAATGTATTATGGAGTAGTTAACTATAATCGGGAGTTATATTTAAGAGTTTTAAAACATCGACCAACGGGTTCAGGCGGCCGAGGCATTTAGATAATACGTCAGAGGACCGAGGCTCTTCGACATCGATATAGAACATGTTATTTGTATATGTAACACATTTGATGTTAATATTTAATGTAACACATTTAATTATAATATTTTATAACAATTATCCATTGAACAATGACATTTTCTTTTTAAATGATTAATCCTATTAAATTATGATTAAACTCCCCATGGAATTTTGACGATTCTGAAAACAATAACTGCTAACACTGGAATAAGAGATTGAAAATATTACAATTATCATCATGAACATTCTAAAACTTGTGGAAAAAATTTACATGTTTTAAGAATATATGAAAATATATGTAAATATTTTGAATTAGTTTAATAGGAAATTAATAACCTAGTCTTAATTTAAAATATGTTTTGACGTTCTGTAAATAGAAAAAAAATACATCACTACACCCAAAATTAAAGAGCCAATCATAATTTCGCCTTCATATTATTATAACAAATAGATTTGAATACCATGTTACATAGCAATACATTTTAAATTATATATCAACACCAAGAAAATATCTTTATAAAAATCTATTTCACTAACTATTATCTGAAATTAATCTTTAAAGTATATCTAAACATAATTTATTAGATAAATGTAATCCCGTAATAAATATTTCAAACACTTGTAACTACGGAAATAGCTTTTTTTAAAAAGCACAGAAATCGCATTTCTATAAGAAATGTTAGACTCGAACAGAAATTAATAGGATGAAATGAAAGAAATAAAACTATAGTTACTTTAAACTATCCCCTACTAAATATATTATTCAGACAGATATAATTTTTTGGAAATAAAACTTAATAAAATTTTTATATGCAAACAAATATTCAATATTGTTATAATAATTTAAAACTGAAATTTAATTAAAATATATATTACAAAATTTAAATTTTTTCCGCAATTATTCTATAAAATTTGTCCATTCAATAATATTCGGTATATAACCCAGCTTATTAAAATAATTCTCATTCTTAAAATAGCCTTTTACTATCCATATGTAAAGCCAATTATTCCTAATCCACTTAATAATATTTATTCGAATGTAGTTATTCTAAAAATGGCGATAGCTTTTTTAATTTATTCTTTAAATAGAACATCTTTATTTTAATCCATTATTAAAATACATTAGTATTATTCCCGTGTGGTCAAATTGCTATAACTTCTTTATTTAAATGCTAAAATATCGTATCTCTTAAAATATTCCGCTCAAAAAACCTTATTTCATAAAGTTATCCTATTATTAAATATCAAATGTCTATTAAAATATTTCTGAAAAACTTTAATTCTTTCTTTTTTTTCCCCTTTTATAAAGATTCATTTTCTTTTCTTCTTATTATTTTTATTACGTATTAAATTCGAAGTTTAGCTACAGCCTCAAAAACAGATAAGCTCGTTTGTTGATATGACAGGCATCTGGTACGAGATTATGGAATATTCTGGTAGGGCGTAGAAAGTTTTTGCATTTTACAACAAAATAAATCCACCGGAAATATTGATAAAGTTCCAAAAGAGACCTTTTGATTCGATAGAAGTGGGTCACGTGACGTATTCTGTATTATTACGCAAGCTAGTTTAAAAACACGATCATCCTGATTCGGAGAAGATTTTTTCGAGGCTGGTGTTTGCTAAAAGAATCGGGACGGATTCTAGAAAATAATGGAACGTTGTATTTTTTTTCGTTTAGCGTTGGCTAATGAGCATTTTCCCTGAAGAGATGTCTTAAACTGGAAATAAAAGGTTCTTCGACAAAAATATGGACTGACATTTCTTGTGTTGTTGATGATACCACCCGGCCGCCTGATGCGAACTAAAAGGGAAACCAATAACATAGCTAACCCTATTTATCACGAGCACGACTGCCTTCTTCCCGGATTTGAACTTGGAAACACGACATATATCTTTACATATACTGTTAAGTTTGTCAGCAGATTTTTCAGCGTTTGTCAAATGAAAACAAAAGATTATTTTAAAGTTATTTTTAATAAAATTGTCTACTTTACTTCATCATAGATTAATAATTCAGTGCTTTTGTGTAATATGCTAATTATTTCTACTCGATTTTATGAACTGTTCAATTCCATGATTTCTGTAAATTATTGTATTTTATTTGGAGTATTAAAAGTTTTTATAAAAAATAATTTACATTCGTAGATAGCACATATTGCGTAAGAAATGCGAAATTAATTTAATTTTGCATATACAACGTTTTCAGACCTCATATACATGACTTTAAGTGTTGGTAACATCGTATTTTTTTTTGCATGTGAAGGAAACCAGTGTCGGAATCCAATTATTTAATCACAAATACATTGTGACACATTTTAAGCTGAACCAGTATTTTTGTTAATAGGTTTTACAATCAGGGTTTATATTATGTTATTTTGAGCACATTTAGTTTGCTTTTTATAAAATGTAATGTTATGACGAGAAGTGCTGAAAATAGTTACCAATTGCATCCAAGCAGCCCTGAGTTAAACACAAAATATAGATGACCATAAATACAGTTTCACTGACCGAATAAAAGTGCACGTGAATCTCCTCACTTGATGTCATCACATTTCGAACAAAGCAAAGTTTATTGCGTTGGAAATTTACTGGAATATAGCCTTAATTATTAAAGTTATAAAGGAATATATGGGTTCGGCTGTGAGTGAGACACTGTATATTTTTGAGATTGTATTCGGGGATTACGACCCAGATTCATACACAAACATGTTTGTTGTAATGTGTTCTTCAACAGCTTTTAAAGTTCCAGTCATGATTGTGAATAATCTTGTATTTCTGTCTTGGTTCTTTTATTTAAAGCAGAAAATTATTAAGCATGTGCGTAGAGCAGATACATTTAACTAAAAAATATAAAATTATTTATTAAGAACATATAATCTGTGTTTTGCAATTTTTTGAACATGCTATATAAATTCTGTTTGATTCATAGCCCTAAAAATATAACTTATGACACTTTTTATATACTTTATCTTACGTAAGCTTGAACTTATGTTCGGCAATTTCTGAAGTTTTCATATGCTATAACTATTTATTCTTAAAGTTAGGAATATACCGGGTGTGGCATAAATTCGTTAATAATGTAAAAATTCACTAAAACGGAACAAATGATGCTAAAAAATTACGTTATTGTATTTATTTATTTGTAATAAATAAATAAAATGAAAAAGGTGTGGTTCAAAAATTAACGATAGATGGCATGCATAATATGAAGCGGATGTCAAGGAGGGACTTCCATATCGTGGGAGATCCTGGAAACGACCCGTTTCTTCAAGCGTATCACAAGTTCTCTTTTCTCGTCTTGAGTCCTTTTGCCGTATTAAATTTTCGCAATGCGCCGATTGCTGATTCCCCGTTTTTATAAAAGAGCTTAAAAAATAAAGTTTTATCTGGTAACAATATCAAGCAGTTGATATCGAACGAAGAATCTTGTGCATCGAGGGATTTTTTTTGACAGCCTGATTTGCATACATCTACTTCATATTATGCATGCCAAAGCCATCTATCGGTAATTTTTCGGACCACAACTTTTTTTGTTATTAAAAGAATCTGATCTACCTCTAATTCCATTAATGTAAACTGTAATTTTTTAGCATCATATGTTCCTTTTTAATGAATTTTTACAGTTTTTACGAATTTATACAGCACTCGATATATATTATATATAGAGGGAGAGACTAATTTTGAAAAAATAATTTCAACCACGCAGAATAATTTAGATATATTTTTTGAGATAATGTTTCGATAAGAAACAAAAATGAATCTAGTAAATATAAATAATAAAGTTTTTCTGATATTCTGTTTGTACAGTGTATTATTTATGTTTTGAAAAAAAATGTAAATATTTTCATTTAAAAACAAAGACTATATATAAACCATAAATACATTTCGCTTTTCTAATATAATTTTTTATTATAGTTATTATAGCTAATTAAATTAACATGGAAACCCAAACATACATGAACAAAATGTGTTTGACGGTATTCATTGAACATTCCTTATTGAATTTTTGACACGGTGAGTAATATTGTTCCCGACTGATACAAGTGTATACTGAGTTATATTTTGTTTCCAATACAACTATATTTTGACATCATTTTTTGAAAACTTGAGAATTTTAAAGGAAATCTAGAAAAGAAGTATTCGACTCTAGTGCATTATATGTATAGTAAACCTGTGCTTTTCTCAAAGAACATTTCTAAGACAAGAAAATTGCCAAAGGAAATATATTTCTATTTTATGTATTCTGTTAAGTATTTTTGTACTATTGAATGATAGACAAGACATTCTTCTTCATGTTCTAGAATGACAAGCGAAATTAATGTTAACTGAATTTATGATACGGTGCACAACTTAATTTTTTTTCAGGATTATACAAAGTGTCATAATAAATTAAGAAACATAAATGAATTCATGTGACACAATGTGAAATAGAAAAAAAGGAATTTCACATCAACGAAAACAATTACTTGTTTATTCGTTTTTTATAAATATCTCTACTTTAGGGAGGGAGCATCCTTAGGTAAGTGCATACAGCATTTTATTTATACTAGAATCAGATGCTGGATGAAACATAATTGCTTAAATATTTATTAAATATATGAATTACTGATATATTCACATTCTTTATTCTTTTAAATGGGTTCTAATGGGTATACGATCTTTTCGGGTGTCGAACCCAAGAGTCTTTAGCTTAAATCCTTAACGCTCAGCCTATTGAGCTACAAGGACCGACAACCGGCAAACACAATTCGTTCAGATACATTTATTGGCAATATCATCTGGTTTTCCATGTAGACAAACTTAACAGAATATACCGCAGGTAATGTAAACTCCATTAAACGATAGATATGTAGAGTTACCGGATGCTATTACCAATATGGATACTAGATGCTGTTGCCAATGAGTGAATTTTATCGGCCGGTTGTCGCTCCACGTAGCTCAATAGGAGATAGGCAAGACCTCAATAGGCAGAAAGTTGGTAATTTAAGTCAAACGATCTTGGGTTCGACTTCTGGCCTAGACACGTTTTCCCTCAGAATGAAAATATTAAATTCGTATGATATCTTTATGAATCACTATGATTGACTTCAGAATTATAAGGTATACAACCTTTTATAAAAGCTAGATTCAGATGTTGATTGAAACTGTATTGAATGTCTTAATTGGATATATGAATATCCTTCTCAGATATATAAACATCATTAAAACTATGTTTGCCATAGATTATCTGTTAAAAAAAGTGTTATGTGTTTGCCTTGGAATAAACACTTTCTAAATCACATGTTCGGACAAAATGGGATGGCATTATCTTCTTCATAGATTATACTATTTTTTACAATTTCTGTTAACGCCCAACACATTCTAGACAGAATTTCTAGAATAAGCACACGTAAAATTGTTCTAACCACAGTGCAACCTATAGAGAAATCAAACTTTCATATCGTTTTTCTCATAAGAGATGAAATAGAAACTTGTCATTGCAAGTCATACGTAAATGTATAATTTAGAAATGAAGCTATAAGTACGAAAAATGTCCTGACCGTTATGCATAATCTTAAAATATTTGTTATCTTACTTTTAATATATAACTAGAAATGAAAGTACTACAATAAATAAAAGTACTATACTTTAAATTATTACATCATATATTACCTAAAAAATCAACGAGATTTGTATTCAATTTAAAGGACGGAATCACAATTACGTATTCTTCTTAATGTAACACTGTAAGTAGTACATTAGAACTTCTAATTAAAGCGCACTTGATGTAAAGCTCCATTAAAACAGCTGTATCCAAAATTGGTATGTTTAGTTCACCAAAATTAGTATGTTCAATTGCAATGTTTAGTTCACCAAAGTGAAAACTTCACTTTTTTATGTTATGTATATATTAAAATAAGTTAAGAGTCAGTTAGTAAATATTCCACATTCTCGTCCTAAAAGAAAATGATTCCCGCCGTCCTTATACTGAAAGAAAGGCGAGAAAACAAATCGGAATCCTCTTAAAACATATTTATTCAAAATATATTTTATATCATGAACATATACCTTCCTAATTAATAAAAATTAATCATTTTTATGTATATTTATAAATTAGATAACAAGTTCTAGCAGCTATTTTAAATTTTTTAAAAACACCAAATACCATAAACATCATTACAGAAATGGCAGTTATTTATATAAAACTAAGTTTTTGAAGCTATCATTGAAAAATGGAAGTATTTCTGTTCCACAAGATTAGCACTGAGAAAGAAAAATGGGCACACGATAGTTCTACAGACTTAATTTATAATCTACCTACTAAGCTGTTTTCAAAATTGATAAGCACTTCAAAATAATCAGTTTCTGTTTTCTGCAGTATGTATGCATGCATATATAAATGTTCTCAATAACCACTGAACGGATTTAAATGTAACCTTTTACACTACATGTATAATAAACCAAGAAAGTTTTTAAGCTATAAATAGTTCTTGTATCTTGTATAGTTTATTAACAAATACACGTCATTCTAGTATAAGATTGTTTACAGAAACAACATAGAGTTGCAAAGCCTGGGGAAAAATCTCGGTTCAAACCTTGGAGTAATCCTGGATTTTTACAACTATCATCAAACGTGAGTGGCAACATATGGTCCATGAAATTTTATTGGTCAACAGGATTTTATATAAAAAACATTGCGAGCATACCGTTAATTCCAAGCAAATGTTTCTTGATTTGTCTCACTCGTCTAATCGAACTTGCGCAGTTAAATGTTGCCAAGAAATGGAATTTGGGATACCACAATTTGAACAAAATTTTTAATCTGAACATCGCTCATTGGGTATGTCGCCGCTTTTTTCTATATAAAGTTACTCTATTCTACACTAACTTGTAAAATTATTTCTGCTTTAAAAATATCTTGGCTCATATTATATTAATGAGTTCTCAAATTTGTTTACTTTAATTATTCCATCTGCTTATTTCGAAGTAAATTAAAGTACACTTCAGAATTTATTAACATGTTTTTATTAGATGAAATACACTCAGATATGACAAATAAAAAATATGGATAGAAACATAATTATATAAAACAATCTTTGATACATTAACTGCCAAAACATTAAAAAAATCTTTTACATAAGTTAAAATATTGTTACAAAAAAAGTTTTCGTTTATGTAAGATTGATAAAATTGGAGATTTAAATAGTCGAATGTAGTTAAAAGTATTTATAAAAACATTAGATATACGCAAAACTATCATATCTCCCAAAGCATTAAATGCTTCTATATAATAGCAGGGTTAATGAGAAAGTGAGATAGGGTATGCAAATTATGATTTGCATACTTTGTATTTGTTTGATAACATATTCGATGTAAATTCTACATCGAATACGTTATGTGTACAGAACGTATATTATAGAATGTTTAAATTTGATGAATTTTCTTGTTGAAAGATTGTGTTCAAATTTTGTATCGAAGTAATGCTTTGATTTTTACAAAACTGGAAATAAAACAAATAATAAAAAGAAATATTTTAATTATATAACTCAGTAACGAATAATAGAAATATCTAATAACAGAGAGAGGTTATTTCAATTGTAATAATTATATTATACTTAACAAAATAAAAATTATAAACTTTTAAATAGAATTTTAAAAACACAAATTGCACAAATTGTGCTTATTAGTTGCTAAAATCAGTGTAAAAATTGTTTTAAACTCATAAAAGAGCTAAATTCCTACATGTTTCGGCTTTAAACTTAAAGCCATCATCGGGGAAGAGGAACAACACAAACGACTACTGATCTTTTAATTTTCGACACGAGAAAATTGAAATCAACAGTATGGAAAAATTTAAATAAAATAAGCGGGCGCTCTCTGTTGCCAAAGAGCGAAAAACAAAACAAGGAATTAACAAGGGGTTAAAAATGTATCCCATAGACTAGGTATGTTGAAAGAAAAGTTATCATTACAAATACAATCTTTTCTAATTTTAATTTCTAATGATTCCCTAATGGCGGCTTTAAATGGGTTATTGAACCTATGGATAATTCTTGCTTTATCGAAATTAATTACAGTATCATTATTTTTAGCGTAAAACCGGGAGAGTGCAGTGGATAACTTTCCAAATTTTATGTCGTTTTTATGCTCTTTTAACCTTTCGAAAAACTTTCTTTTAGTCATACCAATGTAAAAAATTATACTATTATTATTTAAGCTAATGGGGATTTCATAAACACCTGCGAATTGATCAGGCGGGATAGGATCTAATTTACATGAAACTAAGTCAACCAATTTTCTGGGAGGGACAGCAATAAGATGGATATTGTATTTACGGAGGGCCCTTTTAATCCTTTCAAATATAATATAATATAATATCAGGTATAATATAATATAATATATATATATAATATATATAATCAATTCGCAGGTGTTTATGAAATCCCCATTAGCTTAAATAATAATAGTATAATTTTTTACATTGGTATGACTAAAAGAAAGTTTTTCGAAAGGTTAAAAGAGCATAAAAACGACATAAAATTTGGAAAGTTATCCACTGCACTCTCCCGGTTTTACGCTAAAAATAATGATACTGTAATTAATTTCGATAAAGCAAGAATTATCCATAGGTTCAATAACCCATTTAAAGCCGCCATTAGGGAATCATTAGAAATTAAAATTAGAAAAGATTGTATTTGTAATGATAACTTTTCTTTCAACATACCTAGTCTATGGGATACATTTTTAACCCCTTGTTAATTCCTTGTTTTGTTTTTCGCTCTTTGGCAACAGAGAGCGCCCGCTTATTTTATTTAAATTTTTCCATACTGTTGATTTCAATTTTCTCATGTCGAAAGTTAAAAGATCAGTAGTCGTTTGTGTTGTTCCTCTTCCCCGATGATGGCTTTAAGTTTAAAGCCGAAACATGTAGGAATTTAGCTCTTTTATGAGTTTAAAACAATTTTTACACTGATTTTAGCAACTAATAAGCACAATTTGTGCAATTTGTGTTTTTAAAATACTAGTTAACAGTGTAGTGTCCAAATGGATTCAATTGCTTTTAAATAGATTTGTGAAATAAATAAATTCTTAATATCTATTAATCCTAGAAATATAAAAAGAAGGTTTAACATTACAGTTTTCAAAATAGTTATCAGAAATTTGTGTGTTTTAAGCCCCGAAATACATTTTCAATAAAACTCTTTATTTTAAATTTTATATTTTTCTTAAACTTTCAAGTGCATATTTTACATATTAAACAAACATTTGCAAAAGAAACAGAAATGATATTTTAATATAAATATCAGGGTTTCCTTTTTAAATTCTAGTATCATTAAAGCAGCTCAATTTAACTTTTATCGCGCGTCTTGTTCAAACCAAAAATTCTACATCGAATACGTTATGCGACATGAATAAATTTCAATGTGTTACAGAGAAATAGCCAATTCAAATTGCACTCTAATTTAATCTCTGTCAAACTTTAAAGTGAATTTAAGAATCTGAAAGATTTTCTGCAGCTTAAGGGAGTTTTTTATATTTTAATTCGTCAAATAGTCGATTATTTATTTATTTCTTATTCATGTTATGATTTAGTTTAGTTGATTTAGCTATTAAAATTGTGCAGTAAAATAAAAAATATTGTAAAAACGAACTTCATTATCTCTATCAGCATCTTGAGTGTGGTGATGTTATTTGTGCAGGTTAAATATGAGTAACACTCTTTTTATAAAGATAGTAATTAATTGGTGATACTTCATATCTTAAGAGGAGTCGTGATGACGAACTTTTAAGATGTTCCTAACATACGATGACATTGCGTATAGTATCAATGCAAACAACCTCCAGTCCGTTTCCTGTACATCGAGAATAAAAGTCCAAGAAAACAAAAAATCCAAGATAATTAGAATAAACTGGTAAACTTTTATTGTTCATAACAGGAATATTGTTATATGGGAAGAAATCTCAGTAAAGGAAAGAGAAGGATAGACCTCATCGATTTTTTTAAACAACCTTACAGCAGAACCGTCGTAATACAAGAGATTTCAAATAACATTCGCTCTTATCGCCAACATAATATTTTTATTGAGCCGTGGTGAAGCAAAAAAAGGCCAATTTAAATCACCGTTATGATCTAGCAATATAAATTTCAAACAAATACAGAGTTGCAATTTGGCAAAATTTATCCCAAGCTTTAAGATGAAATACTAGGGTAAACCTATACAAAGCAGTCCTTTAGCTGTGAAATATAATTATATTTTTATCGAAATGATCATAAACAGTTCAATTGATTGAATTCTGACATATATTATCAACATAAATCTGTAATATTGATTCAGCATCGGGAATTACGAGAAAGTAAATTATATTTGATCATTAAGAAAATGTCTTGACATATTTATATCCTTTTTTATACAATCCTCTTAGCACATATAATGTATAATAATTTAAATTAGAGTTGCATAACATAAATGCAGGCATGACCGTTAAGTAAAAATTGAGATAAATAAGGAAATTATTAATTTTAGTTATATAGCTGCATTTGACAGCTACCAATCAGAAATGAATTGCAGACGTTACGAAGATTTAAAGTAGTCATTATAGAATTAATAATATCGCGATGCAATACATCATTTGAAATTAAGAAAAAAATGAAAGTGCATAGATTGATTTTTAATATTACTTTTTGAGTTTTGATTATAGCATGCAGTTATGATGAAAAGAACCTAATAAATAGAAAAAACGATTTATTTATAATAAAAGGTAAAATAATTTAGCTTAAACATTAAATTAAAAAGATTATTTTCTTTTATTTACATGAAATAAAGAGGGGTTTATAATTTAGTATTACTTTAAATAAAAAATAAATGATTTGCATTGTATTGAGGAATGTCTATCTTTATGGTTAATTTATACCAAAACTATAAATTCGCTGCTTTCCCGCACAATTTCACGAAATTAATTCATTAAATTATAACATATTCTATTTTAAACGAATGTACAGGGACTGTCCATAAAGAAATATACAAGTGCGTTTTTCATCTTTTAATTAGCCAAATAGTCGAATATTACTTTTTATTTTTTTAGTCATTTTAAGATTTAGTTTATTTAATTTAGCTATTGAAATTGTGCAATGAAATAAAAGTTATTGTAAAAAAGAACTTCCCTGTCTCCATCATCATCCTGAGGAATGTTTATCTTTATAGCCAGTTTATACCAAAACTACAAATTCGCTGCTTTCACGCACAATTTCACAAAATGATCTGATTAAACTTTAACACATTCTATTTTAAACAAATGTACAGGGACTGTCCATAAAAAAAATACGCAAGTGCGTATTTTATCTTTTATTTAGCCAAATAGTCGATCATTTATTTATTTTTTATTTATATTAAGGTTTAGTTTAGTTAATTTCGTTATTAAGATTTTGCAATAAAATAAAAAATATTATAAATTAATACAGTTTAACTATCTCTATCCTCGTTTTTCTTTATAGTCAATTTATACCAAAACGATAATTTCGTTGTTTTCATGCAAAATTTCACGAAAAGAATTCCTTAAACTTTTACATCTTCTATAGTAAAAGAACGCACAGGGTGTATCCATAACAAGAAACACCCCATACATTTTAATCGTTAAAATGTTACAGAAAATACAAAAATTACCATTGGACTGGGAATTATGTCTTTTTGTAAATTATTTAAAAAAAATAATACTAAGGGGCCTTTCCATATTAAAACTGTAACAGACTTTGAAATTTTCAATAACAACACTCAATTTGATATCATGTTTTCATTTTTCGGTAAATTTTGTTTTATGATACCAAACCAGAAGACTTTCGGAGCTGTAGTTTAGAAATTACGTGGTTGGAAATTTTGAAACTCTTAATATTAAATTGTTTAATACTAGTTGCAAAACAAATTGCAACGCCTGTAGTTTTTTAGGCGTAACTCAAAAACTACTTGGTTGTAATGTATGTGCTTTGATTTTGTATTAGCATATTTAAGGCTTCTAGATATGGATTTCTGTTAAAATAATTTAGGTTTCATTGCATATTTTTTTCGAATATAAATTTCATTTTACATACATTATGATGGTTTGCGTGTATATAAATGTATAAATTTGATGGTATGGTGTATCTAATGTATTTGGTGTATCTTTCTTTATTGACGCCGACTCAAAATGAAATAAACTAAAAATTAATCGTTCCTTCAATAATTATTAAAGTATTTTTTTTTTCCTTTTTTATTAATGTAAGAAAATTCAGGCAATTATTGAGAATACAAAACTTTATTTTTTCAGTAAGAATCACTAAATTTATTACTTCAAAATTATCGAGGAATAATATAAACTATATCAATTCATGCCTTTTCTCAAATGATTAAATTGTTAATATAATTGCGTTAAAATAGTTCCAAATCATTATTTAAAATTCCATACAGAATAGTTATATAAGTTCCTTAATTTTGTGTTATTTATTATAATTTAGTTTTGCAAATTTTGTGCAAAAGAAAAAGTCTCTTAAACCATTTTCTTATGTAATGATTCTGTTATTTTATTCTCATTTTTAAAAATGTCACTATTTTCTCGTTTTAGTTAAAAAAAAACGTAAAATTTTATACTTTATATCTTTTTATTTTAAAAAAAATTACATTTACACATTACGGGTTTCTGTATAGTTCTATTTATTGACTTTCTATAAGACGATTTAGTCTTTTCTTGATAACTTTAGAATTTGTGAAGGTAAATAAAATGCAAAACATTTTAATTTTGGTTATTTAAAAAAACATTTCCAGAAAATTATTTACCAGTTAAATTATTTTTCCCATAATTAAATAATTAAGTTTGAATAATAAATCGGATTTTCCTGCTTACTTAAGTGATGCAATTTTAAAATTGAGTTTTTACCATGTAAAAGTGCTGTCTGTTAAACTGTCTTCCTCCTAATAAAATTCTATACGTTTGAATAGAATTTGAATAGTGTTTTGAAAAAAAAAAAAAAAAGGAGGAAAAAAAGGAAGGAAAAGGCTTACATCTTGCTATTCAAATGTTTTTTTTTTTTTTTTCTAAAAATCATTCGAAAAAATGTTTTTTTTTCTTTAGTCTGTCGTTCAATTTTTTTCTATTTAAATTACTGAAAACGTATCCTTTGTGTTCCAAGTACAGAAATTTTTCATTGCCTTTTTTTTCTTATTTTTAATTGAAAACAATCCAGTTTGTGAATTCGTAAACTGTATAGATCGATTTTTAATACGGAAATTCCTTTTACTCTGCAGAACCAATTTAATGAATGAAAAAAAATGCTTTAGCTTATTTTGAGAATCATGAATTGAAATTATTCTTTTTGGGCTTTCAATTAAATGTGAGATTTTGATTTTGGATACTTTAAAATTCTTGGATACATTTTTTTCTTGCGTTATTCATAACACATCTTCAAGAAATTCTTAAATGTATTTACTTATAGAAGATTTGGTCATGATATCTCTGAATTTTTATGCACGGAATTTCATAAACATAAATTAAATTTCCTTATTTTTATTGATAGCAATCAGCTTTAACCAAAATACATAAACATAACATAACAAGCATTCATAACAAGATGTTTTGTATATGTATTGTTTACTGGATTTTGTTTGATTAAAGTTAGAAATACTGGCATCACAATTTTTTGTTATATTTATGTTTCTTATTATTATATTCTTTTAAAATATTAAAATAGAAAACATTGAAAGATATTCACTCATTATATATAGTTTTAAACGTATAAACAAAATTCTAAGAAACATAAACAGATTTTTGTTATCAGGAAAAAAACTTCAGTAACACAGACTTATTCGTGTATTGTATTAAAATAATAACGTATAAAAAAAATTATTTTCGTTATTCATTTTGTGGCTTATAGTTTTGTTCAAATAAAGATTTCTATGAAATAGTTTCAAAAGCATTAGCTGCATAGAAAATTTAATTTTATATCATTCTGAATTTAATATTACTTACTTTAAATCTTTTCAAAATTTAATTCATAGAAATCGTTACATGCCTTCATGTTACATGCCTTCATGCCTTCTTTTTTTCTATTTAAATTACTGAAAACGTATCCTTTGTGTTCCAAGTACAGAAATTTTTCATTGCCTTTTTTTTCTTATTTTTAATTGAAAACAATCCAGTTTGTGAATTCGTAAACTGTATAGATCGATTTTTAATACGGAAATTCCTTTTACTCTGCAGAACCAATTTAATGAATGAAAAAAAATGCTTTAGCTTATTTTGAGAATCATGAATTGAAATTATTCTTTTTGGGCTTTCAATTAAATGTGAGATTTTGATTTTGGATACTTTAAAATTCTTGGATACATTTTTTTCTTGCGTTATTCATAACACATCTTCAAGAAATTCTTAAATGTATTTACTTATAGAAGATTTGGTCATGATATCTCTGAATTTTTATGCACGGAATTTCATAAACATAAATTAAATTTCCTTATTTTTATTGATAGCAATCAGCTTTAACCAAAATACATAAACATAACATAACAAGCATTCATAACAAGATGTTTTGTATATGTATTGTTTACTGGATTTTGTTTGATTAAAGTTAGAAATACTGGCATCACAATTTTTTGTTATATTTATGTTTCTTATTATTATATTCTTTTAAAATATTAAAATAGAAAACATTGAAAGATATTCACTCATTATATATAGTTTTAAACGTATAAACAAAATTCTAAGAAACATAAACAGATTTTTGTTATCAGGAAAAAAACTTCAGTAACACAGACTTATTCGTGTATTGTATTAAAATAATAACGTATAAAAAAAATTATTTTCGTTATTCATTTTGTGGCTTATAGTTTTGTTCAAATAAAGATTTCTATGAAATAGTTTCAAAAGCATTAGCTGCATAGAAAATTTAATTTTATATCATTCTGAATTTAATATTACTTACTTTAAATCTTTTCAAAATTTAATTCATAGAAATCGTTACATGCCTTCATGTATATTTTTACCTTTCTTGTATACAACTTTTGCATTTATATTTAAAATATATATATATATATATTCTAATCAACTTATTTTCTTTTTAAAATGTCTCTGAAGTTTATTTAATGGTATTTATTTCATCTTTAAAAGTAGATTCGGAGTGATTATATTACGATATTTAATATATCTTTTGGGAAATATTAATAATTTTTTTCCATTCTATAGTTTTAAAGGAACGATTTTATTTATTTCAGTGAAAAATCAGATTGTCGTATAAGAAAAACTTACAGTATTAAACATAATTTTCAGATGCTTCTAAAAATACGGAAAATCACATAAAAATAGTCATTACACATTTTATTTAGAGGCACATTTGAAAGCACATATACTACTTTCATTCATTGTGTCATGCTATATTTACCTGAAATAGTAATTTTTATTTTTATAAATAAAATGAATTTGGCGACTTTACAATTATTGAGAAATGTATTTTCAAGATTAACAGATACTGCGGCTAGAACTATTGTAAAATTTTTACAGCAGATATTTATTAACGAGATTAGCAATTCTTATCAGGAAATCTATAACAATGTAATTGACTAGCTGTACTTACTATAGATGAAACGGCTGATATGAGATTTTTTACACTTATCCGTAATAGACTTCAAGTAATTAAAAAATTATTTTTGGATTTCATGTAAATTTAAAAAAGATGTTTATCCCTTTGTAATAATAGTTACTTTTAACACTTATTCAATATTTCAGAAACAATTTAAACTGAAATATGCATGCACATTAAGTTTGGGTTTTTACAAAGTATCATATGTAAAAAACCAATAGCAAATATATATATAAGTAAAACACATAAATGAACGTTTGGGTTATATCGAAATAATGAAAAATTATCTTTAACACACATTCGGTGATCTGAAGGTGGCCATTTGCTCAATGGCGCTTGACAAAACACCCGGTCACGATGGATTCAGTATGGAAATCATCAGTGAGGTGTTTCGAAGTCACCCACAGTGGTTCCTTTTATTGTATAATCTTAGTTTCCATGGAGTTGGAAGACCGTCTACTTCCCAAAAGAGGAAAGCTTGCACGACAGCAGACAGTTTGGTTTTAGCCGAAACCATAGTACTATCGATGTGCTTCATAAGGTTATAAGTTACATTTCCGTGTCATAGAAGATTGGCCAGTACACATGTCTGATTACCCCTAACATAAAAAGTGCTTCCTGCAGCGCCTGTAGGACTGATCTGCTCCTTCTTCTGGTGGAGTAAGACCTTCATTCGGACCTTCTGGGCTTGATCGATTTTTTTCTGTGAAGTTTATCGATTATTTCGAACGCTAATGAGCACTACCTTCATGTTGCAGTGCCACAGGGGTCATTCTTTGACACAATCCTCTGGCTAGTTCTGATGAACAGCTTGCTGAAACGACTAGGTATTGAAGCGGCTTGAACCATTCTGGTCTTTGCCGATGACATTTTTATCCTAGCACGTAGTCCAGCTGTCTACAGGTTTGAAAATATTGTCTGGCAGGTTCTCGCCGAAATACGCGCCTGGGCAATTGAATGCAGCCTGGAGTTCAGTTATGACAAACGTTTGTACACGGTCGTACTACCCAAGGAAAAGAAGGAGAATCCACCCTCTCGTGTTATCTGGATGAATGACCGTAAGGTTAAGTTATCCAGACAAATCAAGTACGTGGGTGTACAGTCAAGTACCAGAGAAATCAAATACCCACGTTGTCTTTGAGTGGGATTAAAGTTGGATGCTTCACTTGGACCTCATCTAAGAGAAAGCAACCAAAATTCAGTACAAGTTGAGTAGGAATAGCTACAGCTACTTGGGGTGTGAAGCCCGAGGTCCGCAAGGCAGTCTACTTGGCGATAGCCAAACGTATAATCTTGTACGTGGCTCTTATTTGGTACTCTGACAAAGTGGCTCTTCCCAGGAGATTGTACAGCATTCAGCGTGATCTTATTTGTGTGTTACTAAGTGATACAGCACGGTGTCAACCAATGCATTGAATGTGATGTCTGGGGATTTGCTCCTGGACCTTCGTGCAAAAATCAAACACAACTTCCTCGGTTACACTCGGTGAATGAGAGCATGATGATACAAATCTCATGTCAGATTCGATAGACATTTGAAAGGATCCACCTCACCGCGAAGAGCTCTGGAGAACTCCGTGGACTTCGGACCTCATCCGTATGTCAGAAAATACGTATTAAATGGGTAGTTCTAGACTCGAGTATGCGAGGGTGGGTTGGGACTGCCTCTTCGCCACCAAAGATGGAGTCGTTGGGGAGAGTCAGTTCTGTCTTTCCGATGGGGAAGCTGTTTTCGCACCCGAGGTCCACGCGATCAAGGAAGCGATAACTGGTACCCTGCGGAGTGAACTCGTTGCAATAGACATCTTTTCGTATTCACGTTTGGCACTTCAGGGTCTTAGCGCTCTAGTGCCACGTCATAGAACAGTTCCCGTGATCAGAGACCTGGTTAGAAAAAATGGTGTCAACGCCCACATGCGCTGGATCAAAATCCACGTCGGTTACGCCTACAATGAGCGCGCAGACACATTGGCTAAGACTGCTGCAAATTGTCCCTTAATTAAGCAGATTCTTCTCTCTGGCCAGCAAGTCAAGAGGAAGCTCCTTGGTCACGCGCTGACAGCATGGCAGTGTAGGTGGGACCAGTCGGGTGATGGTCGAATGACATATACGATCCTCCCGAGAGTTAGCACTCTGCGGCTCCAGGAAGATTTCTACATCAAGCAGGTTCTCAAGGAACATGGAGCCTTCGGCTATTACGAAGCCCGTTTCTTTACAGATAATCCTGCTAGCTGCTGCTTGAGAGGGAACAGAACGATTAGACGTTTTGTATATGAATGTCCTTTGTGTAAGTCAGTGAGGGAGAATCACTTTCCCCGCGACTTTCACGCTCGAGTGTTTGCCGATTTTTGCCTTGTTCATTACAGAAATAAGAGGTCACTGCTGTTGTTAGCGATCTTCTTACAAGGATCTCAGATCGTGCTGGTGGTCGTGTGAGAACCTAGGCTCTCGCACTCTGTTTTCAAATGCTTACGAACACAGATCTTGAAATCACTCTAACGCAGACTTCAACGCAGTTACTCACTCTGTGGTCGGTGGGAGTTGTGCCACGTCCCTCTCTGTGTTCCGTACTCGGTCACGTAGGTGTGGAAGATCACCGAGAGTAGGCTTTTCTGAAAACGAAGCGCAGCCGCGTATCGTTGACAAGTACACGAGTAGTCTCAAACTATGTTTCGCGATGTGCTTCTGACACGGTGACCACACATGGTTTTTGGGGTTTTCCGTGTGTGTTACGAAAATTCGGATCACCTATTCATACTCTTCCCTGAAGGCAGGCTTTGTTTCGCAGTACGGATGTTGGTTGCTGCCATTGTCGTTCTGTGTGGACGATTCCTTACGGTGGTTTGCCATCTAGATTTTGGTTGGCGGTGGCGGGTTCACGCACCGCTCTTCGGGGGTGGTTCCGGTTTGGCTGTTCACTTCACTTAACACACATTGATAAATTAGTTTTGAAAAAATTATATATCTGAAACTTATTCATAATTGATGAAAATTTTCAATTTCCGCGTTTTTGCTCACGCAGAACTGAAATAGGTAATAAAATTATGATGTTATAATCGAACTTTAAAACGTTAAGTTCAATTTATATATGTAAATGGCCACTTAATAAAATACAATTCGCATACAAGTATAAATAACTTTGAGGTTAATAAATGGTCTATTTCTTTTTCCTTTACAACAATTAGTACTGAAGTTATACATATCGTTTGAAATTGCTTTTCACCTGTTGCACATATTTATTATTTATATAACCGATTCCCAATTCAGCAATTTTTATATACAGTAGAACTCCGATTATCCAAACCATTCCGTACAGGCGCTAGTTCGGATAACAAAAGTTCGTATAATTGGACAGGCAATTTTAAGGATAATTCTGACTATGCCAAAATGGTTAAAATACATTTTTTTACGTGTGAAAGGATTTTCTTATGGCGCAAATTGTTGGTAATATATCAAAAGATTAATATCCGGAATTAATTTCTATGACAGTTTATTTACATCATTTAAAAACTCATCCCGATAAAAAGTAATTATCTAGAATTTCAAACAGGAAATGAAAGTGCCTAATGCAAGATGAAGAGGTTTTTACAGCACGTGCTCTGAACAAGGAAGTGAAAGACTAAAATACGTATTAGTGACGTAAATTGACTTTACGTCATTACCATCCAATGAAAAAACTTAAAAATGATGTCACTATATAAGGACTAAGACTGTTGCATCTCAGTTTTATAGAACTTTGAGAGATTCTTTTTAATTCGCGATGGAAACGGACATTATGTCGTTTTCCCTTAAACTTAAATTGAAATAATGTTTAAAACTAAATTTTATGTAACTATTAAATGTAAGCTATGTAAATTAAATAATTTAACAGCATTATGAATATGTTTTATTAATTAATAATATTTTTAACATTACTTAATCAGTCTCATGGAATACCAAGGATTATATAGTGAGTGTATGCTAACCATAAAGGATTAATACAAATTCTGGTGATCATGGCCTAGCGGTATAGTGAGGACGATTGCTGGAAAATAGAGGTAAGCAAATATCTTACCTATATATTGTTCCGAAAATTGAATTTATAATTTATATTGCTTTAGAAAGCGCAAAATTAATGACTACCGAGAAAATAACGCTAACAAAGATTATGAGACTGAAAAATTCTAAAGTATATAAAAAATAAAAATAAAAATAGTGTCCTAGAATCCTCGAATACTTAAAAGAAATTAATTAATTTTAGATATATTCTAAATTAGAAAAATGGCAACCTTCAAAGAAGGAAGTATAATTGAAAAATTAAATTCCAGTAACTATGCAAACTGGAAATTCAAGGTGGAGATGCTCTTGATAAGAGAAGAGCTCTTTGAAGTTGTCACAGACGACCCACCAAATCCAATAACCCCAGAATGGTCGAAGAAAGATAGAAAGGCAAGAGCCTTGATTAATTTAAGTATTGAGGATAATCAAATCATCCATATTAAGCATTTACAGAATGCACGGGACACATGGAACACGCTTAAAAACATCCATGAGAGATCAAATCTCTCTAGCAAACTCTTTCTCCTCAGGAGACTTTACGGAACGAAATTATCAGAAGGAGGCAACATGATAACTCATATAACAAAGATATTAGAAATTATTGATAAGTTATCAGCCATAGGCGAAGAAATTAAAGCAAATCATATTTCAGCATTATTGCTCTGCTCTTTACCTCCTTCATACGACACCCTCATAACCGCATTAGAAGCCAGACAGGAAGACGAATTAACTCCAGAATTTATAAAGAGTAAATTAACAGACGAATTTAATAAAAGAAATGAGCATTCTAATAACAGTGATAATTCGAACAAAGCCTTTAGAGCTGAAAGAAAATTTAAAACCACAGGTTTTAAAAAAGAAGAAAAATACTGCACGATTTGTAGACTAAAAAATCACAACACAGTTAATTGCTGGCATAACAAACATAAAACAAATAATTTTAAACAAAACAACAAAAAACATTTCTCTTCTTCGCTAGTCTTTCAAAAAGACGAAAATAATTTAAGAAGCGCGGAATCAAATAAACCGAAAGAAAAAAGCACAGCTTATTTCGGAACCGAAGAAAAGAAAAATTGCGCATTTTTAACGAACAAATCGAAAAATAACGCATGGATTATCGATTCTGGCTCATCCTCCCATATTTCAAATAATGAAAATTTATTTTATGAATTTACAAATAAAGAACATACCAACGTCGTAATTGCCAACGGCAATAAATTAAAATCCTATGGTTCAGGTAATGTAAATATTACCACAATAACATCCGACGGTAGAACACATGAAATAACATTAAAAGATGTTCTACTAGTACCGGAAATTGAAACAAATTTATTTTCGGTAGCTAAAGCTAAAAAACAGATGCAAAATTACATTTGAAAATAATCAATGTTTTCTAGAATATGAAGGATCAATACGCTTAGAAGGGATAAGAAAAAATAATCTGTATGAAATTCAGCAAACAAACATAAACACAGATGAAAATTTTGTAAACATGATAACTAATTGCAAAAATAAAAATTGCATAGAACTGTGGCATAGAAGATTAGGACATAAAAATGTCGCGTCGATTAAAGAATTAATGACGAAGGAATTAGCATGCGGAATAAACATAAATAATTGTTCCCATAGCACCGAATGTGAGCCTTGCATTAAAGCAAAATTAACTGACGCACCTTACCCAAAGAAAACGGAATTGAGAGCAAATAAAATTCTTCAATTAGTACATTCAGACGTGTGTGGTCCTATTCAAACTCCAACAATAGGGGAAAAAAATTACTTTTTAACATTCATAGACGATTACTCTAGATTTACTATAATTTATCTACTACAAAATAAAGGTGAGGTATTTGAAAAATTAAAGGAATATGTTGCACTGGTCAACAATAAGTTTGGCAAAAAGCCTACAGAACTCAGAACTGATAATGGCAAAGAATTTAAAAATTCTAATATTGATAATTTTCTAAAAGAAAATGGAATTAAGCGACAGCTAACAGTACCATATTCTCCCAGCCAGAATGGTATTGCTGAACGAAAGAATAGATCATTAATTGAAATGACAAGAACATTGTTAAGTGACTCTAATTTACCATTACATTTCTGGGGAGAGGCGATATGCACCGCAAATCACCTACAAAATCGACTGCCGACTAAAGCCAACGAAAAAACTCCATATGAATTATGGACAAACAGAAGACCAAATCTAAAATATTTAAGAGTCTTTGGCTGCAAAGCTTATGCATATATTAACAAGCAAAAAAGACAGAAATTAGATAATAAAGCAGTAGAAGGGATCTTCGTGGGATACGATAATTATTCCAAAGGATATCGTATCTATACGAGCGGCAAAGATATCACTATAGCCAGAACGGTGAAGTTCTTAGAAAACTATCCGATAAATTCAAATAAAGAAAAACGGCTAGAACTAAATTTAGATGAAAACACTAATGCCGAAAACGACAAATCGGAAAACCCAAATCTGATAAAAATCGAAATTTCAAATGAAAATGATAATCAGAATGAATCTGAACTAAACCAAACCGAACCAAGAAGATCAGATAGAGTAAATAAAGGGGTTCCCCCAGATAGACTAATTTATATGGTTAAAGATGAAAATATTAATGAACCGAAAAATTGGCAGGAAATAATAAACATGGAAAACCCAGTAGAAAAAGAAAACTGGATCAAAGCGACACAGGAGGAGATAGAATCTCACAACAAAAATAAAACTTGGACATTAGTTGACCCCCCGCCAAATACAAAAATAATAGGTTCGAAATGGCTCTTCAAAACAAAATTAGACGATAAAGGAAAAATACAAAAATATAAAGCGCGTTTAGTGGCGAAAGGCTATTCGCAAAATTTTGGTATTGATTACTATGAAACTTTTGCTCCAGTGGTTTCACATACTACAATTAGAACTTTTTTAGCAGCCGCCGCCTATTATAAACTAGACGTAAATCATGTCGATGTAAAAACAGCATTTTTGTATGGAAATTTAGATGAGGATATATACATCACTCAGCCGGAAGGCTATGTCAAACCTAATCATGAAAACAAAGTATGCAAATTAAATAAGGCTATATACGGCTTAAAACAGGCAGCTAGAGCCTGGCACATAAAAATTTCAGAATCATTAGAAAAGTTAAATTTCAAACCATCAACATCAGACACGTGTTTATTCATACGTAATACTAAAAACAGTAAATCATATATTATCGTCTATGTAGACGATTTATTAATATCAGCAAAAGAAAATGAAATTAAAGAAATTATACAAAAACTTAAGATTGAATATGAACTAAAGGATTTAGGTCAATTAAACTACTACCTAGGGATTAAAATTGAAAAAACAAACGAAGGATATAAACTGAATCAAAAAGGTAAAATTGAAGAATTAGTTAGAAAATTTAAATTAGAAGATGCGAAACCATACAAAACGCCCATGGAAACAGGCTATTTAAATTTTGATAACGAAGAAATACCATTGCCAAACAACATCGATTATAGAAAGGCAATTGGCGCACTTTTATACATCTCAACTGTCACAAGACCAGATATTTCAGCTGCGATTAACATCCTAAGTAGAAAAAACGAAAACCCTTCACAGAAGGATTGGAAAGCAACTAAAAGAGTGATTTCCTATTTAAATCACACTAAAAACTTTAAATTAGAAATAAATACAACAAAGCAACCAACTCTTGAAGTATACTGTGACTCAGACTGGGCTGGAGACGTACAAACTAGAAAGTCCACCAGCGGAAACCTATTTTTATTAGGGAAAAACCCAATTTTATGGATCAGCAAAAAGCAATCATGCATAGCCATGTCAAGTGCTGAAGCCGAGTATATTTCAGCAGCAAATGCATCACAAGAAATTTTATGGTTAATTAGACTCTTAGAAGAATTTAACTTAGAACAGACATTACCCATAACTATGCATGAGGACAACCAGTCCTGCATAAAAATGATCGAATCAGAAAAATACACCCGTCGCACGAAACACATTGATATAAGGTATCATTCCATTAAACACCTAAAGGACAATGGTACAATTAATGTAAATTACTGTGAATCAAAGAACATGATAGCGGACATCCTAACCAAGCCCACTCCCAAACCTATCTTTGAAATTCACAGAAATAACTTAAACTTAAGAAATCAAATTCCAGAGATTAAGGAGGAGATTGTTGGTAATATATCAAAAGATTAATATCCGGAATTAATTTCTATGACAGTTTATTTACATCATTTAAAAACTCATCCCGATAAAAAGTAATTATCTAGAATTTCAAACAGGAAATGAAAGTGCCTAATGCAAGATGAAGAGGTTTTTACAGCACGTGCTCTGAACAAGGAAGTGAAAGACTAAAATACGTATTAGTGACGTAAATTGACTTTACGTCATTACCATCCAATGAAAAAACTTAAAAATGATGTCACTATATAAGGACTAAGACTGTTGCATCTCAGTTTTATAGAACTTTGAGAGATTCTTTTTAATTCGCGATGGAAACGGACATTATGTCGTTTTCCCTTAAACTTAAATTGAAATAATGTTTAAAACTAAATTTTATGTAACTATTAAATGTAAGCTATGTAAATTAAATAATTTAACAGCATTATGAATATGTTTTATTAATTAATAATATTTTTAACATTACTTAATCAGTCTCATGGAATACCAAGGATTATATAGTGAGTGTATGCTAACCATAAAGGATTAATACAAATTCTGGTGATCATGGCCTAGCGGTATAGTGAGGACGATTGCTGGAAAATAGAGGTAAGCAAATATCTTACCTATATATTGTTCCGAAAATTGAATTTATAATTTATATTGCTTTAGAAAGCGCAAAATTAATGACTACCGAGAAAATAACGCTAACACAAATGTATGTTTTTACAAATATAGTAGTAGATAAGTAGATTTAAAAAATATTTTGCATGTACATAATTTTCCATCACATTTTAATCAGGTTTGAGAATGGCAACTGTTAATGCTGATATTTTTAAAATTTGTGAGTTTTTTTTTAAAATTTATTTTTTATCTTAAAAATTTTTTTAATATTTTAATCTTTTTAAATTGTTTTTGTTTTTCTTAGTGTTTCCTGTACTGCAAAATTTTAAATTTAGTAAACAAAATACCTTTGGATCGTTTTTTGCTTAAAAGAAGATATTCTTTTCAATGCTGCCCTGCCCTATCATGAATTCTTCTTAAATACACAAGTTGAATACGATCATCATTCTCCTATCGTTCCAACCATTTCATAGCTGTTTCCAGACATTCAAATTCTTCGTTATGCGATAGACCTAGATAATTTTCATAACATTCGTCGTCATTTTCCTCGATATACTGTACTGGAAAACGTTTCTATTTCAAGGGCCTTCCTGGAAAAATTTCAGACTGAAAAAGGGTGTTCGGATAATCGGCGGTCTACTGGATTTGAACCCATTTTACTGTGTATTATTTTGCACTTAATTCTTTTCTAAATTTATAATTGTAAAATTCAAACCGTATTCTTCCGTGTTCCTATACTTTCAATAATATTCAAGGCTTAGTAGTTTTCAAGAAGGTATGCTTATAAGTTAATTAGAAAATTATTTTTAGAGAAATATTTGGAAAACTTTAAAAGATGCACTACGAAAAGTTATAGCCACATTTTAGTTACAAAATTATACTCATATAATATCGAAAAATACGGATATTTTGAAAATTAAAACATTAAACTTTATGAAGAGAATATTTTGTTCACTTCAAAATTTTTATCCACATATAATAGCTTTGACTTATTGTTATTAAATATGGAACAAGTTTTATTCCATGTATTGAGTTAAAGAGATTTATCCTTATTAAAAATCCGATTGCATCTATGAATGACAATTAGTTTATGTAATTCTCACTGATTAATTCATAACATTTACCTAAAATAGGATCTTTAGAAATTCTTAAAAACATTTCTTTTGGAACTATACTAATATATATATATATATATAATTTTAAAATCAACGTGTTTAATTTTTTCAAAAATTTAGAAAAATTATGCATTACAAGAGGGAAAAATTCTGCTATAAGGCCGAATATAGATTGCCACACACGGCTTTTATTTAAAAAATAAATAAACTAGCTGTAACTCAGAATAAAATCGCAATGACAACAAACAATTTTAAAATATCTAAATAACAAATAAAAATTTCCCTGTTAAAGTGTTGAGTTGTTTAATAACCATTCGATTTAGAAAAATATTTTTCTACCACTGAGCAATTTTTTTAATGAAATTTAATTCATGTTGCTATGGCAGCAGACGATAAAACGATATCTTTGGAATAAGGGAATAAATAGAAGAAAATATTTTGTTGATGTTTGTGATAAAATGTTTTTCTTTATTTTTTAAAAATGTATATACATACTTCCATTTTATATTTTAACAGAATCTGGAGGCACGGCAGTGCCTCCGCCAAGTCGAGAGAGGACAGCCGTAAGCATACTTTTCTGGAAGCAACTCAGGGCACTTTTGACCCCCCCATATCTCCGCGCTGGAGTATCCCAAAAATTTTAAACTTCAATTATAGAGAGTATTTGGCCCACAGGACCAAAATTTAAAATTACAACTTTCTGTCTTTTCTAGTTCAGGCGATATATGAACTCAAACATTCGATTTTTTGTCACTTCTTACTCACTCGTTCACGCGTCATCAAAAAGATTGGGTAGATCCCGTAGCCCCAGAAACTTGACATTTGGAAAAAAGGTAGTGTTTAGGATACAAAGAAAGGAAAAATTATAAAATCCAGAAAATTCGAAAAAAAAACATTCGAAAATTCAACAAATTCCATCAAAATGGAAAATTGAAAATAATACGATCTTGTAGTCTTGGAAACTTAAGATTTGGTGTGAAGGTAGTGTTTAACATCCAGAAAAAGAAAACATCAAAAACACCAAAAAAATCGAAAGCAAAATTGAAAAAATCGAAGAAATTGAAAAAAACCGAAAATTTGAAGACAATCCGATTTTGTTGCGCTAGAAAATTCAAATTAGGAATAAAGGTAGTATTTAGGATACAGAAAAAGGAAAATTAAAAAAATCCAGAAAATTCGAAAAAAAAAATAAAAAAATTCGAAAAAAATTGAAAAAATGAAAATAATTTGATACGATAACGCTCGTATTTATAAATTAATTTGGATGAAACTAATTGTGTGTATTAAGCTCACCAATGCCTCGACCGAGTTCGTTGGCCAGCTTGGTCCGCCATCTTGTTTCAAGATGGCGGCCACGGAAAACTTTAAAACTAAAAGAAATATACAAAAAAGTTAAAAAAATCAAGTTTATTTTTTAATTATGTGTTAGGACTGGATACAAGGATTCCAGAGCATTTTTTGTTTTACCTCTATCTTAAAAATTGGCTGAGATAGAGCAGTTTGAAATTCTAGGGTGGCTGACATTTTGAAACAAAACAGCACATTACAAAAAACCAACAATAAATTTATGGTCAATAATAGTCAAGCAGGTGCAATCCCGAATGAATACTCCGTGTTATTATAACTGTAACTTTGACTTCGAAATTTTGATACGTTGCATTTTCTATTTGTTGATATTTTTGAACTATGATTTACGCTAAGTGAAATGTTGTTGTTGAAGAGGGATTTTCCATGTAAATCCGAAACGTCCAATTTTAATATGTTTTTAATGTTTTATGAAAGTGTATTGTAATGTCTGTAATTTTAATGATTTTAATATAAATTTATAAGTTTTAGTGAACGCGATTTCTCGCAAATTATTTTCTTTCATTGTTGTAATCATTTTCCCAATCATACGCATAAAACTATATATTCATATCCATTAGCGCCAAATTCTCGCCAAATTTGGCGACAATTGGCGAAATCTCGCCAAATTTGGCGACAAAAATAAGTCTTCATAAATGAAGCCAACTTGGCTATACCTCAATAATTTGGCGAATTTCTTATTCAAATTCAGTGTAAACGAATCTTTTGTAAACGGTTTCTTTGCATTTTAACTTGCTGTTTTCGAGTAACATTAGCTAAAATTTTAAAACGAAGATATAGGAAAGCTACCTTTTCCTGCCGGTACAGGCCGGAGGACTTTTTTATGAGTTGTCGGATGCAATCTATGTTTTTCATTAAATAAAGTAAAACATTGAAAAACAAATCCCACAGGATGGGGATAGTTTGTTTTAGATAGATTTTAAGATAATTGTCCTATAGCTAGTACACCTTCCGTTATTGTTTTGTGTTATTTTCCCCGGATTATGCTTTTCTTTTCCTTTGTTTACGAATTTTGTAATAGAAAAGTTCCGCTATATACTGGCTACGTTATAGACCTTTTTTTTATAGACAGGTTCATTTTCTTTCACAGGCTTTACTCTATTTAATTTATATATGAAATATTTGTTGTTAAAAGATGTTGGTCGCACAAAAATTTTCACATCTCTCCCTCCCTCCCGACATTACTGGTTGGTTATGGCTTGATAGTCCTTTCTAAATAAAATCATGGTGATTCTAAGATTCTCTTGATTTATCTCTAAATAGAACATAAACGATCCTAAGAAAACGGAGCAATGAATTACTATATTGGCATGATGAAATTTAGTTGCAGAAAAATGGAGCATATAGCTAACATTAATTCTAATAGGAAAACCACAGCCTTGGCAAGATTGTATTAACAAGAAACCATCCAAATACATTTTTATGAAAGTAATATAATTTTCCCCTCGAATCTATACAAACCATGTATTATAAGAAAAACCGGTACTTCTCTATTATCCCGTCGACCACTTTTCATAACAAAAAACATCGCCAAACTGTAAGATTAAACGCCAAAAATGCAGTCCCATTTACTTGATGTCAGAAGCATTACACGTGTTTGTTATGTTATCAAGTGGTTTTTAATTCGACATTTGCGTGTATTTTTCATTATGTTTTACTGATTTATCTGGAGGCACGGCAGTGCCTCCGCTAAGTCGAGAGAGGACAGCCGTAAGCATACTTTTCTGGAAGCAACTCAGGGCACTTTTGACCCTCCTCCCCCCCATATCTCCGCGCTGGAGTATCCCAAAATTTTGAAACTTCGTTTTTCTAGAGTATTTGACACACAGGACCAAAATTTAAAATTACAACTTTCTGTCTTTTCTAGTTCAGGCGATATATGAACTCAAACATTCGATTTTTTGTCACTCACTCACTCACTCGTTCACGCGTCATCAAAAAGATTAGGTAGATCCCGTAGCCCTAGAAACTTGACATTTGGAGAAAAGGTAGTGTTTAGGATACAAAGAAAGGAAAAATTATAAAATCCGAAAAATTCGAAAATAAAACATTCGAAAATTCAACAAATTCCATCAAAATTGAAAATTGAAATTAATACGATCTTGTAGTCTTAGAAACTTAAGATTCGGTGCGAAGGTAGTGTTTAGCATCCAGAAAAAGAAAACATCAAAAACACCAAAAAAATCGAATGCAAAATTGAAAAAATCGAAAAATTTCAAATAATCCGATTTTTTGCGCTAGAAACTTGGAATTCGGAATAAAGGTAGTATTTAGGATGCAAAATAAGGAAAAATTAAAAATTCCGGAAAATTCGAAAAAAAAAATTCAAAAATTTGAAAAATTCGAAAAAATTGAAAAAATTAAAATAATTTGATTTTTTAGCCTTAGAAACTTAAAATTCGCAATAAGATAGTGTTTAGGATTCAGAATAAGTTAAAATAAAAAACGCAATAAAATTCGAAAATAAAATAAAAAAATCGAAAAACTCGGAAAAATCGAAAAATAAGGAAAATTTGAAAATTATTCGATTTCATAACACTAGAAACTTGAAATTTGGAATAAAGGTAATATTTAAGATACTAAATAAGGAAAAATTCAAGAATATGGATAATTAAAAAAATACCCATAAATTAGTGCAGACGATATATGAACTCAAAGTTTCGATTTTTTGTCACTCACACACTCACTCACTCTCGCGTCACCAAAAAGATTGGGTAGATCCCGCAGCCACAGAAACTTAAAATAAAGCTAGTGTTTCGGATACAAAGAAAGGAAAAATGATAAAATCCGGAAAATTAAAAACATTCGAAAATTAAAAAAAATCGAACAAAATTGAAAATTGAAAATAACACGATATTGTAGTCTTAAAAACTTAAAATTTGGTGTGAAGGTAGTGTTTAGAATTCAGAAAAAGAAAACATCAAAAACACAAAAAAAAATTGAAAATAAAATCGAAAAATCGAAAAAAATCGAAAATTTTCAAATAATCCAATTTTGTTGCGCTAGAAACTTGGAATTCAGAATAAAGTTAGTATTTAGGATGAAAAATAAGGAAAAATTAAAAAATCCAGAAAATTCGAAAAAAAATCGAAAATTCGAAAAATTCGAAAAAAAATTGAAAAAAATGAAAATAATTTGATCTTTTGGCCTTAGAAACATAAAATTCGCGGTAAAGATAGTGTTTAGGATCCAGAATAAGTTAAAATAAAAACGCAATAAAATTCGAAAATAAAATAAAAAAATCGAAAGAAATCGAAAAATAAGGAAATTTTGAAAATAATTCGATTTCATAGCGCTAGAAACTTGAAATAAAGGTAATATTTAAGATACTAAATAAGGAAACATTAAAAAATATGGATAATTAAAAAAAAATAGAAAAAAAAATAGAAAGAAAGAAAGAAAAAGAGAGAAATTGAAAATAATATGATCTCGTAGTCTTAGAAACTGAAAATTTGGTGTAAAGGTAGTGTTTAGGATTCAGAAAAAGAAAAAATTAAACACACAACAAAAATTGAAAATAAAATCAAAAAATCGGAAAAAAACGAAAATTTGAAAATAATTCGATTTTGTAAAGCTAGAAACTTAAAATTTTGAATAAATGTAGTATTTAGGATACAAAAAAACAAATAAATAAAAAATCTATAAAATTCGAAAAAAAAATCGAAAATTTGAAAAATAGAAAAAAAATCGATTTTGTAGCTTTAGAACTTAAAATTCGGCGTAAACTTATTGTTTAGGATGCAGAAAAAGGAAAAATTAAAACACAATAAATTTGGAAATAGAATAAAAGTCTCGAAAAAGATCGGAAATTTCAAAATAATTTGATTTTGTAGCGCTAGAAACTTGACATTTGTAATAAAGGATACAAAATAAGAAAAAATTAAAAAATCCAGAAAATTATAAAAAAAATTCGAAAAAATCAAAAATTGAAAATAATTTTATCTTGTAGTCTTAGAAACTTAAAACTTGGTGTAAAGGTAGTATTTACTATTCAATAAAAGGAACAATTAAAATATTCGTTAAATTCGAAAATAAAATCGAAATATCTTTAAGAAATCGAAAATTCGAAAACAATTTGATTTTGTACTGCTAGAAACATTAGTTTTAAGATAATTGTCCTATTAGGTAGTACAACGCCCCTAATTGTTTTATGTTATTTCCCCCCGGATTATGGTTTTCTTTTCTTTCGTTTACGAATTTTGTTATAGAAAAGTTCCGCCATAGACTGGCTACGATATAAGCGATTTCTTTATAGACAGGTTTGTTTTCTTTCACAGGTTGTCTCTATTTACTTCACATATGAAATATGGATTGTTAAATGATGTTAGCCCCACAAAAATTTTCACAGCTCCCCCTACCCTCCCGACATTACTGGCTGGTTATGGCTTGATAGTCCTTTCTAAATAAAATCATGGTGACTCTAAGATTAACTTGATTTATCTCTAAATTGAACCTAAATGATCCTAAGAAGACGGATCAAATAATTACTATATTGGCATGACAATCAGGTAACTTAGTATTAAAATCGAAAAATCAATAAATTTATAAAAAGTCGAAAATTTGAAAATAATTCGATTTTGTAGTCCTAGAAGCTTGACATTTGGCAGAAAGGCAGGGTTTAGTACACAAAGTAAGAAAAAATTAAAAAATCCGTAAATAATAATAATAAAAAGATTAAAAAAAACGAAAAAAAAAAACATCGAAAAAAGGAATATATAGTTTGATTTATTGGAAATTTCCGGATTTTAATTTTGGCTTTCTTTTTATACTAAAAAGTTCTTTTATGTTAAATATCAAGTATCTAGGGCTGCGAGTAATATCTCAGATGATAGCACCTATCCTGGAAGCAACTGAGAGTACTTTTGACACTCCCCCTCCCATAACTTAGTACTTGCCTAGGAACCTGAAATATCTTTTTATCTACAGTACTTTGTAAACGAAACTAAAGCTTCAAATTTTTGATACCTGTAAATAATAGGGACAGAGTGTGGGCTTAGCGAAAATCAGTTTATGTTCTCCAAAAAAGAACCAAAAATCAAGAAAAGGAGGATTACTTACAAAAAGAAGTGAAATCTCATCAAAAAGTCACCTGTAAAAAAGGCTGCCAAGTCTCGTAACTCATTTACCGTAAAAAGTACTGAGATCGTATAAAGCCAAGTTTAACTATCTTATTAATTCTGAAATTTTCATTCACAAATCACTCCTAGTCTCTACATCTTTCGTTAATTATTATTTTGTGACTTGGCAATTACGCAGCACAGGGAAGTAATTACACCTTACAATGTTATGGGATGGGATGGGATAATTTAATTAAGGCAAATTATATACGCACAGGGAAGTTATTACACCTTAATATGTTATAGTATTATTTGATTAAAACTAACTATATGCATCACATTCTCGTGCTATGTAATTGCCAAGTCACAAAATAATAATTAACGAAAGATGTAGAGACTAGGAGTGATTTGTGAATGAAAATTTCAGAATTAATAAGATAGTTAAACTTGGCTTTATACGATCTCAGTACTTTTTACGGTAAATGAGTTACGAGACTTGGCAGCCTTTTTTACAGGTGACTTTTTGATGAGATAATAAGTTTACTATAATTCGTTACTCATGCTATGGCCAGAATACACGATACACGTCGAGCCACAATGCCTTTATCATTATCTTTTTACGCGTAAAAGTTTCGCTATGGTACTCCATTGTGAAGTTTTGTAATTTTTGAAATCTAATATTTGAAAAACGACATAATCATTAGATTTGAAATTTATATCAAGAAAAATACAATTTTTTACCATTCTAACGCAGTTTGTAAAACAATTTTGTGACAAATACTTTTCGAGTTATTAATTTTTTAAGTAACTTCAAATGTTTCATTTTCCGAGATTAATCTGTGGCAACGATGGATTGCTGTGACTTTTCATAAACATGAAAAATGATAGAGATTGAAAGAATAAGCCACCCTGTGTGTGGCTAAAAAAAATTAAGCCACAGCATTTTTTCCCACTCTTGTAAAAATATGTCGATACATTGTCTCATAAAATAAAATTATAGACTTTCTGAGAATATATTTTCTTTTCAAATAGATTGAGATGTATCAATGCGCATTCCTGATCAATAATTCATTCATTTTTTTAAAATTATAAATTTTACTTAGTTTATATACAGATACCTGTATTCATTTCACAGTTTCAGTATCCACAAAGCGGTAAACAAACATTTTTCAGTTTATATCTATTATTTACTTGTATCCTGCAACAGAAAAGAAAATGTGGATAAAAATGTTTTTCTAAAGAAATACATTTTATAAATGCAGAAATGGAATTTGAGTTTAACCTCTGTAATATAAGAAATATTTCTTATATGTAATTTTTTTTTCTATTTGAATTATTTCTTTTTCTTTCTGGTCAAAATTTTTTTTCAAGTGTTTATGGAAAAAATATAAATAAAGGATTGTGGGTGGAACACCCAACAAAGATACAAAGTACACTTTTACATAATGGGTGACAAATAATAATTCGGAGAAACGGCTTAGAATTTTTTTAACAACCACAGAAATGAAAATCAGCTTAGAATTTGTTTAGCAACCGCAGAAATGAAAATCAGTTTTCTAATTAGTCAAAGTATCGCCCTGTGACTTACAGAAAAACTATTTCTGAAGTGTCCGCTTTTTGCTTTTATGTTGAAACAAAATCTTTTAAAAAAAAATCAGCAAAACGCCGCAACTTATCTCGCAATATTTTCGCTAATTCTTCCTGAAGAGATTATTTAAGGGACTAAAAACACCTGTGTGACACTTAGTATAAACTCTATTCTATGGTGTCGCGTCAATTCATCTCGCACAATTCATCGCGGAACAATTCATCGCGCAGAGTTCGTCGCAGCGTCAATTCATCGCGGCGACAATTCATCGCAGCGTCAATTCGTCGCAGCGATTTTTTGTACTTGTTATTTTGTGTACAAAACATTTCTTATTTTAAAACTCATTATATTTAAATATGACTTTTTGATAACTTTTTCAGTTAATTAAATCTTACAAAATAACGAATATCCAGAAAACAGATAACCTCTTATTATTATTTAATATCGTACATATCTTTGCATTTTACATTAAAGTTGAAATGTTAATTATTATTTTTTCTGTTTTAAGATACCTTTTTCTTTATTTTCCATTTTCTTTAGATATATTCTTTTTTCCAATACTGTTCGTTCCCATTAACATTATTGTAGTTCTTCTTTATACGAATAATATATGCTAAAATGTTTTAGTATGTTCCTAAAAATATACAAAAGTTTGTCCGGTGCATTTTAAAATTCTTCTCACTTGCACTCGCTTTCTTTTTCTACAAAATCCAATTTTTTTTAAAGTGGCCTAATCTATCAAATGCTTTTTGTTTATGCAATATGCTTAAAAGTTATAATTCTATATTTAATGCATTATGCTGAAGAATTACATAAAGTCTGTTGGTGTATTTAAAAATTCCTAAAACGTACAACAACGTTTTATCTTATTTGTTCTTTCTCATGATTTAGAATTCTCCTTTAAACTTCTAATAAAGTCTATTTTATATATATAAAAAAATTCAGATACATAGAAACACTCAAATATTAACACAATGATTTCTTTATTTTCTAAAAGTAAATGATTTTAATACTCTCGTGTGATTTAAAAGAAAATTAACATTTTAGGGAATACAAACTATTCAGATTTAACATTTCCTAATGGCGATAAAAACTATGATAACTTTGACAAGTTTAACATTTTGTAAAATCTATGACTGTTTTAAGGCTGTTCTAAAATACAAAGGAGCTACTTTGTGACACATTTCCGAATTCATTATTGTTCGGAAACACATGAAATTGTCAAATGTTCTTATTCAGAAACTATGTTATCGAGTGGTGTTTTCAATATTTTGTTAAAAGGAGAAGATATTTCAGAAAATAGAGTCAAACTTGGCGTGTTTTGAACCGAACTTCTGGGTGCAGCAGCGCGGAAATGAGAAAAAATTGGTCATCACGAGACAGCAGTAGCTTATAATTCGATAAGTAATATGTGTATCTAAAAAAAATGGAAAACACCATTCAATAGTAAATCACTTCAATAGTTAAACATGCCAATTTGATGCATTTACATTAAAAAATGAGTCAGAAAATGTATCAGAAAGTTCCGTATTGATGAGCAGAGAATTTTTAAACCTGCTTTAATATATATATATATATATTTACATTTATCTCGATAGGAATTCTTTCTTTTCTATACTGTTATTTTGCATTTTAATTTTATAATATCTCTTTCTACAAATATATTTTAAGTTCTACTTTTAGTGTTCTTTTAAAAATATACAAAAGTTTGTTCGGTGCGTTTTAAAATTCTTCTCACTAGTTTTCCTACATAAACCAATCTCTTTAAAGTGTCTTAATCTACACATGTTTTTTTTTTTTTTTTTTTGCTCAACATGTCTTTTGAAACTTATAATCCGGTCTTTAACGCATTATGTGGCAAGAATAAATTTTCTTTTCTACGAACATAATTTCTCCGAACCTTTTCTTTTGTTAAATTACTCTAAAAGCACTTATTGAATTCAAGAAATTGTTTAAACTTTAAATAACATGTAACAAAATATTTTACCCCAGCTTAAACTTTTGTTTTCCCTAAAGATTCAAAATTTTCTTTTGTAATTCCTAATGGAAGTAAATTTATGCATTTCAGAATTTTCATCCTATACATATACGAAGATACAAATGCAATGTTTATTCCATTTCCTAAAGTAATTTAGTTGAAAGACCGTGTAATCTTAAAATGAAATAAAAGATTTTAAGGATTAAATATTATTAATCATTAATGAATAATTTATAAAAATTAAATTATGCACTCTGCTTTTTTTTTGTACTTTTTTTTACTGGTATTGTCTTATATTTGACAGTAGTTAATATATCTTCTAAATAAATTGATATAGTTCATACTGAAAAATAAAATTATATGCTACAAAATCCCTCTCCTGCCAAACTAGTATTTGGTGAGACAAAAAGTAAGTACAGATAAATAAAAAGGTTTAAAATATGCAGAGCAATTGAGTTTTCAATAGTTAGTTGTTTAAAGAGTAGTGAGAAAATTCTGAGACGGCTTTTAGCGTTCTGTAATTTTGTGTGCTTTACTAATTACATTATGCTGTTTTCTGAATTGTTGTAAAGTGAATTACAACTCATTGGAATCCTATCTGAAATATGCGTCAAAGAGTGGTGTACTCTTTGAACTTGACACTGCATTTTTTGCAGTTACCGGACTTGTACTGAATTCTGCACTTTTGATAAACAATGATTTCTAAATATTTGGCATTCTTTAGTGGAAAATTTCACCGACCTATTACAAGAATGGAGGAAGATATTAAACAACTTATATATATATATATATATATATATATATATATGCGACATTTTGCCACAAATGGAAGGCATGTCTGCACACTTGAATTAAACTGCAGTCTTAAATTAATTTGCATCTTAGCAGCCGAGTATTTTGGTGATTGCAGAAAATTAAAATACGATGCAGTCGAATTCATTTTTTTCAAACATAATCAATCTTCTTTAGATTCCGGTGGAATGCTCTATTTACGAAACGATAGCTTTAACAACACTTGTTTATTAACAACTCTCCATAGAACAACATCATATCTATTAGATACCGATTCGGCATCAAGCAACAGTTTATTTTTACATCTTTTCGACGACAAAATTCCCTGCTCTCGTTAGCTTGATAAAATTCACCGCTCGTTGCAGACGAACACATCAGTTTAAAAAAAAAATAAAAAAACATAAAAAAACTCTTCGATGACAACGTTCCATTGCATTCCCAAATCTGTCCCGTTTTCTTTAGCAAACACCAACGTCAAAAATTCTCTCTGAATCAGGATGTGCGAGTAGTTTTAAACTCACTTGCGAAAGAACGCAAAACACGTCACATGACCGACCTCCATCGAATCACAATGTCTTTTAAGGAACTTTATTAGCATTTCCGGTGGAATTATCTTAACGAAAAACGGTTTCTTTGGCGCGAAAAATCTTCTACAGTTCTCTTCAGAATTCGATAATATCGTGCCAGACGCATGCCGTATAACAAACTAATTTATCTGCTTTAAGGCTTTGGTTAAACTTCGAATTTAATGCGTAGTAAAAAAAAAGAAAATGAATCTTTCATGTAGAAGAAAAAAAAAAGAATGAAAGGTTTTCGGAAACATTTTAATAGACATTTAATATTTAATAATAGAATAATTTTGCGGGAATAGAGTTTTCTGAGCGGAATAATTTAAGAGATGTGATATTTTAGCATTTAAATAAAGAAGTTATGACAATTTGACTACACGGGAATAATAATAATGAATTTTAATAATGGATTAAAATAAAGATGTTCTATTTAAAGAATAACTTAAAAAAGCTATCGCCATTTTTAGATCTAACTACTTTCGAATAAATATTATTAAGTGGATTAGGATAAACTTGTTTTACATATGGATAGTAAAAGACTATTTTAAGAATAAAAGTTATTTTAATAAGCCTGGGTTATACACGGAACATTATTAAATGAAAAAAAATTGTAGTATAATTTAGCAGATTGCGGAAAAAAATTAAATTTTGTAATATATATATATATATATATATATATATACCACTAACCATGCCCCCACTTGCCGGTCATAAGTGCCTAGATGGACGAGTTAGTACCTGGGCACAGGGCGATGTTTGCCCGCTCACAGCATGGCTCTGATCCACCTAAGAGGCTTGTTGGCATCGCTGCAGTGCTCTCTACTGGTTTGCTTACAGTTTTCTTTGTTTGGCGGCTGAATGATTTTATTTAACTTCGTTCAATTGACAGATTAAAAAAATTCAAACAGTAAAGAAGAGAAATTAACTGGTAATTTTGAACATTGATCAGGTGTCGACAACTTCACCTAAATAGGCACCTCCAGTGGTATAACTAATAGGGAACTTGGAAGACTTTTCACCCACGACGGATTTTACATGCAATTAAGAAACTTTTACGATATAACAAAGGGTATAACCGTCAAGAGCAAATGTCTATAGAAGAAAGTTAATCAAGATAAAATTTAAAAAAAAGTGAGGAAATACTTTTTTTGGAAAATAACGCTTCTTCTAAGAAAGAGAAATAACGAAAAATTGAAAAAAGGACGAATGGTGACAAAAAATTAACGACATCCAAGTAATGCTTCAGAACGAGAAAGAAGATACTAGAGAAACATTGAATAAAAGAAAAATGTAGCGAAGGGAATGAAGGACATTTTTTAAGAAATTAAAAAAGTTTTTTAAATGTTGCATTAAAAATATAAAATATTAACAGTTGAGGACGAAGAAAAGAAAGTTCGAGGTATGAAAAAATATTTGATAATTCAAGAAATAAAACCAAATGATCAACTAAATACAGAACGCACATTAAATGCCTGCATTACAAATCTTTGACGTTTAACGGACAAGCATTATGAATTGATTTCGAAATCATAATTAATGTAAAAGGTGCTAAAGATAATTTTTCCATGCAATAATGTCAACTTATTTTGAAGTCGCCATTCAGGCTCCATGAGTTGCATTTTTTAAGAAACCCTTATGGCTGGTCTCAAATCAAAACTGGCTACTTTCTTACACATTTTTGTTGGCAAACGTATTAAATTGGCGGGTGCTCTTATTATGATACCATGTATGCGAACTTTTTTATCGTCTTTATGTAAACGTTGAAGATTTTTCAGAAAATGCTGTCAAAATTTGCGTTTTGACCTGAATTTCCGAACGCGTCAGCGAAGGTAAGGGAAAGAACTGACGTCTTGATACAATAATTGCTTTTAACTCAAGATGTAATCCATATATCAGAAAATTAAAAAAAGTTCGATTACAAATCATTTTAATATTCATGCTTGCAAATATTATGCTTTTACGTTTGGAAATGTGTCCCTTTGTTGAAAGAGCTTTTTTTATAAGATCAATAATTTAATATAGCAATAATAGAAGACACCTTAAAAAATATGTTTGATGAAGTCATTAAACCTATTTTTGCAGGACTGAGATGTTACATTGATAAACATTGAGGGAAAATTAGCATACCCTGCGAAATATTAAAAGACATTTTAACTGAGCCTGTTTCGGATAGGTGTGTGTCTGAAATCTAGGATAGTTTTAGCCCCACAATACTTTCGTAACACAATTATAGAATAATTTTACTAAAACAATTAAAGCTCTGTAATTAATCTTTGGGTTTATTTCTTAAACTCAAAAGTATTTCTCGAATGATTCATTTACTCTCAAGACTGTTATCATTTTTATCTAATGATCCATTGTCGCAATATATGGCACTTTTACTTATTATATCTAGTCTTATTATATCTTACTTATTATATCGAGTTATGGGGTAAATTAATTTGATTATTTTTAATCCTGAAGGGTCTAATACGGCAATATACGCGGAATGACACATTTCTTAGGTTTAATGCCACGAATATTCTGCAAGAGAATCAGTACGAATAAGTCCATAAAACCGCGTCTTATAAAAATTATCTTTTACCTAGCTGTATGAAATTTAAAGTTCTTCTGCATGTTAAATATTAAACTTGAGTTGAATAAAACATTTAGTCAAAAATAATATTTTAATACGGTCTCAATTTACCTTTCCTTCAAAAGGTTTGCTTTTGTCTAGTAATCTAGTCATTGTTTTGTTGTAAATGCACTGTAGATGTATAAAACATGAGAATAATTGTTGCGATTTCAGAAGACGGTAATATACAGAAAAGTTATTTATTTTTAAAAATTAACGAACAATTTATATATAATCGAATTTCAATTATTTATAATATATTCATTTCATGCAAAGAGAAATTCTTTATCTAAATCATCTTATTAGCATTTCCGAAAATTAAATTATAAAACCCTTTTAATTAAAGATTTCTATTTCACTTTGAAACTGTTTGTTACTTTCATTCGTATACAGAGAAAATTTTAATAAAATTGAATGGAAAATTATTTTGTTCAGTTGTTGCGAAAAACATAATTAAATTAGAAATTTCTAAATTTAACTATTTACATTCCAGAAAACTAATATATTACAGATGTATTTCAGTTTGTATGCAGAATAATAGGATTTAGAAGTTTAATTTCATTTTACGTATTTTCCTGAAATTGAAAAATAAAAATAATACATGCAGTTAGCTTTTTCATAATGTTTTTAACACTGTTCTAAATTCCCTATTCAGTAAAACGTAACTTATAAAAATGAAGTAATCTGATTACGTTTTGAGAATACGACGAAGCAGACTATTCCTGGATTTGTTTAATTACGTTATATTTTTTTCCAATAAAGAAGAAAAATGGGATTTCTGAAAAAGGAGTATCTATTTAGAAACAACCCTACAAAGTTTTTTTTTTTTTTCACGTCGATATTAATCATTTCAAAATTTTCATCCTATAGATATACGAAGATACAAACACAGTGTTTATTTCACTGCCTAAAGTAATTAATTTGATAAGCCCTTTAATCTTAAAAAGGAAATAAAATATTTTAGGGAATAAATATTATCAAATATTAATATATAATTTAGGAAATTTAATTTACGTATTCTGCTAGAAAAAAAAGAGTAATTTATTATTTGTTGAAACTTTAACTTTCTACCATTTTTATTAGTATCCTCTTAGTTTGACAGTAGTTAATATATCTTATAAATAATTCATTGACACAAATCATACTGAAAAAGAAAATTATTTGCTAAATTACTTTAAAAGCACTTAGTGAAGTTTAAAATTCATTTAAACTTTAAACAACACCTTCTATGTAACAAACAATTTCACCTCATCTCAAACTTTTGTTTTCCCTAAAGATGCAAAAATGTCTTTGTAATGTTATAATCTTCTAAATTCATATGTTATAGTGAAGACATATTACTGCAAAAGCTAACTAAGTGCTAAATGTGTATTTATTTCATTTATTTATTATGCTGTTTAATAACTATTTTTAAGCAAGGATTCGAATTATTGCAGTCTTTTAATCTCAAACTGTACTATTGTTTGGTATTGTTTTTTGGCCTTAATAAAACATGGTACTATTTACTTTGATGAATTAATTGACAAATATATTTCATGTTTTACGAGTTGTTTTATATTTCATTCTGTGAAACATGAAATTAAAATTAATAACACTATTAAAAAAAGTGTTTGAATGTAAAAACGCTTAGAAAGGGAATAATTCTTGTGTTGTTTTTATTAAAACAAATAACTGTGAAAAACTAAATACATATAAACAAATACTTTTTCATTATATAAGTCTCCAAAAACTAAAGGCTCAACATAATTACACTGAAATTGAAAAATTTAATTTCATAACCTCGAGAAAATTACTATTTAATAGGTTTTAAATTTTTTATACTAGAGTGCAAATTTTCTCTTATTTCTAGAGAATTTAAAAAGAATACAGTTATGTTTAAATTCAATTACAATAAGAAAGTAAGCAACTAAACGTAACAAAATACGAGAAAATGAAAAAAAAATGTAATTCTCCTAATTGTAATATTCAAGAAAATATCTGTAAGGCTAATTTGTGAAATAAAATTATATATTTTATTTACTTACAGAAAAAAAAATATTCGAATCAAAATGTATTCGTGTTACAGTCGCACTATGTCGCATTTTTCCGAAAGCATCGACAAAACTCACACCTTTTTCTTTTTATTAACTTTTCTGGATCTTTCCCAAAACAAGTTAATAATCAAAATTGAAAATTGCTGAAAAAACTGAATATTGCGAAAATTACGAATCACTAAAATTAGTAAATAACTATGGTGTCTGTATTTCATGAATACGCAGAGATCCCGGGTACCATATAGAGCAATTTTATTAATCTTGTTACACAATTAAAGCTATTTTGTGCTCTTATTTAATAACAAAATGCAATAACAAAACAGCATTTCTTTTCTAAAAATAGAACAATTAGCAATTTAAATTAATACTACTGTGAAAGTAAATTAGAGTTTGTTTCTCTCATTTATTAATTCAAGTGAATTCCTCAGAATATTAAAATTTTTCCTTAGAAATATGTAAGGGATTATATAATTATAATTGTGTTTTTCAAAACTTCGTAAATGTTTACGATCAAAAGCTACTGATATACCTTTTCTGAAATACAGTAGAAGGAAAAACACTAAAAAGTATAGCCATAAAGGATTAATTTTCTGTATATCGAATTGTGAATGAAGATAAACATTTTTCAAAATATGTAACATTATGATAATATGAGCTAAAATGCTTTCTGAATGAACTGAAATGCTTTCTTTACTTTATGAAAGAAAAAGTTGGGATAAATACACTGCCAAAAAAAAATGTTGATTTTACGATATACTACTGGCAGTTGGTGTGCTAGTATTATACCATAAAATCAACAATTTTTCTTTTGTAGTGTATATTTTAAGGAAATTTTTATACAATTATGAGAAGCTGTTCGTGAAAAAAGATTGCAACATATATTCCCGGATTTTAAACAGTATTTTGTGAAATTTCGTCAATTTTGTGAAATTTCTCAATAACATTCTGAACACTGAGCATTAGTTTAAATGAAAAAAAAATATATTTAACTTCCTTTAAAAAAGATACTTGCACGCAGACTTTTTTCCTGTTTGTGACTTTTTTCCTTTATGTGTATACATATGTGAATTACTTTGGAGAGATGATAATTATATTGAGAATTCTTCAATTGCCGTTTTATATCAGCAAATATATGACTACAATTTCCAGCAATATCAGACTACACAAATTATTCAATTTATTTACCGTAGATTAAGCGATTTTTGTTTTCCTATTGTGCCGAAAGTTGAAGACGCTATTATTAAAAAATATAAGTATTAAAACTGTGTTCAACAAAAAAAAAATGAAAATATTAAAATGTATTTTTACATTAATAATACGCTTATACATGGCGCATTCAGAGCTGAGTTTTAATTTTAGCTGTCAGCTATAGTCTGTTTTAAAGCGAGATGTTTTATAAAAATAACTCAAAATTAGACAACGACATATTAATAAATAAATAACAAATATTGTAAAAATAATGGTTTTGATGTGCTTGATAAAAACAAAGTTAAATACCAGTGAGTTTTATATTTTGGAAACATTAAAAGGGTTTTTTTTTTCAGAGAAAAGTATTCATAAGCACAATGAATACACTTTTGTAATAGAGCATATTTGTACATTTAAGCAGTCACATAGTGTTTTATTAGACTCCCGTTTCAGTAATGTCGGTACCAGTCATAAACACCACAAGTTTTTTAACTTTTAATTATTAATTTTGCCTTTATTGATAAGTAAATACTACTTGAGAATGGAAGTCTAAAAGACTGTACTTATAGGTAACAGCTAAATGAAAATTTTCAAAAATCCACCAAACTATATTTAACATGATTGATGAATGCTACCTTTAAATAAAATTAGTTTAATGTACGATTTGCAATGCAATAAATATCAGAATAATCAAAATAATCTCACCATGTCACCAGAACATATCAGAATTCAGCTCAAGATTTTTCCGTGCCAGAATTTTTCCTACAGTATCAACAGACAATGCCCACTGAAATTTGTATAAAGCAAACAAAGTACATGTGTATCGCCAGTTTCGCTTTCACAGATGGAAAATTACAGGATGTCTACTAAACAATAAATTTAAATAAAATATATTAAAGTAAATAAAATTTAACTAAACATATTCCTACAATCTAAAATTTTGGTTTTCACTACATTTAGCATTTTATACTCGTCATTATAAAAACTTCGTGCATACATTGTGAAAGAAAACGTCGTAATTACACTATCGAGGAGAAAGAAAGCTTCATAACTACACTATTGACAAGTAAAGATTTCCCAACTTCCAGCGAATTTTACTGTAATATCAAAAAGAAAGTGCGAGTTATTTAAAAGGAATAAATAAAAACATTTTCTACTTGCATCATGGTTAAAATTAATTGAATTACTTTCACATGGGATTTTCTTATTTGAAAAGAAAAATTCTTTATTGCATAATTTAAATTATTTATAAACACTTTTATGGTTGTCATTTTAATTAAGAAATCCATTTCTTGCATGATAAAGAAGTGCCAAGCTCTCATTAATCTTCCATAATACATGGGATAATTTGACCCTGGTTTAATAAATTTCGCACCAGAATTTTTTTTTTAAGAAATGAAATTAAATAAATTCCACGTAAAAACCTAAAATTAAATAAATAAAGATTCATCAAATATTTTTTTCGGGTTCGAAACATTGTTAAACTGGATCAGACTAAACCGCATATTACAGTTGATTAGTGGAAACTTGGCATCTCTGCATGATACTTTTAGTTTAATGTACACGTGATAAAATCTTCATTTAAGAAGGATTCTGTATTTATTTTAATATTTATTCCGCATTTTCTCGTTACGAATTCATGTATTAATTAACTTACTTGAATCATTTAAATGATAAAACTGGTAAAAATAACGGATTTTTTTAAAGGTTTAATTTGTGTATCCTTAACCAAACTGTTCTGATCCTGTTTTTTTTTTCTTTTTTTTTTGTCATACTAAATCATAATCGATGATACAAATTCGCAGGCATTTCTTCAGTTTTTCTTCTTCTATTTATTTATTAATGTAAATAAATTTCATTATTGAAGCAATAACGGAGCAATTAAGATATTCCATTGTGTTAATTTAGCAACTAATAATTAAAATTATAACATTCGAACTCTTAATATGTAATTAAAAATACCCGAAAAAAATTAAATATTTAAATAGCTTTAAAGTATTTTAATAATTAATGAAAAGAAAAATCAATTTTACTAAGCAATATTTTTTCTTGCATAATTGTATATCGAGACTATAATTTTTAACCCTCGGGAATTATTCGGTGAATTATTTTAAATGGACAATTTAAATCATTTTTCTTACATAGAATGCAAAATTGCAAAAAAGATCTTATGGACTTATCAATATCCATTTTAGAAACAGCGGTAGATGAAATATTGTGTTTACTTTAATCTAAGAGGACCCCGATTCTAAGACGCACCTTAAATTTTAGCCCCGCAAATATGCATTTTTCTTTAAATATCTTATATATCACATATGAAAATTTAAAATACGGAAGCGATTAGGAAACGTACACAATATACAAAAGACTCCTCATGAAAATTTCACTATCACGGGATTGTAGAATTTAATAAACAGCGAGCAATGGTGGAATCAGATTTATTCTGAAACTGTTTGAATTTAACTTTTTTTTTCATGTATTATACAAGCACTTTAAATATGTTCTAGAGTTACATATTAAAAATAAGTAAATCATTTTTTAAATGACTGTTTATTTATTATTAATAGAGTGAGCTGCAGCATGATTAAAACCGGAGACGCCGGCCATGCTGTAGTAACTCACCGCTAACTATGTAAACCTACCCGTGTGCTTATAAGGGTTAATCTGATCTCAATAAAATAATCAGCAAAATATGGCAGTGGTAGTTATTAATGGCAACGCCCTCGCCGCACAGTTGAAGAACACCCTAAAGACCTGGACATTGATGAAGATTTGATTTTTTTATTTTTAGTTGTATTACCATTGAAGGTTGTTCTTAAGCACATAATGTATCCAAAACACACCATGGGCTTATTAGAAATTTCCCCCTCTAATTTTTAGTCTAATGGAATGGTGATAGATTTTGGTTTTAACGATATACATGTTAAATCGTTAAAAACTAAATTTAACAATTATTCATTTTCAATTCCGCAATAAATTTAGGGAGACATTTCAACATACAATGTGCAATGTTTAATAGTTGAAATTTTTCTCTAGGTCGCAGGTGGTCTCAGCTAATATTGATATTTTTTCAAACTAGAATTCAACTAGATAAAAGTACCAATGACAGAAATTTGGGCAAATTTAAGTATTTTAAGTGAATGACGAAAACGTAGCCGTCTTCGGTCGTTTTTGGTCTCATTATTACATGGTGTATTGTTAAAATGTTAATATATGAGTAAGAAAGTACCACTGTGTAACATGACTGCTTGTGTATCGGAGAAATAAATTGATTAATAAAATGTCGAAATACATTCAATTTTGCGAAAACAACCTATGTTTCAGATTTTGTGTAACATGCATAAAATATCTTAAGTTAAACAATAATCATAGAACAAGTAAATTCCAGAGTTGCCAAGTCTCCGGCTTTTTGAACACCAGTATATTTTTAGAGAAAATGTTGTTCTTTTAAATCCCAGAATTCTCCGATCAAACAAAACAAAATTGTCTGTACTAAAAAACTGGTATCCAAAAAGCCGGAGACTTGGCAGCTCTGAAATTCAAATCCTATATTTTATTAAACTTATGAAAACATTTAGTTATAGAGGAAGAAAGTTTGTATCTCGCCAACTGCCAAAAATGTCATTATCTTTAAAATTAAAAATAATATTAAAGATTATCTGCATGAAAAATATAAAATCTATCATAAAATTATTTTTTAAGATAAATTATCAATATTTCAAATTAAAAATGTCATTTATTTTACGATGAACAGTTTCATTACGATATCAAAAATCCAGTGTTAATATTTTCTTTGGATAATCTTAAATATATAAACACACAACCTAAAATTAAATCCAAAGAATTTATAAGATAATGGCGTATATGTGTTAGATTGTTTATTACACTGATTCTGCATACACAAATCTTGCGTTAAGCAAAACAATATATGTGATACAAAATAAAGAAACAATGAATATTAACGAACATTGTCGGAGGTATAAAGTAATTAATCTGTGAAAAGAAAAGCGCGTAAATCGATAGCAATGTTTAAATAAGGATAGTTAATTACACATAATAATAAGTTGTTAAACAAATGTTACAAAGGGGGACAAATAATTAAAATGAATGGTTGGAAAAAAGAAAGCATCTAAAATATTCTACTTAATGGATACATTGAATTTTGCTGCATATAGCTTAAAAAACGTTATTTTGAATGAATAAAACTGTAGTTGGTTCTTTTTTATGTACATTAAATTGTCGGTGTTATTAAAGGCGTTTCAATGTACTTTCTTAAAAATCCTTATAAAAATATAAAAGTTTATACTGTTTATAATAAGAAAAAAGTTTAGATTGTTTTCATTTTATGAAAATATATATGTTTTTAACATTTTATAGATATCGATTTCACAAAAAAAAGTTTATATACTCATCCTTTTAAAAAAGTATTCAAATAAAAGTTATTTTACCTCATTTCTTCTGAATTATTTCCGAAACATATATAGTTTCCGAAGACATTCATTTTCAAATGCTTAGTCACTGAATTGAAATTTAGATGACTTAGAAACACGCATTTAAATAAAGCGGTGGATATATAACACGATGCGCTTCAATAAAAATTTCCAAAGAATATGAATGCCTACAAAAAATATTCAGCTATAGAAATATTCATCTTCACTTATAGAAATATGCTCTTATTTCATTGAAGATTCAATTTTATGCTTTACATCTCAGTATGTTTTTCTTTGCACTTTGCCAAATTTTCTGTAAGTTTCAAAGAAGTAAATTAGAAAGAAAATTAAAAAGAAAATTCGATATTAATGAAACCCTATACTAAAAAAATCCTCTTAAGCAATGACATTTCATAGATTCTTTGATACACGTGTCTTGTTTAATTCACACCAAATAAAATAATACATAATTTGCATAACGTAGACAGTGGTGTCTTTTTATCGTGACTCTCAAATATCATTGTCTTATCATATATGCTTTAATTCCGATCATGTTTTAAGTTTCAACAAGTCTTCCATTTTCTCACAAAATATATATTCACTTTTGTTGAATATGATTTAAATATATATGTATATAATTTTAAATATACCTTTTCCATTTACGTTATTACGTTATGTGTTACAGCATATTGGTTATCGATCGGCGATTTAGGTATAAAATAAAATATTACTTTTATCATTTCAAAGTTTTATTAATAACATTGAAGCTCCAATAAACATCTGAGAAAACTTAATTAGTTAAAATAACACATTTTTTACTCAAAAGTGAGTATAAATTATTACCTCTACGTTTTGAAATCGTAATATAATTATTTCTTTTCGTCAGCAATCTCAAATTTCTCAATTTAGCTGTTTTGAAAACTGCATACATAAAAAATACAGGGCATTTGAAATATAATCATTTTTAATTTCAACGAGCCAGAATATTTGGAAATAAATTGCTAAACTTTTCTACTTGGTAAAATATGTTGGAATATCTCTCCTTCGAGTATTATTTAAACACACTAATTTCAGAATGTTTATTGGTAAAGTATGTATTTATTTGGGAAAAAGGAGAATTGCACTTAAATGACTAAGTTATATTTATCCTGAATGTTATTACAAAATGCAATTCTAGAACCCTTGGGCAAAATAAATTTTTATTACTTGAACTATTTAAATTATGGTAAGTTTCCATTATAGGTGTTTAATAAAAAAAATGTAAATATCTTCTTTCTTTATGATGGAAGAGGCCTTTGAGTAATTTATATATTTCATGCATTGATGCGTATTTCTATTTAGACGTAATGAATTTTTATGTATATTCTATATCACACACACACACACTCACACACACACACACATACACACACACACACACACACACACACATATATATATATATATATATATATATATATATATATTGTACAATTTGTTTTATATTTTCAAATTTTTCCCTTAACGTATTTTTCTTTCGTTTTTCCTTTCCAGATTTCAATACTTTAAAGTATTTTAACTTTTTTGTCCCCTTCTAAATTCATTCGATTTCAGAAACATCTATTTGATCAATAAGCCATTTTAACACTTTCCAACCTTTGAAAATATTCATGACTTCGGTTTGTCTGCCGTCTGTCCGTCTCGCCGTGCTCTAACTCGCGTGAATATACTCGGATTGACCTGAAGTTTTTGTATGTTATTGTCTTCTACTATAGTATGTTCCCTATTTCAACTGAAGTGTGTAGCGCTTATAGTTTTTTTTGTCAAGGACACTCAAAAGTATTCCGTTACATTACAGTCAATGGGAAATAATCGTTTCAATAGCATTTTGATGATGCTACATCATTTAAAACATGATGGAATTGATATATAATTATGAAGTGCATTAAAACATGCTTTTTGTAGAATATGGAGGTGGAAAACATCCATTATTCATTTACAGGGTCAAACAAAATAATTCTGTTATACATTGTACTATGGGGAAAAAACGTTTACAGTGTAATTTAGTGATATTTCACCATTTCAAACATAATGAAAATTATATGCATTACTGAGTTGCAGTATAAATTGTTCTCTCTTGAAAGTGTGGTGTGCATTGCGTTTATTTACAGGGACACATAAAAATATCGGTTACACTACATTTGCGATATTTACAGTCTATGTGTGATAAGTGGGTTTTCAACTTTGATTTGCATTTTTAAGTTTAACTAAACTTTTTCATAGTACGCGTGTGTTTATAAACTCGGTTGATCATATACAGAGCTACACAACGGAATCCGTAAGTATTACAGACTATGGGAGTGAATTGCTTAAGGGTAGTTTTTAATTGTGTTACGTATTTTCCTGCTGAATTCTATTTAGTAGACTAATAGAAGTTTGTGGAATAGAACATATCACAGGGCTACACATCATATACAGGGCTACACAGAGAAAAAGATACATTGTCGTTTACGGTTGGTAATTGCTGCAAATGAGTTTTAAGTTGCCTTTTAGCTTAATATGTGATGTGTACTCTTCAGATAATATAATACAGAGCTGTACAAAAGATTTCGAGTGCATTTCAATCGATTGGCGATAATTGTTAAATGCTAATATTCTAACTGAACTAAATTTTATCATGCTATATATCCACATCTATTGATCATATACAGGGCTGCACAAAATAATTCGACTACTTTTCGACACAGGAAGGTAATTTCGAAAACTGTATTTTTCAATGTGTTATATGTTTTTTAAACTGTTTACTTACATATCTTCTTTCACCGTACTTAACGGTAAAGTTTCATTACAGATTTCTGGCTGTGTTGTAAGTGTTTCTTAATCTATGCCTGACGCACGATTTTCCGTTCTTGTTTTGATTAAACATTGTTAATCATATTAAATAAAAACTGAGTTTTTTTTTTGCTGCATATTTTTACCTGTTTTATGGATTTTATGTAACCAAAAAAAAAATCGTTAATTTTGGTATAATTGTTCTATTTTATTTAATTATTCAACCCATAGAGTTACAATTTTTTCCAGAATAATTTAATAATTATATAAAGCGTTACTGCAAAAGACGTATAAAATTGCAATTGATCTTGATTGTCCGATAATTTATGCTATTGAAGTCATAATGGGTAAAAACGCAGAATACAAAATGTTTTTTTGAAGCTTGGAGAATATATCTTCTTTTTTTCAAGGGACGCTTAGTATTGGATTCCAGGCAAATCTCAGCCCAATTACACACATTTTCTGCTTCCGCCAATGCAGGTCACAGACCAAGTTTCAAATTGGAAATCTAGCCAGCGTTTTTAGGTGCGTTCGTAATTATATAAATACGTAGCACCTATAGACGTCGTCTGTTCCGTCCGTCTGTCCGTCCTTCTGTCTGCCCGTTTGTTCATCTGTCCGCATATAACAGCGAAAAAACTACCCAACCGAACCGTTTAAAATTTAATATATATAATCGTTGCAGACTTTTGTCAATTAATTTCAAATTTTATGAAAATCGAATCAAAACTTAAAATGGTATTAATAAAAATATTTACTAAGTAATTTGATTTTTTTTTAAATCGGTACTTCCTTGTTATAGCAGCTTTCGAGGATTAATCGTCAAGTGAACGAGATGTATCGCCAAGTTATCTGACGTGTATGACGTTATAGTCATATATCACGTATATGACATTTTATAACATCTATGACCAAGTTATAGTCACAATCTTCATTCTATTATATCCTATCATACGTAATTAATTCAATGATATCCCATGGTAATGATTCTAGATTGCCAGGGTGATTACGTCCTATTTAAGATAGAGTCATATTATTTACGTATTACTGAATTTAAAAAAAACAAATTTGTATACTAAAAATTGTTTAATTATAGCAATCATATAATCTACCTACAGTCTTTTGGAGAAGTAGATATTAAAAGGATAGAGTCTAAATATGGATTTCAAGTTCTGAAATTTTCAAAGCTAGGTTTAAGTTTCCCAATGGAATTTTCAGTAAATGTCAACAACAGATAAAATGTTGCCAACTTAAAATGTACTTATCTTATTACAGAAATTTTTCATATCATAATAACAGACGATATAATTCATTTCCTTGAAACTAGTTATAGTACGAACATACCTCATTTGTTACATTTGACGTACAATTTCCAACTTATTTTAATATCATGTGTTTCTACGCGCTGCTAAAAAGCCGTCTCCGCACGCTAAGAAGACGTTTTTCTGTGTTTTTCGTCTGCTTAAACAATCTTTACGACATCAGCGAAAAGGCTGCTGTTTTTTAAGGAAATTTGCTTTAAAATATTTTTGTAGAATGCTGTTTGGATTAGTTTTAAGAGTGCTCCATGCACAACTTCGTAAATTTTCTGATGATACAATAAGAAAAATGGCACAAAAATCGCTATCACAGCGCCCGCTTCCGAGAGAATATCCCCATCTTCAACTGGGACTTTCTGAACATAGCCAAATACGTATAGGAAGTTTTGTTCAATACGGACACACGGATAGACACACACTTTGAAAAAACTTGTTTTTCGACATCTCTGACCCCTAATTTGACGTAAAACGAAAGTCGAAATAAATTTGGATTACAAAACTTTCTGCAAATTATCGATAGAAGGAAGTAAAAATATGCCCTAATATTATGTCAGGCAAATAACTGAAAGTTCATAAGTTACCATTTCATCTGCTTTTAGTGAACTAAATAATTTTCGGTACTTTTCGGTTAGCCGGGCGCCAGTGAAATATATATATACATAATACATATATATATATATATATATATATATATATACATATATAAATACATATATGTATGTATATATATATATATATATATGTATGTAGATATATATGTATATATATGTGTGTATATAACAAAATAACTGCCTTTCCCTAAATGAAACAACGTATAGATGGCGCTATCGCCACTTTTGGCAGATATTTTGCCAAGTCCGAACTGAACTGAAGAGAGCGAATAACTTTTCGCGGGTCTGTAACTCTGTAGAAGTTGTTGAGTTGTGACATATAGTTAGTTTTGAGAATGGATCTCGTCCCGAGACCAAATGTTGTTTTTTTTCTATTGTGTTTTGTGTGTACGCGCATTCTGCGAAGTATATGTATTGTGTTGCCGTTTTGTGCTGAATATTAAACTTGTGATGTCTTAAGATGTGCAAGTCCTTGACAAAACCCACACCAGACCAGCACAAACATTACAATGGCGCCCAACGTAAAAGAAGAAAAAATCGTCTGGTTTCGAATGAAAGAATCGTCCTGATTCTGTATCTCTGTGGAATATTTCAGTGCCGTCCTGGATCCGTTTTGTTTGTGAAATTAAAAGGGCCAACTTGGTTCTGTTTTTGAAAGATTTGTCCCGATTCTGAAGGTCTGTGGAATCTTTTAGTGCCGTCCTGGATCCGCTTTGTTTGTGAAATCGAAAGAGCCGGCCTGGTCCTGTGTTTCAGGGAATCATCCTGATTCGAGTGTTTGTGAAGTCTTTCAGTGCCATGCTGATCTGTTCTGTGTGAAATTAAAAGAGTCATTGTGTGTTGTTTGTGAAATCAAAAGTGAGATTAAAAGAAAACCATCCCGGTTTCAAAGCTTTAAAAATCAACCTGTTTTACAAGTTTTATAGTGAAACATTTCAAGAAGTGCGACAGATCTGTCTTGTGTGCATGTTTTTTTTCCAGAAGAAAAAAAAAAGTTTAGTGATAATCAAGTGTAATTTTTTTTTTTTATCGAGAAAAAGAAAAAGACCACAGTGATTTATTCCGTTCGAATTTTGCCTAAAGTGTGGATTTGATTTTTTCCCCCTTTCTCTGTTTATTTTATGGGATGATCATCTATTTCTAATATATTTATTCCGTTTATAAAAGTTTGGAAGATTTTTTTTGCTGGATCCAGAGCTTAGCGGTTTTGTTTTTATTTTATTTCTTTCTTTAAACGGTATATATATATTTTTTGTTTTGTTCATTAGTTTTGGTAAGTTACGAAAGATTAATGACATGAAAGATTTATATTATTCCTTTGATACTATATATATATATATTTAATGAAATGTTCTTTAAGTAAAATACATTTTATCTTTATTTATTTAGCTGTATAAAATAGCGTATAAAATACGTCATTTCAATAACTTTCTATAATTATTTCTCATATTATTTTTTAAGATGTAAAGTATGTATTTTATTTATAAATTATGTTGCTTTTATCTTTATTGGTGATAAAGTCAGATTATCTATAATACTTGTGTTTGAATTGAAAGTTTTATATACGGTAAGTTAAATTGGTAAATGGCTGAATATTAATATTTCGTATAGAGATTTAAATGAGCTCATGGTTAATTGGTAGTAAATTTTATTATGTTATTAAATTATTTCCTATATGTTTTATCAAGTGGTTATAAAAGTTTAATATATTTATCTGTTTATATTTACCTGCTTATATTTACCTGTAAAGGGAAGGTACTTGTTTTGTTAGTGATTTTAGGTCAAGAATTACATATAATTTTGTAATTTAAGTATTCTGGGTATAGATAATTGAAATAACTGCTTTGAGAAAAATGACGTTTCTGGCAAAGGGAAAAAAATTTATTTGTATAATTTAGCTATCGAATTAGACATTGCTCCGGATACAGGTGATACAATTGCGGTCTTCCGTGATAAAATTATAAAGTGCGCTCTATTTAAAGATGATGAGCAATTTGTGAAAGAGGCATTCCTTACTATAGTGGATGATAGAAAGAAACAGGAAAGCGCAGAAGAACGAAGGTTAGATGAGACGCGTGTCGCGGAAGAACGAAAGTTGGAGGAGAAGCGTGTCGCTGATGAGAGAGCATATGAACCCCTAACGCGACAACTGTACCACAGAATCAACTGGATTTCAATCAAATGTGCATAGATATTAAAAATATCCTACCAATATTTATTCCCGAAAAAGATGATATGTCGTTGTTTTTGACAATGCTTGAACGTCAGATGAAATTGCTAAGTGTCCCCAAAGACTTCTGGGTTTCACAATTACTTGGCGTTCTTCCAAACGATATTGCTAAACTTATAGCAAGAGAGCCTGAAACAATGTTTAAAAATTATGAACATATTCGCGACATACTGTTAAATAGATTTAGGTAAACAGCAGATAGGTTTAGGATATTGTTCACCCGTAATCAGAAAAGAGAAAATTCTACATGGAAAGATTTTTACTTTGAAATTCGAAATTATTTTGAGGGTTGGTTATCGAAATTAGAAATTGATTCATTTGAAAAGTTAAAAGAACTTATAATTGCTGATCAGATTAAAAGAAAGTGCCCACCAGAATATAAAAATCATTATTTAGATGGTTGGGACAAACTAAATGATCCTGTCGTGTTGGCAGAAAAGCTTGACATATACGAAAATATCAAACCACATTCTCAAAAATTAGCAAGTAATTCAAAAACGCGTGAAACACAGAAATATGTTTTCCCGAAAACTTAAAATGGTCAGGACTTCTCTAAAAATCAAATAACCAAATCTGAAGCAAACGAACATTTTGGAAATTATAAAAATACTACCCCTTCCCCAAAATATTTAAACTCGCGATATGTAAACAATGACAAACATGCAACTGTAACTTGTTATGGATGTGGGAATCCCGGGGTTATTCGTTCGAAATGTCCTAAGTGTAATCCCTCTCTTAAAACAAAATCTAAAGAGTTTAATATCGTAGATCTGTATACCTGTGTAATAGACTCTGCCCACCTTCCCATCTTGGATGTCCATATAAATGAATTTTACGATACAGCGTGTACCGATACAGGTGCAACTAATCCTATTGCTGGAGAAACTTTGTATAATTTATTAAAAGGCCAAGGAGTTTCTTTTATGTCCAAAGTGATAACAATGACTCTAGCTAATGGAGGTAAACTTGATGGTGAAGTTCTATACACTGAAGTAACTATCCAAGTTAAAGGAAAATCTTATCAAACTGAATTAATTGTTTTGCCTATAGCAAAAGGAAATCGCACGTTGTTGGGTATAGATATTTTACAAAAAGCAGAAATTGTCCTTGATATAAAGAACCGGAAATGGTATTTTAATGATTTTCCTCATCAAGTGTATGAATTTTCTTCTGATGATGACCCAGTGCTTCTGCAGAAAAAACCAAACGAGTTTAATTCATGCGTGTTACGTGAAGAAGAGGGGAATCAGCTACCTGAAAACCAAAGAGAAGAATTAAGCGAATTGTTACGAGAATATGAAGATGTGTTCCAACCAGGGGGAGAGCCCACTCCTTTTATAGAACACCATATTCCTACAGGAGACCATGCACCAGTAGCTGGTCCACCCTATCGAATGTCACCTATGAAGAAAGAATTATTAAAGAAAGAATTGGAAGTTTTACAAGAAAACGGTATTATTGAAGAATGTGAATCCCCATACGCAGCTCCTGTTGTTCTTATACCAAAACCTAATGGTGAAATGCGTCTGTGCATAGATTACCGAAAGCTGAATGCAATTACGACTCCGGATACTTATCCACTCCCCAGATTGGATGATTTATTACAGGATTCTACTCCTACAGCTTACATGTCAACCATTTACCTGAAATCTGGTTACCATCAAATTAATGTGACTGCCGCTGATAGAGATAAAACCGCTTTCATTTGTCCATTTGGAACATTTCGCTTTGTTAGAATGCCTTTTGGATTACGCAATGCTCCTGCAACGTTTCAGAGACTAATGGATAAATTCCGGTATGGATTTAAAAACGTTAAAATTTTGACATACTTGGATGATATCATTGTTCTGTCATCGACTTTTGAGCAACATCTTTCCGATTTAAGATTAGTGTTTGAGAAACTATCCAAGTTTAAAATTCATGCTAACCGTGACAAATGTTACTTTGCTCGTTCGCGAGTCAAGTATCTTGGACATTGGATTACAAGCAAAGGCATTGAAGTTGACCAAGAGAAAGTTGCAGCCATTATGAAAATACCCTCTCCAAAGACTGTAAAACAGGTACAATCATTCTTACAAACTTGTTCATGGTACCGTAGACTTATCGAACATTTTTCTGATATTTCACGTCCACTAAGTAATCTTACTAAACAGAAAGTTCAGTGGAAATGGGGAACTGAAGAAGAAAAAGCTTTTGCCACTCTAAAGCAATGCCTCGTCACCACTCCTATATTGCATCAAGCTGATATGACAAAGCCATTCATTCTTCGAACAGATGCCAGTGCATATGCTCTTGGAGCAGTTCTACTCCAGGGCCAAGGATCTGACGAATATCCTGTCGAGTATGCCAGCAGACTTCTTAATCCTGCTGAGCGAAACTATTCTACCACAGAGCGTGAAGCCTTAGCCGTTGTATGGGCTCTAAATAAATTTCGAGGCTATATTGAAGGTTTTGAAATCACCGTAGCCTCGGACCATCAACCTCTCCAATGGTTGATGAGCCTAAAATCTCCATCAGGTAGATTGGCCAGATGGTCGTTGCAGATACAAGCCTACAATCTAAAAATAGAGTATATCCCAGGAAAAGCAAATGTAGTTGCGGATATGCTATCCCGCCCAGATTGTACAGAAGATTCATGTGAAGTGAATACTGTCATAGTGGACTTTCCCATTAAAAGTTCTAAAGACATTCGAGAAGAACAGTTGAAAGATCCAGAACTGAAGAAAATTATAGATCGTTTTGAGACTAACCCCCCTACTACGGATTTAGTTAATTGGACTGAAAGAGGCTGTCTAATGAATCAGGGTGTACTGTATCGATATGCCCCTGACTCTGAAGTCGAAGAAGCTCAGTTGGTAGTTCCAACTCATGACCGTGAAAGAATCCTAAAAGAATACCAGGATGCTCCGACCATATCAGATTATGTTAAAGCTTGTCCTGATTGCAGCCGGTATAAAGCCTCAAATCAAAAACCAGCTGGACTGCTGCAAAATCCAATTTATGCTCAAAAGCTAGAAACTCTCTCTATAGATTTGTTTGGGCCTCCTCCAGAAACTAAAACTGGAAAACGATTGATTTTTATTGTTGAGGATTGTGCAACACGGTGGGGGGAGCTGTTTGCATTATCACAGGCTACTGCTAGGGAATGTGCATTAACTCTCCTTAATGAAATATTTTTACGTTATGGCTTACCCAGAAGGGTAGTTAATGATAATGGACCCCAATTTGTGAGCGATGTCATGTAACAATTATGTCATCTGTTGGACATTAAACAAAGTCTAACACCTGTTTACCACCCTCAAGCGAACCCTGTTGAGCGTAAAAATCACGATTTAAAACCTCGACTTGCCATTTTAGTAGGAGACGACCATAGCTCCTGGGAAGAGCGCTTACCAGCTGTTAGGTTTGCAACGAATTCCGCAAAATGTGAAACTACCGGTCAAACTGCCGCATATTTGCAATTTGCGCGTGAGATGCGTACACTCGACGATGTTACGCATGATTTAAGAACTGTGATTAATAACGATAATTTCGTCCCTGAAATTACCCCATACCTTAAAAATTTCGCAAAATTTTCATCTAGAGTACATGATCTAATTGAAGAAAAGCAAGATAAACGTAAATTCTATGCGGATAGGAAGCGTAGAGCAGGTCCAAATTACAATCCTGGAGATAAGGTGTGGGTGACTTTATATCCACTTAGTAACGCTAAACAAAAATGGAGTGCTAAATTCATGCCGCGCCGTGATGGTCCGTATACCATCTTAACTCAAAAATCATTAACAACGTATGAAATTGCTCATCCAAATTTCGGTAGGCACTTACCACAGATCCGCATTCACTCTATATCGAGGTGCTGATGAATAATTGCCCGTGCAACCGCTACGGAAACGTGGTCGACCGCCTAAAGTTTCTGATTCCTCGTCGGGACGACTTCGGAATCAGAGAGGGAGGCTATAACAAAATAACTGCCTTTCCCTAAATGAAACAACGTATAGATGGCGCTATTGCCACTTTTGACAGATATTTTGCCAAGTCCGAACTGAACTGAAGAGAGCGAATAACTTTTCGCGGGTCTGTAACTCTGTAGAAGTTGTTGAGTTGTGACATGTAGTTAGTTTTAAGAATGGATCTCGTCCCGAGACCAAATGTTGTTTTTTTTCTATTGTGTTTTGTGTGTACGCGCCTTCTGCGATGTATATGTATTGTGTTGTCGTTTTGTGCTGAATATTAAACTTGTGATGTCTTAAGATGTGTGAGTCCTTGACAAAACCCACACCAGACCAGCACAAACATTACATGTATATATTATATACATATATGTATATAGATATGTATATATATTTCACTGGCGCCCGGCTAACCAAAAAGTACCTAATTTTCCTTAGTAAAATTGACAGTTACATCACAATTATAAAAATTAATCCCTTACATAATTTTTTTCGCCGTATTTAAAGCGCAATGTATTTATTTTTAAAGAATAATGAATTGTAACTATTAAATGTAAAAAAACATTCGGAAGCTAATATACAGAAAATACCTCTGTGGCCAAATTCATTCATTGAACATATTTTTTTACACATGTTATATTCCTAAAATTTCCGTACATCTTAATCTATATATTTAAAACGCTAAGCTTTTTCTTTTGACAATTCGTGAGAACAAACTACTGCATCAAATTACATCATTCTTTTTTTAAATGAAAGATATTTGGACACAGATTTGTTATCGTGCATTCGTTTGTTCTAAAATTTGATTAATTAGCCGTATTTTTCAGTTAAACTTTTACTTCTGCTAATGACGCATAATCGGATAACGCCCACTGTTGCGTTGCATAGAGATTATTCTCTGAACTCCGTGGTTACGAGGATGAAAGAGAAATAATAAATATTAAAAGCACGTGGCTTTTAGGCTGATTTTTTTTAATTTGAAAGTTAAATTTCGGTAAAAATATTTATCCGCGTGTTTAATAAGCGAAAAAAAAATCATATTTATTGTGATGTCAAGGGAATATTTTCCATTGGGTTTCCTGCGAGTGCTAAAACAACAACAGGCGTTTCTTTAAACAACACTCTAATGCTAGATCCCAAAATACAAGATGATTTAATTTGCATTTTATTAAGGTTTAGATTTCATAATATTGCCATAACAGCTGATATACGAATGATGTATAGGCAGGTAAAAATTCATGACAAAGATAGGGATTTTCAGAGAATATTATGTAGAGATAGTCCAGATAAACAAATACAAGTCTTTCGCTTAAATACTGTCACGTATGGAACTGCTGCTGCTCCATATCTTGCAACTAAAGCTTTGAGTCAGTTAGCAATTGATGAGGGTCTTAATTTCCCAAAAGCAAAGACAATAGTTTTTTTATGTCGACGATGTTTTAACTGGTGTTGAGAATAGTCAGGAAGGTACTGAATTGATATATGATTTGCGAAAAATGCTAAAAAAAGGTGGGTTTGAGCTACATAAATGGTCCACAAATGAACCATCACTATTGAAAAATGTTGGGTTAGCAAACACAATTAACGATAATATACATAGTGTAGTGGGCAATAAGGCCACAAAAGTTTTAGGAGTGGAATGGAATCCTGATAATGATATGTTCAAATGTAGTTTCAGTGATATAAATTATCAAGGTGTCCCTACTAAAAGAATTATTCTGTCATTTGTCTCAACGCTGTTTAATCCATTGGGGTGGATTGCACCTTTTGTGATTCTAACTAAAATGATCCTTCAAGAGCTGTGGAAATTACAATTATCATGGGATGACCCAGTATCAGAAAATATTGACCAAAAGTGGAAAATTTTGTGCCAAGAAGTCAAACTCTTAAATTCCATATATATACCTAGAAAAGTAATTTTGCCCAATTATTCTCGATGTGAACTTCACGGATTTTGTGATGTGTCAGAAATGGGTTATTCAGCAGTTATTTATTTTAAAACTTGTGATAGCTCTAACATTGATGTGAAACTTTTAACAGCTAAAACTCGCGTAGCACCATTAAAACCTGTCACGATTACAAGACTGGAATTATGTTCTGCAGTATTACTGGCACACTTAATACAGGCAGTCAGAGCTGCATTACATATAAAACCTGAATCTGTGCACGCATGGGGTGATTCACAAATTGTATTGTCATGGCTAAGATCAAATCCTAAAAGATGGCAAGTCTTTGTAGCCAACAGTGTATCTGAAATCCAATCCATTTTACCAGCTGAGAATTGGAACCATGTGGACGGAAAAGAAAATCCTGCTGATTGTTCATCACGTGGGTTATTTCCTGCAGAACTACTGTCCCATGACTTGTGGTGGAACGGCCCACTATCATTAAGAAGTAGTGAGGTTCCAGTGCATGAACCTGTTCCCATAAATGAAGAAGAATTACCAGAAGCACGTAAAACCTTATCATTTGTAGCTTCTGAAACTGTAAAAGAGCTTGATGTTATATCAAAAATATCTTCGTTTTCCAAATTGCAACGCATATTTGCTTGGATATTGAGATTCATCTCCAATTCAAAGGTAACACGTGTAGAAAGAAATACATCCTTTTCATCAAGCAGTGAAATTCAAGCCGCAACACGCTGCATTATTCGGATAGTTCAACAAGTGAACTTCAGTAAGGAAATTCAGTATTTTGAAGCTGGAAAAGAGCTACCTGCAAATAGCAGTCTCATGTGCTTGTGTCCAATTTTAGATGATAACAAAATATTAAGAGTAGTAGGAAGATTGAAAAACACACAGCTGTCGGAGAATGAAAAGCACCCAATCTTATTACCATCAAAGCACCATGTGACTAAGATCATAATTAAACATTATCATGAAAAATACTTACATGCAGGTCCAGAACTTCTTCTTTCTTTAATTAGACAGCAATTTTGGATCACTACTGCTAGGTCTGTTATTCGGAAAATGGTAAGAGCTTGTGTTACATGTTGCAGATATAAAGCTCAAACTGCAAAACAAATAATGGTTGATCTTCCAGCATCCAGAGTAACACAATCACGACCATTTCATCGAGTTGGAATAGATTTTTCAGGACCATTCATGATTAAATATCGTGCAGGACGCGGAGTAAAATCATTTAAATCATATGTGTGTGTATTTGTCTGCTTCGTCATCAAAGCAGTCCATCTTGAAGTCGTCGAAGATCTTTCAACAAAGGCATTCCTAAGTGCATTAAAACGGTTTATTGCAAGAAGAGGAAAACCTTTTGAGATTTTTAGTGATTGTGGAACCAACTTCAAAGGTGCAGAAAAAGAAATTAACAAATATCTTTTGCAGTGCAAGCAGAATGAAGAAATTCGCAAATTTTTGTCTTCCATTAGTGAAACTGTGTCCTCTCCCTATCGAAGCTAAAAACTGTGAACTGAAAACTGTTTAATATTTTTCTATTTTTTTGCTTTAATTTGTTTGTGTTATTAATTGTTTTTTTCATTATAGTAAGAAATTGTAAGCAACTAACCACTTGTTGAAATCCCAGGGGATTTCAACGGGGGCCAGAATGTTTATGTAAGTATCGTCTGCAGCCAGCTAAAGCTGCAAGTTCCTTGGTTTCATGTGCTACGAATTCATGTAAGTTTCTTTTTCTTATTTTCCGCGTTTGGCAACACTCAGTGTTCTGTTTTGCTTCTTGTTTTTTGGAATGTGAAAATATGATGTTATAGAATAAGCCGTGTGATGGCTCGCTTATATTTGTGTGTGAATAAATCCGCTTTTATACAGTCCATTAGTTTTAGTTAAGTGTTTTTAGTTAAGAACCAGCAGTGTGTGTGTATAGTTTAAAACGCAATAACAAAAAAAAATATATTAATAAAATTTCGCTAAATTTGGCGACATTTCACCAAATTTAGCGACCAAAAATAAGTCTACATAAATGAAAACTCTTGGCTATAGTTGACTTATTTGAGAATTTCTTATTAAAATTCAGTATTAACGAATCTTCTGTAATCCGGTTCTTCGTATTTTAGCTTGCTGTTTTCAAGTAACATATAAGCTATTGTTTTAAGACAAAGACATAGGAAATCGACCCTTTCTTCCCGTACTGGCCGGAATGAATATTTTTATTTCTTCATTTAAAATGTAAATTTTATTCTTGAGGATACGTTGGGTAATCATATACATTTCTAAAGCAGTAACTAAATCATTTTAAAGAATAACAAATTTAATTCTTCAACCAAATAAAGTAATTATAGTAAAAAAAAAATCAGGTTATACTTATAAAATTTTGCAATGGTAAACTGGTATCTTTGATTCAGAAAAAGAAAGAAAATTATTTTATTTCTGACTTTATTTAAATTGTATTATTTGGTTTGCAATTTTATTTTTAACTAGCAGAATTACCGGCTTTGCCCGGGTTAACATAAATTAAAATACAATAATACGACAATAAAAAGGACGACAGTATGATTTGTGCATACTCAAACATAAATCGATAAAAAAGACAATTGGAAAAAAAAAGCGTTACTTTAAATCAACCATAGTAAAATTTCTCAGCTGTACAAAGGAGAATGCGCGTTTTCTTTGCGCATACAATAGAAAAATACACGATTTTCCTGACAGTAAAAAAAAAAAAAAAAAAAAAAAAAATGTCGTAATATTTTGCGAAATTCGCTTTCATATGTCATCTATCTATATTATAAAACAAAAACATATCCGTGAGTAGTGTCGACATCATATGGACGGTAGCAACGACCTAACCATTAAATTTTGCTTGTACTGCATATTTGTAACTACTAAATATCGCATAATTTAATTTTTTAAACTATCAATTCGAAAAATCAATTCGGCACTTTCAAATGTAGTTTGAAAAGTTTATCTCAATTTACAGATTTTTTTTATGGATTTTAATGTAATTTTAAAGCATGTTTATCTTTAAATTTGTGTCCAATCCAATTACGAAAGATTAATTTATTTGATCTTTATAAAGTAAATACATTTATTTCTAAATATAGCACATTCAATGTTTACGCGGTCTAATAAAATAAATGTACTCTCAATGTTATTCGTTTGAAAAGCGTATCTCAATTTACTGATGTTTTATGGATTTTAAAGTAATTTAATATTCTGGAAAATTGTGCTGTAAAAGGATGTTAAACTTATACTTTGGCAACCAATACATTCTGGGGAAATTACGCTACTTTGTGTAATTGCTATAAAATACTAATATTTTGTGAATGAAAACAGGCACATGATTTAAAATATGACGACACTTTACCGGGTAGATTTTTCTCTGAACCGATACGTGTCCAGTTAAAACAAATTCTTTCACTTCATGAATCATGTACAAATATGCATTTATATTTATAGATAATGTGCATGTTTGTCAACTTAACGTAGGCAAAACGTTAGCTAAATCGCCTGAAGTTTCGCCAAGTTTCTCGTAATTTTCAAATAGTTAAAATGCATTATATTGTGTGTAGGAAACAATACATTATGAATTACTAACTCCGCAAGAATTGTTACTTTTCGTCTACAGTTAATTGAGAAAAACGACTTTACTTGAGTGCGTGACGTCACATGCACATTTGTATTTAAAACATGAAAGCGATTAAAGAAATCCAATACTACTGTACTCATAGAAAAATTTTAAACAATATTATTAAATACTAAATTTAACTCCGAAATTATGTTTATACAATGTAATTTAAATAGAATTTGCTGAAATTGCGTTTTGAAATTATGAGATTTTTGATGCAAAACATTATTTTTCAAAGATATAGTGTTCTAAATATAGTATCCAATTCTTATTGGATAATAATTTCGAAGCTGGTGAAATGAAAATGTCGCCACGTTGTAGAACGTATTAATTTTTAAAATTAAAATGTTTTATATTTAAAAAAAATGAATTTAATTTTTTTTCTGATAAACCATTTTACTTTTAATCCCATTAGTTTTAACACACATTTTATAAATAAAAAAAATAATGGAAAACACTGTATTGTTTTCTTTAAATCCTATTTTTATTAATATACCATCTACTGTCCACCTGCATCCAAGGAATTTAAATATGCCTCCTTGGTTGAGGCTCAAGCTGAAAAAAGTTACAATGTAATGATTGCTAAATGTTTCAATATTTGACAGACGATTTTTGATTATGTAGAATAAATTGAATCATGAAGTTTGAATGCGCAAAAATATGTTTTTATTTCTTAGAAAATTTACTTTAATATTAACATACCAGTGGAAACAATTTGCTATTTTAAAATTAGGAGCTAAGTTATTTATTTTTCTCCAAACTCATTTAAATATAAGTAACTATGTCGTTTAAAGCACTTATAGTAAGTAATCTTTGTAATATGCGAAAAAAATCACATCTGACAAAATTGACGTCACTTTCAGATTTCAAATTATAGTGAGTTAATCTGAAATTTGTTTATAAAAATATTGTCCATACGCAGTTCTTTTGAATGGCAACGGGAAAAAAATTGAATTAAAAATTGAGGGAAAAAAATATATTTCTTTAATGATAAACTATGGGAAATGTTTGAAAAAAGTGGTAAAGAATGGTGTGAGAAATTTTTAAAGTTGACAGTAATTTTACTCGTGTTCTAAAGTATATGTACATCAAGTTTCGTTCAAATCGTACAAAAACTGTAGATTTGTATAAGGAACATACATACATACCAAGAACGGCTTTTATAGATATAGATTTTCATTAAACATAACAAATTATTTTATTAATGAGGATAATTATTTATGCATTTGATGTAATGTTATAATTTCTTTTTTTTCTGTATACTTATTTTTTTATATTTGTATCCCCATTTTAAGCCTATTAAGCCTATTAAGCATATTTAATGCAAAATCTTTTTTTTTTTATATAAAATTCTGTTGATATTTTTGGATGTTAAATTAAACGCATGACCAAATTTCTCGATTTTTTAAGCATTTTCTCCCGTCTTTGCAATACTGCAGTGTTGTTTCAGTGAACTCTGAATAAATGTTCAAAGTGTTCCTTAACTATCACGGTCAAACAAAACAGTAAGCATTGGCGAAAACTTTGTGCATTTTGGAAAACCGATTTGCGTTTATTTTCTCCAAATTTCCAGTATACTCAACTTCCAAAGATGAAACATAAAGGCAATTGTTTAGTAAGGGAATTCTGATCTTCTATTCAAAAGTTCACAAAAGTGACTTTTGCCATTTTCTATTGAAGACGGACAATATGCATTTCAATTCGTGGAGCAGTTACATGTTCTATGAATAGAAATTGATATTGGAATTATATGCTACAGAAAGGATTCAATTTCTATATAAGAATCTGCTATGCTATGTTTTTCTACAAAAACACTTGTTTATAGACTCTTAAAGATAAACGGCAGAAACAAGCTGATTTTTCTAATAACAACGGTAACTCAATATTAGGAGACATCAGATTTTTCATATGAAGATTTGTAACTGAATAAGTTAATATTGTTGTTAATATAACCATGCAAATGTCCAGGGTTGTCAATAATTATTACGTACCAGGTCAGTTCAACAATAAAAAATTTCTCTCTTAGGTGAGTATGGAGTATACTGTTTGTAATTGAACTCGACACTTCCCCGGATTTAGCGGGCACCACTTATTAACATATTATTTTTTTCCAATGAATATAAATACAAATCATTTTAGAAAATAAATAATAAGCTTAAATATTACAGACTACTGAACTAACAAGAAATTACAGTAGCTTATAATGTCGTCACCTTTGAGAAATAATATAAATGAAATCGAGGATTTTTGCTTATAAAACATCCTTATAACGTACTATACAATAATATGAAGAAAAATCTCACGATTTACATAATATATATATATATATATATGTTTTGTAATCTTCCTTTAACAGACCTAGTGAAAGTAATTTTCTCTTAGTAAAAAGTAATTTAATAAAATTAATATATTTTTTTCTAAGTACACTGATTTCTATTTATAAACTTTAATTGCAAAATACTACCGAAATTTTATATTCTAATGATATGGTTACCTCCTCATAAATCGTTTATTAGAAGTTACTAAAAACATCATAATAATATATTTATGGTAAAGAAACCATATATATATATACTTACAATTTAAAATTAATCTATATTTAAATTATTTTATTAAATATATTTTCCTTTTTCTTTATTAACCTTCTTATGTATTAACGCATTTAATATATATTCTCCGAGATTTAAAGGCGAGACCTTCTGTTCTTTGCAACGAAATTATGTAGTCAAAATTACATCCATCATCTATGAATTTCCCTCTAACGTATATTTCTCTCTCTCGGCAGTTGTATTTTAAAAAGAAAAAAAATTATAAAATGATTCTTTCATGGCCAATTGAACTTTGTATTGCTTATACCGTTAAAAGTATATCTTTTTTGCAACATGCAGCTGAGTTCTCATGAAGATTGGCGTCACTGTTTCGCACATGAATGCAATTCATGATCACATGCCTTCTGTTCAAAAAAATCAAATACCACATGTCTCTTTTACCTACATTCTCATGACATCGTAACTGCTAGTTTGAGAATTTTCTTCATATCTAAAGTGTACTTAATTGCCAAATATAAAATCTTTTGGCGAGAATGGAAACTACAATTTCTGGTAACTTCGCTTCTCGCTGTCTGCTTATTAACAGCTCAATAATGCTCTGCCCCCCCCCCCTCCCGAACCACTCGCAGGAAACTTTAAATTTTATCTTCTACAAAAAGATTGCTGTGTTGGTCTACGCCCTCTCTTGGATTTTTTGAATGTCATCCTAAAGAAGGCGATATCATACTGGTTTGGAATACCTCATGCTTAGCTGAGATATAGATGCTTTCCTTGGGAATTATAAACTTTACGTGACTCTTTCTTCATATTAAAGAAACTCTTGGCATTGCTACATGGGTTGATCCTTTTACTTGTGTGTGATATCCAGTATCTACATTTCAGGATTGCGATACCGTTTGATTACTGCAGTATACATGCTGTGTCCCACTTGTGATACCTTCACGTAGCCCACATTTCACAGAAACTTCTCCTGTCAGTAATTAACAAAAAAATTTATCTTAAATCGCCAAACCTCAACAACATCTTCTCCACAATATTATAAGCATTTTAATTTTGGATATTGATTCTGAATGTGCGTTATTGATATTTTATTTAACTTCAAATTTTCTGAGTTTGTTTTGTTGTTTTTAAGGAAAGAAGGTAGAAAACGGCATGCTGAACAGAATTGAGCTATTGCGAGTTAATTTGGAAATATTTGTTTAATGTCGTCAAGTAGACATTCATAATTTCCAGTTTTTAAATAAGTATTAAGGTTACTTTACTTGTAAGAAAAAATTTTGTTTTCAATCATTTTAAAAACTCGACTTTTCACACACTGTTGCATACAATTTTGACACCTTAAGTCTATTCTTGAAATGAGAATGTTTTCTCAGTCTACATCTCATAATTTCTATCTTATTCTTGGAAGCTGCTGCCTCTGGCGTCAACCAGTTTTAGTTTAAACGCATCAATAACTAACTGCATCGAGAATTATCCTAGCACAGCGATCGGTCTACGGGGAAGTCTCAAATATCCATCTATATGCGAGAATCAAATTGCTCTTAACATCACCCGATTTTTTGTTGAATGTAGCAACAAGATATCATCAATGACTCTAGTGAACTTCTCGAATATCAAATCGGAATTTTGTAAATTTTGTGTTAGTTTCTTGTATGCCATTTAAAAATGCGTAATTTGAAAAGCATGATAGATGTTTAAATTGAAACCCGCGCGCGGTTTAATGCTAATTATACGACATTTGTGATCATTAATTAATCTATACTATTAAAAACCGTTCGCGTATCTATCTATGTAACCTCAAAAACTCGAAAACCACAGGGCGCAGGACTAGAAAATTTTGCACACGGGTAGCTGGTAGGGCGGTCATGAACGATTGGGGAAAAAAATCGAAAATTTTAAATAGATTTTTGATAGATTAAATATTAATTAAAATCTATCCACAAAGAGATCTCATCCAAAATACGCTTTTTTATTTTCGGTTGGTTGGTTGTATAAAATCCCCACAGAAGTAATTAAATAAATCAAGGTAGGGATGATTGCAATTCCCAGTCGAGTGTTTAAAATCGATGGATCAGAGATTGTATGAGATGTAGACAATCAACTTAATTATTGACCGTTGCCAAATGCTAAAAACTTAATTTTAAAAGATTTTATCGACTTAATGAATGATAATTAGCTGGGTTTAAGGGTTTTTTTACATGACATATATTAGTATGATAGAGATTATTAATACAGAAAACTTTATTTAGCAGATTATTTGTTAAATTTGCGGGGGATGGGGACGGGTGGGGGTAAACGACTTTTTATTAAATATCACATATATTTTACTTGACCGCGCGCCACCTGGCGGCGACTTTTTCATTAACTGACCCTCCTTATTAATAAATCCAAATCTACTGGTCTGATTTCAACTGAACTAATTACATTTAACAAATTTAACATTTTTTTTATTCACCCGTAACGTTTCATCGCTGTTTTATATAGATGATACCGCTATTTTAGAATAACAATTTTCGTAAAAATTAAATTTATGTTCCTAATAAAAGTACAGAGCCAGTATTCAGTTATGCATACCAACAGTCAAAGTTACTGATTTGTTGTTGAGCACTTGACCGCGCGCCTCCTCGCGGCCCCTCCCTCAATGTTTTTTCTCTAACTCTGCTTTATTTCCAGAACTCAGGTAATTATGTTCCGAACTTCTCCAAACCAGTTCCATTTTGCTAAATTATCATAAAAATCAGCATTCATAGCTTCAGGGTGTACTTCTAGAAAACAGTTACCAGTATTTCCAAATAATAGTCTAAGTCAAATTTCAAATTAAGTTCCTAGCTGTACCAAATGAATCAATCTTTAAAGATGCATATAGTGGCTCTTTTAATTTATCATTTGCTGAAAAGCACTTGAACAACCGCTCCCCCCGGCCCTTCCCTCAAGGCTTTTTGTCTAATTGTACCCTGTTTCCATATCTCAGCAACTAATTTTCCGATTTCAGTGCAACTGATTCCAAACATCATATTTAACTTAATAATCAACGTCTATATCATTAAAATAAATTAGTGAGTAGCGGGTACCCCTATTTCCGAATAACAGTCTAAGACAAATTTCTAATTAAGTTCCTAGCTTAACCAAACGAACGAATTTTTAAAGAATCATAGTGGTCCTCTTAATTAGTAATTTACTGAAGTGAACTTAAACATTCGCTCCTCCCCGTCACCTCCTTCAGGGTTTTTTTTTTTCTCTAACTATGCCCCGTTTCCATAACTCAGCAACTATCTTTTCGATTTTAACGCAACTGATTACAAGCATTATAATTAACTTAATAGTCTCCCTCTATAACATTAAAGTAAATTTATGACTAGTAGCTACCACTATTTCTGAATAATAGTTTAAGCCAAATTTGTAATTAAGTTCATAGCTTAACCAAACGAACAAATTTTTAAAGATGCATAGTAGTCCTCCTAAATAGTCATTTTCTGAAGGACCCTTGAACATCCCCTCCTCCCGGCACCCCCCTTTTACTGCAATGTGAGATATGCATATTACGGACGCCACGCTGCAATACCAACAAGCTGTAGCGGGTATTACGATAATACTTTTACCTCGCATGCAAATAATTAGAGATTATTTAATTGCTTTATTATTTCATTTTTTTGAAATAAAGAAAAACATTTTATCACAAACGGCAACAACATTTTTATTCTATTTATTCCCTTATTCCAAAGATATCGCTTTATCGTCTGCTGCCTTAGCAACAAAAATTAAGTTTCATTAAAAAAAATGCACAGTAGTATTTTTTTTTCTAAAACGTATAGTTATTGAACAACTCAACACTTTAACAGGGGAATTAAATTAATTTTATTCACATTTTAGAAAAATTCATGATCTCCCGTGCGTAGAACGGGTTAAACAGCTAGTGCGTTAGAATAAAACTGAAACTCAAGCGGGTGCTAATATTACATCTATGGCTCTTATGATCTATAATTATTTCTCAAGGACACGATATTTTTTAAGTAAACCATTGCGTTGAATTAGAAGGTAATCGGCCAAACAGTTTAGGGGGAATAGCTTTACAATGTTGCCATTGGAGATGTAGCAAAAAAATGAGAGAGAACGCAACTAGTAAATTTTCCGAAATTTCGTTTTCGTAAAACATATCTTTTAACTTTTGGATGATTGTAAATTTTAATTGAGTATTATTTTCGTAATTTGTATTGAGTTAAATTTCCATATATAGTTTTTCAATGTTGTATTCCCTCTCAAATTAAATGTATTCTTGTATCCTTTTTTTAATCCTTTTGATTTAATAAAAATGATAGGTGAATTTTATTTCATTGACTAGTGTAAATGCCCGTCCTAGGACGGTGAGTAGAAATTAGGGTTTTCAGTTAACATTTTAAATAATTGATAAAAATATTCATATACTGTTTATCGACAATAGGGAAAACTGACCTGAACCTGTTAAGGTAATATTAGGTAATATAGAGGGTTAATGGTAAATTTTACTGTTAATGGTAGTTATGTTAATGGTAAATTTTACGAAACGTAATTTTTTCTTTATCTTTGTTTTTCAACTCAAAATTTCTAAATATTTTTCTTAGTAATTAAAATCTCAATCCTAATAACGATCTCAATAATTAATTAGGGTCTCAATAATTAATCATGTTAAGTAAATTATAGGTATTAATTTTCGCTCTCAATAATACGAAAACGATCTTTTAGTTTCTTCATAATCTAAAGGAATGCATTAATTTTTACACGAAGTCAAATATTTTCCTTTCAAAATTAATAATAAAAATAATTTAAATCATTAAAAAAAGTTGATCTTGTAATATTTCAATACATCCTGAATGTACATACCTTATGTTAATGGTAAATTTTACGAAACGTAATCTTGTCCCTTATTTTGGTTTTTCAACTCAAAATTTCCAAATATTTTTCTGAATAATTAAAATTTTAACACTAATAATGATCTCAATAATTAATTAAGGTCTCAATAATTAACTATGGTTAATTTTCGCTCTCAATAATACGAAAACGATCTTTTAGCTTCTTCATAATCTAAAAGAATGCATTAATTTTTACACAAAGTCAAATATTTCCCTTTCAAAATTAATAATAAAAATAATTTAAATCATTAAAAAATAGTTGATCTTGTAATAAATCAATACATCCTGAATTTTCTTATTCTAAAAATATGCTTATGTACATTTTATATTATTTTACAACTTTATTATTATGTAAATTATAATAAAGGGGTATTATTAATTTATTTTTTTTCTAACAGAAACGTATAATTTGTATTTATTGTCAGAAGATGGCGCCAGAATAGTATTTACGAACGAAATCTAAAATGCTGGTAGATGCATCGCAAAGCCTCGAAAGGTATCATCGCTATTTCTGAAAAAGTGATTTCAGGAATAAAATGCTTACAGAAATAAATTTTAGAAAATCCTTTAAATATTTAAAGACTTTAAAATGCTTTTACAAATATTTTAAGAGCATAATTGGATATTTTAATGAAATGTTCAAAGAGTCATTCTTTTTTTTCTAGATATGGGAATTGTGTTTTTGAATGGCAACATTATTCGTTTATTTACATCAGGTAATCGGATGTTTAATCTGTTATTTTTAATTTAAAACTTAAAACATTATAACTGAATATGATATACATGTTTTATACGAAAATATGCTGAACAGACGTTATTTCAAGTAGAAGATATTATCATTTAGTGTTATTATGTGTTAGCATATATTTTTCAGTAAGCCTAACATGGCGTTTAACTACAGTCGACTCGCAGATCAGAGTAGTACAGCCCGGTACCGTTACAGACACTTTCTCGCAATTTGGATTTTATTATAAGTAAGATATTTATTTTTACTCTGTCTTAACTTTAGATGAAGTGAAATGAATAAGCATGTGTGTTTTATTGCAGATTTTGTATTTATTTATTGAAATGTAAACTTTTCATATGACTAATAAATGTGCAAATCATATATTTTTCCATAAATACTTTGGCAGAAATCTCTTGTAAATTTAGAATAAAATGAGATCCCCCTTTCTCAAATAAATCAAAAAACCTCATGAAATGCAAATGCAACACGTCGAATTGTTACTCAGCTAGTTCATGCATTGTTTCATGTTAAAAATCATTCTACAAAAGTATAGCTGTCATGGTATGTTTTAAAGACAATTCAATGGACAATATTTTAAGTTATTAGTTATCTTTTTTGAGATTTTCTTTTGTGGGAAAATTAGGCAAAAATGTATTCTTATTATTACCATCTCTTTCTTCATTTTCAGTTAATTAAAAAAGTTTGAACATTATTCATGTTGAGAACAATTCATGACTTCTTTCTTTTTTAAAAATCCTGATGAGAAAAAGAAAAAATATTTTTTATTTGTACAGAAGCAATAAAATATCAAAATGCATGATTGAGAATGTTAAAGGTTATTTACAGAAATCTAGAATGAATATTTTCATTATATACATATCCGAATGTCAAGATTATTTCTTTTAATTATATTTCAGAATATAAAAATAGAGTCTGCAATTTCAATGAACAAGTGTTAATATAAATGTTTGAATGCGTCTGACATTCATTAATATTCAACAGTTAAAATAGATAATTTTCATGCTGTAAATATTATGCATGATACAAAGTCAGAAGAATAAATGAATATTAATGATATTGCATTATGTACAAAACCATTCACCTGTCATAAGAATTGAGAGAAACTGATGAAGATATTTATATAAACATACTGATTTTGCAAATGTATTTGCTTTTATAAGAACTAAAAGAATGTCACAAAAATGAATATAAATGTAATTTGAATTCTTGTGGGAAATAATTGTATTTGATTAAAACGTATACACTTAGCATTGATAGCATTTGGAAAAGCAGGGAACACATTACCCAAGTTCTCTTTTTTAATTATTTTCTTATAAATATATATAATGTATAAATATTTATTATTGTATTGGATGTAATTGTTTGCAATGTGATGCATATACGCCACTGTAAATAAAAATAAAAGCCTACAAAAGGGACTAGCAAGTGGCCAGAAATGGTTCCGTTTAAGACAGGAGTCTATCTGCATGTGTAAGTCTTTAACGAATTTTTCGTCGGCAACCTTACTCTTTAGACAGAGACCTTTAGACAGAGTTCCGTTATATACAGGTTTTGTTTTAACGCTTCTTACTGTAAATTCATCTTGAAACACTGTATTGAAAACGGGAAAAATGTTTTAATATGACTAATAACTGGCAATACATACCATTTTCTATAAATTCTTTGAGATAAATCTGTTCTAAAATTAGAATAATATTATATTTCTTTTTCGAAATAAAAATCGAAAAATCTCAAGCTAATCCATGTTAAAGCAAATTCAGATATTTTATAGTATTTTTATTCCATAGACAATTGGCGGCAAAAGTGGCATATTAGAAAAAATACAACAAAGGTATTTATTACTGGATGTTTGGCTAATTCGGAAAAATTTCTAGTGAAGAAGGTAAATCTTTTTTTATAAGACAGACCCTAGCAAACTTACAGAAGTATCTAGGTCCCTAAATTGACTGCACAGTCTTCTAAACAAATTAGCATAATTAAATTAGGTCGTTACTATTGCACAATCATAGAATGACAAGAGTTGTAATTTTAGTTTCAACAATAAAATAAAAGGTTTGAATCAGTGTATCCGCTTGTTTATCAGAGTTTCTGATCGATGTTTTGCAGTATCATCGTAATGTATTTTCAGTAATGGTATTCAGTTGAAAGTCGGAGTTTTGCGTTTTCATCGAGTTTTCATATTTTTCTCATCGAACATATGTGTCAATTCAACTTCTACAAAAAAAAAATCTATATTTAAAAAAATCTGAATTCCATATTAAGAAACATTAATAGATCATATAGAAAAAAAGTGTTATTTGAAAGTTTTACTTGAAAAAAAAAACATTTTTTTTTGTTTAGATAAAATTGAAACGTAAACAAAGATGACATCTTATAAAATATTTATGTTAATACTTGATTTTTTAAAGTAAAATATCTCACAATTCCTAGGAACTATTTTGGAAAAAGAACCATATTTATAGTTACACAACACAAAATTTAATAATTTAACATCTTTTATTTAAAAGGTTTTAATATGTATAATCTTTTCTAAAATAAGCATTTTGCAACAAATCCAAAGTTTACTTGATATATAAAATCTTGATTCAACTTTCTTTACTGTTATAAAACATATTAACATTACAATTTAAAGTCTTTAATTTTGATGGGGTTTTATATATGTCTCAAGTGTACTATATTTTTAAGTATTAATCATTTCACATCAAATACAATGTTTATTTGATGTACAAATCTTCTGGTTTTCTGAGAAATGTAACAGAAATTGATATATTTTATGAGAGACATGATTGTCTCCATCGCTGATACAAACTTCTCGCTGTTAAGTATTTTCTCTTTTTTTTTGCATTTTACTTACCCATCATACGTAGTATAGGAGATATACCCATCATACGTAGTATAGCAAAAATTTTTTTGACGGATTTACACGTTTCAGACACTGGAGATTCCGAAAAACATATTTTTCGAAAAAAATTTTTGCCGTCCGTCTGTGCGTCTGTGTGTGTGTCTGTGTGTGTGTCTGTGTGTCTGTAAACGCTCTATCTCCCGACAAAAATTAGATAGAGACTTGCAATTTGGTATGTACTTAGTATGTAACAATAGGAAGAAGCCTATTTAATTTCAATAACCTCGATTAACCGGAACAATTTTTTTCGTACTCTCGAAATATTCGTTCTGATGAAAGGTATATAAAAATTTTCGAAATTGTTTATTTTAAGAAATGAATATAAAAGACAATAAAAAAACGTAAATTTTGCATAAAGCATGAAGTCGATCGGATAATTAGTTGCCGAGATATTTGGAATCCTATTTTCCACACTCTTCGATTTTTCATGACCCTGTATTTCATCCAAATTTCACTTCAAAGATATATTTTAATTGGAAATTTGACGCTTAATCAGATGCAATAAACCGCTAGTTAGTAGAATTATTATTTTTGGAGTTATAAGGATGTTTCTTTCAAGCAATTCAGTAATCGAGCCTTTAAAGTTTATGACGTCATCAAGCCAGGATTTTATTCGAATTGCAATGCATTTTATAAGTAGTTTACACATTTTTTATTTTAATATTTTACTTTACATTATACATTTCCATGATGGGTAAGTATTACGGTGGCCCCCAACGACTAGTTTAGAAGTACAATGTTTACTTTTATTTTAAATCACATATAGTTACTGATAAAAATGAAAATTTTATAGGCATGCATGAAACTTGTTTACTACGCAAATTTTAGCTCAGTTGGGAATTTTTAGGAATGTTAAAATATATGTGAAATAAATTTTAATCCATTCACCAATGCTTCAAATTTCAAAATTAATTTTTGAAAGTATTGTTTAGCGAAATCCTTCATGTTCTAACAGCGCTCTGTGTAAAACACTGTAAAACATCTCTCTCAGATGTCTTTCTCACTTTTATGAGAATTTGAGTTTTTTTTCATTCTCTGAATTAGATTTTATCTGATTTAACTGTATTTAATTTTAGTTCTTCTTCTTATCTTTGTGATGTTTTAATTTATAATAGTTAAAATACGATATTTTTGCTTTAAATAAGAACGGTATCTGCAAAGTCCTTTCGGCCTGTACTGGGAGGAAAAAGTAGCTTCCTTATTTCTTGAATTTAAGATTTAACTAATTTTTCTCGAACACACAAAGCTAAAATGCGAAGAACGCGGTAAGAGAAAATTCATTAACACTGAATTTGAATGAGAATTTCGGCAAATTAGTCAGCTATATCCAAGTTGACTTCATTTATAGAAACTTATTTTTGGTCGCCAAATTTGGGGATATTTTCCCAAGTATCGCCAAGCTGGGTGATAATTTGACATTAACGGATATGAATGTAAAGTTTTATGCTTATGATTGGGAAAATTGTTACAAAAATGAAGGATGATTTGCGATAAATCACGTTCACTAAAACTCATAAATTAGTGTCTGGTTTTATTTAATCTGCTGTCTTGTTTCAAAATGTCAGCCACCCTAGAATTTCATCCCACTATCCTCCATCATGTTTTGAGATACAGTTAAAACAAAAAATACTCCGGAATCCTTGTAACAATGCCTAACACCTAAGTTTAAATTTATATTTCTAATTTCTTCGCATATTTTATGGAGTTTTAAATCTGTAAGTTGTGAAAAAGATTGTGAATCCAGTCGACAAACGAACTGGGTCGGTATTTTGATATGCCTAATACACATGCTTAGTTGCATCGAAATCGGTTTATAAATAAGAATGCTATCGAATGACAAAAATCAAATATATGCGGATATATATACACTGCTCAAAACAATTAAAGGATATTTGAAGTTTTATATAAAATAAAGATATAAACGAAATTTTTTTTGCCGAAAATAGAAGAAGAGAATCACAAATGCAAATTTTTCTGGTTTTCAAACTGTGGAGTATGCAAATTTTGAGTTCGACGTCAAAAACGTCGCTTCAGCGGCAGCGAATGAAATTTGACTTTCAACTGGATAAAAGAGAATGAAGACAAGGATGATCGGCATTCAGTGATTGCTTTGTTTCGATGAGTACGATGTCTCAGCGAAGTCATTTGACAGATTCAGAAGCTTGGAGAATTGTTGATAGGTTAGAAGGGGGCCAAACGCAAGTCGAAGTAGCGCAAGCCATTGGAGTGTCACAAAGTGTCATTTCCAGGATCTGGAACCGTATTTTGGCGAGTGGATGTGCAGGCCGAAGACCAGGGCAAGGTCGTAGATGGGCAACAACGCCCAATGAAGATCGGTATTTAGCGTTAACAGCTCGGAGACACCGAAACATGAACGCTACTCATCTCCAACAACACCTTCGCTCGGCTACAGGCACCACGATTTCAACTCAGACTGTCCGAAACCGGCTCCATGCTGTAGGCCTGTATGCTCGCCGACCGATGGTATGTGTTAGATTAACATCAAGGCATCGTCGCGACCGCAGGGAGTGGGCAACCGAGCATGTCAACTGGAGGAGAAATGAATGGAGCAATTTTCTGTTTTCTGACGAGTCCCGTTTTTCTGTGCATCCGGATAATAGGCGTATTTTCATCTGGAGGGACCGTGGCAGTAGGAATAATCCTGCGTTCGTGCACGAAAGTGTCAGATTTGGCGGTGGAGGAGTGTTGGTGTATGGTGGCATCTCCATTGACGGGCGCACTGACCTCTACATCATTCGAGATGGAGCTCTGACTGGTCGCCGATATAGGGATGAGATCCTCAGACCTATTGTAGTCCCTTACGCTGCAGCAATCGGAGATAACTTCATTTTAATGGACGATAACTGCAGGCCACATCGTCCAAACCTGGTGGAGGATTTCCTTTTCGAGGAAGGAATCGTTCGAATGGAATGGCCAGCGTGTTCTCCAGACATGAATCCAATCGAGCACGTTTGGGACGCTCTAGGAAGACGAGTTTCTGGCCGCCAACAACCCCCACAAACTCTCCAAGAACTGGAAAGAGCTCTTCTGGAAGAGTGGGGCAGAATACCCCAACTCGTCATTAATAGCCTCATTGAGTCCATGCCTCAAAGGTGTTCAACGTTGCTGGCCGCCCGTGGAAACCATACCCCCTACTGAAAATGATTTTCATTGAAGAAAACACCTTTTCTTATTCTTTTTTTCTCATATGCACAAATTGTGTTTTTTTCCTTTTGTACACAAATGCACAATAAAATGCATTTTTTTCTGCCAAACCTGTGTAATTTATTCTCATATAACCTACTATGTCTGTCGACCATGTATCAATCAGCTAAAAAGTTTCCCAGATACAAAATCCACCTAAAACTGCAATATCCTTTAATTGTTTTGAGCAGTGTATATATATAAATCAACAATTTAATGAGATTTTGAATTTTATAATCCGGGAGTCATGATCGGTGAAAATATACCGAAACTTCATGGAATTGCTTTCCTCCGAACGGCTTCAATAGGTAGCTTTTTAAATTTTGTAAAAGAAGCTATCTTAGCAGCACTAAGAGTAACTTTATGTACTCTATGATGCGTGCAGCTTGAGTTACTCCTTGAATATCTATGCAATGAATTGAATTTCTTAAAAATAATTTAAAAGACAGACATGTTTTTGTTTTACATCCCTATAAAAACAAACCGGTGCGTTATTCTTACTTAATATTTTGATCAAAAATTCTTATGAAGCACAGATTTTGGAACTAAAATACTGGTATAGTAAGTCAATATATCTTTGGATTATTTTATAAAATTAGGAACTATTATATTAAAGTCTGACTGTCTGTTTATCACAAGTATTCGTCCTAGAATATGAAACTCAGCGCGTTGAAATTAACACCAGATATCCGCATGTATCCAAGGATGTCATATAAGCACTCATAATTTTAAAATTCAAATTAGTTTCCAAGGTATTAAATGTTTTAAAAACTTTTAGTGAAGTTTCTGTAGATGCCACTAAATTACCCATTATTGTGAAAAAAGGGAAATAAAAAGGTAAATGGTGGATACCGTCTGTCATCCGAAATTGTGAACAAATATTTAAATTTTTGTTTTGTTTCAATAAATCGATTTAATGGTTTTTAGCTTACATTCTCTACCCTATGACGGGCTGGGTTCTTTCATAAGAATGCTTGTAAATCCCAGAATATCCATTTATTTTAATCTCGGTTGGATGCTATAACGTATTTCATATCCCTTCTTTCAATGTACATTTCAAAATACAATTTTTAAAAATAATTTTTGTCTACAGCCATTTCAATATGATTTCTGAGAACGGAAAAACCCTGTCCAGCCGGTTCTAGCGTAAAAGTGTCAATGTAAAGAATATTCGGTATTTTTCCGCTATAGGAACCTTGGAGTTTTTTAAAAAAAAGCTTGCCGCAATTCGGGTTTCTGAAAGTGAGATATGTCGCCAAATCATAGTAACAGTTATGAAAAAAAACCTGAGGTCAAACTAAATGGCTTCATTATATGAAATAAATTGCATAAATATTGAACAAATTGCTTATGTATATGAAACAGGGAATAGGTTGCCATAAATTATGTTGCCAAATTTCCTTCTCTCGCCATGGTTGTTTTCTCTGTCTCACCAAGGCACCTATGCTGGAAAAGTACCGAATATTCATATTAATTCCACATTTACTGAAAATATTATAAAAAAAAATGTGAAAAGTTTTAATATTGTTGATCCGTATGAAATAATATTTTCTGAATTTGTTTAAAATCTACATGAATGGACTATGCTAGAACACGCAATATCAAATATGGAGTCTGAATATAGATCCAGGACAACTACTGTGTTTAAAAGTTTCTGTGCAAACCATAACAATTCAAACTGTAGAATGTGATGGTACTCACCTGCATGTATTCGTTTAGATAAGTTAGAGAATTTAGTAAACATTAGCTCGGCAATAATAGCAAGCTCTCTAAATTTTTATCAAAAATTCTTTGGACCAATAGAATTTTTTTGCGCTTATGTCGCCGTTTTTTAAAGAGGCGTTGTATTCATCAAAATCATGTAACCCGCAAAATGTAATTTTTGTCAAGATCATATAATTTACACTGTAAACAGAACCTTTTGATTATAATAAAAATAAAATAAAATCTATTTCATAAAATATATAAATCTATATTATATATTTCCTAAATGTAGAATTAAAATAGATCCCTCCCCGGCCTCCCCCCCAAAAGAAAGATCTCATGCAATACAAATGCAACGCATCGGGTTGCTACGCCAGTTACTATTCATATCAATTTCATTTCACATTTCATATATTATAAGTCAAGAATTATTTAATGTAACAGATACAATTCATAATATACCATTCAAGAAGTTAAATTAAAATAATAAATTAATCTGTCATTTTTACGACTCTGTCGGTTGAATGACTTTCATTTTCGTTTCTTTAATAGTGTTCTTTGTGATACGGCACTGTATTAATATAAAACATCTCAGTTAAAATAAATTTATGTCTCGCAAAAGATTTGCAGTAGCTTTTGTTTCACTGTTATTAATTTGGGATTTTGTTTCACTCTTATTATTTTGGGATTTTGCTTCATTATTATTAATATTTTTCCCAAAAAATATTAAATAAAGGAAGTTGCAATACAAAATATCGTTTTATTTTAATATATCTTTTAACTAAATGTTTGTAATCATTTCATTGTAAATTCAGATAAGTACCCTTTTGACTATGTTGAAATCAATATGTTCATTTCATTATTTGCGACACATAAAATGAATTTGTTGAAATAACATAAAGTGAATTCAAATAACGCTATATTTAATATATGGCATTTTTTTTGAGAACTTACAGATACATATAAGTTATGTATACACAATTCAAAAGAACATTTCTTACAAAACACGCATTTCGATGTTTAAATTTTGTTAGTTCAATCAACAAGTGTAGATTTTCAATGCTTACTCGACAATGCAGTTTTTTCTAATCTTTATTATGTTACACAAATATGCTTTTTTATCCTCATTTTATTTGATACAGTTAGTCCTTTAATGCTCGTATGCTATTTTAAAGTTTTAATAAAATGATTTAAATATCGAAAAAAAGCTTATCTAGTTAGACAACATTTTATTAATTTTTTTTTTGTAATTTTTCGAAACTGTTTTCCGGTATGAAATTTTTTTCGATGATACATTGACTTATTTCAATTTAAAAACATCAGGTGAATACAAATTATTGAAACGCTCACGTATTAGGTATCTTTCAATACAAAAAAGTATAAAACTATCTATTGCAGCCGTTCGAAGGAAAGCAATTCCAGAAAATTTCGGTATATTTTCTCCGATTATGACCCCCAGACCCCAAAACCACTCTCTATTCAAATGTTGATTTATATATATAAATATATATATATCTGACCTATGTCATACTATAGCACTCATATTTATAAACCGATTTGGATGAAACTAATTGTTTGTATTAAGCTCACCAATGTCTAAACCGAGTTCATTGGCCAGCTTGATCCGCCATCTTGCTTCAAAATGGCGGCCACTGAAAGATTTAAAACTAAAATAAATATACAAAAGATTTAAAAATTCAAATTTATTTATTGCTTAACTGTTAGGAGATACAAGGATTCCGGGGTATTTTTTGTTTAATCTCTATCTTGTGCTGATAAAATGTGTATAAAATGGCTGAGATAGAGCAGTTTGAAATTCTAGGGTGGGTGACACTTTGAAACAAGACAACACATTACAAAAAATCAACGATTAATTTATGAGTTTTAGTGAACGCGATTTCCTTCAAATTGTTATTTTTCATTCTTGTAATCATTTTCCCAATCATACGTATAAAACTATATATTTATATCCGTTAGCGCCAAATTCTCGCCAAACTTGGCGACACTTGGCGAATTATCGCCAAATTTGACGACCAAAAATATATCTTGATAAATGAAGCCAACTTGGCTATAGTTGACTAATTTGGCAAATTTCTTATTCAAATTCACTATTAACGAATCTTCTTTGCATTTTAGCTTGCTGTTTCGAGTAAGATTTGTTAAAGTTTTAAAACGAAGATATAGGAAAGATACCTTTTCCTCCCGGTACAGGCCGGAAGGACTTTTTTAGATTAAGCTTTCTGGAATAATATTTCCCAGCGTAATTTTTTCAGATCGCTATATTTTATTATTGATATTTTTCAGACATCATTATAAAACCTCTTTGGACCTTTAATTCTTATTCAGCCTTAATATACTGTTGAGATTATAATAAGTTGTCTCACTATCTTCAAGAGGCTCGTGTTTCAACTTTGACACACTATTGTTTTTTGTAAGTATGCAGATCTTAATGTTTTAAACAGAATTTTAGATTTAAAAGACAAAAGAATTGTTGAAAATCTTTCACAGGCTTTGAATGTGAATTTTTTTTATTACAATGCAATTGTCAGATTCGGAATTTATTATGCAGTTTTAAGTTATTGAAGGCCAACCCAAATGCCGAGTCCTTACAAATTGACTCCGAATAACGGATTTGATTCTAATATGAACAGGTATTATAGCATGTTCAACGGATAAATAAACTATTTTAGTGTTTCGAACGCGTGCGAGATTATGGAACGCTTTTGAACACATTCAGAATGCTATATTAAAATTTCACTGTTTAATAAGGTGAAATATGATGTCGAAATAAACAAGATAGAGAGAAGAATGACTGCCATGGGAATGACTAAGTAAACAATTTGAAAAACGCATAACACATTTGAAACCCTAATTTCAGGAATTAACATCAATAGTCAGAAAAATATCCAAATTCTTTTGTGTAGCCCTCTGTAATGATCTATAGATTTGCATATATACTACATAGCATGCTAAAATTTAGTTTAGTTAGGAAACACATAGCACAGGTGATAATTTCCTTTCAACAATTTCCATCAATAAATGGAAATGTACTGGAGCTTTTCTGTGTGTATCTGATGTATAGAATTTATGCACATGATGTAATATAAAAAAATTATAAATTTAAAAACACTTGCCACAAATGAGAACGCATTTTCTGCAATTATTGTCCATAGACAGAACTAATTATTTTGTGTGTCCCTGTAAATGAACGATCACACTGTATTCTATAGGAAGCATTTTGAACTTCAACTCCGTGATATACACTGGCCTCCAAAAGTTAAGGTACAACTAGTCTTTTGTGTCTTATTTGAAGACAAATGAAGTTAAATGCATGAAAGTTAGAAGAATTGTGCTTTAAACAGTTAATTATCGAATTTTACTTAATTTTAACATGAAGCATGATTTACAAATAAAAAATTGCATTTTTTTGCAAAGGTCCACTGTTTGATAAAAAATAAACAGCAGTTTTTTTTGAAAAAAATCAATAAACGGATTTTAATAAGGCATGTGTCCGGCTCTAGTTGTAATGAATGCGTGGAATCGACTTTCCATACTGTCAATTAAGTTGTCGGACATTGGAAAAGGAAAAAACCCCATACATGGAGCAGCGCTTGCTCTAGCTCATTTAACTACTTTGGAGGAGGACTTATGGAAGCCACCTCTCTGCTGAGATAGTCCCAAATATGCTCTATAGGATTCAAGTCCGAAAATTGTGCAAGCCATTCCTTTCACTCCTAACCACGACCCTCTAGATATTCATCAACGAGCTCAATTCGATCGGGCATTATCAACCATTCATATTAATTCATCACCAAAAGCACCGCCATATGGTGTGACAAACGCACAAGGATCTCGTCCCGATATTTCACAGCAGTCTGAATTCTTCCATGGCACACATGGAAGTTACTGTGACCAAAAGAGCGATTCCACCTCCTCTGTATGTGTGTCTTTCAACAATGTTACATAGGTAGAATCTGATGCCTTGTTCTCTCGAAATCAGCACGCGAACTGAATCACTCTTCAGAGCGAACCGGGACTCATATGTGAACAGTACAGAAGCTCATTGTTGTGTGTTGCAGGTAACGTGCTCTCTTGGCCAACATAAACGGGTACTTATGTTGTCGATTAAGAGGACCACACACAACGAGTCGTCTTGCCTAGAGTCCTTAATTGTGAAGAAGTCGCATCTATGCATCGTAAGCACAGGTATTCATCCCTGTTGCTTTACGATGATCTGAAATAAGCTGAGCCACAGTATTAATTCTCATCCTTTGGGCCATAAGAGCTAGAAAGCGATCTGGTACAGGAGTTGTAACAGATGAGCGGTCTGGAACAAGTCTTCTTGATTCTGAATTTTTGGATTCAACTTGATTTCAGAGATTTTGGACAAGAACCACGAGACACATTAAGACGTTTAGCAGCACCAACTTGTGATAACTCAATTTCCATCCATGAAATTGCCGCTTTCTTAACGAATCAAGTAAACGACATCTCCTAAATATGACAATACTATTTTAGTACCAACAATTCAAGATCATCAACCATAAAAAAATCACACAAGTTCCTAAAGTGGGATATTCATAATTCCTCCTAATAAACATATAAGTATCCAATACATTAAAATAATTGAGATGGGTATAATGTTTTCATAAGATTTTATTGAAGTTACTTAGGATCATTCATATAAACCACATTTTTTACCTTTATTTTCATTCTTTTAATAGTGAGCGTAAAAAAACTGGTTGTACCTTAACTTTTGGAGGCCACTGTATATCATTTTCAATATGTTTGAAATTAATGTAATATTATTAAAATACACCATAAATGATTTTTCGGAGTAGACAGTAACGTCGCGGAATTCTTATGAGTGCCTCCGTAAATGAACGATAAATGCTACGCAGACTATATCCTACAGTAAGCATCTTATAGTGCACTTAATATATATATATATATATATATATATATATATATATATATATCAATTTTAAATAAGTTTAAAATAGTGTAACGTCACTAAAGTATACCGCAAATCATTTTTCCCTATAGATTGTAATGTAACCGAATAATTTGATTTCCCCAGTAAACGGACTATAAGTGCTACAAACTTCATTTTCAATACTGACCATGCCATAGAAAATATCAATAACATTTATCAATTTCATGTAAATCCTACTATATTTACGTTAGTTAGAGCACGGACGGACATACAGACGGACTGAAAGACAAACCGAATTAATTAAAATTTTTCAGCTATGTGTGAAAGAGCTAAAAAATAATAAATCATTCTACAATCAACTTCCTAGACGCCTTTATTAAAGTATGAAATTTTTCATGAATAACAATATTTCACTTTTACCATGGGATAATACCTTCCATAAATCGAAACTCACACGTAAATATACCCGTTACCCTTAAATTTAGCATTTACCTTGATACTTTATTTTCAAAAACACGAACGGTTTGTAGTAACATAAAAACACGAACGACGTCCTGTACAGGACTTCGCATTTTAAAGTATTCATAACAAATTTTAATAATATCCTTGGCATCAGTGAATCTTACTGCGGAGACCTGCAAAGTTTTTCGTGTCTTTGTGTTTGTGTGTTTGTTTGTCTGTCTATCTGTGTGTATGTATTGCGATAACTGCTGCAAAATGTAACCGATTAGTCTTCAATTAGGCAGGTATATTGGTGACTCTGAATTAACTGTAGATACACAAAATTTAATTTACCCTTTTTTATAACCTGTCTTTTTTTCTCTTTAAACATGTTTTATATGCATTTAGTTCAATTTTTCTTATTATTATTTTAAATGTTAATTTGTATTACAGATAATTTTTTTAAACTAAACAATATTCATTAATTTAAAATTATTTTGACAGCCTTTTTTTTATTTTCCTAAATAAAAAATTAACTGCATACAATCGTTTAATTATCTTAGATTTGAAAAATAAAATAATTGTTTCTTTGAAATATTTTTAATTTTATAAATTTTTTTCTTTTTTTATGTTTAACAGAAATATTCCAAAACACATTTTGTTTTTAGTTGTGAAGAATAAATACTCATTATTTACTTTAAAATTTTAGTTAAGGAATTTAATATTTTCATTATTTTCTGCGCCTGGTTTCTTTTTCAGTTTTATATTTGAACATAAAAATTATAGAATTTTATATAACTTCTTTTGATGTTGAAAATAAATTTCTTTCAAAAGACTATTGCCAAAAAATTACTTCATGAAATTCAATTTGAGTGAAAATTCCTTTCCATTAAAAAATAATTAAAAATATTTTTGGAAATGTTAAGCTGAGCAAATAAATATTTTAATTAAAGTAAATTCCAAATTTAATACATAATGTGGACCGTAGAAAATTTTTTCTATAATACCAGAAGAATATTTGCAATTCTTTTTATGAAAAAGCTTGGTTATTTTTAATATATGTTTACGTAATATTTTCGTAATTTTATAAATGTTTTATATAATTCATTTTATCGTCTCATTTTACATAAATCAGCGAGAAGTTTAGAAATAGTTTTATGAAATTTATTATTTGAAATTAAAATGTAAAAAATATATATTACACAGTTGTCATCGCTGATTTAAATATTGAAAGACTATTTCCATAATAAACGAATACCGTAGTTAATACACAACTATTTATTACTTAAGTATTTGTGACCTCAGACAATTCTATTCTTCAAACGACAATATGTGAGTAATCCCAGTATTGTTAGATAGCAAATGTAAAACTTGTTTTCATAAACAACCTTTGGCATATATAATTCACTATGTAGAACTTGTTTTCATAAACAACCTTTGGCTTATATAATTCACTATGTAGAACTTGTTTTCATAAACAACCTTTGGCATATATAATTCACTGTAGGATATAGGAAAGCAGCAAATATAAGAAGAGAAATAAATTCAATACAAATATAATCAAGATATCGGTATGTAACGTGGATTTGAACTAGGATTACTTCAGACACAGACGATCGATTTCTGTTCTTAAAATTTCAGCAGATACCGTGGATAACACCAAATCTCTGCTTAAATCAAAATGTTTAAATTGATTGAACCTTTGAGAGGCATGACTGTCTATACCACACTAAAAAATCAGCATCAGGCAGCATTATCTGGATCATAATGGGTATTCAAATATGTCTTGTAAAAGAGAGTTAGAAATTTGTGAAATAAGTGGAAAAGTTAAATAAGATTCGGGCACATAAATGATTTCTTGTTTTTAGACTTATAAATATTAACATTGCAGGAGCAAAAAAATACTATCATAAATTTATTATTTCGACCCATTTGATAAAAATAAAATAACAAATCTGAATATAAATTTTTGCTTTTTCACAAAATTACTAAATCCTATACACGAACGTATCAGAGTAGTGCGGAGGCCCTTGTCTTTTCTGATCTTCAAGTTTCTGTGACGTTGTTATCCATACCCATGTTGCTATTTTCTGGAGTAGGAAATTATTTAAAGAAATATATGTATTCCAACAGAAATATTGAACCAGTCTTTCGATAGAGAAAACCGTGATTTTTTTTTATATTAAAAGTTGTACCAAGGCAATACTCAGTATCCGTACATCCCAAAAGAAACAGTCATATATTCAGAAGAAAAACGAATTTAATTCTGCTCAATTTTTGTCATTCACATCTAGCCCTCTGAGCGTTTTGAAAAAGGGTAAAATTGTAATGTTGTTTTCTCAGCATTTTGTTTTAAATGCTAAAAAAATATGATTATTTCAGCATTATAAATAAAACTTAATTACAAATATGAATGTAACCCTTGAGAGTATTAATCATTCTTCAATGTTTTGAAAATTCATTAAATCTATAGAATTATATTATCTTAAACATTGCATATATTGCAGTGAAACCTGGAGCTTAGTGAACGGAATATTACGTTCCACACGCTTAGAGGGCTAGACATATTAGATAGTGACTGGGTGTTTTTCATTTTATCAGAGCTAATTAGTTGTTGTCAGGTCACAGGTTCGAAGCGATGTCATATTTTTTTCAGTCATAGCTTGCCTTTCCAACATTCGATAGACATTGAGCCAAGACACCCAGGAGAATTTGTACGTTACGGATATTTAATGTATATGTTTGCGTGGGAGAATCGGCAACGTTTACCACTTTTTGCGAGTTTATAATTTAGTGAATTTTGGAGGAGAACCCCATGGGAATTAATTTTAGACAAGGGAAACGATATGAAACGCAGATGGAAAATTACATTACATTGCGCTATTGTATATGTTTCAAGAAAGAAGAAGGGTGACCCTGTAGATGTAAAAATTGACATCTGGAAAACATTACATCTACAGACATAACCGCAGTTGAAATAAATAATAGATTTTAACGTACAGGCCGAACTTAATAAAGATAGCATTTAATGTGAGAAAAGTTAATAATATTTGAGGTTTTACAGTAAAGAAATCTGATAGCATCCTAATTAATTTATTAATGTATACAAAGTTAAATCAGGATGATAATAATTTTGAATATAGAAACATGCATAAATCGTTTATTATCATAGTTTCATTCAAAATAGCCGAAATAAACTTTTCTAATGGAAAGTGTAAAATTCCCCCATTTAATTTTGTGAAATTAACAATTTGCTTATTTTTATTTTTATTTAATTAAAATTCGGCGTTGTAATTTCATTAAGCAGATACTAATGTCGCTTACATATTATGAACTTCAAGTTTATGCAAAAATGGTACATGATACATCATTTTTATCGTGGTTTTAACATTTAGCGAAAACAAAATTATATAAGAAAAAGCTAAATTTACCAAAACAATTTTTTCATAGTAGACCTTTATTTTCGCTGTTAGTTCACAATGTATCCGAATTCGTTTGGGAGTCCATGTACTCGAATTTAAAAAGAAACACACTTTATAAATAGAGAACGTGTTATAGAAAACCTCAACAACATATCTCAACATCGTGGCAATTAATGTATATTTACGAAAGATGCAGTGCGGCCATACAACTGGAAAAACAATCCAATGTCATAAACAAAAAATTGATAACCTGTCGAGAAATGTTTAAAACTCATAATCTGTCTAGAGGAAATCATGATAAGACACAAAAATTTCACTATTCCATATCGCGAACTTGCTGTATGATAAGTACAGCAGTGTTCTATTTTGCCATAATAAAAAAATATTTATACTTATGTATTGTACACTTAATAATAATTTTTTAACGCATATCGTCATAATATAGATTTTAACGTGTTATAGGACTTCGTTGACGTTGAGAGTCCAGGAACGTTAGAGCAGGAGACCACTGCACAACATCTAAAATAGAACTTCTGTTTCTAATCGATGGTTCACAGAACTCTCAGAAACTACCTAAATATTTAAACTTTTCAATAATTGCATGCAACTATCGAATAATATTTGTTTTATAAAATGTGATCATTTGTAGAAAAATATTTTCTTTATTTATTTTTTAGAAGAGTGAGTGCCTTTAATTTTCGAAATTTTCAAAACTTTCGCCATTGAAAATTTTATGCTAAAACCGTTTATATTCTTTAAAAGGCATATCAGAATAGTTTAAGAATAAGTTAATGATTTAAGAAATTTTTTAGAATACTACATTAGAAATAATTTTAGAATGCCAGCTGTTTTTTTTTAAACACCAGTTTGTTTTATTGTAAGGTATCTTTAAATGCATAGACTTTAACCCCCTGACCGCCGAGCAAAAGAGCAAATTTGTAATGTTGTTTTCTCTGTAATTTTTTTAAAATGCTTAAAAAATCTGAATTTTCAAACTTGAGATAAAAAACTTAATTACGTATATAAGTATAATCCTTGAGAGTATCAATCATTACTTGATATTTTAAAAATGCATTATATTTGTAGAATTATATTAATTGAAACAAACCTTGTATTGCTGTGAAACCTACAGCATAGTGAACGGATATATCAGGTCGCGGCGGTGAGATGTTTAAAGAGAATATTTTCAATGCATTGAAAACGTTTCGCCACTCGTCAAATTTCATGTTTGCATTCGATTTCTAATGAATAATGAGAACATTCCAGGTAAAAAAATCGTAAAATATAACATAAATGCCAAACCTCCTGTTATATGAGATATCCTTATTATCGCTCTTACTTCCATAATGTATCCGAATTCATTTGAGAATCCATGTACACATATTTTAAATGATACACACGTTATCCACAGAGAACATGCTATGGTAAATCTCAACACCATATTTCAATATCGTAGCAATAAATATATATTTACGAAAGATACAGGGCGGCCGTACAGCTCGAAAGACAAACTAATGTCATAAACAAATTTGAAAAATTAATAAAGAGAACAGGTCATGAAAAGGCATAATAATTTTGATATATTTCCGAAAAGAAACGTTGCTTTGTTTAATAACCTATATTCTCCGATAAAATAACACGAAAATTGCTGTTAGAAAATAGTGGATTAAAAAAAGTGGAAACATTGGCAGCTATGAAATATGTGTGTGTGTGTGTGTGTGTACTTGTGTGCACTTGTGTGTGTGAGAGGGACAGGTGAGCAGGTATAAACGAAATATCAATATGTATCTTAAATTTAATGAATAAACTTTATTTTAATATTAATTATTCATTTTTCAGATGTTAATAATATTTTATTATTTACTGTGTCCATCTGAAGCTAAATACTAATTTCAGAACTATTCTAATGGTATGACCCAGAGCTGTCTCATTATTATTGAAATTATGCTATAAAGTCGTAAACTTAAGTAAAATACAAAATTAACGATTTTGGAATATAATATACTTTAATTGATATTCTTAATGTTAAAGATTTTTAAAATACTTTGCGAAATACAAGATAATAAAATACAAGATATGTTTAAAATTTTCAAATTCAAATCAAAGAGATACTTAAAAAATGAAAATATTTTAATTCATTGTTTCTTTAATTCGAACATTAAACGTTTTAGTGCATATATTGTAGCGATAAAAAATCTCAAAATTTAAAACTGTATGAAAATATATAGATTGCTATTAATAGTCGAAAAACTTATAAACGTTAAAATTATTTTTAAATTTGAAGAAATGTGAAAAACATTCTTTTATTTAAGTTTTCGATTCCAACTTTTTTTATTTAAAGGAATTCTCTTCATAGAAACCATTTTAAAAGAGATTTTACTTTCTTGAAGCGTAAAAGAAAAGTTAATTTTATTCATTTCTGAAAGTTCACTTCCTCCTTTTAATATTTCTTAAAAGTTATTTTCGAATTTACATGTGTGATTTATTTTCTAAAACATTCTCAAAAACCCATTAACTACTAGCAATAATTCCAAATGCTTTTAAATCTTTTTTAACAAAATCATGTCTCCAAGTTATTTGCTTTTAAACAAAAAACATAATTTTCTTCCGCATAAATCTACCATTGCATTTCTATTTACCTATGGTTTGTGGTAACATTTTTGATTAAGTGACTCTACAATGCTTTACGACTCGAAAAAGTTAAAATATTAATGTATCTTAAAATAAATTAAATGTAAAACTTCTTGTTTTATGTATAAGAATTCTGTAATGTCTCGTTCAAAATGAATCATTAATGGAAATATGTGTATTTTTCCTTTTATAGGCAAGAGAGAATGTTTCATGGCATTTAAAAAAATTATAAGTTCTTAATTAACTGTTTATTTTATAACTGACTTAAAATTAAGGACGTTATTAAATTGAATGATACATATGAGAAGTGTTTGAAGAATTTGGGGAATCCTGATATAAAGGCAGAATGCTATATGACTTTACCTTCAATTACTGATACAAAACACCTTTGACTTGTTTTTTGACTATCTCATTCAAAACCGACGAGTACGATTTGACAGCTTGTCAAATAAATATTAGTCTTATTATTTTTTTTAAATAGTTATTTTCCAAATGTATAACTGATAATAAATTCTATATATAAAATAAACTAATTTAAAGTAAAGGAAGATCTTATAACATGTTTCCTGTTGCGTTTAAAAAATAATAATTTCTGAGTCTGCAAACGATAACAGAACTTTCTAAAAAAAATTTCCAATATCTTGAACGTGTGTAACTGTATTTCGATGACGCTTACATAAAAATAACAATGTTTAGGAAAAAATTAAAGTGCATCACAATTCGTAATTGTTTTAATATAAATTCATGAGTAATTTTCATAATTAAATATATGTTTCTGAATTTTAGAAATTTGCCTAGATTATGGTGAAATCTATTTAATGTGTCTCATTAAAAAAACTGAATTGGATGAATTTTCGGTAATTTATAAATAAAAGTTTGTCACATGGATATAATATTATGATACTTAAATTTAAACTCCTATTCTAACTCTATGAAGATGTAAAATAAATCTAATAAACTATGTACTTTTGCAGGATGCTTTCAGAGAAGGAACTCAAATCAGCTTTTAAAAGGCTAATCGTATTTAAAATATCGAATTTCGTACAACTATAATATGTAAACTTCTCCTACATCAAAAATTACTTTCATGTTCAGGAATAAGAAAAATAATTCAAGTTGAATGGAAAATGTTTTATATGAATAAACTGTTTTGTTTTTTACTCCCTTCCTACCTTCAATTTTGTACCTACGATATATTCTGCATATATATATTCTGCATAAAGGTTCAAACCCCTGTCGCACTCGTCGACCTAACCTTTCGGAGTTTTCCGTAGTTTTCTTCGAACCTTGCCGTAAATACGGGTTAGGATCCCTTAGAAAGACTCCCACGGGGGGCATTCCCCCCAGGGCCTATATCCCTGGAGTAGATAATCGGCCATCATAAAATCAACCAATCAACCAACTCTCCGTTTAGCACATTGAAAAGGAAAAAGCGAGCTGTTGTCCTTTGAAACTCCATTTTTATTCTTTGCTACATTTTGGAGTGTATAAGTTCAAATTACTACAGCTCAAATTTCATCCCGTTTTCTAAGATTGGCGCGGTAGCCATTGGCTCATATAATGTTACAATTTATTTATGACTTCCCTGTATATATAATCCAATTTTACCAGACATACATACACATAGTCCCTCAGCCAGACAGTCGGGTATATGTTCTGATTGTCTTCATTCTAAATTCTGCTATTCTTTTAGGGACAAAAGTTTCATTTATTAAATGAAACTGAAGTGTATAAAAACAAATTTTTACTTACATACAGGGTGATTTTTTTTTTAAAGTTGAGAAATTAAAACCCTATAACAAAAGAACCAGTGATCCAAATGACCTGAAATTCCACCAATATGCTCCCAAAGCAATGGGAATACTTTAGTCGTCGTTAAAAAACTTAAAATTGCACCGACAGATGGCGCTGTATATGCAGTAAATTCGGGAGACGAGCTTGCGCACTACACGCGCACAGTGGCGTTAAAAACGTGAAGCATGCACACATCGTGTTCATTATTCTACGAATATCTTCGCAATGGCTGTGCAACTGACAGACCGTGCGTTGTTAGTGAAACTGTATTATTAGAATAATGACATCGCAGCAACTGCTCTTAGGAAACTTAGGACACTTAAGAATTTAAGAAAAGGTCCAAAGACGACAGAAGGCCTACGGGAGATGGTTTCTTAAAGTACCGTCCATTGTTTTCCTCCCACTCATGCTATTCATTGTTTCTGTTAAATTACAGCGCCATCTGTCCGTGTGATTTTAAGTTTTCTTTAACCACGCCTAAAAATTCCCATTGCTTTGGGAGCATACTGGTGAATTTCGGGTCATTTGGATCAGTGGTTCTTTTGTTATAGGGTTTTACTTTCACAACTTAAAAGAAATCACCCTGTATAAGGATTTTCGGTGATAACAACTGTTTAAAAACTCATTTTCATCGATGCATAACTCATTTCGCCATCGCTAAACACTTTTTGTATTTGCAAACAGAAACACTATTCTAAATATTTTCTTCATTTAATATTATTGTGTTGTGCATTAATAATACAATTAATAATTTTGCACGAATATACAGGGTAAAATCGTCCAAATTAATTATTAAAAGTAGACTATGCTTGTCGCAGTTAGGAATAATCGAGTATAAATAAAGTTTTATTTTCTGTACCTTTTAGATATTCATTTAATGTTGCTTATTTTCTTTTTTTTTTCAGAACGCAACTTAAATTACTACAAGGATTAAATGAATATTATTAAGGAGAAATTGAAAACTAAATTCACACTTGTAGCAACCCTTTAAAAGCAAATATGCTGTCATAAATGGCAATAAAATATATCAGACATTATTGCGCTCCCTGTAATTTTACAAAAGTTATTACGTGGGAGGGCAATTAGATAGACAAAATAATCACTGACAGGAGAAAATCGAAATAACTTTTAAATGTTATGATGTAATTAAAATCAGTTTTAAACAGTACAACGTCATCCAAAAGAACTTCAAATAACAAAATTTCTTAAACCACACAAAATAAAATTCATTTTTGTGGAACTTTAAATGTATTAGTAGTATTCAGATGTTATTACTGCAGACTTTAACTGCTTTCACGCAATTTCGAAGAAAAAGTCTCGTAAAACCGCCGCAGTGTTACAATCCAAAAAGAAGCATTGTCTGAAATGCCCAACTGCTCGATTTTGTCCAAAGTCCGGAGATACCAAAGTCAAGTAGCTGTTTATCGTAGCGTTAAGAAGGGTGTTTATCGAAATTTTGCATACTTGATGCTTTTTATTTATTTTCTTTAATAACTTTTGTTTTTGCTACATTTCATCCATATAAATAATTTATGATGAAAAGAGAAGGATTAAACAGCTATAAATACATAAAAGAAAAAGAAAAAGATGAAAAGTTAAAGAACGGAAAGAAACGTTTTAGCGACGGAAATACGGTACAATCATGAAATCCAAAGAACCATAACACAGGAATGTTTTCTCGTAAAATAATGAGGATTTTCTAAATATCCTTCATAGACGCAGAGTAATATATATATAATTATAAGTATAATTATAAGAAAAGGGGTCCATATACAAATCAAATTTCTGATTTTGATACATATATCGCACCTGTAATAATATATCACAGCTATAAGCTGCACTTTATTCGAATACATTTTCTAACTGGATATATCTATCATTAGCGATTTAAGAGAGAATCACAAAATATCTATTTTGAATCACCCGCTATATTCAATTTCATTATCTTTACTTGATCAACGTGTTTTTTTCTCTTTCTTTCAATACAGGAATTTTTTGTCATCTTCAAAAAATCCTAGTTCACTTGTGGACCACTGCCAAAAAAAATATATATATATATTTTTTTTAATGTAAAAAGATGGTGGAAACGACCTGTGTTATGGCTTTCGCTTTTAATGCTCATATCTCACTTTTAAAAATTGTATAATGTCACTTTTTACATCATCGAATACAAAAATAATGCAGTTTCGAGTGAAATTTCTTTGAATCTCTTTTCTTTTAAATTGTAGGTCAACTTAGTGATATTTTATAGCTTTTAAATTATTTCAATCATTATTTTCTTTTATATCCAGCACAATTATTGACATCTGTTTGCTACACTAATGTAAAGTAGCTACTGACAGACAGAGTGAGAGATGCGCGCAATAGTTACAACGATGAAATCATTATTTTTTGATTAATTTGTGACATATTCCCAGTTCACTTCATTCAAATATGTAGAATAATCACGTAAATTTGTTTTACATTTACGACTTGCGATTAGGCTTGCTATATTTACTCTTATCTTTGTTCACACCAAATTCACGTTATGCATTCGGATTTTGCATAACAACTAATAAACTGTAGTATGACAAAACTATTAATAGAGGAGATGTGTCAGCTGATTTTATCAAATAATTTTTGACATATAGGGGGGTCATAAAGTCTTTCCTTGATTACAAAACAATATTACGAAATAACCATTGAATGAACACTGTAAAATTTTTACTATGGAAGAGTCATGTTCTTAAGGTTTTTTCATCTGGATGGATGATCCCCTAGACATACGGCTTGGTCAATCCAAAGCCTCTTTGAAAAGCAAACTGAACATAGTTTACACAAAAAGCCTTCACCTGACACACTGTAATGGGTTTTTCATATTTTTGAATATTCAGGGGATATCTGCTCAAGGTCAGTATCACAGATGTTGTGTCTAGTGCGGCAGCCCAAATGTTGGGGCAATACATGGTGAGAAATGGAACACCGCCTTGACATTCTTCGAGCTACCAATGGTGCTCACATCGAAATTTACTGACGTAAGTACTTGTATTAAAAACTTCATAAATGCCTTTACAATATATTTAAACAAGCATATGCCTAGATATATTAGTTTTTCAGCAATAAATTATTGTAATCAGAGAAAGACTTTATGACCACCCTGTGCAATGCATGCCTCTAACATATGGACATTTTCTCTGCATGTTTGTTTCCTTTTAATTTTCAGTATTATAAATTTACTTTTATTAAATTTGAATCTTTTACTTCTTGTACATTTAAATATGCATTCAACATATAGTTTTTTCATATCACTCTGGCTTGCTTAAAAGTGCTATTATGTTGCTATTTATGTTGTTTTTATTTCACTATTTGTATTTCTAAATTAAACATAGCTTCGAAATTCCATTAAACCGTTCTTAGATGTTTTACACTTTTTTTATATATTTTTGGAAGGATTATGTATATTAGTAAATAGCTTTTAAACAATTCAGGACAGTAAAAATAAGTTGTACAGTACATTGTATATAATGTAAACTAACTTCAGAAATGCTTTTGCATCATTAAACATATCAGGTTATCTTAAACATTTTGATTTAGATGTGTTTCCCTGTTCAACTTAATTTCATTTTCTCAGCCATTATATAAGACGTTCATAAGTGATATTTAAGATATGGAGTCTATCTTGTAATACACTGCTCAAAACAATTAAAGGATATTTGAAGTTTTATATAAAATAAAGATATAAACGAAATTTTTTTTGCCGAAAATAGAAGAAGAGAATCACAAATGCAAATTTTTCTGGTTTTCAAACTGTGGAGTATGCAAATTTTGAGTTCGACGTCAAAAACGTCGCTTCAGCGGCAGCGAATGAAATTTGACTTTCAACTGGATAAAAGAGAATGAAGACAAGGATGATCGGCATTCAGTGATTGCTTTGTTTCGATGAGTACGATGTCTCAGCGAAGTCATTTGACAGATTCAGAAGCTTGGAGATTTGTTGGTAGGTTAGAAGGGGGCCAAACTCAAGCCGAAGTAGCGCAAGCCATTGGAGTGTCACAAAGTGTCATTTCCAGGATCTGGAACCGTTTTTTGGAGAGTGGATGTGCAGGCCGAAGACCAGAGCAAGGTCGTAGACGGGCAACAACGCCCAATGAAGATCGGTATTTAACGTTAACAGCTCGGAGACACCGAAACATGAACGCTACTCTTCTCCAACAACACCTTCGCTCGGCTACAGGCACCACGATTTCAACTCAGACTGTCCGAAACCGGCTCCATGCTGTAGGTCTGTATGCTTGCCGACCGATGGTATGTGTTAGATTAACATCAAGGCATCGTCGCGACCGCAGGGAGTGGGCAACCGAGCATGTCAACTGGAGGAGAAATGAATGAAGCAATATTCTGTTTTCTGACGAGTCCCGTTTTTCTGTGCATCCGGATAATAGGCGTATTTTCATCTGGAGGGACCGTGGCAGTAGGAATAATCCTGCGTTCGTGCACGAAAGTGTCAGATTTGGCGGTGGAGGAGTGTTGGTGTATGGTGGCATCTCCATTGACGGGCGCACTGACCTCTACATCATTCGAGATGGAGCTCTGACTGGTCGCCGATATAGGGATGAGATCCTCAGACCTATTGTAGTCCCTTACGCTGCAGCAATCGGAGATAACTTCATTTTAAGGGACGATAACTGCAGGCCACATCGTGCAAACCTGGTGGAGGATTTCCTTTTCGAGGAAGGAATCTTTCGAATGGAATGGCCTGCGTGTTCTCCAGACATGAATCCAATCGAACACGTTTGGGACGCTCTAGGAAGACGAGTTTCTGGCCGCCAACAACCCCCACAAACTCTCCAAGAACTGGAAAGAGCTCTTCTGGAAGAGTGGGGCAGAATACCCCAACTCGTCATTAATAGCCTCATTGAGTCCATGCCTCAAAGGTGTTCAACGTTGCTGGCCGCCCGTGGAAACCATACCCCCTACTGAAAATGATTTTCTTTGAAGAAAACACCTTTTCTTATTCTTTTTTTCTCATATGCACAAATTGTGTTTTTTTCCTTTTGTAAACAAATGCGCAATAAAATGCATTTTTTTCTGCCAAACATGTGTAATTTATTCTCATATAACCTACTATGTCTGTCGACCATGTATCAATCAGCTAAAAAGTTTCCCAGATACAAAATCCACCTAAAACTGCAATATCCTTTAATTGTTTTGAGCAGTGTATTTCTATATTTGCAATAAAATAGGAGTTCTAAAATACTTTGAAAAGCTCTATGCTGTTTAATATTGTGATTATATGCAATTCTTTTCTGTCGATTTTATACATCATATCTTAAAAATTTGGACAATATCATAGAATAAAACCGAACACACCATACCGTTAACATGTCATATAGGAGCTTATATTACTTTATTCAATTTTTATAATTAAGAAATACATCGGAAAACAGTAAGTATAGCTTGTAAAATATTTCCTGTGTTTGCTTTAATTTCCAAATGAATATAAATGTTTAATTGACATATTATCGTGGATTGTAATATCTACTTGCTACAGTCACTTACATTCGTATCCTCCTGAGACCCCGCGTCCATCCTATTGGACATATTTATTTTTCGTATAAAATATTTAATTTCAGTTGGAATTTGTAAAAACTTACTGTCCATTATATTGGATAGTCTAGTGTTGCTATATGTATACCGAAATAGTAAAAAATAGCAGCAAAATGTGTATTTTAATTATTTGAAAATGGCGACGAACAGGTGAAAGATTTTTTAAGGTAATTCCACAGTTTTAACGTAAATTTCACATATTTTTTAAAAGTATTTTGATATTAATACAGCATATATCTAATTTTAGATATTGTATTAATAGAAATAAACTGTAGTTCAAGTAATTTAATGTATATTTTGATAAATAAACACATGTTTTTACTGATGTTCATTATATTGAACATTGGGTCTTCATTAGTTGCTTACATTCATATTAGGATCTTTTTGAATGCTGAATGGAAAGATTGGTTTTTACTCAAAATTCCATACTGTATTCGAAAAAATGTAAATACAGAAGTAGATAATATACATTTCTATTGGTAATTAAATAATTAATTAAATATTGTCCTAGAAGTGTACAATTCTACTGATAAAAAGCTTGTTCAAAATTAGTGCATTGTTTAAATTTTGATTTCAGTGAAACGCGTTTTATTTATTTTTTTGCAGTATTTAATAAATAAAGAGACTTACAAATAAGCTTTTCTTTTAATATTTTTTTCTTTTCTTAATCGTTGCAATATTTTTGTATTATTTTTCTGTTAGTATGTTGATTCTAGATAAATTAATTAACTTAATCAAATTAAAATAACTAAATTGTAATAAAAATATAATTAAAGATAACATTATAATATTATAATAAACTCATTTTTATTACTTTCTTCTATCTATAATAGAAGAAAGTATTGTAATCGAAATTTTTTTCGACTTCCGGTTTTCGACGGATTTACACGTTTTAGGGGTCAGAGATTCCGAAAAACATGTTTTTACAAAATGTCTGTCTGTCCGTCTGTGTGTCTTCATTGTATCATCGAAAAATGTATGAAGTTATGCTTCAAATTGAACCACATTCTTTTTCTATGTTTTTGGCTATGGCAAGCAGGTTCTATCAGAATTTGGGGATATTTCGACGAAAGGGGGCGCTGTGATCGATATTTTTGTTCCATTTTCACTATTGTACCATCTAAAAGTGTATGAAGTTACGCTTCAAATTGAACCACATTCTTTTTCTATGTTTTTGGCTATGGCAAGCAGATTCTATCAGAATTTGGGGATATTTCGACGAAAGGGGGCGCTGTGATCGATATTTTTGTTCCATTTTCACTATTGTATCATCGAAAAGTGTATGAAGTTATGCTTCAAATTGAACCACATTTTTTTTCTATGTTTTTGGCTATGGCAAGCAGGTTCTACTAAAATTTGGGGATATTTCGACAAAAGAGGGCGCTGCGATAGCCATTTAAAGATTTTAAATTCAAAAATATGTGCAAATTCAAAAAAATTAGAAATCCTAAACCTTTTTTTCGTTAAATGTTCGGCCTTGATCCGGAGAATCCGGAACAATTTTTGTTTTGCCTCTATCTTAAAAAATGGCTGAGATATAGCGGTTTGAAATTTTAGGATGGCTGACATTTTCAAACAAGACAGCAGAATTCATCCATAAACGGGTTTAATTTATGAGTTTTAGTTAACATGGTTTCGTTCAAATTTTCTTTCATTGTTGTAACCATTAATCCTATTATATGCTTATCACTATATATTTATATTCGCCAACGTCAAATTCTCGCCAAACTTGGAGGAGGAATATCGCCAAATTTGGCGACCAAAATAAGTTGCCATAAATGAAGCCAACTTGGCTGTAGAGGACTAATTTGGCGATATTCTCATTTAAATTCAATGTTGACGAGAACTGGGATTGAATCTTCTTTATTTAGGTTCCACGCTTTTTGGCTTCGTGTTTTCCAGTAAAATTAGCTAAAATCATAAAACCAGGGAATAGGGAGGCTATCTGTTCCTGTCGGTTCAGGCCAGAAGGACTTTTCGTAGTTTAGTATACATCGTCTGTTCGCATCCCTGTAACCTGACGATTTGCAAGCAGCTGACGTACAACAGAATGACGAAAAATATTGATTTTATTGGCGATGTGATAGCGAATTTTGAAGCATTAACATGACTGAGATAGAAGAAAGTTTTAGGATTGGCACATCCGACTAGTTTCTTTTAAATTTCCACTTGGCATTCAATTGCCAATTGCGGTAGCTCTGCAACTAATTATTATCAGTATGCTAAGGGTGTTGTTGAAAGAGATTTAAAACAAAATTCTAATTGAAAATTATTTAAAAGTTTACTAAATTGTCCTACACATTTTCTATTTGATGTGTAAATGAGCATAACAGATAATGAATGCATGAGTAATAAAAACTAACGGCAGAAAAGTTTGCAATGAAAGAAATAGGACTTTGTTGCTAGAAATCCGATTTTCGAGGCCTATTTGTTTAGAGATATTTCGATACTGTCGTTATTTAGATTTAGATAAAGTTATTGAGACAATTTTAGAAGCAAGAAAATGTATAGTGACGTGTCAGAGCTTGACATTAGTGATGAAAGTAAGAAGGAGGAAAAGAACAAAGAAATTGGATTCATGCAAATTTATCCAATTATTATACATCAAATTGTTTAGTGCGAATCAGCTTTTCAGAAAATCGAAGTTGAGTTATTCGAGTCATGACGAAAACTCAAGCCCCAACACTTGTCCACCTAGCAACCACGCGCAAACGCAAAAGATCGGACAAAAGTACCGAGTGTACTCAGTTCTAAAAAGAGAATCCAATAGCTACCTAAAATAATGGACAAATAAAATGCATTGTGAGGCAAATTCAAATTTTATTAATTAAAAAATAATTGTGTACATGAAATGCTACTTGTATATCTGTTTAATTGCCAAAAATAATTGCTTTCCTGAAGAATATTCATAAAGTACTGAACTTCAAGTTCATGTATTTATTTTTTGCGTATAAATAATTTTTGTATAATAATACCAATTATTATTTAGTGTGCAATTAAATTTTTTATAATTAATTTGTATCTAATTAAATTTTGTGTCATTATTTTGCGTCTAATTCAATTTTGTGTCATTATTTTTTGTCAATATTAATAATTTTCCATGCAGATTCATGTAATTCAATAATATGTTTTTCACAAGACGAAGACCCAATGTCCATTTTATTGGACACAGTAAAAAACTATATACATATATATATTTAAAATAAATGAACATATTTATTGATTTTTAGTCTCAAAGGGACCAATAATCTGAATTATGGTAAAATTTGTGCGAAAAATACGAGCTTGGGTCTCAAGAGGGTATAGTTATTCTGACATTAAATGTTTAATTTTAACTTATTTTGCATAAAGCTATATTGTTTATCTTTCATTAGTAAAGAAAAGGGTATTTCGTACATTTTATTACAAACTGTCATTATTAAGTCACAAACACTTCCGGGACCAGTCAAATGATAAAATTTCGCAAGAGATTCACTATCATTGAACAGTACTATATTATTTAATTTATATAATTAAAAATATGTAAACAAATAAATTTCTAAAATAATGTTACATAAAATTTTATTAAACGACAATCATTTATGCAGTCGAAAAATTACAGTAGGAATTGAAATTTAATTATGAATTGTATTTAATTACTATGCAGTGCAGTTGTTTTAACTATTTTATTTTTTCCTTTAGTAGGTAACTTAAACATGTTCATATTTATATTTTTTCGAATGTTCTATAATTTTAAATATTCATTTTTTCTGTATTTGTGCTTCACCTCTTTTTAAATAATTATTTTTAAATTCTACATTTCTGATACACAAAAATATAAAATAAAAATATACTCCTTTATGTGATTTCAACCTGTCACATTTCGAAATTCTCCTAGAGTCATTAATTCTTTGTAATCCTATTATTAAGAGAAGCTTATGTAAAAACGCAATATTAGACATCACAAAATATTTAAAGAAAAGTTGAATTTATGACAGAAGGGAATACCAATGCGTTTTTTGATTTCTTATTCACTTGGAAATTAACTTCGGTAGAAAACTTAAAACTATTAAGATTTTGCTTATATTTTAATTATATACTATGTACGGGTTTTTTAAATACTATTAAAGTATTTCTTTAAGATAATCATAAAAACGTATTACTGAAGATACTTAAAAATTAAATTCCAGTTATTTCGTTAAAGCAAATTTATGTCAATGTATAAATGGATTAATCCCCTTTCAGGTTTCTTTAGTTCCTTTTAAAAACATGATCAAATTGATTTAAAATATTACAATATAATCTTTCTTCTAACTCCATGCGGTGAAATGTTGAAATCTATGATTTATTTTGTCATTCAATTTTGTTTGTGATTTAACTTGTTATGATAAACTAAAAAACACAAAATTTTAATCCTTTTGACAAATAACATACCTACTTGCACCATCTACAAAACATTTACGTAACTGTAAATATAACTACAGTTTATGGAATAATTTACGAATTTATAATTTTAAAAACACAAATAGATCTAACCCGGGATTTCTGGAATACAGAATATATGATAGATTTAATGAAAACTTTAACAGATTTTTTATATTTAATAGATTTTTTTTAGATTGCTCACAACACCAAAAAGTATCTTTACATGAAAAATATAAGTTATGATATTTCAAATTTTAATTGCTTAAAAAGCGTAAAGCCAACATAGTGAAGAAGTATCCAAGCTGGGACTCGAACACGGGTCATCAGTATAGCGCACTGACGTTCTACCAACTGAACCACTTGGAACGATACTCAGCCAGGCACTTTCTCACTATAACATGTTGGCAAGACTACACACGCAGCACAATATGGAATATTTTTCGTAAGCCACCAATCGTGGGGCAAACACGAAACCAAAGAATATCCAGAATCGATAATTGAATAAATCTATTTTAAAAATTGGAAATTTTTCCATAAAAAAATTCTTACACCTTGCATTCATAATATTTTAAATTTTAATTGCTTAAAAGCGTAAAGCCAACATAGTGAAACATTATGAATGGCAGGCGTGAGAAATTTTCTATGGAAAAATTTATAGTTACAATGCATACAGATAAAATAAACTCAATAGACGCTATTCTCGTGATGTCGCAGTAAATATGAATTTTTATCCACTTAGAAAAACAAAGTAGCACGTTCAGATACCGAAATTTAACATGCAAATTAAAAAATACGTCCAAAAATCCGCGTGTCTGAATATTTCTATTATTCCTATTTTTTCTGCAACAATAGAAGTAATCTATTGTTTTCTATCCTTTGTTTGGATGAGTTCGTACCGGAATCAACACACTGTGTTTTATTATATGTAGATTGTTAAAGTTTTAGACAAATGTCCGGTTTCCGGTGTAGGACAAATTCTGTTTTTAACACATTGACGGACACTTGCGGCTATAGCCGCCAAAGCGAAGTTCACAATGTGGCATGACGGCTTTAGCCGCCCAAAACGAAACGGTCGTTTTTAGACACTACGGCTATACCAGCACAAATGTGCATTTACCGGCGTACAAGTATACGCCCAGTGTCATGTTTTGGAAACAATTTTTTAGGTTGAAGTTTGTTTTCCACCTGTTGTATGAGTTGCAGGTGCAGGGTGACTAGTGGTCAGGGAAAAATACAGTAAAAAATGACTATTACCAGTATATTCTTATAGAAAAATTCAAATTAATTATTTGATCGAATAATCAACATAAATTTTTCTATAAGAATATACTGGTGTTTATCCCTTTTTTGACTGTATTTTTCCCTGACCACGAGCCACCCTGACGTGGTTGTGAAGGGAGAAGTGCAACCTAATTAAAGGTACTGAATTAATCAAAATTAAGTTTATTTAAGCAGAAAGAGTAAAACTATACTTCTAATATTCTAAAAATTACAAAAACATATAGTGTCAACTTCCGAACTTCACTTGTTCCTACTGACCGTCAACGTGTTAAATCAAAAAGGGATTGATAACCCTATTTTCCTACCCTAAATCAATACAAAAATTATTTTTTGTAGCGTGCAACCTAATAAATAGTCCCCCACCTTGATATTGTATTTTATGCGTCCGTGATTGTTGTGTGATAAAGGAACCTAATGGTTTTTCAGAAATAGTTTATCATTAAACCCAATAAAAAAATTCAGTGATCATAACTTATCCTGATTATCAGAGGTTTTATTCTTTTCATACCACTATTTTTTAAAATAAATTTAATATTTGTTTAATGACAGAAATTTCTACCAATAAATAAGATAAAAAATATTTAAAAAAAAATACTGGTAAGAAAAGAATACATTTGTCAGACATGCATTTAGTGTCCAAAATAAAGCTAGTCATGAGCCGCCACTGCTGATTATATATTGTTGAATGATAATTAAACGTTAATATAGTGAAAGAACCTTTTAAATGAAATCGTTCAATTTTAATTTAAAAACATTTACATATTTTTGTTTTATTATTATACAAATAATTAATTTTTAAATGTCACTGTTTTTACATTAATCAAATAAAAGCTCAATAAAATTTCGAAAACAAATTAAAGAAACGGCTAAATTTTAATGTCAAGTGAGAGTAATAAAATAAGTTTTTTAAGGCAAGTATTTTTAAAACAAAATAGTTTTTGAGAAAGACATTTTTTACCCATTTTTGTGTTCAAAAGAATGTTTTTTTTCAAATGCATCAAAATAAAATAAAATAAATAAAATACTTCAAAATTTGAAGGACGAATAAAATAATTTATTTTTTAATCGCAAAAATATAATGGTTTTTAAATGGCGGTTTTGAACGTAATACTGAACTAAGTGCATTAAGATGAAAAAAAGCTGTTGATTATATTCTCTTGAAATAAACAATTTTATAAAAGACTTTCTGCTGCTATTTTTTATTTATTTTTATTTATTATTATTTTTTTTTTTTGAAGAGTTTAAACGAAAGTAATCTGTTGATTTTTTTTTTTTAAATAAAAGAAATTTTCTTTCATTATTCTGTAGATTTTTATTTCTTTAAAAATCAATTTTAAATAATCCTCAAATACTTCGATGCTGAAAAAAAAAATCCAATTTTTGTTCATTATTATTATTATTATTACTATTATTATTATTATTTGGAAAAATAATATTGTGAAAGAAAATAGTTTTGAAAAATGCGTATTTAAAGTTAAAAGTTGAATTATATGCCTAAGAAAGATACTCTTAGTGAGCAATGTTTTTTTCTCTGTTCAGAAAGACTTTTTAACACGTTTCAACATAATTAAAAAGAGTTTATGAATTCAGTTTGTCCGTCTGTTTGTCTGTCTGTCTGACCATGCTCTAACTCGCGTAAATATATTCAAAATAGTTGTAACATAAAATTATTATACTCCCCTTTGTTCTCTCTTTCCGTTTCAATAGAGTTTTATAGATTTTCTCTGACGCCTTTTATATGTGATTTTATATGTTTGTCTGTGATGATTTTATCTGTGATTAATGCTGTATTGTACGTAGGCAAGTTTGATGGACTTCCGAGTAGAAGTGTACTTTACACCCAGTCTATAGGTGACAGTCTGGCTTATAAATGTGATCAATGGGAAACAATTCTACTGTAGTTATGTAACGAAGTAGATGGATTAAAAAAAAATTAAGGAAATAACAAGAATAAAAAATATTAGGGCAAAAATTTGTAAAATTTAATTCGTCAACATTAATAAAAAAGTAAAAAAATTGATTTTCAAGTTTAATAAAAATTAAAAAGTTTAGTTTAAAGTGTTATACAGAACTAAAAAAGAAAAATACATGCAAAGCAGCACTATTTCAATACTGGGCAGTGGGCAGTCTATGTAAAATAAAGTGGCGGAAACCATAGGATTAACAAGCAAAGTTATTTTTCAGAGCACTTTTTTTTATAAAATGAAAAATAGAATACTTTTACAAATTGTAAGGAACTCAATTTCATCCATCTTCCATAATCATAGAATTTTTAGAGTGCTTTCTGTGCTGGGATTCGAAGGAGTCATAGTCGGGTAGTTCCGAAAAAAATTCATTGGGAGGTTATAAATATTTTCATAGATTTTTTAAAAATAAATAAATTACTTTTTTCTGCAAAGTGGTGGTATCGATATCTCTGTTAATGGCGTAATTTATTAAATTACAGGAAGTGTTACGAACAATACGAAGATGGTTGTTGACCAGACGGCTCAGATTATCTGTGGTAATATTGCAGGTGCAGCCCAAGATTGAAAAAGCATAGCTCGTGATAGGCAGAAAAGTTATAAAGAATATTTCATGTAATGTAAAGGTCATTCTATTTACGAGAGGTTTTTATTTTACAGATGACTATCGACGATTTTTTCATTTAAAAGTTTCTACAAAATATTACCGCTAATAAATCATTTTATATTATCCTTCCGTTAGACAGTCATGCTGATATTTCGTTATCTTATTTTTACTTGTACACATATATTTATCTTCTTATTTCTTTTAATTTTCTATAATTCCGGGAAAAGTATGTTTATTCCCCAATTTCTTTTGTATGCAATTTATATGATTATGTTTCCTTTTAAATGTAGCTAATTTACATAGAATTTTGTTTATTGTAATTTAATTTCTTTAAATCTTTAAAACGTCTTCATTGCATTCCATTTTTTTCCCTAAACTTATTTTTCTGTTTTTCTTTGAATAATGATGTTATCTTCGAAAAAGAAAAAAAAAAGCATGTTTTTAAACAACAGCAAAAAAAAAAGTAAACTCTGAAAACAAAACAAGAAAAGAGACAGAAAAAAATATTTATGATAAAAGACGAATAAGAATGAATCAATGAATAAAACAAGCAATTTTGTTACTCCTAAATATTTAATATTCTATTTTTTGCATTCACTGAAAAAAATAGCTAGAACAACAAAACAGAAAAAAAGGAAAAAGCAGTCTTAACTGTTTTCGTTATTTGAATATGTATTCCTTTTTTGTTTTTAAAATCACCAGGATATTATATTTTGATAAATCTTAGATTTTTCATTATTCTACTTTAAATGATATTTCCTCTATATTATTCAAGGACCACATGATCGATTATCCAGAATTTAACATTTATAAAATTTAAAGTAAGTAATGTCTCACCAAATTAGATTATATAAAATTCAGTAAGTTTGTCTGTAAAAGTAAATTTTAAAATCTTAAATGCACGCCATGAATTAAATATTGCGCTCAAAGTTTTTATTGCAATTTTATTAAAAGTATTTGCACCAAAAATACGTTCATTATGTAATTATGTTTTTACTTTTAATGCATATATATATATATGTATTCTGGAGCATGAAGCCTACTATCTCTTGGAGATAGTTTGAAAAAGATTTAATAAATCCATGCATTACTTACTACGAGGGAATAACGAGATTCGTTCATCTAAACTTTATGTGAAGAAACAAAAAACCTATATATACAGTGTGCCCGCTAAAACCTGTTGTCACCCAATAATTTCTGAACGACAAGAGCTATAGTCATAAAAGTGGGGTCTAGCTATAGTAAAGTTGCCATGCGTTACACAAGGAAACCGTTTACAGAGCAACTTGGATACTAAGTTTGGAGTTAGCATTCTTATTTCAAAAATGGTAAGAGATACGGGAAAAAAGTCAATTACAAAGTTTTTCAGCATCATCGATTTATTACAAAAAAACTTCTTGAGCGCAAAAATTATACAAATGAAAATCACAAAGCGCACATGTGTTGATCAGACATGTTGTCACATCGCGTTGAACAAAACTGCTTATCGGACATGAGGCTCATCTATCTGTGATGCTCAAAGTGGTGTTCTTCATCGACAATACACATCTGGACACGGGATTGCACATTGTATAACATGGCAGGTGACACGTTGGCATAAGCATCCTTAATACGGTTTCGAAGTTCCTGCAGTGTTGGTAGAGATGTTGCAAACACTCGCTGTTTCATGTATCCGCATAAAAATAGTCCAAAGAGGTCAGATCATTTGAACGCGGAGGTCATTCTACTCAACCACCATACCCGATGACTTGTTGCTTTAATGTGTCCCGAATGCACTGATGGACACTTGATGCCGTGTGCGGCGGGGCGCCATCGTGTTGGAACCATACATTCCGGAGGTTAGTCAACGGCAAATTCTCTAGAAAATCGGAAATTACATCCTTCAGAAGTTCTAAGTATTGGGATCTTGTTAACGTGCCCTCGTGAAATACCGAGCCAATCAGTCTGTTTTTGAATATTCGGCACCAGACATTTATCGACCACCGAACTTGATGTCCAACTTCGACAGCACATCTAGAATTATCCAGAGACCACAAATGGATGTTCTGCTTATTATACATAGTATTAAGCGAAAGCAAGCCTCATCCATCCATATAATGTCGGCAAGAAACGTTGGCTGGACTTATAAGCGGTTCATACTGAAGTTGCACCAATCATAGCGTCTTTTGAGCATCCCCTGTCATTAGTGCCTGCACAGATTTAGGCCGGTAAATATGAGCACCTAGTTCATTTAAGATAGTCCAAATGTGGCTTTTCAAGAGGCCACAGTGTGAACTGATCTCTGTTGTGCTGCTCTGAGGATGGGCAAGGGCAAACACCAATACGTCCGCTGATCTTGTCTTCTTGGTCTACCGGATCGTGGTCTGTTTTTCACACTGCCCGACTCCCTCAATCTTTTTACTGTTGTTATGATGACCTGCCATGACGGATGTTGGCCTCCGGTAAAACGTTCATGATATAGTTGCTCTACCGCTCTTGCCTGGTGCCCAGATTCACCGTAAATCAAGACCATCTGGAAATAGTGACTGAAAATGTCAACATAATTACGAGTTTCAACATACAACCCCCGCGGAACTCTTTGTGTTATACTTGTGTCTGGCGTAGAGGTATGACGTGTCATATTTATTTGCATAATACCGAAATTTGATTCGCATACCAAATGAGCGTTGAGTTGAGTTGATGCGGTTGCTAAACGATATTGCTCAATCCGAATGTCTACTAATTTTGTTAAGAAAGTTGTAAGGACAGCATGCACCAGCTGGGACTTGAACCGGGGTCCTCTCGTACTGTAATCACGCACTGGAGTGTGACATTTTCTCTTTTCTTTCACATTATGTCGCGTTACAATTTTGGGAGTTACGAACCAAATAAATATGCATTTTACGCCTTCTATTTTAACATTACTTCTCTTACTAAATCGATGATGCCGAACAACTTTGTAATTGACTTTTTCCCCCGTATCTCGTGCCTTTTTAAAAATAACAATGATAACTCCCAATTTAGCCGCCAGATGGCGCTGTAATCGGTTTCCTTGCGTAGAACATGACAACTTCACTATACCTAGACCCCACTTTTATGCTTATAGCTCTTGCCGTTCAGCAATTTTTGGGGTGACAACGGACTTTGGCTGACACACTGTATATATCCTTTTATATCAACTGAGATATTTAAAAAATATATCTGATCCGTCTATATCTAAGTATTTGCCTATATTAACAAAGGTATATTATATGACAATTTTGCTTCCACGAATATGACATTTCCATTTTCATTGTTCTTTATTATTATTTAAACGAAATTATTGTATTATCAATTATATTTTTATTCCATTTCATTTATCTTAAAAATAAATTGGATTCCGCAAGACTTTATACGCATGCAAAACAATTATGACTGGAAACCGATACATATATCCTCTTCTGTTGTTAATGTTTCATATAGAGTTTTGTCAATATGATAAACAACGCCGTGTCAAAGGCTACTTAGATATATTTCATCTCATTTCTTAAAATCCATGTTTTTTCCAACAAGAACGCTTTAAACAGAATATTACACTCATACAGTCTATCTGAAAAGTTTAGGCACGACCAGACAATGTCACTTCTTAAATTAGTGCAGAATTAAACAAAAAATTATTCATACTTATTAAATTCCATAAAATTATTAAAATAAATCATATCAAAATGAAAAAAAATGTTTTCAAGGCTTTAATAAAAAAAATAAAACGCTCTAACTATACAATGTCTTAAAAATTTAGACACAGTGGAAAAACAAAATACTTCATTTAACACTTTTACGTCATGCTATTTATTAATAGTATTTTCCTGATTTTGAATAAAGTCAATTAATTATGTATCCAGTGTATCAATTATTTGAAATATTATTGGTGGCAGAGAATACCCCGTTTTTTCAATAACGACTTTTGGTTCTTTAATAGAGTCATATTGCTTTCCATTCTTGTATACTTAACGGGTTAAGATAGCCCAAATATTCTCATTTAGGTTTCAGTCCGCGCACTTTTCGGTGTTATGTCATTTGTAGAATTGAAGCATTCTAGGGCGGAAATCTCTATTCTAGACGCCTAATATGTCACCAAGTGACGCCTAATATGTCAATATATGTTACCATAGTGTCTCTTCATATATTTTTTAGTTTTGTTACCCGGATAAATGCCTGGCAGACTTGGCCATTAAAGTCACCAAAACCATCAGAGACTTACCTCCTCGTTTACTGAAGGAAGTACATCGGTGTTTCATGAGGTCATGCCAGTAACAATTGAATCGGTCACTTCAAAAACACCATAAGCCAAGTTTTTTACAAATATATTTTTGTTTGTTGAAAACTCTCTCTTAAAGGTAGAGCCATGATCTGGGTAATAACCAAGTAAGTCAGTGTATTTCTTCTTTTTATCTTGATGAAAAAACTTTCAAACCCTGTGTCTCTTCCTTCCAGCACAGCCTATGCATCGAAAGTGTCAATTAATAGTAAAAAATTAGACGATTTAAAACGAGTTCAGGATAGAATTCTGGAAGAACGTATGCCATTTTATCAAAACATATTTAGCTGGCCAAGAGCCAACGTTGAAGATAATCCAATTGAGAATGATGAAGAATAGGATTATGCACCATAATTATATTAAAACATAAAAATGTTCCTGTACAGGTGTTATCTTCATTAATGTTGAAAAAATTGTTTAATATGACTGTTTTGTTCAAATTAAATACCATCTAACCATGTTTCTTGCTAAAACAACATGAGTCAGGAATAGTTTTTTCTGTTATTCTTTTTTTATTATTCATAAATTATTCGATATTTGCAAACTTTGCTCTCCAAACTCTATAATCAGCCCCAAAATATCCATATGAATTCGTTTACTTTTAAATAATACAGTTATTTTTATTTCTGAAAAGTTCCGATTCTGTGACTTGTGTGGTTTTTGAAATGACCACCTCAATTCCAGTCATCAGCACAATCCAGATTCCCCTTCTTTTCCTCGCCAAATAATACGGTTAGTCACATGTCACCCTACGGCATGTACTATCGAGCCCAATCCATTCTGGCCTGTTTATGGTGTGATTTTAGGCGCGGTTTGCAAGATATATATATTTTTAACAATGTTTCTGCAGTTTCTTAGTCGTCTTCGTATAAACGGATTATCTAAAATTTAGCTGGGATTTATAGGGAGGATTGAAACAAACGACGAAATAAGTTTAAAAAGAAACATTAGACAATGAAAAAGGTTAAATGTTAAACGAAACATTTCTTCATCAGTATTATTTTTTTGTAGAAAATTAGTTTACTAATACATCGAGATAATGATATTATAAAATTATAAGACATTGTCTGTTACATAAAATTCTCTGTTTTATTTTCGGAAAGAAAAAAAATAAAATGAAAGAAAGAAAGAAAAATCCCATTTAAAAAATATATATTAATAATATAAAAGTTAAGATAATTTACTACTGACATTTTAGTATTTATATTTCAATTGTTTTTGCATTATGATATTTTAAGAACATGTGATACAGCGTATAACACAAACCATAGCATACTAAAGAAAATGAAATATTCTTTTATAATTGGGAGTCGTAATATAAAACAAGCACATTATATACAATATTGTTAGAAAATTTTGATAAAAAAGAAGCCTAATTAAAGACATTACAGATTAATACAAAGTCGGTGTTTGTTTATATAATCACTATTAAAAGTGTAAAAGCTCATAAAATATGTGTTATTTGTAAGTACAACAAAAATTCACAATGTCATGACATTAATAAATAAGAGCCAAATTAATAATCATGAAAGTTAAGCAAAGTTTTGCAATTCAGTGTTGAAACACTTCATAAATCGTCTTACATTCCTTTACAAAAATACGTATATTAAAAATGAGTCAAATCATATTTTTTCTAATATTATAGAACTGTTTTTATTTTTATTTTATTTTTTTTTTTGCCTACAGTCATCCCTTATATCATTTTTCTCAAGTAGCATACAGCTCGGCAAACAGTAAAAATATCGTTATTCGGAAAATTATTTTTATTTTTAGAGAACATTAATCATTCAAAATTATATTTTTATTAACAAAAATTATCCATTAACTAAGTAGTTACATCACTTTCATTTATTGAATCGTCCTTAGAACATATTTATTTATTTATTTATTTATTTATTTTGATTGAACATTGTCGCCAAAAACAGAGATATCACAACACGGAGGCAATATGTGCTCAACACTCTACAACTCTTGCGTCTCTAGACATCAAATTTTCCACTTTTGCTTTTGTCTTGAAAGTTAGAATACCTTGATATATCAAAGTAACGAGACACGCCGAAACATGTATTCTCTGTTTGTCGTTTTTCCCGAAATAAACATGAATTGCAGAAATTTGTTTTATACGTTTGGAGAAATATGAAGATAAGTAAACAAGCAATAGCTTGGTGATAATGGCAGATTTAATGTGTCTCTATTATTGAAAATTCTATAGATCAATCAAATGTTATAGGCCGTATGTCAGTACTTTGGTAAATACCTAATCTATCAAAACGTAAAACGTCATGGCCACTCCTGCAAAGTTTTAGTTTCTGTTGCAGGACTCCATGAATAAAAAAACATACTATTATTCAAAAGCTTAAGCAATTTTCTATATATGATGTAGTTGCACCCAGAAAAAGAAATTGATTAAAACTACAAAACATGTTTTGTTGAGTACATTTCGGTTTTTTTAGCAAAATTCAAGTAAAATTGAACCATTTTACTTGAATTAACAAAACATTTTTTTGCTGACGGTACAATTTTTTTTTTTTTGGAATTGCAAAAAAAAAAAAAAAAAAAAAAAAAAAAATCTGATTCAAGCAAAATTTCCATTGACCTATATTTAAACAAAAAGTTTTGTTGGGTCAACCAAATTTTTGTTAATTCAACAAAACTTTTTTCTGGGTGTATTATTTTGATGGAGTTCTTTTAACTCAATTACGTAATAGAATGTCTAAAAATTCGAAATCTACAAAAAAACAAAACAAAATAAAAAACAGGAATTGTACCATATTTAATGAGCCTTCTTATAACGTACTTTCGTTTTACGATCTTAAAATTTATATAGACATAAAGATGATACGTTAAACTATTAAAAAATATCGCATACTGATTTTAAGAACTTGCGTGAGTAACGCAAAGACAGTCGTAAGCTAACGGAATTCCCCCGAAACTGAAAGTGCCCTCCGAAAAACAGACTATAAGCAAAATCGAAAAAAAAAAGAAAACGTCGATACCCGATTAGACATCATTATCAGAAAATCTATGAAAATGATATCATATATGAATCATCTATGATGTCATCTATAAATGATATGATATGATATATCATCATCTATATATGATAGATGTATGAAAAAAAGTAAATAAATAAACTTTTAAATATGCTAAAATTTAAACGAAAACTTTGAAAGAATGCTGTCATTGGATTAAGATTAGCTTGTGATGAAGATGTGATGATACGCATTAAGATTAGCTTGTGCTTGTGCTACAAGCGTAGGCTCTTGGAGAAAAAAAATAATACTTTTTGTGAAATCACAAGGGAAAAAGTTTTGTTTTATCTAGCCTTGTTCTTTAAATTTATATTTTTTGTTGTTGTTAACAGGGAAGCTAGTCATCAAGTTAACAGCTGTCTCAAAAATTGCGTTTATTTTTTTGCTTTTAAAAGACAGTTTGAATTAAGTGATAATAATTAGACAAAAAAGTCGTTGTAAATCACCTTTATTAAATTTTCCTATTTCTTTAAGAAATGACTTGAATATATATTTAGACATTCCTGTACATAAATGATTATACAGATATAACAAATGACTCTTAGCAGTTGTAAAATTTTACTAAACAAAATGTAAATGCAAATACATTTTCTTATATTGGATATTAAAACCATAATAAATTGACGCATTTATGAAGATAAATAGAAACATACGCAACGTCTTTAATAATAAAATAAAATATGAGAAAAATCTTTAAAACAATTCGACGGAAATATACGTAACATTTTTAATAATAACAAAGATGAGATTTTTTTTTAAACAATTCGACAGAATAATTGCGTAATTTTATGTTATAACAATGAAATGAAAAGAAGAGTTATAAATCTCCGAATATGATTCAGTGCATTTTTTACAGGGATTTAAAAACATTAAACTAAGATAAATTTTGTTTGATATTTGTAAAAGAAAAAATAAATCCATATTATCAAAAAAAAAATTCCTCTGCATGTCTCACTATTTAAAAAATACGTTTAAAATAAACATTTCAAAACTGCCATATAGACTAGCGTGTCGGATTAGCATATTTACTATATGAAATTCATTTTAATAAAGCTATTAAGAATACATGGAATTTATTTTCTAAACACTGACTGAAATATCACAACAAACAAAGAGTTTATTCTTTATCAGGAATTTAAAACGTATGTTCAAATAATTAGTCAGTATAAACAATGAAATCTACATACAATGCAGGTGGAAGTCTCACGGGTAAAAATCATTATTTGAACCTTTCTAATTTAAATTACTTTCAATTGAAGTAGAAACTACTAATTAAGCTTCCAAAATATCCTATTCCCTTTACTCGCAGAGGATAACGTTAAATACTCAAGAATGTTATTGTACCTTTAAATAATTATGTTTAAACTACTTACAGATTTAATTAAAATTCTATTTTTACATTAAAACATGTATGTGCTGGGTAGTAATTATCAGTGTCACGTTTCATAGTTTTATATTTAGAAATATTATTTATACTGAATTCATATAATAACTGTGACACAATTTTATCTTTGAACCCAATCAAGAAATGTCAGTTCTTATATAATAATATTTTACAGTATTTTGTATAGCAAAATTCCAGTAAATTTATGTAAACAATAAATTGGTTTATCTTAATATATCATTATCTGTATCGGAGTGTATGGAAATTTATGAGTGTTTATTGGAGATGCGAATTTCAGCTAATAATTGGTGTTTTTATCTTTTCAAAATAAGCATTATACACTACAACGATATAGTGCGACGTTTTCGAACATGCATTGCATACCGTAGAAAGTCAAAAATTCACATACGTATAGATTACTGGCAGCTCAAGTCACTATCGAATTCTAAACTAAAGTATTGATTTTGCTGTAAGCACAAGTTACTCAAAAATATTTAGTACAATCTAAATTATATTTAATTTAGCAACCCGTAGTTGCCTAAAAACTTTATTTCGAACTATAAATTGATATTATCTAACCAAATCGGCAAATTTATACTCAACAAGAACTGATTCCCCCTAACACGTGTCGAAATCTCAATGTTACCTGTTCGATGGAGACTTTGATCACCGCAGAGGTAGGATTCGACCAAAAGCCGCCGATACAACCTGTCGCTTCACCTTTTATACCTTGCAGATCACCCAATGAAGCTGAATTTGCATAAACTTACCACGGAAAACAGTAACTACAAACTCCGTTTCTCCAAACACGCATAAAAAAATTAGAATAAAATAAAGTCTTTTGTCGCTGTTGCGCACACTGGGTAATGTTGACAACACGTTCGCATTCACAAAACTAGAACCCCTTACACTAGAGTAATTTCGACACAATTATTCAAATTGGAAAAGAAATCATATGAGATGTAAACTTTCCAACTCGGCGAAAAGTTCGGGCCAGGATTTGAACCCGGAATCCCTTGGCTGAAGGGTTCCAATCCTGGCCCGGAATTTTTTCGCCCAGTTGGGAAGATTACATCTTATACATTCCCTTAATAAGAAAGTTTCTAGTCCAGTACAAATAATGTTACACTATGTAATCAGATTATATTAACAGGATGTTAGATACAGATAATCGAAAGATGCATTCTAGACTCGTGGAAATATACTTAAGGAAATAATGCAGCTGAAAATTTTAGAAGTATTTGCGTCATCTACAGATATTACGTTTTGAGAGTATGAATATTTTTTTGCTGATTTGCAATGTTTACAAAAACAAGTTCAGAACACAAATATTTGGTAAAATTAGGATATATTTACTGTTTAAAAAAAATCTGGAAACTTTCGGTTTTCGACGTTTTGTCGAATATCTAGAGAAAAACATTACGGTGTATTCTTCAACTTCGGAAATGTAAAGAAGAGTTTTTTTTATACTTTTTTCAGTACTGATTTAGTTAGAAGATCATTTAAGGAGACGACTACAAATTTAATGAACCAAATAATATTTTCGATAACCATTTATCACAAAGCACTCGAAATGGTCTGTATTGGTAAAAATTTATAATTTACAACCAGTAGAATACATGTATGCATTTGCATAATATTAGTACGTATATTCGTGAAGATGTAAAAATTTTTTTTTAAAGCTATCAAAAAATTTCCGAATATTCTTTTTGTTAATAACGGGCATAGTTTTCAACTAAATATGATTTCACTATTCGTAAACTTAACAAAGGTCAGGAGAAATATTATAATGCCTTCAGAAAATGAATATATTGAATATTTGATAAAAATGATTTTTTGAATTAAATAACTTTTAAATGCCCATGCGAGAATAATAGAAAAACATTTTGATCATAATTTGAGGGGGTTAGAATGACAGTGTCGTATGTCAAAAATTTGAAAAATCTAGATAACCATATTTTTACTGAACGTATATTAATTTCTGTTCAGTGCAGCAGTCAAATAAATCATATTTTACTTAGGGAGTCGCTACAGGGCAAATCAAGTTGGACCACTTAATGCAATGGCAATACGACAAGTTTCATAAAACTCTTTATTTCTCAAATTACTAAATATTGACTTACTACACCGTCATTCTAACCTCCTCATTTAGTGGAGGGAGTTTTCGTTAGGCATCAGAAAGTTTTTGTCATATTGATTTAGCTAGCAAGCCCCCAGGAAAGAAATTTAAAGGATCCGAATTATCGTTCTTGTACAAGGAAAAAAACCTGAAAACCTTACAAAGTCATCACACCCAAACCTTGTTGGTTTCAAACTCGCGAAAATCGGCCAAATATTCCGAATTTGTAAGCAGCACGGTAACCACTAGTCTGAGTGGGCCCAATATTTTAATAGTCAGCTATACAGGGCAACCTATATTGAACAACTAGTCAGTTATTTCAAAACTTCCGGACGTTATCGTCGATGAAATCATCTATATTACTGTTACTTTTTAAACATGATCGGACAATAAGAGATTTTCACAAATTGCTATTTTCGTCATAAACCAGAGGCTAATTACACGGAAATACATAAAGTTATTATGCTCTAAATACACATATATGCCTATAAATGAAGCAAAATATTATATTGTATTAAACTGCATTTCATAAATTAGAGTATTTAGTATGATATAACTTGTAGCTTGAAAACAATTCCTTATATTCTGGTTACTTAATAAAGTAAGTGAAACAGCTTATTTTTTCATCGATAACTTCCTTACTTTTCACTGTATTTAACTACCGTTTTATATAAGTTGTCTTATATATAATTGACTACTGAATTATGAAAAAAAATATTTCTATCATTCGAAATTGGATTATATCTCTAGAATGTTCTATATTGATGATCGAAAGTTTCATTTTAGGCTCGTGCGATTATGCTTAAAGAGGTAATGCAGCTGGAAATGTCAGAAGTGTTTGCGTAATCAAAAGAGATCATGTTTTTAAGAGTATCAAAAATTTGACTGTGTTGTGCAAGGTATGAGATAACATATTTCAGTCTAGAAAAAGCAGGATCAGTTGCTGTATGTTATTGACATAGATACACATAGGGAAGTGGGAAAAATAAAAATAATACTGACAAATTGAGCATTAAATAATTTGCAGATTTTACAAAAAATAATAACAAGTTCAGAGGACAAATATTTCATAAAATTAGGATACACATTGTTTAAAAAAATCAGTACACTTTTATCTTTCAATGTTTTGTCGAATATCTAGAAAAATATTTGATTATATGTTCTTGAACTTTGGGGATGTAAAGAACATGTTTTTTTATCATTTTTAAGTGTTGATTCAGTCAGGAGAGCTAATAGGGGACCGACAAATAATTGAATAAACAAAATTATGTTTGCGGTCACCAACATTTACCAAATAAAATTAAACGTATTCTTGACAATAGACATATTTTAGTGACATAAATGACTAAATCAACTGTAATGTTTCGGTATACATTTCGGTTTGTGCAGTTTGTCAATTGTTAAAATATTGTAAGAAAGGTGCATAAAAAAATCATATCGGCATCGTAACAGCGTAATAGTTTTAAATAATCAGAAAGTACTATTCAATTACATATATTGCATTTCAAGTAAACGTCCCTTAGCGAAAGTAAATAAATGCTTATCTCTCATTTAATGTACGCTCTATTTAATTAGGAATTTCTAATAATGTTAAGATTTATTTTCAATAAATCTATTTCCTTCATTAGTAAGAACATAATTTTAAGAGCTCAGCCCTTTTATTGTGTAAGTAAATACTTTTGAATAATAGCACTTACCATTTTAATTAAAACTGTCAATTTTCTGCATAAAATCACGTATACAATTGTTAATGATTATTACTGATGAATTTACATAATTTATAAATTTCCTAATTAAAGCACATTTCGTATGATAAATCAGATAATGGCTAAAGCATAAATTGAAATTTGTATATACAGTATCCAAAAAAGATTCAAGCGTGTTTTATTTTTTACCTGTTACAAATATTTACGCAATGTAGAATTGCTCAAAGAATTAAGATTTTGTTGATGTTAATTTTTATAACGTTACTTTTTTATATTTATTATAGTTATAAAGTTACATTTGTTAAACTTTTATGCGTTTCCCTATCCAAAAATGTTCAAATAGAAAGGAATTGCTCATGCTCTGACAATTAAACAGTAAAAAATTCATTCTTCTTTGACCAAAACTCATGAAGCTACAATACTTTCAATTTTATTAAATTTCGAAGCTATCCGGTACTAAAAACACAAAGGTTTTAGTGCAGGAAAGCTCTCAATTTTCATAAAATCCAAAGTATCATGGGTATTCAGCTTACATTCTAGAGGTTATTGATTAATTTAGAATAGTTCGTTTAATAAAAATTAGTTAATGAAAATGATATAATCTATATCAAGTTCCTTGAATCCTTAATTCACCTTATTTTGAAAAACATATAAATAATTTTGTAAAACAAAATTCAAATTAAATTACTTAAAGGTGTTTTATTATACACTAAAAAAGAAAACATAAAAACAAGCACTTTCGAACCTTGATGTGTTCATCATCATAGTTAAAAATCGTTAAAAATATTACAAATCAGAGGTCGAGTTCACTACTTTATAGTTGATGGACTTTTCCTACTGTGTAAATAATTGTGAAACCCATGTTTCTCCGGACCGTTACATAATTTTAACTGGAGAGAGGAGGGAGTTTATGTTACTCCAGAAAATTGTACCAAATCCTCGGGATGTTGTACGAGAATGTATCATTACACCTAAATGTACTTTGACGTAGAATTTCTATTAACTGTATAATTAATCATTTTTGATAAATTGATAATTTTCTAATGATCTTAGCTCCTTTAAAATCTGTCATAATATCTTGTTCTTGATGCAGTTTAGAAAATATAAATCTATAAATGACGGGAAAAATAAACGCTTTCAAAGAGGGGGATCCAATGCGACCAACAGTCGCAAAATGTCAGGCCTGCACCTTTCCTTTAGAGAAAGCATCAGTAATATATTTGAAGGCCATATTCCCCGAGTCTAATTTAATTGTTTCATCTACAAAGGATTTTATCAATAGAATCAAAAGTTGCAATATTGCAAACAATAGCGTTTTAGCTAATCTTGACGTGATTTCCTTATATCCATCCATTAATTTAGCAGAAGTGAACGGTTATGCTGAAAATGGCTATATGAAAAGATAATTCGTTAAACGCAGATATGAAACGTACCCTCTTGTCAAGTTTTAGCTTGATTGTGCATAACAGTGTCGCTTAATGGAAATTTGTATAAACAATTGTAAGATGTCCCTATTGGCTCCCCAACTTCAGGTTTCTTAGCAGAAATTAAACCGAAACCAATGGAAAACAAATTACGACTTAGTTTCAAAGAAGACCCGTGGAATTGTAAAAATATGTAGACGATATTTTTATTGTTTGGGGTTCGCATTTGGAACAATTACAATAACTGTTAGATGAAATTAATACAATAGGACGGAACATGCAGTTTACATTAGAAGTTGAGCAAAACGAAAAATTACCTCTTTTAGATGTTGAACTAATAAGAAATAGTAGCAATCTGACGATTGAAAACAAGGTTTACAGGAAAGAGGTTTGCTCAAGTAATACCATTTCAGTTAATAGTTCATCTCCAGTGAGTTATAAAGCTACAGTGTACAGATTTTACGTTAAACGACCGTTCACTATTTGTACTGAGAAATATATTGATGGGGAGTTAGACGTCCTTATCACATCATTACTATACGTCCTAGAATTTTTCTTTTTCATAATTCCCATATCTTACTTTAGGTAACTTATGCAAACTCAATGGTACATTCATTCATCAGATGATAACCAGAAACAAGTCTCATTTTAATGAAGTGCGAAAATGTATAAAAATCAAGCAGTTTGTAGTTAAAATAATAATAAAACAGTATATTGGAACCAAAAACCAAATAAATAAAAATTAATTGCAGTATAGTGTTATGGCTCTAACTGTCAGATTGAACTCATGAGATTTCTGTCATACAAATATCTTTAATAGAGGCCATAATTCTTAATAAGCGACACTAAAAAATGTTACGCAGTCACACCTATTCCAGAGTCACATAGTTTACAAACTTTACTCATGAAAATGCAATGTTTGTGCGTAGGTTTACTAAAACACACATGGCTAATCTAAACTGAAATATGTAAATATTTTATGTTTAGAGGGTTATTTTAATACACATTCTCCGTAAGCGAAACTCTGCATTCCTTACTTATCCACAGATATCCTCATTCATACTGCTTTTTTTAAACTTTTTAACTGCTTTTTTAAAGTTTTTTTTCAAACTTTGCAACATAGTTGAAAAGTGTTTATTAATTCGGTTTTTACCGGTTGCCAGTCTGTCCATGCTCTAACTCACATAAATATATACTGAAATAATTTTTTGCCGACTATTAAGTACTGTGCCTACTAGATGTTCCTACTATGAAGTACTATAGAGCGTATACCGGGCTGAAAAAACAATTCGGATTATTTTTTCGACTATAGTTGCTGATTACTGAAATTCAGTTTCAAATGCATTATGTTTTTTCAAACTGTTTACTTAGATAAGATATTTCACCTTATTAAAATGTGAATTGCTACAGTATTCTGAATGTGCAGGAAAATATTTCATAAGCTATGTTTAACGCAAGATTTTAATATTTTGCTGTGCTTTTTTTCCAGCTATATATCTAATATTACTAATATTGATTTCAAAAATATTTTGAGTTCCCTTTTATAATTACGATATAAAAGCACTATTTGCCTCATTGAATATAAAGGATAATAAATGATGTAAAAAAGAAAGTTCTCAAGATACTGAATCCGAAGTAAATGCTTGAAATATTTGCTAATGTTAAAGTGTGATGTTTCTCTTTAAACTCGTTTTACTGGGTATCATATTTGTGAAATCAGAAAATGTTATTCATGGTGTTTATTCTTTTGTGTCTGGCTGGAAAATATGTAAAAAGAAACGATATTAAACTATGGTTCATTGAACTAACTGAATTCATTTACTCAAATGTCACGCGTAACGATGTAAACATCACAAGATAAGATTTGAGGCGTTATTCTACGAAAGGTGTTTGTTATTTCTGACGTTAGTCTTGAAGGAGAATTGCACTGAAAAATAATGTGTTGATTTAATTAATAAAAATAAGGCAAAAAATGAGATTATTGAAAATCTGTGAAATATTGCATTTAACGTGAAAAATGGAATTTGAAAAATAAACTTTTATAATGAAATTCTTGTCCTAGATGCTAGTCTTTCCCAAAAAATAAAAAAATGTTTTTTTCAGTGTGATTTTGAATTTGAATTTAGTTACCGTTCATCATTGCTACCGCTATAAATAAACCAAACACTATACACATTTTTATTGATAAAGAAACACATTTATTTCAGAGTCTCTAAGAAAGAATATCACATGGAAAATTTCGCACTTTTATTAAATTGTCTACCCAATTGTATTTCTGAAGAACACAAAGCAAATTACACCAACTTTGAGTTTATCTGTGAATATTCTATAGACACAAGGAAAAACACATAGAAAACGATATTAAAATAATAATAAAGAAACGATTTTGTAACTAGGATTTAATTATCTCCAAAAATGCATACAATTTTCGTCCTGAATGTCTTTTTCACTTCATGGCATGTAATGTGATAACGGTTAAATTAAAATCTATAAAAGAACAGTCATAATTTTGGTCCAAAACGTGTCTTCTTCTTGTTGTTAGTTTTCCTTTGTCAGTGTCCGTAAAATCCTTTCTTACATTTTAGCTAACTGTTTATCCACTTAAAAAAAATAAGAAAATGTTTCTGTTGCATTTTATTCGAAAAAAATCTCTCGCAAAAATCTCTTGGTGACTTTACTTTTCATTGTGAAGATTGTATTTATTTGTTTCGATTATGGGTATGAAAACTTAATTCGACAGATGTATCTATTCTGAATAACAAACAAATTAAATATAACAAGAACGAAACATCATGCGTCAGGCATAGATTACGTAACATTTTCCAACACTTACAAAATATTTTTACAATTCCTTACCATTTAGTAAGGTGAAAGATGATATGATGATATCTAAGTAAGCAATTTGGAAAACACATAACATACATAAAGACCCAATTTCAATAATTACCACTATATTCGGAAAAATATCCGCCCTCTTTTGTGGAGCCCTGTATATGATCTATAGATTTGTATATATACTAGACTGATTTCTAAATTTTAGTTCGTTAGGAAACGCGTAGCACAGTTTAAAATTCCCCTTCTTGAATTTTCGTCAATAAACGGAAATGTAGTCGTCAAATAATAGTAAAAAAAAAAAAGAGTATAATTTAAAAACGTGTTCATGAACTGAAAAAGCACTTCCAGCGATTATTGTTAACAAACAGTACCGAATTCTTTCATGTTATCCCTGTAAATGAACGATGAATGCTCTATAGACACAATATTCTATAGTAAGCCTGTTGTAATGCAGCTGAGTGATACATATCAATTTCAACATGTTTGAAATAGCGAAACATTATTAAAATAAACCTCAAACGAGTGTTTTCCCGTAGACCGTAATATAATGGAATTCTTTTGAATGTCTCTGTAAAAAAAACTATAAGTGCTACACACTTCAATTTCAATACTGAACATGCCATAGTATACCTCATTAACATATATCAATTACAAAACAATCTGAATATATTTACGTAAGTTAGAGAAGTGACAGACGAACAGACAGACAAACAGACAAGCCGAATTCATAAGCACTTTTCAACTATGCTGGAAAGTGTTAATAAAAAAATGTCAGCGCTTTTTTTACTTTTTACGCCGTTAAAGACAAAGAATAGAGGCCGCAGATAATTATCGCCGAGCTTGAAAATCCAACCTATTAAAAAACATTTGTTTTCGTGCAAAGAGCTAATAATACATCATAAGATAAAGTAATTGCTAAATATCAGTATGTTATAATAAAGAAAACGATATGAGGAAAACATGAAAGTTATTAACAAAAACATATTTTGGTCAGCGTTAACTTTAAAAATCAAATACTGTCACAGTTTCCAGGAAAACACTAAAATTTTATTTTCAATATCTCTAGTTTCTAGAGAAATAGTCGTTTTACTTAATTACAGAAATTGTGCGATTAAATCATGTGAATAATGCTATACGAAAATATTGGTATTCAAAATAAAATTATAGTCTTTTCCTGATATCCCGGAATACAATGTTATTAAAATTTTATGCCGTGTTCTTTCAATTCTTTTTGACGGCAATAAATATCTGATGAATCAAATGTGTTTTTACTTGCGTGAATCTAAATAACATGGAAAAGTGTAAAATTTTAAAAGACATCTGTCTGTTTTCATGACAGCCGAGACTTATTATTCTGAATTTTTTTATATAAAAAAATATTTCATGTTTTATATCAAAAGTGCATTAAAAAAATATGTAACAAAAAATTAGGCGATGGGAAGATACGGTACCTTAAAAATTTTAAAACCATGATGTGTTACAAATCAATTAGCTATAACTAGAGAAATATTTTTTTTAATCATTAGTAAAATTGTTTTGCAAAAAGAGTGAATAGTCTTCAGAAAATATGAAGATATTTGAGTGAAGTATGATAAGATGAAGGATTGAGTAATTTTTATTGTATTTATTTGAAAATTTATTTTTCTCACTGGCTCGCCTAGAGAACTAAATTGAACTAAAATATACAAGATATACATAGTGACATGCCTGCTAACCATATACAGAGTGTATATATTTAAAGTTCACCTAAGCAGAACTGTCTGTAATTGAAACTATTCATTAGAAAAATATGAAATTTGGAATACGTGTAAATGAAGGAATGAGAAAAACACTTACCAAAAAAAAAAAAATCAAAAATGGCCACCAGATGACGTTTTCTGATAAAGTTTTTGCATATATGCAAATTTTAGCAAGTACGTGGTGTGATTGCTCGCGAACAATGAAAATGTAAAATAAAAAGACACAATGAATCGCTTGTCAGTAGCTTGCCTTTTCCACGGAAAATGTCGTGCAGTTTATGAGCAGTCCCTCTCAGGCAGTCAAAGACTGTGATTTACTACTGAAACATTTAAAAATATATAAAATGATGATTCCGCACACGAATTTTTGTGGAGGTTTCCAGCTTTGAAACACATTCGTAGAGGTGCAATGACTGCAAATGGAACATTGCCAAAATTCAAGGGCAGTATTTCCCGTCACGCCCTCAACATTTTCAAGAATTTGCTTGGCGTGATTGTTGAACTTGCTATTTTGCAATTTTAAACGGTATTGGACAATAATGGTCAACAAATTGAACAGCATTTGTCTTGCTATACCAATTGTACAGAGTATAAGTTGCGATTTAGTTAATTTATTGAAAAAAATCAATAAAACTTCCTCTGATGGCAATTTTTTAAATTATTTTTTTTTCTACTAAATGCATTTCACATCCCTTCATTGAGATTTTAGACGTATTCCAAATTTCATACTTTTCTAATTAATAGTTCCGACTACAGACAGCAGCAGTAGGTGAACATTAATTATTTGTACACCCTGTATATGTGATCACGCCAAATTGGCAAAGTATAATTGCGCACATCCATTAATTGTAGGAAATACATTTGTATGGACAGTGGAAGGTTCTGCAATTTGAAAGCCCCCATGTATTTTGTACATATCGGCATTGCTGTGCGGGAGTAAACATAGGAAAAAAATTTATATTTCTGCAATTGCTTTTAAAGTAATAATTTCTTAATATCTCTTTTTGTTTATAAAATTAACTAATTTTGTTAGAAGAATTTTCTAATTATAACTTATCAGGCACAGATTCTCCACTCCTTTCATTTAATAGTAACTTAAAGATTCTATTAACTGTTTTATGAATATTTTCAAACTCAATTACATTTATATAGTTGATAAAATTAAATTTAAAACTGATATTAATAAATATTTACAGAAATTTCTATAAACCATGTTTAGTTTTGTAACGTCGGCTTTCAATTTCCTCTAACAAGAAGTAAAAATATTCTATACCAGCTGTTTTGGTGATAACTCAATTTTTAATAAACCGCTACACACATTTAAAGCAAGAACGGAGACGCACGCAAACTTTTAAAAGAGAAAAAGAATTAAATTTACCCAAATATTTTCTTTCGCGAATCCGGAAAATTTAAACATCTGTTGTGACTAACGAGATGGAATATTTTCTCACCAATGCATTAAATTTACTTTAGAAGTTTAAATGAAAATGCTAGAAAAAATATTTCTTTAAAACGTGATTATACTACTCTTTGAAATTATTTCGCGCTGTGGAAATGTTTCTGGGAAGTATTTGCATTGCGTGATGAATTGAAAAAGCTAGTGAAGCAAATTATAGGCGCACTTTTGTTAAAGGTTGAACGTGAATAGAAAATATGACGACTGTTAAAAAATGTTTTTTTTTTAAATATAAGTATATAGAGAAACTGCAATCACATTTATATAAAAAAATTTAGAGACCAATGTGTGTAAAATATTCATAAGATATTATTCCAAATACAACAAAATAATAAAATATTAAAAATTCTTAAAATTTAGATTTTTTAAAAAAAAATGATTTTTCTAATTTAAGAAAATGGTTTTTAAGATTCTTCAAAAATATTCAGGAACAAAGTAACGAGTAACAAGCTTAAGGAAAAAACGAAATGTTGTTTTAATAATCAGTGAAAAAAAAAAAGATTGTCTGTCCGTCTGTGTAATATTTTACGATGTTAAGAATATGTTCATTGAAATCAAAGCTACTACACGGTATTGATGTATTCTAAAAGGGGATGAGATTAGCTTAGAGAGATTTTTTTCAGATTTCAGTTAAGAATTTTTTTAATTGCCTAGGAACACTGGTACCTATCTTTAGAGACGTCAAACAATGAAAGTTTTTTTTTGAAGAAGAAGAAGTGTGTTTTTTGATTGATAAGATGGAGTATGGTCACTTTGAGGATCTTTAAAATGTCTATTAATTTTATGAACAATAATGGATGGCAATATTTTTCAGGTACAAATTGGAGTAGTAAAAAATTTACTATTATAGAGAACTCGTAATTGTTGGAATGTCTACATCACATATCCTGACGGATACAACTGGAATAACTTATAAGTAATAAAGTTTTTTTTTCCAATTTCCATAATCTAATGAAAAATGTCCGTGAATTGAACGAATTTTTCATTGATTATATTTGGTAAAAAACAAAACTTTCCACTTTGTTTTCCACATTATCACACCAATTACAGACAATTCCCCAATCTAACGTAAAAATTGCCTAAAATCTTAGAATTTTTATGTAGTATGTCTTTTTTTTTTTCCCTCAAAATACAAAATGTTCACAAACCTAAACTCAAATTTTTCTTAAAATCTACAATCAAAGACGGAAATTTCTTCAAATAGCAGAAAATGTCTTCCAATCACAGGGGTGTTCGGAAAACATATATTGCCGTACTTTATAATTTTTTTTTGTTTTTCTGAGAGTGTGCCATACCATGAGGGAAAAATTCGTTGCTTAACACTGATTATTGCTTGTATTTGCAGTTGAATGAAATCTCATGTATCCGCTTGTAGTCAAATGTTATATTTTGCAAATACAATTTATGTAGTAAAGATATATATGGTGTTCACAAATGAAATTCATGCATTTATTGTAGTGGCGTTGTATCTGATCGAAGTGGATAAATAATTGTCCATAAATAGAGTAGAGTTTTACCCAGATCGCAATTCTAGCGAGCGGTTTCTTTGTCTGTTTCTACAGTTTTGGAGAGTTTTTTTCGCGCCGTCTGGTGTATGATGAATTACTGCTTTTATTCATAGGGCTATTAAAATAGTCATTCTATCCTGAACATACTATAATCGCTGCCATATGAAGCAAAATCTCGTCAGTATCGCCGGGTTGCCCCGCCAGGCAAAAAAATCGCAATTTTGGCACCACGATGTGTTGGACAGAACGAAAATACTGTCCTTAATTTACTCCATCCGAAAACAGATTGGGGTGTGTAACGCCGTGCTTCGTAACTTACTGTAACTTTAGTGCCTCCTAGCATCAATAAATAACAGCACATCACGAGGACAAAAAGCGCGTTCAAATTGTTCTCAACAGATGGCAGCACCAGAAATTGGACTGTCAGAACTAAACGATACTAGATAATGAAAAAGTGATTATTAAGCAAATTTGCATTGTGTTTTTATAAACTTTTAATGTACATTTTTAGACCATAGTTAGTTGTTGAGCTGGTAACGATACCAAGCACTCGCGCAAAATTTCTCTTACTTAAATTATAACTGCAAGCGGCTGTTATGCTCAAAAAATAATATTTAAATAATTCAGCAGAGTATAATATGTAGAATACTAAGTGTATATATTTTATTTTCACCTTTTTCCTTATTAAAAGTGTATTCAAGAAGAAACCAAAAGGATTCGTCACATTAGTACCTCTGACATACACGCTATCCGCAACATCGATAAATTAAATCGAAAATAAATTGTACAGTTTTGAATGGCTCATTTTTCGGTAGGTGGCAGCACTAAAGAAGTAAAAAAAAAGACAATGTTCCGAATTGCTGCTTACCACGTCAGAAAAAATAAATAAAAGACATCCTATTAACTTTCTCAAGTTTCAGAACTTTAATTATCATTACGTTTTAAAAAGTGTGTTACATTTTTCTTAATATGTAAGGTAAAGCCTGGAGAGATTACGCACAGAGGTTCGGGGGGAAGGAGTACAGTGAGCGCGCAGCGATTCCAGGTAGTTGTACCGCAGCAGTAGTGGAGTGTCTACTTGAAAGTGCAAGTTGATTGTTTTGAGCGTCTAAGATAAATCATTTTTTTTTGTTTTCCCAAAGTAAGTGCTTGAATTTTCATAGCTATTCATCAGAATTTCAATACAATGTCAGTACTACAAAATATTTTAAACTTAAACGATCTCTCTTAAGCTACTAATCTAGACTAACAATTTTAACATCAATGGTTCGTTTTAGTAGCGGCCATGTTTATATAAAAGGCCGCACAATCTCTCCTATCGAAATTAGAGAGTTTGCGCATCTGCTACTTAGGAGAGATGGCGCATTGTTTCCATGCTAGGAGAGATTACGCAGCTTAGTGGTAAATTCGCACAAAAAAATGAAAAATTAAACTGAACTAATTTTAAGTTAAACGTGTTATCAAGTAACTTAATGTTACTTTGTAATCTTATCTGGACTTACTTTTTCTGATTTTTTAATTTTTTTTTCCCTTTAATTAAAATATTTTAATCGTTTTTAAAAGCATTTCCTTTTTCTGATTCTTTAATCATTAGGTTAAAATATTCACTCCTAATACAATAATATTTGTTTACAAAAACTTTACAACAATGTCATTTAAGTGTAATTATTATTGTTAACAATTTAATTGTAGTTATTATTAGTAACAATCTCTCCTACCCATTTGCGCAATCACACCAACCCTGTAAGGACAGATTGCGCAAAATAACTTCCTTGGTTTTATTACAGCTGTTCTTTTAAATTACAACATAACAACAAAATAGCATTTGAAATGCATAAAAAACAAATGAAGTAAAAATTATTCATGGATAGTTTAGCAAAAAAATTAATATTTAGATTTTTTATTGTTATTCTTTTGAATTGTGCGCAGACTCTCCTAGCTTTACCTTATGTATTAACCCTCTGAGCGTTTTGAAAAAGGGTAAAATTGTAATGTTGTTTTCTCTGCATTTTGTTTTAAATGCTAAAAAATTATGATTATTTCAGCATTATAAATAAAACTTAATTACAAATATGAATGTAACTCTTGAGAGTATTAATCATTCTTCAATGTTTTGAAAATTGATTAAATCTATAGAATTATATTATCTTAAACATTGCATATATTGCAGTGAAACCTGGAGCTTAGTGAACGGAATATTACTTTCCACACGCTTAGAGGGTTAAATTTCTTTCATTTCTTTATTAGATTATGTTGTACATACAACATAATCTAATAAAGCGCTGCACCTCATTAAAGCTCATTGCACCTCTGCGAGCCTATTCTATGGACCCGTTGTCCGAAAAAATCAATACTATTTTGATTCTGAATTTTGAGAGAGTGTTGTAAATTCTATTCTAATTCAAGTCTTATTCTCGTTTATTAAAATGTGATAAGGATAAATTTCTCACGTGTAATCACTGTGAAATTATGCTCCACTTCTCCAATTTCAAGACACATAGTTATTTATATGAAAATACTAATACATTCTACACTGCAAACGCTGGTCTGATTACAAAGACGAAACTTTTTTAGATATTCGAAATTCAAGACTTACTATTTTTAAGTTTGGTGTGAGTCTATGATGATGACTAGATGAACCAGGATTTAAGTCACTCGACCAGAATTCGTGGAATCTGAACCGTTGACAAAATTCAAGGTGCGTATCTTCTTTTCTTTCTCTTTTATTAAGTTAGAATATTCATGTTTTTTAATTCTGTATTCTTAAAAACTATACATAAATAATTAAATCTAGTTAGATTCCATCTCTCACATGCCAATTGCTGAATACTTACAAGTCGCTACTGTTTCCAGGTAAGAAATATCTTACTTATCTATTTATGAAGAACTGAAATAAATAAAGGGTCATATATTTATATTTAGAACAACGAACTCATACTAATTTCTAACAGATTATGTATACTGAATAAGTGAGGAAAATAAATGACCCGATGATTTGATAATTTAATGAATGAATAATAATGTCATATATATGAATATGACGAAACTTGATAAAATATTATGAAAGTATGTATAAAAAATAAATAAAAATGAATAAATGAATGTAATTGATATATTGAAGTACCGCATGTGTAAGAAAGCAGGGATTCCGTGTCGCAATATAAACATTTAAAAAACTAAAAGGTTGCGTAGCATTTTAACATTCAATATGGCTAGCGCTGGTAAAGAAATTGCATCAATTGAAAAATTGAACAATAATCATTATTGGAACTGGGCATTCAAGCTAGAGATGTTATTGATAAAAGATGATATCTTTAAATTTGTCACGGCTGATGCACCAGTAACACCCGATGTCGAATGGCAGAAAAACGGCGCAAAGGCCAAGGCCATCATTAACCTTTGCGTCGATGACTCCCAAATCATCTACGTAAAAAATCTGAAAACATCAAAGCAAGTTTGGGAGACTTTAAAGTCAATACGCTTGCAATCGGATCTCTCTTTGAAATTATATTTCCTGCGCAAACTTTATTCCCAAAAACTAAACGAAGGAGGCGACATGCACTTTCATAACAATAATATTCTGACTTTGAAGGACAAATTATTTGCAATAGGTGAAGAGATAGCAGAATCGCACATATTTGCTTTACTTCTTTGCTCTCTACCTCACTCTTACGACCCGTGGCCCGAAAACGACCTGAAACTGGAATTTATAAAAATCAGACTTACCGATGAGTTCACACATCGCTGCGAAAACAGAAGTACAAGATCTAATACGCGAGATGCGATATATAATGCAGTGAATAAAATCAACAAACAAAAAAATTTTGTATCCATTGCAAGCGATAACCACAATAAGATCCAAATGCAGAATTTGAAGAATAAAACGCGAAAAACGACTGGAACAAAAATAAATTTTATAATAATTAAAACAGCTCTAGTAACAACACAGGCGGTCATAAAAGCAGTCATAATAATCCCGAAGATGCATCGAACTATTGCTTAGGAAGCAAAATAGAATCGGCTGACAACGAGAGCGACTCAATTGCTTCTCCCGCTCCCCCGATAGATGTCGCGGAAAGATAGCGAAGAGTATTCCTGTAAATGAATCATCTTCAGTCAATAGAGCACAGACGATGAACGTAAACAAATTCATCGTAGATTTGGGTTGTACAAGACATGTTGTCTCAACTAAAGAAAACTTCATTACCCTTACGCCAGGAAATTTTGGCAAGATAATGATAGCTGACGGGAAGAAACTGAGATCACAAGGACTAGTAGATATAAATATGAACACCGACTCGCAACACCGTGTAACACTCAAGGGTGTTCTAGTTCTATATTGTCCCGATTTACACAGCAATCGTATATCGGTGAAGAAAGCCACAGAGAACGATATTAGAGTAATAATTGGAAAGAAACATGTACGTTCGTTAAAGGCAACGACACAATTTTAACAGCTAAAATTATAGATCTTTACGAGCTAAAGCCCAAAGATGACTAAAGATACAGCCTGTAACAACATTAATTGCATATCCATTTGACACAGAAGGCTTGGCCACAAAAATTTTGAAGCAATTAGATGCCTCGCTAAAAATACATTATCCGAAGTGATAAATATGAACGATTGCAAACACGAAACCATCTGTGCCTAGTGCATCGAAGGGAAACTATCGATTTTGCCACCCCCGAAAATCGCCACAAACAGGCCTACAGAGGTCTTGTCCCTTATCCACAGTGACATTTGAGGGCCTATGCAGACATAAACACTTGGCGGGAAAAGGTATTTCATCACTTTTACTGATGATTTCAGCCATTTTACAATGATATACCTAATTTCGCACAAGGCGTAGGCGATAACGAAATTAAAAGATTTCATAGCTTTAACTAAAAATAAATTCGGGAAGCTATTAAAGGGAATCAGATCAGACAACGCAAAAGAATATCTTGGTTATAACTTTGAAGATTACCTAACAGAAAACGGGATTAAACATCAATTAAGTACTCCGTACTGTAGTCTCCAGAACGGGATTTCGGAGCTTAAAAATCGTACCATAGTTGAAATGGCCCGTACAATGTTGTCAGACGCAAATTTACCCAAGCACTTCTGGGGCGAAGCTGTTCTAACCGCTACATACCTGATAAATCGCTTGCCAACCAATGCAAACAAAAATTGTGCAACACCTTACGAACTGTGGAGCAACAAAAAGCCAAACCTATCCAAAAAAAATACAAATTACTTCAATCTAGAGCCAGATAATAAGTTAATGAGCGCCAATACTTATTACAGACAGGCAGTAGAGTGTCTATTATATATATCTACGCTAACTAGGCCGACATGCCCGCAACAGTTAACATATTAGGAAGAAGGAATGAAACATCCAGAGAAGTAGATTGTGAAACTGAAGAGAAGGTTATCAGATACCTCAAAACAACTAAACATCTAAAATTTGTTATTGGTCACGAAAAACTTTCAGTACTGACGGGCTACTGTAACCCAGACAGGGGAAGCGACAAAGCGGATAGAAAATCTATAACTGGGAACCTACTTAAACTGACATGGCTTTCGAGAAAGCAAAACCAGACAGAGAAACCGTTCTTTCTACCAAGCGTAAAAAAGCAGTGAATTTTACGTAATCGAGTTCGATGCCCTCGCGAAATTAATGTTATATAACATAAATTATTTCGAAAAATCATGAAATTCAGTCATGAAATTAGGGATGATTTTCACGATAAACATTGAATGCTTATTAAAGAGTTTTACTTTCATTTACATTCAATTTTAGGGTAAATATTTAACGGCAACTTTTATGTGACATAAATCAGGGAATTAAATTATAAATACATGCAATTACTACAGAGGTAAACGCAGTTGTTCTCAATATAAATACATTTTTACTGTAATTTTCATTGTAAAAGAAATGTAATCACTATTTTCTTTTATGAATAAAATATTTAAATATATAAATATATATACTTCAGTCGATGAAAGAAAACCTATCCTCCTCTTTTAATGTTACTCCCATTTTGTAAAAGCAATAAAATTACTATTCTGATCATGGGTTGCATTTCATGTTGTGTCAAAAAATATTATCCTTTACCTTGAAAAATCTGTTTCAGCTCTTTTCTTGTTTGATTTACATAAGGAAGTGACTTGTGCAACCAGATATTTTTATGGGAACACGTGTTTTATTGATTTCGAAACTGTTGAAATATTTTTGACAATAAAAATTAATTTGTTTTTCAACAAAAATTTTGCTTTTAACGAAAAAAATATTGACTAAAATTTAATTATTAGAATTTTATTATTCATAGAAAATTAATTTTTTTAACATCAGAAGTTGTATGATTTTTTTCCCTTTTGTCTTTTACGTTCATATATATATTAAAATTGCGTAGTTTTTTTATTTTTTATTTTTAAGTGACTGATTAAATTTGGTTTCATTTACATGTTAGAGAGATGAAGAAAAAATACTGCAATGCAGAAGATTAATTTTATAATTTAATAAATATTTAAGCTGAATTTAAATATATTTAAGCATTTAAGCTTTTAATTACGCGGTTGGATCAGCATGTGTCGTAGCGGCTATATTTTTATTGTATTCGTACTACATTTATTTAAATGCTAAAAGGTGCAAATTAACAACATAATAAATACACAGTAAAATAACTTTTATTAGATTGTTTGACATGTTTCGGCTCACTTCGAGCCATTTTCAAAAACAAATGAAAATATACCATAATTGCACGGTCTTTGGAGTTATTATTTAAAATGCTATCATTTAATTTTCCTGTACTTTTTTAAAAATTATTTACCTTATCTTTTATTTTTATTTGGTTGTTTATTTTCATATCTGTTACCATGGAGTAACTCGAGACACAATTTCGGTAAGATAAATGATGCTGCACCGTTACATATTGTATTTTTGCGTGTTGGTATCTTTATGGTTTCTCTTATTATAGATGAGTAGTATAGACTAAAGGGAAAAAATATTTTACTTTCATTGAAATTTAATTGGATGGTTTCTTCTTGATATAATCTTGACAGGGCTGTGGTTTTTCTATTATACTTAATATCAGCTATATGCTTCTTTTCTCTGTAACCAAATTTCCTGCTGGTCATGCCAATATAGTAATTCTTAGATCCGTCTTCATTTAACAACTAAACAATTCAACTTTCAACTGACACACAGAAATACAATATATAACGATGCAGCATCTTTTCACTTACTGAAATTGTAACTCGAGTTACTCCATGGTTACAGATGTGAAATAAACAACCAAATAAATATAAATTATAATGTATTTAATTTTTGAAAAAGTGCATGAAAATTAAATGATAGTATTTTAAATAATAATATCAAAGAGAGTGCAATTATGGAATATTCTCATTTGTTTTTGAAAATGGCTCAGAGTGAGCCGAAACATGTCAAACAACCTAATAAAATTTATTTTACTGTGTATTTATTATGTTGTTAATTTACACCTTTTATCAGTTAAAGAAATATATTATTACAAGGTGTTATAATTTATTATATTGTATTCGTACTACTTTATCAAAAATAATATCTGCTATACACTAAGATATTGTCAAGAGGTGTCTACTACAAAGAATATTTTTATAAATTGGGGTAGGATTGAATATAAAATTGGATGCCAGTCCTGTCCCATAATCAAATTGTTAACTCAAAAGAACACAATTATTATGAGCCAAAATGTTACAAAAAGCAATATTTTTAACGATTAAGACGAAACTCAATACGTTTAAATTAGAAACTATTTTGTCATTTGAAGACAAAGATTATTAAACAAAGCCCGACAGCCGACAGACATTTTCTGTAGTACAATGGTCTATTTGGATTGAACAAATTTTGGATTAACGTTGGTAACCTTTAAAAGGTAACATTCAATTCCAACTTTTACATGCATTGCCTAAGACTTCTATATTAGGAGCTGACGGATATACACTTTGTTTCGGATCATTGGTACCCAGTTCAGCATCAATCTACCGCAGCCAGAGATGGGGTTGTTTAAGCCTATAAAATGGACATATTAAGTCCTAAAACCTATTATAGAACAGGTTCTGATTAGCTTGGGTTTTCGACTAGGCTCCAATTTGGGTGCCAAATCTGCGAGGATGCGTCAGTCTCTATTATAGGAGTTCTAGTATTGCCTAATAGACTCATGCATCATAACATTCACCGGTAACTCATTTATCATATAAATCTTGGTATGGTCATTTGCTACGCCGTCTTAATATATGCTGGTAATATGCTAATATATTACCTTCACATGTATTCATAATTGTTTACCTTTAGCAGGTGTGCTGTGCATCCGCCTGAGAGACAGATTTTACAAATTAAGGGCTAATGCAGAAGTTTGAATTTTAAGTCTGTCATCTTTTTGTTTAGATTCTCTTTGCCTGAATTTTACTTAAATTAAATTAATCACATATACCGGCAGTTCTGCTGCCATTTGACGCTGATTTAAATTTGAATAAGATATACAGAGAAAAAGACATCTTGTGTCAGCCACATTACTATATTTGTTAAGTCATATGACATAGGGCATTCAGAAGACTTCTACATTTCTAAGAAAATCACAATACATTGAGTCCTACATGACTGAGTCGTTAACCTTTAAAGGCATGGACGGCGTGCTGATTTCGCAGAAAACAGTCGCGAATTCTAAGATAATTAAGTGATTAACACATGTGCTTCATTTACCCTCTTTCTAAAACTCTTCTGTATTCAACCAGTGTTTAAATTTTTCTGCTCTCTTTCATTATTTTTATTGGTATGTGGCCGCTGGCGTATAAGGAATACGCCGCCGGGATATTTTTGTAATTTATTCTATTTTTTTAATTAAATTTAATGCTTAATATATTTATAAATGTGATTCTTAATATGTTTATACTACTACTAGATATTGCTTTAAAGAAAAATATCGCCAGATGTTTATACTTGGGATTTAAAAGGCGTTGCCGTATGAAGTACGTCGCCCGTGTTTTTACGTTACTAAAACCCTTCCGTGTTATATGGATTCTGACTAGTCTTTTTTTATATGAATTTGAAGTTATCGCCACTAAACATTGCATTAAACAGGTATATCACTAAAAGTTGCTAATTAGGCATTAAAAGCCTTGGCGCATATAGTACGTAACCGTAATCGCTTGCTAGCGTAGGAGAAGATGCCGGTTCTACTACTGGCTTGCACACTCTTGCCGAGTTCTAAGCAATATTCTTCAAGTCATCTTTAATTCCTCGTGTCTGTCCACTCTTAATCTTGACGAAGACATATAAAACCAATTCTCTCATAATTTTGACTTTTAAGTCCCTAAATAATGTTTTAAATTTAGTACATATTCTTGGTTTTCTTTTACTTCTCATATTACAAAACATGTCATTGCATGATTGTATAACAATATTGACGAGATAAATAAGTGTTGGGCGAGTTTGTCGGTAAAAATGTAGCATTAGATTCCTTACCGTCCCTTGTCTCTGATGTTGATTTTTAATTCTGAAGTTATCTGGATAAAATAGTTTCAAGGAAAGTAGTTCTATTGAATTTTTTAAACAAAACTGAAACTACTGTTTTGCAGAAAAATGTAACAAAAATTAGGCTGCTCACATTTTTTACGGTTATTATTTTTTTTAACTCTGTCTCGGGATTTTATAGTCCTTACTGTCCTTATTGTTAGAATTATGCAGAAAATTACTCCAGATGAAGTCACAGAGTCTTTTTCAAATTTTTCCTCATACAGAACTATACTACAGAAAAAATGGATGTAATTCGTTGACAGGATATTTTCTGCAAAATTTAAATCAGCATTTAAATATCAATTTCAAGTATTTATTGGTAGTATTACCGTCCCAAACACATTTATTCCAGAACTTTTAGATGTAAATTAAAAGAATTTTGTTATTTAGTTCAGTGTAAATAACTGTTGCTAAAACACAATGAACATTGTGGCTACCACTTAGGCCTATCTTTATTTCCTCGTGTCTGTCCACTTTTAATCTTACGAACACATATAAAACCAATTCTCTCATAATTTTGACTTTTAAGTGCCTTAATAATGTTTTTAATTTAGTACATATTCTTGGATTTCTTTTACTTCTCATATTATAAAACATGTCATTGCGTGATTGTATAACACTATTGGCGAGATAAATAAGTGTTGGGCGAGTTTGGAGGTAAAAATGTAGCATTAGATTCCTTACCGTCCCTTGTCTCTGATGTTGATTTTTAAGTCTGAAGTTACCTGGATAAAATAAGAAGTTCTTAAGGAAAAATTGTTCTATTGAATTTTTTAAACAAAACTGAAACTACTGTTTTACAGAAAAATGTAACAAAAATTAGGCTGCTCACATTTTTTACGGTTATTATATATTTTTAACTCTGTCTCGGGATTTTATAGTCCTTACTGTCCTTATTGCTAGAATTATGTAGAAAATTACTCCAGATGAAGTCACAGAGTCTTCTTCAAATTTTTCCTCATACAGAACTATACTACAGAAAAAATGGATGCAATTCGTTGACAGGATATTTTCTGCAAAATTTAAATCAGCATTTAAATATCAATTTCAAGTATTTATTGGTAGTATTACCGTCCCAACACATTTATTCCAGAACTTTTAGATGTAAATTAAAAGAATTTGGTTATTTAGTTCAATGTAAATAACTGTTGCTAAAACACAATGAACATTGTGGCTACCACTTAGGCCTATCTTTATTTCCTCGTGTCTGTCCACTCTTAATCTTGACGAATACATATAAAACCAATTCTCTCATAATTTTGACTTTTAAGTCCCTTAATAATGTTTTTATTTTAGTACATATTCTTGGTTTTCTTTTATTTCTCATATTATAAAACATGTCATTGCATGATTGTATAACAATATTAACGAGATAACTAAGTGTTGGGCGAGTTTGAGGGTAAAAATGTAGCATTAGATTCCTTACCGTCCCTTGTCTCTCATGTTGATTTTTAAGTTTGAAGTTATCTGGATAAAATAGTTTCAAGAAAAGTAGTTCTATTGAATTTTTTAAACAAAACTGAAACTACTGTTTTACAGAAAAATGTAACAAAAACTAGGCTGCTCACATTTTTTACGGTTATTATATTTTTTTAACTCTGTCCCGGGATGTTATAGTCTTTACTGTCCCTATTGCTAGAATTATGCAGGAAATTACTCCAGATGCAGTCACAGAGTCTTTTTTCAGATTTTTTCTCATATAGAACTATACTAAAGAAAAAATGAATGTAATTCTTTGACAGGATATTTTCTGCAAAATTTAGATCAGCATTTAAATATCAATTTCAAGTATTTATTGGTAGTATTACCGTCCCCAAGATTTAATCCAGAACTTTTAGATGTAAATTAAAAGAATTTGGTTATTTAGTTCAATGTAAATAACTGTTGCTAAAACACAATGAACCTTGTGGCTACCACTTAGGCGTAACACGACTTGTCTAAAAATAAGTGGTAATTTTCCTTATCGTTCCTGCTCTATTTCACTATTAAATGATGGTAAGGGTCGCACAGTGGCAGTACAGTATTTAACAGTAACATTAATGCAAAAAAAGAACATGTTTAATTATAGCAACAAGAACAGGAACATTTTATGCTAGAAATTTAAAAATGCTACTATATTAAGTTCAATTTCATCAGACTTTTATTCGTGAAAGTTAATATTATGGCGGAAAGCCTCATAAGCAGGCATTGGTGTCAAGTAAACAAGTCTGGTGTACGTTCTCAATTTAAAAAAAAAACGAATTAATCATAACACGTTGTGGCATGCCACGGGTAATGAAAACTGTAAATAAAAAAATTCCAGTCCTTAACATAATACCAGCAGTTTAGTTTTTAATAAAAATATTTTAAGAACTGAGTACTCCTTGTTGTGTCTGATATAAATTTTGAGGATAAAATTAATATATTTATACCCATTTTTACATGCGTTCGTAATTATATAAATAAATGCACCTATAGGCTTCATCAGGTCCGTCCGTCTGTTCATCAGTCCGCATATAACAGTGCAAAAACTACCCAATAGAGTGGTTTGAAATACAATATATATAACCGTGGAAGATTTTTTTCGGGACATTTCAAATTTTATGGAAATCGAATCAAAACTTAAAAATGTATTAATAAAACTTTTCTTCATTCCATTAAATCCTATCATACGTAATTAATTCAATGATATCTCATGATAGGTAATGATTCTAGGTTGGCATGGTGATTACGTCTTATTTAAAATGGAGTCATTATTTCCGTATTACTGAATTTATACTAAAAATGTTTAATTATAGCAATCATATAACCTGCCGACATTTTTTTGGGTAGATGTTTCCGGAAAAATAGATATTAAATGGAAAAAGTGTCTAAATATAGATTTCAAGTTCTGAAATTTTTAAAGCTAGGCTTAAGTTTCCCATTAGAATTTTCAGTAAATGTCAGCAAAAGATAAAATGTTGCCAACTTAAAATGTACTTATTTTATTACGGAAATTATTCATTTCATAATAACATACGATATAATTCATTGTAGCTATTGTACCAACATCTGAATATTTGTAAATCTAGTTATAGTACGAACGCACATCATTTGTCACGTTTGACGTACAATTTCCAACTTGTTTTCCGTTTAACGATTAAAAAACAAAAATAATGTGACCAGATTTTCCCAACACAAAGAAAACGCATTCAGCAAAATAAGTATTATTCATGGCATACAGGTACAGGAAGAAAAACATTTCTGAAAAAAAAATCCCAGTTGAGCTCTTAGATGCTAACAAAAGAATAAGCTCTCAATATTTTTATACAAAGGGAAATATGTGGAAGATAATTTGCATGAAAAACATGAAAGATAACTGACTTAACGAATTTTTTTCGACTGTAATTGCATTGTCCAAAATACACTTTTTTTTACAGCAAAAATTAGCCATGCATACTAATGAGTTAACATAAAAACCTGGATATTGCTGATGAAATTTTTATCTTAGTATGCGAAATGTAATGTTTTCTATCAACTTATAATTTAGTATAAGGATATGCAAAAAACTTCTTGATAAATGAAGAGTGTTGTATCAGAGGCGTTTTTCCCTATACAGCTTTTTAGGATATTTTCGGGATTTATTTTGTTGTTGTTTAAATAATATACACAGAAAAAAAAATTGGCTGGAATATATTGTACTTCCTCTTAAATATGAGTATTTTTAAATAAAAATGTCGATATTTTAATCGATTTAAACTCTTCTAAAGTTCACTAGGGACGTTGTGCACAGTAAATCGGTGTGCATGATTGCTCTCTTAATAATCATATAAAAACAAATCATATGATTTCATAAAATATAACAATTTAATTGGAGGTTAAACATAACATTGATGAGATAAAACAAAATTTAAGAAAAAGGATGCTGAAATTTGAATTCCACTTTTGTCACTATGTTTGCATTTTTGATACTTTAAAAAATTGAAATTATCAAAAAAATAAAGGATTGCCCTCCGATTTAAAAAAAAAAAAATTGTCCTCCGATCTCAAAAATCGATATTTTTTGCAAACACAAAGTTGATAAAATGAACGGTTTAAGCATGATACCGTCACAAATTCTTTAAATAAAAGAAAAAATCTGAAAATGTTTTATTAGCTCTTTTGTATGGCTTGATACCGGTCGGTTCAGCTGGTTTTCACAACTTTACTATAGACTGGAACAACAACAAAAAAAAAAATTAGGGCATCTGTAATGTGCAGGGCATTTTGAATGCATCAATGACGTTATCTTCAGGTCAAATAAATATGATTGAACCAGACATTTTAATTAATAAAATGAAAGAAATATCTTTTATTGTAATTGTTTGACTTCATATATAAAGTAAAATTTCTAGTTCAAAAAATATATATTTTATCCGAGAAGTTTAAGCTAGAAACTAAGCTAAGAAGTGCAATTTTTGGTAAAAAGGAATCTAAACACCTGTTTCTGGTTTTCTAAACATTTTTGAAATGTTGAAATGTATACAGGGTGGTTCAAAAGGTCATGTCCAAAAGGCACGTGTGGGTGTGTCAGGTCATGAAGAGCAAAAATTACACAAGAACTGGGTGTCGGAAACGCGATCGTGACCGCTGGATTGGCAGGGTGGCCTTGCACCGTGGCCACCGCGATCCCCGGAACTATAACCCCTGGATTTCTATACGAGACACCCGTTCTATCGGCCATGGAGCTCATGGCACGAATCACTGAAGAGGCGGCATGTGTCCGGGAGACTCCTCGCCAGAAGGAATGTGTTCGCAATTACATGCGGCGCCGATGTGAAACATGCATCACGAATAAAGGGGCACATTTGGAGCACTTTTTAAGAGTTGCGACCTTTTTTCATTTGTATTTTGTACTTCGATTTCGTTTTTTGTAAAATATTGCACCTCATAACCTCACACACCTACACGTGCCGTATGGACATGACCATTTGAACCACCCTCTATAAATATTTCTACAAAATAAATATTGTTTTTAGTTTAGTTGAGCAAGAGACAAAACTTGTTTTTTGCTTTTCCAAGAACTAGCAAAATTGGAAACAGTACATCTGTGCTCTTAAGTGTCGATATTTTTCCAGATTTTTTTAGCGAGTTCATACTGTGTTAATTAAAAAAATTATGTTCGTTTGTAACGCAGTGTCTATCTACTCTCTTTATAAGGTTAGTATGGGATTAAATGGATCGTTGAGTTTTTGTTTTGAACTTGTTGTCAGGTTTCTAACACTTGAGGTAAATAAGCTTATTCTTCCATTTCTTTAACTTTCGCAAGTATTGTCGGATTTTACTAAAGCTGATTTTCGCGGTTGATCTACGCAATATGATATGGTAATTAGGTTTCCACGGTCGACTGGCGGGTATAAATACAAGAGTAGAAGTTGGATCTCGTCTGTTAATGACCAACAAGGCAATCGCGGCGCTTCATCAAGCCTCGTGTTTTTATCAGTGACGTCGTCAATTGAATTTGAATTGAGAATCTTCATTTGAGAAGTGTGCCATCGTGGTAAGACGTTATCGTTTATTGTTTTCAAAGAAAGTAAAGTTGGAATCCACGAGATTCTGTTTAGTGCTAGTGCAGTGTTTTGCAAGTTATATTTCCATATAAGTTTTTCCAGATTTTCCAGAAGGGAGTGTTTCCTTTGACTTCTACAAACTATTAGAGTAGTCATTTTTACGTAAATGTAGTTTGAAATTAACTAAGCGAATTTAATTCAGTCTATTATTTAAAATTAGGTTGCTCATCGTTATTTGAGTTTCCCATCTCCACTGCATTCACTTTTTATTAAGTATTGACTTTAAATAAATTTATATTTTATCTTAATTTCTTTGTACATGGTACTCATTTAGTAGGAGTACCTGAAGGATAAGGTATTCAGCAACAATATACAGTAAATATATCTGCATATTTAAGCGCATCCTTTACTAAGGTTTTGTTTTTATTTCTCCTAAACCTCTGCATACGTGTAAAATCTGATATGTGCAATCGATTTGTTAGAACATAACAGCGTTAAGTAATATACCGATTTAATATCTTTATTTTGCTATTTGTGCCATTGATTTGTTAGAATATAATGGTATTAACTGGTTGATACGTCGACTTGATATCTTTATTTTGTTATTTAATAGGGGAACTAATTATGTTTTACATAATCTGTACCCTGTTTCATTCCTCATTTAGTCATAAAAGTAATTTTCGTTACATGCATGCTGCATGTGTTTATTACTACTGTTCGTGTTATGAATATAATCTTTTGTATCTACTCTAGATGTTTTATGCTTCTCTGTTTCAAAAAATTAAACATTGTGGGGTCATTGTAATGATTTTCACTAATTTGAATTTACAGTACCAAAATCTGTAATAATATTTTTGTATACGTTTGTTATTTCTGCATTAAAAAAAAATCGCTAGACCTTTTTGTATGATTGTATATCAAGCTTATTAGTTAAACAAAATTATTCCAGTTTATGTTTTTACTAATGATTTTTTTTATTTCTTCAACTATTCTACAAAACGGAAAAAAATATGTAAGAGTTTTTATTAATTAAGCTATTTAAAAATATGCGTTGCTTTAAAAAAATCATTTAAAACATTTACAAGATAAATTAGCATCATATGTAAAATGTTGATTAACACAAGCAGTATTCTGCACTTATTACTAGAAATACTAACAATAAACAGTATTTTTTAAATGTCATTTTTTTATGTAAGAATCATTTGGGTCTGCATATATTTTGTGTCAATTGAAACTTCAAATAGATTGCCTCTGCAATTATATTTTCTGTTTTCACCTGTTTCTTTTATCGGAAAAGTTCTTGATCAGTGAAATGTAGTTTTCTTTGTGCGATTCTGTATATTTCAAAGAATTTTGTTGAACAGCGCAAAAATGGCGAATCATATATGCATCTGATTTATAGATCAGCAAAATTTGTTACATTTCAAAATTATTAGATCCTAAAAATATATTTTGTTTACCTTTCAGAAGATCATATAACACAGAAAAAGCGATAGGGAAATAAAATACATTACGTTATTTTTTATAACATATCCTTGTTCGTATTTTTACTGTAAGCTAAATAAATGCAATCTTTGAAAAGACACTTTTTCTTAAATTTATCTTTAAAATGTTTATGAATATATAATATATTTCCAAAACTATGTTGGCAATTGCTTCAATAGATCAATTTAAAATACATATAAAATTTTCAAAAAATAGTATCCACAGATTAAAATGATACTTTAATACGAAATAAATCAACTGATATTTTAAAAGATATAAAATTGTGAAGCATGCACTAATATATGTCATCCATTTTGGAGTTAATGAGATTATTTATATTTTTTAAGAACTGTTACCTTTTTAAAAAATTGACTTAATATTAACAAACTGTAAAAGAAAGAACACCAATCGTATTTGTTTTATTTTGTATTTTAATTTTTCTGTCAAGAGTTTTTCACGTGTGAAATCCAAGACTGCATATGTGAAACTATTATAAATTATAAGTAAGAAAATCTTTTCTTCATCAGTATGAAAAATGGAAATTTAAAGATTAACAAAAAAGATAAATATAGTTACTAGATAATTACCATTGTTGAAATAATTAATAATTTGAAAATAAAAATCATTACATTTATTTAGCATATATTCTCTGATAAACAATTTTTCTTATGCAAATAACATACATTTGAAATATTTATTTTAGCATATTATTTCTATTTTAATAGAAAAAAAATCATGTATATATGTTTTAGCAATAATTTTATTTTCTTGATACCAGAGACATTCATAAAATATTTTTTTCGTCTCTCTTTTTTTTTTATACGTGTGAAACATCTTTATGAATTGCTCCTTATGGTACAGAGTGTAAAAGGTGTGTAAATAAAAAAAGTCCTAGAAGATATCCTAAGCAAAATGTCAAGATTCTAAATATTTATGCAAAAAATTTGGTAAAAGCTGAAAGTCTTTTCAGTGCATGGATACTATATGCAGATGACAAAATTTTTTAACAAATTAAAAAAAGCACCCATAGAGAGGCAAAACGTGTGCTTGAAACTGATAATTTCACAGTTATAATTGAAGAGCAGCGTGCCTTTATTGGAATTTTATTTGATCGATGTAACTGGCACAAAGGAATTAATATTCATAATTTATTGTTTATTTATTCATATTCATAATTTATTTTCCATTGAAACTAGTGCAAAGTAATAGATTTTGTGGAATTCTGCGATTTCTAAGATTTGTTTTGAAATATACCAGTTCTTTGTGGTTGAAAACAGATAAATGTGAAACGATTCTGATATCTGTAATAGATTCATTGAAAACTATACTCCCTACTTCATCCCAATTCAGGGGAAAATGTAACTATAAATGAGTAGTTAAATTTAAATAATACTTATTGTTCTTTTATATAATTTATACCTTCCAAATTAGATAAATATGGGTAGAAGGTATAGCTTGGTGTAGATCTTAAAACGAAGTTTTTGCTGAATGTTTTTCTTTATCTAAGCAGAAGTGAGGAAAGTTTATCAGAATAAGTACTAATGTGATTGATTCAATGGACTCAGGGAATCCATTTCGCAGTTCATATTTTTTTCATTTCAATACATTTGGCTCAAGAAACGAAAAAGAAAAGAACTAGTTTGGTAAAAACTGTAAGCAGTGCTAGGGGAAAAATCTAAAATCTTTGAAATTTTAAAGGATAAATTGTATGAAATTAAAAAAAGAAAGAAAGAAAGAATGAAGAAACACGAACAACCCTTAAGTATATCCAGGAAAGAGAAAAAAATGTTACTATTATGAGCACTCTTTATTTATCCATTGATATTGATAACTACAAAATGAAGACACCAGAAACTGTTATATTTTATAATGAATCTAAACGTGAAGTGCACATTATTGATCAGATACCTAAGGCATATTCGCGGAAGGCGCCTTCAAGAAGACGGCGTGTGCTACAATATGTTAGATTTACAATATTTTAACAATATTTAGATGGACAGTAGACGTACAATATTTTAGCAGCAATGAATGCTTCGATCATTTATAAAGGAGTTACCGGAGAAACAAAGGTAAGTTAAAAAACGTTTTAATCAGTTCTTAGTAGATGAATTGCGTCAAAATTATTTATCTGCCAAAAATAAAACGAACGAAAACCTTCCATTGAGCAGACTCTAGAAAAAGTAGTCCCAAAGAGAGGAAAATGTGGTGGGAAAATTTTATAAAGGCAAAGTGATTTTTAAAAATTACATAATATACAAGAATATATTTTATGCAAAATGCTTAGCTTATATTAGTTCGGGGAAAGCTCCGTCAAGAAGACGGCGGCGTGTGCGTAAAATATGTTAGATTTGCAATATTTTAGCAATATTTAGAATTCAATACTTTAGATGCAATAAATACTTGGATCATTTATAAAGGAGTTAACGGAAGAACAAAGATAAGTTAAAAAGAGTTTTAATCATTTAATAATGAAATAGGCAAAAATTCTTAGTAGGACAACATTTTCTATAATAAGCCTCTTGTAGTGCAACTCAGTGATATATATTAATTTAAATATATTTGAAATAGTGTAACAGCATTCAGTTACACCACAAACGATTTTTCCTCTTAGACATAATTTAATGGAATTCTTTTGAGTGTTCCTGCAAATGACGTATAAAGGCTGCATACTTCATTTTCAATACCAATCATGTCATTGTAAACCCCACTAACTTATATAAATTGCATGGCATTCCGACTGTAATTACGAGAGTTATAGTACGGACAGACAGACGGCAGTCAGAGAGACAGACAAACCGAATTCATAAACACTTTTCTACTATGTTAAAAGTTTAAAAAATTAGATTAATAATAATATAAAGCAAAAAATATTTACTTATTTACTATTTCTTGTTACATTAAACTGAAATTTATAGATCGTTTAAAAAAAAATTAACTGTAATTTCTTTAAAATAAAGAGACAAGTCTACTTTATTAAAACAATTCTTGAGTAAATATTTAATAGCCTGAAGCAAAAATGTTTCGCTATTTTCAGTTACGTTACACATAATTTTATAAAGTATTATACGATATATCGTAATTTTAAGTGCTTAAAATAAATCAACAATACAATTTTATGTTTTAGTGTTAATTTATAACGTAATTAAGCTAAAAATACTAGTTATTTTCTGTTGAGTTAAATGAAAATATTTTTTATGTATATTTTAAAGTTTTGGTTACTTATAAAATATTTTCGAGCAAATGAACGAAACTATTTGAAATATATGTTTTCAAGTGCCTAGCGAAATAATTTATTCATTGTTAATACAATGAGTAATTTATAGAAAAAAGTATAGGAAAGTTCTAAAGTAGGAAAGCTCTTTTCATAACTTTAAAAAAATCATAATGGGGAAAAGGATTCATTGTTTTCAATGATTAATTACAGCTCGTTTCATTTTACAGAAATTTTTGTCAATTAACATAGACTCCAGCACGAAAATAATGGAGAACTGGTTGATTTTTTTAAAAAGAATTTTATAAGAAAGTGTATGTATTAAATATATGTTTATAATGGTTCAAAAATGTTTAAATATTTGGAAATATATTCAACACTGAAATGGGTATTACAGAAAGTTTACACGCAGTTATTCACAGACAAATGTCTTTCGAGATACATAAATGCTGTAAGTGTCAGTTTATATCATAGTGATGCACGTTAAATATTCTTAAATAATAGTAATAAAAAAATCATTACCTTGATATATTATAATGTGTTACCATGTGATAGAGTATTTCCTGGTGTTTGATGTAGGCACTTTTGTTAATGTATGTCTTTTCCTGTTTTTTCAATTGAAAGTTTTATGTGTCCTTTATGCACATAGTGGTCAATGTTAGTGGCTGGCGAATGGCTTAAATTTTAATAGAGTCATATTATTACTAAATTTTACCTAATTTAAATCAAATTCCGCTGTAGTGATTCCGATTTATAATAAATTTGCAGGTACTAGAAAGGATATACAGGGTGTTCGTATATCCCCGTACAACAAGTGCAGAACAAGAAACTTCGTTATGACTAAAACTTGTCCGAAGAACTTCGACGACGCATAGTTTCGGAGGAAAATGTGAAAGAAAAATTATGACGTCACAAATTCCCTAATAGTTTGTAATGCATTACCCTGACCAAAAATAAAGTACATTTCGCAATACTCATTATCGAAATGCATTGACACTATGTAAAGATTGCTGATAGTTTTAGGTTGTCTCCTACTAAATCCAGCCGAACGGCAGCTTTTCAGTTACATATTAGACTCTCGCCTGCTGCCCATCTGTTTTTAAACTGTAACCCATTCACAAGCCTATGAGTACAATTTTGATATTTTAAAATATTTTATTATTTTTTTTATAATACCTTGTTCCTTATTCATTTTGCAATTCCATGAGGTTCAATAAAGCTTATTTTCGCGGCCCCGGATGTGACATCATACTTCTCTCTAAAGCATTTTTCTTGAAAACTATACATTTTAGATTCCTTGTTCTTTGGACACGTTTATATACTCTAAGTGAGGACTTGTGTTTTGCAAAGTTTTTGCGGTAGTATTCAAACACCCTGTATTTGAGTTACGTATGAAACTTTTTGAATATAACAAAATGAATATCAGATCCTTAAAAGTTCATTATACTGGGTTGTTTATACGTATGGTAAAGATACCATATATATTCCTTTCAAAAAATTAAAGCAATCTATATTTTATGTATTTTATCAAATATATTTTCCCCTTTCTGCATAATCGTAATTCATATACATTCCCGGCTGTTAAAAAGCGCACCCTTTTTATCTTTCTCTTTCAACGAAAGACTTTTAGTCAAAATCATGCATATTGTTTTTAAATTATCATTAACGTACTTATTCGGTCTCCCACACATCAAAAGAAATGAAATTATACAAGGCATAAAATGTTTTCCTTTTCATGGTCAGCTTTGTCTTGCATATTGTATCCAGATGCTTAAAGCATTCCAATGGCGCCTTTGCAGCATTCCTTGAAAACCCTGTTCCCATAACAACAATTAACGGTAAGATTCTTAATCTCTCTTTTTAGCCAAAGTGCAATCTTCGCCAAAAGATTTTCCCCTTCCAATGACGTCAATTATGAGGTTGATATGCTGTATATGTAACGGTTACAATTCCCACGCAAAAAAAATGCGATTCTCTTGGCTTAAAATGTAGCTCGCTTGGCGTGTTTTTCCTTGCGCCCACTTTCATATCGGATAGAACACTTGCCCTCTGATCTTCATCTCATAAACATCTAAAAATGTCTTGGCCCCTTTGGCCACCCTTTGGTTTTATAACGAAAAATCACCTTGATGTTCTTAAAACTCTTTGGATTACGTGAACTTGATCGGACCCGTTCAACAGCATTTCTGGATTATTCTTTGGATTATGTTTGTGTTCTTCACCCCTGACTTTAAATTTAAAATGTCACCTCACCAATATTCATCAGATTCATTTAAAAAAATCTGAAACTTTGATTGATCAAAATATTACTATTATGGAAGATTGTGAAGTGTGACATCTTTCTCCAATTAAAGAACATTAACTCTAGTGATGTGATTTTCGTCTTCCTTGCTTCACCATACAAAATATAAGGGAAAACTACACTCCAGTTTAGTACTTCAGTACCCAGGAAACGCACTCTGCGGATTGCCAAAACAACCAAGTGCCACTATACCTTCTTGTTTTAACAAATTGTTTCACTCCGTAAAAGTAAATCCTTTAGGTCTTTTCAAAGGATTCGCCAACTCCAACATTTTCTCAATAATCAACCCCCTGAACTTACTTCCCACGATAACTCTTCTATATGCATATATGCATATGAAAGAAATTATCGTGTTCAATTATGCATATAGAAGAGTTATCGTGGGAAGTAAGTTCAGGGGGTTGATTATTGAGAAAATGTTGGAGTTGGCGAATCCTTTGAAAAGACCTAAAGGATTTACTTTTACGGAGTGAAACAATTTGTTAAAACAAGAAGGTATAGTGGCACTTGGTTGTTTTGGCAATCCGCAGAGTGCGTTTCCTGGGTACTGAAGTACTAAACTGGAGTGTAGTTTTCCCTTATATTTTGTATGGTGAAGCAAGGAAGACGAAAATCACATCACTAGAGTTAATGTTCTTTAATTGGAGAAAGATGTCACACTTCACAATCTTCCATAATAGTAATATTTTGATCAATCAAAGTTTCAGATTTTTTTAAATGAATCTGATGAATATTGGTGAGGTGACATTTTAAATTTAAAGTCAGGGGTGAAGAACACAAACATAATCCAAAGAATAATCCAGAAATGCTGTTGAACGGGTCCGATCAAGTTCACGTAATCCAAAGAGTTTTAAGAACATCAAGGTGATTTTTCGTTATAAAACCAAAGGGTGGCCAAAGGGGCCAAGACATTTTTAGATGTTTATGAGATGAAGATCAGAGGGCAAGTGTTCTATCCGATATGAAAGTGGGCGCAAGGAAAAACACGCCAAGCGAGCTACATTTTAAGCCAAGAGAATCGCATTTTTTTTGCGTGGGAATTGTAACCGTTACATATACAGCATATCAACCTCATAATTGACGTCATTGGAAGGGGAAAATCTTTTGGCGAAGATTGCACTTTGGCTAAAAAGAGAGATTAAGAATCTTACCGTTAATTGTTGTTATGGGAACAGGGTTTTCAAGGAATGCTGCAAAGGCGCCATTGGAATGCTTTAAGCATCTGGATACAATATGCAAGACAAAGCTGACCATGAAAAGGAAAACATTTTATGTCTTGTATAATTTCATTTCTTTTGATGTGTGGGAGACCGAATAAGTACGTTAATGATAATTTAAAAACAATATGCATGATTTTGACTAAAAGTCTTTCGTTGAAAGAGAAAGATAAAAAGGGTGCGCTTTTTAACAGCCGGGAATGTATATGAATTACGATTATGCAGAAAGGGGAAAATATATTTGATAAAATACATAAAATATAGATTGCTTTAATTTTTTGAAAGGAATATATATGGTATCTTTACCATATATATATCACCCCTTCACAAGATTTTGAAAAATTTAGAATGTCACCCTGTAAATATAATACAAAATATCAAAGCAGAAAATAATAATAAAAATAAAATAAGTATGCATACAATAATGTAAATAATAATATGTAGTACTACAATAATATCTTCATATTAGTATGATAAATGGCCATACATTTTTCAAATTGCAGCAAAATATACTTTTAAAGTCTTTGAAAAGTCTTTTATCCATATTAGAACTAATGTTAGCTGCAAACATATTTTTTTTTTGTTTTCTTGCAAGTTTATTCATTTTACAATATGATGGTGCACCTATATAAATAAACTCTTAATTGTTCATTTTTCATTTTTTTTTTTTTTTAACACAGTCTTTAAATGAGTTCAAGAATGAAAAATTACAGCTGCATTTTTCTTTGAAGGTTTTCTCACGTGATTTTATTTATCAACAAACATGAGCATGATAAATGAGTCTTTAGTGCACAAAATTTTTGTATTTGCTTAAAAAGTTCACAAGTTTGCACTATATTATTAAAAATCTTAAATGAAATGTAAATACAAAAATTTCAAAATAAAGAAACACAATTACAATTATACAATGATAATATAGAGATTATAAAAAAAACACATATATATAAAAATGTAAAAATATTTTTTTGTGTAAAGACACAGGAGAGATAATAATGATGCAAGACATGGGCATCGATAAAAATATCTCCCCTTAAACTTGTTGTAATAACAAGGAAGAGACCGCAGTTTAGGACATTGGTCATATTCGGGACAGGGCGTATTTAGGGAGAGGGGTTTATTTTTGGTAAACCCCCCTTTGCTCCGCACATATTTGGAAACTCTGCCTATGATTGGAGCGACTCGGGTTCATCTACGGGTTTGAAAAAATAGTAAAATTGGGTATACCAATTTTAACAAAGTTTTGCTCTCATACACAATGGAATAAAGACCCCCACATGGGTAATAATTTTGAACGGGGCATATTCCGCAAGGGCGAATAAAAACTAAAAAAAATGCAAAATAAATCAAAGTTTTTTTTGTTCAAAAACCTAAAAATCCTTCCATAGACACGTTCTAGAGTGAAGAGAGCATAAAGTCACATTCGGGATAAATATATATTGTTTCGAAAATTAAATTCTCAAAATAACAATTCATTTATTTTAAGTTATTTAAAAATTCAAAGATTAAATTAAAAGGAAAATGAGATAATTAATTTGATTTTTTTTTTTTTTACAAAATGCTAAGTATACTTACAAATGCAGAGAGTGTTAATAGAATTATCAAATGTTTAAATTTATAACAATACCTATTATTCTTAATTTATATTATCTATATATTTTATTTATTTATTTATTTATCCATTTATTTATTTATTTTTATTTTATTTTTTTTTAACAGGATTTTAAATTATACGAACTTGCTGAACAAGAATATGGGTGGAAAAAAATCTTTTGCCAAATAAACAAGTTCTGCAGTACTGCTACATAACACATAAACAATGGACCAGCCATATCACAATAAAAACAAATAATACAATACTACATAACATGCATGCATAAATACACCTGTTACCATGGATAAGGAGCATTTATGAATCTGGCAACAGAAAATTTTATATTCATATTAATATTTTATCACCTTTCGAGGACGTAAATTATAGGAATGAGCACTTTGTTCAATATTGTTATTACTAGGAGTATTGTTATGAACATTACGATAATTTAAGTCAAATAAATGGTTATTTCTAGGAGGTGCAAGTAAAAGTCTGTCTATATGAACTCTGAAAATTGAATTGTTAATATGAGAATTCAGTTGTTGAATTGAAAAAGAAACAGGTGAGTGTTTCTTTACAACTACATAAGGTCCTGTATACCTTGGCTTAAATTTATCTGATGATTTTAGGTATACAATGTCTTTCTCAGTAATTGGCCTGAGTTTTGCCTTTTTTTTATGATATTCGTTTCTTTTAATTTGAGATGCTTTTATGTTGTCATAAGCTTTGTTGTAAATACCATTTAAATCATGAAGGAGATTGTAAAAGTCTACATTTTGGTCTAGAAAGGGTTGATTAGCATTTAAATCATATGTATCAAATATTAGAGATAATTCGCGTCCAAAATGTAAAAGATTCGGAGAGAAAGAAGTAGAAGAATGTTTAGAACCCTTATAGAGATTTTTATGAATAGCAATGGCATTTTCAAAGGAATGTCCTTCTTTCATTAAAGTATTGATTGAGTATTTAAGAGATGTGTTTATCCTCTCGCTTATAGAATTGCTAGCTGGGTGTGAGACAGAAGAGTGATTTATTTTAATACCTAGAGTATTATTTAAAGTATTATACACATAAGAACGAAATTGGGGCCCAAGGTCTGATAATACGCAGGCAGGACGCCCGAAAGTTGTCATATAGGCAAATAAACACTTTACAATTTTAGGTGCAGTTGTATTGTATAGAGGGTAAAGTTCAATATGTCGAGAAAAATGATCCGTAACTGTGAGAATAGTTTGACCGTTTTTAAAAGGACCAACAAGATCAATTGAAATGGTATTTCCTGGTTGTTTAGGGGTATATGTTGGTTGAAGTGGGGCATTAGGTATACGATGATGTTTAGCCTGAAGACATAATAAACAAGAAGATACATAATTTAAAGTATCGGTGTACATACCTTTCCAACAATACCGTGAAGAGAGGAATTCATATGTTTTAGCTAAACCAAAATGAGATAAATGGGATATTGTTAAAACTTTAGGTTTTAAAGAATTGGGAACCATAATTACATACACGAAAGTATTATACGCAACATTACTTTTTTTTAACATTAAAACTTTAGAATCAGGATGAATGAAATAAGATGGAAATTTTTTTGAAGAACCTGATTTTAAAATCTCTTCATATATTGGAGCTAATTGTGAATCTTTTAATTGTTCTTGGACAAAAGTTTCATTAGAAATTTCAAGCAAAGCATCTTTTATATTTTTACTATTAATGACTAAGCAATTCACAATTTTGTTGTTGTTATTTTCCTCAAAATCATTTTCAACAATAGGTAATGCCTGTTTATCTTCAGAAATGAGATTAGGATTAGAATTCAAAGTTTCAATATTTTCTTCAGTAAATTCGCATCGGGATAAATAATCTGCTAGAACATTAGAAACACATGGAATATGTTTAAAAGTAAAAGTGAATTTTGATAGCTGCATGAGCCAGCGAGTGGTGATATCTGCCGGATTAGTGGTTTTTTTTGTATTTATCAAGAGGTTTACTGTCCGATAAAATTATGAAAGGACGATTATAGATATAGTAATTGAAAGCATTTACAGATTTTACAATGGCCATAAGTTCTAACTTTAAAGCTGGATATTTCTTTTCGGAGGGTTTGAGAGATTTTGAGAAGTATGAGACAGGAAGCAACTGATTATTATGCTCTTGTAATAATACACCAGAAATAGCGATACCCGAAGCGTCCGTGTTCACGTAAAATTCTTTGTCCCAATCTGGTAGACGTACCATTGGTGGTTGAAAAAAGATTTTTTGAAAGGAATATATATGGTATCTTTACCATAATACGCAACTATCATAATAAATAAAATTACATGATTAAACTTACGTTAAATTTTTTCACTTGGTTATTTGACCAAAACAAAAATAATAATTTAATTTAATTTGAATTTGCACCTAAAGAAATTTAAATAGTTTCTCTGAAGAATATATTACTTAGTATCTATAAGTTTCATGAAAAAGAAAGTGTTTATACAAATCTTAAATAACAGAACAAAATAAAATATTATCAATAATGCGAAAAATGCATGATCATGCTATCTATAAATTTAGTCATTTCTTATTTCAAAAACCGCAGCATAATCTGATTTTAATTTGCACCTGGAGTAATGTAAACATTTTCTCTGAGAAAGGTTTTACTTAAAATATATACGCAACTTCAATTCTGGAACATTTTTAAGGTAAAAAAACATAAATTTCAGCTCAGGGGTGAATATCAAACTTCTTTAAACTTTATGTTTGCCGTAAGCAAATATATGATCTTTTGTTTGTTTTTAGAGCGCGTGTTTTGTATTAAATAAGTAAAAAAAGATACATAATTAATGTTTAAACTTTCAAAGACTCAGATAAGTTTTAAATAACTTTTTCGTGACAGTTATATGAATCATATTTTATCTCAAAAGGTCTTTATCACAAATACACGAATACATGACATTATTCGTGTATTGTTAAAATTATTAAAATTACCTAATTAATTTGACATTATTAAAATAATTTATAGATTACAAAATGTTTGATTATAGGAGAATGACACATCTGATTCTAACTGCCCTTCTTACAATGAAAAACCGATATAAAAACTGTAATGGAAAATGCTGCAGAAATTGTAAAAACAAACTATTAAACTATTAAATTTACTTGAAAGTGTTTGAATTAATGAATAAATTCATTAAAGTGAAAAGTTTATAAAGATAATTTTGTGTTCATACTTCAATATTTTATATTTTATGCAGGGTTGTCATTTCCCCCACGGTTTTGTAAGAACTCCGAGAAGCTGGAAGACATTGTACAGAATGGAAGAAATGTACCTAATTATGCGAATTAGAAATATTTAACTTAATTTACCTATGTTTTGCATGCAAAATTTTTGCCACGATGTAACGATATTGCGTTAACACATATTTATTATTTTTTTAATAAATCATTTTATTAAAAAAAATAATATTGCCTATTGATCATAGTCCAATAAACCTACAAAGCAAATATTAATTATATGGTAATACACTTAATTTTACTGCTTAAATTAATGTAAAATTGATCAAATTTTACAAAAGTTTTCAGTTGTTAATTCTAATTGCATGTTATTTTGTGCTCTAATAAAAAAAAAAAAAAAAATGTAGTATTTTCACTGAATAACCTAAAGTTTAACACGAAGACGAAGTATTACTTTTTTTATGAATCACATAGAAAAAATTATAAAGTATTTTCTCATGATATTTAAAAAAATTTTTGTTTGGGTTGAAAATTTTGTTCCTTTTGGGTTCTGAATTTTGCTTGTCGCTCTATAGATATTGTTCATATATAATTTCTTTATTTATTATTTATATGTTATTTTTTATTTAACACTTTTAACTAATAAAAAGTCCCGCAGTGGCTCGGATGTTTAAGCTCGGTTCCCGTAAGATCACCGAAAGCTAATCAGCATCGACCAAGGTCAATGCTTGGGAGGGGACAACCTCTCTCGACTGCCGCTGCTGTGGGACCGTGTACGTTAATGGGAGCTGGTGCACGTAAAATCTGTTCGTGACTCCAATGTCCTCCAAGTTTAGTATAAGCGTTACCTCTGGGGTTGCCATTCCAGGTGCAGGTCTCACATCTGGAACTGATTCAAAATTAGGAGACCTGCTCTAGAAGTCCAACCTCTCTTTAGGCTCTGGCACCCCTTCTTTCAGTGAAGTGGCTTGGCACTTTCTCTGACTCGCCAACAACAACTGATAAAAAACTTAATCAATATTACATATTTTTTACTTTTTATGCATTATTTTTTAAACTATATAATTTAAGTAATTTGCTTATATTAAATGTTTTCATGCATACATCATCTTATGCACATATATAATCTTGCGCATATCATCTTATTCGCATATATTCATCTCATGCACAGTTTTCGTTTCGTTATAACATACTTTTATTCTTTATTAACACGAACTTAATACTTTTTAAAGAGATTACTTTAAAACACACCTAAGACTACCAAGATTTTAAAATTTTATTTTTCAAATTCAATTTTGTAAACAGATTATAAATGAAAAATGTACATATTAAAATTTCTTTCAAATATATATGTATTATAATAGATGATTTAATATTGTTGCAAATGTGTTGCCCAAATGATGTTTTTCAGGATTTTTGAAGGATGCAGTGACCAGTCCTTTTTAAAATCGACAAAATGCACTCTTTCCCTTTTAAAAATAGTTAATTGCAGTCAGAGTTGTATCCAGAGATTTCTTTCCGTAACAAAATATTTAAACATCTGTATGTACAAAACCTTCCAAAATATTCACAATTTCCTCATATATTTAGGAAAAACACATGACATTATTAAATCAAGTTGTAATTTAACTGTATTTTTAAAATTTAAAATTGATAAAATCATTTCAATTTAATGCTATTATTTTTATGATACCTAAAAATTACATTATATCAAATGACTTAAGCATACATAAACCATTTATAACGTGTAAGTTAAGAAAATAATGTTTTAAATGCTTTTGTAAACAAGTTATTTAAAAAAATAGAAAAAGGAAAAAGAAAAGTGTCGAGAAAACCAATCGTTTACAATTGTTTTCAAGCAGCAACAAAAAACAACATATCAATTGCGTTTAGACAACCAAATTAAAATTTGAAACATTTCATACATTTAATTTCCTTTCGAGGTAGTTATAATGTATCTAAAATTGAAAATATATTCATAATCTGATATTATTAACATAGAAATCGAGCGACATGTAAAAATGATACTTTTTTCTAGAAAATCTTATATAGACATGTGTTCAACTGTATTTTATCAAATCATTTAAGCATATATAAAGCATTTCATGTATGTAATTTAAGAAAATAACGTTTTAAATGCTTTGAATTAAAAAAAAACCTTATTTTTTTAAAAAAGAGGGGAAAAAAGAAAAGAAGGTTGAGAAAAACAAAAAAAATGAATTTTTTTACGAACAGCAGCAAAAAAATACTTATCTATTGATTTTTTACAATCAAATTAATATTTCAAACATTTCATGCCCTTAGTTCACTTTCAAGGAAGTTCTAGATTTTCAATTTTTCTAAAATTGAAAATCTATGCGTGATCTAATATCATTAATATAGAAATCGAGCGACTAGTTAAAATGCTACTTTTTACTACAAATTCAGGTATGCGTGTGTGCAACTGTGTTTTATCAAATGATTTAAACATATATAAAACATTACATGTATGTAACTTAAGAAAATAATGTTTTTAAATGAGTTATTTAAAAATAAAACGAAAAAAGTGAAAAGAAAATAGTAGAGAACACCATTTACATTTGTTTTCAAACAGCAACGAAAAACTACATAGGTTATTGTTATTTCAAATTTTTCATAACCTTAATTCACTTCAAGGAAGTGTTAATGTTTCTAAAATTGGAAAATCTATGCATAATCTCATATCATTGACACAGAAATTGAGCGACATCTTAAAATGCTACTTTTTACTACAAATTCATGTATAAATGTGTGAACTCTAAAATTGAAAATTTAGGCATAATCTGATATAATTCACACAGAAATCGAGCGACATGTTAAAATGCTACTTAATACAAAACCATGTATTTATGTGTGCAACTGCATTTTATCAAATGATTCAAGCATATATATCAAGCATATAATAGTTTATGCATATAAGTTAAGAAAATAATGTTTTAAAAGCAATATAATAATATAATAAACTTATATATTTAAAGGAAGATTATATTAAATTATATTTTATATTACATAATTATATTATATTACATTATATTATATTTTATATTAAAAGGAACATAGTTTTAAATGCTTTTAAAAACACGTGATTAAAAAAAAATAAGGTCTGAGAAACAAATTATTTCGATTATTTTCAATCAGGTACAAAAAAAACTACATATGCATTGTGTTTATACAATCAAAATAACATAGTTTCACACATGGATATATAAATTTGTAGTAAAAAACAGAATATTTACATATCACTCGATTTATATATGAATGATATCAGACTGTTCATAGATATCAAAATTTAGAAACATTAAAACAACCTTGAAAGTAAATTCATGGTATGGAATATGTCAATAATTATTTAGATTGCGTAAATACAATTGGTATCTAGTTTTTTGTTGTGTTTTTAAAAAAAGTATAAACGATACAATTGTTTCGACCTTTTTTTTTTTTTTTTTTTTTTTTTTTTTTAATCACTTGTTTTTAAAAGCATTTAGAACATTAGTTTCTTAAGTGTGTATTCAAATCCAAACTGCTTATTTTGGGACACATTTGTAAAATCATTTTTGCTCTAAAATGCATCCAATTGGTAGGTTCTCTTATTCAAAAACTTTATAATGCCCGTATTGTCCCGATTGTTTGATAAATGCAGAATATATTTCAAAAAATGCTGTCAAAGTGGACATTTTGAACCGAATTTCGAGAAGCGATAGCGCTGGAAACAAAAAAAATGATCGTACTGTGAAAATAATTGTCTGTAAATCAATTTCTAATTAATTGAACGAAAAATAAAAACATGGGGCTCTTATAAATGTGTTTATAAATCACGCCACCAAGTTTCCTGTTGTTACTTTAAAAATGAGTCTGGGAATGTGTCTCAAAATTTTGAGCTGTTGAGCGTGGAAAAATATTTTTTTTGAATACCGCCTTAACTTACATACATGAAAAGTTCCATATATGCTGCTATTTGATAAAAACAGTTTCACACATGCATACATGGAATTGTAACAAAAACTAGTATTTTTACATATCGTTTGATTTATGTGTGAATGATATCAGATTACGCGTAGATTTAAAATTTTAAATACATTAAATGTTTCTTTAAAATAAAATAAGGCTATCAAATGTTTACAATATTAATTTGATTGTATAAACGCAAATGATATGTAGTTTTTGTTGCTGTTAAAAAAAAAAAAAAAAAAAAAAAAAAAAAAAAAGTGTAAACGATTGGTTTTCTTTACCCCCTTTATTACCACTTGTTTTTAAAAGCATTTAAAATATTTTTTTTCTTAACTTGCATACATGATATGTTTTATATATGCTTAAATCATTTGATAAAAGTTTCACACATGCATACATGAACTAGTAGTAGAAAAGAACACTTTTACATACCGTTCGATTTCTATATGAATATCAGATTACGCATACATTTTTAATGACTTAAATATTTTAAAACTTCTTTGAAAGTGAATTAAGGGTATGGAATACTTGAAATATTATTTTGATTCCATAAACACAATTGATATGTAGATTTTTGTTGCTGTTTGGAAAATATATAAACGATTAGTTTTATCATTTTTTTTAATCACTTGTTTTGAAAACCCTTTAAAACATAATTTTTTTAAATTACACGCATGAAATGTTTTATATATGCTTAAGACATTTGATAAAATACAGTTTTTCACATGCATAATGTGAATTTGTGGTAAATAGTTGAAATTTTAACTGTCGCTTGATTTATGTGTGAATGATATCAGATAACGCATATAATTTTAGTTTTAGATACACTAAAACTTCCTTGAAAATTAATTAAGGGTATGGAATGTTTAAAATTTTGTTTATTTTAACGCACGGATGTTTAAAATTTTGTTTATTTTACAGTTTGTTTTAATTCAAATAACATCTGTTCTTCTTTGCTGAGTTATCGCTTGGTAAAATAATGTTTTTCCGAATACTGAAGCTTGTACTTGTATAATCATATATGTTTGATGATAACTCCATGTGTGATTTGGTTAATTTCGATCTGTAAAATTACTTATTTTGTTTATTACATTTGTGCATATTTTGTTTTATCTGTCAAGTAAATTTTTAGATTTAAAAAAAATCCTTTTTATGTTCTTCATGTAGGTGGAAGAAATGAACTAGATACTTGGAACGATTCTGTTTTATCTGACTTGAAAATAATTATTTTATTTTAGTATGCGAAGCTTGAGAGGAATTTTATGCTATTTATGATCGAGATAATGATTGCAAAAAAAAAGTATTTTAAGAATTTATGAAAAAAATGAATGTTAGTTACAGATCAAGATATCTGGATTCTGGATATGTAAAATCTAATGTTTAAAAAAATCCTTGAATTTTTTTAATATACTTTATATAAAATTTGTACTTTTAAAATCATAAATTATGCTCAATAAATAGAGTAGAATAATCCAAATAGACCGTTTGTTATCCATCCCTTTATATTTCAGGTATTATTAAATTAAGCCTATCAGAGTACGTATTTTTAAGATGTAATATTGAGAAAAAAAATGAGCAGATGATACCAGAAAGTAACTATATGTATACAGTTTCTTCGGTTTAAGGCTACAGACATACGTGTGATTTCTGGACGTGTATAAACAAAAAAATTACAATAAAAAAAGAATTATGTATGATAATAACTTGGAATGACTACACATAAATCGATTCTTTCCGCAGTTGGAGAAGGAAGGATCATTTCAAGGGTTACACCAAAGAAATGCTGAAACATCCATTTCTTTGACGAACTTTTATTCTGATTTTGTGGCTTCACTTGCTTTTTAATAAGCTGTGGAAGCTAAATGCTCTTTTCTCTCCGCTCACTTTTGTTATTTTGTTATCAATCAAGATTTCTTTCATTTTTATATTGTGATGACACAAAACAAAAATAGTAAACCTTTTTGTGTGATTCAGCAGTTCAAACTCTAATCTCAGAAGTAAAAATATGCAAATATTATTACAGTACAGCTGCAGATGTGGATCAGGGAAAATATACAGCTTAGAAAACGCAGGTATGTCTTTAGTCTTAGAAATAGTAATGAAGAAAAGTAGATATTTCTTGAAAATCTATTTGATGTAGAAACATTTTACAAATGTGTGTCTCATATTAGATTATATTACTGACATAACTTAAGTAAACTATTTTAAGAAAGTCTGATTAATTCATTAGAAAAATTACAATGCAGTTATAGAGCAAGACTGTTTAAAGTGTATGAATGTTTGGATGTATATGAGCATAAAGTCGTTAATTTTTAGTAGCATGTATAAATTTCAATATTGTATCAATATCTAAGCTAAGTAATTTTTTTAATTTTGAATTTTATTTCATTTGATAAAAAATTGTCCAGTTTATTTAATTTCCCTTCATATTAAGTAACATAAAAGTATATGAATTGTAGGTCATTGTATTTAACACTCTCCCATATTCTATTACAGAATATGCACACCATATTCTATTATAGAATGTGCACACCATATTCTATAGTAAGCATCTTGTTGTGCATCTCAGTGATATTATATCAATTTCAAATTGTTTGAAATAGTGTAAAAACATTAAAATTTACTGCAAACGATTTTCCCCTACAGGTCGTAATATAACGGAATTATTTTGAGTGTCTTTATAATCGAATTAAAAATGCTGCACACTTCATTTTAAATACCAAACATGCTATAATAAACCTCCATTATGTATATTTACGCAAGTTAGAGTGCGGTCAGACAGATGGCAGACAGACACCGAATTCATAAACACTTTTCAACTATGTTGGAAAGTTTTAAAAACAAGTGTAGCTAATCATGGCATGTGTGTATCATTTGAATTTCTAATTTAAAAAAATATATTTAAAGAGACAACTACGAATTTTTAAGTATAGCAAACGATGTTTTTTTATACTACTGTACGTATTACAACTATAAAGAGAATGTATGAAAAATCAATCACAGTTCTTCTAAATACATGCTATCGAGTAACGAAAGATAATGAAATTGCGTAATGCGCTTTCTCCTGATAATAAAGTCAATGAAATTATAACTTCTCTGTATTCTTTTGCTAAACTGATTTCTTCTTCCGAAATTTCTCATAAAAATAACTTTTTGGTAATTAGTGTGAATTATATTTGTTTTTCAATATGTATTTTTTTATTTGATTATTTGCAATAAAATTGTTTATGTAAGTGTAAGATTTTTTGTGTAAGTGACGTAGGTGCTCAGGTATCGCTGAGTTCATTAAAATAATTGAAATTAGTTTTATATACGCAGTCTAAAATGTCTTTAAATTGTTATATTTTACGCAAATCCTCATTCAAAATTTTCCACAACATTTCTAACAAACATTGTGAAAAAAAAAATTGGACACTACAAGATAGAGTATAAGAAATCTTCACATTTAAAATCATTTTATAGAAAATAGCCATTTTGTGTTGTTTGAGCATGTTTTTTCCAAAAACATAACTTTAGTTATCACTAAAAAGAGTGCAAGGAATCTTTATATTTAAAATCATTTTATAAAAAAACAGCTTTTTTGTGTTTCTGTTCATTACGAAACGTGAAGAAGTTTTTAACAATAACAAGAACAAATTGGACCTATTTGCAGTGTTTGCGTAATTTTCAAAAAATAACTTTAGTTATCATTAGCTAGCGTACAAGGAATCGCCATATTTACTTCCATTGCATAGAAAACAGCTACTTTGTGTCCCACGAACATATTTTTCAAAAATATATATAAATGTAACTTTAGCTCTAACCAGATAGAGTGCAAGGATTCTTAATATTTAAAGTTATTTTATAGAAAACAGCTATTTCGTATCCTATGAGCAGGATTTTCCAAAACTCTTCGCCAGATTATTGTAAAAGAACTAGAACATATAACTGAATCATTCTGCCCACAGTGCACCAAATATGTGCTTACTTACGACTTAAGATTATTAAAAATTAAACATGTAAATACCTATAAAAGTAGAATTCTGTAAATATCCATTTAATTTATGTACAATTAGCACAAAAAATTTCGAAATAACAATCTTTAAAATTTTCGGTACATTTTTACATTTCAGTATTATTTGACCATAGCCTATAAGAGAACGTAATATACTTTACTGTGAACTTATTTCCAATATGCAAACTGCGGAATAACTTTGAACACGATTAATTGCTATTTTGATATAGAATCTTGTGCGATCAGGTCCTATGAAAAGAATTTTAAATTTAAACATTTCTTTATATTTTATGATTTTATTAAATAAAAAGTTTTATGAATTACATGTAATTTCAATTTTATTAAATATATATTAATATATTTTCAGTTTCACCTTTTAAAAATATATTTGTACAATGTACACGTCCTGATCCCAACCATTGAAGGTTTACAATTCTGGCTGGCTCACAGCGCCATTTAATTATCTGTAGGAAAAGAACGATTGGCCACGACACTTCTAGCCGCGTGGGCAACAATCGCTGATTGGTCTAAGTGGGAAACAAAATACTTAATGAGTCACCCCCCCCCCTCGTCCATCCTCACCCATTTTAAAAGAAGATAATTATCTGTGAATCATTTGCAATATGATCAAACATAAGTGTTCCGAGATTTCTGACAATGTGTTCAGTGGAATGTTGAACACATTTTTATATGAAGAATGGATTACGAATCAAAATTTGCACAAACTCATTTATTTATCATAACCTACTCCAACTTTTAGCGCTTTATATACAATCTCTGGATGAAATAAGTCCCATAAAATATATAGTTTTCTTTTTTTTCTGCAAATGCTTTTGGAGGTCAAATTATGAGAATAATAACGTTGAAGATTATTAATAAATGTCCTCAAATACCTTATATAATTCATTAAAATAAAAATCTGATTTAAATAACATGAAATCATAAAATGCAATGTTTAGATCCATGAATAAATTATTAAGTATGGAAATTATTAAAAATTTGATAATTGGACAAAATGACGATTTTGACATATACAGAGTGTCTCATTTATTTTGCAACCCCCAAAAAAGGAACAATGTACAAACATTAATTATTATTTTACAGCAGTGCTTAAACGACTACAAAAGGTGCTGGAAGTGACCACAGTCTTCATCTTTACATATCTGGGCCCGTTTGAGGAGGTTTCGAGACACAGTTCTGTACATGCATGTCGAGATACAATTCTGTAATGTGTTTGGTGTGATAGTATTTATCTCTTCCGTAATGCGAGTTTTCAGTTCAGTAATCGGTGCTACCTGTTCACGGAACACGCGATTTTTCAAATAGCCCCACAAGAATAAATCAGGCGGTGACATGTCTGGACTGCGTGGAGGCCATAGTCCTTTTGTAATTAGCCTATCACCAAAAAATTCTTGGAGAAATGACAGAGTGTCGTTGGCCCTATGTGCAGGAGCGCCATCCTGTTGAAACCAAACGAAACGTTCCTCTGCTAATTTTCTTACTGACGTGGCCGGTTTCTCCTTGATTTTCGTCGCGATTTCCTTCATTTTTGTGGTCAGTTAGGACAAACGACAGACGGTTCTTTCTTATCGGTTCGACAGTCCATTCTGTTTGAAAATGTTCCACGATTCGCTTAATTGTTCTTTTATTCGGCACCATCAAGTCTGGAAACTTTTTTTCATATCGTTCCTTGAAAATTTTGTACGAAGACGCTTGGAAATAATGTTCAATAACAAACGTGCGTTTTTCTGCACATAGCACCATGACACAAAACTACCTTTCACTTCGTTCTCTTTAGCACTGAAGTTTCTCGTGCGGTTTTCTAGGGTGTTGGTAGTGTTGCTCGCATGCCCCTCCACACCACTACCTGCGCTAACGGTGTGCGCGTGCACTCGTGTTGTTCATTTGTTTTGCGTTTACGCGGTTGCAAAATAAATGAGACACTCTGTATTTGACCATTTGAATTAAATTATGATCTATATTTATTTTTTGACTAAAAATAATAAGCATTGTCGCAAAATAAGTGTTGAAAATTGCAACTCACTTTGTTCCATTCTGTATACTGACTAAATCAATCAGTCGCAGAAAATCTTTTCCGAACACTCTTATTAAAAGTCTTATCCATAGAGCAAGAAGCAGAGATAATTTAAAATTTATTACATGCACATTTAAAGAAAATTCAATGTGCTCAACACATCTTAATGTTTTTTTTTTCATGCCAAATATGTTTAATATCTAGGCTTATACTTATCACTGATATTAGAAATGTTTCAACTGTTATTATTTAGAGGAAAAACAAATTTCCATTTACGTTTAAAACAAATGATTTACCACACATGTGGAATTAGCAAACAATTTTCATCCGCCCTTATTCTCTTCATTACGAAACGTGAAGAAGTTTTTAACAATAACAAGAACAAATTGGACCTATTTTCAGTGTTTGTGTTTTGTAACTTATAGTTTCAAATCCTTAATCAATCAATGCAATTCGAATTCCAAATTAATACGGTTTCACTGCGTTCAAAATACATGTTTTAATTTTAAACTATTGATACTCTTATTCCCTTACGACACCAATTACAAATAATAATGAATAATTTATTTTCAAAGTAATACTCACATATAAATAGAATTTAATATTTCTATTTTTATTCCTGAACAGAGGGAAACTTTAATATTTATTAAATGATTATACAATTGATTAATTTAAGGATTGCTGTCGGCCTTTTAATAATATAATTTTTCAAACCACTATTGTATCCACATTTTACAAAATCTCTTTATGTATTTTTCTCTTGAGATACAGTTATCATTCCAAATTTTCTAATTGTAAAATGTTTTCTCCATATCTCTTTAACAACGCCGAACAATGGTCATTACTGTAATTAGCAATGTCGCAGCAATAAACGGAAATTAGTACAATTTCGTTATGAAAACGTTCTCCTAAGATATTTTTAAACATAAATTGACGGAAGACTTAGCTTCTAATTGATTGCCTTTAAAGGCTACCTGTATTGAAATTGGTTTTGCAGTAATGATAAATAGATTTAAGAGCTTACACTAGTCACGCGAACAAACGTACCAGCTAATGTTAAAAATATGGGAATGTTTTTTACGAATATGTGGGCACTTCCTCTTTGGTAACTATTGGAACCAATTCTGACATTAATAGTATCCTTATATAAAAAAAACACTGCAACCAAAATCGAAAAAGTAAAAACGCACATGGTTAGACAGTGATCTCTGACATTCTATTAAAAAATCATTTAAAAATATTAAAATACAAGCGAAAAGTTTTTAAAAAATGTTCACATGGGAATAACATTAGCTTCGGGGTGTTTTCGCGGAATATTAACATTAGGAGTTCCAAAATTTAAATCTGTATAATTCCTAAACTATTTCACCGAATAATTTTCCATTTAGAATAACCTATGCAACGAATACTTCAAATACACTATGAAAATTCCAAGCATATGTACCCAAAACTCAACGCATATATATAGCTATGCATAAATAAAATTGACACTGGACGTATAAGTCGCAATTGTATGCAAAAAGGTTACAGTTTGAATACAGTTAACATCCCGATTCAGTTGCAATAAAGTATTTCGGTTATTCTATCGTTTTCATTCGTTGAAATTTAATGGTTTTATTTCTATCTGTAACAATGTTTTTTTTTTTTTTTTTTTATTTCCGGGTATAAATCGTGAAAAGACGTTCACATAAATTAATGCAAAATATCATAATCTCAAATCATGAAATTTTCCTTTTCTTATACGAGCTAGGCTTGTGATAATTTCAAACATGCTTGTTTTGATATGAAAGGTTAAGCATACAAATTAAATTAATTAGTCTTAATGTTAATGACAATGGTCTATCTATACTTATAAATGAACATGTCCTGTTTGAATCATAATCAACGCCGAGTCTCAACCGTTGTTTCTAGGACAGTGAAATTTGGAAGACATTTTTCTTATACAACGTAGGGACCCACAAAGAGAGGATTTTTGAAAATTCACCCCTAAGGGGGTAAAATGGAGGGTCGAATGTTTTAGGTTATTTATTCTTTTCGCTATATCTCAGCCGCAGTTTTAGGTAGGACCGTGAAATTTAGGATAACAAATCTATTAAGAAATAGTTAAACACGTATTTCAACGATTTTAGAAATTCAACCACTAAGGGGGTTAAATGGGGGGTCGACAATTTTATTTCGCCTTTTTGCCATATCTCAGTAGCAGTTTTAGGTATGAGCGTGAAATTCAGGATATCAAATATACTAAAAAAATAACTAAACACACATTTCAGCGATTTTAGAAATTCAACTACTAAAGTGGTTAAAAGGGGGGGGGGTGAAGTTTTATGTCATTTTGCCATATTTAAACAGCAGTTTTAGATAGGAGCGTTAATTTCAGGATATCAAAAAATCTACTAAAAATAATTAAAAACATATTTCAACAATTTTAGAAATTCAACCATTAAGTGGGTTAAATGAGGGGTCTTACGTTTTAAGTCATTTGGTCTTTTCGCCATATCTCAGGAGCAGTTTTAGGTAGGAGCGTGAAATTCCCTATCACATTAAAAAATAGTTAAACACGTATTTCAGCGATTATGTCTCCGACATCGGATATGAACCCGATTATGGAAGAATAAACGAATAAGACAACTATCGCTGATTTTGATTAGATATTTTGCGTGAAATATTTCCACGGATTTTTTTTTAAATTTCGAATTTTATAAATTGTTTATGCGCTTTTCGTGTTTTAGTGATAGGATTTCAATTTGTATACAAGATATAGTACATTTTAAAATGTTCTCAAAATAATTTTTTCTGAAGTAAAGATTTGCGATTTAAATACTGATCGCCATAATTATGGGCTCGGGTATGCTGAAGGCTTCATTATAATGATTGCCGTATAATCCGTTTATAGGCGTGAAACCCACAAGGCTCTGTTAAAATGATGTCGTTTTAACGATTTATGCACACAAAATTAACAGAGTCCTGTTTATAGGGATTACTGTATTAACGATATCTGGCTGAGAAGAACACAGGGCACCATTATTTTGATCACCACATTAATAATTTATAGTCGTGAAACCAAAGTGCCCCTTTACAATGATCGCCATGTATCTTAGGCTATCCCATATTTGTTTGTTTTAACTGAAATCACCCCCTTTCCCCTAGATAATCCTGTTCTGGGCCGAGCGTGTCTTTGTCAGGGAGCGCATGAAAAAAATATTATTTATGCCGCGTTATCATTATTTAAGTGGTTTTTTTTTACTATTGTTTTTATTATATATTTTGGTATAGTTTAAAATATTTTATTTATATTTTTCTGTTTGCATGTGAAATCCACTTTCTGGACACCAAGCAATGTCCAGGATATACGCTGCAGAAGGCATCTGGGTCCCACACGAAAGCAACCGGATAGACGAGCGAAGACCGGCTAGTCTTGTTATACAAAAATATCTCTAACCTTACAGTTGGCAGGGAAAAAAATATCTTCGTCGGTTTTGCCTTTATACTTCAAGTTGCTACTTTGGGCATATGTTTTCTACACTGACACTGTTCATTCCTACATATTCGTAAAAAATTCGTTTTTTTGTGAGTGTGTGTGTGTACAGTTTAATTACTTTCAGTGTATATATTTAGCAATTGAACTTTCGGCATGCATTACATAAAAAAAGTGCCAAAGACCAACTTTGAAATTTCACAACAATTTAGTTTCAGTTCCGGTTTTTAGCGTTGAAAATTTCATGCGAAGGAAGAACCGTTATTGTGAGAATAGTAAACATCTAAATAAAAATGTTTACACTGAAGGTTTTCAAGTAAAGTTTTCGAAAAAAAGTGAAAAATTGAGTTTTGAATATTCAAGTAGATGAAGAAAGAGAACTTTCACATATTTCCCCACACATACGACAAATACTCAAGAAATTGCTGTAAATTAATGACGTAAAGTAAAATTTACAAAATTAATCAATTTTTAATTTAATTGTATTTTATTGTACTGAATAGGTCTTTTTTGTGCATAGAAAGTTTAAAAACAAAGGCAAATTATGGTTGTAAATTGGCATTTTCTTTGATGCAATTGCATTTTGAAGTACAGTTTAGCTATAAGATAAAACGAGCTAATTAGAGGTAAACCTAAAACACGTTACGCTATTTTGTATAAAAGTATTATTATTTGTAAAAATTTTAAACAAAAGACAATTGTTTTCGCTTTCATACATGTCAATTAAAAACATATTTTTATAAACGATTTCATAAATAACAAAATAAAATTAATTTAAAAGAATTGTATGAATAATTATATGTTTAAGTCTTAAAGATATCTATAAATTTATCATTCTGCTTTTTAAAAAATGCTTCTTTTGCAATATTTAAATGTTGAATAACAGACACTATAGAATATATTTTTCAAACTATTTTAAGATATTAGTAACGGCTAAACCCTTACTTGAAGATTTATTCAACCTTCATATCTATAAGACAATTTATTTTATATATTATTTTGTCATTTCAAATTTCAAGCACACTGACTTTATCTCCTTTCCCTTCTTTTGTTGGCTGAAATATTTAATTTATCAAATGTCTGTAACCGTCTGTGGTTTTGAAGGAAAAAAAAAACATTCAAAAATGAGAAAAAGCTTTTTCGCGTGATTCAATGAAAGTCAATAATATATAAATTTGAATTTCTGGAATTGTTAAAATATACTTCGCAAATTCTTGCTTTAGAATGAAAATGTCAGTCATAACATAATATAAAATCCATAATAAATCATTTAATAGATAAATTTCTTTTCATGCGCAAACAATAAGAACAGATAAACAGTGATGGATCATCATGCTGGTCATTACTGCTAATGAAAGCAAGTCCCCTGCACTTTAAAAAAAAATGGGTCGATCTACTAAAGAAATTTTAGTTTTTCTCATTGATCCTTGCAATTATTAAAATAAATTTTGTATTCTTACTCAGTTACAAGAAAATCTGTAAGAATTACTAGAAAACAGACAGCAACAATTCCGGTTTATAATAACGGTTACTAAAAAATTCTGTGGAATACAAATTTACTAAAAAAATTTTATTAACTTCAGGATTTTTTTTTACAGTGTTTAATGTAATATTTGAACGAAAAACTTTTCCGAAAGAAAAGTTTTCAACCACCACGGCGCCCTCTTAAGTGCACAAGAAAAAGAATGGATGACATTGCAACTTATCGACTGGATTAATGCCGTTTGTAATCTTTAACCACAGGCTTTATTAACACTTTTTTTTTTTACAGTTTTTTGCAGGCACACTACTGATGATGTATATGCAAAATTTCATCATTCTTCAGATTTAGTTGCGGGTAATGACGCAATTTCTTCACCATTAGAAGATGTCGTTATCTGTCCTTTCAAGTTTGCCTTTAAACATGCCTAGAATAGATGGATTAGGTTGCAGGTACTACACACAAACAAACCATGTGGTAGATTCAAACACATCTCACTGTCTATGCGTGCACTCTCGAACCGTGAAACTCAATTCCTCTATGAGGAATGGAACGGAATGTGATACGATATATGAACTTACAGACTGTACTGGTGGTAATTCCAGAAGCAGTAGCGTTAGTGACGATGACTGATGCGCTTGTCAGACTTGTGCTTATTTGTGATCTACATGCAAGGAATTTTAAATGTGTGCGTATTTATTTTTCTACTGTTTCAGGTGTTCACTGTTAAACTAATAAAGTATTATGTAATTCTGTTTTTTAACATATGACTTAACTTATTCTTCAGCTTAAGATGAAGAAAATATTTGTTTTTTCAGCTATTTTGGCTGAAAATGCAAATTGAGTGAAAATCCGTTAAAAGACGAGATTGTAATGGGAATCGGGATGCTATGCGCCAGTGACATTTTACTTTTAACGAAATAAAAAAAAAATCTGTGAATTCCAGGAAATTTTCCGTGATTTCTGAAATATCCGTTTTTAAATTTCCATTTTATGACAGATATGTTTCGTATTTTTTATTAATTTTCATTTCGTTAAAATGTCTTTTACAGGACAAAAATAATTCACATTTCATAGACAACCTTACGTTATAAAGGTAGAAATTAACTTTTTGAGTCACTCCGTTGTTAATATTTAAGCAGTGAACATTTACCGTGGTGGGACTCATTTAGCGATTTTCGGTTTTCCAGCTGGTCAACATGACCACACAGCAACGATTATACAAACCACTCTCTCAAATAGTGTTATTTATTTTAGATCCCTTTTATGAAGCACAAGCAAGGTATGAAGAAATATGAAAAGTTGCTTCTCTTAGATACATTTTTCCCAACGGAGTATGATTCTGAATATTTTACATATTTTTTTCTATAATTTGCGATATTTGGCTTTTTAATTTGATGCCTTCCGAAAGATAAATACAACTTGTTTCGTAAAAAATTGTAGATATTTTACATGATTAAAGGGAATTTTTTTTATATAAGGGGTACCTTTCTTTTTTAAACATGTACTTTTTCAAGTTTTTTGCAATCATAATTACCTTATAATAATTATCTTAAACAGAAACATTTACTACATACTGTTTAAAAAAATGTTTATTGGTGGGCGGGGGGGGGAGGAGGTATGTGCGTATATAAGAGAACTGGCTTCTAGATTCCCAATCTCCTCTAACATCTAGTTTAGTACATGTTACTGGATTTTTGTGATGGTACATCAATTCTCTAGTCCGAATTTATATTAATTAAAGTTAATTTTAAAATATTAATAAACGATGTTATTGCGTTGTGATTCTTTTTCGAGGAAGATCCAACGTATGAGAAAGACATACAGGTTATAGATAATTAAAATGAACTTAATTACAAAATGCTACATTTTAAAGCCTAATCGCAGTAATTGACATGAAAATAAAATGACTGTAGATAATTGAAATATAAGCATGATGAAAATAAGAAGCAATTTTAAGTTAAAAAAGCAATAATTTTTATTTACAATTATTTACAAAACAATTTCTTATAAAAACATTGCCTATTACTTTTAAAATTTCAAAAAAAAATTTCTCACAAAAGTATTAGTTATCAGTTTTAATAAACTTCTACTCATTCAAAAATCTGCTAATTTCAATTGACTGAATGATTACCTTTTTACCTAATAATTTTGATGAGTTACTATCATACTTCTGTTGAAAAAATTCATTTTTTATACTTGAACAACTTACAAAAGATCACCTGAATCCTTGAAATACCGTCTTCCATCTTCCGGGAGGGGGATGCCCGCTTCTGTGTCGTTAGTTGGTTTTCATCTATCTGAGTAGTACGTGTTGTACAACATTCATTCCTCTTTAACAAATGGCTATTTTTTATTAATTAAAAAAACTTATGCTACGAAGAATTAAGAAAAGCTATCTCCGGTCGGGCTCATCTGGTTAGCAGGGAAACCCAACCAAAAACATCGTGCTAGCCGTGAACTTGCACAGTGTACCTTTAAAAGAACGGCAAAATCTCTCTGCATCGCAGTGTTCTCTCCAGAAGATTAGAGCATGTAGTAAAAATAGTAATGATAAGAATCATAATTATCTGTCCATAATATTAATGTCGCCGAAAATAAGTTGACTACCCTTATTATATTAACTCTTAATTTTCTCCAAAAAGAGCGAGAAAACCATTGACAAATCTCCTTACACTTCCACGCACTCTCATTTTTTATGTAGATTGTGTGCATCATCCTTGGATAGGCCTTTATCCCGTTGATCTGAAGCATCCTCGCCACTCTCTCTACCATTGTAAATTACATTCATAAAGGTATCCATAAACTTAATGTTGTTACTACTTTCTTATGAGCGACAGTCTGGCGCTATTGAAAAATATTAATATTTTTTTTAAACACATCTTGGTGCTATGCGAGACACGATTAAAATGAAAACCTTATTTAAAAATTATCATCTCAATATAAAATTAAATATACAAATACTCTTCATTATGATAAAGAATATATTTAAAAAAATAAAAATAATTAATTGTTTTTCTGCTATTTCCTGTAGAAGTCAGTTTTTCGCTGATTTCTCGTCACACGACAATCAGCAATAAGGATGTGACACAGAAAGTTATATTAATTCAATTTCTGTTCACCACTTATTATAACTTAGATATATAAAGGTAAACAGTAATTTTAGGATACATTATTATATTTGAGATGTACTGCCATTTTTTTGTGTGCGATAATGTTAAACTGAATAATTTAAAAAGTTGTAACAACTTCTCTATACCGACCCGATAATGATGGTGAGTGGTAGCGAGATCAGACCGTTGGCAAAGAGAAATTCTCGCATAAATTAGAAAATAGAATTTTATTGCATAACAATATTAATTCTAATAAAAATATGTACAAGATGTTATTACAGCATTTAATTGTTTTTCGTGGGTCAATCGCTTATAAATTAATGTCCTCTTGACTCTAAGTGTAACTCAATCAAACAAAAGTTTCAGAAAATCACAGTCAGTCGTAACTTCTAATTAAAGTTCATTCGGATCAAGGCTCGTCCGTTCCTTCTCTTCGGAAAATCTACTAATTCACGATAATTCAGAGTTTAAGAACTCTCACTCTCGCACTTGTCGTGCTTTTTTCTTCACTTGGATTTTCACTTGATACCTACTGTATCAATCAAATAGGGGTCAGACCTCACTAGCGCTTCCACTACGCTAAGTCCGAAACGCACGTTTCTTCCTTCCTTTTCCAGAGAGTCACCCACTCTCGTTCAGATCTATTCAAAAAACTGTCCTCTCTAACTTTTTCATTCTCGAAGGGGATCTTTCACTAGGGGCGGGGATTTGGTCGAGGCGGAGCACCTTAAAACTCTCCAGCAGCCTCTTAGCAGCCTTGAGATACGTCTGTTTCATTTATAATAAGTCCGTCATTGGACGTTCTATGACAAAGGGCATAGTTTCGTGTGCAAACCTAAAAATCGTGTGCAGAGATCGCTTCCCTCGCAGTTGCTATCTTTCCCACGGCTTCGGCGCAGATCAAAGCATAAGACCCCTTCTTGGGTACCACCTTACCAATGCATCAATGTCCGAACGTTTCGCTCGTAGCACAATAGATATTCGGCGTTTTGCCTTTCTTCAAAGCTTACGCTATCGTGGGAAGGTATGCAAGTTAAATTCCTTATAACGTTCTCACGGGAAAGACTAGGATGACACACACTGCACCTGGGTTGAGACTCAATTCTTTACAGCACCCCCTCCTCAAACGATTCTTAAGGGTGAAACACTAAGAATCTCTAAGTGGCGAATAAAGAATTGCAAGCTCAAATTACATCAGAGTGGCAAGAAATAAAACACACATAAATAAAATAAAACTACTTTCATTTTCTTTTTTGCGCGCTCTGATATGAAACATGAACAAATTTTGAAATAAAACACAGTGAAATAAAAAAATATAAAACAACTTAAAATAATTATATGCAAAAGTTTATCAAGCAATCTCATTAAACTCGACTCAGACAATCAACATGCTGAATGTCTCTGCCTGGGCGATGAGAAATTGCATAATTATAAAGTTGCAGAGCCGAGGACTACCTTATCAATCTAGGATTATTTCCAGAATTTCTTTTAAGAAATACCAAGGGATTGTGATAGGTTTCGATAGAAAAGTTTTGTCCATCAATATAATGCCTTAATTTTTTTATCGCGAAAATAATTCCAGCACACTCTCTTTCAGTGGCACAGAAACTTTTCTCACTATCGGTAAATTTGCGGCTTAAATATATAATGGGGTGTTCTTCCGATCCCTCTCTTTGAGCCAAAACAATGCCAATACCTAAGTCACTAGCATCAGTTTGTACTATGAATTCTTTCTGAAAATTAGGAGTGTAATGCACCGGTTCTTCCGTAAGTTTCGTTTTCAAACTCTCAAAGGTTTTGCCCATTTCGTCGCTCCAAGCGATCTGTTCCTTTTTATTTTTCCCTTTAAGCGCTCTCGTTAGTGGTTCTACAATCACTGCATAATCTTTTATATAACGGGAATAATATCCAGCCATTCCTAAACATCTACGAATTTTAGTTTTCGACTTCGGAACCGGTAATTCCTTAATTGCCTTTACTTTTGCCTCAGATGGCCTACGACGTCCCTCTCCTACAATATGCCAAAGATATTTTACTGTCTTCTGAGCGAACTTGCATTTCGCCAATTTGATTTTGAGTTTCGCGTCATTAACCCTTTCTAATACTATTTCTAGGTGACGCATGTGGTCCTCCCAACTATCTGAAAAAATCGCCATATCATCTAGATACGGTAAACAGAATTCCTCAAGTCCGTTTATCTCTCGCGTTAAAATATTTGCTAACTCCACCCATTTTCTATAAGGCTTTACTAAACTCACGTGAGAAATCTGGGATTTCTGTCGCCCCCCAGGAACATTCACAATATAATTTGTTTCCGAGAATTTCGAATCAATCTTTTTCGGCCCTATCCAACTGTCTGACATTTTATTTGACTTACTGGTTGCTAAAACCACAACCTTATCCTCCACATTAAATTTCCTTTTTACCGCCTTTTTGTCAAACAAAAATTTCCTCTTTTCTCGTTTTGCTGACACGTTTTGAATGGCTAAATCTCGATATCTTTTTAATCTGTTCGTGAGGTTAAACACATATTCCTTCACGAAAACATTTTGCTCCGTTTCTCCCATCCACTTTTCAAACAATTAAGTTTTCAAAAGCCTTCTAACTTTTCGCTGCCAACATGCAATACTATCGCTTATCGAACGACACACTCTCGAATCTCTCATCTTAACACCGAACCTTTTTAGAAATGCGGTAGTTAAATCGTTTATCAATCTTCTCCCAAGGTGTAAGTAACCTGACACATTTTCTTTAACTTTCGTTTCCCTAAGTGAAATGACACTTTTTCTAGGCACGCGCCAAAAATATCTACCTGATAATGCAATGGGACAAGCACCTGCTTTCCCCCACTTACGCGATTTTCTTCCGCTTTTGCCACTATCAAAGAATCTCCTGCATTACAATGCGATTCTTAAACTTCCCCTTTCTCTCTAATCTCTTCGAGAGATGGATTCCCGTCATGTACCATTTTACTATCCTCTCTTCCAATTTTTGCTAAGATCGAATATCCCTCATATATCGATAAAGGCGATAATCCCTTGTCCACACTGACCAATTCAATAAGACTTTCTAGGTCTTCACCCTTTTCTTTTGAATTCAACGCTTCCGTGTCACTGCACTCGCGAAAATTTCCCTCTTCATCTTCTTTTACCGAATTCAAAGTTTCCGCTTCATCGCGCTGGCGAAAATTTCCCCCTTCTCTTTCTTCCTCGGAGTTCAAAGTTTCAGCTTCATCGCGCTGGCGAAAATTCCCCCTTCCCCCTCGGAAATCGCAATCCGTTTATCTTCCAGATCTGGGGTTTGTTCAACATTTCTTCTAGTTTGAGCACGTGTTAAGACGGCATTTACTAATTCGGGTTTCCTCTTCGCCTGTTCTAACAACTTTTGAGTCCCATTACCCAACAAATAGTAATTCACGTCTGAATCTCTATTGTTTACTCCTGCCTTGGTTTCAATAACCCCCACACCTTCAATTTATAAAGTGACCTCAGCTATAGGTAAACAGTATAGTTTACTGTCCAGCGGAGTTTTAATCCATACGTGGTCTACATTCAGTTTATCTTGACTGACTAAGTCGTATGGGATTAAATCGATCTCACTACCATTGTCCCTCAAAGCAGTTGCCTGAATTCTATTCACTAATATTTTACTCAAATAGGGGGAGAAGGTCCCTTCAAGTGTCGGCTTACTACTTAAGTGACGACCCGCGCAGCATCTCTCTTTTTAATTTCCGGACAATCTACTTTGTAGTGACCGCTTTGCAAACACGCGTAACACTTGACTTCTCGCCTTTTCCCTCTCTTTATTATCATTACGGTCCCTCCAATTAAAGTTAGTCTCCGCATTTCTGTTACCATTTCGACCATTTTCAAAAGTCCTGGGTCTTTCAAATTTCTTTTCTAAAGGGAGTTTCGGATTCCACGTTTTTTTAGACGGGCGCTTGATTGCCTCGTACGCATCTAAAAGCCTCACCAATTCTTCCGGGTCTTTAATTTCCGCCCAGTTATCCATAAAATGTTCGCGCATTTCTGAAGACGCCCTCCTTTTGATCTGGTCCTTGACAAGCAAATTTTTCAATCCTTCAAAATCCGAAACTTGTAAGCATGACAGCCAACCTTCTAAAAAACTATTAAGTTCGAAGATCAGGTCCTTCCAAACTGAATTAGGATTCCGCGGATGTTGACTAAATTTTTGTCGGTACGTCTCTGCATTCAAGCGATAGCGCTCTAACAATTTTTCTTTCACATATTGAAAATCATCCATTTTGTCTTCGGGTTCTCTCAAAATTAACTCGGCCATTCCTACAGGTAAGATAGTAAGTTCGTCACCAGCCCATCCGAATTTAGATTAAATTTTTTTTGCCTGTCTCTCGAATAAATTAAAAAACAACGAAATATCTGAATTCTTTTCATCAAAGCGATGCATAATTGTTTTTAGGGGTAAATGATTCGTTCCAACTGAGATGCTACTGGATGTACTCCGGTCAAAAGACTTTTGTGTCGCTTTTAACCTAGCTAACTCATGTTCGCGTTCTTTTTCTTCCTTATCTGCTAATAATTTATTTTCCCTGTCTTTTTCTATAAGTTTAATCTGCGCTAATGCTAGCTCTTTCTCAAATCCCTCTGACGAATCTATCTTTTTTATAATTTTCGGTACTGTATCATTCTCCTCTAAAATGACCTCAAATTCGTAAGCTAACGTTTGCAAATCAGCTTTCCTAAAATATTTAAGCTCCGACATTTTTAAAGTTTAAAATTAGAAATTATCTGTCCCACAAATATAAAACAATACAATAAGATTTAATGCTATTCCTACCAAGCGCGCTAAAATAATATTGAAATATACACTCATAAAAATTACGCATAACAATAATATATAGGAAATATGCAACAAATAAAAATAAGCAACCCTATCATATCTTCCACATTCACCTTGGTATTTGGTTATAAAATACATATGGGATAAATTTTACACAAAACAACAATTTCAATTTCAAAAAGTACAGTAAAACTATTTAAATTGCAAAAGTCTTATTCTATTCCTTTTTCTTTTAATCAATGGTGGTCTTAATCTCTGCATCCACTCTTAAAAGATTTAGAATAATTCACAAAAAATATATAAAATCAAATCTGTTATCTTTAAATATGAAATAAGTTCAATATATATTTTTTTTCCAAAGATCTCTCATTTACAGTTTCAGCTACAATTTTGTAACACTACACAACTCTCTCTCTGCATTAAATTAATTCAACAATAATTTAATTTTAACTACAAAATTTGTCAATTAAATAAGTTACAGTAATATCGGAAATATCTCATAATACTTCTTTATTTATTTTTCTACCGGAAAAATTTCTCAAAATATTTACTCTCACAAAAATAAACATACAACTTTCTTTTTTTTCTAAAGCCTACAGCACCTATACAAACACTATTAACAATTAAAGCCACTCTGAATATAAAAAGAGCTTACCTTCATTACTAAGAGTCTTTCAGGGCGTCAGAAGCACAGACTTCAGACGGATGCACAGGAGCACAGACTTTTCCGGAATCACAGGAGCACAGACTTTTCCGGAATCACAGGAGCACAGACTTTTCCGGATGGGGAACTATGTTTCTCTCGGATGCTTTGTTAATCCACTGAGACGTCTAAGGAGACTCAGGTCACAAGGAGACTCTTTCTTGGAGCACTTAGATGATTCAAATTACAGAGTTCACTCTTTGTCTTTAGAGAATGTCATTAATTTTTGCTAATTAATCTCGCCGCTTGCCACCAGTTGTAACAACTCCTCTATACCGACCCGATAATGATGGTGAGTGGTAGCGAGATCAGACCGTTGGCAAAGAGAAATTCTCGCATAAATTAGAAAATAGAATTTTATTGCATAACAATATTAATTCTAATAAAAATATGTACAAGATGTTATTACAGCATTTAATTGTTTTTCGTGGGTCAATCGCTTATAAATTAATGTCCTCTTGACTCTAAGTGCAACTCAATCAAACAAAAGTCTCAGAAAATCACAGTCAGTCGTAACTTCTAATTAAAGTTCATTCGGATCAAGGCTCGTCCGTTCCTTCTCTTCGGAAAATCTACTAATTCACGATAATTCAGAGTTTAAGAACTCTCACTCTCACACTTGTCGTGCTTTTCTCTTCACTGGGATTTTCACCTGATACCTGCTGTATCAATGAAATAGAGGTCAGACCTCACTAGCGCTTCCACTACGCTAAATCCGAAACTGACGTTTCTTCCTTCCTTTTCCAGAGAGTCACCCACTCTCGTTCAGATCTATTCAAAAAACTGTCCTCTCTAACTTTTTCATTCTCGCAGGGGATCTTTCACTAGGGGCGGGGATTTGGTCGAGGCGGAGCACCTTGAAACTCTCCAGCCTCTTAGCAGCCTTGAGATACGTCTGTTTCATTTATAATAAGTCCGTCATTGGACGTTCTATGACAAAGGGCATAGTTTCGTGTGCAAACCTAAAAATCGTGTGCAGAGATCGCTTCCCTGGCAGATGCTATCTTTTCCACGGCTTCGGCACAGATCAAAGCATAAGACCCCTTCTTGGGTACCACCTTACCAATGCATCAATGTCCGAACGTTTCGCTGGTAGCACAATAGATATTCGGCGTTTTGCCTTTCTTCAAAGCTTACGCTATCGTGGGAAGGTATGCAAGTTATATTCCTTATAACGTTCTCACGGGAAAGACTAGGATGACACACACTGCACCTGGGTTGAGACTCAGTTCTTTACAAAGTAAAAAAAATGAAAAATACAATTTTAGAGCATTTTTTAAGTTTAATTATTTTGTGATAAGTATAGTCAAACTTTATTTTAAACTAATAATAAAAAATAAACTGTAATATTTACTTTTCAACTGCCTCCGACATAAAAAGAAAAAAATAACATTGTAATTTGGTTTTTAAATGTCGGTAAAATCTGTTAGCTTTTTTTTTATTAAAAGAGAGAGACAGGGAGACAAAGAAAAGAAGCAGAATATTGTGTAATGTTTTATTGTACATTCTTTCATATAAATGGTGCCATACATTTTATTGGTTTCATTGGAATTTTTCCAATTTTAAACAAACATTTAACCGCATCATTGAAATCAGTCTCAATGTAGAGATAATATACGCGTTTTATTTAAAATATGTTTAATTTAAATCCAATATTTCTGTAATTTTTGCGTTTCATAAAACATTTCTGTAATGCAAAACCAATGTTTGAAAGTATTCGTGTTCTGTTCGAAATATTTTTAATATAAAACCAAACTTTTGCAATATTGGACTTTTACTGGACATATTTACAAATAAGTATGTACAACAATCTATTGTATCGCATTCCAAACACAACGACATCTGTACGCATGCCTCTAAATATCATTTAAGGGAAATTGTACTGTTTTGAAAGCAATACAGAAATATTCCGGATTATATGTATAATTGAAGACTGCAGAATATTTTAAGTCTAATTTTTTAAGTAATTTTGATAATCATTAGAGGTTAAAAAAACTCAATAAGCTTAAATTTAAATTTGACTTTATTTTAAATTAGCTTAATTTTGAATTTTAGACATTTTGTATTAATGACATTGGTTTTTAGCTTAATTTTTAATGAGAATTTTAATAAAAATGCAGATTTCTCTGTGACTTCAAACACATTAAAACAGCATAGGAAGCAAATTTCATTTCTCCATTGGTGACACACAGAAATTTCAAAGTTTATATTTGAATGTGAAAACCCCAAAGCACTTTCCTCTCTTTTTTAAAAATGTCATAGCTTTAACATAGAACACTCTTAAATGCATTTATTCTCTTGATGTCTAACGTACATAGAGCAAGAAGAATCTTTGCTTCTTCTATTATTGGCCGTCGCCAAATTTGCTTCGTATTAACTTCTTTACAGATATTTTATTGGACATTTCCACTTTTGGTAAGAAAGCCTTATTTTGGAAAAGTTCTTATGGAAAATGCATTATTATGGCTTTCAGTTTCTTTTGTGGGATAATATGGGCTGTTTATTTGACACAAAGTATCCTAGAGGAAAAAAAATAATATTTTCAAAACAGCATTCCTTTTGTATTTGAAAGCTTTCACACATATGAATATCACTTTTCAGATGTATGGTAATGATGTCATGAATAAGCAGTAGATTATAACTCAAGATGTGAATCATTTATAAATGAAAGATGTTGTTTAGTTTGGCAATTGAATATTGCTATGTCTGTATAATTCATACATTTACGGGCAGAAATGATTTCTTGAATGTGTTAAAAAGGTTCGCGTTGTTGAGCGGGGAAAATAATATAATATAAGAGCGCTCTTAAGAAGAACGTCTATACACTGTAAAGAAGTCAAATGTTTCTTAACCTGTTAACCGGGGAATAAACTTTTGTTCAACTGATATGTCTGATTACCAACGGCGCAAACTTCCATAATAAAAAATAGTAAAAAATAATAGAATTTTTTTCATTATTCTTGGTAGTAATTTTGCACGAATAGGACGTTCTAATAAGAGGAAAATTTCGATTAAAATTTTCGGTGGAAGTTATGCGTTCAAAATATTACGGTAGTAATGCGTGTATGACGAAATATTTCATCATACCCAGTTAACAGGTTAATGTGAAAAAAATATAATATAATCACAAATGAAAATAATCAATAACTTTTCGAAAGTAACGCACGATGCCGAAAGCATTATTTACCATTAGAAACCTCAGAAACTAATATACTTTTGAGATTTAAATAAACATTTATAGTAAAAAAGTGTTTTTTGCTGCTACTGATTTTCGGAAAAGTCTGCGAGTAGTTTATTTGCGCTGTATTAATTAGTTTTCTTCACCTGCAATAATTGTTTTCTGGATGTTATCAATTCTCAAGTAAATTATTATCATGTTAAATAAACATGTTTTTCAGACAAACGTGATAAATAAAAAGCATTAACATTAACATTAAAATTAATAATATTTTTTTACTCCCGAGTATATAACTTCAGCTACGCATCTGAAAATCTTTAATTAAAAAATTATTTCATCCTAAAAACCGGTATTTCGGTTATAAAAATAATTATTAGACTATGACAATTACTCGGAAATGCTTCCTAAAATCCCTGGAAGGAAAAGAAACTTTTGTTTTTTTTAAATGATTCTTTAAATCTCGAAAATATATTGCTTTATGAGGCTACTAAAGATACAGAGCGTTTTTCGAAACCGTTGGTTACTCGAATGAAGTCTTGTACATTTCCGCACGTGGTTAAATTATATATTCGTAGATTAAACATCATTTGTCCATTTTTTAGCTCACAGGCTATCAAAGCCTGAGAGCTAATGTGCCCGCCCGTTCTGTATGTATGTACGTATGTATGTATGTATGTACGTAACGCGATAACTCGTGATAGAATTATCCGTTTTGCTTCAAATTTTGTTTACAGGTTCATTCTAATAAGGCGCTTCCCTGATTAGTTTTGGGAGTTCATTGGATAAGTATAAAGAGGGGAAACGGGGGCTACCCCCCCCTTAATTTAGATAAATGGGTTTTTCATGCTGAATTATCCGATTTTCTTTAAACTTTGTATATAGGCTCATTGTGATAAGGCACTTCCCTAATTAGTTTTGGGTGTTCATTGGGTAAGTATAAAGGGGGGTAAACAGGGGGCTAATCCCCCTTATTTTAGATAAATGGGTTTTTCATGCAGAATTATCCCATTTTCTTCAAATTTTGTATATAGATTCATTGTGGTAAGGCGCTTGCCTGATTAGTTTTGGGTTTTCATTTGTTAAGTATAAAGGGGGGAATGGGGGGGTCACCTCCCTTAATTTAGATAAATGGGTTTTTCAAGCAAAATTATCCGATTTGTTTCAAATTTTGTGTATAAATTCATTGTGGTAAGGCGCTTGCCTGATTAGATTTTGGGGGTTTATTGGTTAAGTATAAAGGGTGGGAACGGGTGCTTATCAATTCCCCCCCCCTTAATATATTGTCGATTTCTTTATTTTTCGAGTGGCATTATTCTTTGAAAAAATAGCATAATATAAAATTAGTTTGAAAAGCCTGTGAGCTCAATGCCCTCAGTTTAACTGGCCAGTTTTCTTTATTACAGTGTATGTTTGTAATCTCAGCTCTACATGCACATATAATCTTATAAATTTTGTGCGAAAAACACGCATATATGGTACCCTGGATATTTTTTTATTTTATATTTGAAGAAGACACGTTTCTATTTTCGAAAGAAACGTATGTCTCAGTTTATTTTATTCAGGTAACTAGCTGAACCAACCAACCGGCACGTGATAGTAACCTTAAGTAAACCTCAAATTTGTTTGATTTTATATCTTTGATCCGATTTTGTAAGAATTTATACACTGTTAAATATTTGCAGCAAGCTGTCCAGTCATTTGACCGTTTTCATAAAAAAACGGTTACATAACCGTAATTTAACTGTACTCTTACCATAATATGGGCAATAATATGGTCGGCATTAAGTTAAATTATGTAACCGTTTTCATAGAAAACGGTCAAATGAATGGACAGTTTGCTGCAATTTTTTAACAGTGTATTTTTTAATGAAAAATTCTGGAAAAAATGTTGATATTTAGTGATAAAAGTTCTCTTAAGAAGATATTTTCTTGTTTTTTCACATTCGGCCGATTGTATTGAATTACGGATGTTTAATTACTTTCAGCATAGAAAAGATATCGTCTGCGGGAGGCGCAACTTGACCTGCGGTCGCAAGTTTTTAAAAGGGATAAAATTTATAGTTTTAATAACTCGATTAGAAGAAAGTCGATAAAGCACACCCTTAAGCTTCCTTTTCTGGAAGCAACCCAGGGCACTTTTGACCCCCGCCCCCCATATCTTTGCCCTGGAGTTTCCCAGAAACCTGACACATCGTTTTTCTGCAGTACGTTGCCAACGGGACCAAATTTTCAAATTTCACGTTTCTATCTTTTCAAGTTTAGAAGATATATGAACTCAAAGTTTTAACTTTTTTACACTCTCTCACTCACTCTGCTATCATCAAAAAGCTAAGGCGCATCCCATAGTCCTAGAAACTTGCAATTTGGCATAAAAGAGTGTATAGGATACAAAAATAAAAAATAAAAATAAAAAAATCCACAAAATTCGAAAAAAATTAAATTTGGATTAAAGGTAGTGTTTAGAATTCGAAAATAGAAAAATTCAAAAATTCGGAAAATTCGAAAAAAAAAATCTAAAACTTGAAATTAATTCGATTTTATCGCCATAGAAACATGAAGTTTGGCATAAAGGTAGTGTTTATGAGACAAAGAAAGGAAAAATTTAAAAAGTTCGGAAAATTTAAAAAAAAATCGAAAATTGAAAAATTTGGAAAAAAAAAAATCAAAATTCGAAAATAATTTGATTTGTTGGAATTTTCCGGATTTTTTAATTTTGCATTGCTTTGAAACCTAAACACTACTTTTATGTCAAATATCAAATATCTAGGGCTGTGAGTAATACTTCAGATCTATAGCGCCTTTCTTGGGAGCAACTGGGAGCACATTTAACAACTTAGTGCTTGCCTAGGAACATGAAACTTCATTTTATCAAGAGGACTTTGCAAGGAAATAAAGCTCCAACTATTTTGGTACCTTCAAATAATAAGAATAGGGAGTGACGAAAACTGGCTAAGCGAAAGCCAGTGGATGATATCCAAAAGGAGCTCAAAGTCAAGAAAAAGAGGATTACAAACAAAAAGAAGTGAAATCCCATGAAAAGCATCACATGTAAAAAATGTAGCCAAGTCTCGTGACTCTTTTACCGTAAAAAGTTCTGAGATTACGTGGAGCTAAATTTATCTCTCTTATTGACTCTGAAATTTTCATTCATTCCTAGTCTCTACATCTTTAGTTAATGATTATTTTGTGACTTGGCAATTACGTAGGAAAATGCATTTATTACACCTGACTATGGGTGTTATAGCATGGGATGGGATTATTTCATTAAACCAATTATGAATGCGAGGTATATAAGCCTAAAGGATGGATCCCTTGGGTGGAAGTCTTTCTAAAAGGGGGGGGTGTCTGGCACGTATTCACGTTACATCGAAGAAACCCCGCCCCTAAACTCCGGACATCCAGCTCGAACGTGGGATAGGTTTAGCACCCGGGCTTACAATATTCTGTAAAATTAAGTCCACGCAACAAATACTTATAAGTTCAATACTCATCTAAATACTATTTTATAGAGTACTTTATTAATACACGCGATTATTAAAATGTAAGCAACAGCCGTCACATTTTTTTTTGCTCCGTAGTTGCTAAGTTACAAAATATTCTTTAACTAAAGTTGTAAAAACTAGTATTGATTTTTGAATCAATATTTCAGAGTTTTTTTTTTTTTTTTTTTTTTTTTTTTTTTTGCGGTAAAAGAATAACAAGGCTTGGCTACATTTTTTTACATGTGATGTCTTGGATGAGATTAAGTTTTCTCGATCCACCTTTAGTGAACAAGTAGGAAACTAGAAGCACATAAAAGCAGTGCAGCTCATTTGATAAGGGAATATGGGGCTCTATGGACCACTTTTAAAGTTCTCTTTCTTCTGAAATTTAGAGACCAATTTACATGAAATAATTCCTGAATATAACTTAGCTCCTTATCTTTATTTATTAATTATCCCAAAGAATATGTCTTAATGGTTTTTTAAAGAAAATATGCTTTTTAAATCTTAAAAATGGGCCCCACTGTATATCCCATTTCTGCCATACAGTAGACCGCGCATGGTGAAAGATGACTTGTAATATTAATCCACATTTAAAGGACAAATTACCTTGTTAGAAATCGATAGCCATATTTGTAGTATATTCAATGGCACAGTACCAGCAATCCATACATTTTAAATATTCTCATATACAAAAGAAACGCAACCTGAAAAGGGGAATTTTAACTCTGATTCATTCAGGTAGACGTAGATGAATTAAAAATACTATCTTATATATTTTGAATTATAATATGTTTCCAACACTTCGTCAGAATGTACAATAACCGTCTAAATACGTTTTAGGCGCAAAACTGGAAGATCGATATTTTCCTTTTATCTCGCCGAATAAAGGTTACAGAATACCCTGAGAAGTATAATCACAGAATATTTCCTCTGACTCTGCTTTCATCTACAGTACTGCAGTTTCAAATTGTCACCTGTTAATTATTTTTTGACCAACTTCTGATAGCATACAAATCAGCCATACAATTTTTTTCAGAATTTTATTGCACTTCTAATGATTTCTCTCGTCTTTAAGTTTTAATAGTACTTTATTCTTGCACTACAAATAACAATAGCTTTACGAGAATGGGTAGAACATACCATGTTACTCAGTATTGAAATGAATGCCTCCTTTTTTATATTTAAATAACTTTTTTGTTTTATTTTAACCAAAGTTTTGAACATTTAACTCAAAACTTTCGAAGTGTTTTGTCTTTCAAACCACTTGCACATTAAGCTATTTAAAATCTATGGTATCGAAAGTATTTTTATTAGTGCTGAATGTCAAATGGTTAATAATTTAAAGAAATTGAATTAGAAATGCACACATGTATCAGACAAATGAAAAATGCTTATACGGCAATCAATGAATGGTTTTTCTTTATACAACAGCTGTTAGATGAGACATATAAAACAATCATTCAAAATAAAGTATATATATATATATATATATATATTAATTAAACATTTTAGCAATTACGATAATTGAAAATTAAAATATATGTGGTAACACTTAATGCTTTGTAAAGTCAGTGTAATTCTCTACATGAATATATATTAAACTATAGCGCTAAAAATAACTGCAAAACTTTTTTCTTTAAATACAGTTTATCTAAAGTTTATTTTTATGTAGGGTTTTAATTTTTCAATTATAAACTGTGTATTTGTCTTGCAGTGAAAGTTTTAAATATGCATTTATTCTCGTGGAAAAGCTATCACTCCTTCTTCCATCTTTTATAAGTTGGTTTACTTTATTTTTTACCATACTTTATCATAACTTTTCACATAACATTTTAGCATAAATTATTTAAAATTTCTACTTATCTCCTCACATAAATTGTTTTTTTCGAGAATTTTTAGAAGAGCTAATTATGTTTGCATAGCATTTAATTTATAACTCATGAACTTTAAAAGTAGTTTATTAAACAGCTTTTTTTCTGTCCTAGAAACCTATTTCTCAAACGAATTAACTAATGATATTTTTTTCAGGGAAACATTTGTAGGTATTTTAATAATTTCTAAAACGCTGCGTTTATTAAGAGGAAATGACTTTTTATGAAAAATTATCATTAATATTATTATTTCTCCTTAAAGAAAAAAAAATATATTATACATTTTTGGCTAATTTCTTTCTAAATTAATACTGTTTTTAAATGCAATCACAAAAGTTTATTTCTAACCAATGTAAAGCATGAATTGCTCTTTTTTTGTTATATTTTAATAACGGTAAGTTCTTTTTATATTGTTCACAGGCGCGCTATGTACTTATTTATTTACAATGTTCATGAATACTCAACTCAGAAGTAGATATAGGCAGATGCAGTCTCACAGGATCGTTAACTTTGTAAGGATAGAGGTTCGCATCCTGCAAACATCTGGCGCGAATGTGAAAGGTTTGCCCACAAAATTACCGTTCAACTTTTCGTATATATAACTTTCTTATTGGATTCTAAACATTTTTAAAAATCATATGGGTGTGTAAGAAAATAATTTCAAAGTGGCAAATAAAAATATGAACAATTAGATGATATTTAAAAAAATGTCTAGAAACGGTTAATGTATTTTTCCAAGTTTCTTTTAAGGTTTTTTTTAACGGTTCTGTATTTTTGCTTAGAAGTTTTGATTTTGGTTTCAACGGTTTTCTTCAAATTTTCCTTATTATGGTTAGAATGTTGAGTACTTTAATGTTAAGAAATGTTTAACATATTAACATAGCTTCTTTTTAGGAATTGTTTTTTTTTTAATAATCATATAGAACCTAGACTCACAAGTTCCAACAGTTGAGTTTGAATCTAATTTAGGATGAAAACTGAATGCGTGTTGAACGATTTTTAAGCATCCACTAATACTCTACTTATACTAAAACGGAAATATTTTATCACTTATTGTATCATCAGTGACTAAGTATTCATTTTTTAAAATACTATAGAAAGAGACTGATGCACAACATCACAACTATATAATAAAATGTTGTTATAATATAATTTACAATACTAATTTATATTTTTTTTACAATCATCTTCAATGACAATGATACCAATTGATACGAATGGTATGACTACTTAGCTTTTACAATTTAATATCGAGGTTTATTTTAATTTATTGCTGTTATGAAAATAACAAAATAATTAAGTTAAATATTTAGCATAGTAGTGCATAAAGTAAAAAGAAAAAAATAGAATTTTTATCATTAATAATATCTACAACATAATCTAAAACTGCGATCACAAAGCCCACTTGTCAGTCTACGAATTGCAACATAGCACAACTTCCAATTCACTTAATGAATTATGATTCATTATAGCGCATTCATTGTTTCAAAATTTGCTACAAGATTTCGGAATCATATGTAGTTCTTTTTACTGTCAGAAGGTTGTAAAGCTATAGTTTGCTAAGCTAACACTTAATGTAGTTTATTTTAAAATCTAATATTTTTTATCACATTACAGCATATTTATATATATTTGTTAGAAACAATTAGAAATCACAATAGAAAATAATGTCCCAATTAGTTTAATTATATCCTGAACTTAAAATGAGAAAAAAATTGTTACACTCTTGTGTGGTAAAATTATCCGTATGGCCATTTCTTCCCCATATTAAAAATAATTTTAAATTTCTGTTACACACATATATATTACTATAAATTAATGCGTTTAATTTCAACAGTAAACATTCCGTACGTTCTTAGCAAAGTCTAATACAATATTGTAAGAATTTTTGCTATAGAGAAGTTTAGTTTTGTTAATAATAATCACTGTCAGTGGTATTTTTGATTATAAGCTCCATGATCAGCATGGCTAATATGCACATTGAAGTAGCTAGCCTCAGGTAAAATGATCAGCAAAAAACCTTTATTTTTAAAAGATTTTGCAAGTATTTTGAAGATTTCTGCAGGTACTTTTATGTAAAAAGAAATCTACAGGTTTACTTAAAAGAAATGTATAGTTTTTGTAAAGGTTTCATACAGGTTTATTTCAGAAAGTTATCGCCTCCAAATTACATTCAATGACTTAGAAGATTTTCTTAAGATCACTTCAGGTATTTTGAAGGAAATTTAAAACAGCTTCTCACGCAGGTAATATGAAGGTTTTATACAGTTTTATTATAGCACATTATGGTATCTAACTTGGATTCAAATAACTTCGTTGCAGGGCCACATAGAAGGGGGGGGGGGTGCGGTGGAACAATAGGAGACAGTTTGCTTATGACACCCAACACCTTTGAACAAACCTCCTTAATGGAAAATTCTCAGTTATCCTCTTTCTCTTAGCGTTTAATTATTTTATGTTATCAGAAAAGAATAAATTACAAAAAAAGATTGTGTTCATACCGTTATGTGCCTATGTATTATGAGTATAATCTGCAAATAAACGTAGCGCCGTTGAAAACGCCTTTTCAGCAATCATCGTCTATAAATGATGATGTAATCCATTTTTTTTTTTAGCTCTGCATGTGATATGTTCTTATACATACCATATAAAGCATTAAAATTTAATTCAGCTGAAAAACGCGTTTTAAAACTGAAATGAACTTATTTGTAAATTACCATCCATAGAGAGAAATGTATTCATATTGTTTTGTACATCGTTGTATATGCATTTATTCATATTATACTGTACACTAAAATTTAGTTCAGCTGGAAAGCGTAGATAAAAGGTAAAAACGCACATTTAGCACTTCAAGTCGATAAATGTTAAGGAATTCAAATTTGTCTAGGAAGCCCTGTATATGGTCTGTATAATTTATTCAAACCACATAATTAAAAAAAAAATTAGTTAATCTTAAAAACAGAAAACACTACTGGAAATGCACTTCTTTCAGTTATCTTAACAGACGACAATGTACGAGAAGTCTTTTATGCGACCGTGTAAAAGATTCCGAATGTTACATGTTCTATTTTCTTTAAAAAATATACCACCGCGCAGATCAATAACGTATATCAATTTCTAAACGTTCAATTCAAGGAATTATTGACAAGGAAACATTATTTAATGCATAGCAACAATACATATCAATTTCATCATGTTTGAAGTAGTACAACATCGTTATAATGTGCTTCACACATCTCTTGCGTGTAGGTCATAATGCATCCAAATATTTTGCTGTGTCCCACTAAACCAACTACAATGCTACTCACTTCAATTTGAGAAGAAAACTTACTGTAGTAAACAATAATAATACATATTAATTTCTTTGGAATGTAAGTATATTTATAAAAGTAAGAGCACGGACGCTCAGACAGGGAGAAAAACGGAAGTCAAAAAACTTATTTCATCTATTTTCGAAAATGTTAAAAATATGCTTCTTATCGATTGATATTAATGTTCATTACTTATTATTATGGTATTCAATTTATTGTGCAATTAATCTTTTGAACTGTCAACTTTTCACTATGTTATCGATGCTCATTTAGTATAAATATATGTAAAATATCATTATAATTCATAACTTGTATCAGAAATAGATATTTTGGAGGGTGAAACATACCTACCATAAGGTGTAATTTCTAATGCACTTCCAGAATAATAAAATTGAAGGATGATGGATGGATAGAACAATGGACACTTGCCAATTATTCTCATTTTAACGGTTGAAATTTCCGTTGAAATATTGTATTAATATCAGAGTAGTTTCGGAGTTTGGAAATAATAATAAATATTTTATTTTTACCTCATTTCAAAATGTGTCCAATAAGTTGTATTTCATTTTCTCATGTATTTTGCACATATTTCTGAATTCATCCAGTTTGAAGATAATACAGGTTACGCATTAAAATTTAATTCATAAAAATATAGCTAATAAATGATAATTGACTTTTAGTTTTCTAAAAAAAAATAATATATTATTGGAAGTCTAACTAATATACATAATACGTAATTATAATATATATATATATATATTATAATATAAAAGAGAAAACTTCTAAATATAATTATAAATATAATTTTACAAATTCAAAGCTATTTGTTAGAATTTAACAGTACTATAATACGTATCAAGAGCTGGAATTAGCAAAAACACAATTTCTAGAAAACACACTTGCAATTATTTTTAAAAACGTTTCTCAACTATATATATATTTATATATATAATTCGTAAAACTAATACTTGAATGAAGAGATCGATATTTCAAATTTTTTAATTTTTATTAAAAAAAGGGTATTTATTTCATGGAAAATTAGAATTTTCCCTTCAAATTTCCTTAGCAACCCTTCTTCTTTCCATGTATCGTTATTTTTTTAATGCCTATTTAAAGAATATTCTTTAGATGAATCCATATTCATTTCCGTTTTTTGATGACCGAGAACTAAAGAGAAATGATCACTGTTTTTTTTCCTCTCTTTCGTTGCTTTTTTAATTTCGCTTTAAAGAAAATTCTTTACACTAATACATATTCATATATATATTTTTAAATGATCGAGATATAAATAGAAATGGTTACTGGCTTTTTTTTTTATCTTTCGTTATTTTTTAATGCCTCTTTGAAGAAAATTATTTACACGAATACATATTCGTTTCCGATTTCAGATGATTCAGATCCAAATAGAAATGGTCACTGAAATTTTTTCCTCTTTCGTTACTTTTTTAATGCCTCTTTAAAGAAAATTACATATTCACGAATCCATATTTATATATTTTTTTACATGATCGAGATATAAATATAAATGGCCGCTGGAATTTTTTTTTATTGCGTTACCTTTTTACTGCCTATTTAAAACACTTTTTCTACATGAATCCATATTATTCGTTTTCGTTTCTAGATGGTCAAAATTTAAAAGAAATACGTTAACACTGTTTTTTAATTCCAAAATTTAAAAAGCCCCACCAGTGGCTGAGAGGTTGTGCTCTCGAAGCTGGTAGACGGGAGGTGCTGGGTTCGATCCCAATCGCGCCCGTCGGCCTAATCGTTCGGAGTTTTCGTGGTTTTCTTCGAGCAGTGGATTTATCCATGCGTAAATACGGATTAGGTTCCCTTAGAAAGACCCCCACGAAGGGCACTCCTCCCGGGCCTATATCCCTAGTGTAGATAATTGGCCGTCAATAATCAACCCAAAATTAAAAAAAATAAAGCTTCACCTTTTCTAAAACATATACACAAATTAAACATGTCAAGTTTGAAAATTTTATTTTACATGTATTTGACACCTTGCTTAAGTAAAAGATGTTTTTAATTTGTGTATATGTCTAAAAGAAATAGTTACTTTTTTTTGTGCCGGATTAAATATATATATATATATATATATATATATATCCAAATATGCAACCGTCACAGAACAAGACCGGTAAAAAGATTGGCGTCAATCTGATGTGAATCCTAATCTTTGGATGTGAATTCTTATTTCAGAAAAATAAAATAAAATAATGAATAAATAAAAAACAGAAATAAAAGTAGCGTCAACTTAATACGACTGCCAATTCTAATGACGACCAAACTAGGACTCCGTTCTAGTACCATAACCGCATTTAGAAATCATTTTATGGTTAACATGCTATCCACAGGGGTGATTGTGCACTCGCTATTTTAATACACTTATGATAAGACATTTTCTTTTTAAACAGAACACCTCAAATTTTATTTTTCTATTTTTTCAAAGTACTAATGCAATTTATATTCAGACCCACAATTACATTCAAAAAATGACAGAATATATTTTTACCCCTGTAAAAATCCTTTCAAATACTTTTCTTGCACGATTTAATTAAGCACGCGACTTGTAAAGCCAGATATTCTTATCAGGAGATTTATTTACGAATTTGGTTTTTCAATAGCTTTAAATTTTATTTTGAATAACAAACACGAAATTTACATGATTACTAAAGGGCGCATTATCTTCATGAAATAAATTTTTTACCTAATTTTATTCTTTTTAAATATGGAAAAGCCCTGTCTACCATTTCTGGAAGTTAAAGGATTTATGTACGGAAATTTCCATTAGTTAGCTTTTTACCAAAACGTATTTGTATTTTGAGTGTGCCGAATGTGCGGAATTTTTTTTTTAAATTATTTTCTTTCAGCAACCCATATTCTTTAAGTTATTCTGGGAAATCATGAAAAAGCTGTCTCATCTGTTAATGTTATAAATGCAGCAATTTTCTGTTATATTTTTTATAATTATTTTCACTAAGCAACCCATTATTAACCCATTTATGCCCAGCTTGAATGCTTTAGTAAAATGGGAAAAAGTGTATTTCACACCACTTTTTTTTAAACAGAAATTTGGTGTCTTATTTTACAGAGGGCTCCCCCAATAAAATAAGACACCAAATTTCTGTTAAAAAAAAAAGTGGTGTGAAATGCACTTTTTTCCATTTTACTAAAGCGTCCCAAAATTGGGACGCTAGGCATAAATGGGTTAATACGTAAAGCTGGAAAAACATTAAAAATTTACCTCATCTGCATATATCAATAAAATGAAACTTTTCTTATAATAATATTTTCATTTTGCAACCAATGTTTTCTAACGTAATGTTGGGAAAACGTTAAAAATCTACATCATCAGTAGATTTTATTGATAATTCTGTCACGGGGTATTTGGGAAAATACATAACCTTAAAATAAAAGTGTTCACTAACATTAGGAATTCATGCGCGTTAATCCAATCTTTCAATAAAAACATATTTTATACATTTTAATAAGCATTTTATGTTCCTGCTCTTATTTTTTAATACCAAAATTAGGCATAAATTTTTACTATTTTGAACTGATTACAATAAACCTCAATGAAACTATGCTGTTTGGACAAACATAGTACAGTTTTCTAATTGACGAAAAACTGCATAGGCTCATTACCATGCATCTGAAAAAAATCAGACTAATTGAGAAACAAATGATCATTTTTTCAATTAGCCTAACGTTAAATAGGTTCTTTGGAACCTAAAATATATCAGGCTGATTGAGAAACAAATGTTTTTGGTTTTTTAATAAGCCTCAAATGGCATGGGATCTTTGCAATAGACATGGGAAATATCAGGCTGGTTTTTAAAATTCAGATAATTCTCCGAATTTACCTGGCTCTTTGTAAACAGCCGGGTTTTACAATTAGCCTACAACATATACATGATAATACATAAGCTATATAGTATATGTCTCACATTATTGCTTTTTTGTTAACGGAATGTGTGTTTTTACTTCTGGTTGCAACAACTTCTTCATACGCTTATTATAAACTAAACAATGTATTTCGAAAATATTATTGGCAAAATATATTCAATTATGATAACATGCAAACTAACCCTAACCTAATTAGAAAACCGATATGAAATTAAATTAATACTTAATTTGATTCCAACTTTGTAAAATTTTTCTACGAATGTCCAATATATATTTTTTTATTTTATAAAGTAACTTGAAACATAAATACAGAATCAAATTCAACTGTATAATTATCTTCATCTGAAATAATATACTGGATTTCCTTGTACTTTAAAATATAAGATATATCCTAACTTCACTCTTCAAAATAAATGAACAAAGAAATAATTACGCCACGGCCACGCTTTAAAACAATTTTCAACACTGGAAGAACGGTATTGCGAGAATTCATAAGTTCGAATAATGAAAGAAAATATCTAAATAAGCAATTTAGAATGCATATAACGCTGTTGTAAAACAATTTTCAGCAATTTTTGCTCATACACAAGAAGGTAATCAAAATATTTTGTACACGAATTTGAGCATATCATATGGTACTAAAATTTAGTTCAACGGAAAACCGCGTAAAAGCTTGTAAAACACATTTTAAGCAATGCAAACACATAGACCAATAGTACTCATTATATTTTGCGAAAAATGTTCATATACCACTATTTGAGAAAAGGAATATTCATGTTATTTAATCACTGAAATTATGATATTGATTATAGTGAATACATACTTTTGGTCCCGACTGAGCAATAACTTAGTAAAGTCAGTACATTTCAACGAGTTACAGAAAATACTCCATGAAAATCATTATCTTATTGAAAACTCTAAAAGACTCTTTAGATTTAGCATATTTTTTAAATTTCTCACTAATAACACCACAAAGCATTTTTATATAAAGAATATAAATTATGTATTCAAATAAAGTTTTGAAATGTATTAAAAGCGATACATCGATATTAGCGTATATCACATGTTAACAGCCAAAGAATTCGTTAAAGCTTTTGATACTTACAGCAGCTTTTTTTATTCTGATTATTTTAGTGTCTTAGCACGTAGTTCAATTACATACCTGTTAATTTTGTTTATATGTTTTATTTTATTTATCTATTTATTTATTGACGTAGTGTTAATTTCGTTAGGGAATAATAGGCGGAAACATTAAACGTTGAACTATTCATATGGTTCTAATTGCAAATCAGTTAATCTTTTGTAATCGAGCTGCACGTGATAGAGGGAGATTTAAAAAAAAAATCTTTCTTGAAGATTATTTCCCATTTGACACGGTGTAAAAATTAAATTTATGCGATGTTGAGAAGTAAATAAAATTTGCGAAAAACGCGAAATGGATTGCTTAGACAGTTCCCACCGTTGATATCACATCAGCATTATTCAAGGACATATTTCGTCCTTATAATATAGATAGCTAGTACGATTTCCTCGTTACAGTACATAACACTTTTACGAAAAGCACGCTATTTAAGCATGAGTAGAAATATATATCCTTCATTTTAATTATTCAACTTTAAAAAACAGTAACATAAAAAATCATTTTGCAGTAGAAATTATATAAATACAATGCTAATAACTATTGTACATTCCATAAAATGTGCAATCGTAAACCGGGTATACTCAAATCCCGTTTGAGCGGATAAAACTAGAGTTATGGAACATGTGTCTATTTATAGTAAGACGGCTACGAGATAACATATAATAGTGACTGTAGAGACCCTACTGACGTTATTCAGAAGTTATCTTCCGTATCTCGGAAACTATAAGAGAGAGCAAAAAAATGTTCTATTATAACAGTATAGATCAATCTCGATTTAATATGAAATTATGTATTGCAAGAAAAATCTACTTTAATAAGAGAGATAGATCTGAAAAGGCAATTTTTTTATATCCAATCACTTCCTTAAATACGTTACATTCGTATGCGTAATACGGCATCTTAAGACCGATACACAATTACAGATACATACTTATTAATAAAAGTAACACATGAGAGCAAACTACAAAGTATTTTGATAAGTAAATCAAATTAAGCATGCTCAATATGTATAGCATCATTAACAATACGCATGCACTCGCATTCATACACATGTATTGCTGAGGATACTGGAGAAATTAAGCATACTTAGCTTGATTTTCTTATTAAAGTACATTGTACCTTATTTAAATGGCTTAGATTTGTTTGTTAAAGAACATTTGCTTCTTAATGACACACTTGTACATGATATTACTGACGTAAATATGTTTGGATATCAAAATTACATTTGAGGGCTTAACAGCACGAAATTATTACAATCAAGACATCATTTTATACTATTTCGAGAAATTACTGAAATTTTGTAATTCATTTTCTTTCGTTACCCCTTACTATTTTTGAGACATTGTCCCTAGCTTGCAAATTTTGTGACTAGAGGAACTGCGGTCACTGTCATACAGAAGCGCATAGTCATTTCACCACAACTAGACACCTGTTCCAAAATTCTACATTAATCGGTTTACACGTTATTTGAGTTTATAGAAACTTCACTTTGCATCTTGTCATTTTGTTTTTTTGATAAGACTATTTTTATTATTTTTAAAGGGAAAATAGAAGTTTCCACTGTGTTTGACGTTAAATGGTTGAGGTGTAGGATCTCATTGGTATTACGACGAACAGTCCTTTACGTTGATAAATTCCCCACTAAAGTATACAGATTTTTTTCATTTGCCATTTTTTAGCGATTTGTTACTTTTTATCTCATTTTTATAACATAAAATGTTGATATTTTTAAGGTTATTGTTCTGCAGTCCAAAATCTCTTTGATATAAATCATCAAAATATTCATATTAAATTTCTTTTGTTTTTATTGTGATAAGGATTTCATAAATATTTTCCATTTCATACTGTTGATTACTAGCAGATTTTCATCGTAAATATTAATGTATACAAATTTTTAAAAACGGTCCAGAAAAAATCCATTTTTAAAAGTACAGAAGTATAAGAATTATCCTGGTTACTATCCTTGTTAAATACGTTTCCATAATTTGCACTTTTTATACATGTAATTTATATATTATTTATACTGGTATGTACATGTGCTTTTAAATATCAATAATTCCTTTAAAAACCTTTCTCAAGTCAAATTCTGACGCAACTATTAATTAGTAATTACATTATGATGCACTTATTGAAATATTGAGCATCGTTTTCCATATCTTAAAAACTGCAGTTTTGTCGCTTATTCAAAGTTTTAAACATTGTTCTTTGGAAATATTTCAAGCATGACATGAGAACTTTTAAAACTTTTGACATACTCATAAAAAGCATTCTGATAAGATAACCGAAAAGAGTCAAATATGTGCCAAAAAAGACATTTTGCCTTTGAAATATTTTTTTTTGTCATAAAATATATTAAACTATGCACATTTGTTAACTATTTAAAAATGAAATATAAATGTTCGATGATTCTGAACTACCTTTTTCAGTCGTTTTAACTTCCCTTTTTCTTATATAACCGCCTGGAAAAGCAGTAGAGAAAGATAAAATATATTCAATTATATATTAAAAAATTATCTGAATATTTTTTTCAATGAGGCGAAACACGCCAAACTTTAGAACATAAAATATCGATGTATATTTAATATTTTTTTGTATCTGTTAACTGTTACATGTACGGTACTTACTTTTTCGAATGTGCATAAGATCATATTTATTTAAACAGCTATTAAAGAAAATTTTAGATAACAGTATTCTTTTATAGCTATATAAAAGCTTAGAAAATGTATTTTTCGAAATACGCAAGGTGCTTTTCATGAAATTAAAGAATATAATTATAAAAATCTAGAACTATAACAACAAATATATACCATATTCTTTTTTAAAATGTCTTCCCTCAGCAGTGATGTGATACTATTGTTTAAACATTTTTTAAATACAAATATAAAAGTTAATTTTTGGAGCTACTACAATGAAACTTAAACAGCTGTAATAAGGATATGATCTTTCATTCCAGAGAGCGAATTTTTGATTTAATTGCACCATTTGAGTGAAACAGCTTCAGAAATAATTAATATAATACTATTTGAAGCTTAGAAGGACAAATATTTTGGTGAGTAATTGTTTCTTAATCTGTTTTGCTTGAACAGTACCACCACAGAAGAAAGTATTCCTGTTATTTTTAAGTTCCTCTGGGCGACAGCGACGACAGGCAGCACCGAAGACACTGGGCAAGGGTGGAAGATGAAGCTTAAACTTACAAGGCTTCGTGAGGGCGAAAAAAGGACAATGCTTCAAAGGTCTTCCCCACAAATTTTATCGTTATCTGAAAGGAAAACCTACTGCCTGAATACATTTGTGTCACTTACCAACTTCCCAAAAAAAGGACTCTGCACACCACTGATTTTTCGTGCAACCATGTCACATCATATCAAGCCATCTGCGAAGATGCGAAGTCGCTGTTACCCTAGTCATGCGAAGAAACTCGAAAGCTAATGTTAATCCTATCGAAGTGTTCTTTTCAAAATTTTCTCTTGTATTTTAATATTTTTAAATGATTTTTTATTGCATTGTATAGCTTAAGTCGACCTCTAACCCGGCTAGTTTTTACTTTTTCAATTTTGGTTGCCCGGGTTAGAGATCAACCTCAGCTATTCAATTAAAAAAATCCTTTAAAAATAATAAAATGCAAGCGAGAAATTTGAAAAGAACACTTCCATAGGATTAACATTAGTTTGCGAGTTTGTACGCATGACTATTGTAGTCTCTTAAGTGTTGATCACTTTTGATGCTATCTTACTCTGATATACAGATGGAAACTGATACAATACAGCATGGCAACGGCAAATTAATGATTTCTTGTAATATATTTTGTGCATAGTGAAAAAAAAGGTATATCAATGAACACTTCCAACCTTCATCTTCGAAATTATTGTTCATCTTATATTAGCATTGTTTGCCGTTGCCGAAATAAACCTATAAAAGTAATTCTCATAAAAGTGGCAATTATTATCCTAGGAGACTTGTCAACGTATTTTAAAATTACACAATATGATGTGATTTAAACTATGAATTTAAATCAGTTTTACATGTAAAATGTGATTGTTTGCTTATTGAAATTGAAACATAATATTAATTTTTTTAAATAAAATATCACTCCATTATTATTTCCCTCACTATGTCATTATGGTATGTGTGTTTATAATATTTTATGTTTTATATAAAATCCATTAAGGATACCTAAATAAATATTTATCCACTGAATTATACTAGTAAATCTACAGATCAGAGGAAACGTCAGCCCTAGAAATCATTGTTCATTAATCTCACTAATTTTTATCTGCATAATATTTGATATCTTAAAATTCAATTTTGTTTAGCTATTTATTTATGCTTTTATAAGCATATAAGATTTATCGAAAATTCCGGAAATTTTAGAAGTATCACATTAAACACAATTTTATCCAATGGTATGATAAACTACTTATTATCATATTTTTTCAGAATAAGAATACATTCCTTCAGGGGGGGCAGAGCCTCCCTGAACCCCTCGTTGTCGCTTTAATTTTATGTTCTCAATTTCCAGTAATTGTGCTAGTTCATTATTCGAGTATATATCTGAATGCATTTACTGTTGTAATTTCATTAGATTAATCATCCCCTTGTACAGGAGATTGTGTCTTATCCTTAAATGAAAACTTACTTTTAAACCAATAAGAAATAATAATATATTGCTAAAATTGATACAATTTCGTGTACTAAATATACTTATACAAATGTAAATTCCTCATATGATACTTATATTCAATTTACACATTCAACGTTTTTATAATTTTCGTTTGGAAAACAGATTTGATAATCTTTCTTCAGTAGTTAAAATAAACCCTCATCTATTTCATTAGAAAAAGCATATTAAAAACTAAATTATCCCAAAAATCAGCTATTTTGTTAATAAAATTTTGCATCAAAGTAATGCGATTCACTCAAATTTTCTTTTTTCTTATATTCTTTGAAATACTGAAATATGTTGCTAGGCAACCAATTAATGAAAGAAAGGAAAACTAGTCGTTGGGGGCCACCGTAATACTTACCCATCATGGATATGCATAAAGTAAAATATTAAAATAAAAATGTGTAAACTACTTATAAAATGCATTGCAATTCAAATAAAATCGTGGCTTGATGACGTCACAAACTTTTAAGGCTCGATTACTGAATTGCTTGAAAGAGGTTTTTCCTTATAACTCCAAAAATAATAATCCTATTAACTAGCGGTTTATTTCATCTGATTAAGCGTCAAATTTCAAATTAAAATATATCTTTGAAGTGAAATTTGGATGAAATACAGGGTCATGAAAAATCGAAGAGTGTGGAAAATAGGATTCCAAATATCTCTGCAACTAATTATCCGATCGACTTCATGCTTTATTCAAAATGTATGTTTTTTTATTGTCTTTTATATTCATTTCTTAAAATAAACAATTTCGAAAATTTTTATATTTCATCAGAACGAATATTTCGAGAGTCCGAAAAAAATTGTTCCGGTTAATCGAGGTTATTGAAATGAAATAGGCTTCTTCCCATTATTACATACTAAGTACATACCAAATTACAAGTCTCTATCTCAATTTTTTCGGGAGATAGAGCGTTTACAGACACACACACACACAGACACACAGACACACAGACGGACGGCAAAATTTTTTTTCTAAAAATATGTTTTTCGGAATCTCCAGTGTCTGAAACGTGTAAATCCGTCAAAAAAAATTTTTCGATTTTCAAAACGATTACAAGACTTACCCTATACTACGTATGATGGGTAAGTAAAAGAAATGCATTAGACATTTTTGTAAAAAATGAGAAATTAAAATCATTTTATATCTGTCCAATTGATGCGTAAAATTTTCCAATAATTTATACAATTAATTTCGAAATTCTGAGAAATTATTGGGAAATTTTAAATCGATCGTATTAATTTCAAATCTTCATTCCGGAAATTCAGCATCCATAATTTAATATGTCAATTATCCCAATTCATCATTTTCCATTCGATGCATGTTAAAATTTAAAAATCGTCTGACTTCCCATTGGAAAGCATTATGACTTAAAAGAAAATGTTCTATATTTCTCGAACGAATGAACCACATTTAACCAAAAACTATATAGCTAATTCCGGGTATCTCACCAACATACCTACCAAAAATCAACCCAATTGAACTATTTTTGCAGCTATTATCGTGGAACAGGGAAACAGACAGCAATCAGAAACCAAAAACTTCTCTCGTCTTCGCACTGAGCCTGAACTGACATTTCGGCAATTCATATTTTATGCAATAAAAGAAATTAGGACACTTTTTATTGTTGTTCCTAGTAATTGACATCATTCTCTCACATTACTATAACTTGTCCCTATTTACTGAGTAAATGGCAGTACATGCATTATAAAGGGCTAGGATAGTTTGCATAGGAGTAAAGTGCCGTGTTGTTTTTCTTGAACAATATTCTTCAGTATGTATCATATGGCATTTAATTATTAAATCAAAGAAAGTACTTTTATTACCTATTATTCCTTCATTTATTATAAATTTAATAAAAACAAATAAAACTTCTCATTTTGTTAATATATTATTGGAAATGTGTTTCAAAAGATATTTAGCAATTGAAAACATACCTAAGCCTAATCTTTCTTGTACAAAGTGATTTTCACAAGTATTTTATCATATCTTCACAATCATTTTCTCATAATTTTAATAGAATAGGGAATTATTTAAATCTACTAATATATGTACTGTAGAATAAAATAAGACTAATTTAATGCAATAAAATACGTATTAAAAACTCATAAGATTTTATATTACAGTAAATGAGGTAAATCTATTTTGGGGGAATTTAATTTGTGTTCAATTGTTAGGGAAGGGTCGCTTAATATCGCACCCTTTTTGGAATTTTAATCTGATGGTTGGGTTTGACTGCATAATAAATTGAAACTGAAAATATAATAAATTATAACACCTTGTAATAATACATTTCTATTAAATGCTAAAATATGTAAATTAGCAACATAATATACCGTAAAATAACTTTTATTACATCGTTGATATGTTTCGGCTCACTCCGAGCCATTTTCAAAAACAAATGGGAATATTCTATAATTGCACGGTCTTTGAAATTATTATTTGTAATACTATCATTTAAAAAGTACACGAAAATCCTTTAATTTTCATGTACTTTTTAAATGATAGCATTTCAAACAATAACTTCAAATTTTCATGTACTTTTTAAATGATAGCATTTCAAATAAAAACTTCAGAGACAGTGCAATAATAGAATATTCCCATTTGTTTTTGAAAATGGCTCGGAATGAGCCGAAACATGTCAAAAATCTAATAAAACTTATTTTACTGTATATTATGTTGTTAATTTACACCTTGTAGCATTTAAAAGAAATAAATTGAAACTGATTGACGATATGGGTTCACAAAACATTCTAATAAAACATTTTTCACTTATAATGGTTTCCAATAAAAGAAACATAGTTTTTTTTTGCAAATAAATAAGCAAAACGCCTTAGTACTGATTTTTGAAAAGTGTTACTAATACTGCAACCCCCGTGCGATTTTAGAAATACAATAAAGATACAATTTTCAAAATTTTTTGTAAGAAATATGAGTTGTAACGCTACTGACGAAAATCCTTTTTGCCCAGCCAAGAAATTAATTGTCTAAACTTTGTCCTTCAGTGTCTATTTTGAAACTTCATAAAGTTTTGAAGCTCGTCCCAAACCCATTCCCTTAGACCGCACTACCTGAATTGCTTTAATCATATTCTAAATTATTAATGGACTAAAATTACTAATGGTGGAACAAGTTTAGACGACGACCACTAGAATGCTGCAGGTACTTCGCTTAAAATTCATGGGGTACGCGCGATATTAGGTACACTTCTCCAAAAAAAAAAAAAAAAAGCCACTTTTCAGCGAATGACAGGAAGTTGTTTTAATAGAGAAAAAAATGGTTTAACATTTGTGCGTAGTTATAAAATAAAAACAACTAAAGCACAATATTACAATAGTTTTTTTTCTTTATTACCTTTGACAAGAAAGTGAACAACACAAGAAATGTTTAAACAATATAAATGTATATTTCATTTAGCTCTTTCAAATAATTTAATAATATCTTTATTTAGAATTTTATTAAATTACAGTATTAAACACTGTTATATTTAGATAATTTGTTCTGAAATGTCAATAAAAAAGAAGAAAGAAAAAGAAGCCACTTTTCAGAGAATGACCCCTAAAAATGACAAGAAGTTGTTTTAATAAAGAAAACATTGTCTAACATTTGGGCGTAGACATAAAATACAAACAACTAAAGTGCAATATTACAATAGTTTTTTTTTTTCTCTCAAAGTGATCTTTAAAGCTTTAACAAGAAAGTGAACAACACAAGAAATGTTTAAACAATATAAATTTATATTTCATCTAGCTCTTTCGAGTATTTTAGTACTATCTTTATTTGGAATTTTGTTAAATTAAAGTATTAAACACTGTCATATTTGAATAATTTGTTCTGAAATTTCAATTTAAAAGAAAAGAAAGAAAGAAAGAAAAAGAAAGCCACTTTTCGAAGATTGATCCCTAAAAATGACAAGAAGTTGTTTTAATAAATTAAACATTGTCTAGCATTTGTGCGTAGATATAAAATAGAAACAACTAAAGACAATATTTCAATATTTTTTTTCTCTCAAAGTGATATCTTTAATACCTTTAACAAGAAAAAGAACAACATTGTTATATTTGGATAATTTGTTCTGAAATTTCAATTAAAATAGCGCTTCTTCGTTAGCGTGCAAGGTCCTTGGGAATTTGGAGATCCTTATTTAATTATACCACGTTTAAAAATTTTAAGGAAACAGAACGAAATTAAATAAGTTAAAGAGCATTGAATTAAATTTTAAATCTACCGAAAAGTAATTTATTCTATATCGAAGAAGGTGAAAAAATTTATGTAAATACTTTAATTTTGACTTGCAGAGGAAATTACGAATAAAATCTTTAAATTCTTGCGGTTTTTTAGCGTTCTCAACATTTAAAAAAATTTAAAGAAGTATTTCATTTTTTTTTCTCTGTCTCTTCCTTAAGGATTGAAATGTTTATATTTCCTAGCGGTTAATTTATTCATAACTTTTGTTTTCTTTAGTCCCTTTCGAAAACAAGGTAATAGTTGGGAACGAAAATTGCCTTACTAAATAACTTAGTGCATGTATTAAATGAAACGTAGAGTTCAAGTGTAAGATATTGTGTAATTTTTTGAATGCAGTACGACATTCAAACCATTTCACGAATTTGTTGTGTAAAATAATTAAATATTAAAATATCCTTTTTTCTCAAAATAGTAACAATTACCAATAACAATTAAGCATGATTGCAAAGGTAAAATTAGTTATTTTTCTCATTTATTAGTTCGTCTGGATTCAGCTAAATATATAAAGAATTATGAAATTTCACATTTTTTGGTACCATTTTCTGAATGTTTACCAATAAACCTTTCAGATACATCTTTTCTGAAACAGAGTCCATGATAAAATACCAAAAACTATAGTCAGAAAGATTAATATCCACTTATTATTATTTTTTTAAATAGTGCATATTATTAATATTCAAAATTCTTAACATTTTAATGGTATGAGCTGAAATAAATAGTAATGCTTTTACTTTACACACGAAAGGTGAGTTTAACATATATTTTAAAAACATTGATATACAATTATGCAAAGCTGCGGGTTTAAAAAACGAAACATTTATTCCCGGGTTTTGGCCTGGACTATTTGGGGGAATTTCCCTACTGTGCATCGTGAGTCATTTTGCTAGATGTACAAAGAAAAACAGATGACATCTATAAATTAGTTTGTTTTTATATGTCATTTATTCCTTTAACAGTAGCTATTGATAATTATAATGTTAACGTGTAAAGCTGTATCAAAATACACTTAGTTTTCACTCTTCAACCTGTTTATCTGTTGACAGACGAATAGAAGGTTTGGGTTTTGAATTAGTAAAGTTAATATAAGCAATCTTATATGTAAGAGACATTGCACTCTCTATTCAGTAAGTTTATAAAATTATTTGCACAAAATTAATGAGGTATTAATATTCTATTATGATACATGAACATATTACTTAACCGTATCAAAATTTTACATAATTGAAGAATTACCTAATTAAATTGTTTGGGCCTTCTTTCTGGATCATTCGGTACATACAATTACACATACGGACAATTGAAATCATGAAGGAAAAGGCACTTTCTTGTGAAGTGACATCTTCTGCAAATGCTTGATATACACTTAACATCGGTTAAATTATAATTGTCTTATTATGCAGCTACCAAAGATATACTATACATTTTAATTTTAATATATATTTTTTAATTTGAAATCCTTAAACGGCGCTTTTTATCACAGCACTTTTTTTCTTGCGGATTATCCCCAAATTCAACTGGGACCTGCAAGCCATAGTCAATAACATATACATAAATTTTAGTACAATTCTCTGCATAACTTCACAGCCTTTTCGATGATACAATAAAGAAAATCAAACAAAAAGCACTATCACAGTGCCCCCTTTAATCGGAATATCCCAAATTCAAGTGGGACCAGCTGGCCGTAGCCAAAAAGCTATAAAGGCAATTTAGTTCAATTCGAAGCATAACTTCATACACTTTTCGGTGATAAAAAGAGGACATACACAAAGACACACGGACACATGGACAGACAGACATTTGTTAAAAGACATTTTTCGGAATCTCTGACCCCTAAAATGTGTTAATCCATCGAAAACCGGAAGTCGAAAAAAATTCGATTACAATACTTTCTTCTATTATAGATAGTAAGAAAGTAAAAAAAGAGTGTTATATTCCTTAAAAAACACGGTAAGTTAATTTCATTAAAAAAAAATCCCAATATAATTGCTACAAATTTTCCAAATGTTATTAGAAAAAGAAATTTTCTTTATACAATGTAATATTTTTTTCTGCCCCCCCCCCCCAACCCCCACCCCACCCCCCCAAAAAAAAGGAAATCATCGTTTATATTATTTTATGAATAATAATTCATTTCATTATTCCTAAAACCTTCCTTATTCATTAATATATATATATATTGATTTACACCAAACAAAATGTGAATTATGTAAATAAGACATTATTATCTCGCAGCAGCAAACAACAGAAAATTGATTAATATGCAGTACTTAAAATGTAACTTCCTGTAGTGTTATTAAAAGCGAAATTTACAAAATTGCTGTTATTTTTCTTGCTTAAAATAACTCAAATTCGTAAAGACTTAATACGAGACCGCGGCATACATTTTATTATTATTATTATTATTATTATTATAAAAAATAACCAGTGAAAGAAAACAAACGGCAATAAAAACTTTTTTTTATTTATGGATGGTAATAAATGATCCAAAAGCCCATTAAGCTAAACGCAGTTTGACACAGGAAATAGGTTTTATGAACGTTCCCCTACAGACAATCTGTCATTCGAAACTTGTGAAAGAACAAAACTTTCGGATGGTTTTTACTCGCTGCTTAGATCGTTTGAAAATAAAATCTTTACTAGTTTTAATACATTTTTAATTATGAAACAGAAAATATTTTAGTTAGATTTGTTTATATTTTTTACCTAATATTATTACTTTTAAAAGAATATTTCAGGAATGTTGGTTTCAATTTTATTAAATAGTAACTCAATTATCAAACAGTGAAATGAATGGAAGTGATTTTTCAGACCTGTTTTCTATGTATTTTTTAAATTATGACATTAATTTAGAAATATTTTCGCTTATCCCCAATTTAGATATTATTAATAATTTATATCAGGCGATATGTAAAACGAAACTAAAGACCCAGCATTTATACAAAATAGGAAGAAGCATCATTTAGATTAAAAAATATATAAAGTATTATTTTATTTAAAAAAAAAAAAACTGTTTCCTTTTCTGCACAATGCACTAATTACGTCAGGAAGTCCTCACGCATAATATAGATCTTGTTCGATTGTTGATAAAAACATCTCTTATTATTATTAAAATAAAATTATATATGTTAAAAGAGATTACAGTACACTTAAAGGATAATAAAAACTTTTTAGTAAAAATATCTGCTAGTATCATACGCATCGATTTCATTATATTTGAAACAGTGTAATATAAATTGAAATAAGTTGCAAACTGTTTCTCTCCGTAGATCACTATGTTATCGAATGCTTTTGTGTGACATGTAAATGAATGATAAATGCTTTATACTGTATATTCTACAGAAAGCATATTTTAATGCACCTCAGATATTCATATCAATTTCATTATATTTCTAATAGTGTATGATGATTAAAATACACCACAAATGGATTTTTCCCCCATAGACCATAATATAACGAAATTCTTTTGAGTGCCCCTGTAAACGAACTATAAGAGCTACACATACCTCATTTTATAGTTAGCATCTTTTAATGTACTTCAGTAATCTATATCAATTTCAAATGCTTAAAATAGAGTAACATAGTTAAAATACACTGCAAATGTTAAAATACACTGATTCTTCCCCCATACACTCTAAAGTAACGGCGTTCTTTTGAGTGCTCTGTAAATAAACTATAAATGCTACACACTTCATTTTCAATACCGACCATTCCATGATAAACCTCAATACCGCATATCAATTACATTGCGATCCGCGTACATTTACGGACAGACAGACAGGCAGACGGACAGAAAAACCGAATGCAAAAACACTTTTCAACTATGTTGGAAAATGTTAAAAAGAAGATTAAGAAATCCGCTAATAATTGTTTAGGTGACTTTCGGTTTATAATGTTTCAAAGAAGATTTTTGTGTTAATCGTTAAATATTTAAACAAGAAACTTACATATTTACCCGACTTTATTAATTTTCACGTACATTTTAAAAGTTTAATTAACGCTCTGACTTTAATCTCAATCACTCGCCATCGAAATTCAATTTAGATGGACAATTTAAGTTTGTTTATTTCACGTTTAATAAATTTGTAATTAAATTGTATATATATATATTTTTTTTAACAGAAAGATTTCAAAAGGCAAAAAAGAATATCTTAGGTACAGTGATGTTTGAATTAAAAACGATTTAGATGAGAAATGTTTAGATTACCTGGAGGCTATCGTAAATATAAATGTACTGAACATTCAGCAATATTCAAGAATAATACAATTGCCAAAAGTGAAATACGGTTACTGCAGCTAAGCAATGATGATGCTCTTTTGACATTTTAAATGAACAAAACAAAAATTTAAGAAAATGATTTAGAAATAAATATATCCTTAAAAGAATTGGTGAATAATATTTCGGGCATTATCTTAATGGTTAAATATAATGTGTTTCATTTGATTTATCTTATCAGCGGTAGAAATAAAGTGTCAACGTGTTCGTATAAAATGTTGGGATATACCTTCATCATCATTTACATAAATATTTTATTATGCTTAGAAAGCGTATTGTTTGTAGATGTTGACAAAGTATTTTAAATGAAATATATAGTTAATAATAAAAATTCAATGTATAAATATATTAATAATAAAAATATTAAACATATAGTAAAAAAGTATTAATTTTAATATTTTTGGGAAATAGTTTTTTTTTTTTTTTTTTTTTTACAAATATATGTAAAACAAAATACAAATTTATACCTGTATACCTGTCAAACAAAATGCAATTTTAAAAGTGTCAACCACACAACACGAAATATGTATAAAATATCTCATGCTTTCAACAAAGGGCAAAACTCTTGTAATACATCATGAAAAAGTACCTTTCTCATCATTAAAACAAGAAAGACGAATTATGCGTTAAGCAAAGATTAGGAAATACTTTTCAACACTTCCAGAATACTTTAACAAAATTTAGCTTTTTAACAAGGTCAATAAGATACGTAAGTAAAGATTTAGAAAACACTTTGCACGTTTGAAAATCAGATTTTAGAAATTATGAACCGTAGCCATAAGAGTACTCTAATTCTTTTGTACAGTATTTTATCTTTAAATTTGTATATATTCTACATAGCATGCTAATATTTAATGTAGTAAGAAAATGCATAATATGTTGAAAATTCAACTTTAGCCATTTTTACCAAAAGAAGGAAACATACTTGAATTATTTTGTACAGCCCTGTATATTACCTATATATTTTTATACAAGCCACATATTAAGATAAAATTTAATTAAGTGTAAAATACGCTTAAAACTACTAAAACCATTTTTTAGAAATTATCATCCATAGTCGACCATGTATTCATTTCTTTGAGTTCCCGTATGTATCATTTTATTTATATTTTACAAAAATCGCTTAGTATACTAAATGTAGTTCAGCTTGAAAATGCGCAACTCAATTATAAACCACCATGTAGCAATTCATGCTCATATTCAGTAATGGTTACGAATTCTTTTGTGTAGCCCTGTATATGATCTAAAGTACTTACACACAGCGCATAGTATGTAAAACTTAAAAATGCATACCATAGCTGAAAACGCACTTCCTGCAAATATCGCTAATAGACAGTTATTCGCATAAAGTACTGTATCCAAAATACTTTGTGTCTCCCTGTAAAAAAACGATAAAGGCTATGCACTTTATATTCTACAGAATGTATGTTGTGTGCACTTCATAAATGCATATCAAGTTCATAGGATTGAAATGGTCTAACATCATTTAAATGCATTTGAAACGAATTTTTCCTATTGACAATAATGTAACGGATTACTTTGACTGTTCCTGTAAACGAACAATAAATGCTACACACTTCATTTTAAATAGCAATCGTGCTATAGTAAACGAAAATAATATATAAATTTTACAGGCAAATCCAAGTATATTTACGGGACTTAGAGGTTGGACAGACAAACAGACAAACCAAAGTCATAAACACTTTTCAACTATGTTCGAATGTGTTAAAAAATGAGAATCTAAAAACAATACTACGAAGCTTTTGAGAAAGAAAGAAATAAAATATGTTTGTTAAACAGCAGAAAATGAAGATAAAAAGAAATACATGTCTAAATATAGATATAGTGCAGAACATGTAAAGGTGTACAGTAACTATTCTTATTAACATAATTTTTAAATAAAATGCCAGAAAAAGTTGTATTAAAAAGTGCTAGTTGTATCTGTCTTAAATCTAATCTGTTGCTGATAATTTTCTTTTAAAAGTATTAATATTGAAAATTGTTATCGGAAATTAATACGTGTTTCATAAGAAAAATTGCTTTGTTTAATATATAACAGTAAATATATAATGAATATAATATATTTTTATTGTAAAAAAATTTGGAATGATAATTATTCCTCATTTGCAGAACACGTTCTAATTTAATCCAAAAAATTTTATGCATGCTTAAATTATACAATATTTAATAATGTTTAAATTTTGTTCTAAACGTTAGAACATAAATAGGTACATTATTGTTTGTTTAGAGTAGTGATTCTCAACTTATAAGCACATATCCAATTTATATTTTCAAAATTATTATTATTATGATATATAAAACAGTAAGTTTTGCTATTGTAATGCGCAACACCGAAAGAGAACTGTGTAATAAAAATGCTATCTTGAAAGTGATTCACGTAACAATATATAGATGAACACGAGAGTAAGACAGTTAATCTTGGAGTGACTGTTTTTAAATGGCGATCATACTCAATATTTAATTTGTCACTCCATGTGTCGCTGGTTGTTTGTACAGAACGTGAATCGACTTTTTATTACAACATTCGTCCTTTCAGCTTCAATAGTATGAGACCGTATTTGCTGCACACCCATGTGTGTCTTCATCGTCCTATGGATTAAGACAGGTTCTGTATTTTCTTCATAAAGAAAACTAAAAACTGCAGTACCATTTTACATTGTCAGGCATTCAGTATGTTCACCCTGTAAAAAATGCCTCTATAAAAACTGTTTTTCTCCCATATCTGGTTCTTTGAACTATATATTAATACAATAAACAATTATAGGACACCTTATAGGCTTTGCACTCATCCTTTCCACCACCGCGTATTACATTAAAAAAATAATAAATATACATTGCTCTTATAAATTAAAATTTTTTTTAAGAAATCAATGTATATATATTATTTTACTTCATTTTTATTACCGAAGTATTTAAGTAATGTCATATCACATATTTCATTCCAAAGCTCACGTTTTATTTTTATATTGTTATGTACGGTGAACTAAAACTCATAAAAAGAATAATATCTGTTTGCTGAATATTTCGTATACGCAAACATAACCTAATATGGATGTGAATGGTTTTCTTTTTTTTAGATCAGAAAAAAATACGTTCAACAGAAATTTCTGTTTCACATTCTACAGGTAGACTTTAAAGAATAATACTCGCAAATTTCGGTAACGTTTTATGCATTTTGCGTCAGTATATCTAATTTGAAATTTGAGACTATTTAAGATAAAACAAATCTGTTAGTGAACCAAAAGATTTAAAGTTTTGCACACGCAAGAGTCTCTTTCGAAGAAAAATTTAAAGTGCAAGAGAAAGAGTACATTTTTTTCTACAAATATATATGAAACAAAATTCAATTTTATACCTGTCAAAATCACAACACGAAATATGTATAAAATGTCACATTTTTTTCAAAGAAGGATAAAATTCGCCTCTCAGCTGTCACATTATTAAAAAAAATAGAATCTTAAAACAACACCGCAAAGCGTTAAAGAAATAAATAAATAGAATATGTATTTCAAACAGCAAACAATTAATTTAAATACAAATTGATATTTACATATAGATATAGTGCAAAACATGTAATAATTTTTTAACTTCATTTTTAAACTTTATCTCCCAAAAATGCTGTATTAAAAAAGTTCGAATAAATAATCTCATATTTGTTTCATTTTCTCAATTTTATATTTCACTTTCACACATTCAAGAAAAAAACCAATGTAATACAGTTTCTACTTGTGAAAAATGCGTTGTCTTTCAAATTTTGTTTCATAAACCAGACGAGTATTCACATAATAGTAGTAAATATCTGTATTTACATATAAAAACGTTGAAATACATAAAGTTTTTTTTCTACAGTATATGCGTGCCTGAAATATTTTAGTTAAGATTTATAACTTTTTAGATCGTGAAAAAATATTTGCTATTTTTGCATTATTTATATAATAGATTTTTCATTTATTATTAAAGCCATTGTATGTCATTGTTCATAATTATAACATTGAGGATACAATATTATGAAATTATAAATAATTACTGCAAGTTAAAAAAATATGTAATTGAATAAAAATTCCATAAAAATATATTTGTGGTGCTACTGTAAAAAAAAAAAATACTAAAATCTAAATTGTACATATATATTATACCGCCATGCATATATATAAGCAATACAGAAAGGCGGAAAGAGAGGGCTAGACAGACAGAGAAACTCATGGATAGACAGACAGATATATAGATTGATAGATACACAGACATACGGACTTACAGATAGATAGATATACCGATAACCAAAGACAGATAGACAGACACAGAGACAAACAAACAGACAGAGATCTAGACATATAAGCAGATTGACAGGTAGACAGAGAGATGCACAGACAGACATACCGATAGTCAAAGGGAGAGACGGACAGACAGAATAATTTGTTATTGGTGTAGATTACAGTATGTTTCCATCAATGGATGAATTATGAACAAGTTTGCAACACGCGAGTATACTGAAAGTCCAGGAGTTCAAGCACTAGCTGTGTAAGTGGTAAACCCTCTGGCGTGTTTATATCATATATACATTAAAAATCAAGGAAAATAGAAAACTATTAAAACTGAAGAACTAGAAGTTTAAAGCAAAGACACAAATTTACATGCTAAATGCGCAAAAAGCAACAAAAAAATAACGTAAAAATGAATATAATAAAATAAACAAATTCAAAATAATATAAATTCTAACAGATATTCAGGCAGATATCAGGGAAACTCTTCAATGCAGGGAAAAGACAGAAGTTTGGAGTAGATGATAGTTAAAAATCTAACGGCATCTAAAGCCCCCGACCTCTTACAAAAAGCAACAGACTATAAAATCAAACAAAAAACTGTTCAAATATTACATGAAATACCATATTACAGCATAAAAAGAAATATACTAAAAATACATAAAATATAAAATGCCATAAAATATGAAAAATAGTAAACATACATGGAAACACACAGAAAAAAACAAAAATCAGTAAAAAAGTACAAAAAATATAACTACTAGCTAACTAAAGTTAAAAACAATTATAGAAAACTTGAATAAAATTATCTTAATCAAAACATCTATTCTCCCAGGAATCTTTTTCCTTTATCGGCATTAAGGGACTCACCTGATGAAATATTCAATGTCGGTTAGAATTCTTATTCATTTTAATTTCTTTATCTTATTATATATGTATACTTAGGGTACAGTGCCAGTAATAAACACCTTCCAGAGATTTTGATTTATAAAAAAATAACCAATAAAAGTTTTGATTTTATAATTCTCCTTTGCATGTTTTATAATCTGTTTGCAATCTTAATCAAACAACTAAGGAAGCAAGAAAATAATATTTCACACTTTCGCTGTCTTTCATTGAAAAAGTATACTGAACAAGTTAGGATCGAGTTGTGCTTAATTAATTTAAAACTTCTTTATTTTATTGCAAAAATTGCATGATTTGTTTTCATAGTACTATAAAACGTAGAATTCTATATACCAATTAGCATTTACAAAAATGAATATATTTTTAAGATTTTACATAAGTGTCCACTACTGAAATGCTTAATTAGTCAATTTCCAGTTGTTGGAGAGATTTAAAATTTAAATTATAAAACTTGCTTGTGTTACTCGAACCCATAATAATTAGCTCCTCCTGTCAGAAACACACCAATTATTTTAGCGGCAATTTGAAGGCAAATTGTGATCGTGCAACCTGGGATAGATTTTGTATTAAATTAAGAAGCCGTACCGCGTTGTGTCATTTCGAAGAATCTTATCCCTATGGTTGACCCTCAAGCCCGCTGTAAAATCTTATTTAAAGTAATAATTTAAACCAACATATATATTAATTTAAATAAACATCACACTGGAAACCATAATAAATGTTAGAGTCTTAATTAAGAGGAAATAAAAGGGTTTTATTTACAAAATACACAGATTGATAAAACATAAAATAGAGAGTAAAATAATTGTAAAAAGTATATGCCTTGTACATTATATTTCCTGGTTTTGGTTAAGTTATTACGTTATTATTTTAATTATTTAAGTTTAAGCATGATACCACATTTGATAATATTCTAATTTAATAAATTATGATAACAATTAAATTTTTAAGCATCCATGATCCTGGGATGGCAGGAGAAATATTATCTCCTCAATATTCATTAATTAATTTAAAAAGTTTTTACAGTAGCTGGTTAAACAATATGTACCTGGATTTATCAAGAGAGCAGCAGTCATTGGTAGAGTTCACAAGTGGGTTCTTGCATCCTGGGCACATATTTAAAAAAAAAGTGTGATTAATTTAGTTATAACTATAGGCTGTTGACATAATGCAAATGCAGCCTATGGAGAAAAAGTCAACGTTCATTTTTAGCAGCAAGTTGCTGAAAGAGGATGTCTTCCTCTTAAGGTTGTTGATAGAAGAAGCGATTTTTTTCAGTTCTAACGAAATTTTCGTTCTTTTCCCCCCCAGAGGGGTGTAAAAACTTTACCTCCTCCTTTTTGGCTCTATATCCAATGCTGATGTTAGGGGCCAACTTCCATGCCCTCTCGAAGTACTTTCACTGGTCGCCGTGTCCATCTGATTACAGCAACGCTTCTCATTTGCTCTTGCCATATTTCGCATGTCCGACACTCATACGTGACTGCCCCTCTCCTTGTTAACAGGGATCGTCAGTTCGATGTTTATCGTTGTAAATTTTATGACCCTCGAGATTGCCGGTCATAAATCCCTCTTTGTCCACAGCATTGCTGAACTGTCAAGTTCGGCGCCTGTCTGCGTTCTGCCATCATAAACACGGCCACCCATATAGTTGCCGTTGTTTTGATTACTATGTTATGCGGGATATACCACTAATTTAGGTTCTATCCAGCACCAGTCATGGCAATCCATTTGGTCATTACTATACGTGTAATTTCAATAATGGTCATAGTGCATAATATTTTGATTTACCTGAAAAGTTAAATAGTAAAATTAATTGTTAAATTGCACCTGCAGAATGTATGAAGAACAAAATATTTATAAACAGCTGTTTTTACTTAAATTCGTGGGATTAATAAATTGTTTAATATTAAACCAGATTACTTTTTTTTATAACTCTGACTTGCATAATTTAAAATCTGACAGTCAATCAAACCAATAAGGAAACAGACAATAATTTACAAGGGTATGGGAAAAAGACAGACTCAAGCCCTTCAAATTCAAATAAAAACATTGTTCTTAGTTACAGAAGTTTTTAAAAATATATTAGTTTCTGTCATCAATGTTTGATTATTCATCTCTGAAAAAACAACTCTGTACATAATACGTACTATAAATATTAGTTACATTTACAGTAGTATAAAAACGAGTAAATCTGCAGATCAGGACCTTAAACGTCTGTTATGTACATAGTTATATTTTGAAATCCTTTTATTTAGTATTAATATATTTTTCTTTTATTTATTGATAACCTAGTTGTTATATTTATCTGTAAATGGCTATTTTTTTCAGTAATATTCTTTCATTAAGTACTCATTCTAAAAACAATCATCAAGACAGTTATGTATTGCATTTTGTAGCGTGTCAGTGACTGAATTAGTGGTTGCCCATGACTGGAATAGTGGGTGTCCTTGAGTAAAATAGTGGGTTCTCATCACTGGAATAGAAGGTGTCCAAGACTGGAATAGTAAGTTTGCATGACTGGAAAGTTGGTGTCCATGACTGGAATATTGGGTGTTCATGACTGGAATAGTGGGTGCCCATTACTGGAGTAATGGATGTCCATTACCGGAATTTTCGGTGTTTTGATTTATTTCTGTTATTACAATTAAGTTTTGCTTCACAATGGGAAATGTGACAATGATATTAGTTACGTATTGTTGATAGATTGATTTAATATTTAAAAAATTGGAATAATAATTATAATTATTAAACAAAGTATTATTTGTTTAGGAAATTATTAAAGGATTTTCATTACTGGCACATTTAGCCGATATATACAGATAGGTAGTTAGATATACATTCATATAGATAGATAGATAGATAGATAGATAGCTGGTAGGTAGAGAAATATATATATATATAGATAGATAGATATAGATAACACATATAGATCTTATTTTAAAGAGAGAGAGAAAATTTAGACTTCATGTCTTTTACTATACACAATTCATCGTTGTACGTTGCACATACATCCAAATTATCGCTGTATGTAAGAGATTTAAAGCAATAACATTTGCTTAAAAATTTTGTTATATCGAAGACGCCTTTATCTGTCTGAACACACTGTACACTTTATTAAATGAAAAAAAAAATCTATTTAAATTACCTCATTTTTTAATATGTGATATAAAAACGACATACATTTTCACTTTGTAGTGCATGACTCCAAATATCTCAGAATTATGAACTAGTGCATTTTGTTAATACATATATAGTTAAACTAACATGCAGCATGCCATTCACAAAAAAGAATTTTATTGCCACATTATTTTGTTAATTTTTAAAAATATTAAATTCCGCGTTGCAGGTGTGGCATGTAAGATGCACGTATCTAAAAAATAGAATAAAAGAACTCTTTTACATAAGATATATAACTTTTAAAATTGTCGAAAAGGCTAAAATACAATATATTACATTAATTATAACAAACTTTATATATAATATAATTATAACAATAATATTAAAATTATAATACTAAATATAATAACATGTAACTATTCTAATGTTAATTACAGAAATTATAAAAATTATAATGACGAATTTACCTACTATGTAACAGCATCTAAATTTTTGCTTGCATATACAGTTGTTGAAATTAAGATGATAAGGCTAATTGTACAGGGGTGTATAATTATGCATTTAATTTATTAATAATGACTAGATATACTGCTGGAAAGCAAAAGGGCACAAGAATTGTTCTGGGTGCTCCTGTACAAACTTTGAATGCTGCTCAACAATTTATAAAAAACGTGAGCATTTAACTCCAATATTTCATGTGTTATAGCGTTCTGTAATTTTAGCACGACTATGTGGACACCCTGTACATTATCTTAACATTTTAATGTAAACAACTAGAAAAGCCAAGCGAAATTTACATTTTAAACGATACTTCGGAAAAAAAAACACGAACTTTTAACAAAAATTGTTTCGAAGCTATAACGATTTTGTTGGTACCGACATTGTTGGCACCCTGCAAGTCACACCCCAACGCAAAATAGCAACATCCTAATTTGTACACGAACATTTTTTGTACCGGTGAATACTTCTTACTAAACTACTTTTAGATCATAAATACTATCTTATATCGTTCAGACGTTCTCCGGTGAGAAAAATAAATATCTCTTTTTTGTAGCGGGCGTGACAAAAATTAATAGAAATTAAAATCCATGCATTTGCTAACGAGATGAAGTAAAAATTTCTTCATAAGTGACATTCTCTTTAATAATAGTAACGGATTGTCTATGCAAAAATTTAATTTCTTAACATTAAATCTGTAGCTATACTAAAACTAGAAATTTCATAGAATTAAGAAAAATATTTTATCGTGCACATATTATAAATTTCTAAGTAAAAAAATAACTTTTTATTGACATATTCCTTTTTTTCTACAAAATGTTTGAATTTGCACTCTTACAAGTTAATCATAATTAATTCAGAATTTTTGGATGAATTTGAAAATTTCCATCCGATGCCCTGTTTTACGTGGATTTGACGACTATTAAATGAGCAATTCTTTTATATATGTATTGGCTCTCTCTAAAACGTCTTTAGCGAGTTTGATAAAAATCACAAATTACAGGTTTTTATACCTTAGAAATCAGTCTCATTTTCGAGAAAATTTGTTTTCAGGCGTTATCTGCACTTCCACAATGTACAAAACAGAAAAGAGTATAGAAGAGTGCACAGAAAAATAATTGTTAGAAAAATAGAGTCACATCAAGGGTATCAACATTGAAATTACAACGTTTAAATTAAAATGATTAAACCACAACAAGGAAATTTCAGAAATTAAATTACAGAGATGAAATTGAATACTGCCAAACCACTTCAAAAGTAAATGGTTACAAAATGAAGTTAAAACTGAATTAAACAGAGCATATGACCTAATTATTAGATTATCACATACTTCTCTTAATTTTTTATTTCCTTTTGTACAAAAGTTTTTAAACATATTTCACACAGCTGACAGATAACAGCTAATGAAAATTAAAAACAAAATACTGACCAATATGCATAAACTCCAAGTTAAAGCGACAAAAGGAAGTTTCTAGAGTCCACATAATTATACCCAGAGCAACCCATAAAAATGAAAGAACTACATCTTTCAAAGTTTACGTAGTCAATAAGTGAGAGAAAATTCCAGTGTGTATCTGCAGTTGAGTTCTTAATGCAATACGTAAAATCGTTGACAGTATAGGCTCTTCACAAAGAACGAGATTTCTCAATTAGCTTACTACATATACATTAAAAAGACGGACGTGGAAACATTCCGTTCGCTACAGAAGGTGTTTTTCAGATCAGACATTCACGTGTCAATCGAATGCCATTTACGAGCAAGGAAATGAAGCTCCCCAATGAACGAAGTCCATACAAGCTAACGAAACGTGCCGATATCGCAGTAAGTTTAAACCATTTATTTCAACTTAAATTTCGCAAAAAGAAGTGAATATTCATTTCAATAAAGATAAATAACTTCTGTTAAAAATGAAATAGACATGCAATATAAAAGCTACAGTAAGAAAACTATTAAAAAAAGGGTAAGTTTTAAACTTGTTTAAATCTATAAATGATTAGTTTAACTCCAGGTTAGATAACATAAACAGGTGGCTGCGCAAAGTCTTCATGATATTCCATATCATTTAATTTGAAACAACTCAATTAATCCATTATTTCACATAAATATGACAAAAAGTGGCCTATGCTTATAACGAACATCCCATCCATTATAAGTTTTTATGTTCAAATTGCAAATTTGGTAGTTAGTTATGTCCTTCACAAGCGTGTACATCAGGATCTATTCACTTCTTGGAAAAGAAAAAAATCTCATCGTTTTGACATGAATGTTCATGCAATATTTTAATTTGTAAAAAAAGAACGAGATTACAATTACTCAAAATTTTTATGTAACATTATTTTTGAACATGTTGAGTTTAAAAGTTTGAAAAGGCTTGATATAATTTATATAAGATCTAAACATAAATAAATAATTCACTTGTCAAAATGTTACTCCATAACGGGAACCTTTTTGATAATTCAAGCAGCAATAATGGTTTCAACAATGATTACAAACATCAATAATAATGAGCGTTTCAAGAATAGACGAACACTGGAGTGGTTGGGATAAGGTAAGTCAGTCAGACAGTCAGTCTGTGGATTTTGCTATTTATATTATGTTTAGCGAGGATGTACAAAAACTGTCACACACACACACAATGGCATATTTGCATATTAAAATATGTTGACTGTTATAAATGACTATGCATGTTCCCAAACATAGATTACATGTACACACTACTCTTTTAGAAAAGTCAAATGATATACACATACAACGATAAAATATCAAAGGAATTTTGTGATGAAGAAAAAGTGTAATTGAGAATTTACGTAGAATAAATTCTATCACATTTGGAAATGTTACTTCTTTAAATCAGATTTTATTTGAAAGTTAAATTATATTTTATTTTTATAAGATTTAAATCTAAGCTTTACTCAATTAAAATATTGTGCATTTTTGGATGAAACATTTATAATGCTTGCTTTTATATTTTCTAAATTGTACTATTTGAATTAAAAATTTACATACAAGTAATGCAGTTTTCGGATTTGGTTAAATAACAAAATTGTTTTTCTTTGGAGTAGATTAAAATTAAAATATTCATATATTTTGTAACTTCATTTTCAAGTTTTGAATAGTCATATACATTTCATATGAATAAAAACGCATTTTAGTCACACGCATATATATTTCTTAATTGTTTAAGGAAAAATCATTTTGTTTTCATTTCCTCTCAAAACGTATAACGTACCCCTCTTTCAATAATGTAACAAATGATACCGTATGATCAAGCAGGATCTTGCTTGCGAACAGTAATTAGGCATATTCAAATAAATTTCTATTTTAATTAATTTTTCTTATGAAAATATTATAAACCTCTTTTTATAACTTAATTAAATAAAAGTATTTATAATAAGGAGGACATTTTTGGCTCAATACAGTGGAAGAATTACAGTAGCTTATTAATAATGTCAAGATATAAACCATAATGGTTTGCTTTGCAGAAATAAGCAATTCACAATAATTTAACAATTCCTATTAAAATTTAGATGTAAAAAAGAAATATAATTTTATTTCTTTATTATTGTTTTATCTACTTTTATATATTTCGTAAAATGTTTCAGGGACTTTTAGAAATGTATATTTCTACAAGAAATTTTTGTAAATAGATAAGAAAAATTATCAATGTGAACGGAGAAGAACAAAAGAGAAAATATCTAACTTTATTGTATTGCGTTTAATTAAAGTATTAGAATTTATTTCTGTTAACTAAGGAATATCAAATAAACTACATGATTCTTTTTTTTTCTTTTCATTATACTGTAATAATATTTTTCAAATTAAAACTGAATATTATAAGTAACAAAAATGATATTCTCAGTCAGTAAAATAGTGTCATTATTATGTTATATTCTTTTTAATATCAGCATCACTTTCGTAAAATGAAAGTTATAGACTTGAATGTATGGCTGTATAAATAAACTGAGTAAATAAACAATAAACAACTTACCACACGTTATAAATTGGTAAAATGCAAAAAGAAAAGGCAAGTTACACAAAATATTCTCTGGCAAGTGTGATTTCCACTTGTTTGTATCGAGAAACATTTCACGCAGAAGATGAAACAGGAAAGAATCCTATAATGGATACGGGGTTTGTTCTGCATTCAAACAACTACTGTAACATAATTTATTTTACATAAAAAAGTACAAAAAAAGAAAACTAAAATAGTAGTTAATATTGCTAACACACGCTTCAACATTTTAAGCATGTTGCATAGATATATTTTTTCTAATAATAAAACACTCTGTGAATTATAACTATTTTCTTAAAACCAATGCCATAAATATTAATAAACTGAAAATATCCCTTAGAATAAAACTTTTAAAGACGACCCAGTAAACTTTTAAAATATTTTATTTCATTTATTTATTTATTTATTTTGTGTATTTTGACTTCTAATACTGTAGTTTAAATATATCAGTCATTAAAATGGAAAGAAAGAATTTACGTAAGATTGCCATGCTGTATCTAATTGGAGACATTGACCATTTCTAACTATGTTTTCGGATTAAAAAATCCAATAGAGTGGTGAATAAATTAAATTTTGAATGATTTTTACATTTTATAAATAAGCAACACATTGGAGGACACAAATACACGGAAATAATTTTATTATCTATATTAAATGCAAGAAATAATGCTTTGAAACATATTACTTTATTTTGAATTAGGAAAAATTTATGTTTCAAAAACTGTATTGTTTAGCGTTTGTAATTATTTTTATGAAACAAATAATAATTCTGTAAAATGTTATATAAAAATAATTGACATTTTACATTTATATCACACTGTCTCTTTAAAATTAAAATTAATATTTCGGGAATGTCAGGATAACTCACACAATGAATATTTTAAATCATTTTCAAAGTTTATTTTGTTTTATACCGAACATTAACTTTTACAGTATATTTAAAAACATATTTAGAATGAATAAAGTTGTCATATTTTAATGTTGTTACATTTTAAAATGAATAACGTTGTTATGTTATAAATGCAGATAATTTTTTTTATATTAACGCTGCAAAATAATAATAATAATAATAATAATAATAATAATTCCAATAGCAATTTTATATTATCGTGACAAGGAAAGGTTTTGCATATTTAATGAACGCAGTGAATGATTCAGATTTAAATTATAAACTGCCTTTTCAGATTATATTTCTACTGAGTATTAAATATACTTCTTTTAAAACAGGAATTTTCGCTATATTCTTGCTGTTTGCTATTTTTTGTTCAGATACTTCGTTTGTCAAATGAAACAAACATAAAATTTTCTTTCTTTTTTCTTTCTTTTTTTTTTAATTTTGTAATAAACCCTTTGTACCATCGTATTGTATATCTGCAACATACCCAAAAGTCAAGGTTATTTATACCATGGGCTTTAAAACACAATATTCTTTATCGGTTCAATCACTCAACACAGCGGTTGCTGTAAATGGTTCATAGAATTCTCAACAGACGGCGATACTGAGTAATTTTTTGTGCCAAAGTTTTATTTATCATTACAGTAGTATCACATCGTTATTGCTAAAGTAAACTTCGTAAATTTTGTAAAATTAAAAAGGCTGGTGGCGTCCAAAAATAGATTTTTTACAAAGGAACTTTACAATTTTATAGTAAGAATTTGACAATATTTATGAGAATTATTTGATTTTCTGTTTATTGCAGATGTAAAAAAAATGTATATTTTAGTTAATAATTTATAATATTTATGTTATAAATTTATATTATTATTTTTAATCGCTTAAAATGATCTATTCTAACATCTGACAAGGAAGGTCTCCTTAAAGCCCATACTCACAATATTATTTAAAAAATGCTAATGGCACTACTCATGTATGTAATAAAAGCTCAGTCAAATTTAGCTGCGGAATCTCATTAGAAAATCTGTAAAAAAATAAAATACTTTCCAGTATATGGCACAGAAAGACGCGATTTGGCATGCAAAACTTTTCCCTAGGCAAATGCAAACGATTTTAATGCATTTGAAAATTCCCGGCCAAATTAGTGTTTAAATGCGTAGTACTTTGTGAATTTAAACTTAAACGATTAAATAGTTTATTATTTTTTCTATAATCTTATATAATATAGATACAAGTTGCGTGTTGCTGAAGTTATTTAATTATACACGGTTTCGCCGGTAGGATAAGTTTTAGGTGTATTTTAACAGTAACTGTCCGAATAAAAACGCTCTCATTATGCATTTTCATTGCGAATAAGTCGTTGTTTCCATGGCAACAGTACATTTCTTTTGTTGTCTCTGACACTGACAATATCGATGTGAAATTGATAGCTCTCATAATCGCTACTAATTTTTAGTTTGAAGCATTTTTAATTAATTTAAATTTTGTTGTAAACTGTAGAATACGGTGGTTAATTTTCTTTATGTATACATACATACACACGTATACGGAAAAACTGTAGTTATAGAAGTGTAATTTTTTAAGTTAAACTTACTTAAACTAGTTCAGTATGAAGAGATGAAAATTTCTTTCCTAAAAAAGTAGTTATCATAAAAGCGTTTTTTAAATATTTCACTGTGTCGTCAACCAGCGATAAATCACCTAAAACATGAAATTTTCATAATTGTTTTACGTACTTTAAATCGAGGTTCCGCAGCAATTTTTTTTCTATAAACGTATAATCGGAGTTATTGAGGCAAAAACGGTTAAACTGAAATTTTCGGAATATTTTTTTTTTATATTTCTTCTAATACACTGCTCAAAACAATTAAAGGATATTTGAAGTTTTATATAAAATAAAGATATAAACGAAATTTTTTTTGCCGAAAATAAAAGAAGAGAATCACAAATGCAAATTTTTCTGGTTTTCAAACTGTGGAGTATGCAAATTTTGAGTTCGACGTCAAAAACGTCGCTTCAGCGGCAGCGAATGAAATTTGACTTTCAACTGGATAAAAGAGAATGAAGACAAGGATGATCGGCATTCAGTGATTGCTTTGTTTCTATGAGTACGATGTCTCAGTGAAGTCATTTGACAGATTCAGAAGCTTGGAGAATTGTTGGTAGGTTAGAAGGGGGCCAAACTCAAGCCGAAGTAGCGCAAGCCATTGGAGTGTCACAAAGTGTCATTTCCAGGATCTGGAACCGTTTTTTGGAGAGTGGATGTGCAGGCCGAAGACCAGGGCAAGGTCGTAGACGGGCAACAACGCCCAAAGAAGATGGGTATTTAGCGTTAATAGCTCGGAGACACCGAAACATGAACGCTACTCTTCTCCAACAACACCTTCGCTCGGCTACAGGCACCACGATTTCAACTCAGACTGTCCGAAACCGGCTCCATGCTGTAGGTCTGTATGCTCGCCGACCGATGGTATGTGTTAGATTAACATCAAGGCATCGTCGCGACCGCAGGGAGTGGGCAACCGAGCATGTCAACTGGAGGAGAAATGAATGGAGCAATATTCTGTTTTCTGACGAGTCCCGTTTTTCTGTGCATCCGGATAATAGGCGTATTTTCATCTGGAGGGACAGTGGCAGTAGGAATAATCCTGCGTTCGTGCACGAAAGTGTCAGATTTGGCGGTGGAGGAGTGTTGGTGTATGGTGGCATCTCCATTGACAGGCGCACTGACCTCTACATCATTCGAGATGGAGCTCTGACTGGTCGCCGATATAGGGATGAGATCCTCAGACCTATTGTAGTCCCTTACGCTGCAGCAATCGGAGATAACTTCATTTTAATGGACGATAACTGCAGGCCACATCGTGCAAACCTGGTGGAGGATTTCCTTTTCGAGGAAGGAATCGTTCGAATGGAATGACCAGCGTGTTCTCCATACATGAATCCAATCGAGCACGTATGGGACGCTCTAGGAAGACGAGTTTCTGGCCGCCAACAACCCCTACAAACTCTCCAAGAACTGGAAAGAGCTCTTCTGGAAGAGTGGGGCAGAATACCCCAACTCGTCATTAATAGCCTCATTGAGTCCATGCCACAAAGGTGTTCAACGTTGCTGTCCGCCCGTGGAAACCATACCCCCTACTGAAAATGATTTTCTTTGATGAAAACACCTTTTCTTATTCTTTTTTTCTCATATGCACAAATTGTGTTTTTTTCCTTTTGTACACAAATGCGCAATAAAATGCATTTTTTTTCTGCCAAACATGTGTAATTTATTCTCATATAACCTACTATGTCTGTCGACCATGTATCAATCAGCTAAAAAGTTTCCCAGATAAAAAATCCACCTAAAACTGCAATATCCTTTAATTGTTTTGAGCAGTGTATAATTACACAAAAATTATTTTTGGTATAACTGTGAATGTGATTAAAAGGGGAATAACTTGAGTAAGCATATTATAAAAAGGAATAACATTAGTAAAACAAAGTAATTCGGTGGTCAATTTTACCAAACAAACCTCAAATGATTAAAATATCATTTAGCTCCACCTTCTACCGCCAGGGGGCTCATTCTGTTCTAAACAAACCTCTTTCCGAACGAAACTCCGACACGGGTCCCTGCTACCTTCAGCACCGTATAGCAGGCATGCTGCATCCAAAAATGAATTAGTTTCACATTCCATCACCAGATTTGCCAGATAAAAGGTTCTCCAGAAACATGTAAGTCCTTTGTTAGAAACAGAGTTGAGCAGATTCGTAAGTTGGCCTCCCCTGCGGATTCGAAATCATTGTCCTGGTACTACAAATCCCAAAGACATTGTTTCAAGATGGTCAAAAATCTCTAGAATCATTGAAGATAAGACTTGGTTATAAGGAGCAGAGTGGCTCAAATTTTCTCCCGAGTTTTGGCCAATGTCCTAAAACAAAATAAATATTTAAAAATATCATTTGGAATACAAACAGAATCCTAAAGATATATTTCAGTGTGAATGCTTGGTTAAAAAACTTGAAAAGTCAATAAATATTGCTAAATATAGTAATTTAGAAAAACTGTTAAAAGTTACTGCTTGGGCAAATACAATTGTTATGAAGCTGAAAAAATCAACTAAAAAACGCGACATTGTGACAATGGAAGAATTATTGGAAGCAGAGAATATTTTGAGACAATCGGAACAAAACATTTCTATAAAAAAGAACTCGAATATTTAAAAAAATCGTAAAACAGTAGAAAAGACGTCATCTTTATTAAACTTTATGCCTTTTGTTGATGAACATAATTTGATAAGATTAGGAGGAAGATTAAAAATTTCTCACCTGTCCGTACACAAAAAAACCCAGTAATCCTTCCAAAATAATCTTGGTTAACTACTTGTATTATACGTCGAGAACACGCTAAAACTGTGCATGGAGCGACAGCTAGTATTTCAGCTAAAATTAGGTCTCGTTTTTGGATACCAAAACACCGTTGTTGATCAAGAGTGTCATTAAAAATTGCATAATATATAAAAAATATCTTACTAGATCTGCTAATCAGATCAAAGACAACAGCAATGCAAAGTGCAAAGACAACATCAATGAGTCGCCATCGTTTACAGCCTGCGGTTTACATTTGGTATGTCCCATCTATGTGAAAAATTTCAGGGAAACATAGAAATTTTACATAGCCGTATTCACATGCGATGTTACCAGGGCCCAACACCTAAAACTCGCATCAGATATGACATATAATTTTTTCTACATTTAGAAGATTTACAGCTAGAAAAAGAAATTGGAAATTTCTCTACTCTGTTAACGTCTGAAGAAATGGAAAAATATAATTGAAAAGGCAGCATGATGGGGAGGCTTCTATGAGCGTCTAGTAAAGTCCGTTAAAGAATGTTTACGAAAAATAATAGGCAAAGTTCTTTGAGTTATGATGAAATAACAACTTTGTGGACAGAAGTAGAAGCAGTCCTCAATTACCATCCATCGACTTACGTATTTAATGAATACCACGGATTACAACCTTTGACAACTAGGAATTTTCAAAATTTTGGTGAAGAACCCTCTTATTCCATTAACTTTGGTGAAATAATTGAAAGCGCATCCAAAAAAATATCATCTACTTAAGAGGAAAAAATACGAATCTCTACAGCTGAAGCAACTATGATCCAAATGGAAGAAACAATATTTATTAGACTTCCAATCTCCACATTTTTGAAAATTCAAAACTCACATTCGGAATTGAAAGTTGGGTATATCGAATAGGTCAAATTGAAGAAGACAAAAAAAAATTCTTGTGGAAACTTCGTAAAATTGAAAAAGCCTTTTTAGGTCGTGACAATCTCATCTAATTAAGAGGGAAAAAATACGAATCTCTACAGCTGAAGCAACTATGGTCCAAATGGAAGAGACAATAATTATTAGATTTGCAATCTCCACATTCTTTGAAAAATCAAAACTCACAATCGGAATTAAAAGTTGGGTATATCGAATATGTCAAATTGAAGAAGACAAAAAAAGTCTTGTGGAAACTTCGTAAAATTGAAAAAGCCTTTTTAGGTCGTGACAATCTCATCTACTTAAGAGGAAAAAATACGAATCTCTATTGCTGAAGCAACTATGGCCCAAATGGAAGAGATAATATCTATTAGACTTGCAATCTCCACATTCTTTGAAAAATCAAAACTCACAATCGGAATTGAAAGTTAGGTACATCGAATAGGTCAAATTGAAGAACACAAAAAATATTGTGGAAACTTCGTAAAATGGAAAAAGCTTTTTCAGGTCGTGACAATCTCATCTAATTAAGAGGAAAAATTACGAATCTCTACTGCTGAAGCAACTATGGTTCAAATGGAAGGGACAATATTTATTAAACTTGCAATCACCACATTCTTTGAAAAATCAAAACTCACAATCGGAATTGAAACTTGGGTATATCGAATGGGTCAAATTGATGAAGACAAAAATAAATTCTTGTGGAAACTTCGTAAAATTGAAAAAGCCTTTTTAGGTCGTGACAACAACATCCATTCTTATGAAGAACAACAGTAAATGGATTTTACGTCGAAGTGTGTAAAATCTGCATCCTTTAGAACCATAAACTATTTTCTTTCTTTTCAGTGGTTTTATTTTTGAAAAAAAAAACAAGAGACATTATTGAATTTTTACAAAATTAAATTTTATAGAACTTTAAACTTTGATTTTTCAGTATACGTTTTCAATATTTGAAAAAGTATTTCATTATCAATATTTTGATTCATTGTTAATATCAATTCATTTCTCTTTGCATTTCTTGTTTATTTTTTTTTATTCATTTGCATTTTTTAAAACGTATACTCTATTAGTATTGAACTTTGTTTCTTAATTAATATTGAATATGTAGTACTTTTTTTTTTGTACATATCTTATATTGTTCACTTGGAATATTTGATCTGAATGATACGTTTTTTGATTTAAAATAATAAGTTGATGTATGAACTCGTTAAGAGTTGAGGTGAGGAGTGTGTAGAAAAAGGATCTGTTGAATGGCAATACTTGCGCCAGTTAAATTGTTTTTAGTTTAGAAATTAGACGTTGATTGTATGCGAGAAGCAGCGTATTTTTTGACGTGACAAATTGTTACCTTTTTTGGACGTAACGGAATGTTCCCCTTTGAAATCGTGAACATCTATTTGTATATTTATAATACATATTGAAACTTCTTTATGTAAATAATCTGTTAATCGGCATTAAAGTTATTTGAAAATTATCTGAAGCACCTCCTTTGAACATGGTTTTGTCTTCAGTAGTTAGACTAGTAAGAACTGAAGAACATCATAGTATTTCCTTACGAAAGTGCAATGTCCCTTTTCATCTCATAAGTAAAAGACTCATTTTTTTCTTCCTTGGTAAGTATTCAGTACCGAGATACGCTATCTGGTCACAAATATTCGGACACTTTTCATTTTAAATATTTTTTTTCCAATTTTGGAGGAAAAAAATCCACATGTATTTTGTTTATTACGTGCGTACTTTTCAATCAAAGATAAATGTACTTTCAGAAAATTTGACAAAATGCAAAGACACATATTACTGCAATTAGACTATGTATATATTGAATATTTAGTAAAATATGAGAATTTGTATAACGTTATTTTATACTGCGCACGCGGGAATGATAGAGCAAATGTTTTCCATGGTTTATCAGTGAACTATATAGAGCAACATACATGCAATGGCCGGTCAAATATCGAGAAAATTCAGGAAGTTCTCCGTGGTGTGAAGTTATCTACATTTCAGTTATTTTCTAAAGCACCTTGATGATAATGGGTTGTTCACAAGATGTAATTTACATAATATAAAGTACTGTAATTTATGAATTTATGAAATAGAATTTAATACAGCATTAAAATACATGCATTATGCATTTTAATAAATTTATAAGAATTATGTGAATTAAAAGCATTAAAAAATTGTATGTAATTTAGTGTAATTATCATGCGATTTATGATAAAAATGTCATTTTTTGAAAAATATCTTATTGCAATGTAACTGAAATAAGACTCACTTGTTTACCGACAAATTCACTATATTTGACTAACCGTTTCATGTAAGCTTCTCTGCATAATTTACTACTAAATTATGAAAGAAAAAAATATTTGTATCATTCGCGCATGCTCAGTTACAACTTATTTCATACAAATGATCATATTTTATCAAATACTAGCAAGCTACGCTGGTCAATTTCTTATAACGAACTTTTAATCTAACAAAATATTGACATTTCATAATTCACTTTTATATTTTAACAGAATAATAAGGCTACTATAATTTGTGACTCGTGCTATAGCCAATATACACGCCAGGACACGTCGCCCTTATCATTATATTTTTACGCATGAAGGTTTTGCTATGGTACTTCATTGTGAAATTCAGTAATTTTTCAAATTCAATATTTGAAAAATGGCATAATCATTAGATTTGAAAATTATATCAAGAAAAATACAATTTTTTACCTTTCAAACGCTGTTTGCCTAACAATTTTCGAGCTACTATTTTTTTCAGTAACTTCAAATGTTTCATTTTCCGAGATTAATCTGTGGCAACAATTAGCGAAAAGCCCAGTCGTCAGAAACGCATAGTTTTTTATTAAAGAGGCTGTTGGATCAAGGATTGTCACCACAAATTTTCCACTATCACTTTTGAAATCGGTTGTGGTTAGTGACACCGACATAAAATATAGCCTACGTTGAAGCAGGGGTTGTCACCATCAATTTGCCACCATCACTTTTGAAATCGGTTCGGTAGTTCTAGAGATTCCATAGAAATTGTAATTTAGAATGGTTTTAGAACGCTTTTCACTCATTTCACCGTTTTAAATTTCGATTTTTTTTATTTTGTTTTTAAAGAGCATTTACATCTTATAAGTAACTACAATGCCAAATTTCAAATTTCTAGCTCATTCAGTATAAAAAAAAATCGCAATTTTAGAAAGTTTTTCGCTCCTTTCGGTAGTTCCAGAGATTCGATAGAAATTGTAATTTAGAATATTTTTAGAACGCTTTTCGCTCATTTCACCCTTTTAAATTTCGATTTTTTTTAATTTTATTCTTAGAGAGCATTTACATCTTATAAGTAACTACAATGCCAAATTTCAAATTTCTAGCTCCTTCAGTATAAAAAAAATCGCAATTTTAGAAAGTTTTTCGTTCCTGCACCACCCTGGAGTTAGTGAGACATAAAATATAGCCTATGTTGGAGCAGGGGTTGTCACCATCAATTTGCCACCATCACCTTTGAGATCGGTTCGGTAGTTCCAGAGATTACCCCCTACAAACAAACAAACAAACAAAAAAAACAATCTTTACTCCTTTATAATATTAGTATAGATTCAATATTTCATTTTCTAATTGCAATATAATTTTTCTACTAGACTTTGTCAAGTTTTCTAAAAGTGGAGTTAAATTTGGTTGGACAAATCTCATATTATAAACAAAAACTATGCAGATTTTTTTTTAAATCTTTAAAAGAATTGTTTATATCTTCATAAACATACGTGCTATTCTTACACAAATAAATATACGCGTTGTACAGGTCTTGTGAAAACATTTGTTTCTGCTAGACAGCATTTTGAGTTTTTTATCATGCAGCATGATTTTAAAAATAATTTATTCAATTTGTTCTTGGTCCCGTATTTGCCTTCAGGACTAAATTGTTAATTAAATTTTTTTTATAGCAATGATGTTCTTTACATCCACGAAGTTCAAGAATAATTCGTCAAGAACTGCTCTGGAATTTTAGGTAAAACGTCTAAAATCGAAAATGTCTGATTATGTTTGACGAGCTATTATTATGTACATGTGTATGGCGAACAGATTGGGTGCCAAAAGCTGCAAGTTTTTAATATATATGAAATAAAAGATTGGTGAACTTTTAACACCTCCAGTTACCATTGAAACGTCCAGGGTGCAACTCGTTTTTGCCTATTAAAAAGTTTGTCACTGGCAAGTTTATGTCCGATCCTTGTCCGATTTTTAGTTGGTTTATTGTTTGCAGGTGCTACATTTCGGCGGCACAGTATTAATCGTGTAAAGTTTTAGTTCTTTAACCTCAGAAATAGTTAATAAAAGGAAGGTAAGGAATCATGCGTCTTACCTGGTTATACCCAAACCTTTGTAGAGAAATTGATATCCGAATTGAAGCGCGCTACGTCTCCGTTAAATCACACATAATTATTATATTCCATTATGAAGTTACACGTTAGTGTAATCCATCGATCTGAAACTTTATCCTTTTGCTGAAATTAAAATGTATGATTAACATGTGTTTTAATTAAATTAAGCACCATTCACTTTTATATTTATATTATAATTAATTATTTAATAATATCTTGATTATTATAATTTCAGAGCATTTACATCGCTCTGACATTTTCACGCACTACATTATTAAGTGAGAATTTACACAACAACTGACTAAAGTCTAAAATGTTTTTCAGTTCTTGATAGCCTTGGATGACGTCACAGGAAAAAACACATGATAGCACGTGATAATCATTCTTTCACGTGGGCGGTAATTCCATGTACTTAGCTGAGCTGAAAACAGTTTATGAGTTGGTTTTTCGACGAGATAATTAAAGTTGTTTACTGCAATTTTAAAGTACTTTATTATTATCTGATGATTGATGAGTTGTTGATTCCGCATAGAAGATTATCCTTTAATTGGAATTTCCGTCAAGTCATATTTTGCATTCGAGGCCTAGGCTGACAGGGGCCTTAGTTTAAAGTGAAACCCTACTCACTACACAGAACCGTGTCTAGCACCACTTGCACAGTAGTCAGTGCACTAATCACTAGGCAATCTGATTTCTTGATTTCTTGAAAAGCTAATAAAATTTATGATATTTAATCAAAATTTACTCTAATAGCAAAATATTTCTTAGAAACTTTCAAAATATCCTCGTGTCCTTTAGATTCGCGATACTTTCGGTCCGTTCAGATCAAATTTACTGAAGGCGTGGTTTTTGTAGGCATTTTTGATGTGGGGAAGCTTCTATCACACTGCTAGCAAGGATTGTCCTTACGATCCAGAGTCCCTGACATATTTATCAGTACCCCTGGGCAGAATTTCTGTAGTTGATTTTTTACTCTTTGCTTCCAAACCTCTGAAGAGTAATAAGAAAGGTTACAACCAACCACAGAGCCTTTAGAGAAATAAAGTCGAGAGAAATAATTTATCACCTCGTCACATAATGTGAAAGTCTGATCTGAATAGAGCCGTAAGAGCCTACATTAGTCATGCGCAAGCTAATGTTAAGTCTATGGAAAGGTTATTGCGCGATTTCTCGCTCACATTTTAATATTTTTAAATGATGTTTTTTGCATACGATAGCTGAGGTCGATCTCTAAGGTTGTTAGTTTTTACTTTTTCGATTTTGGTTCCAGTTTTTTTATATAAAGGTACTTTCACTTTCAGAACCGGTTCCAAAATTTAAAAGGTCTGCTTATAAAAAAACTATAACTAAAATCAAAAAATTAAAAACTAACAACGTTAGAGATCGCAGCTATCCTATGCAAAAAAATCAGTTAAAAATATTAAAATGCGAGGGAGAAATCTTGCAAGAACCTTCCCATAGACTTAACATTAGCTTGAGCGTTTCTTTGCGTCACTAGCATAGGCTCTTAATGCCAATGTTTTGTGTTCACCATGACTTATAAAAGGTGACAATTCACACGATTTTGATTAATTTTTTCCCGATTTATTGTTACTATAATAGTTTTAGAAGGCTTGTGTTTTAAAATTGGTAAAGAATTATTGCTTCAATGGGCAATACATCTTGCAGTGTGCGGTACTTTAACAATAAATAAAAGCAAAACATAATGGCATATAATTGTCTTATTTGGAAGTTAAATAATTAAAAACAATTAAAAAAATGAAAACTTTGATTATGTAAATACTATGTAGTAACAGAACGGATAAATTCCTAATGTATATATATTCCAATCAATTAAGTACATTGTTTAATGAATATTTCGTTTCTTTGAGTTTCTAAACATTTGAAAACAGTTGTATTAGATTTTATAAATCTATATTATAAAAGAAAAATATGTCTGTGAGTAACGTTGGCATCATATTCACTAGACAACACCAGATTAATAAATTTCGCTTTTACCGCAACTTTTTTAAACTTCTAAACAACGCATAACTTAATGTTTTACACCGTCGAATAGGGAAATAATGTGTTTTTCGAACGCAATTTCTTTGAAAACTGTATCACAGTTTATTGTTTTTTTTTTAAAGATTTTTAAAATAATTTTCAAGCATGATTTTTTTCTATCTATCACTTACAGCCCGATTACAAAAGATTAATCCGTTTGTTCTTAAAACAATATAAATAGTTCAAAAAATGTTTCCGCATAATATTTTATAAAGAAATTAAAACTTTATCAATAAATAAATAAAATAACAAAATATTACAAATAAAACATAAATTTGGCCGACATGTATTCGAACTACAAGCTTGAACCATAGAATTAATCAGAGCAAAAAAAGCTACTGTAAGCATCAAACTCTTCGGAAATTTCTTTGACTATTAACTTCTGATATGCGGCTTACGCAAAAATATCATTTCTAATAGAATTCAAAATTTTATTTGAATTTATTTTTTATATTTTGCATATAAAAATGCTTTTTGGTGTTGAAAGTAGGCGATCTAAAAAAAAAAAAAAAGGAATTAAATGTAAAAAACCTATTAGAGTTTTCCATTAAAAAAAGTGGTTTTCACCCATGTTCTGTAACCTTTGGAGCCTGGTTGAGTGAACAGTAGCAGAAACCAAATACAACGTCGAATTATGAAAATATCAATATCTCAACATGTTACACTTATAAAAATATTTACATACATGTTGGTATTAATTTTCGTCAAAACATTTTAGCATTATGTTCACATTTTAAAATGTTTCAATAACTGTTAACATTTTATTTACAAGAGCATAAACATGCTACTGACACAAAATTTTCAAATAATGCGTATTAACTTATTAGTTAAAAATTATTTTTCACAGAATTATCTAAATTATATTTGAGATTATAGGTGGTCTTTTTATACTCAATTAATTTTTTCAGGTTATAAATCTAAATAAACCAGTTTGAATATAGCACTAGGAAAAATATTTTAATGCTTTCAGATTTGCATCAGAATTAATCCAACATTATATATAAACCTTATATATATACATTACATTATTATTATATATATTACATTAACATTATATATAACCTTTAAAGAATATATATAAAAAGGTAATCATCGATTTACACATCTAATAGTCGCAAGTCACAAGATTTCAATAATATATAAAGTGATAATAGTCACAAGATTTGAAAATATATTCACAAGAAAGAAACACAATAAATAATTTAATCAAAACATTTTCTAGCCGAGTGAGTTACCTGCTTGTTTTAAATGAAGAGCTGTTCGGGCAGAAAATTAAACAGGAAACAAATCCAATATTCGATATTTCCATGATGTGAATAGCCAGTCTTACAAGTCTTAGTTTCTTTTAAATAAAAAAATGAATGAAATATAAAAGGATTTAATATTACAATCGTGGGTGTTTAATATTTCTGCCCAATAAAATTACATTACTATGAGACGATGATATGTATTTATATTTATTTTTATCAATTAGTAGAAAATCAAAATATGTTAAATGTATATTACAATAATACAAAAAAATCGTCAGATGCGTTCTTTATGTAAATATGCAAAAACTTTTGATGAAATTTCAGTATTTTATGCATAGCAAACGATCCTTTGGTCAATTAAAAGAAACTTTTTTCCTTCAACAATATTTTAACTTGTTAGCTTACTTATGTATTCTTTGATTTTCAATCAGAGTAAATGATTTCAACTTTTTTCGTTTTCTTCTGCCTCCATTTCTTTTTCCCACAAATTTATTTAAAACTCTCTTTTCGCATTTACAGTTCTACTATTTGCATTCACCACTCGTACTTACTATTTCATATTTACATCAAAGTTTTCAAAAATCTTTTTCGTAGAATCTGTTTCCCACTTGCTGGTATAACCTCTCTTTGCCCTAATCACGTGAAAAAGAGAGGTGTTAATTAGATGATATCGTTACTATTGTTGTGTTTTTAATATTAACAGGAGAAAAAAAAGATTATCTCTATATATAACTTGTGTTTCACGTTAGTTGAGTTGTAAGACGGTAATTTAAATGAGGCTATTTAAAATTTAAATATCGTTTTCTACATTCCTCTGCAAATCATTCATAGTCGGAACTTGAAGAATATTTTACTCGACAAACTTACAGCTTCATGATCATCGTCTTCGAACAGAAGGATTACATCTGAACGTCTTTCCTCTTATAATTTCGATTATTTATCCAATTACAGTTCTTTAGATTAGTCATCCACTACATCCATTTAATTGTATTGTGGTGTCTCCGGTATGGAATGAGATTAAGAGATGTTGGTGGCAGCGTAACTGTGAATTACCTAATCACCACTTAATATAATTGCTAGATGAAAATTTATTGCTGTTGAATATACAACATATACAACTTACATCCACGCAATATAAAGTTTACATACAATTGAGTTCGACAGTAATCTTAAGCTGAAGCTATTGAGTGAACAGTAAGGTTAACTGAAAGAGTTTTCTGTCAGTAATTTCGGGCGGATAATTTCGGGCGGCGCAATATTTTCGAACTGGTCACAAAAGACCAGTCAGTCACTTGTCACACTAAATGTACGTCTTAGGAAACCTCACTATCGTTCATAATTAGCAGGGGCGGTACTCCGGGTTTGTCTAGAAAGTTCTCACAAAAAAAGACAGGGCTCTCCTCTTTCCATTTGTCTTGCTGAGTCCCTTCACACAAGAACCGATCTCAAACTCGCTGCGCTTCTCTCGGGGTCGGAATAAGGAAGAAGGCTTTCCACCTTTCGGACTCCAAAACCAGAATGACTCTCTCCTTCTTCTCTCTTCAGCATCCTCTGTCAGGGGGAGGGGGAGAAGGGCGGTAAGCTTCGTAACTCGTAGCCTATGGGGCCGAATTCTCGACTCCATTGGATCTTTGGGGTTGCATCACAGCGCCAAGCTTGTCTGGGACGAAACTTCTGCAACAGGAAAGTATGGGTGGCCGAGGGCGCCTCGGATTCTGGGCCTATTCAGGTTAGTAGTCGAACTTGTCGCCGGGAAAAGACTAAGGGTTTGTTTGGTGTCGCCGTCCGCCTTGGGTGGCTTTCCCAAGCGTGAGAAACAGATCTCATACTAGAAGCTATACTAGCTGAGATATTCAAGTACGTTGAAAATATCACAGCATGCATTTAAACTTACGCGCGTGTGTCGTTGATTGTTATTCAACTACTATTTTGAATGTGAGATCGCAAAATCTTACCACTTGAAGAATCTTATTAGTAGGCCGTCATAATGTTGACTAAATAAAGTATTTTTTCTTTGAAAAATTAAGTCCAATAAGATGGATTTATCAAAACATACAAATTAATGGCAGCATTACATGAACAGTAACTGAAAATCGTTGTGTTGATTTTAAATAAATTTTTTACTGTGTCTATTGTAATGCTACATTACGTTTATTATGATGTATTTCGTTTACTGCAATGCTGTGTTATCCTTATTGTAATAAAGTATTAAATTTATTATAAAGATGATTTTACTTTTACTTTATTGGGCTTGCTAAATGTTGCACTTTATATTATATTAATGTATTGTGTTTATTTTAATAATTTACTGTCCTTAAATCTATTTTGAATAATCTTTATTGTTTTTATTACTGTGTAACTTTTTGATATACGAGGAAAATAATATTTCTCTTACGTGAAACGCAATACTCATTTAATAATTTTAACGCAATAATCATAAATTTATATATATATGTATACAGTAGAGTCTCGAAAATCCGAGGTAATTGGGGCTGACACCACCTCGGATTTTCCGAAAAAGTAGAACATTCTTACCAATTATAATTTTACTCATTTAGGATGACAAAGAATGTACATACCCTTTTTCCTTTTGTAATAATATACAGGATATTTTACAATTTAAAAAAAAATTCAATTATTTTCTGCTTTAACGCATCATTTCTCTGTTTAGATGCAATATCTAGTCAACGCTTAAAAAGCATAACGTCAGCAGGGGAGGCTTCATTTTGCTGTTCTACATATTTTTAAACCAAGTCTAAAGATGCAGAACCTTCCTTATGAGAGATTTTTTTTTTCAAATGGTAGAGAGTCGTTTTCTTCTGTATCATTACATTCCTCCTCATTTTCTATCATGTCTCCAATAGTCGATTTAGACATGTGAAAAAAGTTAACTTTGAATAAACGACAGAGCAACTTACAATGCAACTGGTCACAGAGTAGACCCCTGGCGCCTAAAAGAACTTGGAAAAAGGAAAAATCTTGTAAAACTAGTTTAGAAACCCTTTTTGAACAACTCCAACCCTCAGCCATCAGCCTGAACAAGAGAAAAAAAGTTGGTGGGTGACTGAAAACGGCAATGACAACCCTTCCAAGAAGAAACGAAAAGAACTGGCATTCTTTCGGGCGAGGAAAAAAAAATACGTAGAAATTTTATTTTTATTTTTGACGCCTCGAATTAAGCGAAACGTCGGACTTCTGAGACTCGGATTTTCGAGACTCTACTGTATATATATATAAAACTTCAAAAATGGTCAAACATACTCTGCAATTGATTTTCTGCTGAGCAGTATTTAAATCACAATGTAATATAAAACAGTTATTATATGAACATTTTCTTCATATTTTTCATTCTTGTTATATGAACACAAATGTCTTCCGTAAGTTTATGTAATCATTAAGTACAACTGAAAGTGGAAGTAAAAAAGCGCCATTTAGCTTACATTAATTAAAAAGTAAATGTATGGCTAAATAAAACGAATATTTTTTACTTGTGTTTACAAACGTATTTGAAATATACAAATGAGAGGAAAAACTTCTGTATAATTTAAATTCAATTTACTTCAAAAGAAAATCATTCTTTCACTTCTTTCGAAAATTAATACACTTACTTGTTTATACACATGTTTTTTTTTAATTTAAACCTTATACCCCGAAAGTTTAAATGAAAAATGTAGAAATACTGGCTCTAACAAAATATAGCAGTTTAATTAAAAAGTAAAACTTTGTTTGGAATTTTAATTTCAAGGATTACATTTAAAATTTAATAAAAACCAAATTTCAAAAGCCATTGTTGTTAAGAATTCATTTTTTTTTTCTAAAATGAACTTTACAAAGATCGGTGTTATTTCCTTTGTAAATTAATGTTTAGTTTCCAGAATGACATGCATCTTTTAAAATATGTTTAAATGAAAAACACAGGATGTAGTGTACATTTAATTTGTTTCTATTCATATTCTTCTACCTTAAAAAAAGAACTTATATTCACAAGAATTTATTATGTCTCCACAGACTATTTCAACTATAAACAAGGTAACTTCTGAAAGAAATCATTTTATTTTATTATCGGGAACTAAATTTTTTAAATGCTCAGTTTATCTTAATTTTATTTATTTAAAAGTAAAGGAATGTATACTGTATTTTAAAAATAGAAAGATGTTATATGCACTATTATAGGACGCAAGACGAAAATTTTCCACAGTGTTTCAAATAGTATTTAATTTTAGCAGAAGCATTTTAAACCGCATTTATACATTTAATGTTTCTGTTTTGCTTTTAGTTGTTTTACATTTTCTTTTCTCTAAAGTTTTTAAAAAGTATTTTTTTTTATAAAGAATATTTTAAAAAGTTTTGCAGTAAAGTAAGAAATAATAATTTACGAACTAATCTCAAATTCAAATGTTTTCAGTAGCATCGAAAATCTCAACTGTAAACGAAGCAACTTCTCAAAGAAATAATTTTACAGAATTTTTATTATTCTGAAGTATAATTTTTAAATGATTGTTTTATCATAATTTAACTTATATAAATGAAATGGAATGACTAATGCATTTCTGATGCAATTGAAGTTTCATAAAAGTTTAATTGTATAGATCAAATATTTTTTTTTTTTGCTTATAGCTCTTTTTCCGTAAGTGATTATTTAATTTTTGCGCCATATCGACGATGGAAACTAACCAACCCATTTCCCTTTTACCGATTATTTAATTGCTTTTAAACGTAGTCTAATCTACATTCGCAAATAGGGGAAAAATATTTTTAAAATCATGTTGATTGAAAATCAAATCACAATTTATGGATTTTTTATTGGTTTAAAAAAAATTCAATCATGGTTTATTAAAATGTTGTTTGTATCGTGTGTAGCTGGATTACGGAAGATTAACCCGTTTGTACTTAAAACAATATAAATTGTTCAGCGCTTAACGAAATTAAAATTTCATTGATAAACAAATAACTGCATAAAATACTATACATAAATCAAAAAGTTAACAGATATTCAGTCTAACTATGTGCTTAAAACACTGAAATAATCAAAACAAGAACGAAAAATCATGCGTCAATCATAGATTATGTAACACTTTCCAACGCATCTAAAATTATTTTACAAATCATTATCGTTTAATAAGCTGAAATATACCATATAAATAAACAATTTGGAAAACGCATAACATATTTAAAAACGTAATTTCAGGAATTTCCAACGTATACAATATTCGGAAACATATCCGAATACTTTTATTCAGCCCTGTATATGATCTATAGATATGTATATATACTACATAGGATGCTAAATTTTAGTTTAGTTAGGAAACGCGTAGCACAGTTTAAAATTCTCTTTCTGGAGTTTCTTTCAATAAACGGAAATATGTTCGCGAACTTTTGTGCTACCCTGTATATGAAATACAGAATTTATATACACCAAGTAATAGACAAAAAGTGAGTTAAATTTAAAATCGCGGTCAGCAACTTAAAACGCACTTCCAGGAATTATTGTTAACAGACAGTAGAGAATTCCCTGTAAATGAACGATGACTGCTATACACACAATATTCTGTAGTAAGCCTCTTGTAATGCACCTTAGTGATATATATAAATTTCAATGCATTTAAAATACTGAAACATTATTTAAATAAACCGCAAACGATTTTTCTCCATAGACGTAATGTAATGGAACTCTTTTGACTGTCCCTGTAAAGTAACTATAAGTGCTATGCACACCATATTCCATATTAAACTTCTTGTAATGCTCCTTAGTGATATTTATAAATTACAATGTATTTGATATTGTGTAGCATCATTAAAATAAACCGCAAATGATTTTCCCCATAGACCGTAATGTAACGGAATTCTTTTGAGTGTACATGTAAAAAAAGTATAAGTGCTACACACTTCTGTTGAAATAGGGAACATGCTATAGATAACGACAATAAGATATAAAAATTGCAGGGCAATCCGAGTATATTTACGAGAGTTAGAGCACGGCCAGACGACCAGACAAACCGAAGTCAAACACTTTTCAACTAGGTTGGAAATTGTTAATAAAAAAAGCTGTTGCAAGTAGCAAAATCTTTTACGGTTTCGCTGTCCATTAACCTCGACCATGCGGCTAACACAAAAGAGTTGGTTTTAATAATTTCAAAACTGTATTTGAAAACATACTTGAACCTTTTCATACAAAAATGGTTTTTATTGGTGTTTGTGGGCAATTAAAAAAATACATTGAATGTAAAATAACTGACAGAGTTTTTAATTGCAAAAAAAAGAATGTTTTCATCTATGTTCTGCAACCGGAGATACCGGGATCGGATTTTCTGGTTATTTCAATTTTCAGGGATATTGTGATAAACGTGTCGCACACACTGCTAACAGATTGCTATAAATTGATATAGACCGGGAGTCGGCAGCACATATAATCACCTCATCGAGTTCACGGATGAAATTCTAGGATTAGTTAAATCTTGAATCGCATATTAAAACGCAATCGGTCTGCCAAGTCATATCTTGGTGGAAAACACCTGAAAACCCGATTTTAACGGATGACTCGTAGGTTTACCATTGTGTTTTCTTCTCCCAGTCCTCCATGTTTTCATACCTTTTGGTGCAGGAAAAGGCAATGGTAAACCTACGAGTCAGCCGCTAAAATCGGGTTTTCAGGTGTTTTCGACCAACATATGACTTGGCAGATCGATTACGTTTTAATATGCGAATCAAGATTTAACTAATCCTAGAATTTCATCCGTGAACTCGATGAGGTGATTATCTGTGCTGCCGGCTCCCGGTCTAGTAACAATAATTTTGAAATAAAATATCATTTATCATTTTTGAGTAATTACAAGAAGAATATGATAGATCATAAATTAAACAGTGTGTTGTACTTTACTGCTTATGATTAGTTTGTATATGTACAATCGTGATTCAAATAAAACTTAATTGCGGAATTTAATATTGGTGTCTCTCAAAATAGAGGTTCCTAATAGTTTTGGTAAGTTTTTAAATAAGCGAAATATAAATAAATTCTTTGTCGCTAGAAAAAAAAGTCCCACCGGCCTGTACCAGGAGGAAAAATTAGCTTTCCTATATCTTCATTTTAAAATTTTAGCTAATGTTTCTCGAAAACAGCAAGCTAAAATGCAAAAAACCCGATTACAGGCGATTCGTTAATACCGAATTTTAATAAGAAATTCGCCAAATTAGTCAGCTATAGCTTAGTTGTCTTCATTTATGGAGACTTATTTTTGGTCGCCAAATTTGGCAATTTTTCGCCAAGTGTCGCCAAGCTTTCCTAAAAAAAAACTTTAAATTTAACACATGTGTTACTTTAAGACATAAATGCTCGCATAAAACAGTTTTTACAAAATTTCAGTTTTAAAAGTGTGCAGAAACCAAAAATGTTCTAAAATGGATATTTCTGTGATACTGTTGGGATAAAAGATTGAAATTTTACTTTGTGGTTACTTTTTAGTTATAATTGCTCGCCTTGAACGGTTTCATAAAAAACTGAAATTTACAAGTATGAAATAAGCGAAAAAGTTCTAAAAAACTACAAAATATAAAATACAATATTTGAAATTGTTGGGATGGAACCTTGAAATTTGACATGGCTGTTACTTTACAGACGTAAATTCTCGCACAGAACAGTTAACAAAAATCGAATTTTAAATTACTGCAGGAGCAAACAATAGTTCTAAATTTTCAATATCTGGGATTATTATTATTATTATTAAATAGCAGACCAGACTCTAACCTGTCGGGCATTATTCCTAGTTTGACGGGTTGTGTATCTGGCCGCGAGGCGAAACTCGCCTGATCCCTTATGGCGGAAATCTGCCTATGGTTTCTAATATAGACTATGATAAATTAACATCATACAGTTTAAACCTTTTTCTGTTTACTATGTGTTACATATAAAATGTATGTATATATATATATATATATATATATATATATATATATATATATATATATATATATATAGACTTATCTTTTTCTGTTTATCAACGTTGATTTCATTTGTAGTTAACCTTTGGTGTTTGCATGAAGTTCGTCACCCTTGTTTGCATTTTAGTCACTAGTTTATGGTTTTGTTGCAATTTCTGTGATACTGTTGGGACTAGAAGATTGGAATGTTGCAAGGTGTTTACTTTTAAGATGAAAATGCTGGCTTAGAACGGTTTATAAAAAACTCGAAATTTAAAAGAGTGAAATAAGCAGAAAATGGTCTAAAATTGAATGGAAATGGTCTAGCAGAAAATGTTCTCTGTTCAACTTCTCTCGAAGGGGTTCGAAAGAGACAAACGTTCTAAAATTACGATATCTTTGAATACGTTGAGGTTTAAAGAATAAAATTGGACATGGTGGTTGTTTCTATAATGTAAGAGCGGCTATTAAACCATCAGAATTTAAAAATGTAAAAATATACGAAAATGCTCAAAAAACATTCGTAATTAAGATTTTTACTAAACTGTTATGGCTAAGAACGTAAAATTCGACATGGTAGTTGCTTTTAAGACGTACATGCCCATTCAGAATTGTTTCCAAAATTTCAAATTTAAAAAGGGGGAAATGAGCGGAAAACTTTCTAAAATAACGATTGCGTTGGAACTACTGAACGAATTTCGAATCTTCTCTCACGATAAAAATAATGAAAGTATCTGCTTAAAAAAAGTTATATCTTACCTCTTTACAAATTATCCTCTAGGGGTTCATGTGTGAAAAACATTCTAAAAATCGGATTTCTCTGTTCTTCTCAACACAGGGAATTTTATTTGGTGGTTCCTTTTAAGACGTAAATGCCCGCAAAGAATATTGTTTAACTTTTTGAGATTTAAAAGAATGAAATGATTATAAATCGCTCCATAATCATGATTACTCGGAAACTATTGGGTCTAGAAATTTAAAATTTGACATGCAAGTGATTCAACCATAAATATGTTTCTGCAAGAATTTGAGTTTCAAATATGTGAAAATAGAGGAAATTGGTCCATAGTAATATATTTACTATGATTTCTCTGAAACTGTTAGCCAAGAAACTTTACTTTGGCATAGGGATAACATTTAACACGCAAATGTGCACGAACAATGCGTTTTTTTATTTAAATTTTTAAGAAATGGAAAAGAGAAAAAAAAAATATTACTTTTCATAGCACCGTTACATAAGCAATAAGATAAAACGCAAACCTCCGAAATTTCATAGAATACAAAGTATCTTTAAATGTGAGTTTTGGTCGTACAAAAATGGAATTTTTGCTGTTGTATATGTCGGATCATAGAGAAGAGTTTTCTCATAGTACCCAGTGACCTTATAATTTTTTTAAATGTAGCCATTTGAAATTTAATAGCAGGAGTAGTCTTATTGTCTACCTAATTTTTAACACGTTTGCAATTTACATTTCAAATCATTACACATCTCCAAGAGGTGAAAAGTAAAAACATGTTTGAAACTTTTTGTTACAAAAGTGGGAATTTGTTTGGGCCTGTATAGACCTATATGTAAAGAAATATTAGTAAACATGAATCAATATTAACAAATTTTTGTACTTACAGGAAAGGTATTTGAGAGGTTAAATATCTGCAATTTATATAGATAATACTAAAACTTTTAAAAGGATTAGTGCACATTTTTAGGAAACGTGAAGGTTTGTGTTTCTTTCCTAAACTTTCCTATTCATCCCTTTTACAATATGTTAATACTGTATTGCGATACTAGTTTCCTGTTTAAAATTCATTTGTCTTGACATGTATCATCGCATTTCTTAGTTTGTCCTCACATTAAGTGAATGTACAGTACATTGATTTGAAGGATGCTACTTAAGCCATTAAAAAATCATATATCAAGCATGAATTGTGAAACATTTTCAACACTTTCAGCATACTATAACTGAACTTCACCGTTTTATAAGGTGAAAGATGATGTCTAACTTAACAAGGGTGACAAGTGATGATACAAAGATGACAAGGGATGCCTGTCCCGGGAACCCAGCTTTCGCTTTAGAGTATAAGTGCAATCCCGGGCCAAAGACACAAACCCACTATTTACTTCCCACTATTTACTTTAACATACATACAATGTGTTGAAGGTTAGGCAGTTTTTACAAAGTTTAAAGTGCACAGTTATTTAACTAAACGTGTCTAACCAAGAGTAGCTTTACATATTTAACTGTATTAAGGGTGCACATTAGTTTAACTTAACAAATTTGGCAAAGGTAAAAGATGGTTGGGAAAGAATATACAATGTTTGTGAAGAAGTAAAGTGGTACTAAACAAGTTGACAATTATTACTTTACAGAGATTAATGAAAACAAAACAAACTAATAATATCAACTGATGTAGAAAATTTACAATGGGAAAACTCCAGAATTTACCATCTATACTAATATTATAGAGGAGTAAATCTTGTTTGTTTGTTTGTAGGGGGTAATTTCTGGAACTACCGAACCGATTTCAAAAGTGATGGTGGCAAATTGATGGTGATAACCCCTGCTCCAACATAGGCTATATTTTATGTCGGTGCCACTAACCCCAGGGGGTGCAGGAGCAAAAAACGTTCTAAAATTGCGATTTTTCAGTTATCACACTGGCTGTCAAGCCCTGAGAGCTTGGCAGCCGGTTCTGTATGTATGTATGTACGTACGTAATGCGATAACTCTTCATAGAAATATCCGTTTTCCTTCAAATTTTGTTTATAGGTTCACTGTGTTAAGGCGCTTCCCTGATTAGTTTTCGGGATTGATTGGTTAAGTATAAAAGGGGGGGAACAAGGGGCTAATTCCCCCCCCCCTTAATTTATATAAATGGGTTTTTCATGCAGAATTATTCCGTTTTCCTTCAAATTTTGTTTATAGGTTCACTGAGTTAAGGCGCTTCCCTGATTAGTTTTCGGGATTGATTGGTCAAGTATAAAGTGGGGCAACAAGGGTCTAACCCCCCCCTCCCTTAATTTTTATAAATGGGTTTTTCATGCAGAATTATTCCGTTTCCCTTCAAATTTTGTTTATAGGTTCACTGAGTTAAGGCGCTTCCCTGATTAGTTTACGGGTTTGATTAGTTAAGTATAAAGGGGGGGGGCTAATCCCCCCCTTAATTTATATAAATGGGTTTTTCATGCAGAATTATTCCGTTTTCCTTCAAATTTTGTTTATAGGTTCATTGGGTTAAGACACTTCCCTGATTACTTTTCGGGATTGATTGGTTAAGTATAAAGGGGGGGAACAAGGGGCTAATTCCCCCCCCCCCTTAATTTATATAAATTGGTTTTTCATGCAGAATTATTCCGTTTTCCTTCAAATTTTGTTTATAGGTTCACTGTGTTAAGGCGCTTCCCTGATTACTTTTCGGGATTGATTGGTTAAGTATAAAGGGGGGAACGGGGGGCTAATCCCCCCTTAATTTATATAAATGGGTTTTTCATGCAGAATTATTCCGTTTTCCTTCAAATTTTGTTTATAGGTTCACTGTGTTAAGGCGCTTGCATGATAATTTTCGGGATTGATTGGCTGAGTATAAAGGGGGGGGGATCGGGGGGCTAATCCCCCCTTAATTTATATAAATGGGTTTTTCATGCAGAATTATTCTATTTGCTTCAAAATTTGTTTATAGATTCATTGGGTTAAGACGCTTCCCTGATTAGTTTTCGGGATTGATTGATTAAGTATATAGAGGGGGGAACGGGGGGCTAATACCCCCCTTAATTTATGTAAATGGGTTTTTCATGCAGAATTATCCCATTTCCTTCAAATTTTATTTATAGGTTCACTGTGTTAAGGCGCATCTCTGATTAGTTTTCGGGATTGATTGGTTAAGTATAAAGGGGGGGAACAAGGGGCTAATTCCCCCTTATCTATACTAATATATAAAGTAGTAAAGATTGTTTGTTTGTTTGTTTGTTTGTTTGTAGGGGGTAATCTCTGGAACCACTGAAGCGATTTTAAAAGTGATGGTGGCAAATTAATGGTGACAATCCCTGCTCCAACATAGGCTATATTTTATGTCGGTGCCACCACCCCAGGGGGGGTGCAGGAGCGAAAAACGTTCTAAAATTTCGATTTTTTGTGTACTGAAGGAGATAGAAGCATCAAATTTAGTATGGTAGTTACTTATAAGATGTAAATGCTCTCTAAGAACAAATTATAAAAACATTAGCAATTTAAAAGGTTGAGATGAGGAAGAAGCGTTCTAAAAACATTCTAAATTACAATTTCTAAGGAATCTCTGAAACTACAGAACCGATTTCAAAAGTGATGGTGGCAAATGGATGGTGACAGTCCCTGCTCCAACATATGCTAATTTTTTTGTCGGTGCCACTGCCCGCAGAGGGTGCAGGAGCGAAAAACGTTCCAAAATTATGATATTTTCAATAATGAAGGAGTTAGGAACTTGACATTTTGTATGGTCGTTACTTACAAGATTTAAATGCTCTATAAGAACAAAGTCTAAAAAAATTTGAAATTTAAAAGGCTGAAATAAGCAAAAAATTTTCTAAAAACATTCTAAATTACAATTTGTATGGAATCTCTGGAACTACTAAAGCGATTTCAAAAGTGATGGTGGCAAATGGATGGTGACAATCCCTGCTCCAACATAGGCTATATTTTATGTCGGTGCCACTACCCCGAGGGTGGTGCAGAAGCGAAAAACGATCGAAAATTGCGATTTTTGCGATGCTGAAGGAGCTAGAAACTTCAAGTTCGGCATGATTGTTATTTATAAGATCTAAATGTGCTCTAAGAACAATTTCTAAAGAAAAATGATCTAATGATTCTGCGATTTTTCAACTATTGAATTTCTAAAATTACCAAATTTCACAATAGAGTACCATAGCGAAACCTTCACGCGTAAAAAGATAATGATAAGGGCGACGTGTCCTGACGTGTATATTGGCTATAGCACGAGTCACAAATTATAGTATCCTTATTATTTTGTTAAAATATAAAAGTGAATTATGAAATGTCAATATTTTGTTTGATTAAAGGTTCGTTAAGAGAAATTGACCAGCGTAGCGGGCTTAGCTTGCTAGTCTCTGATAAAAGAATACAAATTGAAACAAATCAAATTAAAAGAGTTCCTGTTAGGGTGAGTGAGAAGAGAAGTCGGAAAATTGGGCCAATTCTTTCGTACAGCCCTTTCTATGATGTATAGATTTGTATATATATTACGTAGTATGCAAAAATATCGTTCAGTTACTAATTGCATAACACAGTAGAAAATTCTACTTTAGCAATTTCCTTCATTTAGTGGAAATGTTCTCGAATACTTTTGTTTAGACATCTATATGATATATAGAATTTAGGCACACCAAGTAGTGTCATATGCAAAAAATTGTTAAATTTAAAACATCATAAAACAATTGAAAACGAATTTTCTACAATTATCGCTCATAGACAGAAATGTAACCGAATTCATCCGTGCGTTCCTGTAAGCATCTTGTATTGCACCTCAGTGACATATATCAATTTAAATATGTTTGAAGTAGTGTAACATACACTGCATTAAAATACACTGCAGACGATTTTTTATCATAGACCATAAAGTAACTGAATTATCTTGGGTGTCCCTGTAAACAAACTATAAATGCTTCACACTTAATTTTCAATACTGAACATGAAATGGTAATCTTCAATTCCATATATGAGTTACAGTGCAATCCGAGTACATTTACGCGAGATAAAGCGTGGACAGATGGACAGACAGAAATAGGAGCAAACATGTTAAAAAGAAATATTTCAATAAAAAAATATCCATGAACTAAACTGTTAATATTTAATACTTTGGAAATTTTTCCATAGAAAATTTTTACGCCTTGCATTTATAATATTCCAATTTTAATTGCTTAATAGGTGTATAGCCAATATAGTGAAAAAGTTGTGCTGCGTTTGTAGCCTTGCCAACATTTTACAGTGACAAAGTTCCAGGCTGAGTATTGTTCCCAAGTGGTTCAGTTGGTAGAACGTCAGTGCGCTACACTGACGACCCGGGTTCGAGTCCCGGCTTGGGTACTTTTTCACTATGTTGGCTATACGCCTATTAAACAATTAAATTTGGATTATTATAAATTGTCAATGTTCATAAAAAAAGCATTTTAATTCATTTTCAAAAGAAAACACAATAGGCTTTACATTATCAATTAGTTTTTATAAACCAAAATTAAGTGCGCTATATCTTTTAACATGGTGATTTTTAACATTTTAAACTGTGTCAAAACAATGTGTATATTTTTATGAGAGAAACTGACCGATATCTACGAAGAAACTAACTAGCATCAATTATTTTCGGTCTTCAGCATGTAAACGATATTTTTGGCGGGAATACTAGTTTGTTAGTTTATAATCATAACTGCAACTTTACACATTTTGATAGCTCATAAATAATTTGTATATGATATCTTTCCTTCAATTAAGAATTAAGAGCGTACAGCAATACGAGGAAATAAATTTCATATCTTGCAGGATTAATGCATAAGCACGAATTACTAAACATTTCGAATCAATTTACAGAAATTTTAGCAGATTGACTGTTGCAAAGCATTATTATCTGATTGGCAAAAGTGGGATCACTTGATGCTTTGCATATTAGGTAGAACATTTAGAAGCGTTATTCCCTAGAGGTATTAATTTAACTAAGACTTCAATAATAGGAAAGTGTTCATTGTGTACACTGGAGGATCAGAAGCTATCTGAAGTGCATCCCGTTTTAATTCCTATGATGCATATTCATTATGCGCATGCAATAGATCAGAAAACTATTTCTTATTAAAATATATGATCAACGTAAAATAGCACAATTAAAAATATATAAAATGGCAAACAGCTTTTTTGGAGCACCTAAAGCTCCTTCATCAGTGCCCAATTTAAAAGATTAAAAACTGATCCAAACGTTTAAGCCATGAAGGTATGCTTGCGTAGGTATGCTTGTTTTTAATATAACGACACAAAGTTCAATACACCTATTTTAAATATTTCTTATTGACAGACTTAATTCGCGCTATTCTTTACCAATTTCATTTTCTATTCAATTTGCTTCAGAAATGAAAGTAAGTAGCAACTTAAAAATGTCGGATTGCAGCTTTCTTTAAAAAGAAAAACAAGAACGAAAAATCATGCGTCAAGCATAGATTATCTAACACTTTCCAACGCTCCCATAATAATTTTACAAATCATTACCGTTTAATAAGCTGAAAGATAACATCTAAGTAAACAATTTGGAAAACGCATAGTTTATATTAAAACGTAATTAAAGGAATTTCCAACATATACAATATTCGAAAAATTTCTGAATACTTTTATTCAGCCCTGTATATGATCTATAGATTTGTATATATACTACATAGGATGCTAAATTTTAGTTTAGTTAGGAAACGCGTAGCACAGTTTAAAATTCTCCTTCTGGAGTTTCTTTCAATAAACGAAAAAGTGTTCCCGAACTTTTGTGCTGCCCTGTATATGATCTACAGAATTTATACACACCAAGTAATAGACAAAGTGAGTTAAATTTAAAATCACGTTCAGCAACTTAAAATGCACTTCCAGGAATTATTGTTAACAGACAGTAGAGAATTCTTTTGTGTGTCCCTGTAAATGAACGATGACTGCTATACACAAAATATTCTGTAGTAAGCCTCTTGTAATGCACCTTAGTGATATATATAAATTTCAATGCGTTTAAAATAGTGGAACATTATTTAAATAAACCGCAAACGAGTTTTCTCCATAGACGTAATGTAATGGAACTCTTTTTACTGTCCCTGTAAAGTAACTATAAGTGCTATGCACACCATATTCCATATTAAACTTCTTGTAATGCTCCTTAGTGATATATATGAATTATAATGTATTTGAAATTGTGTAACATCATTAAAATAAACCGCAAATGATTTTTCCCTATAGACCGTAATGTAACGGAATTCTGTTGAGAGTCCCTGTAAAAAAACTATAAGTGTCACACACTTCAGTTGAAATAGAGAACGTGCTGTAGATAACGACAATGACATAAAAATTGCAGGGCAATCCGAGCATATTTCCGGGAGTTGGAGCACGGACAGATGGCAGACGGCCAGACAAACCGAATTCATAAACACTTTTCAACTAGGTTGGAAAGTGTTAAAAAGACTAATTGTCTCGTAATAAATAAACAATAGATAAAATAATATACATTAAAATGTGATACAAATAATAAAAAATATGATACAAATAATAAAAAATGATACAAATAATAAACAAACATGATATATTAAAATATGATATAAATAATAAAAAATAGAATAAATTAAAATAGGATACAAATAATAAAAGAAATATGGACGTTATTATATGATACACACTTGTCGTTAATAATATTTCAGAGTTAAACTTTTGGTAACAGTTGACAAGAATATTTCAAAAGTAAGCCTTAGCTAGCAGTTGGCAACTATTTTTAGAATTAAGCTTTGGTTACCAGTTGACAACAATATTTCAGAATTAAGCTTTAACTACCAGTTTAAAACAATATTTCAGAAATAAGCTTTGGTTATCAGTTTTGCGGAACCAAAAAAATATACAATTTTTCAAGAATATTTCCAATAGAAATCTATAACAAATAATTTTTCTTGGAAACAGAGGTAGCCGAAATGGTGATCGCTATTTTAAGCAAAAAGTTTCAGCGAGTGGAAATAATAAACGTTTGTAATACTCTATTCACTTAATAAGTTTTTATTCTCCCCGTAAAGTAATAAATTATAAAAGCTTGTGTTGGTCTGCGTTAGTGTCACAAGTTGGAGTGGTTGCATAGCTGGCAATCTTCCGGTGTTTCAAAACCGGATCCACATACTTCACACCATAAGTTTATTTTAAACAAGAACGAAAATAATGCATCAGGCATAGATTATGAAACACTTTCCAACACTAACAGAATATTATTATTTTATTTCATTTTTTATAAAATGAATTTACATAACTAAATAAGCAACTTAAAAAACTCATAACACAGTAAAAATTCATTTTCTTGTAATTGTTGTTCATATCCGGATATGTGTGCGATTTATTGCATGTACTCCTGTATGAGATCTGTGGTATTTATACACAACATTTAAAACACTGAAAATTAGGTAAGTTTAAAAATGGATATCACAACGAAAATGCACTTCTAGCAATCATCGATCTTAGAGTATTTCTTTAACAGAATACTTTTGTGTGTTTCTTAAAGGAACTATAAATTATATGTACTCCATAATCTATAGAAAACATGTTGCAGCGCACTTCAGTTATTTCATTTTATTTGAAGTACTATAAAATCATTAATATTCACGACAAGCGATTTTTCCCCTTAGATCATAATGTAAGGGAATTTTTTGTGCGTCCCTGTAAATTCTACCTTACAAATGCTACTTATTCTACACTCCTGCGAAAGCATGTTGTAGTTCACCTCAGTGTTGCATATCAATATCATTATGTTTTAACTACCGTAACATAAATAACTATGTTGAAAAGTGTTAAAAATTTTATACTTCTTCTATGTAAGGTAGGTGCGACTGTTATGGAAAACTTCCTGATATTGCCACCCCCCTATTATACGTTAGATAACCAAAACATTTGTTAGTTGGCATGAGCATACCGTGAAGAAGCCTCCTAGTGTATATTATGATCACACACCATTCAGATAGGTTGTGGAATTTGACGTCAATTTCCTATTTTATGTTTTTGGCGTGATTTATTTTCATTTTTATCTGGTAAGTCGCCTTCTTTATGCACGTTTTCAAAAGAAATTTTTATGAATACCATCATACTCAGATCAGTTTTTAGTTCACAGGCTATCAAAGCTTGAGAGCTAATGTGTCCGCCGGTTCTGTATGTTTGTACGTATGAACGTATGTACGTAACGCGATAACACTTGATAGAAATTTCAGTTTTGCTTCAGATTTTGTTTACAGGTTCATTGTCAAAAGGCGCTTCCCTGATTAATTTTTGGAGTTCATTGGTAAAGTATAAAGGTGGGAAACGGGGGGCTAATTCCCCCCTTAATTTAGATAAATTGGTTTTTCATGCAGACTTATCCGATTTGCTTCAAATTTTGTATATAGGTTCATTGTGATAAGGCGCTTCCCTGATTAGTTTTAGAGGTCCATTGGTTAAGTATACAGGGGGAATGGATGCTAACACCCCTTTAATTTATCGTCGATTTCTTTATTTTTCGAGTGCATTATTCTTGAAATAAGGGTATAATATACAATCAGTGTGAATAGCCTGTGAGCTCAATGCAATCAGTTTAACTGGGCACTTTTCTTTTTTTTATTAATGTTCTATCAATTGGTGCTGTCGTTGATGGTGTATATTTTACAAATTGTTCAAAATCAAACAGTTTTCGTGAAAGCTGACCTGCTCCTGATATGGCGATCTAGGTGGTCATACCAAGTGCACCATGCAAGCCTAGGATTAAAACATTTTTAATTGTTCCCATTGCGGTAAGTAATTTTTTTAACAAATTTGTTGAACTGTAAAAGGGTTTCACATTTTTTTCTAAATATTACGTTGAGTAAAAAGTTTTCCGCCAAGGGGAGATACCTTCGCTCAAACCGCTGTCATTTGTGCGGTTGTTAGCTTTTCAGCAATCTGATTTTTGCATTAGAAAGCAGAGCACAGGAACTACATGACTGTGTAATTTGTTTGCTAAAAAATTATTATCTTGTGCTTCAAAAAGTGTTTAAAATGCAGATCTCACCTCAGCAGATCAGAATAATTATTTACTATGAGTTCCGTAATAAAGTCAGTGCGTCGGAATGCCACAGAATGATGTGTGAATGTTTAGGAATCAATACCGCTTCTTATGATACTGTCAAAATTTGGTTTCGGAAGTTCAAAGCTGGAAATTAGGACAGTGAAGATGAAACACGTTCCGGCCGCCCTATTGAAATTGATTGTGAGCAGTTAAAGCAAATCATTGATCAAGACAGAAATGTTTCAACATGAACTATTGCGTTAGAGCTTAACGTTTGCCAAAAAACAATATTTAACGCTCTACAACGCATAAACCTAACGTTTAAGTTCAATCTCTGGGTGCCTCACGAATTGACTGCTGAAGACAAGCGCAGGAGAAAATAACTGTTGTTTGGTTCAACTCAATGATCAAAGGAAAAAGAACATTCTGGACAGAATTATGATTTGTGATGAAAAATTGGTGTACTACAGCAATACAAGCCATAAAGGAGGGTTGTCAGCACCTGGGGAATCAGCTGGCTCGGTTGCAAGACTTGCCTTAACTAACAAGAAGGTGCTCCTCTGCATTTGGTGGATTGTCGTGGAATTCTGTACAAATAGTACCTGAAAAGCAGACAGACTATCAACAGTTCAATATGCAGCAAAATGATAATCAAAGTTCGCGATGCCATTCGCGAAAAAGGAAGAAACGAGTTCAGAAGGAAGGTGGTTCTCTTTCATCGAAGATAATGCCCGGCCACACGTTAGTATGATGACCGGATGGACGCTGTACAAGCTGAAGTGGGATTTTATGCAACATCCACCATACAGCTCCGACATGGCCCCTTCAGATTTCTATCTCTTTTCACATCTTCAGCTGCATCTTGATGGCACAAACTTCCATTCAAATTAGGAGGTCATAAATGAGGTCGATCTCTTTCTGGACTCGCGCACGCCACAATTTTTCGCAGAAGGGATTATAAAGTTGCCAAAACGTTGGCAAACGATTGTATATTTAAACGTAGATTACTATCCTCATTAGCTTTGATGATTTCGTATGTATTTATCATTTTACAATAAAAAACATTTTGGCGGAAAACTTTTTACTCAACCTGATAAAAACTTAAATTGTATTGTCAGTTTTGTTAAAAACTTCATTTTTGAGGAAAAATCTTGTTTCAAATCCACTTTTGAATAACAAAAAGAAGTATTGAGAACAATAGGACAATGGTGGTCATATCATATGCACATGTTCCTGATATGGCTACTTGGTAGACTTTTGGAATTCCGTTCCTTTCGACTACTAAAACTATTTTCATGGAGAATGCAATATTTTTTATGAAGTCCATTAACTTGAGAACATAAAAAAAATCTGTTTTGATTTTTTCAAAATGGCGGCAGGGAAAATTATTAATCTTTAGCATGGCCATAACGGGGGCACCCAATTTAGTAATAATATCTTTCATTGTTTACATGTCATTCAAATATCGTTCTTTGACTTGAAACACTGGAACGTTAGCCGCTATGTACTCGTGTTTATATTGTCACTAAATATTTGGCACATTTAGTGTTACCGGCTTATTTACTTCGTGATTTTACATTTTCAATTTGGTCTTTAACCCGAGACGTCTTTTATCAAAACGTCATTGATCATGTTCGATTTTCTTTATGTCTGTCCCCACATGCAAAAAATGGAAAACAAGAAACAATTTTCATTTAATATTCAAATATTACATTTCAGTGAAGTCATAAATTTGCAGATTGTTTAAATTATACGTTTTCTCACAAGCTTCGGAATATTGGGAAATGGTAAAAATGAACTGACATTAGTAATTGTTTCGCAGACTTTTCCACAAATTTTAACTTTGCTTATAAAAATGTACCTGAAAAATTAAAATAGAGGTGTCTTGTTGCTTGACTATGGTGATGGAAAAGCATTTAAAATCAGCTGCATGAAATTTACAGATTGTACTTGTAAGGGGAGATGGGTTAGGAGAAGATAATTTATATGAGGCAAAAAGACACACCACTACTTCCATGTTAATGATCATTACAGGTTTAGGAAATGAAATATACCTGTTAGGAGAGTTGTATGAGATTGCAACATTTCATGTAATCTGCTACCATTTTCGTGTGGATCCATAACTGACAGTTGGAGATGCATTTTCGACGGGACAACTTTTTCGGGATTATATATGTTGTTTTCCGTAACAGAAAACAGGATTAACGTTGCCGTTGTGATGCTTGAGAAATTGACAATTTGTCATCAGTATCTGGATTATTTCAGTTTTTCGCCATAGATGTCGTTACTTCGAGGAAAATCGTAAAGCTTTTTTCCCCTTTAATGTTTATTGTTTTTCTGCATTTGGTAACTGGTAGGGATTTTCTTTTAACTTTGATCGTTTTTCCACGTTGAACTTAGAAATAATACTCATAATGCTAATATTTATTCCAATATAATTATTAGTATCCAACGCAAGGCACGAAAATTAAATTCTAAAGGCAATCGCCAAACTTAAAATTGTGGCAATTTTATACCAGTTGAAAACCATTATCGTATCGTCTGAATATGTAATGCGATTTTTTTTCATTTGATAGTTATTTATTGCCGTTTTTTGTCCAAAATGCGTGTTATAGATTTATATAAAGTGAAAAACTCATCTTTTAATGAAAATTGTTCAAACTATATACATTAATTCATTAAAATTGTAAAACTTTTTTTCAAATTATGGATACGATCATGACTAACAAGCTAATACATATAAGTTTTGTACTGTCAAATAAAAGGAGGTGGTGGTAAGTCGGGCATATGGCCATGGGTTTAACGTGGAATATTTATTGCAGCGAGTCATTTTAGCCTATTGGAATGGAGAAACGCATGGAAACAAAACTTTGACTGCATACCAATTTTATTTTAACAGAAAACAGACACTGGACATGCTATTTATTTAGACTAATATTCCACGACAATTTTCTTTAACATTGGCCTGTGATCAGATACATGGCATAATATCCACATTCATGTGTCTGGTGAACGTACAATCGATCGTGGTATGGCCCAGTGTTACTGGTTCTATAGGCACGTATTTGAGACCTGTTGAAGCGTTCGTTTGTAGTACGTCAATTGTCCTGCATCACATTGAATCGACTGGTGTTGATATTTATCAGTTCAGAAACAACTTAGACGTATTGGTGTCATCTAGAATCGTTATATCCATCGGTTTGGGTACAGTAGCGGTATAGGTGCTGGCGCTGCTGTTCACTATGTCAGAAAGTCATTTTAGACTATTGGGATGAAAATACGACTGAAAACAATACTTTGACAGCGTACCAAATTTTATTTTAACAGAAAACTTACACTGTAGATGCTATTTATTTCGACTAGTATTCGACAACAATTTTCTTTAACATTGACTTGTGATATGAGAAGTCAGAGATCAACATCCATGTGTCAGGTGAACACACAATCGAGGTCTGCTGAACGTCACCGGTGCGATTGATTCGACTGATGTTTCATATCTATCAACTCGGATACGTTTTAAACATATGTATGGGCGTCATCTAGAGTCGTTATGTCCATCGGTTCGGGTAGAGCAATGGTAGAGGTGCTCGTGCTGTTGTTCATGGTGCGCCTTATCAACTTCGCGACGCTCCCTAAACAGTCTCGCTCGCTTGACACCGGACACGTGTGCTTAGCCATAGCTGCCAACTTTTACGCTTTTTTCCTACCACTAAAATTTTATAGTTAATTTTATGTTATTAAACCGTCGAAATCATGTCATTCAATAAGGCAAATTTTTCTATTAATTTTTAGTGGTAGCAAAAAAGCGTAAAAGTTGGCAGCTATGGCTTAGCTCATAACCAACGGTATGCATGATTTTCAATTTGTAAAAGGAATTCGGTTTCAAACTTTTAGCTTAATATAGTAAATATTGTCCTCCGCGATTTTTGATTTTTTATGCGATTTGTATTTTTTTAAATTTGTGAAAGAAATCTGGTTGCAATGTTTTTGCCCACTACAGTAAATTTTGTCTGCTGCTATTTTTAAATTTTTATTCCTTTTTAAATTTTTATTGATTTTTAATTTATGTCTTTTTGTATGCGATTTTTAGCGGTTTTGTTGTTAGTTTAACGGCGATTTTCCACATTAGTAAAAAAAAACTGGTGTTCAAGTTTTATCCCATTATATCCTCTTTTCAATACAGTTTACTCGGAATTAATACAGCGATTTTTGCATTTTCCCGATGTTTTTATGCCAGTTTTCGTGTTTTGGGCGATTTTTTTTTTACATTCGTAAAAGGAATTTGGTTTCAAACGTTTAGCCTAATATAACAAATTTTGTCCTCCACGACTTCTGATTTTTTAGCGATTTTTAATGCAATTTCCAATTCTATCTATTGCGATTTTTTGCTTTCTGCGGCGATGCTTTGACATGCAGTTTGCGGTTACAATGTTTTAGCTCCCTACAGTAAATTTGTCATCTACAATTTTTGAATTTTTACCGATTTTCTTGTCTTTTTTTTGCTTTTTACGGAGATTTGTCGACATTAGTAAAAGGAATCCGGTTTAAATGTTGTAGCCCAGTATAGTAAATTGTGTCCTTTTTTCAATAAAGTTTATTCGGAATTCGTGCAGTGATTTTTTAATACGATTTTTTGAGTATTTTCATGTTTCGTGTGACTTTTTGATGGACATTAGCGAGTCAGCTAGTTTGGAATGTTTTTAATTTAAAGCCAACACTTTTTTGTTTTATAGGCAATTTATTGCAAATATTTCCGATGCAAAACTAATATTTAACGAATGAATGCAAACAATAAATGCAAGCAATGAATGCAACATCGACGCAATTTTGATTTCCAGTTTAAACTATCTGCCCAATATCGGTTTGTTACCGGGGAAAAACGCTCTTATTTTAATTTAATATGAAGCTTGACAAATTCGCATAATTTTCTTTTTTATGATTAATTTTCTCTAAATCAGCATTCAGATTATATTTGTCGTTTTCTGACAATCATGAGTATACGCTTTTTAGAGAAATAAATAAATAAAATATATCTCGTAGAATATTCGTTATTTTTCTGAGTAAATAAACGTTGTTGTTAATAGAAGCTTCTCAACTTCATTAGATTATTTACGTTTATTAGATTACATTTATTGCTTTAGAATCTTCCCTAATTTCTTGACAAATTAAAATAAGTTGATAGGCTTAATAGCAATCAAATGAATAGACCATGATAAATGTTCAATTAGTCTGTGATGTACGATATTATATAACAAACAGCGAGGCTCACAAATAAGTAACCCATATTGCTTCTTTGGGAAACTAGAACGAAATTTACTTTCACAAGTGCTGCTAATTTGTCTTTCAGTTCTGTTATTTGTTTCAGGGAAATAGGTTTGAATATTTAGCTACTGAAGAGAAAATTACTTTATATATCAAACAGCCAGAAACCGTGTCAGATAAACATAACCAAAAATATTTGTTTAGAGAATTTCATGTGAAAAAATATTTTGTACTTGCTTCAGTAAGAGGTTATTTTTTGTCTATAGAGGTTAATTTTTTTGCTTGAAACTAATGCTTTGTTATAATTGTTTATATCACATTTCAACAAAAATCGTAAGATTATATAAAGAGAAATGTTATTTTTATTCAGCATAGAGTTACCCATCATTTGCAATTCTTAGCATTATTCATATTAGTCTTGTTCTAACAATATATTTTTGAAGTACGCTCTTTCATTTCATTTACATATAATTAAAAATTGTCTATTGAATTTCAGAAAGCAGAATTTTTTATGTCAATTTTGAGAATCATTTAACTCACATTCATTTATTTTCATTATAATTCAACAATTTTTTAAAGTGTGAAAGGAAATGCGTGTTAGAAAGTAAATTTTATGCTGCAGCAGTAAGTAACTTTAACATGTCATGATGTAAAATAATTTTGTAGTTAAAAATCAGTTTTAAAAAGTGAAATATAACATTTTATTTAAAAAAATAGCTCAGAGTTATTCCACAAAATAAAATTAATACTCTTTACCACAATATACTGCCAACTACGATGCCAGTTACTAAATGCTACATTATCCCAAGTGTTGCAAGGTGTCCCAATTTTCAAGGTCTCTTTGTCCAGTCCCGCGTCTGGACGTTGCACGGGACACGAAAAGTCCAGATTTCTTATGATGTACAAATTCTTTTAAGTATATTCTAGTGCAATGCTATTCGTTAATCGAATTGAATGGAACTTTATACAGTAAGCCTGTAGAAACCAAATCTGTCTATAACAAAAAATGTTTACGTTAAGGCCGAAAGAAATGTACTTGCTCAGACGGTAACCTGTCTAAAACGGTGATTCTGTGAAAACGAACTTATTTATAACGGAAAACTTTCTTATACGTAAAAAAAATCATGGTCGGTATGGAAGGAATTCCATATCAGTTATCTAAATCGAAAACCGCTCCAAAACGGAATTATTTTCGGTCCTTAGAGATGCCACAGGTTTTTATTCTGTCTAAGATTATTGTGTTTACAGTAAAACCTACTAAGACGGAATCTCAAGTAGCCAGGAAAATATTTTGTCTTAGACAGAATTTCGTCTTTGTAGATTTGTATGGTACTCTTTCCGTCGTTTTACGTTTAAAACAGGATTTCGTTGTAGAGAAGTTTCGTTTTTATAGGATTTACTGTATTATTATACTTCGATTTAAAATCCACTCACAACCGTCACAATAGTAAGTCATATGCATTATTAATAATGTATTATTATTGACCTGTGTTTTTTTCCACTGAACAAAGCACTTGATATCAATTTTGAGAATGCTTTAATGCCCTTTCCGAAATTGCTTTACGCATTTGCGTCAACGAATTTTGAAGAGGAAATGTTTGCTAAAGAGCAGAGATTTACAGACTTGTTAAGACAAAGTACCATATGAATGCTCTGTGACGCATGGTATAACAGCCGAATATTATTATATTGTGGTTATTTGACATTCATAGGAAGAAAAACAAAAGAATGAAATGGGTGTCTGAAAGAAGGGCCTATGTTACAATTTACATTTTACAGAAATGAAGAAAAGACAATTAATATCATTTATTAACAATGATCTGAACACCTATTGCTATAGAAGCCCGTCTTCCGGTCTTAATTACCCCACACCACTTTTGTCTTCATGCTGAGCATTGACGAGAAATAATATAAGCTAGTCGGATGTGCCAATCCCAAAACTTTCTTCTATCTCATAAAAGCTTCACATACACCAAAAAAGAATCAGCACCAATTTATATCAAGGTCTTACTGAATTTAATTAAATTCCGTGCATTAGTTCTTGAGACATAACTATCGCTAAAATCATGTAAATCCTGAAAAATACAGCATAGCAGTGCCATCAGCTGGGAGATTTACAGCACAACTTAATCAACAGCAACTTTTGTCAACGTCTAACTGAATCTGAAGTTTGATGAAATTCTGTGCATTAGTTCTTGAGATAAAGCTATCGTGAAAATAATGAAAAAGTAGTATAGTAGCGCCACCTGTTGGTCTATTTACACCAAGAGTAATCACCGCCTATTTATGTCAAGGTCTAACAGAATCTGAAGATTGATGAAATTCTGCGCATTAGTTCTTGAGATATAGCTATCATAAAAATTGTGATAAATATAACATACCAGCACCACCTGTAATGCGACTTACACCAAAAACTAATCAGTACCAATGTATATCAGGTACTAACTAAATCTAAAGTTTTATTAAACTCTGAGCATTAATTCTTGAGATAGAGCGCCCACAAAACTTTGGCACATACAGACAGACATTTTCTAAAAACAGTTAAATCGTGTGCAGTACTCTCTAAAACGTATAATTCCGCCGAAAACCGTAAACCGATTTTTTCACGAATCCAATACTTTCTTCTTGTAAAGATAGAAGAAAATAGAAATAGTTAGGTTGGTAAGAAAAATAATAATATTATTTCTGATGCATTGTTTTAATTTTTTATTTAAAATAAACAAACTTGTATATTAAAAAATTGCATTTTTTTAACAATGGATAATCATCAATCATTCCAGATAGGTCTTTTTTCAACAAAAAACACAACTTTCCAAAATTTATACCAAAGGCCCTTCTTGCAGACTCTCATTCAAATATTGAAATCGATTTCGACGTTATTCCTCGCAATCAGTGACCATTGTCGATGTTTGATAATTACGATCTGTACTGCAATGGTAAATTTTCCTTAACAATTTAAATCAAGAAACACTTTAAATCAAATGACATGGTTCACATTTTGTTTCTTAAACGAGGCTGATATCACATTTATTTAACTATTCTTGTTTTAAGATCTTGGGTATTAGAACTCTGTCACATTTATCGGTCATCACATTTAGTTACATTGACCTTACTCCATTTTAATCTATTAAATATATATATATATATACATACAAACTCGGTTTATGGTGTCCGGTGCCGCCATCCGAAAAATCTACAAGAGACCACTCAATTTCTTCCGGTCAAGTGTCCATTCTTCCTCCAGACCGCTATTCCTCATGGCTTTTTTTATACCATCCATCCAGGTCTTTCGTGGTCTTTCTCGTTTCCTCTTTTGGTTTGTTCTATAATTAGATGCGATTTTGGGTAGTCTCTCGTCAGTCATTCTTTTAACATGACCATGCCAGATTAATTTCTTCTATCTTGAGGTTGTCTAATATGGTTCCTTTAATTTTCATCACTTCTTTGATTCTTTGATTTCTTATTCTTTCTATTCTTGATATCCTGCATGATATTTTTAGGGCATCCATTTCCACTGCTGCTAATTTCTTTCTTTTTGTCTCCAAAATTCTCCGTCCCTCTGCTCCATATAACAATATGCTCTTTACAATAGAATTGTATATTAGATTTTTTTCCGTGAGATCTCCTCACTTCAATCAATTAAATATAAGTCAGGAAAATTATTTGTCAAAAAAATATATAATATCATTTTATTCTATTATTTTTAATGTTTTAACTGCAGAAAACTTTTAATCTTTCAGCGGTTAAATTAATTTTACGTCCTTTCATTTTAACTTTCACACAAGTATTTTATTTGAAAAACTTTTTTCTAACTTGCAAAGTGAAACATTAAATAGTATTTTATACAGTTTAAAATATAAATATTAATAAATAAAAAACACTAATATGATATATAATAAATAAATACTAATACTTAAGAACAGTATACATATGTGGCACACATAAGTAAATTAATACTACTAAAATTTATTAGTATTAAGTAAATCAAATAAAATTTAATAGATATTAATAACACTAATAATTTTATAATGGTTTTAAATAAGATATTTATATTCTTGTCCCCATATGAGCTCTTTCACCATTTAAAAACAAACAGTTTTCAATTATTTTTCATGGCAACCTTTATTTTTCACACAGAATTTGCTTGAACTGAATAAACTTTCTATTGTGTAAAACGTATTTTTTGTATTTAATGATTTAAAGCTGCACAACTAAAGCGAATAAAACTGTTTAATTATTTTTACTGCTCAATTATTGCTACATATTTATTACTTAAATATCACTTTCCAACATAGTTAAAAAAAGTTTTGTCTTCTTGCCACTTCTGTTTGTCTGTCTTGCCACGCACTAACTCACGTAAATATACTTGGATTTCCATGAGCTCAGTATCTTTTATTAAGATTTAACTTAGGGCATTCCCTACAGAAAATAAAAAGTGTAGCATTTACAGTTCATTTACAGGTACACACAAAAGATGTTTTTTAAATTTTGCTCCATGGGTACTATCGTTTGCAGTGTATTTGAATTACACGATTCTAAACATACTAAAATTAAAATGCATTATTGATGTGCAATATAACATTTTTTCTGTAGAAGATTCAGTGAATGGAATTTATCATTACAGAAACATACTAAAGATGTTCGTTAAATTATGGCGTATGGGGAAAACTCATTTGCAGTGTATTTTAAAATGTTACACTTTTTCGAACATAATGAATTTGATGTGCATTACTGTTGTGCATTAGAAGATACGTACTTACTGTAGGCTATGGAGTGCATAGCATTTATTTGTTCATTTACCAAGACACAAAAAAAATCGGTTATAGTATTGTTTATGATCTATAATCTTTAGAAGCGCGTTGTTATATGCTGTAGACATTTTAAATTTTAAAAAAATTATATTATATTACGCGGAGTGGATAAATTCTATAGTTCATGTGCACAGACCCACGAAAAAACCATAAGCATAACACTGTATATGGGCGTGATTTGCGTAGAGGTGTTTTTAAAATGTGTTATGCATTTTTTAGCTTAAATATATTAAGTTAGTATATAGTAAGATATGTTTGTATATTAATAAAACTATATACAGGGCTATGAAAAAAACTGAATATATTGCCTCCTGCAATTGCTGGAAGTGCAATTTTAGTTGTGTTACGCGTTTCTCATTTGAATTAAATTTTAGTTTAATATGTATCATGTATAAAAATCTGCAGATAATATGTAGGACTACACAATATATTTCAAGTCACCATATATGGACGGTAAATTCTGAAAGTAAATTGTAAAATGCGTTTTGCTTTTTATAGCTGAATTAAATTTTGGCAACTCTTGCGGGGTATAAACAGATCTATATGGATGTATAGGATTATTCAGAAGAATTCGAATATCTGATAGACTACACACTGTAGGCTATATTATGTGCTGAATTTTCGTGTTCAATTGAGTTATTTGTTTTCTAAATTGTTTATTAGATATCTTCCATTACCTTAGATAGTTTTGTGACAGTTCCCTTGAAGTTTTGGAAAGTGTTTGATAATCTATGCGTGACGCATAATTTTTCTTTCCTATTTTTATTACTTTTCTTAATATTCTTTGTAAAATGACCAATAAGTTGCTCTCAAGATAATGAGTTATAGGGACAAATCTGATGAAAGGGCTGTGAGTTAAACAAATGCAGGAAAAAAATCTTTTAGAGAAAAATTATTTTAGAAAGTTAGGCTTTTTTCATTCGCATAAAAAGAAAAAGTAGTTTCCTTTGGGAAATAATTTCGCTTTATTCTGTCACAAATCTCGAGAAATATTTATTTTTCTCCCTTCTACTTTAATTTCAGAATTAGAAAATCACGCTTTGTCAGCTTTACATTTTCAGTATATCATAATCTATGTATATATATAGATATATATATAATTAAATTGTAATTAGATGTGTAAAAGTAAATGGAAAAGAAAATATAAAAGATTTAAACACAGGAAAGGGAAAATACAAAATAAGAAACTATGAACGTGTTACGAATTCTTCAGAAAAGCTTGAGAAGTACAATTCATGTGTTATTTCGTCAAATATTGTCAACATGATTCCTACAAATGACAATATTAAGCTCCTTATAAGATATTGAAAAAAAACCCTAGGATAATTGAAATAAATTAAGATATCCATGAAACTAATTAAAATTCTAATAAAGTAGATTTAACACTGAATAAGTAATAAAACAACTCACCAGGAAATTAAAATTTTCATAGATGCTACAAGACACCAAATGTAGGGCCATGTCATAATAAATATCTAAGTAAAATTCAGCTAAGAAAGGAAATATTAAAAAAATTGCTGCCATCTAGATTTGGAAAGAAAACTATATAATAAGATTATATGTATGTGTGTGTGTGTGTGAATTTTCTTTTTTCGTTTTTTGTAAACTGTAAACGAATAAAATTATAAATTAAATCTTCTGAACACAATCGCGAAAACATCGCAATGTACAGCTTAATAAATGCATGAATACTATCTTTATATAACATCTGCATTTGTAATGAGCAATTGTTTCTTTAAATATCTTAGTTGGTGATGTAAATTCATTTTTTTTACTTGTGTACAAATTTTCTATGTAATAGATTTTTCAGCAACGAGGGTAATACAAGATGTAAGGAAGATAAATATAAAAACTAATTATTCAGTAAAAGAAAACAAAAATATGCAAAAAAAAATGATTTTACGCATATTATATCATTACAGTCCCTGGCCAAATTATTAGACGCAGTTGTTTTTATTATAATTTGTTAAATATCTGGAAAGATACATGAGGAATTATCTTGAAACTTTAGGAGTGTAAACAACATGATCAACGTCATATATTTCCGAGAAGATTTTTTCTTGAAATTCCATAAGGGGCCGTCAACAAATTGAAGAAAAACGAATACGTTTTTGATAACCCTGTAAAAACCAATATCACAAAAGCGTTGAAACGGTATCGCACGCTTAGGAGGCTCATTGTAATAATTTGGGCTCATTTTTATGAAGATAGCATGTATACTCGAAGAGAAATTCAGGTTTTTATAAAAACGGTCCCAAATTTTACGAAGTTTTTTGCTTATAAATTGCAGAGTTTTTAATATAAAAACAAGTTATTTTCAGAAAATATGACAAACAAAATTATACACAATACCCTGTAATCAGAATTAAAAAATAATAATTGCATGAAAAATGAGCAGGTTTACTAAATATTTTTACACTGCGCATGCGCGAATTCAATCAAAATATACTGTGCAATTGGTCTAAAGTTGGTCTATATATTAGCTAAATATATAGACCAACTTTTATGAAAGTTTCAAAAACATAGCTTGAAAATTCTGATAGTGATCGTCGATAGAATAAGCTCGAAATTCGCTGTTTCCAAAAGGAAGCAAAAAGATGAGGGGTTGTATCCAAATATACTAGCTTTTGAAAGTTGACATAATAAGAATGAAGCGTCTCTCATTCTATATTTGATATAACCCCTCATCTGTTTGCTTCCTTTTGGAGACAGCGAATTTCGAGCTTATTCTATCGACGATCACTATCAGAATTTTCAAGCTATGTTTTTGAGACTTTCATAAAAGTTGGTCTATATATTTAGCTAATATATTATGCACAGTATATTTTGATTGAATTCGCGCATGCGCAGTGAAAAAATATTTAGTGAACCTGCTCATTTTTCATGCAATTATTATTTAATTCTGATTACAGGGTGTTGTGTATAATTTTGTTTGTCATATTTTCTGAAAATAACTTGTTTTTATATTAAAAACTCCGCAAATTATAAGCAAAAAACTTCGTAAAATTTGGGACCGTTTTTATAAAAACCTGAATTTCTCTTCGAGTATATATGCTATCTTCATAAAAATGAACTCAAATTATTACAAAAAGCCTCCTAAGCGTGTGATACCGTTTCAACGCTTTTGTGATATTGGTTTTTACAGGGTTATCAAAAACGTATTTGTTTTTCTTCAATTTGTTGACGGCCCCTTATGGGGTTTCAAGAAAAAATCTTCTCGGAAATATATGACGTTTATCATGTTGTTTACACTCCTAATGTTTCAAGATAATTCCTCATGTATCTTTCCAGATATTTAACAAATTATAATAAAAACAACTGCGTCTAATAATTTGGCCAGGGACTGTATATATACACTATAAAATGATATAAAATTCACCTTTTATATCAGTATATAACTATAAATTAACAGAATATGATATATTGTAACTATATTACGATATTCCATGAAAACCAAATAAAATCGATAGTTTGTTAAAGCTGTGTGGGTGTAAAAATTGGCGCATATTTCACAACTCTAAGCCATAGTTATCGTGAACAAATGTGAAAGAATATGTAAAACCTTACATATGATGAACGGAAAATTTTAAGCAAAACATGATTAAATCATTGATCAATGCGCAAAAAGTTTGCAGCATATAAGAAATTAAGACTGTTGAAAAACATATGCATACGTTTTGAACTTTATTAGAAACTTAACATTGCCACTTTTAAAAAACGTTACGTTTACTGAAGAATACCAAAAATATTACTGCAGAGATATAAAAGTGCGGTAATATTATTATTCATCAGGGTAATATGTATAGAATGAAAGTTAGACTGCTGTAATAAACTACATGGGTATCTATAGTAATTGATACAGAATACACTAAACATGCACAGTAAAAATTATTTAAGACTAGATGCGTACTTGCGACTATATGAGCGAAAATCTCAAAGTGTGATTTCTTAGTCACCAGTATATTTCTCGGCATTTCTTTGCAATATAAATTCTAGTTTAATGTTAACATGTTTCTGTGTGATTGTTTTACAATATTATGTTACTTCTACTGTGAAAATCTGTTTCTGTAATCTTTAAAATGGAATTTAAACATGATAGGAAAATGAAGGGGGGATACGATTAAATATTTAAAAGGGAAAGAATGTTAAAAAATTCCTTAACCGAATAGTAAGTACATTAATTTAGTTGGCCGCAAATAACAACCCACCTTAGTATCCTGATTACAAACATTTTAAATTAGCTGAATTATAAAACACATAGAATAAAAACACTTCATGCCAGGTAAAAGAGAAATAATAAATGCTTAGAGGTTAATCTCGATTAATTTATTTTACGTATGAAAAATACATTATTAGTACACAATGAATTTAATATTTAATCTTAAAAAATGAATGCATTCACAGAAATGTTATTACGATACTTCACGTCTTACACATGGGTGCTCATAACTACGTTTAAATTTTCATTATCTGAATCTCACATCATTGACTGATATTTATTTTTAAATGCGAAACATAATCACTTATTTGTAATGCTGAAGAATTACTTATTTTACCTTTGTGCACATTTTTGTAGAAGATCAACGGAAACAATCTTTATATACGAAAAAGCGCAAACACTAATTGAAAGATTCACAAGTAAAAAATTATTCACAATTTTGCAGCTGTCGATACCACTTTTAAACTCGGAAACATTTCAACTATTTCATCAAACTATTACTGATAAAAACATCTTGATTCACTTCTTCGTAAATTTCACAAACATAGCTCTTTATACTGACTAGGCTAGCCTCCATCACAAAACGAGATAAAATTCTTGAATGATCAAAAAGCCACCCTTCTAAAACAAACGTATTTTCTTGCCACACCACGCGGTCTTAGAAACATACATATAATCTCAGAGACGATGGCACTTCAGGGGGAGAAACACTGGTCGAAAATTTCCGGGATTACCGCTACCTCACGCACCCGCTGAAGAAGAAACAGCGAGGGAAAAATTTACGTATTCAAGCGTGTCGCTTGCTGCTACGAGTTTTGTAGAGTCTTTGCGAGATGTTTCTGGGTGCGTTCGCTGAATTGTGAAGACACCAGCGCTGAACTGGAAAAATAGTTCTTTTCGCATATTGCGCTGTATTGTAAAAGCTTTTTGATGACTTGGGCTGTGTTGGGAAAGGAGTTCTGTAACAAAACATCTCAAAAGTCACTACTGTCTCCTGACCTTAACACATAACTTGATCATTATAACCACCAACAAACATTAATTATTACAAATTTTTGAAACACAATGTATTCATTATAAATATAAATTTCATGGAGCATAATAATATATTTTTTATATGAGTGAAATGTGTAATATTTGTTTTTGCTGTGTTTAAAGTTGTGTCCCTCACTTTTTTGGTCAATTCTATCCCGGCGTATGAATTTCCTGATATTTCCACCAGATGGCAATATGCAGTCATTTTCAGTATTGTTTCCAGTAGGGGAGCACATGTTGTTCTGTAAACGTTGCCATTGCTTACTGTTTGTTTATAAAAAAAGATTCTCTAAATTCAAAAGGATGGGCAAAATGTAAGCGTACTTGTATTAACCGTAACTGCTGTCCCCACTGTTAATTTAAATATTGATAGTTATAGATTAACGAATATCTAGCCATTTAATCGTAGGTTTGATACCTCTTTCAAAATAGTTCATACAACATTCTAAATATGTTCTATTTTAAGTAAAGTGGCAAAAAAACAAAAAAAAGTCACTACCGCCTCTGTTACTTCTGCCCCCTTACAATTTGCGTTTTGCCAAATAAAAACTGTATTATCATGTTTATTTTTCAACAACGTTTGTGACCACCTGCTAATTATTATTCTGAAATACATCAGTGGTTATTAAATATTCAAATTGAGCATAATATGAGCCACTTAAAAATTAGATATCAACAGAAAATGAGCAGTCGAAAATCACACTTATGAAAATTTCGCTAATATATACTTTTTTATGTTATCGTTTGTCGAGCTTTCCATTTTCCTAATAAAGCCTATTTACTCTGAACCCTGTGTGGCGTCATACGTCTTTCAGAGATTTTCAGAAACTGCGGGTGGAATATTTGTATTTTTGGACAATATGTATTATTTAGCCAATGATTTTAACTATGCAGTGATCGTGAATAAACCTTGTATTTTGTGTTCTATACAGATAAATAATGTTCTAGAAAACACGCTCTTTATCAGATTAAAAAGGTATTTATAATGCTAATTTATTGCTAAAAAATTCTAAAAAGTGTATTTTAAATATTTTCTTTTTAAATTTTAATAAAAAAGAATAATTTAAGTAAAATATCTGATGTGAACTATTTTCAAACGCGCTTTCTAAGACGCTAAAAGAGTATTTTTACTGCTATATTTAATGCAAAAATGTTCAGAATTTTTTTTTTTAATTTTAGCTGAAATTTTTTATAAAAAATAAACATTTAAATTAAAGTTCTGATTATCATTAAACGGTTCATGCTTATTTTGTTTTCTTTCTTAATGTTTACATACATATTTTATCTTCAGATATATTGTTTGAAGCACTTTATATATATATTGTTGTTGTATATATATATTGTTTGAAGCACAACAAGAATTGCTAAGTAATTTTTCGCTTTTTAACACTTTGCAATATACTTGAAAAGTGTTTATGAATTCGGTTTGTCTGTCTGACGATCTACCGTCTGTCCGTACTTTAACTCGCATAAATATACTCTCGAATATCCATGAAATTTATATATATGTTATTGAAGTTTGGTATTGCTATGGCATGTTTGGTATTGAAAATGAAGTGTGTAACATTTATGGTTCATTTACAGGGACACTCAAAGAAATTTCGTTATATTACTGTGTATGGGAGGAAATCGTTTGAGGCGTATTTTAACGATGTTACACGTTACACTATTTTAAACATATTCAAATTAATACATGTCACTGAGGTCAGTACAAGGCGCTTAGTGTAGAATATAATGTGCATAAAATGTATCAATCATATACAGGGACACTCAAAAGAATTTTGTTACAGTACTGTGTATGAACAATAATTGTTGGTATCTCGTTTACAGTTTTCTTACGCGTTTTTAAATAAAACTAATTTTTGACTATTAACTGGTGTATATACATTCTATAGATCATATACAGGGCTGCTGATCTCCTTTTGTTGACGGAAATTATTGAAGGGGAATTTTAGCATACTGCGTAGTACGCATACACGTCTATAGATCATATACAGGGCTGCTGATCTCCGTTTGTTGACGGAAATTATTGAAGGGGAATTTTAACATACTGCGTAGTACGCATACACGTCTATAGATCATATACAGGGCTGCAAAAAATAATTCATATTTTGTTCGACTATTGGTAGTAATTGCTGAAATTGGGTTTTCAAATGTGTTGTGCTTTTTAAAAATTGTTTACTTAGTAAACAGCAAAGTTTTGTTACAGTATTCTGAATGTGTTGGAAAGTGTTTCATAATCAATGCTTGACGCATGATTTTTCTTTCTTGTTTTAAAACTAAATTCCAATGTAAAATGCAATAAAATGTCTTAACAGGTTTCTTTACTGATACACCAAAATATAAATTCAGAAGAAATGTGTGACTTTTCTCTGCACTAAACTTTAACAATACTTGTATCTAATTTTCTTTATGCATCAGCATAGTGACCGTGACAAAATTTTATGATACGAGATTTGGTATTTGTTCCCATAGAAGCAATCCCTGTTATTTATCAATAGGAGAGAGATTTTCTGCATGCTTTCGGACACATCACGTAGAATGCAAGCTGAAGTAATATATTTACACCACTTTCAGTTTTTTGCATTTCGTTTTCGAACATTTGGGAGAAAAATAAACACAATTCTCCTTCTCTAGCATAGATATGAGTCTCATTTGCATTCTGATGTCAAAAAATATACTGATATTTCATATTGGAAAGTTTTTCTATTATTTGTGCTACAGAAAACGAAATTTTCTTTTTAGCAACGAATGTGTCATATGTATAATGTAATTAAATTTGCTGTACATTTAATTTAAAAATAGATTTTAGACATTATTCTAAATTCGCAATTAATAATTGACATCAGATTCTTTTTTTTTTTTTTTTTTTTTTTTTTTGAGAAAAGGAAAAATATAAACGGTTTTCGACGCCGAAGTTGCATAATTTAATTCAATATTACAATTTCTATTCGTATTATGCAATTTTTTATAGACAGATCTTAAAATAAAATTATAGAAATATATATGGAACATTGTAATCCTTTTATATGTACAGTAGAATTCGCTGTGTTTCGTTATAGTACAAACGCACCTCATTTCTCACGTTTGACGTACATTTTCCAACTTGTTTTCTTTAATCCCCTGTATTTCTTTTTGTAAATATTGAAATAAAATTTAATTTACCAAATATTAAGATGGATACAATCTCATTTGATTTTTTCAAAAGAAAAGGCTTTTACTAAACAAAGAACTATGCGAAACTGCACATGATAGTATGAGATTGAAAGTTACTAATGATAAAGCTATATAGAAATATTACAAAAGTTGTACAAAAAATAATATATATATATATATATATATATATAAACCACTGTGTTGAAAATTGGTTTACTGTTTCGAGACAACAGTTTGCTTTAATGTTTATTTACTGTTAGGCAGAAGAATTAACATACATAAATGTGTGTACGAAACAACTATAAATGGATGAAAATGTGATAGTTAATTGGAATAGTTACATGAGAAAAAAGTTAAAAAATTATTATTATTTTTTTTTTTTTTACTTCAGAATATTTATAAAGAATTCTTATGAAACATTGGTATACATTTGTTATGAAGTATTGTAATATATTCTTATTAACCTTAACTATTATATTGATGCAATGGTTTTCATTTTTATATCTTTATCATACGTATGAGCTACGTTCATATAAGATAGAACAGTTCAGATAAAAGAGAACAAATATGAAGTCGAATTATTAAAAACTTTTTGTGAGTTATGGATAGTGAATTTTATATTCATATATTTATCTATGCTATCGAAAAAATCTATCTATCTATCTAATTATTACTATCTACCTATTTCTATCTAGCTGTTTATAACTATCTCTTTCTCTGTATATATATATATATATATATATATATATATATATCAGAAAATATTTTTTACAGAAGCGCACTAAATTATTATACTTTTGTTAACATTGTAGCCTTTCATTTTTTCCTATTGTAAATATACATAAAGACAAAAATAAAATGAATAAAAATGTATTTTCTTAAATGGAGTTTTCTTATTCCTGATAGGTAATATGATTAAGTATATTAATTAATTTTTTCATTAATGACATTTAAAAAGGTTTTCATAAATAAAAATAAAAATAAAAACCTTTTAAATACTTTGTGAAGGACAAATGCATACCTCATATTGAAAAGAAGTTTTCTAATATAATACTTTATTTACTATTTACTTTAGAAGAAAAAAGTTTTAAAACAACATAAAAAAATTTCTCTTTTGCTGTTAGGAAAATTTAATTCATTTTTGTTCATGACATGGAAAGAAATTTTAATTAAAATTAAAATCATTCACTACACATAGCTTTTTAAATATTTTACTCTTTATAATTTTATTATGAATCATCTATGTATTTTTTTTTTAATTGAAAATAAAACAAATTAATATTACTTTATTTATGCGTGTTTTTATATGTAGATAATTTTCTTTGCTTTTAAATAAAGACTTTTTGTACTTGAAAACTTTTTAATTGTATTTTTAAACTATTATTAACTAACACAATTTATACATTTTGCTACATTGGCTTTTAATTTAAATTTTTACATCTACTTGGGGGATCTGACCTCTATGAGCTTCGCTCACCTACACACGTCCTGATCTCGTAGGCTCTAAAATCACGTTAATTTGCTCTGTTTTAAAAATATTACCAGTTATGGAAGATAATCAATGCTATTATCACAAGCAATGATGATGTCCTGTAATGCGGTTGCCATTCATTCTCCTTTAACTGTAGTATTGTTCGGGTCCCATGGCTGCATCCATCGTTATCGCGTCACCAGATGGCTGTTTTTGGGATTGATAAGTTACATCAATTACAGATTTAAAAGTAAGCTTGTATAAATTGGTTACGTAAAAATGTCGCTGCCTCATGGACTTTTATAACGGCGCATACAACAATATTCTTCCTTTGAATGTGAGTCTACAAACATTCGTCTGCTTGGGAATAACATTCGTGCCTTTAAAAAGAACTTATATTTTATGTTTATTACAAGTTTTAGATATTTTCAGTAAAAGGTACAGCATATACATGAATTCCTTTCTCTATTTTAATGCAACTTCATGTATATATTTTTAACGTTATTTATAAAATAAAAATTGTTTATTTTAATTACTAAGTATCTATATATATATTTGTCTTACGTGGCACGGAAATAGGGCTGAATTTCTACCTTATCGTTGGCAACAATCGTAGTTTCCAGAGCTAAGACCAATGAACAGACAAGATTGTGTTAGCTCCACCTCCAATATGGCGGTATGGTGTCAGTGCACTGAAACTCAAGCTCGCAATTATTAAAAATAAAATATGAACGTAATCCAAAGCGTCTGAGATGATTCTTCATTTTAATTATGAGTAATATTGTCGTTTAATTATGAGTAATATTGAATTCTTAACTATTATTTAGAATTTATTTACGAATTTCACTCCTACAAAAAATCGGAGATAATAAAATATAAACTTTCTAGAATCCCCTGCTGCCATCTGTTGATGTTTAATTGAAGTAAAAATGATTTTTCTTCAATTTCAATGAAGTAAAAATTTATTTTGCAGAAATCTATAATCAGACTAGTAAAATGTTGAACGAAATTTAAACAATCATTGATGATAAACTATCTTCCTACCACGTAGTGTTTTTTTTTTTTTTTAAGCCGTGCTGTACAATATTATAGGTGCAATAAGTTTTAAACTAATTATGTTTCCAAGATCCCTTTTTCATAGTATTTAAATGATTTATATGTCCATTAGTAGCATCAACTAAATGCATTTTTAGTTGTGTTTTCAACGGAGTTTCCGATTACTTTTTTACATAAAAAAAATTGTCAATTTCATATGTTCAAATGATTTATTGTAGTACTTATTCCGGCTAGAATTATTAGAAAAATAAAAAGGGGTGAGCGAGCGAAGCGACCTGGGACCGCGTAGCGGTCTCAATGTGAATTGCCTTGCAATTCACAGGGGGTTGGCGAGCGTTTGCGAGTAGGGGGCTGAGCCCCCTAGTATATATGAATTTTGTAATATGTATTTATCGAATAGCAATTCACACAAAATAAATCGAAATTATTTTATGCATCCATTTACCTACTTTTATGCTGCTACAAGAGATGAAACATATAAACATACACGCTAGCCGCTACTTTAACACCATGTGATTCCCCCTGTGACGTCCCGTCAATATTGTCCATAAGAAAATCGTTTCAAATGCAGATTTTTAATATATGACGCAATTTTCTCCATTAAATGTTTTTCGCGTGTAATAATGGAATTATTTTAAGGTTTTATTTCTTTTTTAATGTTTACGTGTAAATATATTTCTCAATTGAATGTGTTTGCAAATAATATTATGTGCGCCTTTTAAAATTGGCAACAATAAATAAAAATGGGAAATTTCAAAATATGAATTAAATATCTATTACGATAATGGAAATTTGAATACAAAATTATATAAAAAAAACTTTAAAAAGTAGACAAATTAAAAAAAAAATTATTGGACCCTAGTTCTGTTTATGCCTGAAAAAAATTGTTAAATTGCTATGCATAGTTTTTAATCCTATAAATATTACTTAATTGAACTATTTTGACCAATTCCAACATTAAATATCGCTTAAAATAATTCTTCGATTTAAAAACGGTCTACTTCAATGTATTTATCATATAGTAGATGGAGCCCGTCAAAACTTGCCGGAAAAAAATACTATAGCAATTTCAGTTAAATAAGCTTCTTTATTATTTAAGAGGGGAGAGTATGAAACAGTGTTTTTTTTATAAGATATCAATTATTTTAAATGTTTTGGTCTCCCAGTGAAGTACAGTACTATTTTCGATGCAAACTCTAAACAAACAATCCGTAAACAGCTGTGTAATACAAATCCGTTCGACATTACCACTGTATTCACCACTGCAAGAAAGAAAATTTCATGGACCTATGAAATATCATACAAATAGTATATTTCTATGTCCATATGATATTCAGTAAATAAACGAAAATAGCAAATAAAGCATACATCTTTCCTTGTGATAATGCAACCGAGTGAGCTCCTAATGTGCATGTGTATTGCATCAGCCCAAAGGCACCGTCCAAATTCGACTTTAAAAATAGTTTAAAAATGTTAAAATAAAACGTTTCAAAACCCCTCTTTAATTATTTTTCGTTTCAAAAACATATCTTCTAGAACGCATCCACTGTTTTAAGCTAATCAAATTTCTGTAAATAAGAAGAATTTTTTTACAATAATAATATGCAATCTGCAGATGAAGCACATTTTTAATGTTTTCAAGTGTAATTTATTTGTGTGGTTTCTTCGTTCTCTTTCCATAATCAGTATGATGATCCCTTTTCCACAATCGGGGATCTTTTCCTTTTTAGAGAGTGAAATACCCAATGGCTATTTAAAGCAAAATGATAATATACATCCTAGCATATTCTTATGTAACACATTCATAAACGAATTCAACATGATGCGAATTTTATGTTCAACATAAACTGAAAATGAGTTTTTTTATTGATAGATTTCAGTTTAGCACCAAAATGTTCTATCTTATGTATAATCTGATCTTATGATTTATCAGGGTTTTTTGTAATTATTTTTCTCTTCTTATGTTGGTTAGGAAAATAAATTTTCAACTGTGGCAACTTTCTCGGGGGCTATTTTACATCAATGAAGCAAACCGAGGTCCATTGTTGAGATACATTTAAATAACAAAATATAATTCATGCTTGAAAATTATTTAAAAAGCCGTTAAATTAGGGTGCAGTTAAGTTATAATTCATAAAGATAAAATAAACAAAATGGACAATATTCCCATGACGTCACAATAAAGAAGAATTTTTATTCGCTTATAAAAAAATAAAATGCTAGTGAATAAATATTTTTACCGAAATTTAACTTGCAAATTAAAAATTCGGCCAAAAAGTCACGTGTATGCATATATTTCTTTATTTCTCTTTTCTCCTAGCAACAATGGAAATATTCCGATTACTACCATTTTGAAGAAATTTTAAGAGAAACATTTAAAATTTAACTTTATGCTAATTAATAAAAATAATGAACAAACGAATGCACAATAACAAATTTGTGGCTAAATATCTTTCATTTAAAATAAGGATCGTAAGAATCGTGTAATTTGATGAAGTGGTTTTTTTCTCACAAACTGTCGACTGAAACTGCTGAACGTTTTAAACACTGTAAAAATTTTGGTCACAAATTACGGTACATATACTGGCAACTTTGTGACCAGTATATATACTGTAATTTAACTGGACGGTATATCTACCGTAAAATATTTAAAGTATATGTACCGGCTGCACCTCCCCCTCTCTTCCGGCCTGCACGTATTACGTAACAAGAGCAAGAGCATCACTTCAGAGGTTGCCGTACACCGAGGCGGGGAGCTACCAACTTTTTCTTTACTGAAGAATAATTATTTTACGGTATAAATAGCGTTTTTTTTACTGAACAACAATCATTTTACTGTATAAATACCGTTTATAATCGAAATGGCACATATACTGTTTTTTACGCTTAATGTATCGTAAACGTACGGCACTCATACCGTAAAGAGTGAAAACAGCACAAGTACCGTAAAATTACGGTACATCTACTGAAATTTTAAGAAAATTTTTTACAGTGAATACATAGATGTTGTAAAGTTTTATGTCTGACTCACTAATTGGATGAGAATAAGTTATAGAAGATGACTGTTAAATATTACCTCCTACAAAATAAAACTGAAAGCCGGTCTCCAGATTATCACGCGTAAATATTCTGAAGAGACTGTAAGCCATTACCCAGTGGATATAATTCTATATCGCATCTTGTGATTTGAATATATACAGACTTTGCACGATAAATTTCCAGTACTTAAAATCAGGAGTTCACATCTCTCAACCTACTTGAGATTAAGATGCCTTCCCAACCGCGTAACCTTTTCCAGAACTCAGTGAACCACTTGAAATTCCTCTGCGATATATACTCAAATCACTTAGAGGCTATGATGGGTATTATAGCAACCTTTATTCGTTGTAGGCTCTGACTAGAGAGTATTTTGGAGAATTTCTCTCTCGTGAGAGACTCAGACAGCACGAGTTCCATGAAAATTAAAGTGTCTGCCCCAACCGACCGGGCTTCCTGGCAAACAAAAAAATCTAATCATGAACTAAACCCAATATTTGTAATTTCTTGTAATTATCCTGTGTACTGTGAAGTAGTCGTTATTAAAATTAATGATGCGCCAGCAACCCTTTTAATTTAATACGCTACAATGTTAAACATAACTCTAAGTTTTAAAAAAAATCGTTTAACTAATATACAACATCAGAAATTCAAATCATTGTTTTTATCTTATTAAATGATCAACGAGAAAAAAAACGTTTCTTGGGAAAAAGCTTCACTAACAAGTTACTTTTCAGAGCTTGTTAAATTCTATTACTGCACAAAGCGAAAAGGAATTATGTAACAAATAAATATATTTATTTCAATATTCACTCAAACATGATACCACGAAGATTATCAGAATCCTCCTAATTATGAAAACACAATAATTTGTTCGTCATAGAGGAAATTAATTAATTAATATTATATGTTTGTCGTCTACATATTTTTATTACTGACTGTAACTAGCCGGCAAAGGTATCAAAGAAAAAAAAGTGTAAAGAAAAACGAAAAACAAATAGAGAGAATGTTTTTCAATAATAGTGTGTATTATATACAACAAAATCAGGATTAATGCTTTTATAACAAGTTTAATTTTATATCAATTTTGGGGTGGGGGTGGGTCTCATTATTTTAAAGAATGTAGTTCCGAAGAATAAATATGTCATTGTGTTAATATTATGAAAAAAATATATATTATTTCCGTTTAATAGAAATAGATATAATTTTTGGATATTTCAATAATAAATAATTTTATGAAATTATTTAAATTAGGATGATAATCCCATGTATCAAGACAATATTTGGCCAATACTTTTTTATTGTCTTTATTTTGGCCAATCTTTTTACCATTGGCCATTTCACACTTCCTAAATATGGGGTGTGACATATTGATAACATTGCTCCTATTTTGACAGAAATATCTTGCCATTCTATTCGCAAAAATATGTGTTTAATTAGTAGCAATATTCCTGAAACGGAAGAATTTTATTGCAATGTTTCAGATGTAATGACAATATGTAACAAAAATTGTATTTCATTGGAAGTACTTTTAATGACTGCGATATTCGCGCAATATTAGGTCTCAATATAACATTGCAATCAATACTGGTTTGGTACAAGTTATAATATTTAATTGGTGTTTATTTCCTTTAAATAATCTTTTGCAATATTTGTTTGTGCATTATTAAAATACGAAAAAAATAAAATTCAAACAACATCGATTTTAGTCATTCTGTTAATTTGTAACACGCATAATCATAACTCTTTTTCAAACTCTAGCTCTTTATCTGAAAAATAATAACTTTTATTATATCTCATTTTAAATTAAGCAAAACTTTGGTTTTATGAAAACACGTTATTTTACTAATACAACATCTATTAAAAGTTCTCTGATTTGAATTTCTTTGCATTAGGTAAAATAAAATGACAGATTGAAGATTGATCAGTGGCACAATCCAGAATAAATATTTGATTATTCTGTGACATACGATATTGATGCAAGTTTAGCTTAGCTCGTGAATAAATAGTCTATATATTGCTTTTCTGGGAAAACGGGAACCGAATTGATTTTCTAAACTGTTATTTATCTTTCCACTTGTCTGTTTGTTTGAAGGACTACGTAGTTGTTAAAAGGACCGTAATACTATATACATTTTATTCAGAGACTGTCGATACACTCGGCAAACAGAATCCAATTTCTAAAGATAAAAACACATTTTAATGTTTAACTGTTTAGGTAAAAACATTTTTAGAAATATTGTTTGTGTATTTTCTTGTTTAGAAATATTTTTCTTGTAATTTTTTAATTAATATATTTTGAGATAACTCTTCAGTTTCCGTTTTGCGAACGAATTTTATTTTATAAGTTGTATACAGGGTATTCAAAACTGTTAGTACAAACGGTTAGGATACAAACATGCATCAAAATAAACACTATTTTACACAGTAAATTGGGGTCACAACCCACTTCTGTAAAAATACAGGGTGTTTCACTCCTAAACGATTCCGAATTTCCGTATATAGATTTACCAATAAGGAAGTTTTTGTGAATAGATTTTCAGCAGACGTATTTTCATTAGGATGAAATTTGATGACGAATGCAATTATAACTTTGATTCAGAATTGCTGGAAATGGCTTTAAGTTGCATCAGAACATAACTGGCTTAAGCTTTTTATAATCCCAAATTCTGTTAATAGATATGGCTGTGTAAATTTAGCATTGCTTGTTGGTCATTTTAGATAAATAAAAATTGGTCTGTTGAAATTTCGCTAAAATATCTTTATTATTTGGAAATTTATAAACAAAAATCTCTTTCAGCTTTGAGTTAGACTCTGTTTTTGACTGAAGAATTGCATTGAATATCCGGATTTGAAAAATAGTTTGATGTGACGTATATTATCACACCAAAACGTTTCCACTTATAATTTTGAGAGAACCTGAATGTTTAAGCCTTTTTATTAATGTTTAAGTATATATTGTGTTAAAAAGAAAGTTATCAAATTATTTGGCTAGGTGCAAAAGTGAAGTTGATGCATTGCTAAACTTTACATAAAGAGAAATATATAACAAAAGTTAAGGGATTAAAATCAATGCATTAATTGTTTTGTAATAAGAAATAAGTTAAAACATAAATATTATTTTCACTTAAATGTGAAAATTTCATTAGGCTGAGCAGATACAGTGCGGTGCAAAAGATTAAGCACAACTCAAATATTTTAATAAAAATAAAATTGTACAACGGAATGCTTTCAAATATCCACTGTACGTGAATATTATGATCATAAATATATAATTAAAGTTTGGAAAAAATTCATCGTTACGAAAATCAGAAAAAAAAAACATTTTTTTTTGTGATGTCACAAAAGTTTACGCCCAAATGAGATTTTATGCAAATATTTCTTTAAACATGATAGTGCTGATCAGGTTTCAGATAGTTATAAGCCAGCAATGTCCAGTATTGGATGGATGCCACGCATTTTTTTGCAGGCTAAGGAGTCCTAATCATGATAGGTGGAGGATCGGCGAGACTTTTGTCTTAGATTAGAACGTGTAGCGATCGCTGTACAAGCTACCAAAATGCCCAAATCTCTGCAATTCTCGCCTGAAGAAGTTGTGGAAGTCTGAAAGCTGAAGGTAAATCCGTTTTGCAATTTTCACTTATTTAAAACCGGTCTAAACGTGGTATTTATAGTGTTTTGAAACGTGGAAAGCAATTCAAAAAGTCGTATCGCTCAGGAGGGCCAAGAAAAACCACATTTCGTGAGGATAGAAGAATTAAAGAATGGCTGTAACAGGCAATTTGTCTCTTAATTAGATAAAAAATCGACTTTGATAAAAAATATCACGTGACACCATACGCAGATGAATAACCGAATTAAGATTCATGAAAAAAATAGCTCGTGAGCCTTTTCTGAGACAGTTCCACAAACAAGCAAGACTTCAATGTACAAAACAGCACATGCATTATCGTGACGAGTGGATTAGTGTTATTTTTTCTGATGAAACAAAATGGAATTTGAATAGTCCAGATGAGTTCTCTTTATATAGGCGGAACTTTAGGAAAGATCCGAAGAGCGTATTCAGCAGGCAACAGCGTGGTGGTTCGCGCATGTATGGGGCGTTTTTGGCTACAATGAACAAACATCTCTTTGCTTCCTAAATGGCAAACAAAATTCACAAAAGTATCAGGAAACACTGAGTGAGTATTTGTTGCCGTTTGGTGAACTCTTAAGTGATCTCAACTGGACCTTTCAGCAAGAAAACGCATCGATACACACTTCTCGTTGCACAAAAGGATGGCTTATATCTCAGAATATCAGTGTGATGAACTTACCAGTACTCAGCCCAGATCTCAATCCAATAGAGAACATCTCGGGAGTTCTCTCACGTGACGTCTTCAAGAATGGGCAGCAGTATTACTCAGTGCAAGAACTCAAATCAGCGATCAAGGAAGCATAGTACAGACTGGCTCTCGAAACCTTCCATACTCTCGTGTTATCAATGAAAAATCGCGTATTCGATCTCATCAGGTTCAATGGAAACACGATAGGCTACTAAAAGACTTTTGTGCTTTGTGAAATATAAATATTTCGTTTCTGTGCCTAAAAATTTGTGACATCGCAGTTTTGATTTTTTTATAATTTATTATTTACTTTTCAATTAATTGTTTCCGAATTCGAAACATGAGATTGTAATCCAATTATTATATACAGTAAAAGTTTCAAATCATTCCGGTGTATATTTTTCATTTTATAAAAACATTTAGCTTTTGAATAAACTTTTGCGCCACACTGTATGTATGCTATGTATAATAAAACCAATGCTGCAGATTAGAATTAAAAAAGAATTATAATACATTTTATTCACTTAACTATTGACTAGGATTATTATTCGTCACGTAACACATTAGGGGCTACTTTATTTATTTTATTAACTACACAAAACAGTAATTTTAATGTTTCAGGAATTGGAATTATTTTAAGTTCCTTAACTTTCGCGTCAAGATTTTCAGTTGAAAAATTTTCTTATAACATGAAGTAAAATATAAAATAGTATTTTAATTGGTTTAAAATTTTACTACCAATTAAGAAGTACCAGTAAAATAAATGTATTAATATTAAGTAAATAAAGTAATGTTTATTCAATACTAATAATTCTAATAATATAAAAATAATTTTAAATAAAACAATAATTTTCTTTTTCGTCACCATGTGAACTCTGTATAATTTAAAAAAAAACTTTTTAAAAACTTATTCTTCATATGAACCTATTTTCAAACACAGAATTTACTTGAAAACAGTATAAATTGTTTATTGCGTAAAAAAAAAAAAAAAAAAAAAACTGTAGTAAATCATTTTAAGCTACACGACTAAAGCAAATAAAATCATTTTATTATTTTTTTCAGTTTAAGTATTTTATTTAACTAATGTTAATATGGTTTGTAGAACGTCTAATAAATTGCTGTCAAGGTTATGAGGTAGCGTAAAAAATCCGCATATAAGTAAAACAAACGAAGAAAAGAATCTTATAAGAGAAAAAGCAATTTTAGAAATCTAGATCTTATTTTTCTCTCATAAAAAGAAAATGTGATGGAAACATTTTTCCTCAGGGAAATAATGTTGCTTTATTCTGTTGAAAATCTGGAGAAATGCCTTTTTCTCTGTTGAGTTCAATTTTAGAATTTTAAAACAAAATTTTGTAAGCTTTATGATTTTAGTATTTAAATATATATATATATATATATTTCATTATATACATGTGACAATTGTTGTAAATATAGGCACTAAAACAGCAAATCTTAGAAAAGACAATACAATATAATTATCAATGAAAGCATGAATGTAACCTTTCAAACACTTAAAAGCAGGTGTATAAACTACGAAAAATATTTGAAATGTAACAAAACAAGAATATATTAATAAACAAACATACAAAAAAATCAATTTTTCAAGTCAACTGACACAGTTTTTACTCTTCAGTGGGTGAAAAATAAATTTAAACATCTCCGCCTCTTATTACAAAAAAAAAAAAAAAAAAGAAAAAGAAAAGAAAGAAAGAAAGAAAACAGTACAACCGCAAGTTTTGTAAGGCGAGACAATCTTACATTAAACACAAAATAATAACAAATGCAGTAAATCCTTTCCTAAATATTAATATAATCAAAAACTATTTCAACAAAATGTAACTTTCCAAATTAAACAAATTAAACTAAAAATTAACAATCAAATAAATGTGTAAAAACTTAAATAAATTCAATAATTTATAAATAAAAAACTTATCCAGAATCGAAGACAATCACCAAAAATAACTTTACAATAAAAGAAAGTTCGAAACGAAAGATTCGCCTTTGTTTATTTACTATAAGAAAGCATTTTTTCATGAAAAATGATTTTTATCAATGTTACTAAATATATATATATATCAACTGTTCTACGGAGTGTTGTGTACTCTTAAGATCTTATGTTTTAAAGTTTTTAAGACATTTTGTACATTTATTTTTATCTTACGTCTATTTAGTAACATTGATTAAAATAATTTTTCATGAAAAAATGCTTTCTTATAGTAAAAAACTTTTAAATTAATATGCAAGTTAGTTCGTCTCCACCTATAACGCAATGAAAGCACTATAAATAATGTTTTCTTACTGATTGAGCTTCAGCATCTGTCCATCAACTCGTAAGTTGAAACACGTTTATTAATTCTTCCTCCCGTATTCCAAGACTAGCAAACGAATTTCCAAATCAGTGGCTTCCTTCAATATAATATCCACTATTACTCGTTCTATAAAATAGAATTTCAGACAGTCGTTTCATAGAGTAAATCCCAGAAACTGCAGATGCATGACTAGTTGTCACGCTTTCTGCCCTTACTGTTGCCAATTCCCCTTCAAAAGTAATTTAATGTATTGTTGTAAGAAATTCCATGAATAATTATTTAAAACTGAAATTATTATTACAAATTTCACTAAACCTAATAATTTGATTTATTAATATATTTAAAAAATATTTTATGTAAATTAGAAAACCAATGAGGTAAATTTCTTTTAAAAAAATAAAACTATTCCTTTTTTTTTTAAAGATCTAAATTTTTGAAAATATGAAATGAAATATTTAGAAAATCTACAGTTACAGTATTAACCTTTTGCAATGTCAAGAAATCCTGATAAATTTTGTCAGATTCAGTATAAAAATTAAAATAAAAAATCAGAATATCATCAATATATATCCCAACTCTAGGTACCAGTGGATGGATGTTGATTTAAAAATATAAAACAATACAAATCCGTGGCTACATGCTGCCCCAAAGGCAGTGCCTTCCCCGCCCCCTCTAACATTAGGTTCGTTTGCAAATATTTTCGTTGAAAAATGTAAAATCATTAAACACCGATTTTAGGTTTTTTTAAGTTTATTATCATGGGACCGGGCAAAGGCGGCGGCCGGATCAAATAGTTTCTTTATCTGTCTTAGTTCGTGATGTAATTTTTTTTTTAACTTCCATACAATTTCTCTAATTATTAGTTTTATTACTAGCGAGAGTAATACATTTTTCAAGTTTTAAGGGAGATCAATATAACAACTAATCAAGCAATTTAACAAACTAACATATAAAATAACATAACAAATGTAGTACAAATGCAAAAAATGTGCACAATTATAACACTGTTAGTATATTTAACTCTATTACGCATACAAGGTGTTCCATGGATAATACATACGTTTTGTGGATGACCTCAGGGTGTGCATAAAAAATACGCATATTTCGTAACTAGCCATAGTTATGGATAATAAATTGGAAAATAAAGTAGTTTGTCACATATGATTCATGGCAAACATTAGGCAAAAAGTGATTTACCGATGAATCAATGCGCGAACTATCCACAGGTTATTAGAAAATAAATATGTTGTAAAAACATCTGCAAATTTTTCAAACTTAACTGGAAACATAAACACTATTAATTGGACATAACTTTAAGTTTACTGGAGTTTGCGCAAAATACTACTGCATATATAGAGATTGCCTGAAAATCCGCAATAATGCTATCCAAAAGCATCTATTTGTACAAAATGAGAGTAGTATTAATCTGAGCAATTAAGTCTGTATGTGTTGTAATTGGTATTGGAGACACTCAACATTCACAGATAAACTTATTTAAGACTTATTGTTTTTATATTGTTTAATCAATATCCACCCAAAGGGACTTAAGAGTTGGAAGATATATTGATGACATTCTGATTTTTTATTTTAATTTTTATACAGAGTATGATAAAATGTATCCAGATTTCTTGAGATTGCATGAGGGTAATATTAATGATGACATTGTACATTTTCTAAATATATGTGTACCTTTCTTCCAGTTATGATCTGTGTAGTTTCTCGTTTAATAGATTATTTACTGTGGACCAGATATGACGTCATACGTCTTTCACCCTTTTTACAGACCTCTAGAGTGACGTGATGCTCTTTTCGTACATCTGTATTGGTGGATTCGAGCATCACGTGACTCCCGCTGTCTGTAAAAAAAGATACGCGTAAAGCACCGCGGTAGCTTTTCTTTTTCGTTAGCCTCGTCTTTCCACCTATTTGAAAACTGAGTAGTAGAGTCATTTTTGGACAATACTTATATACACGATATTAATTCGGCAGAGTTTAAATGATCTTGACGCAACCCTTTATTTTGTTCTTGATACGGAATAATTGATTTCTACAAGACGCACTTTCTACTATATGCAAAAGATATTTAGATTGTTAATTGATTACTAAAGTTTTCAGAAATGCCAAAAAGCACAGAAATTTTATTTTAATATAAAAATATCAATTAAATGTAATCTCTGTTGAGAATTCACTGTAAAAATGGGTATATATTTTTTAATCTATGAAAATAAAATGTAACCAAGAACGAAAATACACAATAACATCTTCCGAGTTACCCACGATTTTGAAAAAGTTCCGTATCTTTAAAAACGTCAGAAACCAATGTTTTTCGATATTTAAAAAAGCATTTATAAAAAGCAAAGTTTCTTTTACTGCAGTTATTTTCGGAAACATTTCAGAGTAGTTTATATAGTGTATTAACCAGTTTTCCTCTACCTAAATATAGGTTTTTGTTCATTTTTCCGTTATAACAACATCATACCAAAATGCATGCAAATGCATCATTTATTTTAACCCTTAACGTGAAAGGCTTTTTACTGCAAAACGTGCCAAACACTGCCATTTGCTATTTATTGAACGTGAATCATTTAAAAAATATATTTTTTAATCGTAATGTTGCAAAACATCGTAATTTGCTATTTTTGGAAAATAAAATATTTATTTTTAAGTTATAACTTACACTTATTATTGACGCTGAGATGAAATTTTCCATTAGGCATTTACCTGATGATGCGGAAGTTGCAATAAATTTGTTTCAAGACTTGGATACATAAAAAAAAATTAATTCAAAAACACTATGAAAAAAAAATAAAATAGACATTTACAATTTCTTGCCTGCAGTTTAAATTGAATTTTATGTTATTTAATATTTAGTTGTTCTTGGTTTTTAAGTATATATTTGTATTGATTTATTAAAATGGTTCGTGAAAGTTTGTAATTTTCCAATGTTATATTTTTAAATGCTCAAATTTTTTATCACAATGTTTTTTTTTTTTTCAAATATGATTCATTTTATGTAAATTCTATTTGGCCCAACTAATACGCTTGATGACAATGATATTGGTATAAAGTATGGTGGAAAAGTATCGGTTTCTTAGATGCTATAAATTCTCAAGTAAAAATTTTCATGTTCAACAAACCTGTTTTACAAACAAACATAATAAATTAACTTTATCATTAAATTTAACATTAAAATTAATATTATTGTGCTAATATTGCTTGTATAAATCCAGTTATGCAGCTAAAAACGTTTAATAGAAAAATGATAGCGTCCTAAAAACTGATATTCCGAAAATCAATGGCTGCAAAAGAAAATTTGCTTTTGTAAATGATTCTTTAAATCTCGAAAATATATTGTTTTCTGAGATTTTTAGTGATAAAGAACGCTTTTCAGAATCACGGGTAATTCGGGAGTGGTTATTATATAATTTCGTTCATTATTAGATTTTTGTATATTAAGGAACACTTTTTTCTTTACAGTGCTTTTTTAACGCATTAGCTAACGTATTTAAAAATTTACTTATATTGCTAATTTATGGCTCAAAAGTTCAGAAATATGTTATCTCAAAAAGAATAATGAAAAAAAAAGAACATTGAAAGGAATTCTCTAATGCATAATTTTTTTCGTGTTGTAACTTTAGATACATTTTAATTTTTTCAAAAAATGTGAAACCTTAATACATGCAAAACAAAAGTTTCTTAATAATTTTCGCTTTTTTAAAACTAAATATTAAAATGAAATGCACTAGCATATCTTAACAAGCTTTTACTTTTAACGATAAACCAAAAGATAAACTCAGAAAAAAAATATGTGACTTTTTTTCTGCACGGAAAGTTTAACAAAACATATATCTACTTTCTATATGCATCAGCATAATGACCGTGACCAAATTTTCTGATCCGAGATTTGATATACACTCACTTTTCGAGAAGTAATCCCGGTTATTGATCAAAAGAAAGAAATTGCAGATATCACGTAGAATGCAAGCTGAAGCAATATATTTACATCATTTTCATTTTTTTTTTTTTTTTTTTTTTTTTTTTTTTTTTTTGTATTTCGTGATCGAGCGTTTGGCAGAAAAATAAACAGAATATTCCCTCTCTAGCCTGAGTTATGAGTCTCTTTGGCATTCTCATGTTAGGAACTACACTGATATTTTATACTGAAAAGGTTTCTATTTTTTATGCTACAGAATACGAAAGTTTATTTTTTTCTGTTTTTTATTTTTCTCAGCGGACGTGTCTAATGTACAATGTATTTAAGTTTTTTGTACATTTAAGTATACATTTTTGAATTAATTCTAGATTCGGAATTTATAAATGATGTTATCGTCTTTCTATAGAAGAAAAAATATAAATAAAAACGTTTCACTCGCCGAAATTGCATAGTTTAATGTAACATTAATTTTTCTATGCATACTGTGCTGTTTTTCATAAATTGATCTTAAAATGCAAAATATTGAAAAATATGGCATATTGTAATCCTTTTCTGTCTATTATAGAACTATATGATATTCTCTATATGAGACTGTGTCCTTTTAGCCTAAATAGGAGCGATGACACTAATGAGCAATAAATTTTAACTTATTTTAGAAACATTAAATTAATTTAATAATTGTATGTTTTTTTCTTTGTAAACTTTGTTTCAATGATTTATTTTGATGCATTATTCAGACATTAATTTATATTTTGACTGTATCTTATACAAACAAAATCGTAAGAACTGCATTTTATGAATGACTAGCTGTTACCCGTGTAGTCCTTCACGGGTCGGGTTCAATCCAACCCGAACCTGTAAATTCCATCGGAAATCAACACGCAACCTGACCAGAACCCGAGAAAAAAAATTTCCTCAACCCATAACCCGACCCGAAGCCGCAAAAAAGAAATTTTCGGCTAAACGTAATTAGACCTGAACCCGACATATTTCAACTCGAAACCGAAGTACTTCAACCCGAAACCTGACACAAACACGCAATTAAAGGAAAATAAATCATGTTTTAATGGTATTATGAAAAGTAATGTAGAGTTATAGATATAATACCAATTTTATATTTTATGTAGAAAAATGGACAAATCTACATTCTTTAATATTCAAATATATTGAAACCTCTGAATACCGAACACTTCGAAATCATTTAATAGAGTACTGTATCGGGTAGGGTTGTTTCTAATTTTTTTTCGGGTCGGGATGTCCCGGTTCTAATGACTCTAATTAGAGACTAATACTAATGATATATAATGACTAATATGACTCGAATTTTCTTTCTGCGTGTCGGGTTCTCTCTAGAATAATTCTTACGAATAATATTTAGATGTTTTGCAAGTCGGATTGTTGGGATTTTTGCAAAATGTTTCAGATGAAAATAAATACATATTTGAATATGAATGAATATATATTCAATTTACTGCATGAGAAAAAAATAAAATGTATATAAGAAATGTAATCATAGATTATTCGTTCTTTACGGTGCAGTTAAGAACTATTTTTTTCTTTTATTAGAATATGAAAAATATTACCAAAATTTCGTTAATGATATCCACAAAAACACATGTATCGTATTTGTGACTGTTTACGCACCCATACACATGGAGGTGCCCACTATTCTAAGGTGTAAGGTATAAATATATGTGTGAGGAATTGAAAAAAGTTATTCGCTAAATAGAGGGTCCGATTTTCGAGAGTGTTCATTATAGAGATCTTATTGTATATATATATAAATATCTATATATATAATCCGAAAAAATCTTGTGGATGTTCCTTTGAAAAAGCGGGTCAACGAATCTGACCCACAAGAGTCAAAATCCAACCCGAAATTTAGCCGAACCCGACCGGCAGCAAAACAATAGAATTCAACCCAACCCGAAACCTAACCGCGACGAGAAAATAAAGCACCAATCCGACTGGATGCAGGACTCAATACCCGTGACATCGTCGTTCACTTTACATTAAAAGAAGAATAAATGTATTAATTAAGCTCAATATTTCACTCCCGATAATTAAAAACATATTTAATTAACCAACTCTTTATCACATTTCATAGGAGACAATATAATATTTCTATGTTATAGGGGGCTTGATATAACTCAGTCTTAAAAAGGTGACATTTTGTGGCAAATATTATAAACATTCGCGAAAATGTAACAGCAACCAATGAAAAGAGGAGTCAAAGTTAAGCGATGAAACGATCATTTAGAATACCATTAAGTGTTTTCCACGTAAAAATAGAAAAAAAACCTGGTTACAAAAATGCATTTGTTTGTGCGCCAAATTTCGCTTGCTAAATAAGCAACTTGGCTTACGGACCCCATTACAGCAACGGACTCCATTACAGAGCCAAACCTTCCTATTCTCGTCTATTTTCTATCTATATATTTAAAAATGTCTACTATATACAACGCGCTTTCACATTTATAATATTAGAAATTGGCAAGACCGGCTTGTCCAAGTCTACTCAACGACTTGAAGAAAAGTTTCATTACTTTTAGATTTCTTCTTTGCTCTTCCATTACGCGAATTTCTGAATAAATTTCATTTTCGTTTCGAAAACATATTTTTTTAAGTTTAAAAACATTGTAAATTTACTTAAACATTGCATCAAAAGCTGTGCTATTTTTCTTATCTCATAACACTTTACAAAAATCTATTATAAAAAAGAACATTCAAAAAGCTATTTTTAAAAATGACAAATTTTTAATTTTGTTAAATTTAAAAGAAATGTAGAATTAAAATCCGGTTTCTAAATCACGATTTAGAAACGTGTCTCGATTACACCAATATACTTCAAAACCTCGAATCTTAATTTTAATACGGGTAGAGGGAAAATGATGTTACTTTGATGCAACCATATTAAATCTTCAGGCTTTATGAAAGAAAATGCAACTTTCTTTTAAGAAGTAAAATCATTTTTATTCAAATTTTCTGAGATGAGCGGCTTTAAGAATTAACACCCATCAAAAATTGTTTTTTTTTCTGGTAATAGAGTTAGACCTATATGTATTTTTTTTATGAATGAAAGTAACTATTTCCCGCTACATACGACATCGTTTGCGACATGGATGAATGGATAATTTTGCAGTGCATATTATTGACATATGCTATACATTTTCTTTTCAAACTTTTTTTTTACTTTTAAAAATGTAAATTAAAAATACGGTATCTTTATGTTTGCCGTACGCCGGCGATATACGGCCAAGTGTTGTTCCCATCGCCATCATTCGTATTGGATTTATTTCATAACTTTAATTCATTTAAAATGCACTCATTTCAGGTGAAATACGAAAAGAAAAATCTACTTATAATAAAATCCGAAGGCAAGAAAGGTGTTTGTAACCATTCCGGGCAGGGCCACTCTGGTCTGCGAATCGACCGTAGTTAAACGCCATAGACCGGGAGGCGGCAGCACAAACAATCACCTCATCCAGTTCACGGCTGAAATTCTAGAATCAGTTAAAACTCGACTCGTATATTAAAACGCAATCGGTCTGCCAAGTCATATCTTGGTGGAAAACACGTGAAAACCCGATTTTAGCGGTTGACTCGTAGGTTTACAATAGTGTTTTCCTGCACTCAGTTCTCCATGTTATCATACTTTTGGGTGCAGGAAAACACAATGCTAAACCTACGAGTCAACCGTTAAAATCGGGTTTTCAGGTGTTTTCCACCAAGATATGACTTGGCAGACCGATTACGTTTTAATAGGCGAATCGAGTTTTAACTAATTCTAGAATTTCAGCCATGAACTCGATGAGGTGATTGTCTGTTCTGCCGCCTCCCGGCCTACCATGTTAGGCTTAGTTAAAAACCTATGCTAATACAGTATGACAGCCAAATGATAATATCTTTTACTTAAAATTATGTCTGTTCAGCATATATTTCCTATAAAACATGTATATCGTAACCTATTATAATGTTTTACGTTCTTAATTAAAAATCGAGATTAAACATCGGAGTCCCAGATATAAACAAACGAACACTGTTGCGAACAATATTGTTTTGGCGCAATCTACCGGCTTTAAAATGTACTTTTATACAATACAAATCTTTCAATAGTAAAATCTTCATGCTGTTTGTTTGTACGAAGTCTTATGACAACGGAGCGCAGATCAACAATCCGTCATTTTTGACGGAAGTTATATTCTAGTAATAAAATAATACGAAATACCATAACCGAAAACAACCTTATTTCAACATCAAAGCATATCCGTTTTATTTTCGCTATATGGCGTCATATACGCCTGCTATCCGTACTTACTCATATTAATGCATCTTGTATTATTATCAAATTCCTTAAACTGCCCGCTACATTTCCCGAGGCTAACGAAAAAAACAGGCTACCGCAGTACATACCACTTATCTTTTTTTTACAGACCGCTAGTGTGACGTGATGCTCTTTTCGTACACCTGCATTGGTGCATTCGTGCATCACTTGACTCCGGCGGTCTGTATAAAAAGATACGCGTAAAGCACCGCGGTAGCCTTTCTTTTTCGTTAGCCTCGTACATTTCCAATATGACGTCACATTAATTTTCTTTTTAATTCTTAAATTGTTTATTTCATTTTCATTTTTCACGTGAAAATTTTTCAATTATAATTTAATTGTTGAGGAAAAATTATTATTCCGTATTTTGATTTATTAGCAACAAGAAAGAAAAATGGTTAAAATTTAAAGGAAAATGTTAATACATTCTCTATGGAAATAATGAAATTTTGAATTATGATATATTTAACATTCTTTACATATTAAGAAAAAATATTTGAATAAAATAAATAAAACATAGCCTATGTTCATTTCTCGGTTATAATCCGTTTATGCAAAAATACAAAGGCATTAAATCATCTGTTTTAATGCTGACTTCAGCCAAACGTTCACACATACTTTCACAGGATTAATTTTCCAGGAATTATAGTATGTATATTATTTACAGCATGAAAGTCCAAAAGTCATTCCCCCCCCAACCACCACCACAACCACCACACACACAAAAAAAGAGAGAGAGAAATGTCATTTTATTCTTGATACGCAATCCATATTATGGTGATTGGTTCTTAAGTAAGCAAACAATTAAATGTTACTTTTAAAGTATTTCATGTAACTAAATTTAGTCGAAGAAATAAATGGTCTCGAAACTAGCCAGTTAAAAAGCAATAAAACAACTAAAACTAAAACTTGATGTAAAAGGCATGATACATTTGATGTAAAGAACTGTGAAGCATATGCGAATCTCTGCGGATTATAGCTCAGGTCCGCTTGTAACAGTCATTGCTGTTAGTGAGAGTGAACCAGGCTGTTCAGTCGTAATAGAGAGCACAAGAGCTGAAGTTTAAAAGACAAGTTTGTTAAAACTTAATCGCGCAGGGATTTGAAAAAGGACACCACTAAATTTTCCTTACTCCAAAATAATTCAGTTTTCCCAAAACTGGACTCAGCAAAATAAAACTTCAATATATTAATATAAATATTCAAAACGAACTTAGAACTTTGAGGATAGCAACAATTCAGGATGCCTTCAGCAAGAATCTAACACTACGCTGCAAACTAGTCGAACACTGATCTCAATATGTCCGCCTAGACAATGCAACTGCTTATAATCTTTTCAGCTTTGGATTGATGACTCAATAGCAGGATCTAAATGTACTATCAAAAGGAATAATTCGACCCAAGTTTCGATTATCAAACACATTCCGACTCTTAAATACTCAAACATAGATTGAGCAGCTATAACAATTTGCATAAATATCGATGAAAAGCAAAAACTCACAAGTTCCGAGGTTTTCACAGTCATCCGTCGAAAGTTAAAGAATGATAGCCTTGATCAACTTCTACACACATGGGCAATTAGTGGACAAAAACTACGTTCTCATTCAAAACATCGCCCACTCACATGATCAGAGTAGTCGATCCATCACACGCTTAGTTTGCTTCCGTCGGTGCAATTGTCTGCCTATTTTATAGGTCCTATAAAATAAAAAAAAGTGCACAAAGCAGAAATATTAAATTCTCTGTAGTGAGTTTACGATCTTTAACTTTTGTTTCGTATTCAGACTTCCTCTTTATTTGTTTTTTTCCTTTTGTCTTACAGGGTGTTCATAATTAAACGACCCTAATTTAAAGTTGTCTACAGACGAAACTATTGGTCAGAAAGTTGTGAAATTTTGTGAAGGACATAATGAAGGAATGGGAATTTGTTTAAGCGAAAAAGATAATTCAAAATTTGGCGTTTTTAATAAATTACACATTTAGCATACATTTACGATAGCGTACATAACACATGGGCTGATCCCGGTCTGGCACACAGATGGCATTGCAATCGCCGAACCGATGTATTTTTTAGTAAATACTAACCTTTTAAAGATAGCAGAAAAAATGTCATGACGATTCGCCGTGTGGATAAAACGTTAGAGTGGTTTCAGTTGAACGACTTTGTTGATAAACAAAAAAATGGATAAACAAGAATTTCAAGAATTGTTTTTTGATGAGCAAAAACACCGGTCAAGCAAAAGCTTGGCTTGATAAGCATTACCCGGACACTGCACCAGGTAAATCAACCATTATTGACTGGTTTGCTAAATTTAAACGTGGTCGTACGGACACCAGTGATGCACCACGCAAAAGAGGTGGTTACTCCGGAAAACATAAAAAAAGTCCACAAAATCGTTTTGGGTAACCGTAAAGTGAAGTTGCAGGAGATAGCTGAGACTCTGAAGATATCCAAGAACGTGTAGATTTTATTTTGAATGAACATTTGTCTATGAAAAAGCTGTTGTCAAAGTGGCTGCCGCGCGTGTTGACTTTTGACCAAAAACAACAACGAGTCGACGATTCTGAGCACTGTTTGAAGCTTTTTCGTTATAAAATTATGTTATTTATTAATAAATTATTATTTTTATTCATTTATTAAATTATTATTATGAAATTATTATTATGAAATTATTTTATTATTATTATTATTATTAAATTATTATTATTATTATTATTATTATTAAATTATTATTATTATTATTATTACTATTAAATTATTATTATTTATTATTAAAGTTATGTTATTTATTAAAGTTATAAAGTTATAAAATCATAAAGTTATAAAGTTTTGTTAAAAAGTTGTGTTTTCTTTATTAGACCGGGAACTTATCAGCCCATGTGTTATTTTATTGCAACAAAACATGTTCCACATGACATTTATTATTTTCAGCTACCATCTGGAATCGTAGGATAGCATAATTCAAATACAAAAATTATGCTAACTATGCTTTTAAAAATGTAGGATAGCATGTTCCACAGTTGACCGCAGTGTTTTTCTGGGAAATGCTAAAAACATGTCGTGAAATGCTATCTTTAAGACCAGGTAAAGTTCTTGGTTTATTATGACTTACCAAGTACTTCAAATGCCCCTAAAGCTAAAAGTCACATGGATTTGGAGATATGGGAGGCCATAGATTACGAAAGAGGCGGCTGATGAAACTTTTTTTGATGAACTGTGAAGTGATTCCTAAGGACGTCATTAACACAGCGGCTAATGTGTGTAGGAGCTCCAACTTGCATGAAAATTGTACGTGAAAGGCGCTGACGTGCTTGCAGATCGGGAATAATTTTATTTTCTAACAAGGATGCATATGCATATCACTGCCCGGTGATCCAGCATGTTACTGTACCGCTAGCATTTAAATCCTTGAAGAAATATGATCCGGGGAATAAACGATGCAGAAAACCCACACCACACCATCACTTTTGGTGAATGCAACGGAACATGTGAGATTGAACGCGGATTCCTGGTTTCCAAATTCGGCAGTTGTGAGTATTCACTGAACCGTGAAAATGAAAATACGCTTCGTCTGTCCAGAGGATATTACAAGACCATTATGAATTAACATCAAAGCGCGCAAGAAACTGAAGTGAGAACCGGTGTCGAGTCTCGAAATCACGTGGAAGCAGTTCCTGCACAAGTTAAAGCTTGTACGGATAATACCGGAGGATAATCCGCATGATCTTTTGGACAGTTGAACGAAGCATATCCAATTTTTCTGCCACATGAAGGACACTAGTACTAGCTTGTACGTTGAAAGCGTTGTCTTCTTCTACCCGAAGCGCTTCCTCTCTATTGCTTCTGAGGAAACAAGGTTTCTTGCTATTCCAGAACGAACATTCAACGATCCTGTTTCTTCAAATTTGGCTACCATTAATAGAAGATTTTTAACAATCAATGGACCTTTCCGCTTTCCTTTCGAAATCCGAAATTTCCGTAGAGCAACTAATGCGGAATTACCGTTTTAGTAAAACAGTTTTACTAACAAAGCTCGGTCTGGTAAACGTAACGATATTCTGTTTACCAGTAGCAAGTACATTGAAAACAAAATTTCCGCGAAAGTTTCTAGGTTTTATAATAGCTGTTGCGTGACGTCGACAGAAATTTATTTGCATTTTTATTTAAATTGTATGATTTCATACCCTCTGGCGGCGAAATTTTACCAGACAATTCCAGATCACAGTTGTCAGTTTGGCCTTTTTTAATAAGCAGAAATTTTGAATCCTGACCGGAATTTCTGAAAGAATATTTTTTGATTTTTATAATCACGTAATATCCTAAATTAAATAAACCAAAAAGAACTGCTAAGATTTCCTGGTGTGAATTCGAAAGTGTTATTGTAATAAAATTTGTAAACTATTGTAAATGTATGCTAAGTTACAACCCCTTGAATATATTTCAGGGGGTGGTCTGTATCTTTGTCTTATTTAATCTGAGAAAAATAAAGCGTAAAAACTTTTTAAAATTATTGGTGTTCGAATAGAACAAACCGTACAAACTCTGAAAAAACTGCGCCTACGACACCCGCCAGTTTGTTTGTCAGAGATCAGGCTTAGTATTCAGTAGGCGGTGGCTAAATGCGTAATTCATTTAAAACGCCACCTGATGGCGAAATTATGAACTTTTTTTTTTGCTTAAACACATTCCTATTCCTTCATCATGTCAAAATTTCACAATTTTCTGACAAATACTTTCGCCTGTAGACAACTTTAAAGTAGGGTCGTTTAATTATGGACACCCGGTATAAAAATATATATATGTAGTAGGCTAATTGAGAAATCCGGCTCTTTGCAAATAGCCGGTCTAATTGGAGATTCATTTCTCTTTTCCCATTCAGCCTGATGTTTTTCAGGCTTATTGCAAAGAGCCTACGTAGCGTTAGGCTAATTGAAAAATGACCATGCCTATTTAGAAAATGACCAGTTCTTTGTCAAAATATGGTGATGAACCCAACTCGAACCTGAAAATTCCATTCGAAGTCGACCCGAACCGACAGAAAAATTCCATCAGACCGTAACCCGATCCTAAAAGGACAAAATAAATTCCTTCGAGTCGCAACCCGACCTGAACCAGAAAACTCAAGTTAACCCAAAATCTGACACAAAAAAAAACCATCGAACCGTAACCCGATCCGAACCCGACAAAATAAATTCCTTCATGTCGCAACGCGACCCGAACCTAAATATTCGATGTTAACCAGTAACCCAACCCGAATAAGACATAGAAATTCCATCAAACCGTAACCAGATCCGAGCCCGATAAAAAAATTCCTTCGTTTCGTAAACCGACCCGAACCCAAAAATAATAGTTAAACCGAACCAGGAAAAAAAATTCCATCGAACCGTAACCCGATCCGAACCCAAAAAATAAATTTCGTCGTCATGTAACCCGAACCGAATTTGAAAATTTAAGTTAACCCAAAGCCGTCCCGAACCTGAAAATTTAATTTAACCCGAAATCTAACACAAACTGAAAATTGAAGTTATCCCGAAACCCGAACCCGTCAAAAAATCCTTCGAACTGTAACCCGATCCGAACCCGACAAAATAAATTCCTTCGTGTCACAACCCGATCCAGACCAGAAAATTCAAGTTAACCCGAAACCCGACCCGAACCCGATAAAAAAAATCTATCGAACCGTAACCCCATCCAAACCCGACAAATTAAATTTCGTCGTCACGCAACCCGATCCGAATATGAAATTTTAAGTTAACTCAAAAACCGATTTGAACCTGAAAATTTAATTTAACCCGATACCTAACCCAAACCTGAAAATTAAAGTTAACACGAAACACAAAGTCGATACGCAACCCGACCCGAAACTGAAAGTTGAAGTTAAACCAAAACCCAAAACCGTCACAAATTTCATCAAACCGTAACCCGATCCAAACCCGGTTAGATAAATTCCTTCGTGTCACAACCCGATCCAAGCCAGAAAATTCAAGTTGACCCGAAACCCGACCCGAACACGATAAAAAAATCGATCGAACCGTAACCCGATCCGAACCCGATAAAATAAATTCCTTCGTGTCGCAAACCGACCCGAACCCGAAAATAATAGTTAACCTGAAACCCAATCTGAACTAAGAAAAAAATTCCGTCGAACCGTAACCCGATTCGAACCCGAAAAATAAATTCCTTCGTGTCGCAAACTGACCCGAACCCGAAAATAATAGTTAACCCGAAACCCAACCCGAACCAAGAAAAAAATTCCATCGAAGCGTAACCCGATCCGAACCCGAAAAATAAATTTCGTCGTCACGCAACCCGAACCGAAACTGAAAATTTAAGTTAACCCAAAACCGATACGAACCTGAAAATTTAATTTAATCCGAAACCTAACCCAAACTGAAAATTGAAGTTAACCCGAAACCCGAACCCGTCAAAAAATCCATCAAACCATAATCCGATCCGAACCCGACAAAATAAATTCCTTCGTGTCACAACCTGATCCAAACCAGAAACGAAGGAATTCTTTTTGTTGGATTTGGATCGGGTTACGGTTCGATGGATTTTTTTATCGGGTTTGGGTCGAGTTTCGGGTTAACTTGAATTTTCTGGCTTGGATCAGGTTGTGACACGAAGAAATTTATTTTGTCGGGTTCGGATCGGGTTACGGTTCGATGAAAGTTTTGATGGATTCAGGTTTTGGGTTAACTTCAATTTTCAGTTTCGGGTTGGGTTGCGTTTCGACTTTGTCTTTCGAGTTAACTTTAATTTTCAGGTTTGGGTTATGTTTCGGGTTAAATTAAAATTTCAGGTTCAAATTGGTTTTTGGGTTAACTTAAAATTTCAGTTTCGGATCGGGTTGCGTAACTACGAAACTTAATTTGTCGGGTTCGGATCGGGTTACGGTTCGATAGATTTTTTTATTGGGTTCGGGTTAACTTGATTTTTCTGGTTTGGATCGGGTTGTGACACGCAGAAATTTATTTTGTTGGGTTCGGATCGGGTAACGGTTCGATGGATTTTTTGTCGGGTTCGGGTAGGGTTTCGGGTTAACTTCAATTTTCTGGTTCAGATCGGGTTGCGTGACGATGAAAATTATTTTGTCGAGTTTGGATCGGTTTACGTATCAATGGATTTTTATTTCTCTGGTTCGGGTCGGCTTTCGGGTTAACTTAAATTTTCAGGTTAGGATCGGGTTGCGAGACGAAGAAATTTATTTTGTCGGGTTCGGATTGAGTTAAGGTTTGATGGAATTTTTTTCCTGGTTCGGGTTGGGTTTCGGGTTAACTATTATTTTCAGGTTCGGATCTGGTTACGGATCGATGGAATTTTTATGTCTTGTTCGGGTTGGGTTGCTGGTTAACATCGAATATTTAGGTTCAGGTCGCGTTGCGACATGAAGGAATTTATTTTGTCGGGTTCGGATCGGATTATGGTTCGATGTTTTTTTTTTTTTTTTTGTCGGGTTCGTGTTAGATTTCGGGTTAACTTGAGTTTTCTGGTTCGGGTCGGGTTGCGACTTGAAGGAATTTATTTTGTCCTTTTAGGATCTGGTTACGGTGCGATGGAATTTTTCTGTCGGGTTCGGGTCGACTTCCAATGGAATTTTCAGGTTTAAGTTGAGTACAAAACCATATTTTGACAAAGAACTGGTTATTTTTTAAATAGGCATGGTCATTTTTCAATTAGCCTAACCGTATCTAGACTCTTTGCAATAGGCCGGAAAAACATCAGGCTGATTGAGGAAAGGGAAATGATTCTCCAATTAGACCGGCTCTTTGCAAAGATCCTAGGCTGTTTCCAAAGAGCCGGATTTCCCAATTAGCCTACGACATATATATATATATATATATATATACACATATATACACACACACACACACATATATATATATATATATATATATATATATATATATATATATCAATCACCAACGTTCCTGTTCAAAAGCACATTGCTTTATTATACTTTCTTTAATATTACAGCCTTTCAAACTTTTAGCCATCCTGCTACCTCAGACTGCAATTTATGTTAAACAAGAACGAAAAATCATGTGTTAAGCATAGATTATGAAACACTTTCAAACACATCCAGAAGACGGTAATGAAACTTCACCCTTAAATAAAGTGAAAATATATATGTAAGTAATCAGTATAGGAAACATGTAACACATTAAAAAGTCCAGTTTTAGAATTACCTTCCATAGTCAAAGCTGTAGTCGAATTATTTTCGGCAGCCCTGTATATGATCTACAGATTTGAATATATACTTCATAGCATGATACAATTTAGTTCACGTTTAGTAGTTTTCACCAATCGATGGAAATGCACTTGAAATATTTTGTACAACCCTGTATATTATCTAAGGACTTTTGTATACACCCCATATTCAGGAAAAATTTAATTCAGGTAAAAAACACTTAAGGCAACTTAATACAAATTTGCAGCAATTACCAACTATAAATGACAATGTACCTTGTTCTTTGCGTAGCCCTCTATATGAAATATTTACTTCCCAGAAACTTCTATAAGTCTACAAACTATAAATCAACAGGAAAGTGCGTAACAGTGTAACCTAATTAAAAACTAGCCTAAGCAATTCACTCTCATAGTCTGTAATATTTTGGAACTCTCTTGTGTAGCCCTGTATATGATCAACCGAATTTATACACACCACGTACTATGTGAAAATTTAGTTAAACGTAAAAACGCAAACAAATGTTGAAAACGCACTTATCACACATAGATTGTAATTATTGCAAATATTGTAACCGATATCTTTTGTGTGTTCCTGTAAATGAACGATACACGCAATGCACACCATACTTTTAAGTAAAAAATTTATAATAAAATCTCAGCATATAAATTTCATTATGTTTGAAATAGTGAAACATTATTAAATTACACTGCTAACAATTTTTTCCCGTTGAAAAATGTGCAACAGATTTCTTTTGTGTGACCCTGTAAATGAATAATATATGCCTTGCACATCATATTCTACAAATAGCATGTTTTAGTGTTCTTCATAATTGAGTATTAATTTCATCATGTTTCAAATGGCGTAGCATCATCAAATTGCACGTGAAAAGATTTTTTCCCATTGACTGCAATGTAACGGAATATTTTTGACTGTCCCTGTAAAAAAACGATGAGTGCTAAACACTTCATTTTGAATAGGGATCGTGCTATAGTAAATGCCAATAACATACAAAAATTTCAGCAGAATCCGAGTATATTTACACGAGTTAGAGCACGAACGGACGGCCAGACGGCAGACGGCAAACGGCCAGACTACCAGACAAACGGAAGTGATAAACAAATTTCAACTAGGTTGGAAAGTGTTAAAAAAAAGAATATTATAAAAAGGCAAAATAATTTACTGACCTTTTAATGGGTCACATATGCTATATACTTCTTGAAAAACACAAGAAAATTGTATTTTATATTGTAACTATTAAAATGCAATAATGACCATGGTGTTCAGCATTGTTTACTTAAAAATATTTCTATACATATTCTATCAATGGCATTTTACATTTAAACATAGGCGTATTGTCAATCTATTATCTATTTCATTTTTAATGTTGTGAAAAGGAATAACGCCTTGAAATATATATTACAAAATTTAAAATTCCATACGCTATTAAATTTATTGTATAAAAAAGTCCTTTTATTAATATTTCATTTACAACCCTAGTTTATTAAAATATTCCCTTTGTTAAAAATATTCTCTTAATGTCTATATTTAAAACATTTTTTATCCTAATCTACTTAAATTCACATTTTATTTCCCAACAAACAGGATGTAAATATTACATTTGATAAAAATATTTCTTCTTAAAAATCTTAAAAACCTTTTTATTTTAAATTCCTTATTATATTAAATATTTCTTATTCATTCCTGCATTTAAATCTCTTTTGTTTCTTTTAATCTCTCTAATTTCACCATTTTCCTTTTCTAATGGTCTAAAAAAATCATACTTATGAATTGTTTTCAAGACGCAAAAACAGAAACGTTCAGTTTCCCGCTTTTTTAAATTTGATAATGTTCTCTTGGATTCTTTTCCCGCCAAAAGCTTAGGAGAGACGTAGTTCTTCAATGAACACGCAATTGGGCAAAATAGGTCACGTGATAAAATATGCTTCTTGCGCAGCTTCACTTAAAACAAGCTGACGGACGCAGAGAGGAAGGGTCGTCGGAGTGATTGTTAAAATAAAATGTTGCCGGCGTTCTAGTATGTTTTAAAAATAGAGAGTTGCTAATAGAGAGCAATCCCCTGGAACTTAAAGATGAGTGTGTTTCAATAAATGAATTCAAGTACCCTGGTGTTCTTCTCTTCTTCATTCTACCTACTACTCGGCCTATTACTGCTTAAAGTTGATACCACAAATGCACAAATTTGGAGAAGTTTGTCATTTTTTTTCTTCGTCTGTTGTATTGAAGTTAAAACATAGCAGAATGCAACACATATATATATATATTTTTATTTTTTCTCTGTTTTCTTCATATTTTCTTTACATTTACGAATTGTTATACATAATTTATAAAGTGTCAAACTTTATATTTATTAAAAGGTCTTTAATAAATAAATTATGAATGCTATCGGAACTATTTATGAACTAAAATGTAATACATATATTGAAAAATATGAAAAAAAAATGTTTCATTAAAATTAAATATTTTAATTTCTTAATGCAATTTATAGCTTTATAAAAACGCATGTTATTCTAACGATAAAAAATCATAAATAAAACAAATAAAAATTCCTTTTCTTAAATGGAGCTTTCCCTATTTCAGACAGCTAACTTTATTTCAAATATTAATTTCAGTTTTAATTAAACAGATTTGAAAATATCTTTATAAATAAAAAATAAGAAAAGCCTTTTTAAATAGTTATCGGATGACAAGTGCATACACTACACTGAAATGAAATTTTTAAGATAATGTTTTATTTACATTTTACTTTAGAAAAAAAAAATACAATTATAAAAAGATAAAATGTTTTCTTTTTTAGTGTTAGAAAAAGATATTTCATTTTTGTTTGTGATGTGAAAAGAAATTTCAATTAAAATTAAAATCACTACACATGACATTTTTAATATTTTCCTTTTTATATTTTCATTAAAAATGATGAAATTTTGCTTCTTTTAATTGAAAAATAAAAATAAATATTTGTTTTATTTATGCATAAGTTGTGTTAAGTAGATAATTTACATTGCTTTTGAAATAAGACTTATTGTTCTTAAAGATAGTTTAAATATATTTTTAACACTTTCCATCATAGTTTAAAAGTGATTACGAAATCTGTTAAACTGTTCGCCTGTCCGTACTCTAACTCGCGTAAATACACTCGGATTCTCATGTAAGTGATATACCGGGTGAACCAAAAGTTCGTTAAAACTTTAAAAAATCATAAAAAATGAAGAAATTATGATAAAGATGTGCGGTTTGCAAAAAAGGGTTCACAAGGTAGTCGGATTTTATTTAGCTGCAAAAAAAAATGATTAGTTAAAAAATTCACTTGTAGATGGCGCTAACATGCGAGAGATTCAGCAGAATTATGCAAATTAATCCTGCAATGAAAGACCGGGATGATTTCCTTTCAGAATGTTATCATTACCCGATCGAGCGTTCTATCAAGATTCTATCTATCGTAAAGTTTCTGCAATTCATTCTGACATGTTGCAATCAGCTGTAACGGGCGTTCTGAGTCGCCTTAATTGTGTCGTTCAATGTTCTGGAGATCATGTTGAACAAATGTTATTGCAAGAATAAATGGATGGAGTGTCCTGTCTGTTGTCCTGCTCATTGTGGTTCGGGTCGTCAGCGCCCTCTACTAGTGACATTTTTAACTTTTTTTTTTTTTTTTTGCTGCTAAAAAAATCCGACTACCTTGTGAGCCTTTATCTTGCAAACCACACTTCTTTATCATAATTTCTTCCTTTTTTATGAATTTTTAAAGTTTTAACGAACTTTTGGTTCACTCGGTATGTTATTGAGGTTTACCGAGGCATGTTCGGTATTGAAAATGAAGTGTGTAGTATTTATAGTTCATTTAAATGGCTACTCAAAAATATACCGTTATATTATGGTGTATGGAGACAATTACTTGCAATGTATTATACTGATGCTACCCATTTCAAACATATTGAAATGGATATGCATCATTGCATAGTACTACAACAGTGTAGTGCAGAATATGGTGTGCATAATATATATCGTTCATTTACAAGGACACACCAAAAAAATAGGATTACTGTATTTTCTATGAGCGATTTTTGATGGAAGTGCGCTTTCAATTGTTGTATAGGTTTTTAAGTTTAACTAATATTTTGCATAATATTTGTTGTGAATAAATTCTATAAATTATATACAACGTTGCACTTTAAATATTTTTCCGACTATAGATTCTAATTGCTGATAACTGGGTTTTCAGATGTGGAATGCGTTTTTCAAATTGTTTACAAAAATATCATCTGGCACTTTATTAAATGGGAAGTTTAATTACAGTATTCTGAATGTGTTGAAATATGTTTCATAATCTATGCTTGACGCATCATTTTTCTTTCTCTTTAAAAAAATTATTAGCTAAAATAGTGAATATTAATTTTGTGACATCGACTTTTATGCGGGTTTTTTATTTTATTTTTTGCATATACAAGATCTTAATGATTTTATAAGTAGTAGTTTTAAGTAGTTTAAGTAGTAGTAGTTTTATCAGTAGTTAATAAATTGTATATAACATTTCTTTTTATAAAATTCGCTCTAAATTATTAGTTGCGGAAATATGACAACACAACTTGGGGTAGAATATCATTCAAAGCTGAAAACTTGTGATATAGGGGGACGAAGGGTGTAAAAAACTAACGAAATCTGCGTGACGTAATTAATGATTGATTGACTTCTTTAATGTATTAAAAGTGAATAAAATCTATACTCATCAAACACTTGCTTTCAACGTAAATTTGATTTAATAAATATGAGTTACTTTAACTACATATATAGAAAACAACCTCGACGTTTCGGTTAATCTTTATAACCATCATCAGGAGAAAAAACCTTCATAAATATGAACAGCAAAAATTAAAGTGTGTTACATGATTGAGCCACAATATTCAATCTGCCAAGACGCTCAAATAACTGAAATTATAACGACATATTCAAAATACGCCTGGTGGCGCCCTCTATGAACCCGCAATGTAACTGGTACTAATGTTCAACGGAAATTAAAGTAGAAATTTGCAACGATATCCCATCATTTTCGGTTCCTGCCATATGGAAATGCATTTTAAAGTGAACTTTAATTTCCATTGAACATTAGTACCAGTTACATTGCGGGTTCATAGAGGGCGCCACCAGGCGTATTTTGAATATGTCGTTATAATTTCAGTTATTTGAGCGTCTTGGCAGATTGAATATTGGGACTCAATCATGTAACACACTTTAATTTTTGCTGTTCATATTTATGAAGGTTTTTTCTCCAAATGATGGTTATAAAGATTAACCGAAACGTCGAGGTTTGTTTTCTATATATGTAGTTAAAGTAACTCATATTTATTAAATCAAATTTACGTTGAAAGCAAGTGTTTGATGAGTATTTATATGTGCAACGTAAAGTCCTTATTAATTATGAATAAAATCTAATTTTCAGAATTCAATAAAATTTGATTACATTTTTGTTTCTGTTTAAGAAGTTCGAACACAAAAAATACCGAAGGTAACACTTTTTAATTTTTGGCTTATAGATACTCACTATAGAGTTTTCAGAATAAAATGACGCAAACCGCTACATTGATTGCAGATTAACCATTGATTAACACTTTTTACATCGGAAGATATATGCCCTTAAGTAAAATATTTACAACAATGATTATATTCATTAACAATCCAATTCTGCATTAAAATCTGTCAAAAGTCGTAAAAAATAAAAAATAAATAAACACGCTTTCATTAAATTTCACAAAAAAGTCAACTTATATTATAAATCATAAATGTGTGCGTCGCTCAACCCTGACGTCCTAATGATGCGACCAATAATGTAGTTAAATTGGATGACTGTTGCTAGAATGAAGCTATTTTTTTTTTCAATTAATATTAAATAATCGCAACATTATTTCTATTGGAAAAATGCAAGTTTTGGGCTGACGTTGCTTCCCTTACGGATCGAATAATAAAAAAAAATCAATGTCCAATTCATGTATTGCCCTCAGGGGTACATATATATTCCAAATTTCAAAATGCAATGTCAACAGAAATTGGTTGAAAAATGAGTAACAACATTTGACTGCCACATACATACAAACAGAATTCTAAGTTAAAAGAAAGCATGTAATAATAAATGTGAAATTATTGCGGATTTGCCGATAAATGGAAAAAACAATTTCGAGTGGAAAATCTTCAACTACACATTTTATAAGGACATAAAAGTTGCCATGTGCAAACGATTAAAATTGATCCATTTTTCAGAATATTAGCATTGTAAAATTGGTCTTGCTTTATATTACAAGGTAAAGCAAAGTTTTTGCATGATATGTAAAATCTTATATTATGTATAGACATCTTAGTCAAAGATATTTTTTAAATGTATCCTAACGGAACATTAAAGGTAGGGAAATAAATTTTTTATTTATAAATTGCACATACAGATCATTATATCACATGGATAATGGTATTTTTTGTTGTTTTAGTGAAATACGCCTTTGATCCATTTTTTAAAATACATTAATTTATTTTCCCCTCTCTCTCTCTACTAACAGTCATTAATCATGGTAACAGTAAGCAATGATGCATAAAACAGATTGGTGATATTTCAGTGCTTAAAGATACTAAATGAGAGGAAACTCCTTCATACTTTAATACTTATACCAAGAATATGAGTTATTTACCTCATGAGCTTAAAAGAACATAACTCTCGCTTAGTCTTCATATATCATTAATCTTTACATATCCGAAAACTATTCAAGAAGGATTATCTGAACAAATATGGATTTCGAACTCGCAGTAAAGTTTCTCAGTGTATTCTTTTTTGTTCTGTTTCATCGCATTTTTAATTTTAAATATGTGTAACACTATTACAGATTGAGACAGTATTGCTCACATATTTCTAGGCAAATACAGGGTCAGAAAAATGTATATATACACCGTTTTACGGGTCATAACTTTCTGACTTTTCTTTCTTTTCAAAGTGTAATTAATTGAAAATAATGAGTGGACCAAGATTAACTTTTGAAAAAATAATTTTTTTTAAATACTATTTAAGAATGAAAATGTAGCATAATTACAAAAACAATATCGCAGGGTGTTTCAGGCAAATCCACCTGTGCGACTAGCAATGCATCGGATAAAAATAATTTTTGAAACGAATGGATGTTCATAAACAGCTGTCTGGAACCGCGATTGAGCAAGAAAGCGCCACAACACCAAATGAAATGTTTGTTGAAGTTTATAAATCCACAGCCCACCGTTATAAGCAGTGTATTGACCAGAATGGTAATAATTTTGAACATCTGTGGTAAAAGGAAAATGTATACATTTTATGTAGATTCTTTTGTAATTTAAATATTAATTATATGTGAATACAAACTGGAGTTATAATCCTTCAAAGTGTGTATACAATTTTATGACTCACCTTGTATATTTCATCGATTAGGAAGATTCATGTATTTTACAATGAATAATAAAGGAAACTTAATTGTTGTTCAATCTGTATTATAAAGCACACATTTTTCCATGAGTGTTAATTGCCGTGTTAATTGTCGGGATAATTGCCGCGTTAATTGTCGTGAGTAAAATATGTTCTTTCAAATGCAGTTTGCTTGAAAACCGCATCTCACTTTACAGATTTTTTATGGTTTTTAAAATAATTTTCAAGCATGTTTTTTCTTTCTTTCTTTAAATCTATCTCTATCAGATTGGCCCTAGTATAAAGGATAAATCCGTTCGATCTTAAAACAGTATAAAAAACTGCATTTGTCTCGGGCTAAAAAAGTTAATTGAAAAATACTCTCTACAATTTTGAAAGCAATTAAATATTTTGCATTTAGGACTAATACACAATTGAAAATTACTCTATTTCTACAATTTTGACAGCAATTAAATAGTTTGCATTTAATAAAAACTTTATTGTAAGTTTTAAAGGTAATTTAGAATGTCTGTACGTCTATGCATCGATTTATGTTTTTTACCACTTTCTAACATAGTTGAAAAATGTTTAGGAATTCGATTTGCCCGTCTGCCGTCTGCAGTCTATCTACCGTCTGCCATCTGTCCTTGCTCTAACTTTCATATACTCAGATTGATTGTAATAACTGATGTATAATATTCACGTTTAAAATGGCATGCTTTCTATTGAAAATGAAGTGTGTAGCATTTATAGCTCATTTACAGAGATACTCAAAATAATCCCATTATCTTATGGTCAATGGGGGAAAATCATTGTCGGCGCATTTTAATAATTTCAGACTATTTCAAACATAATGAAATTGTAATGGTTTTATGAAGTGCACTAAAATATAGTTTCCGTATAGTACAGTGTGGAAAGTATTTATCATTCATTTACAGGGTCACCCAAAAAAAGTAGATAAAATAATGTTCCAAGGGAAAAAAAATTTTGCAATGTTTTGGAATAATGTTACACTAATTTAAACATAATGAAAATTTTAGAAATTTTTAGATGCACTTCAAGATGCCTACTTTAGACTATGACGTGCACAATTGCCATCGTACATTTAAAGGGACACACGAAAGATTTCGGTTACAGTGATAAAAACCTCAGGGGCGTTTTTTGGTGTGGTATGTTTTTTTTTCATTATTTTTTTCATATTACGTAGTGTGTTTAAATTTTATAAATGATATACAAAGTTACACAAAACAATTCGTAATCAATACTGTTTTCCGACAATTGGGGTGTTTGTATATTTATTCACGACTGTTGTTTAGGAATGATAAGCATCAACACATATTAAAATACCTATAAATTGTGTTTATTATGTGTACCCAGATCCTTTGTCGGAACATTTTATAAAAGGTATATTGAAAAGAAATATGGAATAGGCCATGAGTATAATTACTATTTTGGGATTTATTAAAGTGTAATACTCGATTTACAAACAATATAACTCTACGTATGTGTATAATTTTGAAAAAAAAATCAGCAATATGAAAACAAAAACTCTAGCTGAGGAGGCCCAGACGCGCCTTTCATATAAATACACAGATTATTAGAAGTTTTGATTCCAAGGATTAGTTATCAAAAATTACCCAATTACCTATATGTCCTCTGAATGCCATCCGAGATTTGGGGAAAACACTTTCTCTCTCATGCAATGTTCCATCGTTTTTATCTGTATTCATTGGAGAGGCATATAACTCGTAACGCTATTCGTAAGAAGGCATCTTCTCTATCACATCACGTTCTCTCATTATCTGCTCCTCCGAAATGTTTTAGCTCCCTATCATTTAACTTACATCACCGTTCACTAAAATTCAAAAACTTCTCTTCTCTCCCCGAATTCAACTTTCTCGTCACCCAACTTTGTCTTTTTTCCCTTTCTTTTTCTACCCCTTGAAACCTTTTCCAATAATCAAACCCTCTTACTTAATCCCATATCTTATATAGCTTTGTTTTTCCGTTCTGTCTTACTATCATTCGCCAATTCGCTAATCTTTAACCCGACTTCGTTACCTCCCCAACATATACACGCTCTCTTATAACATTTAACGCTAGGCTGAAACTGCAAATTGATCTCCACCAACTTATGTAATCTCTCACACATTTTTATCGCCTTATTTTTTCCTACCTAAATGTTTACAGCGCGCCAGTAATCCATTGTTTTAGACGACAAAACACTGGTCTAACACTCAAGGGGTCTGTTCTTGAAAGAAAATCTCAGGATTCGCAGACATATTTATTACCAGACCCAACCATTTCCTAAATCCCTGTAGTATTTCCATTCGACGATTGAAACAAGATAGAATCGCTTCGTGGAGGGTCCCTGAGCATAGGGGTCTTTAAACCTTAGACATGTATATAATTATTTTCATATAGCGCCCATATTCTAAACTCCCCTTTCTTCAGAAACTGTATCCATTTCGACTTGACAGAAAACCTTAGTATCATCTGTATTTTTCTACACCCACTTTGATTGTCAGGGTCAATAATTTGACACTGTGTTTGAGCGTCAATTTATTAAGTAAGTCTTTAATTTGAGCTAAACGATTTCTGGCTGAACTATATTTAGTTTACGAAGAGTGTTCTGAAAATATAAGTAAATTCATATGCAGGGCTACGCAAGGAACCAGATATATTGCTGTATATGGATAGCAATTTATGAAAGTACATTTATAGTTGTATTTTGCGTTTTTTTTCTGAATTAAAATTTAGTTTAACATATGAGGAGTCTATAAAAACCTGCAAATCTTAAACAGAGCTATACAAAATTATTCCACTGCTTTTCCATCTATCGGGGGGAAGTTGCTGTGGGTGAATTTCAGACTGTGTTATGCGTTTTAAAACTAAGCTAAATTTTAACACACTATATAGTATATATACAGATTTGTAGATCATATACAGAGAAGCACAAAATAATTCGAATACTTTTCGTCTGTAAAGTGTAATTCATGATATATAATTTCACTTTTTCACATTTGTTCCGTTGCTGTATTCTGGAAGCGTTGGAAAGTACTTCATAAGCTATGCTTGACGCACGATTTGTCTTTCTAGTTTTTATAAAATTGCTTTTACCTATATATCTGTATTTTTATTTTTGCAGATGAAAAATGCTTGCAGTTATCCTAAAAAAAATTAAATATTTTTATTATCATTGCAGATCTTTTTCTGACATACTTTTCTGAGCTCTGAATTTCACGTGTAGTGAACATACAACATAAATTGTTGTATTCTCATATAATTTGTTTTCTGAATTCTGGGAAATTTATCAAAATATTTTTCTATGCATACTAGAAATCATTAATCACGAATATCAAAGTAGGGCTAATGACATAAAATGGCTTGCAAAAGTTTAAGTATGAGATACTAAATGGCAGGCAACAGTTACCGCATTCCGTAATATGAAAAACATAAGTTATTTACTTCATGTGCTTAAAAGAACATTACTCTCGGGTAGTGCCATTAATCTTTATATATCATGAAACAACTCAAGAAGAATTATCAGAAAAAGTAAAGCTATTGAACTGAATATGGAATTTGTTGAAGGAATTCATTCCAGACAAGCGCCACACTATTTTTAATGAAAAATACATATGGGACTCGATAACAGATTAATACATCTTATTTAAAATTTTGTTTTTTTGTAAAATGTTTTGTTTCTTTCACAATGCTTATTTGGTTTTCTTTTATAAACAATGTAGACATTTGTTTCCCGATCGAATTGAGAAAACAAAATCTATGTAATCCAATTATATTTGTTTATGTGAATTCAAGTAATTTTCTTTGGAGAAAACATAAATATAATATCTTTAAAATGCTCAGTATTATTTTCAATCTATATCTTCATATTTGATTTATCTGGTATAAAATAATTAGTATTAAAGCTCTATTTGTGTATGTTATAAGAGGACTACAGAACATGATCTCATAAAAATAAGTCACTATGAAGTTATTTACATATTTCTTAAATAATATATTTTTGTACTTACTAAGCAATTAATATAATGAACTCTCGTTTTGAAATTATCATGTTTGACTATGACGTCATATAGTTTTCTTACTATTTTTGTTATGAAGTTTTGTTACGCATTTGATGTACATATTTTAAAAGGGAAGTCTCTCGAAACAAATTTCAAAATATGTTAATTTTATAATGTTAATAAATAATATTTATGTTAATAATTAAATGTTTATGTTATTTTTCCCAATTTCTAATTAGGAAAGAAAAAAACATTTTTAAATATTGTCAAGTAAATTAATCTTAAAATGCAGAGAAAAGTTTTTTTAACACTTTCCAACATAGTTGAAAAGTGTTTATTAATTCGGTTTGTCTATCTGTCTGTCTGCCGTCTGTGTGTCCATGCTCTAACTCGCGTAAGTACACTCAGATCCTCAATATATTTTATTGAGGCTTACTGTGGCATGTTCAGTATTGAAAATGAGATGTGTACCATTACAGTTTTTTTACAGGGACACTCAAAAGAATTCCGTTACATTGCGGTCTATGGGGAAAAATTATTTGCGATTTATTTCAATGATGTTACACAATCTCAAACATATTAAAATTGATATATGTCACTGAGATGCACTACATGAGACTAATTATAGAATGTGGTATGCACTGCACTTATAGTTCCTTTACAGGGATACTCAAAAGAATTACGTTACATTAAATTCTATGAAGAAAAATCGTTTGCAGTTTATTTTTATAATGTTTCACTATTTCGAACATATTGAAATTGATATATATAACTAACGTGGATTACAAGAGGCTTACTATAGAATAGTGTGTGTACAGCTTTCATCGTTCATTTACAGGGACACACAAAATAACTCGGTTAAAGTACTGCTTATTAATAATAATTGCTGGGAATGCTTTTACAGTTGATGAACGCGTTTTTAAATTTAACTCATTTTTTTTCTCTTACTTGGTGTGTATAAATTGTATAGATTGTATACAGGGCGGCATAAATGTTCTCGAGTACATTTCCGTTTATTGTTGGAAATTCCAGAAGAGAAATTTTAAACTGTGCTACGCGTTTCCTAACTGAACTAAAATTTAGTATTCTATTTAGTATATATACATATATATATATCATATACAGGACTGCACAAAAGAGAACGGATATTTTCCGAATATTGTTTCTAATTCCTAAAATTGGATTTTAAACTATGTTATGTGTTTTCAAAATTGTTTAGTTAGATATCATCTTACACCTTACGGTAAAAATTTCTAAAATTATTTTGGAAATGTTGGGAAGTGTTACATTATCTATGCTTGAGGCATGATTTTTCGTTATTTTTCTTTAAATGACGTATAGTTGTGCCGTTACATTGATCACTCTTTTTGTACTTATCGCTAAAATATTCTGATTTACTGAATATTTAAAAATAATTATAACACTGAATTCATGTCGACGGTAATGAACGACCTAAGATTTTGACTTATTTTTTTACAAATAATTCATTTTCTCGCCATAATATTTTGAAAGAAAACCTTGTGTAGGCGTCAGTTTGAAGTTTATGATTGTTTCATACTGTCAAACCTCTAGATTGTAGCAAAAATTTAGATTGTAGATTATAAGTGAGATTAGTACGACTTCTGGATTTCGAAAGATATAACGAAGAATTAATATTCCAACATATTACGCACAGAACTTTTTGTTTCGAGGAAATATTCGAATGCATTTTCAGAACAGATATTTATTACAGAGCTCCCAGTTTCAAGAGTCATTTTAATGTAACTGTTCTTTAGGAACGGATATTTTAAAACGTTGAACTGATCAGCAAATCAGTGTGTTGCGGAATAGGGTTTTAATTTTACACTTGTTTTAAAAGTTTGCCGAAATGCTCTTATGGTTATCTTCCCATGGTATGTACGAAGTTTCACAATATGTACATTTGGATCAATTTATCAATATGCTTGTCAGTTTGTCAGTCTCTTTTTCGGCTTTTCCGAAATTCGAATTCTAGAAACATCGAAACAATTGCTTCGTGTCAAGCTTGATCACCCAGTTTAACTCAGTGACGTTTGAAACTGCGCAGATAGCTCCAACCGGTCACTGAAAATTAAATAACTTATGTTTAAATAAATAATTTTTTCAAATTGGAAAATGCATTTTTGTTAATTATAGGAAATTTTGTGAAATTCATTCATATTTAAGACCAATGTAATTCTATTTATTTTCTGTTATTTTATTTTAAATATGATATTAAGCTAAGCATATTTATTATATTTTTTGTTTTTCGTTCTTTGATCCACTCACGTAAACAGCGATATCATTATAAGGAACAAACATTATAGGTATATTTTATTTCGTGCAAAGCATTATATTAAACACTCGAGAAATTATATATATACATACACACACACACACTATATATATATATATATATATATATATATATAATACCTTTAAAAATATAGCTGTATATATAACATACATTATAATACGAGCAAATTGTGTGTCTCTCTGTGTGTATATGTGAAAATTTTATCTAAAAAATGACTAACGATTTTGACTAAATTTTATCCTACAGTTTTAGGATACGAGAAGAGCATTAGGCTGGGTCACATGTTTGAGAAAATTCGATTAGTAGGTCATTTTTAGGTCACTACGGGTCAAACTAATTTTATTTAAAAACCGCTCTAAAGATTTTGACTAAACTTTGTTTCCTACCGTTTTCGAGTATGAGAAGACCATAGGGCAGGGTCAGATGTTTGAGAAAATTCGATTAGTGGGTCATTTTTGGGTCACAACGGATCAAGATAATTTTACCTGAAAACGGCTGTAGCGATTTTGACTAAATGTTGTATCCTACCGTTTTGGGGCACAAGAGGGGAGTCACATGTTCCAGAAATTTCTATCAGTGGGTCATTTTTGGGCCATTGTGGTCCAAGCTGATTTTATCTAAGAAAAGGCTCTAACGATTTTGACTAAATTTTGTATCCTACCGTTTTGAGGTACGAGAAGTCCATTGGGCTGGGTCACATGTTCGAGAAAATTCTATTAGTGCGTCATTTTTGGGTCACTACGGGTCGAATTAATTTTATCTAAAAACGACTCTAACGATTTTGATTAAATTTTGTATCCTACCGTTTTGGGATACGAGAAGACCATTGGACTGAGTCACATGTTCGAGAAAATTTGATTAGTGGGTCATTTTGGGGTCACTAAGGGTCAATGCATTTCAAAGGGAATGCGAATTGAAAGAGTTATTAAGCTGTTTAACTGTTATCAGTAAAAAAAAGTCGCAAAGTTGGCAATATTTCTCCAAATTTGGCGAAATGTTAGACATTTTTTGGGAGATTTTTCGAAAAAATCGACTTTTAAGATTTCCAATGCCAAAATACGTGTTTGGCGCGAAATGAAATAATGTCACGAATTTTCGCCAAATTCGGCGACATTTGACGAAGACATTGGATTTCAGAATCTCGAGGAATTTTCCAGAAATTCACAGTACTAGCCAAGATACATGATTCATCCAATCAGAGTGCATAGAACGTTCTCGAAAACATAATTCAACCAATCAGAGTACATAGAACTGACTGTTACATGTTTTAAAGAGCAGTTGCTATATCGCGTTGAACATGAAGCTAATTTTAACCGAGCTTAGCTCGGTCTTTTCAGCTGGTGAAACATTATAATAGATTTTGTAAATAATTTTTAGTTGGTCACTATTGTTAACAAAAACTTCCATATTTTAGATAGGGTAGTAACTTTTATATTACTACTAGGAAGTTTAAAAAAAATGACTCAAGTATTAACTGCGATAAATGGCACAAATATTACAGAATAAGCAGGTAAAATTCCCTACCAACCTGTACAGAAAACAACTTTCATAACGCAAAATTCTGAGGAGTTTCAAACGATATCAATGCAGTCTGCTGGTTCATTTCCGAGGGATTTTTCCAGAAATATATAAACAAAAAAAGGATCAAACGAATTCCGTTTATTCTTGCATTCACTTTACACATATTCACGGATAATACTCTTTTCTACTGTCATGATATCCCATAATAGTCCATCCATACTAACACCTAGTAAATTTAAGAATAACTCCGTGTGTATTACAGATTACACAGCTTCGTTTTTTTGAAAAAAAATATATTGGTACAAAACTATAAAACTTAAATAGTTTTTAATCCCACGTTGCACAAAATTTTGTTTTAGAGTATGTTTTTGTTTGTTTTTTCTATTCATATTTAGCGATAAATACCAGAAAATTTAAAGAGTATGTTTTTGCCTTATTTAATAGCAGACGCTTGCGATTATATAAGACTAACATTTTTATTTAAATATAGTTGAATGATGGAACTAAATTTATTTATTAAAGGTTAAATTTTAATTGATTTATATATGCTTCTCTGCGAAGTGTAATATTATTTATACATCCAATTAAACCTGGAATTTTAGAATTTCTTATATTGCTATTTAAATGATTTTTTCAATATCAGTTAGATTTATGTATGACGATTTTTACTTGTAAGAAACATTTTAAGATTAAATTTTCAACGGTGATATCTGTCAATATTAACTTGTCTACTAATATAATTGGTTGAATTGAATTTTTATTTTTTACTCGAAAGACTGTTTGTGTGAAGTCATTATTCAGTATTTAAATATATTTGGAATGTGTCCCGATTTCTATTTTGTAAAAATTATGATGCAATACATCGTTATAGGCTACCATTATATTTCACAGTATAGAAGGTTTAAGATAAAAAAAAATTATGTTAATTATTTGAATGATTTTGTTTATTAGCTATCTTTTTCGACAATGAAAATCTAAGATGTGGCAAAGGAAATCTATGTTTTCATGTTATAGAGATGAGATTCATGAGAAGAATCTTTCCTGTATGTTGTCCTCTTTAACAACAAATAGAATGTTGTATTATTATTATTATCATTATTTTCTTTAATACGAAAACATAGAATATTGTATTATTAATTGTAGTAAGAAACTTTAAGTTAATTCTTTGAAGGATTTTGTTTATTATCTCTTTCGACAGTGAAAATCTAAGTTTGTGGCAAAAGAAATTTAGGCTTTCATGTCACAGATATAGGATTTCATGCTATGAAAATAATCTTTCCTCTGTGTTGTCTTCTTTAACATGAGAACATAGGATATTTTATTATTATTATTATCATTATTTTCTCTAATAAGAAAACCTAGAAAATGGTGTTATTGATTGTAGTAATTTGTAATACAGCATCAAATTTTAAAAGTAATATTTTTTCATTTGTGTACATAGTTATTGATTTTATTTACTTTCTTTTAATGCATTTTATTATCTTATATTTTATGTTAAATTAATAAATTCCCAATTGATAAGAAATTTTATAATGCTTTCTTCTACATTAATCTGGCTACTTAGAATTTTTTTTTCTAAATATAGATAGATAGACTGAACTGCTGAAAAAAAAATCATAATAAATAATGCATTTTAATACTTAACGCAAAATAAAATACTATACAGTCTTTTTTTTTAAACATTTCTAAGATTTTGATTGAGATATTTTTTTATAAAAGACGTATGTTTTATTTTTCTTCATCAGTGAAGTGCCGAAATCAAAAAGTATCACCAAATAATTAAATCTTGCTGTCTTAATTAAGTTTTTAATTTAATCACTGTTTTAGGTAATTTCATTAGAAGAAATGAAAGGGTAAATCTAATTAAGATTTTTTTGTAAATGGCAGAAAATATTTCCCTTAGGAATATTCTTTTGTTTTTGATTTTTTAATGTTAAAGTTATTAAATCCTTTTTTTATTAATTAATAAATAGTACTTTCAACATCACTTATGTTTTACAATTGCAACGCCATATAGATATTTTTTTATCCAATCATAATAAAAGTCACTAACAAAGGATATGAATTTTCACTTTGCTACAAAGCATACAAACAACAGAGCGAAAAATGTCCAGGACTGAGATCGAAACCCGATACCTTGATATAGCGCACCAAGTGTTTTACCATTTAACCAATAGGATGACATCCAGTCTGGCATTTCTCGCTCTTATACGTTGGCAAGATTGCAACTTCGTAGCACAAGATGGAAAGTCATACACGAACACATAACTTTAGTGACATATATAAGACGAATAAGATACGAACATCGGAGAATTTATATCTCATTTAATTTTCAGCAAGGCTGAAACTACAGTGGAAATTAATGACACTAACAAAGGATGTGAATTTTCACTTTGCTACACAGCTTGTGCTGCGACAGTACCACATTGTGCTGCGACGTTCCAACCTAGTCAACGTATAAGAGTGAGAAATGCAAGACTGGATGTCGTCCAGGTGGCCTAAATGGTAGAGCACTTTTTGCGCTATACCAAGGTATCCGAGTTCAGTCTCCGGACTGGATATTTTTCGCTCTGTTGGTTGTACGCTGTGTAGCAATGTGAAAATACCGATCCTTTGTTAGTGTCATTAATTTCCAGCGTAGTATCAGATTTACTGAAAATTTAATTAGATATAATAAAAGAGTTTAGATACTTGAACCTATAACGTAAATTAGGATATACAAAGACATGCCAAGTCACTGAACATTTTCGATTTAAGATATTTTGTAAAATATTTAAAGAAATACTTGATAAATGCTCCTGGAACTTCAAGAATATTAAGAACACGTTTGACCGCATATTTTCCAGAAAAGTTTGCATTACGAGGGCAATGAAGGAAACAACCGTAAATTAAAAAAATAATAATATTTGCGATCATTCTGTAAAAGAAAATACTTGAAATGACACATTGCTGTAGCATATAACCATGTGGATCTTGAAAACATTTGTGCACATTTGTGCAAAAGTAGCATCCATATTTGAGTAAAAATAAACGTTTCTTTAAAAATACAAGAAATTTTTGCATGTTAGCAAAGTTTGCAAATTTTGCAGTAGATACAGCATACAGTAATTATAATTTAAATATTTTTAATATTTCATGAAATATGAGAATTTATGTAAAATATTTTTAACTGCACATGCGCTAACAATATATATATATATATATATATATATATATATATATAACGAAGTTTAGTAGTCAATTAAATAGGACAACGCGTAGAAAAAAAGGCATTCAAATATCGCGAGAATTCAGAAAGATGTTGGCGATATAGTGAGCTGAATCTCAGTTGCTTTCTTAAAGTAGCTTTATGATAATGATTTTTTCAGCAAATTGCCATTTTTAATAACACTTTCCAACAAAGTTAAAAAGTGTTTATGAATTCGGTTTACCTGTCTATCCGTCTGTCCATATGGCTGTATGTAAGTGCTCTGACTCTCATAAATATTCTCAGATTGCCAAGTAATTTTTTAAGTTAATTTTTATAGTTTAGTATTGTACATCAAGTTATTTTTATAGTTTAGTATTGCATATCAAGTAATTTTTATGGCTTAGTATAGAATCTACGGTATTCAAAATGAAGTATGTATCATTTATCGCTCGTTAGCAGAGACGCACAAAAGAATTCCGTTATATTATGGTCTATGGGGAAAAAGCGTATATGGTGCATTTTATTGATGTTACAATACTTGAAACGTAATAAGACTGATATGCCTTCACTGAAGTAAACAACAACATACTTTCTCATGAGTATTTATAGCTTTTTTACGAGGATGATCGAAAGAATTCCATTAAATTATGATCTATGGGGAAAAATCGGTTGCGGTGTATTTTAATGATGTTATAATTGTTCATGTATAATTAAATGAAAAATTAGCACTGAGATGCATTACAACATGTGTCCTATAGATTATGAAGTTTCGTCAACATATATCGTTCATTTACATAGACGCAGAAACAAATATGGTTACAGAACTGAGTATCATATTTAATTGGTGGTAGTGAATTTTCTCATATAGTGTGCATTTTTAAACTTATCTCATCTTTATTCAGTTACGTGGTGTGTATAAATTCTCTAGATGATATTCCTGGCTGCAAGACAAAATTAGCATACATTAGCGCATATGAACAGCAATTGCTGAAAATCGCTTTTTACTGATGTAGGTGTTTTTTTTTAATTGCTTATTAAGAAGAATCATTTCATTTTATGAAAAAAAGAAATTCGTAATAATATTCTGCTACTGTTGAAAAGTATTTAATAAAGTATGCTTGACGTTTGATTTTTCTTGTTGCACTTTCAATTTAATTATACTATTTTAGGCGTATTCTAATAGTTTTTTTTTTAAATTTTATTAATTTATTTAAATTATTCTGTTAAATTAATATATTATTTTAATTATTTTACATTATTATGCAATGGAAATGCATAGTGCTTCTTTCGTTTTATTTTTTCCATCAAACAATTGCATAAAATTTATTGAAAACAAATTTTTATACTAGGACAAAATGATACTTTATTATTCTTTGTTAATGATACTTACGGTTAAAAATGATAAAATGTGTTATCTACATAGTAAACAATGTAGTATAAGTACTGTCGTAATTACAGTACAAATATTTGTTAATGAGTTCAATTTCTTTAGTAATACATTTTATATTGTGTCTTCAACTCACAAACCGTTACTGAATATGATTTATGAGGCTCACTAACGTTTTAAGTAATCAGAATGATAATACGTCATTTTTTAAAATAAAATTGAAATTTGTTTTCTTTGTTGTCTTGTGAAAAAACAAATAACGTGTGCATTACTTTTTTTTAGAGCACTGACCAGACTCCTACCAACCAGGCCCAGCTTAACGGGGCGAAGACGCCTCCTCTTCGCATGGCCAAGATGTGTTTGTTAAAACTATAGGCTGACGTGATTTCAGTGCGTCGTGTTGCCTTAAATGCTTTTTCTTAGTTGGCCGGTTGCTAATGGTTTTTGGATGAGGCGGTTCAGCACTGCACAGTGTAGCGAAGTCCTACCGAACGGATGTGAGATGCTGGGATATTTACTAATTCCTCGCTGCATCGCTCACCCATACGTCATGCCATCGCTACTCGAGTTGGTCTCGTAATTTAGAACCTTGATCTGGTGACGAGACCGTCACATGACTAGGAACCCCCAGAGGTGAAAGGGGTGCCTTGTCAGGTGAAGATCGCGTCACCCGATCAAGGTTCACAATTACCAGACAATCTGGAGTACGAGACCTTCACCTGACTAGGCACCCCCAGAGGTGTAGGGGGTTTCTAGTCAGATGAAGGTCTCGTCACCTGATCAAGGTTCTAAATTACGAGACCAACTCGAGTAACGATGGCATGACGTATGGGTGAGCGATGCAGCGAGAAATTAGTAAATATTCCAGGAAATTCCTTCATTTTGTAATCTCTCCAGTCGATCATAAGCTTTTAAACGAAACAGTAATTAAGAAATAATAAACACTCAATCCTGAAACTCATAAAATACGGGTTGCAGCTTAAAGAAGAAAGAACATCGTCATTCAACCTACGCAGAAGGTTTTTACCAAAGGAAATAACTTTTACTTTCTCTTATGCAACTATAAGTGCAGTGAACTCTCTTTTTATGAGACTTAACAGTTTCATTTTTTAATTCAAATTAATATCAGTTTCATTTTTTAATTGAAAAGATATAACTCGCGTGCAAAAGACGTACACTGTTAAGTGCCCCTAAGGGCTTATATACTCTCTGATGTAAAACGTAATTTATAATGTAATAGTAATTAATTCATATTAAATATATTTTTCACATATTAAAAAGGCTTATAATATCTTTAAAGGATAAATAGTTTGAGAGTAATTTTAACTCCATTTTCACTTTGGATATTTTTCCTTTCTACATTGGATTACTATGTTTGGATTATTCCCTGATGTCACGATGCACTTGATGAACACAGATAAGCCATATCTTACCTTAATATTTTTGATTGTATTGTAATATTGAGAAACATTTTAAAAGAACAATTTAAACAATGTTATCTAAATAGAATATAGTAAGAAAAATATTATGTATTTGCAAAATGTATACATTTCAACGTCTGAATGTGAAAACTATTAAAAACACCAAATAAAATAATTTAAGACAGACATGAGTACACTTAAAATAAAATTTATAAAAAAATATACTTAAAAACAGTTAAAAATACAAAATAGTAGACGTTTCGCCAAACGACAGGCATCATCAGTACAAAAACAATCTATTGCATAACAAACCACTGAACAAATCAAGGACAGTTGAAGTTATTTTAAAAACAGATAATATTCATTAGGGACAGAACGAGCTTCATTCAACGTCTGCGATCGCAATTGAGTGAACCAACCCTCAAGGAGTAATCGACCATGGTAGCTGTTACAACCTGATTTCAAAATACTGGCGTTCGCAATTAGCGGGATGTGATTCGTTTGAAGTGAATGCTGGACAATTTTTGAATTCAAATTAAATAAAAAAAATAGTAATTGCCAAGTATGCCAAGAGGCCAAAATGGAAAAAGTTGTACATTTTAAAAGTTCTTTCGGGCGTAAAATATTTTGAGAAAAATATAGAAAGTGAAACTGGGTCATTTAATATTTATCTATCTATCTATATATATATTGCTTAATGTAATAAATTTCCTTATTTTTGCATTCATGTATTAAATAATACTTAATATATATTTTATTAAATATTCTTATTGTTTCATCATTAATAATTGGGATTAACCTTCTTTAAACGTATATTTTTTTGTATTATTTTCAACGCAGAATTATCATTAAAATTTAATTTTGATTAGTGATATGCATGTATAATTACTTATCTAACTTATCTATTCTCTAATTATCATAAAATATCTTGCATCTGTATCAACAAAACAAAACTTAAAACTCGTCACATTCCAGTCGTTTATTTTTGTCCATTTTCTACAACTTTTAAATGCGAGAAAGCAAGCGCATTTATGCATCAAAATACAGGGGACTTCAGAAAAATGCATACATACACTGTTTAATGGGTCATAACTTTTAATTTTTGTTTCTTTTCAAAGTATAATTAATTGGAAATAATGAGTGGACCAAGATTAACTTTTGAAAAAAAAGAAAAATTATTTAAAAATACTATTGTAAGTAAGAAAATGGTGCAGAAGTACATAAACAATATCGCAGGGAGTTTCAGGCAAATCCACCTGTGCGACTTACATTGCATCGGATAAACGAAGTTTGAAACGAATAAATGTTCACAAACAACGTTCCGGAACCACAATTCGGCAAGAATGTGCCAAAACACCAAATCAAATGTTTGTTGAAGTTCGTGAATCAATAGCCAACCGTTGTAAGCAGAGTATTGACCAGAACGGTAATAATTTTGAACATCTGCGATATGAGGTAAAGTTATACATTTTATGTACATTCTTTTGCAATTTTAATACATATTTTATGTGAATAAAATTTGTAGTAATAATCACTCAAAGTGTGTATGTATTCTTCTAACACACCCTGTATATCAGGAAACCGAAGCAATTTTAATTTAAAAACTAAGTGTAGAATGTGGACAGTCTGTGGGATATTTGGTAAGTAAATATACACTTGATTTGTTGAACTTATTGAAATTCGCACTTATTCAATACCTTACTATTATATAGCCTTGGCTAAAAGTATTCGGTAACCTATGCAACACTTGAATCGTAAAAAATATTAGAAACAATAACAAACGCTTTATACAGAGGCGTAAGCTGTGTTATCAAATGTCAATCAAAACAAAGATAATCCCTTTGAAAAGACTGGCGACATCTGGCGACTAAAACAAGGGAAATACAATTTTTTGAAAAAAAATATTTCGAATGTTTTACCAGTCTTTATTTGACATTCGCAGCGCAACGTAATTTCTGTGTGCGATCTAGTGGCGAATTTTACATCTTTTCATTCTAAAATGCCTAAAAAAGGGAGTTGTCTATTTAAAAAAGGGTGAGAATTCAGGTCTTGCATGAACAAGACAAATCTCAAGTAGAGATAAGAAAGTTGGTGAAGTGTTCTCGATGTGCAGTGAAATTTGCTATTAAAAGGTTCACGGAGACTCGGTCTGACATAAACAAAAAATTATGGTAGATCACCAGTTTACTGCGTAAGCGGACTCGTTACGTCTTCGTTACAAATGCATATAAACCTACAATATTTTTTTCTTACACAATGTATCACAAGACAGACTGTTTCAGAAACCATTTTTTGGCAATTACAAACTGTTCTTTGTATATATTATTCATGCATTTCGACTTTTCAGATATACACACTGAACTCGCTTCTGATAAATAGCAATTAAAAGTTAGCATTTGTACTGATGTATGAACACCAGCAGTACAATCAATTGGTCTTAAGTCCGGCAAATCTGTTTATTATATGACTTAAAGCGTATTGTAATGAATAATTAGCGTTTCAGCCGAATGGATATCCTTACTTTTGTCCAAACATTATGTTTTACCACCCGGTAAACTATCTATTGTAAATTTTCAATACATACGTAAGTGTTCTAATTTTTAAAATAAACATTTCACTGACAAATAGCAACACTAAGTTTGATTACTTTTTACGGGGAAACCCCAGCAGTAGAATCGATTGATGTCAAGGGGCACATTTTCTTTATGATAGGAGTTATAATAAGGTAATGCAATAGATCATAATCTTTTTCTGTAGTACCGATGCTCTTATATATGTTCAAGTTCTATGTTTTCAGTTTTATATTGAATACCTTATAATATTTAAAATAAAAAATAGGCAGTAATTTATAGAAAAGGTAGAATACTAGTAATAAATGTTGAAAGCAATTTATGCTACTTTGTAGACGATATATTTTTCAATAATTTAATGTCAAATGTGTTAAACGAAGCTCTATCCATATTTAATAATATAGTATCTGCTTTCGCTATTTATCATATTTTTTTCCGAGTTATTAATTTTTTAGTTAAAAAAAATTAGACATATTTTTTTTATTACTATTAGACTATACAATTACAAAAGAATTAATATCATAAATGAAACTTTTAATGCATTAATTATTCTAACAAAATGCTTGAGTGTTTTCAATAACTAATCATAAAGTTGTCTATAATTTATTCCTTACGTTACACAAAATTAAACCAATTGATATCAGCTTGTATGTCAAGTTTGTTAGAATAAAAGAAATATCTGTAAAAGTTCAAATTAAAGGGCTTTATTCAAATTTAATGACATTACTTTTAATGTAAAAATGATCTTTTAAGATAAACAAACACTGTCATTTATTAAAAATAAAGAAATCTAAAATTCAAAAGCTCAAAACATTTCTATAAAATAATAATAATATATATATTTTTAAGTGTGATAATATATAGCAGAGGTAAAATAAATTATAAAATAATGTTATATTTTATTATTTTATATATATAATCATATTTTCTTTTCATTTAGATTTGTGTTATAAAAACAATTATTTAATTTTTTCTAACTAAAATAAATTCAGCTTATTAGATAATGACAATAAGTTGTTAATTATATCCTTAAATACAAATTTTGGATAAATTAAGTTATTCCAGCGTATTTTCGGCTATATCTAATTGATATATTGCATTCGTTGTCGTAACAACTTTCCAAATCCTAGTAAACAAGGAATAATGTAACGAATTTCAAACTCCAATTGTTGCGGAACTTACATAGGTGTTGGCATATGGGCTAAGTAACATTATTTATTCTGCAAGATTACTTAACATAGCCAAACTTATTGGATAAATATAGGTTTTCACTAAGACGTATGCGTAAATTAATTTATCTAACTGCACGAAAGCGGATTAATAGTGAAAATCTTATAAACATAATCAATCTTAAAACTACAAACAATATTCTTAAGAATAAAAATGTAAATTTAGATGTGTGCTCTAAATTCTCAGATGTAGATGTGTACATGAAATACATTTGAGTTCCTCTACAAATCCAGGAGGCTGAAAACTATTTAAATTTATAAAAATAATTCTAATCATTAATATAATTGGTACTTTCGTGTTATAGCGGCCCCCGACGATAAATCGCCAAGCGACTAAAATGTATCACCAGATTATAAAGCATGTATGATATTATATGACATTATAATAATATATGACGTAACATATATAACATTTTGTGCCGCATATTGTGCAGTTATAGTTATATATGTTATATATGATGCATATGTATGTCATGTGTATCATATGTATATAATGTATATATGACTAATAAGAGGCAAATAATATTTATATAATGATGTATATGGCACATATATGAGCATTATATATATATATATATATATATATAAAGCGGTTTTCAATGTTTATCGATTCGGTTCACAATTCCCAATCACGCCAATTTTTGTTAATTTTACACAAAATGTTAGTTTTAATACATTTTTAATTCAAAAATTTCAAATGTTATCGATTTTTGATTTAAAAAAAATCGTTTTTAATAAGGTGGGTCCAAAAATGTTTTTTTTTTTTTTAAATTATATTTTATTTTTTTATGTGTGCTTTCATTCAATCCAACACCGCTAACTGCCAAAGTTGTACCTGGATGCAGGTAAAACGTTTCTCACTTTTCAAATGCCTACAGAAGAAGAATATAACAAAGACTTTACGGTATAAAGCGGTATCTTCACTTTACTAGTTAAAATTAAAAAAAAAAAACCCTCAAAGAATGATTATTAGATATCGAAATTCCATTAATTAAAAAATAAAAATAGGCTCAGATTAATGCTCATAAAATGAAAAAAAAATATTAATTTACAGCAGTATGAAAAATTGGACTTGCATAATAATCTTCGTCTGTTATTCATTTTTGTTTTTCATGTGTTTTCCCTACTCTTCCGATACATTTCTTTCCAAAATTGGGGCAAGACGGTGTGCAAGGGTAAAACATATATTAATTCTCATGATGTAGGTCTTATAGAACAACTCTATATAAATTACAAACCTTGGAAAAATAATGCATATAACTGTTTAAGCGTAATAGGACACTTATATATTGGGCAACCAGTAATTCAAAATGGTGCTGTCATGTCATGATATTTAGAAAAAACTCTGGATACAATCATTACAAGTATATATTATTAATGCTTGATTGACCTTATTTTTACAGGAAAAACATATATAATGATGTTTTTCAGATCAATATTTAAAATGTTTTTACAAACGCTTTTAAGTTATATAAATATCGAAGATGCTAAAATATTACAAATAAAGAAGAAATTGAGTGCATGGAAAAACAAATTAAATAATACCCATTAAATACTTTTACACTTCATAAATAACACAAAGAAACAAAATTTATGGTAATTAAAAGTTACTAAAAATAAATAAATGTTATTAAAATAACTTTTTTTTTTCGAGATAAGTTTTATGTTTTCCAATACTTTTCTAAATAACTTCTCAGATTTCTTTTTTAATGAAAAGCTGTAAATGATGAATTTTAAGTTTATGTGATCCAACAAAAATAGAACATTTACAAAAAATAATCGTTAAAAGTTAATTGTGTTTTGATTTTGTAATTTATGGAACTCTGATAATCCATATCATGTGTCATTTGAATCTGGATATTATGTTAACCATGTACAACTTTTAGTTGCTTTCTCACGATGTTCTTTGCCAGAAACTGTACATTGAATAATATCGAATTATAGAGAATTACCATATCCATTACTATATACCATTTTCTATAATCAAATTATAGGGAATTACCATTTCTTCCGTGATTGCTTTACTTACCGTGATTCAGAAACCATAAAATTTTTAAAACATAAATTGCTTGCGGAGACAAAACAAACTGAAGCTGTATATATATTAGTAATTGTATAATGATCTAAATTGCTTTTATAAAACTCAAAAGATAAGTCCATTTAAAATATTTTTATCTTATTCATTCGATTCATAAATAATACAGTAAATTGATAATTCTTATCGCCTAAAAATCTTCAAGTTTTCAAATATTATAAAACTACAGGTTTTCTTAAAATTGAAAATCGACAAATTTTTAAATTTGTACAGACTCTTTTAAATCAATTTATCACAAGACTACAAAAACGTAAACAAATTATTTTAAAATCTTAATTCAAACAATCGAATTTTTGAAAGAGTCCTAAAAAAGCATAAATTCTAATTAATTTAAATATTATTTTTGAACAATATTTAATATTCAAATAAATCCCATTCATTAGATTTAATACATTTTGTCGTTACTTATTTAATTTATTATACCTTTGCAATGCAATAAGATATCCACTTTTCCAAAAGTTTTCTCAAACTTTGACACAAATTACAAATATTATTCCTGCTGTCGTTAAGTTCTCAAAAGCTGTTTTACATATGCAATTTGAAGCATTTTCATTTATTTCTGTTTACACAAACTCGCCTAAAATTAAAATAAGGAAGCAATCTTAATGAAATGAAAACTTTTTACACAATACTGTTGAATGTAAATGAAATCCTGGAAAGGTGTATTTTAGAAATTACGTTCGTGTTATTCATTAAAATTTTGATTTATAGTGTCATCATACGATGGGATATAATATTGTTTTGTGACTCAAACTTTGACACAAATTACAAATATTATTCCTGCTGTCGTAAAGTTCTCAAAAGCTGTTTTACATAAGCAATTTGACGCATTTTCATTTATTTCTGTTTACACAAACTCGCCTAAAATTAAAATAAGGAAGCAATCTTAATGAAATGAAAACTTTTTACACAATACTGTTGAATGTAAATGAAATCCTGGAAAGGTGTATTTTAGAAATTACGTTCGTGTTATTCATTAAAATTTTGATTTATAGTGTCATCATACGATGGGATATAATATTGTTTTGTGACTCAAACTTTGACACAAATTACAAATATTATTCCTGCTGTCGTAAAGTTCTCAAAAGCTGTTTTACATAAGCAATTTGACGCATTTTCATTTATTTCTGTTTACACAAACTCGCCTAAAATTAAAATAAGGAAGTAATCTTAATGAAATGAAAACTTTTTACACAATACTGTTGAATGTAAATGAAATCCTGGAAAGGTGTATTTTAGAAATTACGTTCGTGTTATTCATTAAAATTTTGATTTATAGTGTCAACTTACGATGGGATATAATATTGTTTTGTGACTCAAACTTTGACACAAATTACAAATATTATTCCTGCTGTCGTAAAGTTCTCAAAAGCTGTTTTACATAAGCAATTTGACGCATTTTCATTTATTTCTGTTTACACAAACTCGCCTAAAATTAAAATAAGGAAGCAATCTTAATGAAATGAAAACTTTTTACACAATACTGTTGAATGTAAATGAAATCCTGGAATTGTGTATTTTAGAAATTACGTTCGTGTTATTCATTAAAATTTTGATTTCTAGTGTCATCATACGATGGGATATAATATTCGTTTGTGACAAAAGTTATATTAATTTAACAAAAGTTATATATTGTTTAATTTATCAGTCATTTTAAATTTAAAAAAAAATAAGGATGTGCATGTTTTACATTTCCGTTGTTTTACTAAAGGTGAAACTTTAAGTTATTAGAGATTGTATCAGATATAATTGACAGCAACAGCATTTCAAAAATACCATATTTCCAATCCAACACGCTGCTGATAAATTTCAACAAATAATATAGTAATTATATATATAAAAAAAGAATTCACACAAGTTACACAAAGAGCAATTTTTTAAAAATAAAGAGATACCTAATGCCAAGAAAAACTCAAACTGTTGCGTGTATTTTCATGTCATGTTAACTATGTTCCAGATAATATTTTATTTAATTAATTTTTTTAATATCATTTTTTTAAATAAATACATTATATAAAAATGAAGGAGTAATATTTGGTTTAACTTTTAACTTTCCCATTGTCACTGACAATTTCTTGATCTCTCAATAACAAGCAGTTGAGAAGCTTTGCTGTCACAACTAATAAACCGGAGGCGTTGGGATTGAACCCATGTCGTGCTTGTTAAAACTATAGGCTGACGTGGCTTCAGTGCGTCGTGTTGCCTTAAATGCTTTTTCTTAGTTGGCCGGTTGCTAATTGATTTTGGATGAGACGGTTCAGCACTGCACTGTGTAGCGAAGTCCTACCGGACGGATGTGAGATGCTGGGATATTTACTAATTCCTCGCTGCATCGCTCACCCATATGTCATGCTATCGCTACTCGAGTTGGTCTCGTAATTTAGAACCTTGATCTGGTGACGAGACCGTCACCTGACTAGGAACCCCCAGAGGTGAAGGGGGTGCCTGGTCAGGTGAAGGTCGCGTCACCCGATCAAGGTTCACAATTACCAGACCATCTGGAGTACGAGACCTTCACCTGACTAGGCACCCCCAGAGGTGTAGGGGGTTTCTAGTCAGATGAAGGTCTCGTCACCAGATCAAGGTTCTAAATTACGAGACCAACTCGAGTAGCGATGTCATGACGTATGGGTGAGCGATGCAGCGAGAAATTAGTAAATATTCCAGGAAATTCCTTCATTTTGTAATCTCTCAAGCCGATCATAAGCTTTTAAACGAAACAGTAATTAAGAAATAATAAACACTCAATCCTGAAACTCATAAAATACGGGTTGCAGCTTAAAGAAGAAAGAACATCGTCATTCAACCTACGCAGAAGGTTTTTACCAAAGGAAATAACTTTTACTTTCTCTTATGCAACTATAAGTGCAGTGAACTCTCTTTTTATGAGACTTAACAGTTTCATTTTTTAATTCAAATTAATATCAGTTTCATTTTTTAATTCAAAAGATATAACTCGCGGGCAAAAGACGTACACTGTTAAGTGCCCCTAAGGGCTTATATACTCTCTGATGTAAAACGTAATTTATAATGTAATAGTAATTAATTCATATGAAATATATTTTTCACATATTAAAAAGGCTTCTAATATCTTTAAATGATAAATAGTTTGAGAGTAATTTTAACTCCATTTTCACTTTGGATATTTTCCCTTCTACATTGGATTACTATGTTTGTATTATTCCCTGATGTCACGATGCACTTGATGAACACAGATAAGCCATATCTTACCTTAATATTTTTGATTGTATTGTAATATTGAGAAACATTTTAAAAGAACAATTTAAGCAATGTTATCTAAATAGAATATAGTAAGAAAAATATTATGTATTTGCAAAATGTGTACATTTTAACGTCTGAATGGGAAAACTATTAAAAACACCAAATAAAATAATTTAAGACAGACATGAGTACACTTAAAATAAAATTTATAAAAAAACATACTTAAAAACAGTTAAAAATACAAAATAGTAGACGTTTCACCAAACGACACGCAATGCATCATCAGTACAAAAACAATCTATTGCATAACAAACCACTGAACAAATCAAGGACAGTTGAAGTTATTTTAAAAACAGATAATATTCTTTAGGGACAGAACGAGCTTCCTTCAAAGTCTGCGATCGCAATTGAGTGAACCAACCCTCAAGGAGTAATAGACCATGGTAGCTGTTACAACCTGATTTCAAAATACTGGCGTTCGCAATTAGCGGGATGTGATTCGTTTGAAGTGAATGCTGGACAATTTTTGAATTCAAATTAAATAAAAAAAATAGTAATTGCCAAGTATGCCAAGAGGCCAAAATGGAAAAAGTTGTACATTTTAAAAGTTCTTTCGGGCGTAAAATATTTTGAGAAAAATATAGAAAGTGAAACTGGGTCATTTAATATGTATCTATCTATCTATATATATATATTATTTAATGTAATAGATTTCCTTATTTTTGCATTCATGTATTAAATAATACTTAATATATATTTTATTAAATATTCTTATTGTTTCATCATTAATAGTTGGGATTAACCTTCTTTAAACGTATATTTTTTGTAATATTTTCAACGCGGAATTATCATTAAAATTTAATTTTGATTAGTGATATGCATGTATAATTGCTTATCTAACTTATCTATTCTCTTATTATCATAAAATATCTTGCATCTGTATCAACAAAACAAAACTTAAAACTCGTGACATTCCAGTCGTTTATTTTTGTCCATTTTCTACAACTTTTAAATGCGAGAAAGCAAGCGCATTTATGCAGCAAAATACAGGGGACTTCAGAAAAATGTATACATACACTGTTTAATGGGTCATAACTTTTAATTTTTGTTTCTTTTCAAAGTATAATTAATTGGAACTAATGAGTGGACCAAGATTAACTTTTGAAAAAAAGAAAAATTATTTTAAAATACTATTGTAAGTAAGAAAATGGTGCAGAAGTACATAAACAATATCGCAGGGAGTTTCAGGCAAATCCACCTGTGGAACTTACATTGCATCGGATAAACGAAGTTTGAAACGAATAAATGTTCACAAACAACGTTCCGGAACCACAATTCGGCAAGAATGCGCCAAAACACCAAATCAAATGTTTGTTGAAGTTTGTGAATCAATAGCCCACCGTTGTAAGCAGAGTATTGACCAGAACGGTAATAATTTTGAACATCTGCGATATGAGGTAAAGTTATACATTTTATGCACATTCTTTTGCTATTTTAATACATTTTTTATGTGAATAAAATTTGTAGTAATAATCATTCAAAGTGTGTATGCATTCTTCTGACACACCCTGTATATCAGGAAACCGAAGCAATTTTAATTTAAAAACTAACTGTAGAATGTGGACAGTCTGTGGGATATTTGGTAAGTAAATACACACCTGATTTGTTGAACTTATTGAAATTCGCACTTATTCAATACTTTACTATTATATAGCCTTGGCTAAAAGTATTCGGTACCCTATACAACACTTGAATCGTAAAAAATATTAGAAACAATAACAAACGCTTTATACAGAGGCGTAAGCGGTGTTATCAAATGTCAATCAAAACAAAGATAATCCCTTTGAAAAGACTGGCGACATCTGGCGACTAAAACAAGGGAAATACAATTTCTTGAAAAAAATATTTCGAATGTTTTACCAGTCTTTATTTGACATTCGCAGCGCAACGTAATTTCTGTGTGCGATCTAGTGGCGAATTTTACATCTTTTCATTCTAAAATGCCTGAAAAGGGAGTTGTCTATTTAAAAAAGAGTGAGAATGCAGGTCTTGCATGTACAAGACAAATCTCAAGTAGAGATAAGAAAGTTGGTGAAATGCGCTCGATGTGCAGTGAAATTTGCTATTAAAAGGTTCACGGAGACTCGGTCTCACATAAACAAGGAATTATGGTAGATCACCAGTTTACTGCGTAAGCGGACTCGTTACGTCTTCGTTACAAATGCATATAAACCTACAATGTTTTTTCTTACACAATGTATCACAAGACAGACTTTCAGAAACCATTTTTGGCAATTACAAACTGTTCTTTGTATATATTATTCATGCATTTCGACTTTTCAGATATACACACTGAACTCGCTTCTGATAAATAGCAATTAAAAGTTAGCATTTGTACTGATGTATGAACACCAGCAGTACAATCAATTGGTCTTAAGTCCGGCAAATCTGTTTATTATATGACTTAAAACGTATTGTAATGAATAATTAGCGTTTCTGCAGAATGGATATCTTTACTTTTGTCCAAACACTATGTTTTACCATCCGGTAAACTATTCTTTGTGAATTTGCAATACATACGTAAATGTTCTGATTTTTAAAATAAACATTTTACTGACAAATAGCAACACTAAGTTTGTTTACTTTTTATGTGGAAACCCCAGCAGTAGAATCGATTGATGTCAAGGGGCGCACATTTCTTTATGATATGAGTTATAATAAGGTAATGCAATAGATCTCATAATCCTTTTCTGTAGTACCGATGCTCTTATATATGTCCAAGTTCTATGTTTTCAGCTTTATATTGAATATCTTATAATATCTAAAATTAAAAATAGGCAATAATCTATAGAAAAGGCAGAATACTAGTAATAAATGTTGAAAGCAATTTATGCTACTTTGTAGAACACATGTTTTTCAGTAATTTAATTTCAAATGTGTTAAACGAAGCTCTATCCATATTTAATAATATAGCATCTGCTTTCACTATGTATCATAAAATTTCTTTCCGATTTATAAATTATTTTGTAAAAAAAAAAAAAAAAAAAAAAAAAAAAATCACTTTAGACATATTATTTTTTTATTACTATTAGACTATACAATTACAAAAGAATTAATATCATAAACGAAACTTTTAATGCATTAATTATACTAGCAAAATGCTTGAGTGTTTTCAATAACTAATCATAAAGTTGTCTATAATTTATTCCTTACGTTACACAAAATTAAACCAATTGATATCAGCTTGTATGTCAAGTTTGTTAGAATAAAAGAAATATCTGTAAAAGTTCAAATTAAAGGGCTTTATTCAAATTTAATGACATTACTTTTAATGTAGAAATGATCTTTTAAGATAAACAAACACTGTCATTTATTAAAAATAAAGAAATCTAAAATTCAAAAGCTCAAAACATTTCTATAAAATAATAATAATATATATTTTTTAAGTGTCATAATATATAGCAGAGGTAAAATAAATTATAAAATAATGTATTATTTTATTATTTTATATATATAATCATATTTTCTTTTCATTTAGATTTGTGTTATAAAAACAATTATTTAATTTTTTCTAACTAAAATAAATTCAGCTTATTAGATAATGACAATAAGTTGTTATTTTTATCCTTAAATACAAATTTTGGATAAATTAAATTATTCCAGCGTATTTTCGGCTAAATCTAATTGATATATTGCATTCGTTGTCGTAACAACTTTCCAAATCCTAGTAAACAAGGAATAATGTAACGAATTTCAAACTCCAATTGTTGCGGAACTTACATAGGTGTTGACATATGGGCTAAGTAACATTATTTATTCTGCAAGATTACTTAACATAGCCAAACTTATTGGATAAATATAGGTTTTCACTAAGACGTATGCGTAAATTAATTTATCTAACTGCACGAAAGCGGATTAATAGTGAAAATCTTATAAACATAATCAATCTTAAAACTACAAACAATATTCTTAAGAATAAAAATGTAAATTTAGATGTGTGCTCTAAATTCTCAGATGTAGATGTGTAAATGAAATGCATTTCAGTTCCTCTACAAATCCAGGAAGCTGAAAACTATTTAAATTTATACAAATAATTCTAATCATTAATATAATTGGTACTTTCGTGTTATAGCGGCCCCCGACGATAAATCGCCAAGCGACTAAAATTTATCACCAGATTATAAAGCATATATGACATTATATGACATTATAATAATATATGACGTAACATATATAACATTTTGTGCCGCATATTGTGCAGTTATTGTTATATATGATGTCTATATGATGCATATGTATGTCATGTGTATAATATGTATATGATGTATATATGACATATAAGACGTAAATAATATTTATATAATGATGTATATGGCACATATATGAGCATTATATATATATATATATATATATAAAGCGGTTTTCAATGTTTATCGATTCGGTTCACAATTCTCAATCACGCCAATTTTTGTTAATTTTACGCAAAATGTTAGTTTTAATACATTTTTAATTCAAAAATTTCAAATGTTATCGATTTCTGATTTAAAAAAAAATCGTTTTTAATAAGGTGGGTCCAGAAACATGTTTTTTTTTTTATTTATTATTATTATTATTATTATTATTATTATATTTAAATTTTTTATGTGTGCTTTCATTCAATCCAACACCGCTAACTGCCAAAGTTGTACCTCGATGCAGATAAAATCAACGTTTCTCACTTTTCAAATGCCTACAGAAGAAGAATATAACAAAGACTTTACGGTATAAAGCGGTATCTTCACTTTACTAGTTAAAATTTTTGAAAAAAAAACCCTTCAAAGAACGATCATTAGATATCGAAATTCCATTAATTAAAAAATAAAAATAGGCTCAGATTAATGCTCATAAAATGAAAAAAAAATTAATTTACAGCAGTATGAAAAATTGGACTTACATAACAATCTTCGTCTGTTATTCATTTTTGTTTTTCATGTGTTTTCCCTACTCTTCCGATACATTTCTTTCCAAAATTGGGGCAAGACGGTGTGCAAGGGTAAAACATATATTAATTCTCATGATGTAGGTCTTATAGAACAACTCTATATAAATTACAAACCTTGGAAAAATAATGCATATAACTGTTTAAGCGTAATAGGACACTTATATATTGGGCAACCAGTAATTCAAAATGGTGCTGTCATGTCATGATATTTAGAAAAAACTCTGGATACAATCATTACAAGTATATATTATTAATGCTTGATTGACCTTATTTTTACAGGAAAAACATATATAATGATGTTTTTCAGATCAATATTTAAAATGTTTTTACAAACGCTTTTAAGTTATATAAATATCGAAGATGCTAAAATATTACAAATAAAGAAGAAATTGAGTGCATGGAAAAACAAATTAAATAATACCCATTAAATACTTTTACACTTCATAAATAACACAAAGAAACAAAATTTATGGTAATTAAAAGTTACTAAAAATAAATAAATGTTATTAAAATAACTTTTTTTTTTCGAGATAAGTTTTATGTTTTCCAATACTTTTCTAAATAACTTCTCAGATTTCTTTTTTAATGAAAAGCTGTAAATGATGAATTTTAAGTTTATGTGATCCAACAAAAATAGAACATTTACAAAAAATAATCGTTAAAAGTTAATTGTGTTTTGATTTTGTAATTTATGGAACTCTGATAATCCATATCATGTGTCATTTGAATCTGGATATTATGTTAACCATGTACAACTTTTAGTTGCTTTCTCACGATGTTCTTTGCCAGAAACTGTACATTGAATAATATCGAATTATAGAGAATTACCATATCCATTACTATATACCATTTTCTATAATCAAATTATAGGGAATTACCATTTCTTCCTTGATTGCTTTACTTACCGTGATTCAGAAACCATAAAATTTTTAAAACATAAATTGCTTGCGGAGACAAAACAAACTGAAGCTGTATATATATTAGTAATTGTATAATCATCTAAATTGCTTTTATAAAACTCAAAAGATAAGTCCATTTAAAATATTTTTATCTTATTCATTCGATTCATAAATAATACAGTAAATTGATAATTCTTATCGCCTAAAAATCTTCAAGTTTTCAAATATTATAAAACTACAGGTTTTCTTAAAATTGAAAATCGACAAATTTTTAAATTTGTACAGACTCTTTTAAATCAATTTATCACAAGACTACAAAAACGTAAACAAATTATTTTAAAATCTTAATTCAAACAATCGAATTTTTGAAAGAGTCCTAAAAAAGCATAAATTCTAATTAATTTAAATATTATTTTTGAACAATATTTAATATTCAAATAAATCCCATTCATTAGATTTAATACATTTTGTCGTTACTTATTTAATTTATTATACCTTTGCAATGCAATAAGATATCCACTTTTCCAAAAGTTTTCTCAAACTTTGACACAAATTACAAATATTATTCCTGCTGTCGTTAAGTTCTCAAAAGCTGTTTTACATATGCAATTTGAAGCATTTTCATTTATTTCTGTTTACACAAACTCGCCTAAAATTAAAATAAGGAAGCAATCTTAATGAAATGAAAACTTTTTACACAATACTGTTGAATGTAAATGAAATCCTGGAAAGGTGTATTTTAGAAATTACGTTCGTGTTATTCATTAAAATTTTGATTTATAGTGTCATCATACGATGGGATATAATATTGTTTTGTGACTCAAACTTTGACACAAATTACAAATATTATTCCTGCTGTCGTAAAGTTCTCAAAAGCTGTTTTACATAAGCAATTTGACGCATTTTCATTTATTTCTGTTTACACAAACTCGCCTAAAATTAAAATAAGGAAGCAATCTTAATGAAATGAAAACTTTTTACACAATACTGTTGAATGTAAATGAAATCCTGGAAAGGTGTATTTTAGAAATTACGTTCGTGTTATTCATTAAAATTTTGATTTATAGTGTCATCATACGATGGGATATAATATTGTTTTGTGACTCAAACTTTGACACAAATTACAAATATTATTCCTGCTGTCGTAAAGTTCTCAAAAGCTGTTTTACATAAGCAATTTGACGCATTTTCATTTATTTCTGTTTACACAAACTCGCCTAAAATTAAAATAAGGAAGTAATCTTAATGAAATGAAAACTTTTTACACAATACTGTTGAATGTAAATGAAATCCTGGAAAGGTGTATTTTAGAAATTACGTTCGTGTTATTCATTAAAATTTTGATTTATAGTGTCAACTTACGATGGGATATAATATTGTTTTGTGACTCAAACTTTGACACAAATTACAAATATTATTCCTGCTGTCGTAAAGTTCTCAAAAGCTGTTTTACATAAGCAATTTGACGCATTTTCATTTATTTCTGTTTACACAAACTCGCCTAAAATTAAAATAAGGAAGCAATCTTAATGAAATGAAAACTTTTTACACAATACTGTTGAATGTAAATGAAATCCTGGAATTGTGTATTTTAGAAATTACGTTCGTGTTATTCAATAAAATTTTGATTTCTAGTGTCATCATACGATGGGATATAATATTCGTTTGTGACAAAAGTTATATTAATTTAACAAAAGTTATATATTGTTTAATTTATCAGTCATTTTAAATTAAAAAAAAAATAAGGATGTGCATGTTTTACATTTCCGTTGTTTTACTAAAGGTGAAACTTTAAGTTATTAGAGATTGTATCAGATATAATTGACAGCAACAGCATTTCAAAAATAACATATTTCCAATCCAACACGCTGCTGATAAATTTCAACAAATAATATAGTAATTATATATATAAAAAAGAATTCACACAAGTTACACAAAGAGCAATTTTTTAAAAATAAAGAGATACCTAATGCCAAGAAAAACTCAAACTGTTGCGTGTATTTTCATGTCATGTTAACTATGTTCCAGATAATATTTTATTTAATTAATTTTTTTAATATCATTTTTTTAAAAAAATACATTATATAAAAATGAAGGAGTAATATTTGGTTTAACTTTTAACTTTCCCATTGTCACTGACAATTTCTTGATCTCTCAATAACAAGCAGTTGAGAAGCTTTGCTGTCACAACTAATAAACCGGAGGCGTTGGGATTGAACCCATGTCGTGCTTGTCGGCATAAGCGTTCAGATTAAAATGTTTTGTAAATACAGGTTACGTTACCATAGAAAGTTCCCCTTGGTTTATATCCCTCACGCAGATCGTCCATAACATACAGCGGCACTACCTTTTTCAGATAACAAATTTTGGTACTTTTCAGTTAGCCGGGCGCCAGTGATATATGTACATATATAAATATATATGTATATACAAATATATGTATATACACATATATATACATACATATATGCATATATATGTGTATGTATGTATATATATACATATATATGTATATACATATGTATTTATATATGTACATATATCATTGGCGCCCGGCTAACTGAAAAGTACCTAAATTTTATTTATCTTTAAAAGAGAAAACTTTTATTTTCAAGTATAAGCGAACTGGGTAGCCAAATGTTTGTAATTTGCTTTATAAATCCTTATACCTATACACTAAATCATTAATCATTATGTATTCTATGTTTACTTTGTGTGGAAAGAATAGATAAATTCTGAGAATCAGTAAATGAAAAATAGCAAAAATGCAAAAAATAGCCAAGTTCGGTCCAAAAAAGTTTAAAAATTGCATTGAATGTTCATATTATATAAAATTGAATAGATGTAATAAATAATAAAAAAACAATAAATTATTTTCATGAAATCTTTTGTTGTCTCTTTTGTGAAAGGCCACTTACATAGACTTGCGGACGCTAGTCCTTTACAATGACTTTTTTCTCGCCAAATTTTATAGCGTTCATTCAACTCATTTACCACAATTAGCATCAAATTGGCTTGTATATGTACGCATATGTAAATGTTTGCGAATGTCTACATGTAAGTAATACTGTACTTTATACTACATTGAAATGTATGATTTTTAAGTATATTCCATATCAGCAGTAGAAATACATCCAGCTGTCTCACAAAAAATGTAGATGATATTTTAGCTTCTGTAGTTGTATATTAAAGGAGGTTGTAATACACTGCTCTAAACAATTAAAGGATATTGCAGTTTTAGGTGGATTTTGTATCTGGGAAACTTTTTAGCTGATTGATACATGGTCGACAGACATAGTAGGTTACATGAGAATAAATTAAACATGTTTGGCAGAAAAAAATGCATTTTATTGCGCATTTGTGTACAAAAGGAAAAAAACACAATTTGTGCATATGAGAAAAAAAGTATAAGAAAAGGTGTTTTCTTCAAAGAAAATCATTTTCAGTAGGGGGTATGGTTTCCACGGGCGGCCAGCAACGTTGAACACCTTTGAGGCATGGACTCAATGAGGCTATTAATGACGAGTTGGGGTATTCTGCCCCACTCTTCCAGAAGAGCTCTTTCCAGTTCTTGGAGAGTTTGTGGGGGCTGTTGGCGGCCAGAAACTCGTCTTCCTAGAGCGTCCCAAACGTGCTCGATTGGATTCATGTCTGGAGAACACGCTGGCCATTCCATTCGAACGATTCCTTCCTCGAAAAGGAAATCCTCCACCAGGTTTGCACGATGTGGCCTGCAGTTATCGTCCATTAAAATGAAGTTATCTCCGATTGCTGCAGCGTAAGGGACTACAATAGGTCTGAGGATCTCATCCCTATATCGGCGACCAGTCAGAGCTCCATCTCGAATGATGTAGAGGTCAGTGCGCCCGTCAATGGAGATGCCACCATACACCAACACTCCTCCACCGCCAAATCTGACACTTTCGTGCACGAACGCAGGATTATTCCTACTGCCACGGTCCCTCCAGATGAAAATACGCCTATTATCCGTATGCACAGAAAAACGGGACTCGTCAGAAAACAGAATATTGCTCCATTCATTTCTCCTCCAGTTGACATGCTCGGTTGTCCACTCCCTGCGGTCGCGACGATGCCTTGATGTTAATCTAACACATACCATCGGTCGGCGAGCATACAGACCTACAGCATGGAGCCGGTTTCGGACAGTCTGAGTTGAAATCGTGGTGCCTGTAGCCGAGCGAAGGTGTTGTTGGAGAAGAGTAGCGTTCATGTTTCGGTGTCTCCGAGCTGTTAACGCTAAATACCGATCTTCATTGGGCGTTGTTGCCCGTCTACGACCTTGCCCTGGTCTTCGGCCTGCACATCCACTCTCCAAAAAACGGTTCCAGATCCTGGAAATGACACTTTGTGACATTCCAATGGCTTGCGCTACTTCGGCTTGAGTTTGGCCCCCTTCTAACCTAACAACAATTCTCCAAGCTTCTGAATCTGTCAAATGACTTCGCTGAGACATCGTACGCATCGAAACAAAGCAATCACTGAATGCCGATCATCCTTGTCTTCATTCTCTTTTATCCAGTTGAAAGTCAAATTTAATTCGCTGCCGCTGAAGCGACGTTTTTGACGTCGAACTCAAAATTTGCATACTGCACAGTTTGAAAACCAGAAAAATTTGAATTTGTGATTCTCTTCTTCTATTTTCGGCAAAAAAAATTTCGTTTATATCTTTATTTTATATAAAACTTCAAATATCCTTTAATTGTTTTGAGCAGTGTATTTATTTCACTTTCTTAAAATTATTAACCCTTACTTTACAGGGTGAGACATACATGTCTCAGTGTTAACTTTTTCATTCTATTCGTACTACTTTTTGAAAAATAATCTCTGACATAGTCACCAGTCCTGGCCTGTAGTCAAAAGGTCAATTAGTTGTATCACTTTATAATTACTTTTTTCTATCAATATCTATTATACAAAAATAAGGAAAATTTCGCTCTGTGTGCCTGTCTCTGTGTATGTGTGTCTGCAATGGCTAAGAAATTCTAGCGCACCTAGAAGTCTGAGAATTTAGGTGAGGTTAATCGAAGGCCTTGGTGTACCTGAGTCTCAGAATTAAAAAAAGCGTAGTTATTAAATAAAAACTGATTAAAGACCGCAAACAAAATAACACTCTTCCGAAATCCGCGCGCGCATGCTCAGAATCCTTTCTCTGCACCTTACGTGAACATTAAAAACAAAGCGCGAGTCAACCCGTTTCTTTTTCCGTTTTTCTAAATTCGCCATGGCCGAATGTCCAGAGATACTGGAAAACCGTCTACATATTCTCGAATAACTTACTTTTACGTCTCGAAAGATCCGGTCGGTTTGAAAAAAAATTAACATTTAATCCTTTCAAAAATAAAAATAAAAAATAATAATAAAAAAAATCAAGAAGCGTCGAATTCATGTTTTTTTTTTTTTTTTTTTTTTTTTCTATTCTTCTGTCTTTCGAGCCTCGCGTCTGCTGGACTATGAAAGATACGGAAAAACTGAGTTCACCAAATTAAAGATCTGATTTTGCATTTTTTAAAGCCACATTCGGTCGTAAAAAATATGAAAGTTAACCTTTCAGGAAAGTCTATTTTCTGTGAATTTCCCAATTTTTAAAAGTTTTCATCGGCGGTTCCAAGCAAGTTACGAAAAAGTAAAAATACTAGACAATATTTACATTTATTCTCTTTTCGACCGCTGCAATCGTTTTTGAAAAATTAGAATATTAACCCTTCGAAAAAAATTCGCCCATAGGACTCACTTTTGTGAATTTCGATTTTCTGCTATATATAAAATAGGGCATCAGTTTTTTAAAAATAACCAAACAAAAAACAAACACAACTAAGGACATCTTCGTTAGATCGGATTCAGGCGGGCTTCAGTTTTAATAAAATTAACGTTGACTCTTTCGAAAACTTTTTACCGTAAGTAAATTTCGCATTTTTAAAGATTTCTCCACTCTTTAAAAATTCAAATCTGTGTTTATAAACGAGATACGAAAAACTAAAAAATACCGCGCCTAATATACATTATTTTCTGTTTAATATCTGGTATCCGTTTCAAAAAATTTAAATTTTAACTCTCTCAAAAAAATTGTTTCCAAAACTCATTCACGTGATTTCCGTTTTCCGGCTCAGGTTTAAAAATCGGCATCTACTCGTGAAATTTGAATGCGGACAAACAGAAGACACCAGATCATAGACACGTTCATTTAATTCAAAACACACCGTTGGGTTTTAAAACGTATCTACATTAATTCTTTCGAAACCTGTCATTTACGTAACCCACGTTCGCGATTTCTACTGTTTTGGCAATGTTTACCCGTGGTTAAATTTCATTTCTACTAGGAAATTTGGTTGGGTCGATTGCTCTGAAAAGGCCTTTTCCTGGCAGGGGAAGGTGGAACTACAGGTGTATATCTGGGTTCTATGGGCCCGACTACGACGGGGCATGGCTCATTCGACTTGATATCTATAGCCTTAAATATTTTAGTTGCAATTTCTACCGCCAAGGTGCGCTTTCCGATCTCGGGTTCTATGGGCCCGATTAAGACGGGGTTTGCTACATTTAGACTTTATTTCGATAGACTTACAGATTTCAGCCATGTTCGTATAGAACAGATTGTTATTATCTGGGCCCTTAGAAACGCCAGGTGGGTCAGCTTGTATTAGAAGAAAGTATTGTAATCAAAATTGTTTTGGACGGATTTACATGTTTTAGGGATCAGAGATTCCGAAAAACATGTTTTTACAAAATGTCTGTCTTTCCGTGTATCCGTGTGTTTCTTCTCTTTGTATCATCGGAAAGTTTATGATGTTATGCATAGATCTGAGCCAAATTTCATTTATAGGTTTTTTGCTATGGCCAGCAGGTCCCATTTGAATTTGGGTGTATTCCGTAGAAAGGGGCTGCTGTGATAGCGATTTTTGTTCCATTTTCATTACTGTATCATCGAAAAGTGTATGAAGTTATGCAGAAAATTGTACCAAATTTATCTTTTGTGTGTGTTTTGGACTATGGCCTGCAGTTTCCAGTTGCATTTGGGGATATTCTACCAAAAGAGCGCGTTGTGATAGACAGTTAAAGATTTCAAATTCGAAAAGTGGTACAAATAAACCAGACATCCTAAATATTGTTTCCGTTAAGTGCTCGACCTTAATCTAAGGATTCCAGAGCAATTTTTTTTTACCTCTCTCTTAAAAAATGGCTGTGATATAAGCAGTTTAAAATTTTAAGGTGGCTGACATTTTGAAACAACCCAGCAGGATTCCTCCATAAAAGTGTTTAATTTATGAGTTTTAGTAAACATGGTTTTTCAATTTTCTTTCATTGTTGTAACCATCGTTCCAACTCTTATATGTTTAACACTATATATTCTTAACACTATTATTCGCCAGCGTCAAATTCTCGCCAAGCCTGACGTTATTGCTCCAACTGTTGCCAAATTTGGCGGCAAAAATAGGTTGCCATAAATGAACCCATCTGGGCCATTGCTGGCTAATTTGCAGAAATTCTGATTAAAATTCAATATTGACGAGAACTGGAAATGAATCTTCTGTAATCGGGTTCCAAGCTTTTTAGCTTGGTGTTTTCCAGTAAAATTAGCTAAAATCTTGAAACCGAGCAAAAGGATGACTATATTTTCCCACCGATACAGGCCAGAAGGACTTTTCTTAGTAGTGTTGTACATCGGCTGCTCGTGCAACGAAAGGTGCTTCGCATCTAGGTAAACCGAAGATTTGCAAGCTGCTGACATACAACAGAGTTTCGAAAAATATTGATTTTATAGGCGATGTAGTAGCAAATTTTTAAGTATTAACATGTATGAGATAGAACAAAGTTTTGGTATTGGCACCCGCGAATAGTTTTTTCAATTCGTTAGGATATAGAATGTTCTTAAATTTTTATAAAATAGTTGTTTTATTTTTTACTAAATCAAATAGGAATTTATGAACACATGTGGACATAGGAAAATTATCGATAGATGTGTTCTGTATAATTAAATTATAGAATGGCTTAAAATATTCCATTGCTGCATCATATAATCATGATTATTATTTTTCCTTTGCCAATTTTTAATCACTAGGGCTAATTACCAAATTATTTCAAGTGTTTTCATTTAGTCTTTTTAATGCTTAAGATGAGGATTTTTTCAACTGTGCAACACTATACATTGTTGCATAAAATTATTTACACTAAACTAATCTGTGTGAGATTTCTTCTTTTTACAACAGCTATGATTCTAATCTTATCTCGATATTTTGATTTATTTCAAAATTTTCTTAAGAAAAAAACATTATGTATGCTACATTAATTTTTAATAAGAACTCACGCACTTTTAAATTTGGAACAGTTGTTACATTAGTTATACAGACATATTTTGAATATATAAAAATAAACTAAACTTTCTACTTTGTTGAAAGCATTATTAGGAAAGCGAGGTGAAAGCAACAGTATTAGATAAAAGTAAAAGCTGCTTAGAAATGAAAGAGATATTCTTCTATTTATTTTGTCCTGCGTTTTAAAATCGAAACTCAATTTCCTGTTTACTAGCAAAAAATAGGCTCTGGTATTCTAATATAAGATCTTAAAATCTACCATTTTCTTTCTTTATTTTTTTAAAGAAAGTTTAGTTCTGTTTAAAACATCTACCGCAAAATTTGCATGTAAAATGAAAAACTTCTAAACAGAGATACGGTATAAAACAATTTTGTGAGAATTGATTAAGGAGACTGCGTTAGAAAGTTTTCTTTCGTTACATTTTTAAATGCTTCAGAACTTTGTTTTTATTATTATTATTATTATTATTATTATTTATTTTTTTGTAAAATTTATGTTCTAAAATATACTACAAATGAAAACTGAATGGGAAATTTAAATTATATCGAAGTATGGCTGTGATTAATTATTTACCATTATGCATTTCACTTTTGTGCTGTAATATGCAAAATAAATTTCGCATCATAAAAATAATGGAGTAAATGATTCTGAAGAAGTGTTTAGTTTATTTCAGTCAATTGATAAACAAATTAAAATATTATTAATTGATCTAAAGCAATTTTTGAAAGAACTTGTTACAAGATATTACTAAAAATGTGTAAAGCTATATACCGGGTGCGCCATAAATTCGTTAAGACTTTAAAAATTCATTTAAAAAAAAACAAAAGATATTAAAAACTTCCGGTTTATACGAATGGGATTAGAGGGAGATCGGAATTTGTTTAATAACATAAAAAAAAAGTTGTCGTTCAAAAATTTACCGATACATGGTGGTGGTATGCATAATATGAAGCAGATGTCTTCAAATTAGGCCTATCGTAAAATACCTGTTTCTTCGAAGCGTGTGACAAGCTTCAATATCCCAGAACATTAAATGGTCCCCCTTTTCGTCTTTAGTCCTTTTTTAGGCTTTTTGGGATGTGCCGGTTGCTGATTCCCCGTACTTATAAAACAGCTTAATCATCAACGGTTGATCGGATGACCTTAGCATACTACTGACATTGAATGAATAATCTATATGTATCCTGATGTTTTATTGACAGCCTGATTTGCATAAATTTACTTCAAATTATACATGCCAGCGCGATCTAATGGTTATTTTTTTAACTCCAAATTTTATTGTTATTAAAAAAAAATCCAATCTACTTCTAATCCCATTTGTGGAAACCGCCATTTTTTAGCGTTATTTTTAATGAATATTTGCAGTTTTAACGAATTTATGGCGCACCCGGTATATACTGAGTGTCCCAAAAATGACTGATGGATTTTGAAATTCTATAAGTTGAAAACAGTGACAGGTATTAAAACAATTCTGGCAGGTTATGTATGATGTCAGGAGTTTTGTTACTGTGATTCTTGATTTTAGTTCGAATTTGAAACAATAGATGGCGCTGACAACGATTGTCGCTCAGTCGAGGCCGAAACGGACCGATTTCTGGTATGGATCGATTATGGATCTAGATATGAATCTAAGGTTTCTAGAATAAGGTTTTAGGTTTCTTCGTAATTTTTGTTTCTGCTGCACCTTTACCTCCAAATTGTTTTAGCGACTGACTTCAAATTTTTACTGAATTCTGTTTTTGAAGTGCTGATTTTTGCTTTTTAAAGCTTTAATTGTTGTGTATTTTCTATTTTTTGTCTTCGTTTTTGCTCTTTCACTTCATTATCCCCTTTTAATATTTTTGTGCATGCTTCAGTTGTTAAGCATTCAGCAAAGTTTGACCCTACTGTTTTTCGGCTGAATTTTCTTGTTGGTGAAACTGTTTTTCACAAGCAACTTTCAAAAGCATGAGAGGGATTAGCTACAGGAAGAGATATTTGTGAGTGTGATTCTGGTTGAACATCAAACTGTTCTTGAATATAATCTGATCTGGTTTTGCACGCTAGAAATAATAGAATAGTGACAAAAAAAAACTTTACAGATCTACTTCAAATATTCTTCTCATTCTATTTACAATTACCAATATTTTTTTCAAAATTGATTCAAATAAGATTGCTTTAAAATCTATCATTTTCAAGAAACTTCTTACGCTCAGTAGAGCATTTTGAAATAAAAATTCCTAAAATTATGTGATAACTATTTTCTACCGCCGTGAACTGATATATCCGTTCACTATGCTGTAGATTTCACTGCAATGTTAGCATTATTTAAAGTAATATAATTGTACAAATACAATGTAGTTTTAAAATATTAAGTGATGATTAATTGTCTCAAGAATTATATTCATAAACTTAAAATTTTTTTTTTTTTATATCATGTTTGAAATATCATGTTCTTTTAGCATTTAAGAAAAATTGCAGAGAAAATAACATTAAAATTTTGCCCTTGCGATCGGCAGTCAGAGGGTTAACAAATATTGTATACTTTTGAATAGGAATATAAGCGCATATTTTTTAACAAAATATCAAAAACATTCTTTTAAGCACAAAACATTCTTCAAGCAAAAATATCTTTATTTTCATTTAATTGCAAACTTTATACTCTAATGCGTATTTTATTACGTTTCTATTATTGTAGTAAGACAAATGATATTAAATGACTGGACACAAATTCATGTTTTATACAAAACATTAAGAACATCTTAAATGTCTTCCAGGAATTTCTATTACCGTTCGTTTTATATGAGTTCCTTTGAAAATCCAAGCTTACAGTCATTTAATTTTTATAAAAAAAAAGTTTTAAACACTTTGGAACAATTGGAAATAATCTTCTAAATTGTTTTGATTTTAGTTAAAAACCGTTAACAGTTATAATTCAAAAATTAAAGATATTGGATCTCGTTAACAGAATTTATCTCTCTCATGAGACAGCTAAAGCAATTGAATGAAAGTTTAAGATACATACAAGCATCCATATAATAAAGCTGTCGAGTTAGACGTTGTTTTTAATTCTTATCCACAAATGTGTGAAGATTTCTATAATTTTTAAAGCTAAATACAGAAAAAAAACTACATGTTCTACATGTTTACTTTAAATACATTTATCTTTCAATGTAAATAATCAGGTTTTTGGTAGCATATTTTTCTAATGAAAACTTTTGACACAAATTTTCATTTATGCTATAATGAGTGGAACTATACTTTAAAATACGATAGTTGTTTATTGTTAATTTTACAATTTTATATTATTTTTGTGTCAAAAATTTATTAAATAATTTGTTGGAATAAAAGTTTTTTTTTTCAATAATAAAATTAATAAATATTCTTTTTTACACATTACTCTAATGCAGAACGTATTTATTAGAATATCACTCTAATGAAGAAATTTTTGTTTGAAACCATCAAAATCTAGATTTCACTGTTATCAATCTTTAATAGCCACATTTAATTGATACAAATTAAGGAACACCAAGGCTTGTTTTCAAAAAATCAATCTTTTTATTTATCAAAAAATTCTGTGCTCTCTTATTAGAAATTTTACTCGGTCGGAACATATATTTGTGCATATTTTTTGTTTTGTAGACTGCAAAAACTTTCAGTAATTTGATTTATACAGTTTTGAAAATTTTAGAAATTATGTAACAATTTACACCAGACATGGGTGGATTGTCACAATGTATACGATTGGTTGTCATGTACAGTATTTAATAGCTTATAAGATAATGGCTTGTAAGTAATGGCTTGTAAGTTTCAATATATAAACACAACTTGATATAAAAAATATTACATAAATGTACTTTTTTCACATCATTTTAGTATGTGTGCATTTTTACAAGACTATCGAGAAAAAAAATTAACCCTTTCAGGCCCAAATGTTTTGTTTCTATTTTGGGGGAAATTTAATGTTAGGTTTGAAAAAATAAAATGAGCTAACCAAATGACAAAAATTAAGGTTTACTGAAATTTAACGAACATAATTTGTATAGGATTGTTATTTTGCGTACTATCAATATGACAGGATTGAATAGATATTCCAATATTTTTGGTGTTTAATCATAAATTGTTGGTTCGGACAAGTAGCTCTTATTTTTAAATTTAAACAAATGAAACACATGTTTGAAATAAAATAATTACCAGCAACGATGTATACAGTTTTAAGCGAACTTTTGGGGGACTTTTTATTTACTAAATTCTGAAAATAAATGAAGCGATAATAGTAAACGTGAAGATATATAAATACCATTAGAATGCCAGCACCTATAGGGTTAATAATAGCACTGAGACCAACATAAATAGTTAATCATAAAAAAATAGATTTGTTGGATATCCAGTTTCGAGTCATGTTTAGTTTAATTGCTCTCCTACTTTATCTGTCCACTGTCTTAGCTCTTCAGGACTTAAATTCAGGACAAGATAAACGTTCCTCGCTTATAGCAAATAATTTAAAAACTTATTTTCCACTTTAGCTGAAAACACTTGTCAATTTTCCACATACCCTATAAGTATTGATTGAATGCCAACATTGTCATATATGTACATTTTTCTAATGTGATGTACATATCTAGTTAACAGGGGTAATTTATATAAAAATCATCGATTGCTTCGCGAACGGAAATACTTATTATTTACCATTCCCATTACTTTCAGCATAGAATTAGGAGGACATTCCTCGGGATTAGTACTTTTTTTTAAATTCTTCACCATTTTAAGCAGCGAACTTTGAGGTGAATTCTGTGAATGGGGTTGGTTGTCACCTGGGGTAAATTACCCCACTAACATTGTGACAACCAACACCATTCGAAAGTACGCCAATTTCTTTGCCGTTAGAGTGTTATCCAATTTGTTTTCATTTATAACGCCACATACAAATACAAGCTAATAATGCACTTTTAATAATATGGTGTCAAAATTTAAAACGATTAAACAAAATACTTACTCTGCACGAAATCAGTCACCAGTGAAAATAAATATTTTGACATAGAAAAACATATATTGAATACAGAAGTGAAACCAACCAAATAATGCAAGTATAAATCATGTGCATTGAAGTACATCATTATATACATGTGCTGATTAATTTAGGAGGTGATAATAACTTACAGGAAATAATAGACCAAGATATCAGAGCCGCCCGACCTACCTTATTGTATCAAACCAAGTAATTTTTCTATGCGTATTACATATGCGTATTAGCTAATTGGAATAAGGAGTCGTTTGGCAGGTAAAAGGTACTAAAGGTACCTAAAAATGTTGTTAACCTGCGTTAAAGTATCAAATCTTGATATTTAATGTGTTTAATGGGACAGTATTAAAAACCCATATTCACTGTTGCCAGACTAGGGTGTATAATACTGTCCTATTTAACATATTAAAAAAACTAGATTTGATACTTTAGGTTAGCAACATTTTTAGGTACCTTTAGTACCTTTTACCTTCGAAACGATCCCTGATTCAAATTAGCTAATACTTATATGTTATTACGTACTATAGTGTACATCAATAGGACAATTCTTAGGTTTGATACTATAACGTAGGTTGGCTGGCTCTGGGATCTTGGTCTAGAATAAATGAGTTTTGTGACAACCAACCCATGTGACTCAGGCCTTGCAACCCATATTTTTTAAATTCTTAAGTAATTTTGCATGTTTGTAATTCATTTTACTGTAGGATTATTAGTTACGTTTTCATGTATTGTTTTCATATATTTTGTGAAGATTTCAGAAAGCATTATATATTTTTTAATTAACTATAGTAATAGTTACAGCGTCACAACAAAAAGCGGAAAGATTCCGATTGGTTTTGATCTAATAAAATCGCTCGTTCTCGAAGGTCGGATCTCTGCTGCATATATCAGCTCTAGAATTACCACAGTTATCCAAGTAGCAAAGTACTATCTAATGAATCATAACTGATTTCCTGAACCATTTGTGGTTTCACATTAATACGGCATGTACTTAGATATGCATGGATTAATCTTTGATACAAGCAAATGACTACTGCAGGATCAACCAGGTAGCTTCCCTTCTATGAGAAGGTTCTAATCTCCAGATCCGATTCCTTCGGAAGGAGAACCCGTGTCCCGTAGCCACGGTGCGGCTCCCAGTTTCGGAACATCCACGTATGAGAAGCAGAGTTGTTGAATTCTGGAGTAGTTCGAAACATATCGCGCCATCAGCGACGAGATATTTGTGTACATTGGCATCGAGAGGTTTTTGAGTAAGACACACGGGAACAAAACCCTCTCTTAGACGGCAGTTCCGGTATGCACGACTACGGCACGGGGCATAGGTGCTGGCGGACAGGCGAAGAAAGCGTTGGTTTAAGCTCTGAATGTGGTACTCGTAGGAAGGAGACCCTCTATCAAACGATTCTCGGTAGCTTTTCGAAGCGCGTTTTTCTTGCCTCTACCTGAATAATACGGTCCCGGTAACAATAGTAATAATTGTAATAATATTAATAAACTTGTGTTTAACAGTATATGGTAGAATATAGACAAAATATAAAGCTTAAACCGCAAACGCCCACCAACTTGCTGTCACCCCCAAGTGACACACTTTAAAAGGATGGCTAAGATTTAAGTGAATATGTACCGTGGCGGCTTTATTGGATCTAGAATACCTTACCTTGTCATTGATATGTACATATTAACATACATACATACATATATATATATATATATATATATATATATATATATATATATATATATATATATATATATATATATAATCATATCTTTCATATTCTTATATGATACAACCTTCCAAAGTTTGTGCGTTTTCCAAGCAAGCAAGGACTTGAGTTGGTTTTCTTTTTGGTGATGAAAATGTGAAAAAAGCAGTAAGTCTCTGTTATTTTTTTGGCCGAATGTTAAAGTTAACTAAATGTTGGATTGATATTTCTAGGATTTCGAAGGTTTGGTTAATTTTCGTTGCTGTTACATGATCTTGAATTTGAGTATCACTCATGGGTGACATGTACTTTTTGATTAAAAATTGTATTTTATTACCATTTTTTAGTGAAAACAATGTAGTACAATCTACGAATTTGAAAAAAAGATATATATGTTTTCTTATGGGCGTTGGAGGGTTAAACATAGTGCAATCTATATGTGTTTACCAATAATTTTCTAGTAGACTTTGCTTTTCGAAAATTATAAAATAACTTTAGACAAAAGTTTCATTTCATTATATTTCGAAATCTTATAATTTCACATATGAAAAGAATTCTGAATCTCATAATCTCTTTGCAATATAAGATTCAGAAATCTACGATAATAAAGACTGCTTCAAAATAATAGAAATATAAACAACAAAATAATAGGGAAAGTTATGTATAGAAAAAAATACTTAAAAAGTCGCATATGTATGTTAACATGCACTTAATACGTTCTCACTTGTAATATCCAAAAATATCTATGTATGTCGTGTCTTCCAAAAATGTTGCGATAATTTTTATCAAATACAATTCATAACATCTGCAAAAAGAATCAAATAGAATGTACAAATACATCTTGGACTTAAATTAAATACTTATTTTTAATTTTTAAAATAAATGTTTTATTTTTCAATTAAAAGTGTTACATTCAGTTAAAAAAAAAGAACCTCGTATGTTTTTATCGTTCAATTACATTAATGCTTTCATTGATCACTATCTCAATATTATTTATTCATTTTTTATTTTGGAAGAAACTGGATATAAATACAAAATAGTAATTTGTTTAATGGTAGTTTTATGATACATTAAATATTTACAATTCGTCCTTTTAGTCAAAAACTTATCGATAGAGAGAAACAAAGTAACTCCACAGTAACAATCCCTTTATCATAAAATATTAATGTGTTTTTTTAGACCTTAGACAGGATATCGTCTTTTATTCGAGTTAAATTTGTAAGTATGTCAGAAAATTTTCTGAACGATGATCTTTTTTTATTTACAAGAAAGGCACTTAAAATTTCTAGGATTTGAAATAACATTTTATAACATTTTCTTCTAAATAAAAAAGTGTCAATTATAACTGGGACACGATACATTAAATCATATAGAATAATATGAAAATATCGAAAAAAGTAAATATTTAAAGCTCAGAGAAGCGAAGGCAAGAGAAACTTCCTGCGTATACACTCCAATCTAACAAGAAATGAAGACAGTTTCTTGGCAACTGATTAATGAATTATAATGTAATTTGTCATCAACTTAGATTTTAGCAAGACGGGTGTAATAATGCGGTCCGAATTTTGAAATTATATCTGTGGCTTGAGGAATTAAACATAAAATCTTTAATGCAAACCCATGGGCGGTCTTGTGCCTCTGACATTTGATGTAGAACCTGTGGACATTGATAAAAACGAATTATCACTTGTGCCTAGGTATATCACGTACTATATCACGCACATTCAGCATCTGCGAGATCTAGTTTAGCCTTGCCTGGACTAAAATATGTCGTCTGCTCACATGTCGGAAAACAGATTGATCAGTTGTTTGACTCATCCTTCGTCATTGATCGTCTGCTGAAAATTCAGTAGAAGAATTAATTGATTCTTCAACGTTTTGATTTACAGCGTCTTTTAAATTTACAATAAACTCTGTATGAGTGTTTTTGAGATAAAACTTGGTGAATTTCATTTGGTTACACATTCCAGCAATTTTTCTATATTGTTACATATATATTAACATGGATATAATTTTTCTTCAAGATTTTTCTTCTATTTGGTTTTGAATTGGTCGTTCTCTGAATAGTTAATTTCAGAATAGCACGATAAGTTATCCCAGTTTCCTCTACACAAGCTAATCAACTGCGCTTTAGCTACAAATCCTTGATTCGGAATAGTGATATAAGTAAAGATAAGCAATCATGCATTTTTAAAATTTAACGTTTTTGCAAATATAAAAGTTATTATCTTTATGTCTAATTGTGTTTCTGAAATAAAACTTGGCAAATTTCATTTGGGTACACAATCCAACAACATTTATATATTGTTACATATATATTAACATGTATATATTTTTTCTTCAAAATTTTTCTTCTATTTGGTTTTGAATTGGTCATTCTCTGAATAGCTAATATCAGAATGCCACGATAAGTTATCCCAGTTTCCTCTACACAAGTTAATCAACTGCGCTTTAGTTACAAATCCTTGATTCGGAGTAGTTATATAAGTAAAGATAAGCAATCATGTATTTATAAAATTTAACGTTTTAGCAAAAGTAAAAGTTGTAATCTTTATGTCTAATTTTGTTTTCAAAATGAAGCAAACTCCAATACAGATATATAAAATTGATGAAATACGTATATCATATACCTTTATCATATTATTGAAATCCTAAAAAAACATTAGAAGTAAGAGAAAACGGTAATGAAACTATCCATATTATTTTTCTGATAATCAAATCAATAGGCACGTCAGCCGTGGAATCAAATCAAGAAAGTAGCTGATCCGTGAAGAAAGTTTCTATTGAAGTACTTTTTTAATTCTCACTTATTATTAATACTGCCAGTTTTTGACATTGTAATGGCTTATTAAATTTTATTAATGCAATTAAAAATATTGCACTTAGGTGGAACATTCTAAAAGGAATTTTTTAAAGAATTTTTTTAGTGTCATTTGCTAGAAAAAAAAATAAAAAATGGCACTTTAAAATTAATTAAATTTAACGCGAATTTTAAAATAATGTGACTAATGATTGAATTCCTATCAAAAAAATATCGACTGCTTGAATACTTTTAATACTTTAGTCAGACGGTCTTCGTGTATTTTACATAGAGGATTAGAGGAAAACTGTTTGAGCCGCAGGGTTAACTAAGTGAGAGGGGGGAAAATGAATTTGATTCACAAGAAAGTGAAATGTGATAAAGAGGTGATTTTTTGTTTTGCTAGTTTTGGTCAAACAAAATTCTGACAATTTTCCTTTCGAAAAACAATGCTTTGTTTCATCCGGGAAGGTCCACCATTTTTAACACTTTCCAAACTAGTTGAAAAGTCTTTATGACTTCGGTTTGTCTGGCCGTCTGCTGTCTGCCGTCTAGCCGTGCTCTAACTCACGTAAATATGCTCGGATTGCCTTGAAATTTTTATATGTTATTGTCGTTAGCTATAGAATGTTCCCTATTTCAACGGAAGTGTGTATCACCTATAGTTTTTTTTTACAGGGACATTCAAAAGAATTCCGTTACATTACGGTCTATCGGGAAAAATCATTTGCGGTTTATTTTAGTGATGTTATGCAATTTCAAACTCATCGTAATTGATATAAATCACTAAGGTGCATTACAAAAAGCTTAATATGGAATAGGGTGTGCATAGCACTTATAGTTACTTTAAGGGACAGTCAAAAGAATTCCATTACATTACGTCTATGGACAAAAATCGCCTGTGTTTTATTTAAATAATGTTTCACAATTTTAAACGCATTGAAATTTATATATATCACTAAGGTGCATTACGAGAGGCTTACTACAGAATATTGTGTGTATTGCAGTCATCGTTCATTTACAGGGACACACAAAAGAACTCTCTACTGTCTGTTAACAATAATTCCTGGAAGTGCGTGTTAAGTTGCTGAACGCGATTTTAAATTTAACTCACTGTTTGTCTATTACTTGGTGTGTATAAATTCTGTAGATCGTATACAGGGCAGCACAAAACTTCGCGAACCCATTTCCGTTTATTGACAGAAACTCCAGAAGGAGAATTTTAAACTGTGCTACGCGTTTCCTAACTGAACTAAAATTTAGCATCCAATGTTGTATATATACAAATCTATAGATCATATACAGGGTTGAATAAAAACATTCGGATGTTTTTCCGAATATTGTATGTGTTGGAAATTCCTGAAATTATGTTTTTAAATATATTATGCGTTTTACAAATTGTTTACTTAACTGTTATCTTTCAGCTTATTAAAAGGTATGATTGGAAAATTATTTTGGAAGCGTAGGAAAGTGTTACATAATCTATGCTTGACGAATGATTTTTCGTTCTTGTTTGAATTTTTATCTGAACAGATTAGTTCAATATTTCCTATGCAAATCGTTTTGATTAGTATGGTTTGTTATAGTTTGGGTGCCATGCAAAATAACATTTCAATCTTTATGAATGGTTATTGGAGCCATCATATTCAGTATATATAAAAAATGGATAGATTTTGGAATATTGCAACGCAACATTTCTTTAAGTATAGAAAAATACAAAATAATGACACTGCAAAATTTAAAACGATTTCTGAGTCCAGATATCCATATTGTTTAAAGAAAATTAATTGTATACAAGATGTTTCAGCATACCGTTTGCAAATTTTAACCCTTTATCTACCGACGGTACTTCTAAGCACAGGTTGCTTTGCAGGCCGATAGAACAGAGTCTTTTCGTACAATACTTACAAGACGACCAAGGATCAATGCTTTAAATTTCCTTTAACATCCCTACATAACAGGAGCAGCTATAATTAACGAAATTTTCCTTTTTGTATACTTATTTCAGCGTCAGTTCATGCATTTGAGTCAGCCATATTGTGATCTCTTGCTTGCATTAAATTATTTGAAATCCACACAAATATACTGAAGGTAAGTGACTGATAATTTACTTTTCACATTTTTTGTGATCTTAGAATACGATTTAGTCCAGTCTTTTTGTTAAGTACTATTTATAGTTTATTTAACAACTCAATGTTTGGTTGGTACTTACACTATATGGCCATTAATGACTGGCAACTTTCAATTTTAGACATTTTGTGGAATAGTTAAAAATGTACTTGTCAGATTCTTCTGGAATTTTAGGATTAAAAAGAACAGGTTTGACTTCATATTTATCAACGTCTATTTGATAAGGAAGACAATTAGGGGGCAAAAAAATTAAAGAAAAAAAAATTAAAGAAAAAAAATAATAATTGGGATCACCCTGTAAAATAAAATGCACGAAATACTCTCTCCGTTTCTTTCCAATTGCACTATATTGTTTCTAGTACATTTTGTCAATTTTTCTGAAATTGGCGTTAAATTTGGTTAAAAACCCTGTTTGTTATAAGCAAAAAACATGCACGAATTTTTTTAATTAAAAAAATAAAATCGCGATATCTCTATTACTATACATGCTATTCTTACACAAATGAATACACATATTGTACAATGTCTGCCTTTGTATATTCTGTAGCGATAGATCATTTGGTGCATTTTATTTTACAGGGTGATCTCAAGTATTATTTTTTTTCTTTAATTTTTTTGGTCCCCTAATTGTCCTCCTTATCAAATCAACATTGATAAATATGAAGTCAAATCTGTTCTTTTGGATCCTAAAATTCCAGAAGAATCTGATAAGTATATTTTTAAATATTAGACAAAATGTCTAAAATTGAAAGTTGCCGGTCATTAACCCTCTAAGCGTTTAGAACGTAATATTCTGTTCACTAAGCTCCAGGTTTCACTGCAATATATGCAATGTTTAATGTAATATAATTCTATAGATTTAATGAATTTTTAAAACATTGAAGAATGATTAATACTCTCAAGGGTTACATTCATATTTGTAATTAAGTTTTATTTATGATGCTGAAAGAATCATATTTTTTTAGCATTTAAAACAAAATGCAGAGAAAACAACATTACAATTTTACCCATTTTCAAAACGCTCAGAGGGTTAATGGCCATATAGTGTATAGGTAGTGTCATTTCTCATTAGCCGAAAATGGCCCTTGTAAATAGACAACAAGCATACACTATATGACAATTAATGACCGGCAGCTTTCAATTTTAGACATTTTGTCGAATATTTAAAAATATACTTGTCAGATTCTTCTGGAATTTTAGGATTAAAAATAACAGGTTTGACTTCATATTTATCAACGTCGGTTTGATAAGGACGACAATTAGGGGGCCAAAAAATTAAAGAAAAAAAATAATACTTGGGATCACCCTGTAAAACAAAATGCACGAAATGCTCTATCGCTACAGAATATACATAGGCAGACATTGTACAATATGTGTATTCATTTGTGTAAGAATAGCATATATATTAATAGAAATAAAACGTTTTATAAAAAATAAAAAAAAAATCTTGCATGTTTTTTGCTTATAACATACACTGTTTTTAACCAAATTTAACGCCAGTTTCAGAAAAATTGTCAAATTATAGTACAAACAATATAGTGTAATTGGAATGTAAATATATTAAATATTAAAGAAAATATGGGCAGTTGTATAAAATAATTTTAATCTGCGCATGCGCGAAAGATAACAAGGAACATTGTGCATAATTTAATAGTCAACTTTATGGAGCAACTTATTAAAAAAAATCAGTCAATTATCATAAAAAAACAGAGATATCGGCGTTACAGTGAGCTGTTTTTTAGTTTCTCACTAAAACTCGTTGAATGATAAGGTATTTTCAACAAATTGTAATTTCTTATTTTCATATTATTTTCCAATTTTTAATGATACTTTAGTTCTCTTTGAAAAACTACCTTAACGAGCGTATTCGAACTAAAAATGAATAATCTAAATTAAAGGATCCGTTCCAAAACTATTATAACCTGGTGAAATAATGTTTTACTAGGACTTCCCTCAAAGGGATTAGTCTGAGTAATATTGCTGAGAACATAGGGTTAACAATTACAATATAAAGAAAAAGAGCAAATTAAATGATAGAATTACAAAATATCATATATAAATTCATATACACTGTTAAAAATATAGAAAAGAAGTACCGTTCATCAGATGTGTTGTCATAATTTTTTTAACATGTGGCAAATAATCTCATTTTCTTAAGCGCGTATTGCGCAAAACTTGAAAAAAAAAACGCCGGATCTTTTAAAACGGCAAGCTTTTTAAAGTTACGTAATTGGATTTGCAGCCAATAGATTATGGCGTGGCTTAACGCAATCTCAAGCGTGGCTTAACGCAAATTTAATTTCATTGTTGCACCTTTTTTGTGTGTGAATTTAAAATTTTTCTTCCTTGATTATATATCTATTATTTGTATAACTGTTTATAGAAAGTCTTACACTTCAAACCACATTGATAGCATGCTTTGCCACAAACCAGATTGCAAAACTATAGTCTAAATTACTATTAAAGTATACAAAAAAATTTTCGATGACTTCTGTAAAATAACTTTTACATTAAATCTCCATATCGGCAAAATTGAAAAATTATATATATTTCAAAGTTAAGCTTAACAGATACTTCTTGATTATTCTCTAGGAGGCTCTGCCCCTGCGCCAATCCGCAGACTTTTCTTTTACCTGTTTGTCTGTCTCTCCACAATCTGTCTGTTTCCCTATCCGTTCTTCTGCCCGTCTTCTAACCGAATGTCTATCTCTCTGCACGTCTCGCTACCTGTCTCTATATTTCTCTACCGGTCTCGCTACCTGCCAATCTATTTCTCTAACCGTCTGTCTATCCGTCTAACTACTTGTATGTCTAGCTGTGTCACTATCCACTTCGCTACCCATTTGTTTATCTGTCTCACAACTTGTCTATCTGTCTCTCTACCCGTCTGGCTATACGCCTCTCTACCCATCTTCTTACCCATCTCCGTACCCATCTACTGTCTCCCTACTCGTCTGTATATCCGTATCACTATCCGTCTGTTTTTGTACCCGAATCTTTACCTGTCTCGCTACCAATCTCATTACCCGTCAGTCAACTCGTCTCTGTACTCATCTCTCTACTCGTCTCTTTATCTACCACGCTACGCGTCTCGCAACCTTTCTCGCTACATTCCTGTCTACCGGTGTTGCTACCCGTCTCATGACCCCTCTCGCTACCCCTCTGTCAACCCTCTTTTTACATTTCTCTCTAGCCGTCTGTCTATTCGTTTCGCTACCCGTCAGCCTACCTATGTCGTTACTCGTCTCTCTACCCGTCTGTCTACCCGTTTGTTTATTCGCCTTTCTACCTTTCGCCACCTCTTCCCAATATTTAAACAATTCATTTAATATACAGAAGCCGTTTATCAGTTATTAAATGCAAACAGAAGTAATTTACCTAATAAGTGTAATCAGATGCAATTTTGTTTTAAATACATACATAAACCTGAATAATAATTCATCAGTTTTGTGTTCATAGTTCGTTATATCATTTGGCAGTAAATCTCAACTTCTTAAGCCTGAACTGTCTCAAGCTTTTTAAAAAAACCACAAGGTCTGTATGACTGCAAAGTACCCTGAAGGCTATATTAGCTACATGTTATTAAGTTAAGTGAAAGTTTCGTTATCGCGTTTGCAGCCAATTGCTTATGTCAGAAAGCGTGGCTTAACGCCATTTTAAATTCATTACTGTAACTTTCTTTTCTTTTCTTTTTTGGGGGGTGGGGGTAGGGGGGGAGGGTTTCAAATATATACATTTAAATTAAAACTTTTGCCTCCATGCCATTAGTGTTGTTTGTATTATTAACTAATACCTTGTACACCGAGTTTCATTTGAAACAAATGTAAAAGACTTCTTCTACAGTTTTTTTTAGGAGAAACTTTCGTAATTGGGCCCAAAGCCAATCGGAGCATTTAATATCATTATTGTAACTCTTATAGAGTTAAAACAATATTGTTGCTAGCTTTACTCTTGTTTGAGACCAGCCTTGCCTGTGTATCTGAATGGGGAAAAGTTTCGTATCCTATGTCAGTTGGCGAAATTTTTTTTAAATGGTGCAAAAAGGTAGTTTTAGCATATTACAAAATTTTTCAAGAGAGCGGTAAAATATGTTGTTCAAATATTTACAAACATACGTTTATTAAAGCATGTTTTTGAACCATCTTAAAAATTTAAGCACGATGCTAAAATAAAATTTTACCGCCATATTCGATATTTTAATAAGTAATGAAAATACATAAACAAACTTATTTAATAAACCTAAGAGGCATTTTTGTGATAAATAATTGTTATTGTCAGGGGGGTAAATTGTAAACAATTAATAAACGGCTAGTAAATAATAAATAGCATTTAAAATCTAAAAATGGAGAAGTGGTCCATATAAAAATGCAAAACATAACGTTATACGCTTGATATATGTAATTTTTTTTTTTTTAATATTTCCGAAGGCACAGATAAAAAGGTAAAAATCTCTTTTCCAAATACCAAATAGAAAATATGCAAAATAGAATACCAAATATACGAAATAGAAAAATATCTGCAAAAAAATATATTTACATAATACTACATCTGCAAAAAAATAAGATTTAGAAAAAGTAAGCCAAATCCTGCAGATCCCAACAATCACATCGAAAAACTTATCACCAAAAAAGAACTCGCCAAATCTTACGGCACAGGAGATGGATTTTTCCCTCTGAATGCAGAATATTATTTTTTTTTCTTGTACGATGGGTGATTATAATATAATTGTTTCATTCCACATACTGCATACCGTTTGATATATTGGTACTTTTATGTTATCCTGGCGCAGTTGATAAATCGCCAAATATTGTTCCTATAACATTTTCATATTGAATTCCTTTCATTTAAATATAAACCTTTCACTCATTTAATTTAAAATGCATGCCTTTCATTAATCCCATTTAAAATGCTTAAAAGAAAAAAAAAAGAAATAATGCCATAAATCGAAACATTTTATTTAAACACCAAAGATTTTTTTTTTTTTTAATTTACACACGCGAAATAAAAAAAGCTGCTATTGCTGAGATTTGCGCCAAATCTCTAATACCAAGTCTACCAAGTTATTGCGGGTTTTTTCTTTCAAACAGAAAAAAATACAGATTAATTTTCGATTTCTACTAAATTGAAATATATTTTATTGTGCTAAATATTAGTGCGTGCATATTTTTTGCTCCATGTACTCCATGAACTTTTCAATTCCGATTGTCTACGAAAATGTCCCGCCGGGGAAAATGACGTACGCACAACATTTTCGTGACGTATGTACTTTAATTGTGCTTTTTTATCTATTTCTTTAATATAATTTCCAAACGGTTTGACATTTATTCTTGGTAATAAATAGACGTCGTTGTCACCTTTATAGGTACCTGCTGTAAAAATTTGAACGAAATCCGTTAAATATTTTTTGAGTTATGCTTGACGAAAGGTTTTAATATCCATCGTAGCTATATATGGGGCAAAGTAATACTGCGCTGTGTATGAGTCTTCGTTGCACTCAGACAACAAGGCGAACTAAAGTATCAATAAAAAATGAAATATAGTATAAAAATTACACATGACAATTTGTGGATGATCCCTTATCATTCAACAAGTTTTAATGAGAAGCTAAAAAACAGCTCACTCTAACCCCTATATCGCTCTAAATTTTTACGATATTTGACTGATTTTTTTAATAAGTTGCTCGATAGAGTTGACTATTAAATTAAGTAAAAAGTTCCGTGTTATCGTTCGCGCATGCGCAGATAAAAATCATTTTATACAACTGCCCATATTTCCTTAAATATTTAATATATTTATATTCCAATCGCACTATATTGTTTCTACTACATTCTGTCAATTTTTCTGAAAATGGTGGTAAATTTGATTAAAAACCCTGTATGTTATAAGCAAAAAACATGCAAGAATTTTTTTAATTTAAAAAAAAATCGCTATATATCTATTAATATACATGCTATTCTTACACAAATGAATACACATATTGGGCAATGTCTATCTATGTATATTCTATAACGATAGATCATTTTGTGCATTTTATTTTACAGGGTGAATCCAAGTATTCTTTTTTTTCTTTAATATTTTTTTAGCCCCCTAAATGTCCTCCTTATCAAATCAACGTTGATAAATATGAAGTCAAACGTTCCGTTCGAAACAAACGTTCCAAACGTTCCATAGAAAGTTGCCGGTCATTAATGGCCATATAGTGTACATAGAAACATGTGAATATATATTTCTTCTGGAGTAAAAACGTTGTGCCACACAAGGTTTGCTTGTGAAGTCGAAGCGGGAGCCTAAACGAAGAGGAAGGCCAAGATCAGTTGAAAAACCGAAAGTCTTTTCAAATGCAGTGACTTCAAAAGGAAAATAAAGAAACTTTTCTATTTCCAATCACATTCGACTGAAAATTACAGGCTGTCATTGGCTAATATTTGTATCGAATCGAGGCCTCTGTGTGCATTGCGCACTAGAAAAATACAATAAAAACCTCATTCAAAATGCAGGAAATGTAATGTTTTCTGTGTGTAAACGGAATTTTTTTTAAAATTTTTTTGATATAATCAACGATAGATCTGTTAAAAATTTTCTTCTTGTTATAATACATCCTATATAACAATAAAAATAGTAATTTTCTAAATGCTTTAATTCATTTTCAAAGTTTGAATATGTTTCTAAATTTTTAAAACTGACGGTATTTAAAAGTACCTTTTTGTTAAATTAAATATATTTTATGCAATTTTTGGAAAGTTAGTATTTTCTTTTTGCCGTTTTTTTCTTTTAGTTAACATTATATTAACATGAAATAAAATTTACATGAAATTCCTTTTATTAATTTGTAATATGGTAGTTAAAGTTTTAAGAGGTGTTAGAACACACTACATCAAACAACTGTTGGAGAGGAAACCGGGGTCACAATCTAATCATTCTATCAAAATTACATAATAATAATTAAGTAATTCCTATAATGCAGAATTCGTTATAAAAAGAAAGCAATGACAACAAACTTAAAGAAGAATAAATTATAATTATATGTAATTATGAACAACGTAAAATAAAAATATGTTTAAAAGTTATGAAATATACTGATTTTGAAATTTACTAAAGAAAAACAAAGATATAAAATGCCGCTAAATACTTTTATGCAATAGCAAACTTTTATTTAGAAAATAATCAATGATTTGTTAGTAAAATTTATGAAAAGCAACTTAAAATGTACATAATTTTTAAATAAAAATGTGTCACAAATTGAACAAGATTTCAGTTTGAAAAAATATTAACTGTTCATTATTGAAACGATTTTTAATAAAAATACTACTAACGCACTTCGTTATTAAAAAATGGAATACAGATTTTTTTTTTTCAATTTGACATAGCCTAATTCCTCGAAAAATTTTTACTGTAATTTATTAGCATGCACAATTTGATATATTAAACTATTTTCATTGTTATAAATTGAAAGTTCTTCTCCTTTCATGGCAATTTTATGGTTTATAAGAGACATAAGTGTTATGTGAAATATATATAAATTAAGCTGTAAGATTTATTGAGTTCCTTGGTCACTGATATAAAAATTTTAAATACGTTTTGTGCAGCAGTAAAAACGGAGATTTATGAACGGAAATCTTTTTTAAGTAACCAAGAATTCTCCAAAATTTACGGCGATCGATGGTTGTCTAAAACATAAATTATCATTTCAGTGGAAATTTTGTGCATTAGAAAAGGCTCTTGAATTTTTTTTTATTTTGTGTTATTTCATACGTAATATATTCAAATTAAAAAATTACATTACCTTTGAGATTAACTAGGTAGAAATCAAAATTAATTTTCCCAAATCAGTGAAAAATAGCTAGGTCAGAATTCAAACCTAGGACCTTGACTATATAAGCCAATGCTCTGGCATTGAGCTTCCATGATGATATCCGACCTGAAAGCATTCACGCATTTGTTAGCATAATTAGATCTACGAACCTGTAGTATTACCAATGAAAACATTGTTACAAATGAAATCTCCATAACTCTAAGGATAATATTTATATCATGAGAGACGGTAGTTTCTCGAGTGACGCAGCAAAAACCGAAAACCCAAAAGCCCAAAACGGAAAGTTACCGTCACTCTATATATGCACTTAGTTTGAGTTCAAACGAAAAGCGAAACGCCGACATTTAATATCTCAGCAAATAGGAGGCACATCGTTTTGATTTTTTAACAGCTGTCTCATATCTCCGGTCTAACTCTATCCTGAAATTTATACATTTTTACATGCAGTAGATTTTAAGATCTGGAAACCCATTTTTAAGTAAAATGGGAAGTTTTTCTCTCTGCATGTAATGGTGTCATGGTGTAAAACGCTTTCCTCGATATCCGCCCGGACGATTTTTTAAAAATTAATATATGATATTAATCGGTTTTAGATGAAGCGAATAAGATTTTGTGTTAACGTAGGAAAACTCTTGTTTTCTGTATAATCCACTTTTAAAATTAGACTATTTTCTTACGCGTTTTCTCATAGGAATACATGGAACCGAATCACCTCTTTTGACTGCTCAAACATAAGGTTAAAAATCGGTCTCGGTAAACAGTTAAGCTCGGAATAAATTTTAGCATGTAGCTGATGACTTATTTCGACTCATTTTTTCAGACGAAAATTTATTTTTAATTTGAAATATATATTGTATTAAATTAAATTGTCGCTTTTATATTTTTCTTTTTTGTTCAGAATTTATTTCGCATTTTATGTATCTGTATTTCGTTGAAAAACTATTTAGATTCATTTTTTAAATAGGGGAAATATTTTTTTAATTATATGCATTCAATTTTACTGTTATTTATAATAAGTTTTTATTTTTTTAAGGATAATGTATTTCCCGTTGGTTGGATAATAAATTTCCCGTTTCTAAACGGAAGTCTGTCTGACAACCAACCAACTGTTCTTTGGGCTTGTTTTCATATAATCATACGCGTACCGTGCATTCGCAGTACGTTGAATTGAAACAGACAAACTTTTAAAAGATTTCATTCATGAAATCAACAGAAAAAAGAACTCCAGTTCAACATGAATTGCATAAGATCATCAGTAAGTAGTATATATTTAAAAGAAATAGTCTAATCTATGTTTAATCTGCATAAAACATTTCGTAAACAAAAGAGGAAAACCATTACTTTTTTTTCAGGGGTAAATTTTATGTTTTTCGGTATTTCGTAAAAATCTGAATTTTTTATATGTCTGTGTAGTTTTAACCATTGTAATACGAAAAAGAAGCATTAATTATAGTGATTTTAAAACTTTTTTGTCTGTTTATTTATTTATTTTTAAAAAAAATTTATTTGTATTATACATTAAGTGAAATTAGTAGTCAGATGAGTCTTTAAATAAAAATACTAAAGTGACCATTTTCGCTTTCGATGTTTTTATTTTATTATTGATTAATGAAAAAAAAGAATGTGATATCGCAGAATGTCTTAAATGTATTTTAAAATTAATTTAATGTGAAAGCATGAAGTTAAAATAAATAGCCATAGATATTGTTTTAAATATTTTAAAATTATAATAAATAATAATAATTGTTACTTATATTTAACTTCATTTAGGTTAATATTTATATTTAAATGAAGAAAATCTGACTCACTGGATCATTCTGCTGTCACATATTAAATTATAATCTATAAATCTAACCTCATATGAATTTTTCATACCTTAAAAAAAAGACTATTATTAACCATACTTCTGTGACTGATAGAACTTTAATGGCATTTATTTTCCCCCTCAAATTTGTTTGAATAACTTGAAAATGGAGCGACTAAATTTAATGTAAATATTTTTTAATGTAACATCTTTTTCGCAAAAAAAAAAAAAATTGTTCTAAAATTAAAAATGTGATTTTTTTTTTTGTATTACTATAATTAAAAACTAAACAAATTTAAAGAATTAAGATTACGGAGCACTGAAAAACATAGTTATAAAATTTGCCCTTGAATAAAAATAAAAATAGTTTTCCTATTTGTTTACAAGTTTTATTGACAGAGACTCGGGTTATTCATTTCTTTAAAAAAATTATCCTACTCACTGATGATCTTGTCATAAAATAAAGGGGGTGGGTGTAAACAATAAAACATACAATTCTAAAGTGTTAATCTAGTGTATGCAAAATACAATTTTTAACAGTTTACATTTTACACAAAAACAATTTTTTTACCAAAAACAATTTTTTTACTTAACCTTAAAACTTCAAAAGTGATGTTTGTTGTAAAGGGGGAAGGATGCGAAAGCTATGGATAGAAGTGGACAATGAGAGGGGGGGGGGGGGGGCTCATACTTTTTCTCTCTCTTGACACATGCACGTACAAACACACACACACAGATATACAGGGTCCGTGCTTGTCAATCGCCTATGCGCCAAATACGAATACATCATGAAATTGGCGAATAAAAAATACTATGGTGAAAAGACTAGCGAATAATTTATCGGAAGCTTTTCATTCTTGTAATTATGCTTTGAAACATGGATGAATTTTTTAAAAAGTTTGTAGTGAAAAATATGCATGCTATGCCCAAAAAGAAACAATAATAAAACGGTACTGAGTTAAAATTTAATCAGAAGTTTTTTGGATTTTTTTTAGTTGGCAACAGTTTAATTTTAATCTTTACTTTAAGGCAGAACTACCAACTCTTCCGATTTTTGGATACTACTAAAATTTAATAGAAATTTTTGCGTTATTTAACCACAGCATTTCGAGGATTAATTAAGGCAAAAATTTTTATTAAATTTCAGTGGTATGCAAAAATTAGAACAGTTGGCAGCCATGCTTTAAGGTAATACTTTTATTTTTGGATGCAGTATAACTAAAAAAATTTAAAAAAGAAAAAAATGGGCACAATTTTTGGACATGCAGCAAATGTAATGCAGTGAGAAAATGCTTTTTTATCCATTCAATAAAGTCAGGGCTGAAAGAGTTAATGATAAAAAATGTATTATATACTTTCGGCTAATTATAGATAAATTTGGCTAATTTACTGACTAGCATTTTGAAAATCTTAGCACAGCCCCTGGATACATATGATCAAAGTACAGGGTCATTCATAATTCCCTCCGGGGTTTCGAAACGTTATAGTAAAAAAACGAAGACGAATATGAAAAAAAGAAACATATGAAATTATTCCGAAACTATTCAAGTTTTACTTACATACATTACAGGTGATCTTTGTGTGAACCCTTGGTCACACGGCATACATCCATGCGATAGTCCAGTTCCTGCTATACTCCGTTTCTTTAAATTTCCGGTACCACACATGAATTGTTTTGTCAGTTGGTCCCTGTTTTCGATATTTATTACGAAAGGCCCGTTGAACTGACACCACTGATTCAGATTTAAAGAAACGGAGTATGGCAGGAACTGGACTATCGCATGGATGTATGCCGTGTGACCAAGGGTTCACACATAGAACACCTGTAATGTATGTAAGTAAAACTTGAATAGTTTCGGAATAATTTCATATGTTTCTTTTTTACATATTCGTCTTCGTTTTTTTACTATAACGTTTCGAAACCCCGGAGGGAATTATGAATGACCCTGTATTATATAGAAAGATAAATTAGAGCATTTTCATATTGTTGGCACTCTGTTTCTTATTAAACTGTTTATAATAACTTTATTTATACTAAGAAAAGAAAAAGCCGCAGAAAAAAAAATCCTGTGTATAACTTGTGAATAATTATACTTGTGAAATAAGTGATATCAACAAGTAAATGAAAAGCTTACAGGGTTAAATCCTAGAACAAGCCAGACAGTTGATGGCATTCTTCCATTTGTTTATTAGGCATTGCCATCTGAAGATAGTTTTTTTTAATGGAAAATAGTCGACAGAATAATAGAGAAATACCTACATTAGTAGTTTTAGAAGCTCCACCGGGTGCATAAAGTTGTAAAAAATGAGCATCAAGAACTGTGCTCTGCCAAATTGACACTTTAAAATAAATCAACAATTTCTTCATCAACACTATTTTAAAAGAAATACGCCCATAACAAGAGTTCCATATCCTGTACCGTAAATTTGGCAATTTTTTGTTCGGTGATCAGTTGCAGTCTTCAGCCTTTTGAGTTGCTTTTTTGAAATATTATTTTTTCTGTAGATGAACAAACATTATTGAAATCACAGCATATGTTTACATTAGCAAATTCACGCAAAATTTTTCTAAATATATTAACATTTCTTTCAAACGGCTTGTTCTGGAATGAACTAATATTATGTAAATATGTTTTTGTGCGTTTTTAACACTTTCCAACCTAGTTGAAAAGTGTTTATGACTTCGGTTTGTCTGTACGTGCTCTAACTTGCGTAAATATACTTGGATTGCCCTGAAATTTTTGCGTGTTGTCGTTTACTATTGCATGTTCCCTATTTCAACCAATGCCGTAGCTAGGGGGGGGGAAGGGGTCAGAACCCCCTGAAAAATTTTGAACACCCCTCCCGCAATGGGAAAGTTGGCAAGGCCGCCAAATGAAATTCTGCTTCAAAAATCCAAATGAAACTTTAAAAAAATTGAACTTAGTTTTGGGGGCTCTTTACAGTTTTGCATAAATACTAAATTGTAGTATTTGTTTAAAAACTGCAAATAAGTGCTTCAACAGGCGCGCATCCTATCTGCACATACTCAGAATTTACAACCTTTTGCTGATGCAAACATTGACTTTTGCATTGGTTATACACTGAAATTTTTCATTTTGCAGCATTTTCCAATGTAAGCACAAAACAAAGTTATTCTAATTAGTTATAGCCAGTTTAAATACAAGTGGATTTAACTTTTGACTCGACCCAAAATAATTTTAAAATGCAAAATACACCCTTGATTATACCACCCTTGATATTCACCCTTGAAACGTAACAGGCAGTCTGTTTTTGCCGCTAACTGAGTGTGGCTGGCTATCTTGTCGTGCCAGTCGAATCTCATCACTTACTTGTTTTTCTTAAATAATTATATGTTTTTGTTAAAGTTTAACCTGTGTGTTCCTACTTGATTCTTCGCCATACACACACACCGTCTGTTCTTTTCATAAGAATACAGCATGATTCTTCAAATATGAGAGGCTAGCAAACCAAGCCGCCATAAAGTCAACAAGTAAATGAAAAGCTTACAGGGTTAAATCATAGAACAAGCGAGATAGTAAATGGCGTCAAATTTGGCGAAGCGATAAATGAATTTTTCTTGCTACCAGTTTGTTTACAAAATTTCTTGTTTTTTTTTGCATGCAAATTCGTATTGTTGGCACAATGTTCCTTATTAAACTGTTTATAATAACTTTATTTATACTAAGAAAAGAAAAGGCCACAGAATAAAAATTTCCAGTGTGTAGCTAGAGCATAATCATGCTTGGGAAATAAGTGATGATGTTGTTGCGGGTTAGCTGTATCCTGAACTGTTTATCCATAAACTTTAACTCCATGTTAAACAGGAACTATGTTAACTGTAATTTTAACTTTAATTTTATTGTATAACGTTTTTTATACAACTCAACGTGTAATGAGTTACTTTTAGCTGTAACCGCAACGTAACAGGCAGCCTGTTTTTGCTGCTAACTGAGTGTGGCTGGCTATCTTGTCGTGCCAGTCGAATCTCATCACTTACTTGTTTTTCTTAAATAATTATATGTTTTTGTTAAAGTTTAACCTGTGTGTTCCTACTTGATTCTTCGCCATACACACGCACCGTCTGTTCCTTTTCATACGATGACAGCATGATTCTTCAAATATGAGTGGCTAGCAAACCAAGCCGCCATAATGTCAACAAGTAAATGAAAAGCTTACAGGGTTAAATCATAGAACAAGCGAGATAGTTGGTGGCGTCAAATTTGGCGAAGCGATAAATGAATTTTTCTTGCTACCAGTTTGTTTACAAAATTTCTTGTTTTTTTTTGCATGCAAATTCGTATTGTTGGCACAATGTTCCTTATTAAACTGTTTATAATAACTTTATTTATACTAAGAAAAGAAAAGGCCACAGAATATAAATTTCCAGTGTGTAACTAGAGCAAAATTATGCTTGTGAAATAAGTGATAATGTTGTGGCGGGTTAGCTGTATCCTGAACTGTTTATCCAGAAACTTTAACTCCATGTTAAACAGGAACTATATTAAGTGTAATTTTAACTTTAATTTTATTGTATGACGTTTTTCATACAACTCAGCGTGTAATGAGTTACTTTGAGCTGTAACCGCAACGTAACATGCAGTCTGTTTTTGCCGCTAACTGAGTGTGGCTGGCTATCTTGTCGTGCCAGTCGAATCTCATCACTTACTAGTTTTTCTTAAATAATTATATGTTTTTGTTAAAGTTTAACCTGTGTGTTCCTACTTGATTCTTCGCCATACACACGCACCACCGTCTGTTCCTTTTCATACGATGACAGCATGATTCTTCAAATATGAGTACCTAGCAAACCAAGCCGCCAAAATGTCAACAAGCAGTCTATTTTTGCAGCTAACTGAGCCTGTGTGTTCCTACTTGATTCTTTGCCATACATACACCGTCTGTTCTTTTCATAAGAATACATCATGATTATTCAAATATGAGTGGCTAGCAAACCAAGCCGCCATAATGTCAACAAGTAAATGAAAAGCTTACAGGGTTAAATTATAGAACAAGCGAGATAGTTGGTAGCGTCAAATTTGTCGACGCGAAAAATGAATTTTTCTTGCTACCAGTTTGTTTACAAAATTTCTTGTTTTTTTTGCATGCAATTTCGTATTGGTGGCACAATGTTCCTTATTAAACTGTTTATAATAACGTTATTTATAATAAGAAAAGAGAAGTCTGCAGAATAAAAATGTCCAGTGTATAACTAGAGCATAATTATACTTGTGAAATAAGTGATAATGTCAATAAGTAAATGAAAAGCTTACAAGGTTAAATCATAGAACAAGCGAGGTAGTTGGTGGTGTCGAATTTGGCAAAGCGATAAATGAATTTTTCTTGCTTTTTCCATTCCCAATTCACGAAATTCGTCATTTTCTATGCTTGTCGACAAAATTCATAATTTTACAGACCCAATAGACATAATTCATGATGTTTTCCTACGATCTATGGACCAATTGCAATTTTTTTCCGTGTCTGTTCGTTGTAATTTGTGATTTTTCCACGGCCATTCGATGAAATTCGTTGTTTGTCCATGCTTGATCCATGAAATTCATAATTTTACGTGCCTTATCGACGAAATTCGCGGGGGTTTTCCAGTGGTTTACAAAATTCAAGATTTTTTTATTTTTTTGAGTGATTGGCGAAATTCACAACTCCGGAATTTCTGATTTTGGTATCTCTGGTTTCTGTCAATCGATTATTGAAATTTGCGTTTTTTTTTTTCTTGCGACAAACTGGTGAAATTTGTGATTTTTTCCATGCCCATTCAACAAAATTCGCATCCAGTCGACGCAATTCATAATTTTATAGACCCGATATGCATAATTCATGATGTTTTCCTACGATCTGTGGACAAATTGCAAACTCTTTCTGTGACTGTTAGTTGTAATTTGCGATTTTTCCACGCCCATTCGATGAAATTCGCTGTTAGTCTGTGCTCGATCCATGAAATTCATGATTTTACGTGCTTTATCGACAAAATCCGCGCGGTTTTCCTGTGGTTTATAAAATTCAAGATTTTTTTACATTTTTTTGAGTGATTGAAAAAATTCACAACTCCGGAATTTCCGGTTTTGGCATCTCTGGTTTCTGTCGATCGATTATTGAAATTTGCGGGGTTTTTTTTTCTTGCGACAAAATAGAGAAATTTTTTATTTTTCCTTGCCCATTCAACGAAATTTGCATCCAGTCGACTTAATTCATGATTTCATGTACCCGATTGACGAAATTCATGATGTTTTCCTACAATGGACGAAATTTGCAATTTTTCTCGAATTATTAAGGAAATCGAAATTTCTGGATATGTAGGCATGTATGGTCTCCGTGGGCAACGAGTTACCCATCACAGGCCACGTTTAGCCAGCGGGCCACAGGTTGTGCATCCCAAATCGAAACGCAGTCTGGCTCATTCGACTCGATATCAATAAAACTTACCGAGTTTAGTTCAGAGTTTCACCACCAGTAGAGATTTCTTATATATGGTTATATGGGCCCAATCACGACGAGGTATGGCTCATTCGACTCAAAATCGACAGCCTCAAAAATTTCAGTCATGTTCATATAGAAAAGAATGCGCCCCCTGCCAGTGGAAGATGGAACTAACGGATTTTGCAGCTAACTCGAGTTCTATGGGTACCTTCACGATGCGGTTTGATTCATTCGACTCGACATCGACAGGACTTATCGATTGTAGGTACAAGTTTCACCACCAGGGGACGCTTTTCTATCTTGAGTTCTATGGGCCCGATTACGACAAGGTTTGGCTCATTCAACTGGATTTCAATAGCTGTACAGATTTCGGTTATGTTCGTATAGAACAGAGTGCGCCTCCTGGCGGTGGAACGTGGAACTAAAGGATTTTTCAGCTAATTTGAGTTCTTTAGGTCAATGCAGTTTAATTCATTCAACTCGACATTGACAGGATATATCGATTTTAGTTTCAAATCTCACCACCAGGGGCGCTTTCCTATCTCAGGTTCTATGGGCCCAATCACTATGAGGTATGGCTCATTCAACTCGAAATTGACAGCCTCAATGATTTCAGCTGGGTTTGTATAGAACAGAGTGCGTCCCCTGGTGGTGGTAGATGGAACTAACTGATTTTGCAGCTAACCTGGGTTCTATGGGTCCCAACACAATGTAGTTTGATTCATTCGACTCGATATCGACAGGATATATCAATTTTAGTTCCAAGTTTTACCACCAGGGGGCGCTTTCCTATCTCGGGTTCTATGGGCCCCGATCACGACGCGGTATGGCTCATTCGACACGAAATCGACAACCTCAAAGATTTCAACTATGTTTGTATAGAACAGATTGCGCCGCCTGGTGGTGGAAGATGGAACTAACAGATTTTGCAGCTAACTCGAGTTCTATGGATCCCATCACAATGCAGTTTGATTCATTCGACTCGACATCGACAGGATATATCGATTTTAGTTCAAAGTTTTGCCACCAGGGGGCGCTTTCGTATCTCGTGTTATATGGGCCCGATTACGACAAAAATTGTCTCATTCAACTGGATTTCGATAGCTTTACAGATTTCGGTTATGTTCGTATAGAACAGAGTGCGCCCCCTGGCGGTGGAAAGTGGAACTAAAGGATTTTTCAGCTAACTTGAGTTCTATGGGTCCCATCACAATGCACTTTAATTCATTCAACTCGACATCGACAGGATATATCGATTTTAGTCTCAAGTCTCACCACCAGGGGGGTGCTTTCTATCTCGGGTTCTATGGGCCCCATCATTACGAGGTATGGCTCATTCGACTCGAAATCGACATCCTCAAAGATTTCAGCTATGTCTGTATAGACCAGAGAACGCCCTCTAGTGGTGGAAGATGGAACTAACAGCTTTTGCAGCTAACTCGAGTTCTATGGATCCCATCACAATGCAGTTTGATTCATTCGACTCGAAATCGACAGGATATATCGATTTTAGTTCAACGTTTTGCCACCAGGGGGCGCTTTCGTATCTCGTGTTATATGGGCCCGATTACGACAAAAATTGTCTCATTCAACTGGATTTCGATAGCTTTACAGATTTCGGTTATGTTCGTATAGAACAGAGTGCGCCCCCTGGCGGTGGAAAGTGGAACTAAAGGATTTTTCAGCTAACTTGAGTTCTATGGGTCCCATCACAATGCACTTTAATTCATTCAACTCGACATCGACAGGATATATCGATTTTAGTCTCAAGTTTCACCACCAGGGTGTGCTTTTCTATCTCGGGTCCTATGGGCCCCATCATTACGAGGTATGGCTCATTCGACTCGAAATCGACATCCTCAAAGATTTCAGCTATGTCTGTATAGACCAGAGTGCGCCCTCTAGTGGTGGAAGATGGAACTAACAGCTTTTGCAGCTAACTCGAGTTCTATTGGTCCCATCACGACGAGGTATGGTTCATTCGATTTGAAATCGACAGCCTCGAAGATTTCAGCTATGTTTGTATAGAACGGAGTGCATCCCCTGGTGGTGGAACTAACGGATTTTGCAGCTAACTCGAGTTCTATGGGTCCCATTGCAACGGGGTTTGATTTATTCGACTCGACATCGACAGGATACATTGATTTTAGTTCCAATTTCTGTTTCCAATTAGTCCCCATTTCTGCATTCCAGTTCAGACCCTTTATCCTAAGGTCCTGCTCAAAACTGTCAGCTGGCTCCTTTTGGGGCCCTCACTATATCTCCCTTAAAAATCGTCCAATTCACTAGCTTTTTTTTCTAGCAACTTCTAAGGACTTCCAGCTACTACATGAACAACACAAAATTTTATCGGACAAAACCCGGTCCCCCTGTAACCTTTTAAGTTTTTCTGCCCTAAATTTTTAATAACTTGCCTCATTTTTCACCGATGATCTTCGTTTTTGGGGCCCCTTTCTCCATTTAGTTATTCCCTCATTTCTGAATTCCAGTTCAGATCCTACATCTTAAGTTCTTGCTTAAAACTATCACCTAGCCCTTTTTGGGCCCCCTACTATATCTCACTTAAAAATCGTCCAATTCACTAGCCGTTTTTTTTTAACACCTTCTTAGGACTTCCAGCTGCTACATGAACAACAACATTTTATTCTCAGACAAGACCCGGGTCCCCTGGACCCCTTTAAGTTTTTGTGCCCTAAATTTTTAATCGCTTTACTCTTTTTTTGTCTGATTTTCTTCGTTGTTGGGGCCCCTTTCACCAGTTAGTTATTTTTCCATTTCTACATTCTAGTTAAGACCCTAGGGTCCGGTACGCGGCCCCTTGACGTTTTTGTTCCATAAATTGTAAATAACTTGACTCCTTTTAATCTGATCTTCTTCGCTTTTTGTGACCTTTTTTCCATTTAATTATTCCACCATTTCTATAGTCCATTTAGGACACTGGCCTGAACCCGGTCCGGGACCCTTGAACATTTTTGTGCCATGCATTTTCATCCTTCTAATTATGTTACTCTCTCGCTGCATAACTTTAAAGTTGAGTCTTGCACTCCTCTCCCCTGGCCACCACCCTCATATTTTTATTGGGGCCCTAGGGGACTTTTTTAGCATTTCTTTAAAATTTTATTCTAATGATTAATTTATACCCTATGCTTAGTTTCGATTAATTGACATTTTCATCAATAACCTCAAAAAAGTAATGATATCAGTACAAAAACCCTTAACGGGTTAAAAGTTGTGACGCAGCATTTTCTTTTGGCTATAAGAATTTTAAATATGGGTCTTAAAAGCAATGATATCGAATTTGAGTGACGCTATGTTAATAATATTTTTAAAAATCATTTTTCTTTTTAGTTTTATTTATATTCACAGGTGCAATTATTATTTTAACATGAAAAAATACATAAAATTTATTCGCTGATGGTTTTTCATTCAGATCTCTCAGGAATTCAAAATATGGGTTTTAAAAGAAATGATATCAAAATTTGAGTGACACCTTGACGTGAATTTAGTAGGATTGTTTTAAAATTCAATTTAAATTATTTTTCGTTTGCCTTCTAAAGTATATTTACACATACAAACAATACTTTTAATTTTTCAATACACGGTTAAATATATTACTTTCACTGAGCCTATATTATGTATTGAAATGTATTTATTTCAATAAACTGATTTATGTTTTGTGCCACGCTATCCAAAATCATAAGTAAAATTTATGTAAATGATTATTTTGCGTCATATTATCCAAACAAAGGGAAATGTATGCAAATGGATAATATGACGCAAAATAATCATTTACATAAATTTTACTTATGATTTTAGATAGCGTGGCACAAAACATAAATCAGTTTATTGAAATAAATACATTTCAATACATAATATAGGCTCAGTGAAAGTAATATATTTAACAGTGTATTGAAAAATTAAAAGTATTTTTTGTATGTGTAAATATACTTTAGAAGACAAACGAAAAATAATTTAAATTGAATTTTAAAACAATCCTACTAAATTCACGTCAAGGTGTCACTCAAATTTTGATATCATTTCTTTTAAAACCCATATTTTGAATTCCTGAGAGATCTGAATGAAAAAGCATCAGCGAATAAATTTTATATATTTTTTCATGTTAAAATAATAATTGTACCTGTGAATATAAATAAAACTGAAAAGAAAATGATGATTTTTAAAAATATTATTAACATAGCGTCACTCAAATTCGATATCATTGCTTTTAAGACCCATATTTAAAATTCTTAGAGCCAAAAGAAAATGCTGCGTCACAACTTTTAACACGTTAAGGGTTTTTGTACTGATATTTATACAAGTCAACCCTTATAACTGAAATTAATTATGTCAAACAATTTACATACTTGTTGGTATCATCACATTTGTGAACCCACTGCATTACCGCAGATCGGATGATATTAACAAGTGAATAGTTTAGTGAATAGAAGTTTCGGATATAAGAACAAGTGAGTAAATTCTTTCAAACTGGAAATCATCTGGGTATCTCAGTGATATCCAGATCATTGGATCATATAGAAATATCATTGGCTCATATAGAAAAGTTCCCAGGATCAAATCATACCATAAGTATTTTTCAATTTGTTGGGAAAATTGATTCTACTTTTAACTCTACATAATTAATCTCAGTATTAGATTTGATTTGCATATATACATAACCTTTATTTTATGTTATTACATGTTTCAAATTTTCATCTAAACAAAATTACTGCAATTAAGTATGTTTTCCTGTTTACATTGAATGAATCTCATGATTATTTTTAGAGCTATATTTCTTTTAATGGGAAAATTGCGAGCCTAATCGTTTGTACTATTTGATATGGTTTAAGAACATCAACATTCATAAATACAGAATGTATTGCAATTCTTTACGGGTATTTGAAAGGTTATTCTTAGGAAACTATTACGAATATAGCAGAAAGTTTCATACCATCATATAAAGAATCCCTTCATGTTTTTAATTATTGGAATGGACGTGCTTTGCAAGATACCAATTTTCTTCTTCCATGATCCCCACACTAGTCTGACTTAACTTCATGTAATTATTTCTTATGAGGATACCTACAAAGATAAGTATTCATGGTCGCTATGCCAAGTAATTTAACAGAATTGCGAGAAAGAATCAGTCCTGAATTCGCCAACACCGAACGTGAGATGTTGGAAGGATCATGTTAAGGACTTCATTTTAGAATTGAAGTGTGCCGTATTATCAAAGGTGCACTTAACATTTGTAAACCTTATTATAATTTCAAGTGATTATTTATATAGTTGTATAAAACTTTCTTCTTCTTCTTTTTCTTTAAATAATAACCTTTCCAAACATTATAGGAAATTACGATACACTCTGTATATAAGATTAAAATTTTATTGAAATAACAGCTCAATTTTAATAACTTGTGGTATCACAATGAATAACGGAATAACATGATGTAGGTCATTAAAAAATTACTCCCAAACTATCTCAAGTGGTCTTGCTTTTGCACGATTGTTTTCAAATGTCGTAAAAAAAACATCCCTTTGTTTGGATTTTTGAAATGTTAAGATTGCATCTTGATATTATTTTGCTACTAAAATATGCATGGTACACATTATGTGGATATTAATATATTTTTTCATTTAAGTAATTAAGAATAATTTTTTTAAAAAATAAAGTAAATTAGATTAAATATTATTCGTTTTCTTATCTTTAGATGTATTTTTTATATCTTATCTTATTATTATTTTGTTATTCATTTACAGGCAAAATACATTAAATTCGTTTAAGATAAAATTGTTTATTAATATATATTGCTTTGTTAGTTTAAATATATAAGTAATCGTTAATTTTATATATATGTGATATTGTTAAAAATCATGACTTAAATAAGATAATTATATTTTTTAACACTTTTTTAAGATGAAATTTTTTTTGAACATCAATATTTTATTTGATAACATTATCTAAATTCGATAACATTACCTAAATATTGTTAAAGTAGTATCATTTTACGAGTTTTTGTAGCTATGGTGTATTTTTTTTTCTAAATTAATAGTAAATACTTTCAGTGATGATAATAAGCATTGAATCAAACATGTTTTGCATAACAAAACAAAAGGTTGTGTATAGGAAGTAATGTAACGATCCATTTATTCTTCCGAAGTTGAGACTATTTCACTCAGGCGAACTCAAATTGTTATTCATAATTTTTGAAAAAATAAAGATATTATAACAATCTTTCCAACAGACTTGCTCTGATTTCTGTGAAACATAATGACATCGTGATAGGTGAACTAAACGGTCACAATTCGGGTTCAACACCGAGGTTGAGTCTCCACAGGAAGAAATGACCATAAATACGTTGTCACAGAGCAAATTACAGACCTTCCAGCCCTTCATATAACGCCATCATATTTCAAGCAAAGTAATGTTAATCTGATGAAAATATCTTTATAATATCTTTATGATTGTTAAAGATAAGTCCGGTCAAAATAAACATTCAGCTTGTCATGCGACATCCTGTATTCTAGACTGAATTAGTGAATTGCGAATTGTTTACTACACAGAAATATTTTGTCTAATCGAAAATTTCTAGTCACATAATTCCCCTTGTAAATTTGTTCTCTGACTTAAAAAACACCCTTTATAGCTGCATAATATCGGATAAAATATTTCCTTAGAAAATGACAAAAATTCTGCACATTCAACAACAAACATTTATCCTACTATACTTTTCCAGTTCTCTTCTGACAAACTAAAATATATATGCAATTAAGTAATTATATCGATGCAGAAGAAAGTTTGTTTGATAGTTTCTTCTCCTGTTTAATTTTGAGCTTCACTGATTCTTCGTACCAAACAAGTGGAAAACTTACTAACCAGAAAATGGTCCGATTATTTTATTTATTAGGATATCTTTAACATTTTCGTTCTATTAAACATAAAAGTTTAATTGTATAATTTGTTTATTTCAAGTAATTAAATGTAACTATCTCCATATAGTGCATCATCTCTCATTAAAGCAATGAGTAATTACTGTTTCCATATTTTACTTTACTTTAATTTAATGAACTATTCGTTTGAGAAGAAATACTCTTTTGTAGGCAGAAAAAGTTTCATACTTAAGATAAATTTAAATTTAAATAATTAAAATAATTCATATAATTTACTAATTCATGCATTTGCCGTAAAAGTTTAAATTATAAACGGAAAGTATCTTATTAATATCTACACATAACTTTTATTTATATTTATATATATATATATTTTAAAGTACACGTTTTGAGTGTTACCCTGTATAATGTTTATCAGAATTTCAAAAAGTATGCCTCTCTAGCTGTCCATTTTCTTTTGTTCTCTTTTTTTACCTTTCAATCTCGTAAAGTTTGTCCAATCACACCTTTGTTTTAGTAAAATGTAAATGTACACAGCTCAATTTTTCGTTTTAAAAAATGTCAACATATAGTGTACAACGAGAAAAAATCGTTTTATGTCTGTGTTATTTTTAAGAAACACACACACACACAAAAAAAAAAAAAAAAAAAAAAACTGTTTTTGGTCATTATACACTGTTAAAATTTGCATTTACCACCGTTTTTATAGCTAATGTTTACTTAATCATAATTTTAATCGTTTCTGATCAGTGAGAACGTTTCATAATATGGTCAAGTAACCGTTATTTACGAAAACAGTGGTTGTGGAAAATATAGTTCTCATACATACATGCATATACACTGTAATAAAGATTCGAAAGATATATTAAATTTTAAAGATGTTCTCGTGTGTTTATAGCATGGAAATAAACAAATAAAAACAAAAAAATTTATTCAAATTCATTAAATATATTATGCATAATTATTAAAGTAGATGATATTTTCTATTACTCATGTGATGTAAAGCTAATATCAATTAGGGATAAAGATAATTGGAGTCATAATTTCATTATTATATGATCTAAGACTATTTACTCCGCTTTTTATTTTAATTTCTGCTATAAACATTTTTCATTTACTGCATTAGATCATATATATGATAATAGCGCAAGTCATGGGACTGAAAAAAACAAACAAATACAGACTGACCGTTTCGCTTTTTATATGCCAGGTGGATTATTGAAAATTATATTTTCGAATAAATTTGCATAAAAGTTATATGCTTAGAAATATCATTTAAAAAAATTATGTTTAACGGATGAATTACATTCATATTTCTATATATTCTGAGAAAACTTGAGTTGAAATTATGTTTGCAGCCGAATACCTCATTCCATCCAAGTAAACAAACACAAGAGATTCGTTGATCGTGAGCGATAAAAATTTTAAACAATGAAGGTAATCATTCGAAAAGCAAGTTCTCCAGCGATGAAGTTTTGTAGCGCTGTTTTGTATTTAAAAAAAATCGTGCCTTTAAGCAAATCAAAATATATGTGTACTTCTCTTAGGTGAAGTGCTATACAACTCAATTTCCTTCACGATCTTTTCTTCAAACTTATATGTAAACAGTTTTTTAGTAAGATTATTACTTTTTGACGAAATATGTTTCGATGTGGTTGTTAAGATCTTCATTCAACCTTTGGAGTTGCTTTTTTAACTACTTGAATTTTACTGGTAGATAAGTAATAGTTTTGCATATTTTTTTTCGTAAAAATTTATAATTTACTCTTTTGTTTTAAATGATATTTTTTTATAGATGTAATGTTATGTAAATATATTTTTTTCTGTATTTTTACAAATATTTTGCAAATATATTTTTTGAAATTGTAATGAGAGTTGTGATTGAGATTTCTACCTTTTTTTTTTCTCTTCCTCCGAATAAATCAAATAACAATAAAGTTTTGTATAAAGTGTATTATTGTTTGCATTCTTATGCGGTCCTCTTCTTCATTTTATGATTTTATGTGTTATTTATACGATATATATTTTTTTTCTGAGATTCCACAAGTTATTTTCAGCAAGGTTGTTTCTTTTGTTTATTAATTGTTTACGATTATTTAGAACATGTGTGTTCAGGGGGGCAGATCCCTCTGACAATAAAAATTAGGAATTTACAAAAAATCCTATAAGGTTTGTTAAAAACGTTTGTATATGTATTTTCATTACTATTTAAAACGGCGATGTTTTAGCATCATTCGTAACTTTTTAAGATGACGCAAATTTAGTGCAAATTTTCAATACTATCAGTTTATCATGCTCACATATTGCCTTTTGTACTTCCCTGCTTCTCAAATAAAGCACCGTTATAACAAAACATTCATAAACAATCCTCTTGAAAAACATTGATTTTTAAAAAAAAAATTTGTTTAAAAGGTCTGGGTAATGATAAATTTAAATACTCAAGATTGTTCTTTATGGGAGTAAAGTTCTTCTTTATTCAACGAAATAATTAAGAAATCAATAATGCATAATATCTAATTTTTAGCAACAGAAATAGAAGATATAATTTCCGCTATAAATGGTATGCTTCAAGGAATGCTGACACAGCTATTCTAATTTTATGTCTTTACTTCTACTTCATTATCTTATTAAGCGACGTATATATGCCAAATAATCAAAAATTCACTAAAATACTTCATATAATTTATTTCTTATACAAATATATTTTACAAATAAAATGTTCAAAAGTTTAATGATTTGAACTAAAACATATTTATATTAATAAAATAAAAATCTTATTACAACTAGTGATGAGAAGAATGAATGATTTTGATATCCTAATGAGTCATTCAGGCATGCGCCAAAGCAAAGCTGACAGGCCTTCGAATTTTTTTTAATTAATTACAACCAAAAAATTAAAAAATACTTAAAAGATTTGAAAAGTTACTTATTTTATTTCGAGTTAAATTAATAGCCACATAAAAATAAAAAACTTCCTTTTTTTTACAAAATTTCTGAAAGAATATCATAAAAAAAAATATATGAAGATTGGCAACTATAATTTAGAGCCTTTTCATTTACAAAATTTCTGGTGGTGATTCACTAAAAAAAATGAAGGTTGGCAACTATGTTTTTGCGTAACCCGAATGATTCAATTAAATGACAAAATTATTCATTATGCCCATCACTAATTACAACTTATTATTTTACTAGCAGATCCGCGGTCCAGTCAGAAAATAATACTAAAAGCTATATTTTAATTAGTTCATGGTTAGTTGAATGAACCGATTCCTGTTGAAATTTGAGCCACAGAACCCGAGAAAATATATAACCCCCCCAGGATAATAATATTTATAAATGGTGGTAACCAAGGACTGAAACAGTGATTCTGAAGTTTATTTAGTACCTGGCAGACCTCGGAAGAATGTTAGACGAGATTTCGTTTGAATCGGACCAAGATTAAATGCAAAAGTTTTTTAGTTACATTGTCCACCATTATGGGGTGCACTATGTTCTAAACAAACCTCTTTCCGAACGAAACTCCGGCACATGTCCCCGCGGCTTATAAGAACGTATAGAAGGCGTTCTGTGCACGCGCAGAAAATCTTTTAGTTACGCTTTCCACCGTCAGGGGGTGTCAAATCTATGTCTTAATTAGATACCTATATCTTAATTAGTTCATGTTAAGTTGAATAAATCAATTGTCGTTAAAATCGGGCTATTTGTTTGAATCGGGCAAATTTGAAATGCAAAATTGTTTAATTTCCCTTCCCACCGCCAGGGGGTGCACTCAGCTCTAAATAAAACTCTTTCCGATCGAAACTACGGCACGTGTCCCAGCTGCCTACGACACCGCATAGCTGGCGGCTGCGCACGCGCTGCAAACTCTTTTAGTTCCATTTTCTACCGACAGGTGGTGTCAAATATGTATCTTAATTAGTTATCTATATCTTAATAAGTTCGTGTTAAGTAGAATGAACTAATTCGCGTTGAAAGTGAGCCCTTAGAACCCGAGAAAATGTCCGTACTTGGTCATTAATTTTCAGAAATAGTGGTAATTACCACTATTTCTGAACATTAATGACTTGGTTAACCAAGGGCTGAAAAAATGATACCGAAGTTTATATAGTACCTGGGTGATTTGATAAAAGGTTTCGTTTGAAACGGACTAATAATTAAATAGTTCTGATTTTGGTGTTAGGAGGGGAAAGGAGGGAGTTTTGATCAGAGCATTAACGCGATATTTAAATTACAACCGAACACTCACCTCCACACCCCCCCCCCACATACACACAGAGAGAATTTAACTAACGACATTAAAAAATTAGGAATTATCATTAACTTTCTAAACAGAAACAAAATGACTTTTTTACATACAAAAACTGTAAGTTATCGTTCTTAATTTCTGAACTCAAATACATAAATGACGTACACATAAGAACACTCTAAAAATTGCATAAAACAAATCGAAAATATTCACAACTCGCTGTTCGAATTGCAATCAGCTGAAAACTTTTTTCTCTGCCAATCACAATTGCCCGGTTGACTTCAAGCTGTGCCTACAATTCTATTTAGCTAACAATCACAACTGCCCTCCAATGGTGTTTGACTTGTAGTTCGCAATTTGTGACGTCATTTGAAATAAAAAAAAGGATGCAAAACATGATTTAAATGCTAAAAAACGCATAGAAAATGAAATTAAAAGAAAAAATCTTATAAAAAAATCGGGATAATAAATAATCTGCCCTTCTGTTTTAAAATTATGATTTTTTATCTGTAAAGAATTATCAACTTCCTCCAAGCTAAAAAGAGTTTAAAAAAATGACGATTCTGAGCGTATCTGGGGCTGAAATGGAAGCAACCACCGAACCAATCAAGCATTCTGGACATAATTACTTAGTGTCAAAGGAAAAAAAATCCCCAAAAATTCAAAAATTGTTGTACGAATTTTACATTAACTTTATTGAAAAGAGGATAAAATTTACTATATTGGGCTAAAAGATTGGAACCGAATTCTGGTTACTAATGTGGATAAATCACAGCGAAACGTCAAAAAACACTAAAAATCGCATATTTAAAATCATGATTTTTTATCTGTAAAAAATCATCAACTTTCTCCCAGCTAAAAAGAGAAAAAAAATTATTCTTAGCGTATTTGAAGCTGAAATGGAATCGCGACCACCGAACCAATCAAGCATTCTGGCAAAAAGTCTTAGTGTCGAGGGAAAAAAATTCGCCCAAAATTCAAAAATCGCTGAAAGAATTTTGCACAAACTTTATTGAAAAGAGGATAAAATTTACTATATTTGGCTGAAAGATTGGTTCCGAATTCCCATTACTAATGTGGAAAAATTGCAGCGGAACGTGAAAAAAGACAAAAAATCGCATTGAAAATTAAATAAAAAAAAATTCAAAAAATCCAAAATCTGGCTTCGAGGTGCAAAAACTACATGCATAGAGGTACCTTCCCATCAAATTTTGTTGCTCTGCGTGCAGCGGTCTCTTCAGAACACAACCCAGAAACACACAAACTTCCTTCTTTATTATAGTTGGAGATTTATAATTTGAATGACTACTTACAAACTGCATATTTCAGTATGTGTTATATTCAATGAAAGAGAAATGACATGCAACCAATTTTTTCAATTACCAATGCTGTTTCATAGATTTTGATATGCATTACAACATGTTCTCTACAGAACATACTGTGCATAGCATTTTTTGTTTGTGTAGAAAGACTCATAATGGAATCTGGATACATTACAAAATGCAGGTGGAATGGTTTGAAGTACGTTTAATGATGTTACACTATTTCAAAAGGCACGAAATGATAGGTTTTTTTAAGGTTAATTAAATTGTATATCTAGAAAGAACTAGAAAATTTCAGAATTTTTATATGGTCAAGCGAAAAAATTCAGACACGTCATAGTATATATATACCAGTTCTCCTAAAATGGACTGACTGATTTCAAAATTCAATAACATGCAAATGAAGACATATATTTAAAAAAGTTCTAGCAGGAGAGTAATGCATGATGTCAGGAGTTTTTAAACTGCAATTCCCTGTTTTAGTTTCAAACAGAGCGATAGATGGCACTAAAAGCAATAGGCGCTCATTTGAGGCCAAAAATGGAATCAACCAGCATTGACGCGAAGGAAGAGGTTAAATACATAGACTGTGTTCAGAATAAGGTTCTAGGAACAAGATTGTCTTGGTGAATGAGACCCCCTCCATACATTTAATTTTCTTCCTTCGCATGAATGGTGGGTGATTTCTGCTTCTGCCTCGATTGGACATCTATAGGTATCTATATCTATCAACGCCATAATCATAAACGCCATAAATAAAATCAGGAATAACTGTAAGATAACTCCTGACATCTTACATAACCCTGGTGCAAGAATTTTTTGTAATATATGTCACCGTTTGCAAGTTAAATTGGATTTTAAATTCGGGACACCCGGTATGGACGTATGTATATGTAAGTATGTAAGTATGTATATGTATGTTTGTATGTATGTATATGTAAAAATTCTTTCCCGCTCACGCATTGTTGTAATTACAATCTGTGTGAGGTTCTACTTGACATAGGAATTTTTATGAGAAATTTAGTGCCAAATCCGTTGTAAAATTTCATAAACAAAAAATATCTGTAACAATAAGAGCTAAATTATCAAAAATGTAGATATTGCCTGTGATGACTTCGAAAACAATTTCTCACCAAAAGTCATGGCAAATATAGGAATGTTGGGAGTAAACAGAGTAAACAGTAAAGAAACAAGGAATTTCTTACGGTATTCGTATTCTTAGTGACAATTTGGAATTGTCATAGAGATACAGCTCTTACTTGCGAAACAGTTACACATTTAGAGACAAAACTTTGAATATCTGCCGTCCTTTCTATTCTCTTGATATTTAATATTATTTTCGTAGGTACTCATCTACCAAATTATATTTTATTGTTAACATTTTTCAAAAACTTTTCTGAAAAGGGATAATGCAGGATTTAGGCTTTTCTGTAGAGATCGTTTTATCGTATTTATAGTTGAAAGCATCGAAATAATTATATCATAATGTTAAAACGTATTGCATAGTCTATGCGTAAGACATGATTTTTTATCCAGTTTTATAAATCTCTCTTCTATGAAGATTTAAAAACCCGCGTTTTTGAACAAAAGTTTAAAACCTTCTTGTATATCTTCTTTCTAAAATACCAGAAGAATATTAAGAAAATATTTTTCTTTTGGTTCGTTTAATTTTGTTTCAAACAGAAAAATACTTTTTAAAATAAGAAGCTTTAATATAAAGTATAAAATAACATTAACATAGTTTTTGCAGATTTTTTAAGCGAATCCGTGAAATAAGTATTATTTGATGAAATTATATTAATTTTATTTGATCATTATTTCATGTCAATACATTTTATAAAGTAATATATTTTTGAGTGGGAAAGCATTTTGCATTATTTTTCTTAAAACTCATCTGCAGATCTCTGACATTATGTTTTCTTTTTCTTATATATATATATATATATATATATATATATATATATATATATATGAATATATTAATGAAACGATACCGAAACACCAACAGAAACTGTGAAATTATGTATATATATGCGTAAAACGCAATTTTTTTTACACGAAATTAAGTACTTAATTCAAGAAACTCTTTTTAAAGAAAAGTTTAAAATATCTGCCGTTTTAATGGGTTGTATTATTTTATCTTTTCTCAACTCTTTTTGAATATTCATTTGTGTCAGAAAATAATAATGATATATAAAATGTTTTGAAATGTTTAAAATGCACTAGAGTAAACACCACCGCTGATTAAGTTAGATATCGTTGAAATTATTGTTACAATTATCAAACCTTACGTTTTTCTGTTAAAATATTTCAGATTTCCTGGTATGAAATCTGAATAGGAACATGTGAGAGTTAAATTAAATTTTTGGTTAAATCTCAATTTTAATAAAATGCACAAATGTGTAACCGCAAAAAACACCGAATTAATAAAAAAACAATTATTCATAATAAAATTTTGTCTGTTTTTGTAAAAAGTGTTTATTAGAGCTATCAGACTAAAAAAAAATTTATTTAATTCTATTTTTATTCATGTAATATGCTATTAAAATATTTTTAGAAATTTTCATATTATAAACTCTTTTATCTTTTACAAGAATTAGCCACATTTATTGAAGTGTTAAAAATAACTTCCATTAAAAAATTCATTAATAAATACTATTTTTAAAAAATAATATTTATTTCACTGTGTTTATCTTAAATATCATAAATAGTGGAAGAGAGTGATATTTAACATTTATTGCACTTTATATTTGCTAAAATCCTGCATAATTATAAGTTAGTCATACACTAATGGCAAAATGTAACTATAATTTTATTTTTTCAACAGAAAACAAAATCGCTATCTTCATTTTTTAGTCTAAAACTTTTTCACTCTCAAAAGAAGTATGACATTTCCAGGAAATCAATATAGCAGTTGCGGAGCTAAAATGTTTCTTATATACCTCAAAAACACAATTTTGCAAATGTCTGTATCATAAAATGTATTACATTTCATTTTGTATCCATTTCAGAAAAGTCATAAGAGCTTCTAAACTAAAGGAATTTATATCAGTGGATATTTTTGCAGTTTGAAATGAAACCTTTGTTTTAGCATACTGCATTTTCATTAGAATTCGTCCTATTTAATAAACAGCTTTTAATATATTATATTAAGTATTTAACTGAAAATGTTTGCATTTTACAAATTCTCCATTTCAAAAACACCAAAGCAATAATTTATTGACATTCCACAGTATCCCAACTCACGGCATATCAACATATCAAAATTTGGAATGATTTTAATATTTGCAGTATGTTTTAGGCATGTTAAATAAATACAACATATATGTCATTTTTTTTACTCCATTTTGTTATATAGTTAGTTTAAAAAATATATAAATTACTATGACTGCAATTTATATCTACAAAAACAACTTTTCAAAAGTAGGAAAAGCCAAGCGTAAAAAAAAAAAAAAAAAAAAAAAAAAAAAAAAAAAAAAAGTTGTGGCTAAAAAATGGTGTGATATCAAATTTCCAAGCTATTATATTACTTAACTTTTTTCCATTAAATAAGTTATCATATATATAAGTCGAGTGCCTACGTATATGTTAATAGAAATCGTTTTCTCCTGTACTAAATACATCCTAACGAGTTTCTGAAAATTCAATTTTTTTCAAATTATGCATGATGGGCTTGGCGGCCATCTCTGCATATTATTCACAAAATTCTAAACACTCAAATCCGTAGTTAAAATCCGAAGTTCAAAATTATTATTTAAGCAAATGTTTTAAGCGTTTAATTTATAGACTTGTATGCTCTGAAAATTGTGTCTTAAGATAATGATGACTTACCTTAAAGATTCATCTTATGATTTATTTTTTAGAGTAATTAATATTTCAAACTAGTAAAACTCAATTTCTCAAAATATCAGTCTTATCTAATTTATCTGTCCGTAGTTAAAATCTGAAGTTCGAAATTGTTATAAACATATTACAGTGCAAACATATTACTCTTTTACTTTAGAAATTTGGATGCTTAGAAATATGCAAAGATGGCCGCCAAGCCCATCATGCATAATTTGAAAAAAATTGCATTTTCATAAACTCGTTAGGATGTATTTAGTACAGGAGAAAACGATTTCTATTAACATATACGTAGGCACTCGACTTATATATATGATAACTTATTTAATGGAAAAAAGTTAAGTAATATAATAGCTTGGAAATTTGATATCACACCATTTTTTAGCCACAACTTTTTTTTTTTTTTTTTTTTTTTTTTTTTTTTTTTTTTTTTACGCTTGGCTTTTCCTACTTTTGAAAAGTTGTTTTTGTAGATATCATTTCTTTTTTTTTAAACAGATTAAACATAATTTAAATAATCTAAACATGAGAAATAATTTAAAATTACATTTTACTTTCAGTCATTGTTTAAAGGGTTAACTAGAAATACCAGTAGATTTTTCAAATAAACTAAATACACTCTTAAAAACAACATACTAACAGTGGCTTGTTATAATACTTGTTATCTTCCTTTAAAAAATATCACTGACTTATCCATGAAATGAATAAAAATGGAATACGTACATAGCGTGTCAGTGCTGTATTTGATATGAAACGTGATATCACGCTCTTTTATTATTAGCATTAGCTGGCTTCGCCCACTAGCAGGCCCTTAATTTACATCAGGGCCTCGAATCTTGTAAAACCTCGAATAAGATAAACCTCGAACCGAACGAACCTCCGACCAGGTTCCCTGCTGCCTTCGGCACCGGATAATCCAAGGATAATCCCTTAATTTGCACATCGAATAGTATAAACCTCTAACCGAACGAACGCCGACACGGGTCCCCACTGCCTTCGGCACCGTATAGCAGTCGTGCTGCGCACGCTCAAGTTCCATCTTCCACCACCAGGTAGCGCAATCTGTTCTATATGAACCTCGGGCACTGAAATCGTTAAGGCTATAGATGTCGAGTCGAATGAGCTATACCCCGTCGTGATCCAGCCCATAGAACCAGAGATAGGAAAGTGCTCCCTGGTGGTGAAAAAACGAACTAAAATCAGAAAGCTCTATTGATGTCGAGTCGAATGAACCATACCCCGTCGTGATCCGACCCATAGAAACAGAGATAGGAAAGCGCCCCCTGATGGTGAAAGCTAATCACGTTTAGGGGCAAAGTGGGGGATGAACACCGGAGATGCATAATAGGATTAAGCGGTCACAGACCTTTCCAACGATATATCACATGAGTAGTGTCGGGGGGGGGGCGCAAAATGTGATGGTGACACCTGTGATGCATAACAGGAATAAGTGGTCACAGCCCTTTGTAACGATATGTGACATGACGGATATCGTTAAAATTTAGAAAAGTGTCCCCCCCCTTGTGTAGGCAAAACACGCTCCGCCCCTCCCTATAATTTTTGACACGGTTTTATTTTTAAAATTTATGTTATGTGTTATAAAATATCGTAAAGTTTCAAACAGATAGCCTTATTATACTTCCTAATTTTGTTCACGCCCCTCCCCATCTCCTCCCCGAAATGTGACGCGCCACTCTTTTTTATAATTTTTTTATCATGTCTTATAAACTATCTTAAAGTTTAAATCAGATAGCATTGGAATTTAATATATTTGCTGAAATTACTATTATATATAGAATAATATAGAAATAAACCCTCCTTTAGCTTGTAATTAAGATATACGAACAATTTTTAGAATTTCTGAAAGCTGATTTTTATTTATTTATTTATCTATTTATTTATTTTTTGTTTATTTATTTATTTATTTATTTTTGCGTTGCCCTGTGCATGTTTGGAATTTCTTAGCAATTTCTTAGATTTACATTATTTTATTCAATTAAACATTGTACTGTTACAATAAATTTAAATGGAAACTTTACTTCTAAAACAAAAATAACACAGGCCTACAAAATTTAAATTTTTATCTGGGGTTTTCATGAATTTATGTAAATTGTAAGAAATCTGCTATGCTTATTTCAAAATAATATCCATTTTACTTACCCATCATACGTAGTATAGGGTAAGTCTTGTAATCGTTTTGAAAATCGAAAAAATTTTTTTGACGGATTTACACGTTTCAGACACTGGAGATTCCGAAAAACATATTTTTAGAAAAAAAATTTTGCCGTCCGTCTGTGTGTCTGTGTGTGTGTCTGTGTGTGTGTCTGTGTGTGTGTCTGTGTGTCTGTAAACGCTCTATCTCTCGAAAAAATTGTGATAGAGACTTGCAATTTGGTATGTACTTAGTATGTAATAATGGGAAGAAGCCTATTTCATTTCAATAACCTCGATTAACCGGAACAATTTTTTTCGGACTCTCGAAATATTCGTTCTGATGAAAGGTATATAAAAATTTTCGAAATTGTTTATTTTAAGAAATGAATATAAAAGACAATAAAAAAACATAAATTTTGCATAAAGCATGAAGTTGATCGGATAATCAGTTGCCGAGATATTTGGAATCCTATTTTCCATACTCTTCGATTTTTCATGACCCTGTATTTCATCCAAATTTCACTTCAAAGATATATTTTAATTGGAAATTTGACGCTTAATCATATGCAATAAACTGCTAGTTAATAAGATTATTATTTTTGGAGTTATAAGGATGTTTCTTTCAAGCAATTCAGTAATCGAGACTTTAAAGTTTGTGACGTCATCAAGCCACGATTTTATTTGAATTGCAATGCACTTTATAAGTAGTTTAAACATTTTTATTTTAATATTTTACATTATGCATATCCATGATGGGTAAGTATTACGGTGGCCCCCAACGACTAGTTTATGTATCACGTCAGGATTTCTTTCAATTAAGAAACTAAGAATTTGGAATTTGAGAATATACAATTTACACAACATTCATTTAAAAATGTACAAAAAAAATCAGATAAATAAATAAAATCATATATACATATATAAATGTATGTGCATGTTTTATAAGAAATTATATTCTAGTATATACACTAAAATTACTTTTCTTTATCATCAAAAGAACGTTTGTATCCTTTAGATTTTGAAGCTGGTTTAGTGTCTCTTTTTAGCCCCCAGCAGCAATCTGCCAACATATTTACATTCCAGTGTCCTTGATAGCGTTTTTCCATGCATTTTATGTCCTGGTGAAATCTCTCACCTTGTTCTTCACTCATTTCACCAAGATTTTCAGGAAAACATTCAAGATAGGGGTGCAGAAAATGCATTTTTAAACTCATGTTACAACCTAGTTTTTGAAAGTTTTGAACCATTTTTTTTCAATGATCGTTGCGTAGTTAGGATCTTTGTAATTTCCTAAACATTTCTGAGTAACGTGTTTGAAACTAACCCGTGCATCTTTCTCGATTGATTTAATTTTTTCCTCAAAATTTTCGTCCTTCATTAACCATCTCATATCTGGGCCAACGAACACATCTTCTTTGATTTTACCTTCCGATAAATGGGGAAAAACTTCATTTAAATATCGAAAACTATCCCCTGTTTTTTCTAAGGTTTTTACGAATTGTTTCATTAAACCTAATTTAATGTGCAGGGGAGGCAAGAGGACTTCTTTTGGATCAACTAATCTCTGTCGAATCACTTTTTTTTTATATCCTGGATTTATACAACCTCTTGATGCCATATTGCTATAAGAAACTGACAAAACAAACGTAATATATAAATAAACGAACAAAATAAATGCATGTTCTCACTACAAATGCGCGGGAGAAAATTGTGACTTCTCAGGCAAATATCAATACATAAAGTGGCGCCATCTATATTTATATTTCACATCCTTTAGTGCAGTATTGTATTTTAACATTTATTAATGTCACTTTACTAAGAAATTAATTTTTGTTTTTATTAAAAATGTATCTTATTTAATAAATATTACACATTGATTTTATTAAAAGGCACCCCCTTCTTTTTTGTTTTGTGAAAAAACTGTGAGTGTTAGAAAAAAACTAATGTCATATTTGTGATCAGCGTGACTGATTTACTAAGAAAAAAGTGCCATTCTTCAAACCCCAGATTTGTGTTGAGCTGTGTAATTTAACAACTGGATTTCATTAATTTATAGGAAAATGACGTGAAAGGTATTCCTGCGAACGAAATGCCTGTCCTTTACCGTGTTTTTTTTTTAAAGAAATAAATGAATCACATTTAATTAATTTCAAAAATTTTGTTTACGTTTGGAAAGAAATTTTAAATGCCGATAAGTCTTAATGTATACATTTTAGAAGGTACATCTTCCCTCAAAAACTAATTTATTTTTAAAGATCTTTCTAAAAATGTAAATTATATATTAAAAATTTTTTTTTAAGCATAAACACTACGTCTGATTACCTTATTTTACAATATTATAAGAACACGCATTTTATCAGACAATTAAATACACTAAACAAACATGAGTGAAAAGTTAACCGGGGGCAGGACTCGAACCTGGGACCTTGTGCATGCCGTGTTGACGCGCTGCGACAGAGCAACCCAGACCGATATCCTTGAGCGGCAATTTCTCATACTTATTCATGTTGGAAACAGTCATCTGCTACAATTTGCAGTCATATTTAATTGTCTGATAAAATGTGTGTTCTTATAATTATGAAGTTTTTTTTTTTTTTTTTTTTTTTAAATATCTTCAAAAGAAAATGGCCGACCTGCAGATGAAATTTGATGTGGTTATATTATAACCTGTAACTGATTTGTGCTATTTTAATACAGACAGTACATGGTCGTTGGCGGGTTTTATCTCTGTTTTGGCATAATTTTTTAATCGCCAAGTTAATTAACAGTTTTTTGCTAATTAAGAATAGAAAATAATTCTTTTTTACACTGAATTTTATAAAAGCACATAGATTACGTAATTACTTGTCCAAAAATGCAATCCTTTTTTATTCTGCCCAATATTAAGGCCTGTAGCTTGTTTGAAAAAAAAAAGTTTGACGAAGAAAAAAGTGATCATTTTAAGTAACTCGACGTTTTAAAAAAAAGCTATATCTCTGTTTATAAATCACTTATGAAGATGAGTTTGGTCTTAAATTGAAGAAATTCTTCCTTAGATTCTTCTAGTTTTCGTTTTTTTTTTCTACGACGCTTGGTTTGTTTGATATCTGATATTTTAATCTGGCATGTTTTGTCGATTTAACATTGCGAAGTTGCTTTCTGTATATAAGCATTAGCGGTCTTTATTCCAGTTCTTGGCGTTGTTTGTGTGGCGTTTTTTTTTTTTTTACGCTTGGCTTGGCAGAGCGACCGCCCTGCTTGATTAACTGCTATGAATATATATGCTCTCATTCACTGTAAATTTTACGAAAGTTTGTTATTTAAATGTGAAAACCAAATATTAATGTACGTCAGCGCCTGTTACCTTTCTACTCAATCAATATATCTTTACGCCAATATCTTTAATATAATGAAATCACCACGAAATTCATGCTAAAGAGAAAAACATGAGTAAAATATAATTATGTAAAATTTATGACTATAATAAAAAAATCACTATGAATTATGACTTTATATAAATATAACAAACAAAAAGTAATCCAACATTTCTACACATCGACTCTCTGAAGTGAGAATCATGTCTCTTCCTTTAAGAATTTGAAAAACAAAATTTAACATTATCTTGCATTATATTTTAATTCATAAATTTTAAAATATAATGTAAAGCCAGGCGAGATGGCGCGGTCGGAGAGATGGCGCACATAGAAGTTCGGGGGGAAGGGGTAGAGGGAGTGCGTAGCGACTGCAGGCAGTTGTACAACAGCAGTAGTGGAATGTCTACTTGAAAGTGCACGTTGATTAATTTGAGCTTCTAAGATAAAGCATTGCTATTTTGTTTTGTTTTCCCAAAGTCAGTGTTGAATTTTCATTGCTATTCATCAGAATTTCTATACAATGCCAGTAGTACAAAATATTTTAAACTTAAACGATTTCTCATAAGCTAGTAATCCAGACTAACAGTGTGAACACCAAAAGTTAGTTTTAGTAGCGGCCATGTTTAAATAAAAGAACGCCCAATTTCTCCTACCGAAATTGGAGAGTTTGCGCATCTGCTACTTAGGAGAGATGGCGCACTGTATTAGTTTCTATGCTGGGAGAGATTACGCAGCTTATTGGTAAATTTGCATAAAAAAATGAAAATTGAAAATGGACTAATTTTAAGTTAAACGTGTTATCAAGTAACTTTATGTTATTTTGTAATCTTATCTGGACTTGATTTTTCTGATTCTTTAATTTTTTCCCCTTTAATTAAATTTTTTTAATCGGTTTTAAAATTATTTCTTTTTTTAATTCTTTAATCATTAGGTTGAAATATTCACTCCTAATACAATAATGTGTTGTTCACAAAAACCTTACAGCAATGTCATTTAAGTGTAATTATTATTGTTAAATATTTATTTGTATTTATTATTAGTAACAATCTCTCCTACTCATGTGCGCAATCACACCAACCCTGTAAGAACAGATTGCGAAAAATTAACTTTCTTGGTTTTATTACAACTGTTCTATTAAATTACAACATAACAACAAAATAGCATTGGAAATGCATAAAAAAACAAATGAAGTCAACATTATTCATGGATAGTTTAGCAAAAAATTTATATTTAGATTTTTTATTGTTATTTCTTTGAATTGTGCGCAGACTCTCCTAGCTTTACCTTACGCTAAAAATGTTTTAAAATATGTATTAAAAATATAACAGAATTCGTCCTAAACATACGAAGCACATTTAAGCAACATTTTGATAACATAAAATTTCGACTACATTCCCAGTTTCGCTTTGTCGGAGATTTTTATTGTCATGGAGATTATTACAATTGATTTTTATGAGCTATCAAATAGTAACATTTTAAAATATATTTTTCAATTTATTCATATTATGTTGAACTTTGAATAATATATTGAAACCGATTCAAATAGAAAATCAATTATTTAGACATACGACTGGATTCGTAGCTTACATGGAAATAAAAAATGATATATTATAGGTCGGTATCAATATTTGTCATGCAACTCGGATCTCATAACCAAGGTTATGGAGTAACTCATGCAAAACGGTTCCCATAAGGCACGTTTTCAGAGTCAGACTTTCGGCATTTATCATGCAAATCATGAATGTAGAGATATTACATTGTACTGATAAGTATATATGAATATGGTTTGGAAATGAAGTGTATTTTTGAGAAAGGAGGTACAAAATTGGAATTCGGGAAAATAGTTCTATCTCTGACTGTTTGTAAAATATTAAAAATACGATAACGTGACTGGAATAGAACAAATTGTAATGTGTTACGAAACAGATTCACGTGCTTATTTTAGTTTAGACAGGCAGAAATAAAATTTATACTTTAAATGATAGTTTGAAACATATTAAATGTACATAACAACAAAATAAGATCACTAAATATAATTAAAATTTAGGGAAAATGCTTAAGTGATACTAAAATAAAACAACAAAAGGCTTATAAAGACCTTTTTAATGATTCAACATACGTTTCAACGCTCTTTGCGGCGTCATTTTCAAGAAAATATATTGATAAATAAAATATTCTTGCAAAATTTGAAAAATAACATTGAAAACATGAATCACGAGATCCAAATATGTAAAACTGAGAAAAGCAGGTGCTTGAAGTAGCCAACTGTTATCGTGAAAATTATATTTCGCTATTGTTGACAACAATAGCGAAATATAATTTTCACGATTACAGTTGGCTACTTCAAGCACCTGCTTTTCTCAGTTTTACATATTTGGATCTCGTGATTCATGTTTTCAATGTTATTTTTCAAATTTTGCAAGAATATTTTATTTATCAATATATTTTCTTGAAAATGACGCCGCAAAGAGCGTTGAAACGTATGTTGAATCATTAAAAAGGTCTTTATAAGCCTTTTGTTGTTTTATTTTAGTATCACTTAAGCATTTTCCCTAAATTTTAATTATATTAAATGTAACTTAAAAAAATATGTATCGTTTAATACATGAATATTTTTTTATTAAAATACGACCTGTGTTTGTATTTCACATCCAGCCTTCGAGAATAGGATAAATATCAGATTGGAATGAACACCAATTAGTTATAGGATTTTAAGAATAATAAATCTCAAAATTTAAATTAAGCTTAGTTTTTCATATATCACAGTTTGGTAATTTTTAATGGTATTTATGGAAGGTTGGCTCTACATTCATGTGAATAAAAGGAGAAAATGGGAAATGTTATGGTTTAATAAATTTTTATATTCGTATTAAAATTGAAACTAAAAGATATTTTAATTTTGAAGAAATTGTAAAAATATATTTTAAGTAAATTATATGTTTCAGGAAAATTCGAACGACAAAACACATTTTCACATAAATGACCTTCATGAAGCAGTTTATTCTAGTAATTAAAAATCGTTTGCCGAGATTTAGAAATTATTAGTTCATAGCATTTTTGAGTTTTGCATTCATCTAAAGAAGCTAAATGTATGTTTAAGCTTCTCTCTTCTTCTAAAGTCTCCCGTTCAACATTACAATTTTTGTCCTCTAATCACAAAAATTGAAATCAAAGAAAAAAGCTAAAGGTTTTCAATTGATTATTTCTGAATTACAGCGGTTAAAACTTTAGCAAGGCTTCTAAAAGTAGAATGGTTTCTCTGCTGTAAAAAAACATTCTTTCACCATTTATTTCAAATAATAATACAGGACTTTTTTACATTTTTGTATTTAGTGAATATTTGAAGTGAATATTTAGTGAATGTTTGTTCGTCAAACGACTTCATTCGCATTTTATAACCTACAAAATTACACTGCATATCTTAAAAGAATGAATGCTTTGAAAAATGACGTCATTTAAAGCGTGCATTTTCATTAAGAAAGCTTTTAACTTCCACGTTTAAATATGATTTTTTATTTTAAATGTAGTATTCAAGAATATTTATGTTTTAATTTTTATCCAAATGTGCAGTATAAATAGATTTTTTTTTTCCTCCGGAAACAATCAAAAGGTCTTGTACAAATTTCATACACAACTTCGGGTTCACATGAAACTAAATAAAAATAATTAATTTATGTTCTGATTCTCTTTTTCCCTTAACATTTAAAACTAAAAGCATGAGATGTATAATATGAGAAAATATGAGGCTTATATTTATATTAGTTTAAAAATACTCGCTTATTTTCATGGTTTTCATCGCTTTTCACACTGAGAGGAAATAAAAAAAAATCGGCGGAAATGATACTTCTTTTTTGTTAGTTTATTTCGTTTAGAAAAATTTTCATCCGTATTCTATAGGCAGGGAAAATTATTAAATGATTAAAACACAACACAAACTCTTGTGTTCTCTTATTTTAGAAATTGTGTTTTATATTTCCCTTTAAATTTCTACTATTTTTGTAAAATATTGTTCGTTACGTAAATAATTCAAACCTACGCTCAACATAACACAATACCAAACGGGATTTAGTTGGAGAAGAAATCCAATACGGAAGTTTACAATCTTATTATTTTGAAAAGAGAAAAATGGTAATTTTTGTACTCTAGTTTTTCCAATAATAATTCATGATTTATAATGAATTTTTTAATCAAGTAGTTTTTCTAATTCTCTCTAATTCAAACTGTTGTGTTGTTTTTCCATCTTATTGTAATTAAATTTGAATAATTTTTAATGTACTTTAAGAGCATTATAAAGATTTTTATTTTCCTTTAACAGCCATATGAAATATTCATGCTATATATTTTCACTAAACTATGTGAATTGTACCATAAATTCGAGAAAATATTGAATAATCCCTGCAATCTATAAAACCACATGTCGATAATTAACCTAACACAATATAATTTCGACACTTCTCTCGGACACACAACGACTTCCAATAGTGAAATTTAGAGGTGAGAAATTATGATATTGGGTGTCACCATGCAATTTTACAAATTCATCCATTTTCCAGTTTTTTCTCGATTAATATTTATTCCGTTTAGTTTGTAAACAATGTTAAAAGTCTAATTCTTTTTTTTTTTAAATATTTGTGATAATAATGCATTTTCAACTCCATGTCATCACTACACGCATAGCATGCACAGTCACAGTGACGTCATTGTGACGTCACTGTGAGTCACGTACGTCACGTCACATCTGTGACCAAAATGACACCACTTTGTAACGTCACACTGTGATCAAAATGTGAACGTCTTGAAAATCTAAAGAAAACTTAAAATAAACTTTAGAACATCTTATGGCATGAAGAAAATTACTTTTTGACAGCTTTAAAACATTTTGTGACGTTGCAATGACGTCACTGCAAGTCACATAAGTCACGTAAAACCTATGACCAAAATGCCAACACTCTGTGATTTCACGGTGTGATCGGAGAGAGAATTTGGAAAAAAACTCATAAAATATAGAATTGAATTATGTCATGTACCTAAATCATTAATAAAAACATTGTCACACATTATTTAAATATATTGTATTTCCAAAATAAAATAATAAAATATTTGTCTACATATATGAGGCAGATATATTTTTACAATTTTCATTGCCATTTTCATGAAATTTAACAAAATATACTATATAATACACAGGTAAAAATCCTTAAATAGAAATTTAGTAACGTAGGAAAGTTTTGGCGGAAAGTAATTCAGAAATAGATCTCCCATTCTAATAAAACTGTTAGAGATTTAGAGATTTGTTAGCATTTTAAATACAAACATTTAATTTTTTTTCCTACCACCGCATAGAATTCATTTGCTAATTTTGTGATACTAAAAATATTTTAAAAATCTCCAATCTCTTATTATTTTGAGGGGCCACTCAACCCAATCATCAGCTTTCTGTTTAAAAAGTGAGGACACCATTTTTGCGAGTTCGACATCGGGGGTGCTCGGGGTGACCGTCGAACGCGTTCAAGATTTTTCTTGTACTGAATATTTAAGGTGGTTCTCAACTGACCTGCTCCACAACGCGAAGCTTTCTGACATAATTTCTGACTCATTTTTAAACGCAAAGGCATAAAATGGGCAGGACTGACTATGGAAGCAATTTGGAATCGAAATGAGTTTTCCATTTTTTGATAAATAAATTACTTATCGAGTTATAAGCAATTCGTGTCACGTGACGACTGGTTTTTCTCTTTTCTTTCCCTGTAACGTCAGGTATTTGGTTCAAAACACTGACTTTGACATTCTTTTCTGAAAGATCTTCTGATTTTACTAAAAAATGGAAAACGTCTTTCAATTACAGAGTTTCTGAATAAAAACAAAAGCCAATTTCATGCGTTTCCGAACAAAAACGAATTAAAAATATGTCATAAAGTATATGTCATTCCTATAGCAATTTATTCCAAAACTGGTCAGTGCTTAATAAGATATCACCTCTGTTAAATATATTGCTCTTTTTAATAGAGCGTAAAAATGAAAAAATCGTATTTAGGAAATCTGATTGCAGAATAGTATTTATATTTATGTCGTAATTATTTTATAAAGACTGCTAAATCCATTTTTATTTAAAATTTATGTTTACTTTGGACGCCTAAAACAATTGCAACTGATTAAAAAATATATAAAAATTTAAATTTTCACAGCTTATTTCCAAGAATATTAAACTCTCTCATATAAAAACAGAATATTATAGTTTTATTAGAAGTTATTTGTCAGCCATATAAACTATAAAGCATTTGAAATGTCTTTATTTAACTGTTTTCTTTCTATTCTTTTTCTGGAAACACCTGCTAGATGTTACTTTGTTTTAAACATTACTGCGCAGATCATGATCGCAGATGTTGAGGGCAGACGATTATTTTCATCGGCGGATTAGAGTGTGTGGTATTCTATTAAGTTTGTGGAAGTATATTGTGGAATTTATACCGTGAAAGTAAATTAATGTTTTAAAGTGAATCATCCATTTTAACCTATCCTTATGTCTAGCTGGGTGCGTTATTAAGGTCTGCGTGATATTTGATATCTCAGATCTATGAACACACCTAAGCTGGACACTTTGAAAATTAAAGTAGTGGATTTGAGTCTCAATTTTCATTGAAAAGGAAGCAGTCAACGACCATTAAAACTTAATCCCTAGAACTAGTGGTTTTACTTATAGATTAGCATGTAACTTTTAATGTCTTCGCAGTTTTGTTAATAGTGCATTATTTAAATGTTAAGATGTTTAAATCTTTTTTTTAATCACTTGTATAAAATTTTATCTTTAATGTTTTAAATCGTTTTAAATAGAGAGTTTGGAAAAAAGCTTAAAGTATTTACTAACAATATATATTCTAAATGTAAAGTGTTATTTATAACGAGGAATGTATTTATATTTTGCGTTTCTCAGTTCAATTTTCATAGTTATTCATTGTAATTAAAAACATTGCATTTTTTAAAACTATTAATATTTGATTTACAATTTGAAAATTTCTTATCTAGTGGAGGTTTTGAGAAATAATTTTCTGGTATATTTGAAATAATTGCGACAATTTAACTCTTTACAAATTTAGTTGTCAAGATATGTCAATATTAGGTGCACAAAAATAATGAATATTGATGAAACAATAAAACAGCTATTCAGTTAAGGTAATTTTTCCAGTTATGTTATCGAATTTTTGCTATAGTAAAAATTCATATTTAAGCTCTGCATTTAGTATTCTATCAAAAACTATAAATACAATAATTTGTAAAGAAAATAAAATATTTTTTTTTTTTTCGTTTATGATCCGAAGTTTTAAATTTCATTTGCTTCGAAAAATGTTTTATTGCTTGATACAATATTTATTATTTAATAATATCGCACAATAGGTAGATCTATTATTTAAATGGATTCCTAATATAAATTTTTCACAATGCTTATTTAAAAATCTATACTTTTATTTTCATTAAATTTGTAATCAAATCCAAAATAACTAATTTTTGAATTCATTTTTATTCGGAAACACATGAAATTGGCAGGTGTTCTTATTCAGAATATATGTAATAGAATGGCATTTTCCATTTTTGACAAAAGATGTTTCAGAAAACACTATCAAAGTCGGTGTTTTGAGCCGAATTTCCGACGCGCAGCGTCAGAAACGGAAAAAACGTGACAGAAATTGCTCTTAAGCATTTCATTTATCTAAAAATGGAAAACGCTATTCATTCCAAATCGCTTTAATAATCAGGCATGCAAGTGCCAAGCGTTTAAAAATTTGTTCATAAATGTGTCAGAAAGTTTCGTGATACTGAACGAGGGGAAATATGGCAAAGTATACACATTTAAAAACTTCAATACTTAAAAGCAAAATAGCATAGTTTTAATTATTGTCAACATTTTTGGTGGTTACATAAAACAAATGGAAGTCGAAGTTATTTTTAAAAGTGGTTATTTGCACAATAGAATTTCATATTATTAAAATATTTAATTTTACTATAATTTTTAATGGATTCATCTATTATTTTTATATTAGTATGCGTTTTTTACATTTATAATTTTCTTGTTTAACGGCTACATTAGCCGGTTTCCCAATCAGATGCAAAGTTTTAATTTGAATACGAGTTGCATAAAAAAAATGATTGGCGATCCAATCCTTATCGTCAATCTTATCCGTATTTGGTGAAATCTTGTTATCCGAATTTATGCAAAATCATTTATCAGGTTCGTTCGGGTTGTGGACTTACAGAATTTTTGTTGTTGTTGTTGTTGGGTTAGGGTAAGATTACGGGTTGAATGTAAATATAGTTTCAGTCAACCATCAATCATGTTCATGTAGACATTCAATCATGTTCAAGAAGTATATAACCGGATTCGTACATGACTCTAGATCCGAGCCGACATCAGAAATTGTATCGTAACACAATTTCTGATAAAATCTGGTTACTTGGTCGTATGCAAGATTCTATTCTGAACAAGACTTACAGTAAAAACATTATACCCGACTCGGGTCAGATCGGGTTCACGAAAATCAGGTCACACGACAACTAATCCAAATCTATTCTGTAGCCAAACAAATTCAAAAAGATCGATCCGAAGTTTCTGGATTGTATTCGGGTAAAATCTGGTCACCCGACCCGGTGCAGTGTCGTCACAATCGTCACAAACTTGAACCATAAAAAAATTTTGATCCGAACAATCCGTATAGGATACGGGTAAAATCTGGTCACCATATCCGATGCAGATTCGTCACATTTTTCACATTGAAGTCGCACGGTGACTTCACAAAGTAGTCACATTGTGAGGTCACAGAAAGCCTTGAAAACGGCCATAACGACCTCGCATTTACGTCACAGTGACTTCACATCGACGTCACGTGACGTCACGACGACTGTCACAAAGTCACAGTGTGACTTCACAGTGACGTCGCTGTGATGTCACCATGCCTTACGGGTAACGATCTGCCTCATTTTCTCCGACTTTGACCTCTATTATGTATTCAAACAGTTTAGGATAAACATTTAAGCAACTTTTCTGATACATTTTTTTTATATCAAGATGCAAATCAAGAAATAAATTTCGAAAAATCCAATGTAATAGCTTTTCCAGGACCATCCAAAACATCAAAATACAAAAAATTCCAGATTCCAACTAGAATTATTTTAATAAAATAACTAAACGATTGTCAATGTTATTTCCACTTTCTTTTAATACCAAAAATACATTTGATATACTTGATTTTTGCATTAATAACAGATATATTTGTTTAAAGTTATAGAAGTGTTTAATGACTTTTCTGACATACTTTTAGGCCCTTTTTATACAAATTAATTATTTTAAGAATCTAATCTCTTTTTGTTCCCGAAAAAAATCATAGCATATAAAGATGAAAATGTTGGTGACTGGTGATGTATCCGAATGTGACATCCGAAATCATTAAAAAATTTCTAATATTTTTAAAGATTACGATCAGTTTGGATGTTCTAAGTATACCATTACTGTAGTAAGTTACTGTATAGATTTTATTCAACAAATGCAATGCGTCGTGCTCATGACATGTTTTTTCTTTTTTTGCATATTATGACGAGTAAAAAGTCATATTTGCGAAAATGTGTGACCATTTTTTTTATTATGCCATACCATTGTTCATTTCTATGCATATATTCAGGTCAAATTTTAGGTCATTCTCACTAGTGGTTCTTTTTTTTTACAACTTTTTGCATGTTGAACTTTAATTACAATTACCCTGTATATAATACATTTCATTTTTGCATTCACAACCGATAAATTTGTTAAACATTTTAGAAGTGACCAATCACTTTTGTGACATAAATTTCTACACATTTTATACAAATTATTGATAGTACGAATCTAGTATATTTTTGTTCCTGAAACTATTCATAACGTATCAAGATAAAGATGTGTGATTTATTACAATAGCCGAAATCCTTTAAATTTTTCTAATATTTTAAACTTTTCGATAAGTTTGGATGTTCTAAGTGCCCCATCATTTTTGTAAATTACTGCATATATGTGTTTGAATGCATGCTCGTGTATTTATTTCAAAATATATTAGTAAAAAAATGTGCCTTTTTTATATAAACAAGTAATTTTTAAGTAAAGCATAAAACCAACTTCAGGAAAGTGCTTTTACACTTTTTTCTCAACCTGGTTTTTGTATGTAAAGATTGAATTTAGCAATGGACATTTAACCCACCTCCTGATAAGCTAGAATTATAAAATTTTATGCACAAAATTGTTTTTCCGATCACAACATTTTGTTATTTATAGAACTTAATAATTAATTAATACATTAATTTTAAGGCATTTTCCAACTAGCCCACCACAGGTGATAAATCGCCAAATATTGTCTATAACTGGTACAATTATATGGGAGTTGAAACAACAATGTATTTATTTATGCGCCAATAAACCCTCGTCGAAATTTGCTAAAATGCTGTGAAACTGCAACAATGAAACATTTTAAAGACTTAAAAGTAGATGAAATATTTTAAAGATGTTTATTTTATTTTATTTTAAGTTATTTTTATTTTTATGTTTTGGTTGAATTTCTTAAAAAGTATTGAATCAATTTTAACGAAATTTAAATGGGACAAAAAAAAACATATACGCGTCAAATTGAGAAGATTCTTCTCTTTTGAAGGCAAGCAAAACGCATATCTATTACAAAAAAAATAGATTTTGTTAAAGCATTTAAACATAAACATATGTTTTTCTAGTGAAAATAACTTTATGTAGTATTCTTAAAATATAACAATGTTGCAATCTTATTTACTTGAAATATTATTATAAAAGAAATTACATTAACTTTTCACATAACAAGAGAATTTATACATTTATTTTATTTTATTTTACAATATTTGTAGAGCATTTAACGTTGTAAAGAAAACTCTAGAGTTTCGCAGTTTAATACCTATATAGATTTTCATAGATATGTCATGCGCTATGTAAACAGACTTCCTGCAATATTAGCATAAGAATATGATTCTATATCTGATCGAACGAAAACATTTTATACCGGATTTTTTTTTTCGTTTAAAATTTCTTTTTTATGAGATATCATGATCGAAATATGCGTAAATTGTTTTGTTTTTTTGGTATTTAGTTAGCGTTTATACGAAAAAAATATTGTAATACGAAATCCGTGATGCAAAATCCCAATACAATTTACACACTAATACATAAGGTTAGATCAGATTTTTTTTTAAATTGTCAATACGATGTTTAAAATATAAGGCTATGTTCATATTTGTAAAATTTGTATTACTTTTGTTACTGATGCTCTGATTTGAAATATAATTAGTAGTTTTCACATATTATAAAACCCATATGAAGAAAGTCGCTGACGGATTGATTTAATGTGGCTGTATGAAATGTTTAAAAAGCTAGTCAAATTCTGAAAAAAAAAAAAATATTTGCTTTAAAAATTCCGTAACTATTCGTAATTAGAGTTTTCAGAAATCCGGAAATACAATCACCTCTCTTTGCATGATCGCTTTCAGATCTCGAATCGACAAATTACTTTCTTTCGCCAAAAATTGGTAATCCTTATTCCCTAATTTTTTTTTTTTTTTTAATCTGCAAAAAAGAGCATTTCCACCTCTTGATCATTTATTTTATTATATTCATTACCTGAACATATAAGACTTTACTTTTATAAGTATTAAACAAAAATGTTTCTTATTTTAAAATGAAATGATTGTTAAATTTAATGCTGTATTTCATAATGAAGTTTATCTGTACATTTCTTTTTTAAATGTATTTATTTTTTTCTTGGTATATGTATGCAGAATGCTCATGTTGTTTTATAGTTTTACAACTTTTTCTCAAAATATTGGTACAAATTTAATAAATTTTACTAATAGGCTAAAGTAAAAATGGCTTTTATACTTTATATAAATATTTATTATATTTTATATACTTTATTATACTTTCTATAATTTATTATACTTTATATAAGTAATTATAAACAACTAAACTGCAATAAAATTAATTTTAAGAAGTATACTTTTTTTTCGAAATTAATTTTCTAGAACAAAATATGAATATTTTTTAAAAAATAGCTCTTTCCACCAAGTTGTTTTTGATTTATGCTTAAAAACCTACCTGCAGTGTAATCTGTTTTGCAACTATTCAAATATTATATTTATTTATATTTTCCCCAATTAAAAATAATTAATTTAAGTTTTGATTATCCTTTTCCCTTATCATTCAAAGCTAAAAGCATGTGACATATAATGTGAGAGAACATTAGGTTTATATTTATATTAGTTTATAAATACACGCTTGTTTACGTGTCTTTTTATACTGACAAAAAATAAATAAATTCGGTGAAAATGATATTTTTTTTGTTAGTTTACTTCGGTTGGAAAAGTTTTCATCTGTATTTTATACAGGGAAAATAATTGAAATGATTAAAACATAACACAAGCTCTTTTGTATTCTTATTTTAGAAATTATATTTTATATTTCCCTTGAAATTTCTATTATTTCTTTTAAATATTGTTCGTTACGTAAATAATTCAAACGTACGTTCCACATATCAAAATACCAAAAGGGATTTATTGCGCTTAATTCTTCATTTTCATCGGAAATAAGCTTTTCATTTTCTTTTAATATAAAAATATATAATATAAAAATGTATAATATAAAGTTATATAATATAAAGTTATATAAAGAATTTAATATAAAGATTCTTTTAATATCAAACTTTTCTGAAACATTGTCATACGCTTTCCGGTTATATGTTTTTTTAGAGCTGAAGAAATCCAAATTCGAGAACATTGGAAGCATTAACTAATTTTAGGCAGTTCTCTAGTGTATTCACAGAATCTAACTTCGAAAGAGTGTAGCTTAATAAAAAGCTTTTTGTACCAGGCTTTACAATTGTGTATAACGCCTTGATCAAGAAACTGACGGAAAGTTGCATAAGGAAATTGTGTTTCGGGACTTTTTAACATTGCCCAATTTCAAATGTTTTGAGAAGCTGCATTGTCCAAAAACAGGAGAACTTTTCTTTGTTTTTTCATCCTATTATAAAAGGAATTTAACCATTTAAACACTAAAGAACTGGTCATCCACGCTTTTTTATCATTATTTTACCGCTCTACATGTAACACCAAATTTATTAAATTGGATGTTCTTTGAGAAACACATGGGTTTCAGAGATTTGTCAATTATAAGAGGGATTTCAAATTCTCCTAATACATTGCAACGTGATAAAATAGTGACTCGCTCTTTTGACATTTTTTCGCCGATACAATCTTCCTTTATAAAGCAGAAATTCTTATTCGGAAAAAGAGTGCGATTTCATCGGCATTAAAAATCTTTCGCTCCTCATCATCTTCACAAATTGATTTCATTCGTTCACGCCAATCCTCCACTTTTTTAAGAACTACAGATTTTGTTTTTCCACATATTGTTTTGAAAGCGATGTTGTGCCGAGACCAGAACTTTTACAGCCATCCATTCAAAGCCTTAAAATCACGTGATCAGAGTTCTCTGGCGATATGTAAAGTCTTTTCATGAATCAAAGGCCCATTGATAGGAATTTTTTTGAGTGAAGTAAAGTAAACCAATTCAGAATTATAGAATCAATTTCAATGGAATCATTATTCTTCAATTTCACATTTTTGTTGTTAGAGTTAGTAATCCACAAATTCCTTAATTCTTCTTTATGTCAGAAAATCCCACCCACTTGTGTTTTACTTATTTTAAAACGTTCGGCAAGTATCCGTAAACTTAATTTCTGTTTTCAAATTCACTTACATTTAAAATTTAAAATTTTTCTTTTAAAGTTTCTTTTTGAAACTTTAATTTTATAAATTCATCCATTTTCCAGTTTTTTCTCGATTTATTCCGTTTAGTATAGTAAACAATGTCTACTTCTTCTTTTTTTTTTTTTTTTTTTTTTTTTTTATATATATATAATGCATTTTCAACTCCATGCCATCACTAACGATCTACCTCATTTTCTCCGATTTTGAACTCTATTATGTATTTAAACAGTTTAAGATAAACATTTAAGTAAATTTTCCGATACATTTTTTTCTATCAAGTTGCAAATCAAGAACTAAATTTAGAAAAATCCAATGTAATAGCTTTTTCAGGATCGTCCAAAACATAAAAATACAAAAAATTCCGTATTTCAACTAGAATTATTTTAATAAAATAAGAAAAAGATTGTCAATGTTATTTCCACTTTCTTTTAGGTAGCTTTGATTACAAAAAGCTACATATTGCAGTCGTTCGGATAAAAGGAATTCAAAAAATTTTGGTATATTTTCACAGACCAAGACCGCCAGACTCCAAAACCATCTTCCGTTCAAATGTTGATATATTTATATATATACATATATCTGATATTTGTCATCCTGTAACTCTCTTATTTATGAACCAATTTGAATGTGACTGAGTATGTGTATAGGGCATACCAAGGTCTCGACCGAGTTCGTTCGCCAGCTTCATTCACAATCTTGTTTCAAAATGGCGGCTAGTTAATTTTTTTTATTATTATTCAGAAAAATGTACAAAAAATTTAAAAATTGATTTATCTTATTTTTTTATTCTTTTTTTTTGCGTTAATTGTTAGAACGGGATACAAGAATTCTGGATTTTTTGTTTTTTGTTTTGGCTATATATTAAAAAATACCTGTTATATGGCAGTTTGAAATTCTAGGTTGGCTGAGATTTTGAAACAATCTGCTATATTTTATGCTGTGACTCTCGTATTTATGTACCTATATGAATGTGACTCATCATGTGTGCAGAACATACCAAGTTCTCGACCGAGTTCGTTGGCCAGCTTCGTGTGTCATGTTGTTTCAAAAGGACCGCCAATTAATTTTTTTTAATTGTTTTAAAAATTCAAAAAGATGTATACAAAATTATAAATTGAACAAGTTGTTTCCATTAAGTGTTAGACCATGATACAAGGATTCCGGAACATTTTTTTTGTTTAGACTTTATATTAAAAAATGACTGAGATATGGCAGTTTGAATTTCTAGGGTGGTTGACATTTTGAAACAATCCGATTTTTGTTATATAGTAAAGGGTCAGGGTGTATAAGCCGTGTTTTTGGCTCATGAAATAAGACTAAAATTCGATTTTTTTATACGGACTTAATTATTTCACTTTTTAATATTAGAAGTTTTATCCTGTACGATTTCAACAATAGTTTTTTTCATTTTTTCTGATTTATATGACTTACACAAGCTCAAAGTTCGTATTATTCGTAGTTTTTGATGAAAAATATGCAATTTCTAATAATTTTACCTCAATTATTTATATGAGCACAATCGTGCAACACTTTCTTCTTTAGATATTTTATAAAATACATCAAAATGTACAATACGTATATGTAAAAATAAAAGTGTTCCAAAGCTGCGCTCATTGTAAAATATTAAAAAGAGAGAGTTAAGTAACTACATTTCCTCATGTCAGTAAGAGACTTTAGGATGCAGCAACGTGTTTAAAGGTTTTAAAATGAATGTGACTATTGCTAACAACTGCGTTCCTTCCAATTAGCAATATTTACGTTCATTTTAGCACGTTTAAACACATTTCTGCATCCTAAAGTATCTTACTGACGTGAGGGAATGCAGTTACTTAACTCTCTATTATTGATATTTTACAAAGAGTGCAGCTTTCCTACACTTTTATTTTTACATATATTGTACATTTTGATGCATTTTATAATATACTAGCATGCTACGCCCGCTGCACTGGGCCATTTTTCTAAATGTACCTTAAATCAAACGAAATGGCTTTGTATTTTAAAGGAATGTGGATCTTCACCTACAGATTCTACCTTAGTAAATATTTTCAAACGAACCTTGAATCAAATGAATTATATCAATGGATTTGAGCATTTATTTTAAAGCAATAGGGACGTTCACTTGGATTTTCCTTCAATATTGCTGTAAACAATGTGAACGACGTTGCGTTATATTATATTATACATTGGACAAAATTTGGGCTAAAAGAAGAAAGTCATTTAGTTGATCATTTATAGTAGAGTTTGGTAGGGAAATGAGGCCATTATGAGATTATGACAACAGGAACTAACATGTTCTCTAGTGAACATACTACTAAAAGAGAAAGCATTACATTGATTTCATAGATTGACCATCGAACTTAAATAATGTTCGGGTGATTCATTTTCGTCTGTAAGTTCTTGAACTCCGTCCCTCTTTCTTGTCTCCATGTGAGATTCTGGTCACGTAAGTACAATCTCGATCTATGTTACGTTATATTTCGCAATATACGTCCTCTTCTGGCAAGTCTACTACGGTTTTTCATCTTTCGATTCCAGCAGAGTAAATACAGTGAAAATTGTAATAAATTGTTTGCACATAAAGAACAGTGTTTAACTTTCATATCTAAAAAAATGGTGAAACATAAAAAAGTGAATTTTTAAAGCTGAATATGAATAAAATTAAAATGACGCCATTTTCACTGATTTCCCTTTTTATAGACCAGTTGCATTCGCGTGTAACCGTTAATCTAAAAAAACCCCAGTGATTAACTCTAGCCGAAGAATAAACCTCTAGTTTGTATCCAATAACATCTTTCTAATCTTCCATAATCTTGCCGAAATCCAAGTTTGATGTCAAACATTAGAAGTGCTTGAAACAATATGGTTACTAATGTACCAGAGTTAGTTACAAAACGAAGTTAGTTACGTGCCAAGCTATGTTCCATTAAATAATGTCAAATTACTGTTAATTCAATTATAAATCTTTCATTAACAAAATTCCATACCTTAAATAAAACTGACAATGATAAAGTTAGTTATGCAAAATGTTGAGTAATATTATTTTTGGTGAATACTTAAACCGAAGATTTTTTGCATTTCTCTAAAGAGCATAATAACATGCAGAAATAAATTCATTTCTCAGTATGTTTAGCTGCTAGGGCTGTGTGTAGATCGAAAAGGCTTCATAATGATCGAAAAGTTATCTAATCAGAATTTTAGTTACCCGTTTTTTCTTATCCAGCCTGAAATGATAAATCGACAAATATTATTTATTCCATTCACCATCATTGACATTACAAAGTTTTCCCGTACATTTAAAGCGCCAAAACAGGGGCTGAGATGTTCTGCTTTCAAAGCTGGCATACGGGAAGTGCTGTGTTCAAACCCCTGTCGCGCTCGTTGACCTAACCGTTCGGAGTTTACCGTGGTTTTCTTCGAACCTTGCCGTAAATACGGGTGAGGATTCCTTAGAAAGACCCCCACGGAGGGCACTCCCCTCAGGGTCTATATCCCTCGTGTAGATAATCGGCCGTCATAAAATTAACCAACCGTACATTGGAAGCATTGCTTTTTTGGTAAAACTTTGCTTCATAATGATAAATTTAGCACCCATAAATTTAGCAATCGCTAATTTCAAAAGTCGTCTAATCTTCTGTAATCTGAATCGTCGTTCAGAATAACCTTCAAACATAAATGAAACATCCAAGAATATAGTAAAAATGCCAGCTGGCAGGTGATCGGAATACGGACAATTAGTCCAATGTCTTTTTAAAACCTTCCTGAAAGAAGGGAAGAAAGATATGCAGAAAAAACTAAAAAGAAATGACGAATCAAAAAGAGCATCGAAAATTTATTTCAGCAAACAATTTCTATTGCAAAATATAGCTTTTTGTGATAGTTATAACGCATAAATGCACACATGTCCTTAAGAATATTCTTTGGTTCCTAACTTTTGAAACAGTGAATATTTCTATCAGTGAAATTGGCGATATATTAAATAAAAATAAAACTGCCCAGTTAAACTGAGGGCATTGAGCTCACAGGCTATTCACGCTAATTGTATATTATACTCTTATTTCAAAGAATCTGAAATAAGAGAAAAATAAAGAAATCAACAATATATTAAGGGGGGGTCATCGGAATACGGACAATTAGTCCAATGTCTTTTTAAAACCTTCCTGAAAGAAGGGAAGAAAGATATGCAGAAAAAACTAAAAAGAAATGACGAATCAAAAAGAGCATCGCAAATTTATTTCAGCAAACAATTTCTATTGCAAAATATAGCTTTTTGTGATAGTAATAACGCATAAATGCACACATGTCCTTAAGAATATTCTTTGGTTCCTAACTTTTGAAACAGTGAATATTTCTATAAGTGAAATTGGCGATATATTCAATAAAAATAAAACTGCCCAGTTAAACTGAGGGCATTGAGCTCACAGGCTATTCACGCTAATTGTATATTATACTCTTATTTCAAAGAATCTGAAATAAGAGAAAAATAAAGAAATCAACAATATATTAAGGGGGTGTCATCCCCCCGTTACCCCTCTTCATAGTTAACTAATGAACCCCTTAAACTAATCAGGGAAGTCTCTAATTACAATGAATATATATACAAAATTTGAAGAAAATCGGATAATTCTGCATGAAAAACCCATTTATCTAAATTAGCGGGGGATTACCCCCCCCCGTTTATCCCCCCTTTATACTTAACCAATCAATCCCGAAAACTAATCAGTTAAGCGTCTTAACCCAATGAACCTATAAACAAATTTTGAAGCAAATGGGATAATTCTGCATGAAAAACCCATTTATATGAATTAAGGGGGGGATTAGCCCCCCGTCCCCCCCCCTTTATACTTAACCAATCAACACGAAAACTAATCAGGGAAGCGCCTTAACACAGTGAACCTGTAAACAAAATTTGAAGGAAAACGGCATAATTCTGCATGAAAAACTCATTTATATAAATTAAAGGGGGATTAGCCCCCCCCCCGTTCTCCCCCTTTATACTTAACCAATCAATACCGAAAACTAATCAGGGAAGCGCCTTAACACAGTGAACCTATAAACAAAATTTGAAGGTAAACGGAATAATTCTGCATGAAAACCCATTTATATGAATTAAGGGGGGGATTAGCCCCCCGTCCCCCCCTTTATACTTAACCAATCAACACGAAAACTAATCAGGGAAGCGCCTTAACACAGTGAACCTATAAACAAAATTTGAAGGAAAACGGAATAATTCTGCATGATAAACCCATTTATATAAATTAAGGGGGGGATTAGCCCCCCGTTCCCCCTTTATACTTAACAAATCAATACCGAAAACTAATCAGGGAAGCGCCTTAACACAGTGAACCTATAAACAAAATTTGAAGGTAAACGGAATAATTCTGCATGAAAAACCCATTTATATAAATGAAGGGGGGATTAGCCCCCCTCGTCCCCCCCCTTTATACTTAACCAATCAATCCCGAAAACTAATCAGGTAAGCGCCTTAACACAGTGAACCTATAAACAAAATTTGAAGGAAAACGGAATAATTCTGCATGAAAAACTCATTTATATAAATTAAGGGGGGGGGATTAGCCCCCCGTTCCCCCCCTTTATACTTAACCAATCAATCCCGAAAACTAATCAGGGAAGCGCCTTAACACAGTGAGCCTATAAACAAAATTTGAAGGTAAACGGATATTTCTATGAAGAGTTACCGCGTTACGTACATACATACATACATACATACATACGTACGTACAGAACCGGCGGGCACATAAGCTCTCAGGCTTTGATAGCCTGTGAGCTAATAATTACAATGAATGTATATACAAAATTTGAAGAAAATAGGATAATTCTGCATGAAAAACCCATTTATCTAAATTAGGGGGGATTAGCCCCCCCCGTTCCCCCCCCCTTCATTCTTAACCAATCAATCCCGAAAACTAATCAGGGAAGCGTCTTAACCCAATGAACTTATAAACAAATTTTGAAGCAAATGGGATAATTCTGCATGAAAAACCCATTTATATAAATTAAGGGGAGGATTAGCCCCCCCTCCCCCCCCTTTATACTTAACCAATCAATCCCGAAAACTAATCAGGGAAGCGCCTTAACACAGTGAACCTGTAAACAAAATTTGAAGGAAAACGGGATAATTCTGCATGAAAAACCCATTTATATAAATTAAGGGGGGGTTAGCCCCCCCCCGTTCTCCCCCTTTATACTTAACCAATCAATACGAAAACTAATCAGGGAAGCGCCTTAACACAGTGAACCTGTAAACAAAATTTGAAGGAAAACGGCATAATTCTGCATGAAAAACCCATTTATATAAATTAAGGGGGGGATTAGCCCCCCTCGTCCCCCCCTGTATACTTAACCAATCAATCCCGAAAACTAATCAGGTAACAGGCTATAAACAAATCAACAATATATTAAGGGGGGTCATCCCCCCGTTACCCCCCTCATAGTTAACTAATGAACCCCTTAAACTAATCAGGGAAGTCTCTAATTACAATGAATATATATACAAAATTTGAAGAAAATCGGATAATTCTGCATGAAAAACCCATTTATCTAAATTAGTGGGGGGGAATACCCCCCCCCCCCGTTTATCCCCCCTTTATACTTAACCAATCAATCCCGAAAACTAATCAGGGAAGCGTCTTAACTCAATGAACCTATAAACAAATTTTGTAGCAAATGGCATAATTCTGCATGAAAAACCAATTTATATGAATTAAGGGGGGGATTAGCCCCCCGTCCCCCCCCCTTTATACTTAACCAATCAATACGAAAACTAATCAGGGAAGCGCCTTAACACAGTGAACCTATAAACAAAATTTGAAGGAAAACGGAATAATTCTGCATGAAAAACTCATTTATATAAATTAAGGGGGGGGATTAGCCCCCCGTTCCCCCCCTTTACACTTAACCAATCAATCCCGAAAACTAATCAGGGAAGCGCCTTAACACAGTGAGCCTATAAACAAAATTTGAAGGTAAACGGATATTTCTATGAAGAGTTATCGCGTTACGTACATACATACATACATACATACATACGTACGTACAGAACCGGCGGGCACATAAGCTCTCAGGCTTTGATAGCCTGTGAGCTAATAATTACAATGAATGTATATACAAAATTCGAAGAAAATCGGATAATTCTGCATGAAAAACCCATTTATCTAAATTAGGGGGGGATTAGCCCCCCCCCGTTCCCCCCCCCCCCCTTTATTCTTAACCAATCAATCCCGAAAACTAATCAGGGAAGCGTCTTAACCCAATGAACTTATAAACAAATTTTGAAGCAAATGGGATAATTCTGCATGAAAAACCCATTTATATAAATTAAGGGGAGGATTAGCCCCCCCTCCCCCCCTTTATACTTAACCAATCAATCCCGAAAACTAATCAGGGAAGCGCCTTAACACAGTGAACCTGTAAACAAAATTTGAAGGAAAACGGGATAATTCTGCATGAAAAACCCATTTATATAAATTAAGGGGGGATTAGCCCCCCCCCCGTTCTCCCCCTTTATACTTAACCAATCAATACGAAAACTAATCAGGGAAGCGCCTTAACACAGTGAACCTGTAAACAAAATTTGAAGGAAAACGGCATAATTCTGCATGAAAAACCCATTTATATAAATTAAGGGGGGGATTAGCCCCCCTCGTCCCCCCTTGTATACTTAACCAATCAATCCCGAAAACTAATCAGGTAACAGGCTATAAACAAATCAACAATATATTAAGGGGGGTCATCCCCCCGTTACCCCCCTCATAGTTAACTAATGAACCCCTTAAACTAATCAGGGAAGTCTCTAATTACAATGAATATATATACAAAATTTGAAGAAAATCGGATAATTCTGCATGAAAAACCCATTTATCTAAATCAGGGAAGCGTCTTAACCCAATGAACCTATAAACAAATTTTGAAGGAAAACGGGATAATTCTGCATGAAAAACCCATTTATATAAATTAAGGGGGGATTACCCCCCCCCGTTCCCCCTTTATACTTAACCAATCAATACGAAAACTAATCAGGGAAGCGCCTTAACACAATGAACCTGTAAACAAAATTTGAAGGAAAACGGCATAATTCTGCATGAAAAACTCATTTATATAAATTAAAGGGGGATTAGTCCCCCCCCCGTTCTCCCCCTTTATACTTAACCATTCAATACCGAAAACTAATCAGGGAAGCGCCTTAACACAGTGAACCTATAAACAAAATTTGAAGGTAAACGGAATAATTCTGCATGAAAAACCCATTTATATAAATTAAGGGGGGATTAGCCCCCCTCGTTCCCCCCCCCTTTATACTTAACCAAACAATCCCGAAAACTAATCAGGTAAGCGCCTTAACACAGTGAACCTATAAACAAAATTTGAAGGAAAACGGAATAATTCTGCATGATAAACCCATTTATATAAATTAAGGGGGGGATTAGCCCCCCGTTCCCCCTTTATACTTAACCAATCAATCCCGAAAACTAATCAGGGAAGCGCCTTAACACAGTGAACCTATAAACAAAATTTGAAGGTAAACCGATATTTCTATGAAGAGTTATCGCGTTACGTACATACATACATACATACCTACATACTTACGTACAGAACCGGCGCGGCGGGCACATAAGCTCTCAGGCTTTGATAGCCTGTGAGCTAAAAAATAATAAAATAAAAATAAAAGAATAGACAATATTCGCTGGTCTGAGTTCGAGGCTATAAAATTAATATGTTTGGTGAAAACAAACCGGCATGTTTCCGTAGTAAATTTTTAAATGTCTAAAATTTAATTATTTTACAATATGTGTTTGAGTGGCAGACATTCACTAAAATTTAAATATTTGATCCCATATCATAACAATAACTGCTATTTATATAATTTGCATTTGAATATAAAAATTTACTCCAAAAAGGATCTTGTATACAAGAAAAAACACTATTATTGCTAATACCGCTCAAGCTGATGTCACGCTTATGCATTCTTGACTTAAAATCACATTGCTTGGCAACAAAAGTAAAATCAAAACCGTAAATAAACAAATAACATGTAACTCATAAATGCAGTCATTTTTACAATTACATCTGCTAGTTTCTCCTGTAAGACACATGATAGGGGAGTTACATAAAAAAATTAACAGAAAGAAAAAAAGGAAAAAAATACTCATATTTTATTAAATCAAATTATCAGATGCATCTTTGTTAACCTGACGCAAACGATAAATCGCCAAATATTGACTTAATCTGAATTGCAATCTCATGCATTGTAAATATTTTTAAGTATTACAAATTATTACAAATTACATTGCAAATTATATTTTAAAGCATTAAATTAAATATTATGCCTCATTAAAACAGTTTTCTTTCTTTCTTTTTCTTTTTTTGCGGGGAGGGGGGGGGGATTTTAAATAAAATTAATAACAGAATTTTTCTTTTATTTTTCTATGTGTTTGCATTTTTTTCTGATATAGCCGTTTCAATTCTTTCGCCAACGATAATGGTCGCCAAAAAAATGACCTATGGTAAACTTATCGTCCAAAATAACAGAACTTTCCATTATAATTCTATAACTAATATACGTAGAACAATGTGTTATATACTAAAACCTTCCCTGAAAAATTATCTATCCAACAGTGCAAGTTTCATCAAATTCCATTCAGCAGAACTAGAGTTATAAAGGAACGGAACGAAATTTCCGTTTGTGTTTTATATATATAGTAGATGTAAAGAAGAATGTGTTGCACGATTGCGCTCATATAAATAATTGAAGTAAAATTAGGAGAAAGTGCATATTTTTCATCAAAAACTACGAATAATACGAACTTTGAGCTTGTGTAAGTCATATAAATCCGAACAAAATGCAAAAACTAATGTTGAAATCGTACAGGATAAACCTTCCAACATTAAAAAGTGAAATAATTAAGTCAATATAACGAAATCGATTTTTAGTCTTATTTCATGAGCCAAATACACGGCTTATGGACCCTGGTCCGTTGAATGACTGAATTTTAATGAATTTAAAACTGAATTTGAATGCTGAAATTCGCTTTTAATTTCCGTATTAATGAAAACCGGGAAAATTGAATCTTCTATAATCAGGTTCCAAGCATTTTAGCTTCAGGTGTTTGAGTAAAAAGAGTTGAATTTTGAAAAACATGGACTATGAAAGTTACCTTGTCCTCCCGTGCAGTCTGGAAGGACTTTTTGGATTCACAACCGACAATTTTGTTTAAAATTTTAGAAGTCTAAAATCACGTTTGCGACATAATTGTATACGCTTTTTATACAAATTAATGATTTTACGAATCTAATATGTTTTTGTTCCCGAAAATATTCATAACATATAAAGATAAATATGTGTGATTTATTACAATAGCCGAAATCATTTAAATTTTTCTAATATTTTTAAACTTTTCGATAAGTTTGAATGTTCTAAGTGTCCCATCATTTTGGTAAGTTACTGCATATGTGTGTTTGTGTACGTTCGTGTGTGTGTGTGTGTGTTTTGAAAATATATTGATAAGAAATTGGGCCATTTTATATAAACAAGTATTTTTTAAGTATTTTTAATAAAAATAAAACCGACTTCAAGAAAGTGATGAGAACATTTTATTATTCTTAGAACTTAATTATTAATATTAATACGTTTATTTTTCTAACTAGCCCACCATAGGTGATAAATAGCCAAATATTATCTATAACTGGTACAATTATGGGAGTTGAAACAACAATAGATTTCATTATGTGCCAATAAACGCTCGTCAAAACATGCCAAAAGCTGTGAAACTACAACAATGGAACATCTTAAAACCTTAAAAGTCGGTGAACATTTTTTAGATGTTTATTTTATTTTTATTTTTTTGTTGATGTTAAATTTCTTAAAAAGTATTGAATTAATGTTAACGAAATTTAAATGGGACCAATTCGGAAGTATCCTCTTTCAATTAAAAAGAAAATCACATGGATTTGTCGTGTAGTCTCAGAGTAATTGGTGAACACACATAAAAAATATATGCCCTTCAAATTGAGAACCTTCTCCTCTTTTTTGACGACGACGGTTAAAAAGCGGATTTGTTACAAACAGAGATTTTGTTAAAGTTTTAGAAAATAAACATATGTTTTACTAATGAAAATAACTGTGTACTATGTAGTATTCTTAAAATACAACAATATTGCAATCTTATTTAATTGAAATATTATTATAAAATAAGTTATATTAAATTTTCACATAACAATACAATTTACACATTTTTTTTTTACATTATTTGCAAAGCATTTCACGTAGTAAAGAAAACTCTAGAGTTTCGCAGTTTATTACCTATAGATGTTTATAGATATGTCATGCGTTATGTAAACAGGCTTGCTGCAATATTATCATAAGAATCTGATTCTATGAAAACATTTTGTACCGAATTTTTCTTCCCGCTTAAAATTGCTTTTTTTATGAGATATCACGATCAGAATATTCATAAAAATTTAGTTTTTCTTGTGTTTAGTTACCGTTTTGACGAAAAACTATTTTTTATATAAAATCAGAGATGCAATATCTAAATAAAATTTACGCAGTAATTCATAAGATTAGTATATATTTTTTTAAATTGTTAATATGAAGTTTACAATTTAAGACTATATTCATATTTGTACAATTTTTATTACTTTTGTTACTGACGTTCTCATTTAAAATATGATTAAAGAGAAAATCACATGAACAATGTGTATTAATTATGTATATGTTATCATATATATTATTTCTCCTGCCAACATCCCTTTTTCTAAGAAAATACGAAACGCAGAACGTCGAATGCGATAGCATATGAAAGGATTTGGAACATGATTCTGACATAGCACGTTTAACATTTCGTTAAAACATGTTTTTGATTCAAATTTGCTGAAAATTAAAAATTAAATCGGCATTGTTTTCATAAAAGAAATGAAAGGTTTTCCTCAAAATATTGTTTCCACAAAAATAAAATACCACATCAAGCAGGGCGGTCGCTCTGCCAAGCCAAGCTATAAAAAAATACGCCAAACAAACAACGCCAAGAACTGGAATACAAACCGCTACTGCTTATTTACAGGAAGAAACTTCGCAATATTAAATCGACCAAACATGCCAGAATTAAATATCAGATATCAAATGAACCAAGAGTCACAGAAAAAAAACGAAAACTAAAAGAATCTAATGAAGAAATTCTTCAATTTGAGACCAAAATCATCTTCATAAGTGATTTATAAACAGAGATATGGATTTTTTTTAAAAAACGTCGAGTTACTTAAGATGATCACTTTTTTATTCGTCAAACTTTTTTTTTTTCAAACAACCTACAGACAAAAATATAGGGCAGAAATGAAAAAAGGATTGCACTTTTGAACAAGTAATAACCTAATCTACGTGCTTTTATAAAATCCAGTGAAAAAATAAATAAATTTCTATCCTTTATTAGCAAAAAAATGTTATTTAACTTGGAAACTAAAAAATTATGCCAAAACAGAGATAAAACTCTGACAACAACCGTGTATCATCTGTATTATAATAGCACAAATCAGTTACGGATGAATCATATCAAATTTCATCTGCAAGTCAGCCATTTTTTCTGAAGATATTTTTTTAAACAAAACTTCATAATTATAAGAACACACATTTTATCAGACAATTAAATGTGATTGCAAATTGTGGCCGATGACTGTTTCCAACAGGAATAAGAATGAGAAATTGCCAGTTTAGGATATCGATCTGAGTGGCTTATTGGTAAAGCGTTAGAACGGTACGCTGAAGGACTCGGGTTCGAGACCTGGCGCAGGTCAATTTTTCACTCATGTTGGTTTGGTACATTTAACTGTCTGATAAAATGTGTGTTCTTATAATATTGTAAAATAAAGTAATCAGACGTAGTGTTCATGCGAGTAGTAATTTTCCAACTGGACGAAAAATGTCCGGGCCAGGATTCGAACCTGGGATCGCTTGGCTTAAGCCGCCACGCTCTACCACTGAGCTATCCCGGTCGAATCTGGAGGGCATAATTCATCAATAATGTTTACTGGATGAATTATGCCCTCCAGAGTCGACCGGGATAGCTCAGTGGTAGAGCGTGGCGGCTTAAGCCAAGCGATCCAAGGTTCGAATCCTGGCCCGGACATTTTTCGTCCAGTTGGAAAATTACTACTCGTATGATTTATTTACCAATTTGAAATTATTGTGTTAAAATTAATCTAGTGTAGTGTTCATGCTTTAATATATATATATAACTTCATAAAATGTACATTTTTAGAAAGATCTTTAAAAATAAAATAATTTTTGAGAGATGAGGTTTCACTTCTAAAATGTATACATTAAGAGTTAGCGGCATTTACAATTTCTTTGCAAACGTAAACAAACTTTTCGAAAAGGAATTAAATGTGATTAATTTATTTCTCTAAAACCATGGTAAAGGACAAGCATTTCGTTCGCAGGCTGAGAATTCTTTGACATCATTTTTCTATAAATTAATGGAATTCAGTTGTTAAATTGTTTTGTTTTAGAAGTGAAGTTTCCATATAAGTTTATTGTAAGAGTACGGTGTTTATTTGAATACAATAATGTAAATTTAAGAAATTGCGAAGATATTTTGTTACTTTTCACCATTAACTACATTTTATAAAGATTCACCAATCAATGTGATTTAACGCTAATAATAAAAGAGCATTATATCACGTTTGATTTCAAAAGCAGCGCTGACGCGCTACGTACATATTCCATTTTTACTCATCTCATGGATTAGGCAGTGATATTTTTTAACGAAGGATAACAAGTATTATAACAAGCAACATTTAATATGTTGTTTTTAAGGGTGTAATTAGTTTAATTGAAAAATCTACTGGTATTTCTAGTTAACCCTTTAAACAATAACTGAAAGTAAAATGTAATTTTACATAACATAAAAAAAAATAAAAATAAAAAAAAAACCGAAAGTTGTGGCTAAAAAATGGTTTGATATCAAATTTCCAAGCTTTTATTATAGTAGTACTTATTTAACTTTTTCCATTAAAGAAGTTATTATATATATAAGTCGAGTGCTACGTATATGTTAATAGAAATCGTTTTCTCCTGTACTAAATACATCCTAACGTGTTTCTGAAAATTCCATTTTTTTCAAATTATGCATGATGGGCTTGGCGGCCATCTTTCCATATTTCTAAGCCCTCAAATTTCTAAAGTAAAAGCGTAATATGTTTGCAATGTAATATGTTTATAACAATGTTGAATTTTGGATTTTAACTACGAACAGATACATTGAGGAAGACTAATATTTTGATAACCGAAAACGAAAACGAAATGATTAAAATATTTGATTAAGTTACAATTTTGAACTTCGGATTTTAACTACGGATATGGGTGCTTAGAATTCTATGTATAATATGGAAAGATGGCCGCCAAGCCCATCACGCATAATTTGAAAAAAATTGAATTTTCAGAAACACGTTAGGATGTATTTAGTACAGGAGGAAACGATTTCTTTTAACATATACGTAGCACTCGACTTATATATATAATAACTTCTTTAATGGAAAAAAGTTAAATAAGTACTACTATAATAAAAGCTTGGAAATTTGATATCACACCATTTTTTAGCCACAACTTTCGTTTTTTTTTTTTTTTTTTTTTTTTTCAGCTTGGCTGTTTGTTTACTTTTGAAAAGTTATTTTTTGTAGATTATATCTTACTTAGCAACGGGTTTATTTTATATTTATGATTAAAAATCCAAATTGAAATTGAAATGTTTAGATTTGTATTTCTATGTCCCATGTTTTTCCCGAAGCGGATAACGTCATCCTCTAATGCAGTTAAAATACGATTGTTTTTTTTTTTCTCGCGCGTGCCTATTGCAATCTTGGATCAGTTTTTACTCTAACTTTGATGGAATAAATTAGATGATATTCTGGCTTGACTAAAAACTAAATGTTGTTCGCAGATATTTTTATACTTGCTTTTTCTTTAGAAGTTTAAACCTGCATCTAATAAATATTACATATTGATAAAAAATGGTACTTCTCTATTATCCCGTCAACCACTTTTCCTAACAAAAACCTATCGCCAAATAAACGGGAGAACATTGCCATTGGAATATCAAAATAAATAAAATGTAAGAATTTAAGGACAAAATCGTTATTTTAATTAATGAAATAACGGTACTTCTCTATTATCCTGTGGACCACTTTTCATAACAAAAAACGTTCGCTAAACTGTAAGATTAAACGCCAAAAATGCAGTCCCATTTATGTGATGTCAGAAGCATTATACGTGTTTGATATGTCATCAAGTGGTTTTTAATTCGACATTTGCGTGTATTTTTCATTATGTTTTACTTATTTATTAGTTATTTCATTAATTAAAATAACAATTTTGTCCTTAAATTATTATATTTTATTTATATATTTATTTTGATATTCCAATGGCAACGTTCTCCCGTTTATTTGGCAATTGTTTTTTGTTATGAAAAGTGGTTGACGGGATAATAGAGAAGTACCGAAATAACTAATAAATCAGTGAAACATAATGAAAAATACACGCAAATGTCGAATTAAAAACAACTTGATGACGTAAGAAACACGTATCATGCTTCTGACATCAAGTAAATGGGACTGCATTTTTGGCGTTTAATCTTACAATTTGGCGGTAGTTTTTTGTTATGAAAAGTGGACGATGGGATAATAGAGAAGTACCTAAAAAATATTAGATTTCAGTGCGAAATTCTCGCACGGGCCCTCTGGTATCTATGTAATTTCATATTTATTAAAACCCATATGAAAAAGTCGCTTAGGTATTGCTTAATCTGGCTGAATGAAATGTTAAAAAAGCTAAAATCAAATTCTGAAGTATATATATATATATACAGGGTGTCCATAATTAAACGACCCTACTTTAAAGTTGTCTACAGACGAAACTATTGGTCAAAAAGTTGTGAAATTTCGTGAAGGACATCATGAAGGAATGGGAATTTGTTTAAGCAAAAAAAAATTTAGTTCAAAATTTCGCCACCAGAGGGCGTTTTTAATGAATTAATTACACATTTAGCATACATTTATATATTTTATTGCAACAAAACATTTTCCATTTGACCACCATCATTTTCAGCTACCATCTGAAATCGTAAGATAGCAGGTTCCACAGTTGTATGTTATGTGGCCCGTAGTGTGTTCTGGAAAATGCTAAGAACATATCGTGAAAAAGTTTTCTTGAACATTTTTTGTTGAAATAAAAATTTGTAAACTATCGTAAGTGTATTATAAATGTGTAATTCACTAAAAACGCCATCTGGTGGCGAAATTTTGAACTAAATTTTTTTTCGCTTAAACAAATTCCCATTCCTTTATTATGTCCTTCACGAAATTTCACAAATTTCTGACCAATAGTTTCGTCTGTAGACAACTCTAAAGTATGGTCGTTTATTTATGGACACCCTGTATATGTTTTATAAACCCTGTGACTATTCGAAATTAGTCTTTAAAAATCCGGAAACACAATCATCCCTCTATCTATCTATCTATCTATCTATAAATATATAAAAAGCACATTTTCGGGAGTGCAATTTCCATTTACCAGATCAACATTATCGACCCAGAAATTTGAAGCAGGTGAATAGAATCGTTTTTACGTTTCTACGACAGCCTATGGAAATGCATGATCGTTTTTGGATCTTGAATCGACAAATTACTTTCTTTCGCCAAAAATTGGTAATCATTATTCCTTTTTTTTTCTTTTTACTTCGTAAAAAAGAGCTTTTCAATCTCTTAAATCTCTTGTTTTATCCCAAGATTACTTGAACCTATGATATTTTACTTTTTTATGTATTAAAACAAAAATGTTTCTTATTTTAGAATGAAATGATTTAAATGAGTTAATTTAATGCTATAATTAATAATAAAATTTACCCGTGTATTTCTTACTGCAATGTATTTCTTTTTTCTTGGAGTATATAATTATGCTGGTCACGTTGTTTCAAAGTTTTACAACTTTTTCTCAAAACATAGGTATAAATAATATATTTTACTGATTATGGCTTTTATACTTTATATAAATCTAACTCTATATCTATTACATAAAACTAAACTGCAACAAAATTAATTAAAAAAAATATATTTTTTTTTTCGAAATTTATTTTTCAGAACAATATGAATTATAACCTATGTTTTGGAAGACATAAATCGATTTCTAGAAGCTCTAAATATTCGAATCCAAAATAATAGCTCCTTCCATCAAGTTGTTTTTGATTTAGACTTAAAAACTACCCGCAATGCAATCTGTTTTTCAACGATTCAAAATGACTTTAACCTTAGGAATTTAAAACTTTTAATCTTTCATAATGTCTTGACTACTTGTCTGAACCACCCCTTGGTTAATGTTACACTGCAATATATATATATATAAAGTGTTGATTTTACAATATAATACTGGCACCCCAGCTGCCAGTATTATACCCGTTATAGCCTATTTACAGTATAATACTAGCAGCTGGGGAGCCAGTATTATACTGTAAAATCAACACCTTTTTTGCAGTGTAGAAGGTAAAATTAGTCGTAGCAATCCAATATAATGTCAAAATAAACAAATGAACCCTTTTCAATTGTATAAGGATACTTATAATTGTATATATATATTTATGTATTACGTACGGAGTCTTCCAGATATTACAAATTGAATCAAACTTTTAAATTCTCAGTAGCAATACAGTAATATTATTGCATATTCATGTTTCGCATACTACAAAATGTGGAAATATTAATTGGGATAAATTTGGTAATATACGTTAGCGCAATGTAATTTACTGAATTATTAAACCCAACACCGTTAATGATACACGTCCATTATTTAAGCATAACTCAAACAATAAGTTATGCATCTTATTTTTTTTGTTTTATATGATACTTTGCATAAAATTACATACGTTATGTGCAACTTTGCCCAAATATGACGTGTATGCATATTCTGTATAAATATGTTCCTGTAACATTAATTATTAATTAAAAAATTAAAATGAATGTTTTATTAAGCATTCTTAAGCAGAAATAAATAGGGTGTCCATTTTTATAAGTTTTGTTGTATTAATGATATCCAAGATGAAAGCTTACAAAATTAAAAATATCCAAAATCATATTTTTCAGTTTTTAACAATCATTTTAACACAAAAACCGATATTCAAATTTTTGCTCTTTTAAAAGGCAACTGTTACCTTAGATCTTTAATTTTTGTAATTTTGCTCTTCTAATTGAATTGGTTCGGACAGTAATTGAATAAATAAATAACCAATTTTCTATTAATGTTTTTGCATATATATATATATATATTACGTAACTCACGGTTTGGACAGAAGCATCTGACTATCTGTGTTTCACTGGTTGACCTAAGGCCTAACCGACCCAACGTTTGACCTAAAACCAAGGCGTTAGGGTTTCTGTTTAACCAGTGAAAACAAGGTTAAGATCTTGAGTCGCTAGGAACGCGTCAAGTCGCGGCTACTATCCAGGTGGCACACACGTTATCCTATGGCTTCAGAAGAGTTATCGAACGCAAGAAACTTTCTTTGGTCAGAGCGACGGGTATAGCGCTATTAGATCGGCCGGTTCATAAGTTTTAAAACGTCACACGGAGTGGAGAATATTTACACGGCGACACTTGGGTGCGACACTGTGTACCAATCGCCGTGTAAAGATGATCCACCCCGTGTGACATTTTAAACGTCATGAATCGGCCATGTGTAACGTAGGTTGTGGGACGACCAGTGAAAAACGCTTGGTAAAGTTCTTGGGTTACTAGGGATTTTTTGGTCGTTGGGACGAAGCAGTGTAAATAAACCTTAAGCGCAGTCTGTTTAATCATTACTCTGTAAATTTTAGTCTTAGAAGAATATAATGCTTACTGTTTTACATGTTAAAGCACGAAGATACATTTTCTAAAGATAAGAAACAGGGAAATATAAATCTTTAAATTTCGTAACCTTTAAGAAAAAGTTTTTTATATGTGAATTAATTTTCCTATGATAAAAAACAACATTTTTCACTTAAAAAGATAATTCTAAAACTGACGATTCAGAAATTACCAATTGGTCAACGATAAGAAAGGACACCCTACATATTTTGTTTGTCATATTTATAATCCTCATGATCTAAGACCTCTCAATCTAATTTTTCCTTTCTTGACTATTAGTTGTCATGTTATCAAAATATATGTAAAATTAGTATTTTTAAGAGGCTAAACTTAAGTTTAATTTTTCATTCAGCAAAATATTGCAAGCATGTTTTCGATATATTTATGAATTTGCTGGAAAATATTGTAGCTCTTGTTATAAAATTATTGTTATATCATTATTATAACATATTTAGCCGCATTATAACACATTTTTCAACAATGCTTTTCTCATTATTGATAGAGTTTCCGAACACATCTTAACTCATATTTCGCTTGTTCCTAAAATTAGCGCAATTAAATTTGTATCTAGATCAAATTGGACGTAGCACATCGATTGAAATAAAATATAAATTTATAAGGCTTTTTTTAAAATTTTCAAAGTAGAAAGAAAGAAAGAAAAGAAAAGAAAACGCATACTGCTCCACATGAAAATTTCATCATGAGAAGATTGTGGGAAACCCTAAAAATTGTTCATTGGTGCACAATATTTATTTTTCTAACTTTAAATCTGCTATTATGCCTGGCTTTCGGATTATTTTAATTCAATGTACATCTTTTAAATTGCCTTAAATTGTTCTTAAGTATCAATTCTGTACATTCTATCTAATAGATATATTACTCAATGTGCACTTTTTTATGTTTGGCGGATCAACATACGCTCCAAACTGTCTATTAATTGAAAAATTGCGTTATGTACTTTAATACGGGTGGTAATTAAAAATATTATTTCCAATACGGAAATTGATTTCAAATGCCCAAACTGTCACACACGAAAGTTAAGATTATCTGTTTATATTCTTTATTTTTGTTGCTTATATAATGTAAAATGAAGACTAAGGTTAATTAAATTAATTATCGATAGGTGATATCAAATGTAACCCCAAATGCAAGTTATCGCAAAATCTCTTTTGATAAGATACATTTCGATAATTTCTATATTGATGTGATAACATTCACTTTACCTTTTTAATTTTTGGGAAACACATTTTTTTTTCACAAATACTTATTTAAAAAAATAATTTTACGTTAATATTCATAAAAAACAAAATTTCATTAAAAAAATATATATATAAAACATAAAGTATTATAAGAATATTTAGTACATATAGAAATGGTTAGTTTCTATGATTTTTTTCTATTGCATTAGAAAATCTTTAACGGTGTTAAAGTGTAATGAAAAAGCATAAATACGCTGTTTATTATTTTTAAAAACCCTACGTGTCTAAACAATCTAAATTTTGAAACAAATTTTTATCAATATTATTAAATAATATTTATTACTAATAGTCGAATTTGAAATATTTCAAATACTTTTAATAAGTTGTTTTTATTAAAATGTATATTCGAATATATACTATTCAATATATCTGCTATAAAAGAGTCTTCTAACTTTATACTTTTTATCGATTCTTCTTTACATATTTTTTGCAAACCGAATTTTGTAATACCCCAAATATAGGCTTAAAAAACAAAAATCTCCCACATATTTATTTCTGTATGTTTTACACATTTCAAGTCACCACTGACATACTTATTTCAGTTTAACAACGTTAACATTAAATATAAGTTTAACGTTAAATATAAGAAAAAAAACGCATTTTTCTGATTAGAGCAATATTATACATACATCTCAAATCTATAAATCACTTCAAATATTTTTAAAGGATAAACTATATTTATAACGCGCAACTTTTCTTCAAGTGCTAAATCTTTTCTTATTTTTTTCCGAAAACTCAAATTACTTGAATTTTAGATTTAAAATATCGCAAAATCATCGAGTTGAACAATTTCTCGAACAAAATCTAAAATTTCCCCAAAATAGCTTTTACTGCCTACATGTGCGTTAGTACAACTTTAAACTGCTTCGGATGTAATTTCATATCTGTCATATACACAACACAAAATAAGTAAAAACTGTCACTCAAATGTCAGAGAGCGATAAGTTTCTTGTCATATTCCTCATATTTTTTAGAAAGAAAAAATACCACAAGGGTATAAAAAAAAATTCAAAGAGGGAATAACCATACAATTTTAAAACACAGCTGGGTGGGTGCCAGGGTAAAGGCTGGATGTGTAAAATAAAGGTGCTTATGTAGTAGCGATGAATTCGAACTCTTTTTCCGAGCCCGAAACCGAAATTTTTTGTGTCATCAGAACCCTAGCTCTCCCGAGCACGATAAGTAAACAGTAGAAAATTGTTAATAACTCTTTGTTATTATTTTAAGAATAATTTTCTCAATTAAATATCTTTTCTTGTATAAAAGTAAGTATTAATCCTAGACATTTCCTCATTATAACTTTTAGTGATTTTAATGTTCCTGAGAAGCTGTTTAAAATAGAAAATGTATTATTTACATCCAACCACTTGCAGAAATCTGCTACAGTCACAATTTTTATTCTTTTAAAATATCATTTTACAGCTATGGCATAAATATCTGAGTTATTTTCCAGAAATTCTGGAAAAGTACTTGAAACAAAAAACGAGAATACACAAAGGATATCCCCATGACTTATTTATGTTACTAACTCTGAGCGTGAAAGGGTTTCAGAATCAGATATTCTCCTTATATCCCACCAATACAATTCAATTATTTTCCCAGCTAACTTTTAAAGGGTAGTAAATAATTTTAAGAAACATAGAACACATTCTTGCTTTTCATATAGCTATTTTTTTCTTTATTCCAGTTTGTGTATAAGTAAAGTTTACACTTTCAGACCGATCGTGAAGGCTTGTATAAAAATCGATCCACAGCTCGTTCTGGATCCAGGATTGGACTCACGCTTGTGCTTGGTCTCGGGCTAATGGTCACGGCCTGATCTCAACTCACCTCTATTACGAGACAGACTGAAATTTATTAAGGATATTATTTTTATTTAATTAATATATTAAATTATTACATTAATACTGGAATTTATTACTTCAAATAATGTCTAATCTCTGTTATGAGCTTCTGACAGGAAGATTCCCAAAAGTGCATACACTGGGAAAAATGACACTTTCAAATCGGTGTAAAGCGTTTTCATTTATGATACCTTTTTTATTATGATACCTTTTTTTTCAAATACGACGAACTAATCTTTTCAATTCTAAAATACTAGAAATACCCAGAATATAGAAACATGGACATACTCAAAACTGAGCATACAGAATCAGTTCATACTTATTTTTCAAACATGGACATACTCAAAAATGATTAGAATCAGTTCAAACTTATTTTTGAAACATGGAAATACTCAAAAATAAGCACATAGAAATCAGTTCATACTTATTTTTGAAACATGGACATACTCAAATATAAGCACATTATGTTTTATTCTTGAGAGTGTGTATGTTTTCATAAATGAGTACATACATGTTTCAAACTTGAGTAATTTTGATTCAGAGCTCTTTTGATTATGCGACATACTTAGATTTCAGTATTTTTTGCTAAGTGTTGAAAATGCTGATTTTAGAGTGTAATAACTTTGTAAATTCTGCTGAAAACAGTATATTTCAAAACTAAATGTCCATTTTGTCAGATAGATTGACTGTGCTTGAGATACTTCTACAATAATTATGAAAATATTTTGAAGTTTTATTTATTTAATTTTACAGAAACTCTTCAAAACGGACTTAAATAAACACGCTGAACAAAAAATCCTATTTCAAGTTAGATTTGAAAATAAATTTGCTAAATGCATCCAAATTTTGTATCGCAAATTTTGAAAACGTTTATGAAAAAAAAATGATTTGACAAAAAATGTATTCTGTATTTATTTCACTTGGTTGTGTTTTTAATCAAAAGATTAAAATGCCCTGTACCGCATTAAGGATTTACATTTGCAAATATTTTTTATATCCAATGCTCAGCTTCATTATATTGTATAATCCTTAAACAAATAAGTATAAAAAATGTAGCTATATCAAAATATTTTAAATACAAATTACGATTCTATTAAATATTAAAGTATTCCATATTGGTCCCCTTATTTATAACAAAAATAAACATATGAAATATTTAAAAAAAAGGTGTAAATAAACTTTCAAATGGATATAAATAATATGCTATGCAAATTTGTTACAATTTTTAATTTTATCTTTGTTGTTTCAAAATTTATGCGAGCAAATATACAAAAATAACAAAAAGTTACCACCCAAATAGCACAAAATTTAGTTAAGTAATTTCCATCTATATTTCGAGTGATATGTATTACAAGTGCTATTATGAGAAACTCCAAATAGATGTTTAATTTTGCAATAGCTCTGGTGACTGAGTTACTGAAATAAGTGAAAATTAGATAACTAAAATCAGTAATGATTTTTTTCAAATACTTGACAAATATAAATGCGGTGTTACATACTGCGTTATAAAACAATAAATATTTTAACTGATATATGAGAAATCTTTTAGATAATTTATTGTAACCATAAAAATCTCCAGAGTTAATGACACATTAGCAATTTTTTCATTTATATTTAGAAATTGAAAAAGAAGAACCAATCAGAAGTGTTACAAACCAATAAGTTTTCAATATTTACTTAAATGTTTCTAAGAAAAGTCCCTTAACCATTCATAGTTTTTGGAAATATGACGAGAATGCAATAAATAATTCTTAAAGCAATTATTAAAGCTTATTCTTACGACTTGGAAATGATGCTTGTCTTCAACATTTATAAAACACGTGTAGCCATTTAGAAAGTTATGTATATCCCGGGCATGCTATTATATGCTTGTCTTGATGGTTTTGCAGAGTTTGCAGTACGAAAGGGTCTTTTTAGCTATTAACAGTTCGAAAAAATTTACAATAACTTATTATTGCTTATTAACACTTTTTAATATATTTTAAAACTTGCCCGTCTGCCCGTGTTTTAAAATTTGAAAATATGCTTTATGTACCTCAATACATCCATACAATTACCTACTCACACACACATCATTATATGTATACCGTTCAGGCTCAAGACATTCGCAACAGAAATTCGTGTTTGTGACTCATGCATGTCTTTGATAAAGTTACAGGGATAAATTACTACGCTTTAATGTTAATAGGTGACAAATGTTATAAGTAGATTTTAATAAATATAAGAGCGGGAAAATGCATGATACACAAACAGTTCAAGGGGACAGGGTCTTAACTGGAATGTAGAAATGGGGGAACAACTAAATTGGGAAAAGGTTCCAAAAATGAAAAAAGATCGGATTAAAAGGGAGCAAGTCATTAACAATTTAGGGAATAAAAACTCTCAAAAGACCCCGTATCAAACCCCAAGGAGCCAGGGTCTTAACTACAATGAAGAACTGGGGGAATAACGAAATGGAGAAGAGCTCCAAAAACGTAGAAGATCGTATAAAAAGGGGGCAGGTTATTAACAATCTAGGGCAAAAAAACCTAAATGGGAACAGGAGGCTCAAATCTTAAAAAATATAAAAATCTGAGCATCAGGTGCATCAGGACCTGCCTTAGCCTATTTGCACCCAATTTTTCAGATTTCTACGTGCGGTAGGTTTTGCTAGCCATCGCACACAGAGAGACAGGGAAACAACTTTTTTTTTAATTAGTATAGATTAAGGAGAGTTGAAATATGTTCTAGTAAAGTATTTTCAGTTATTTAGCTTTTCAGACAGCGAACCTGAATATGATCTCGAGAATCCCTTTTCCATTGCGTAAGTTGAGTTTTTAATAGCAGTTTTGTATTTAAAATGAATTGAGATTTAGTAGAAATGAAATTTAGATAAAAATTTGAACAGCATAGTTAAAATCTCCAGCTCCAAATGCCAGCCCACATATTTCTTGTTTTCACAAACTTGCTCGTTTAAACTTGAAATCTGTGTCATGCCGCATGATTTTCGTGACATGGCTGACACGCCCATTGCAAGTTAACAAACAAGATTTAAATTTATTTAAAGACAATTTATTATTTTTTTCTGCTAATAAATCTAATTGTTTAAATGTTAACCAAAATAATAAAAATTTATTTTTCTGCTTAAAAAGGGTTAAACAGTAAATGAGTAACATTTTTAGATCACAGTTAAATTTAATTTATTGTTTTTGATATATTTTTTCCCTACGAAAATGATACAATTTGATTTTGAAGAAAAATGATATATTTAATAATTTTTTCCCGCAAAAATACATACATTTTCTTTGATTAAACATTTGCCAGCTTTTTTATAATGCGACTAAATCATACATATTTCAGTTGTTTTGAACAAAAGTAAATAAATACTATCTGATATCATTTTGGAGAAGAAGGCTACATAGAACAAATAGGATATATGTGAATGAGGAAATATTTTTAAATAACTGGGATATTTATTTGCATAATCATCTTTTATGCCCTTTTTCCAAAATCTATAACTTGTTATTCAAAGATTAATCATTTTTCTTTAACCTCATCTATTTTAGTTTGAAACCAATTAGGAATAACGAAAAATAATTTTTTTGTAGCAATTTACAGTAGATTTTCAATTATTATTAAGTATTTAAAGGGATTTGTGCGTCCAATTAAGTTATAAAAGCAACATGGGCGAATGTTGTTCTACAGTGAATTGTATGGTTGCATAAGTTACATTCTCAGAAAGATCTGCAGCTGTCCATAATAATTGTATAGGAGTAGTTTTCATTCATCTATGCATTTTTAGAATAATTTTTCCACTTTTACGATTTATTCATATTAGAATAACAGCAGAAACTATATTTCTTATATTTTCATGAATTAATTTTAAAAAGCACTCAAATAATAAAGATTAATATTTCTCAAACAATAAGTATAATTTCTGAAAATACCTTTCTAAAAATACTCATATAACATAGACGTTAAGAGTTTTTAAAGTGTATGAAATATGTAAACGATTTCTTTTTATATTTTTTATGTATATTCTTTAAATGAAATAATGCAAAACAAAATATCAGTGGGTATTTATTTAACATAAGTTATTTGTGCAGTATATATGAAAATAATATTTACCCTTTTTATTTTGCAATTAACACTTATTTACCAGTTAAACATGCACAATAACATATGCCTAGTAAATAAATGTATGAAATATGTAAACGATTTCTTTTTATATTTTTCATGTATATTCTTTAAATGAAAAAATGCAAAACAAAATATCAGTAGGTATTTATTTAACATAAGTTATTTGTGCAGTATATATGAAAATAATATTTACCCTTTTTATTTTGCAATTAACACTTATTTACCAGTTATATATGCACAATAACATATGCCTACTAAATAAATAACGATCTGCAACAGAAGTAAAATTGGAACTCTGTGCTATATTGCCATTATTATTCACCTCAAGGGAAATCAAAAAGAAATCCGCTGTTGTGTAGGTTCCTAAATTTATCAACATCGATTTATAAATTATTAATGCATTGCTTTCTGAGATATGATTTTTTTAAATCTTTTGTACATCTCTATTGATTCAGGTTTCTATAAACATTTAAGATATTTTTGAATAGGAAATGTTTAAAGTTAATAAAATATTTTAAATTTTGCAAAATAGTAATATGGATCAATGCAGTATAAACTAAATCTCTACAAGGCATATTTTTAAAAAATGCACGACGTCATATCCAGTCCATGAAAAATAAGCCTTTCAAATATGAGAATTTCGGTACGAAAATCAGAGCAGCATACACATATTTGTTTGTTCTTCTTTATCTTTTTTGTTGTTTTGTAAATCAAATCTCAATTACAGCAAATACATATTCAGTTGCGCGTCTTTATGCTGCCTCCAGTTCTTTTGAGATTTGTTTTTTTATCATATTTGGTTAGCCAAGCCATACTGTGCAGAAGCTCATTATGTACAGAACATAGTTTAAGAAAATTTTCATTCAAACACATAGGCTTTATGCACGTATTGATTTATATAACTTTCTGGATGTATCGTGATACTTATTTATTTCCCGTCTTTTCACAAAAATTATGTAAAATATACGTTTTAATGTATTCCGGGTCAGCATTCGCTATCTGCAAACTTTTGTGTTGCTAAAGGCAAGTTACTTTATCATAGTATGTATTAAATACATTTCTGAAATCTTATTCTGAATTGAAAAAAAAATGTCTGTTTTTTAGCATTTCGTTCATCTCACGAAACCCTATTCGTCCCGCTACGCTCTCTGTCTGTCACAGAGCCGGTTCTCAGAAACTATATAACTTACAGACTTGAAATTTTATGTACTTATGGCTGAATACCTACTATGAAGCTGAAAATCATAAAACTAAAAAAAATTATATTATTTTAGTATAGAGAAATAAAAAAACAAAAATCTAACAGTCTTTTCCTATTAAATTTAAACATTTTTCAATATAGCAGTTGCCAATAATTAAAAATACACAGTAAAATTCTTTCTACAATAATTAATTTTCTATTAAAAGATTTCCATGTGAAAAATGAAAATGAAATAAAAAGTTTCACCAATTGAAAAAAATATTAGTATGACGTCATATGGATAATAAAACGGAAATTTTCAAAAATGTATCAATAATACAAGGAGTATGACAGAAAGTACAGAAAGAAGATTAATATGAAGTCATTAGAGAATTAAAAAAAAATAATCTGACGTCATATTGGAAGTAGAAATGGACTGTTACAAATGCTTGAGAATAATACAAAGAGAGTATCAATATGAGTAAAAGAGAAAGCAAGTAGCTGTTTCAGCCACATTAGGACTTCAAAATGAATCTTTTCAGCATCTGTGAACATCATCTTGCAACTTCTTCAACATCCACCATACAGTTTTGACATAGTCCCAAGCGATTTTCATCTGTTTAGTCCATTAAAAAACCCTCTTGGAAGCAATATGATGTTCACAGATGATGAAAAGGTTCAACTTGAAGTACTAATGTGGCTGAGACAGCAAACCAAAGAACGTTATGTAGCTGATGTTGGGGAACTGATAAAACGCTGATATAACGTATAAATATTGGTGGAGAATATGTTGAAAAATAAATATAGTTTTGAAGTTATTATCATTATAAGTTATTATTTAATTATCTTTTGTGACATACTTAATGATTTTCCCTCGTATATAAGCACTGTCTCTGATATAGGCAAAAGTATTAACAGGCACAAATTAATTCCAAGAGGACTACGCCTTTTAAAATGTAATTCCTTCAGAGGATTATGGATAAAACGTCAGCGAACTCATTAACTAAATAGAATTTGACTATATCTGGGCGGGATTCTTGTTCTGAACATGAACATTGTTTCCTAACAACAGCTGACTAAAATGAAGATCTGGAAGAGGATCTCGTCAATCATGAATTTCATTACTGGAGATATACTATTGGTCTAATGAAGTTCCATGTAGTTGAAAAACAGAACAGATGTTTGACTACTGCTGATAAATTGAAAATTGTTTCCATGCTCATTCTAATTCTAAAAAGACTATGTGGTTAAAAAGACAATTACCGTTTATTTTATTGTGGTAATATATGTAATACGTGTTTATCCAAACTCCAACTATGAGTGAGTATCTCATAAAATATTGTTGTTTACAGCACCAACGAAAAAATTTAGGAAACAACTCAAAACTGAAATTCAGTTCTAAACGAAACTCAACAATTTTGTTTGCATCTAAATTTCTTTTTTACAATGTCGAATACTTCTATTACACTGTTGTTTACTTTAAAGGTTTTCTACATTTTTTCTGTTTGATCACTTAAGAGTCTAATTTTTATGACTAAAAAGGCTATTTCAGAGAGTAAAAAAATATTTCATTAATTAATACTATGACGCTCTCCACACCCGTACGTGAAAGAAACGCTTGTTTAATGTCTAACGACGGAGATTGGTATGTGTTTAAAAGTCAAAATTACAAGCATTTAATGCATTTGTTGCATTTAATTTGCTACGCAATATTTATCCCAATTATAAGTATTTAATGCTGTATCTAAAACATATGTAAAACATGAATTAAATGCATAAAAAAATAATGTCAATGCAGATGTATAGCTCATTTTACACGCATGGTATAGAGGTATATTTTTCAATTGTATTTGGCAAAATATACTGAAAGCGAAATTTATCAATGTGATACTAACCAATTCTTGGCCCTCTGTCTAATATGAATTTTCGGCTTTAATTTTTAGAGCTTAAAAAATCATAAATATATTTTACATTTTAGTAACATCACATTTGCAAAGATGTGTTAAAAATTTGTGTGAAAATATTTTTTCTGCCATTATTTCTATCAAATGCAAATTTGGTAGCAAATAAATCTGAAACATAAAACGAGAATGATTTCGTGAGTATTATTTTACCATTTAAGAAGTTGTGAAATGAAAAATAAGTTCATTCATCTTCAGCAGATTAACATGAAATTACTGTTTACTGAAATTTATTTTTAAGACCATAGAAAATTTACCTTCTGCGACAAGTGCAATGTAACAATGATACTCTCTGCACGAAATAACCTACTTGCAATAATCAGTTCTTCCACAAGATCAATATTTCTCTCTTCATTGCAGTTAATGACGGCCTCTGATGGGGTACACTGGAAGCGAGATCATTACCACAGAGCATCTAGTCTTTTGCAACCAAAAATTTTAATACATAGTTCAGTACCAGCAAGTGACATTAAATAAATTTTGCATACGCATTTCGGCTCACAGAACCGAGCAGCTTGTCGAATTTCTAATCCGAAAAGGGCTGATAGTTTTAAGTCTAATATTTAAACATGAAACTCAAGCTCCATTTGTGTAGCCTTAAACATTCTTATACATTTGCATCAATATACAGAAAATCTGATTAGTCTTAAAAAACAAGTTTCGAGAATGTTCGCGAATGGTTTCACATAAAAAGGTTCTACCTATAACATGAATATTCTATCTGTTTCTATTCTTGCCACCTTTGATCAACCTATGTATGTCCCGATTTAAATGCATTTTAAGACTTTTGATGCACATTGGAAGCCTTGACCATAAAAAATGATTAAGCAATCTATAATATATTCAATCAATAAATAAGTTTCTTAACTAAGTAAATGCAATAAATAACTACATTTAATTCATTTGTACGAGTGCAAGATTTAGAGTCAATTGTTTGACGAACATTTGGTAAATATCCGTTACACGAGAATGGCTTTCTTTTTTTGTTACTTCAGCCACTGAAACTTCAATACATAGTAATAACTAACTCGCAAAAATTATTGTTGCTGTTTCCATCAGGCCGTGCAACATATTATATTATCTTCCTTTGCTACAAATTTTCTAGTTTTGACCCAAAGGATTAGTTTTATAAGTTTTGTACAGATTTAGCTCGGAGACCGCTGACCAGGCCCCTACCTACCGGGATTCGACCCAGTGGACGGGTTTGAGTGCCTGGAGAGTGGGGCGAAATTCGCCTGATCGCCTCTTGGGGCGATCCACAATGACAAATACCCAGGTCGGCTGACCAATAAAGTCCGGATTTTACTGGGTTGATCACTCCTAGGTTTTAGTATTCTGAGATCTGTTGCCGCACACCACATACTCGTCATGATAGTTGGAATGGGACTGGACAATTTCGTGCCGAAACTATGGTACTCAGCTTAGCTTGAAAAAGGGGGGAGAATTTTGAGGGAAGACAATTAAAACCACTGAAATTATTATTATTATTATTATTATTATTTATTTTTATTTTTTTCCGATAGCTAAGTCGTACCAGCAAGGAAAATTTTGGGGCCGAATAGCAAGGCAGACGAAAACGCTGCGGGGTCTGTCGGGACTGCGCCTTTCTACCGTACCCCACCTGGTAAAAACTGGCTCCGTGGAGCGGGTCCGGTAGCTTGTGTGGACAATGTCCATTTGCACCTAATAAAGAGACGAACAGTCAAAAATAAAATGAGTAAAAAAACTGCTGCTAAAAAAAAAAACTTTGTGCTACCAGTTGGGGCCGGCCATTGGCCCGTCCCAACCGGCGGCACGAGGAACTGCAAGGGGAACTTGGAAGAGAAAAATGTTAGTAATATTTTAAACTGAACTTATTCTGAATTATACTCTAACTACATTATTGAAATTAATTTACTTTTATTGTGCTAAGTGACTTGGCTACCCGTCCTTTGGGCCCATGAAAGGTTATTAAATAATTAACTATTTGCAATTTAAAATAAGTACAAATTGTCGTTAACTAACAAAACCATAAGCCCAATGGGTTGTTGTTGTTGTTGTTGTTGGTTTGGCCCAAGGTTTTGCAGCTTTTTATTTCTATATAGCTGACAGGATCCATATAACTGTGAAACTAGTCTCCTAATTTTGAACCAATTCCAGATGAGAGACCTGCATCTGGATTGGCATCCCCAGAGGTAACGCTTATATAGAACTTGGAGGTCATTAGAGCAATGAACAGATTTAACGTGCACCAGCTCCCATTAACGTACACGGTCTACTTTCCGTACTTATCCTTTATACTTATCACCTTTTTCCTTCCAGTTCTTCTTCTTCTTCTTTATCATCTGTCTTCTTCCCCTTCTTTTTATTATTATTTTTTTTGTATTTTTTTAACACAAGGACGGACAAACAGTGGGCTATTATAAGCTTCTTACTTTGTCATGGTGCACAACTTGCTGGACCGTTGATGACATGCGTCGTGCTGGTAATACTGTGATTACGGGGCTCTTGTTTCGGGCCATGATGCCAGCTGATATTGTGAGACTACCGCACACTGCTACTAGGACAAAACACATAGACATTTTATCATTTTTTTCGTGGCTTTGGATTGCTCCTGGACCTTTTTTTACATATAAAACATAAACACATAAGTAAACACTTTTTTCCCCTTTTACACTAGAACGGACAGACAGTGCCGGGGGCTATTATAAGCTTCTTACTGTGTCATAATGCACAACTTGCTGATCCGTTGGTGACGTACGTCGTGCTGGTAATTCTGTGATTACGGGGCTCCTTTTTCGGGCCTTGGAAGCAGCTGATGTTGTGCGACTACCGCACACTGCCATTGGACAATACACATGGACAATTTTATATTTTTTTTGGTGACGTTGGATTGCTCCTAGGCCTTTTTTAAAAAGATATAACACATAAACACATAAACACATATACATATTCATTTTATCGTTGTGTTACCTTCCGCCTTCGACTGCTGCTGGGGTGCTAGATATTATTGTGTGTTGTTTTGTATTAGTGACGTGATGCTGTCGCAGTTTTCTTGGAGCCACCTGATTACTGTCTTTGCCTTGTTTTGTACGTGTTTGTTTTTCGCTAATTGTTCATATCATAATTTCTCGTTGTCTGTTGTTATTTGTGCCAGGTGGTGTGCTTGGGTGAGTGGACATTGAATTAGGTAATGTTTTGGTGAACCCACCGTTCCGCATTCGCAGTCCGGTGTGTCCGCTATCTTAAACCTGTGTAGGTATGCTAGAATAGCTCCGTGAGCTGTGTATAGCTGTGCTAGCAGGAAATCGCTTATTAGTCTATTTTTATCTACTTTTGGGTAGTACCTGTGTGTTTCCCTACCTCTGTCCCCATAGTCCCACTCGAACTGCCATTGTTTTAGTGTTATATCTCTTAGTGTTCTTTTAAATTTTGAGATTGGTTTAGTCAGGTTGTATTTACTTTTGTTGTTTACATTTAGAGCTGCGGTTTTGGCTAACATGTCTGCCTCTTCGTTTCCTTGGATGCCTACATGCGCCTTAACCCAGCTGATTTTCATTTTGTTCTTAGCTTCTTTTATTAATTTTTTGGATTGTGTCTACTGTTTTGTTTACATTAAATGGTTTACTAAGTGATTCGATTGCCGATCTGCAGTCCGAGCGGATGCTATATGACTCACCCGTGGTGTTGCCCCATTTTGCTGCTTCTTGTATTGCCAGTAGTTCGGCCTGGAAGACGCTGTTGCTGTTCCTTAGCGGCAGTGACCATGCTTTTATCTTTTGATTATTTTTATATGCTACAAGGGCCGAACCTGTAGCACCTGATTCCAATTTAGAGCCGTCCGTGTATATCGTTGTGTCTTGTGTATTGTACCCTATCCTAGGTTCTATCGTGTCTGCTGGATGATTCTCCCATATGTTTATTTTTTTGTACAGATTTAGCTCAACTTTCTTTTAGAAATGCAATTTATTCCAACGATACTTGTAAATCAATATTATTCTTTAAGAGGTTGCTCTTGATGATTAGTTCTTTCAGCTCTCTTTTGTAAATGACTTTCCAATTAGGTCTTTGTGCATTCCAGACATTTTAAGCGCAGATGCCGTTTAAGATCGTTTATGTTTTATAACTTCTGATATGTTTTTCAATCATAAAATCATTAAGAATGTTATAACAAAAAAAATATTTTTTTAGCAAGAAAATATTTTAATGCAGTTGTAAGAGTAACAGTTTATTTCAACGTTCTAATGCCGTTATTTACGAAAGGAAAAGATAGCGAAACACTTCTCGAGCTATTATGAGCCTACACATGTCATGAGGCTACACATGTCACGCGAAAGAACTGTCAAGCTAATGCTAATTTATGTTAATTTTTTTTTCAAACTTCTTGCTTGTATTTCAATACATAGAAGTATTTTTTTACACACTAAAGCTGAAGTCAATCTTTAAACGTTCCTTTTTTTTTACTTTTTTAAAAATTTTTGTTGTGATTTTTTTATGAGGATACTTTTACTTTTTTGAACTGGTTCTGAAAGCGAAAGTGTCCTCCTAATTCATACTACAACCAAAATCTAAAAAGTACTAGCATACAACGTTCGACATCGACCCAAGGTACCTTATACAAAAGAAATGATTAAAAAAATTTAAATGAACGTGTTGAATATTAGCTCGCGAGTGCCTTCTCGTGGCTAGTGTAGGCTCTTGAAAAAGAATTTGCCACTTTAGAAAGCACTCACTAACCTTTACTGAATTATTTCACTATCCATACCTTGAAAACTATTTGGGAGATATTACTAATCACACTAAATATCTATACGACTATTAGGCAGATATTTAATAAGTTTTTTTTTCTTTAATAAGAAGAATGAACACAAATTAGATTTATACGTAATTGGAGAGATGAAATGTAGATAGAAGAATTTCTATCATCAGAAGAAACGTTGAATATCAATTTATGGATTTCGGGTAGTTGTAAAATGTACATTCTCTATAATATTTTACCTTTTCTAAAATAAAAAACTCTTAATCAGTTTGTCTTCTCATTTTAAAAAGAAAAATCTATTTTTCTTTCCCAATTCCTGTACTTACTAACGGAAGAATTTGATTACACAATGAATGTAACGTATTTAATTATTGAAATAGAAATACATTTTTTAGACATCTAAGTGATTGATCTTTATCTGCCTATAATTAATATAAGACACAATTATTTGGCTTCACGAATTTTAAAAATCTAACGCAAGAATTTTATCGGAATTCCTTTAAATAATAAGAAATATCTCTCAAAGGCATTTTTAGAATTGTTGTAAAAAGCATTTTTTTAAATGGGGATAAACTATTTAAATACTTAGTTGAAATTTATGCTTCATTTAATTCAAAGTCTTTCTTCTTGTGCATTTTAAATGAGTAATAAGTAAGTTCTGAAATATTCTGGAAGTTAATAAAAAAATATATTTTTATGGTCGTGTGAAAGGAGCCAGTCGCACTTTTCACACGAATATCTACACGGATACTACACGAATATGTAATGTGTTAAACATGTGGGAGCCTCCAAATACTTGAAAATGCATGACTTTTTCATGCTCTATGTGCTTTTCGGATCATTAATTTACACTGCAGTATATTTGTATAGATTTTGGAGTCATAGTATTTATAGTTCATTTACAGAGATGCTTAAAGAATTTGGTTAAAAGACTGACATTGATTGATAAATTTTGGAAGTGCGTTTTCCACTGTGGTATACATTTTTAAACTTATCTAGCTTTTAGTGTGTTATATGGTGTGTATAAACTCTAGTATAGGTGGTATACAGGTCTCCACCTAAAAGGTCGCACACATTATCGGATATGAACAAAAATTGCTGAAAACGGATTTTTACTGAGGTATGTGTATTTTAAGTTACTTTTTTAGATATTTCATTTCTCTTTGTATAAAAAAATAAAATTTCTTTATAACATTCTGTTAGTTTTGTAATGATGCTAATATAATAATTATTTTCACTGTTTTTAAAATAAAAATTTTGCGAATCACTAAAATTTAAAATTTTTGATACATAAATAACATAATAAACAATGTTGTTATTAAAAAATTCAGATGAACTTAATGATATAATTTTATTTTTTACGATAGCACTAAAAATTCTAAATTATCAGTTTTTGTTGATAAATTTTAATACATCGCTTTGTTTGGCATTTGGGTGGAAGTTCTTTGTTTTAGAAAGCTGGACCAAAATTAAGTAATTATAACTAAACAAGTAATTGATATCAAAGAATGTTATATACGAACACACGCACACATGGTACACACGCAATATCTTCGCAAATATAATTTGTTTTTCGGTAAAATTCTGTGTGTAACTGCAAAATCATGTGTTATTGTTAAATATAAAATCATTTACAAGCAAATAAAATAACATTCGTAAAAATTAGAGTTTATTAAGAAAAGCGCTTGATAAATTTGTCCTATTTAAGCAGTAAGGAAATAATATAATGCGTATACAACATACATATATAATTATCACTATAGATATGCTTATCACTCTTAATATTAACTAATGATTGTGATAAAATTTTATTTCCACCTTAATAAACATACATTTTTGTAAATTTGCTTTGAATGTATTTTTAATAAATTTGTTGTTTCAAGTCTTTAGTATATCTTGTGAAAATAGATTGATGTATGTTACAATGATAAAAAAAAAATAAATATATTTTCTTCCTATTGCACTTTCCGTTTTAACCGATTAGCCACTAGAGTTATTTTGCTGTTATTTATAAACATAAACTAGAATATATAGTCTTTGAATTACCGACCATATTACTTTTCTGGCATATAATAAATTATAGACAATGTTTGATACAAAATATTACTCTTATAAAAAACATTATAAGAAGAATTTATGTGTTACATTAAGTTACGTTAAGTTACATTAAGTTTAATTTATAACACAAAGTCACCCCACAAATTTATTTAGTAATTTACACTGTCCTAAACAATTAACCCTTTCCGGCACAAACAAATTCTGTTCGTAAAATGAGAAATTACTGACTGACACCGGAATTCACAAACGATTTTTTTTTAGAAAATAAGAACTCCTTATTTTAAGCTTTCATTGTGGAAACAAAATTTTATTAAAATATTCTTGGTGTCGTATACAAGTTTGGATTTAAAATTATATGTTCCCGGAGTGGGACAACTGTGCCGGAAAGGGTTAAATGACATTGAAGTGCTGGTAAGATATTTCATATAAATGAATACTTTTAATTGCTGTTACATTATTGACAGACGTGCTAAACTACAAGGACTTAAGACACAGATTGATGAAAGGAAAAATGTGCATTTTATTCAGGTTTTCCTTACAAAGCAAAAAATACACAATTTGTGCATATGAGAAAAGACAACCAAAAGAGTGTAATTTTGTAACAGAAATAAATATAATAAGAAATATGGTTTATTCTGACGAAAAGTGACTTTGAACACCTATGAGGCATACAGTACATAAATTTAACATTGAGGAGCTAGGTTATTCGGTTCCGATCCTTAAGAAGAGGTCCTTCGGGTTGTCGAACAATTCGTGAAGGCAACAGGCGGGCATAACCTAGTCTTCCTAGCATATCTCAAGCATGTTCTATTGGGTTCATGTCAGTAGAACGTGATGAACATGAGATCCATATGATTGCTTCGCCGTTAAGGAACTCAACGATCAACTGTGCACGGTGTTGCCTGCAACAAATTTCCAGAAAAATGAATTACTTTTTGATCGTAGAAGGGTATGGGACTACAATTTATCTAAGAAACCACTTCCTTGTAACGCTGAGCTACCAGAGATCCATTTATAATGATGTGTAGTAAATGAAGTAGAAACTGTTCTAAGATCAGAATTAAAAAAGAATAAAAAAGCACGACCGCGTGGTTTCGGATCATGTAAATTTTATCCTTCAACGCCCATTTTATATTATACGAATCTGCACTATCATGCTTACTGTATTATTTTTTGTGGGGATCAGAGCAATGTTTTCTGATTTATGCATGTATCGCAGTCCTCGGTACGTTTTTACTACTAATGATGTGTAGGTCAGTGAAACAATTAATGGCGACACCAGACAAGGCCTTCAATCCATCTCTTCCAAATTTGAATCTTTCTTATACGAATGAAGTTGTACTAAAGCGTAGGTTTTCCTTTCTACCCGAGTAGTATATCGTCATTTTATCGATAATCTAATAAGATGTTCGTTTAGTAACTCATCTAAATTTATTTATTGCACCGCATGTTAATCTTTCATTCAACTAAATATATTACAAAAGAATAAGATTTATATAAGAAAATATTTGTTCAATCATGTTCAAAAAAACTTTGAGAAAATATATTACGTACCTTTAATAAAATAAAAAAAATTATAATTCACTAACAGATTACAAAGACAAATCATGTATAAGAAAATATTTTGCTGGTGAATAAACACATGTTACGAGAATATTCCTTGTGACCTTAATATTTTCCCTTTTATTTCTACATTTCAAAGCTTTAAGGACACTGTTTCTTTTGTACGGGATAATGGCTTCGTTATTTCATCTTCATCTAATAGGGTGTTCTTTTTTCACTGATATAGATTCATTATTACCTTATACATATATTGAACATCATGGACTCGTGAAAGATCACGACTTCATCACGGAAGAGTCTATATTTTATTTACTGTTAGTTATTTTCTATATGAGCCTGCGATCTTTAAGTTAAACGAATAAATATAGTAAAACAAACGCATTGTAGGGAAAAAATTATCCTAATTTGTATTTCTCGCCAACACTTTTGTCAATATCTTTGTAATAAATACGCCAAGCGTGTATTAGCTCATTATTTATATTAATTTAAAAGAATAAGGTTTACAAATAGATATACATTTTAGAAGTATGACTATTATTTTTAATATGAATGACATTAATGTTCCTAATAAAATGGATAAACAAACCACATTAATATCAAAGCTGATTTTTAAAAATATAAAAAAAGATATGATTAATTTACTATTAGGCACGTGCAAATATGTTTTAACCCTAAAAAATTACTACAAAAAGTTAATTAGTGGTCTTTTGTAGTACCAGGTGGAATAAATAACATACTAAAGGTCTCCTAAATTTAGGTCACAGGAAAAAACTAATTCTTACGATGACAGCCAAATAATTAACTTTTACAGTTTTCATTCTAAGAAAGTCAATTTGGTTTATATCCTAATGAATGTAGGGTCTTTTATAACATGTAAATTATCAAAATAACTTTTTTTATCCTTAGTTTACAAACAATTTATAAAATTATCAATGTTGCAAATGGTCACTGTCACAGTCGTCTTTCCAAACAAATTCATTGATATGATTTTAACAATCTTCTCTTTGGCAAGGTCCTCAAGAAGATGTATATGGTAGTCCATATCTCCTGAAACTGAACCATTTTGTATCGCAGGCAGTAGTGGAATTGCAATAGAGTATATGGAGAAGGCTTTCTGGTGTAACAGATAGTTCAGTCGTACTTTTTACATACTCTGTTGGATTCTCTATTCCATTCTTTCGAATTCAAATCAAAACTAATATATTTTTATAAATATATTCTAATATCTTACGTGTGTGGTTCAGTGTAATCTAAACTAAACAAAATCAATCTGCATTTACGGAACAAATGACATTTAATTACAATAAAACACATAAAAGAATATTAAATCCAAGTATTCGACGCAACAAATCTAGAAATCTACATATCAACAGAACAATTATTTCTCTTCAGTTCACATTAAAATATGAGTTCAAACTACGCATGCGCTGGCTAAATAGTTGTTTCACAAATTTGCCGGAACATCACGCCGGGCGTTGGACGGCTGTCCAGCATTATCATAAAATGGCAAAGGCACTACTCTAGTAATGTTTCTACGTTATATACCTGTGGATGTCTTCAGATCGATAACGCGAACAAGTCCATCATCACTTTTATAGGTTTTCAAAATTCGAGCTAATTTCCAATCTATAAACTTGTAATTTTGCATCTTTTAACAAGACCAGTTGACCAACTTCAAAATTTTGTGAAAGTTTTTTTCCATTTACTGCGGACTTGGAGTTCATTCAAGTATTCACGGCTCCAGCGCTGCCAAAACTGAATTTTTAATCTTTGAAACAGTGTCCACCTAGAAGAAAATGGTAAAGAATCTAAAACATCATTATTTTCATGAATACTTAAGAGAGGACCTCCAATAAAGAAGTGACCAGGTGTTAGTGGTTGTAAATCATTAATATCTGCAGACAAGGGCGTTAACGGACGTGAATTCATAACTGCTTCAATTTGTGTCACGAGTGTTGTCAGTTCTTCAAAATTCAAGACAGAAGATTTAGTTATCTTCAACACTATTCGCTTCATTGTTTTGATATTCAATTCCCATAGTCCGCCGAAATGTGGAGATGCAGGGGGTATAAAATTCCATTGTATTCCTTCTTCTGCACTAAATCGCTGAATTTAATCCGAAGCACAAATTTGATAAAAGGATTCCAAAAGAGCACAAGTACCCTTAAAATTTGTGGCATTATCACTCCATATAATGCAAGGTTTAGATCGTCGAGCAACAAATCTTCTTAAACAGGCTAAAAATGCTTCTGTGGTCAAGTCTGAAACAACTTCCAAATGAACGGCTTTTGTCGAAAAGCAGATGAATGTATGCCTTTAGTGTTATTTTTTATATTTTTAAGTTAGGCTTTGTTATAATAGGACCGGCTAAATCTACGCCATTTTCCTCAAATGGTCTAGAGGGTATAATTCTATCACGGGGCAAGTCACCCATCATTTGTTGAATAGTTTGATGCTTTTTTCGAAGACAAGTCATACATCTATTTATAATTCGTCTTACTTGGCTCTGACCAGATGGTATCCAATAAAACTGTCTTAATAAAGAAAGAGTGGTCTGAGTACCCGAATGTAGAAACTTTTTATGATAATATGCAATCAATAGGTCGATGAAATAGTGAGACTTTGGTAACAGTATTTGGTGTTTCTGAGATTCTGATACATTAGAAAACTTCAGTCTTCCACCGATCCTTAACAGTTCATCTGTATCTAAAAACACATTTAAATTCAAGATCTTACTGTTGTTTGGTAGAGGGCGTTTTCCTTTTAAACATCGAATTTCCGTTTGAAATGTGGAATTTTGTACAATCTTTATTAGTTTTTTCGTTGAATTTTGTAACTCAGAAGTATCTAAATAGTCATGTTTCTTAATTTTTGGTTCTGGTTTACAGTTATTCAGAAATCTCAAGCACCATGCAGTAACTCTTATTAATTTCATAAAAGAAGAATATCGATTAATTAAATCAGTGTTTCCTTCATTTTTATCTACAATAGTTGATTTCACAGCAGTGTTTTTCTTTAGTTCTAACTGATCCTTAACTTCAGAAATATCTAATTTATCAAATGGTTTTTCGAATTTTGGCCAAACAGATCTGTCCTATTTTAACCATTGGGGACCTTGCCACCAAAGATGATTATCTTTCAATTCTGAAACTTTCAAACTTCAGGTAACTAGATCGGGGGGATTATCTTGTACAGGACAATGAAACCAACTAAGTGGATCACTAAGCTCTTTTATCTCTTTTATTCGGTTTCTGACGAACATTTTAAATCTCTCTGACTCTCCTCTAATCCAGTAGAAAGTAATAGTTGAGTCAGTAAAAGTAGCAAGTTGCAGGAAAAGATAAGTTTTTAGCAATTTTATGAGAAAGTCTAGCAGACAAAACTGCTCCCAACAACTCTAATCGAGGTATAGAAACAGTTTTTAATGGGGTCACTCTACTTTTCGCTGCAATAAAGCTGGTAACAACATTCTTGTTTTTTAATACTGCTCTAAGGTACACTACTGTACCATATACTTTCTTTGAAGCGTCTGAAAAACTGTGTAACTCAAAATAATCAACTTCTTCGATGGCAATATCTGCCAAATAATATCTGGGAACATTAACACTATTCAGTTCTTTAATTTCCTCGAACCATTCATTCCACAAAATATCCAATTGTTTGGGTAGATTTTCATCCCAGTCAAGTCCTAAACACCAAATTTCTTGGATTAAACATTTAATTCTAATAGTATAAGGACTTATAAAACCAATTGGGTCGAAAATACGACCAACAGTCTGCAATAGATAACGTTTAGTACTAAGTTTTTTTCGACAGGAATTTTTCTAAGTTTTGAGTTTTAAATGAAAATTTATCACTGTTTGGATCCCAAGCAACCCCTAATACCTTGGAAGGTATCAAATGCTGATTACTAAGATTTAAGTTATCTGTTACTTCATCAACGTGTAAACCATGTGCTTACCATTTTTACGTAATTCTAATGAGTTTGTTTTTCATTTCCTAAAAGTCATACTGGCATCTTGAAATATTTTAAAGGCTTCTTTACTTAATTTAAATGCGTAATCAACATCACTTTCACTAGTAATCAGGTCATCAACGTATAACGATGAATTTAAAATGACAAAAGATTCAGGAAATGTTGTTACATACCTTTGTAAGTGATGTTTGATAGTAGCTGCCAGAAGGAAGGGGCTTGACTTCACACCAAAGAGAACTCTTGTTAATCTGAAGATCTTAAATTGCTTACCTGGATTTTCAACCCATGGCTCATCATCCCAAAAAAATCTTGTAAAGTCCCTGTCTTGTTCATCGATCTTGATCTGCAAAAATGCTTGTTGTATGTCTGCAGTAATTGCTACACGAAAATTTCTAAATTTGATTAAAAGGCTGAACAGTTATAGACAGGGATAAGATTTAATCCAGTGTATAAACAATCGTTTAGGGAAAGTTCACCTTTAGCATGGGCGCTTGCGTCGAATACGATTCTGACTCTGCTAGTTGACTTATCCTCACGAATTACTGCTTTGTGGGGTAGGTAAAATGTGTTTGCTTCCGATGTGTTGTTCTCAACAGGTTCAATAATATTCTCTTCTAAATAACTATCTAAAATAGCTTTATATTCCGAGAATAACAAAGAATCGTTTGTAAAATTTGTTCTCAACTTCAAAAATCGTCTATATGCCACTTCGCGATTATTATTAAGAGACATTTTCAAATTAGACTTCCATGGAAATTTAACTTTGTACCGATTATCTTTAAAAACTATGCTTGATTGAAATTCATTCATAATTTCTTCATCTACATTACTAACACCTTTAGTTTCAGATTCAATTTCTAAGCTTTCTAATTGCCAAAAATTTCTGATTTGATCCGATATATCCTTTTCTTCAACTATAATTTTCATGCTAAACAATTCGTTGGCTGACCCCATGCAACCCTGTAAACAACAGGCAAAAAGGGTTTCAGTAGCTACGAGTTTATCCTTTAATATTTTAATTCTACCAGTTACAACATTATAATAATTATCTGATCCAATTAACACTGCAATTTTATTATTATTACATTCGTAACTGTCAGCTAGTTGTAAACCTTTTAATTTACTATAAGTTTTACGCATGTATTTATCAGGAGTGCACTGTTAAAAATAAATCCTCAAATTCACGGTAAAACTACTGGCAGCAAAGTTGCCGGGCATTTTCCGTTCTGTTAGTAGATTTTCCGTTTTGAAAGATAAAAGAAGGACAAACTCCGTTTACATAAGCGGTAAATTTCCGTTAACGCTCTCAGAAATCAAGGAAATATTCCTGACTGCACTGGCAGGAAAGGAAATTATCCGTTATAATTAAACTCGGTTTTAAAAAGTTACATCTATATGTGCTGCCATCTGTCGACTATTGCGGGAGAATTTACTATCTGATAACCGTCAAGAACATTTTCTAGTCGACATCGGGTTTGAACTAGGGATGACAATGCCTCGAATCAAGTGTCTTGCCCATTCGACCAGTGGGCGCTTGTTAGAGTAGCAGTTTAAGATGATGATATGAGGTTTCTCAAAATGGCGGCTTGGAACTTAAACAATTTGGGGTTTAGAAGCTTGGTAATTTTGAAGTTAATTGCGGGGATATTTAGTTATGAGATGATGGTGACGTTTTAAAATTGTAATATTAATAGAGGATAAAAAAATGAATTATATATATTCTTAATTTGATTATTAGATGTAAAATATGAATATTACATTTTGAAATAAATTCGATAAAAAATGTTTGCTTTTTTGAGAAAATCGATATTTTTTTTCAACTATTATATATTTTTTATATGACGCTTTTATATTATACGCTTAGAATATATTTTCAGTGCGAGTGTTTTTTATTACTTTAAAAAATAAATTTCGAATAATTTTAAAGGAATGAGAAAATTGTTATTATTATTACTTTTTTTAATTTGAAAGCATTATTTTTTAATTCGAAAGTCATTATTTTTGTTTGTTGCTTTTTTGAGAAAAATCAATTTTTTTTCACTTAATTTAACTATTATATATATTTTTTAATTTGTTTGTTTAGAATATATTTTAAGCGCAAATATTTTCTTATAACTTTAGAAAATAAATTGTAAATAATTTTAAAAGAATGCGAAAATTGTTACTTTTTTTTCATTCGAAAGCACTATTTTGTTGTTATTGTTGTTGTTTTAAATAAACTCATAATTTTCATTTATTGAATTTTTAGTTTTTCTGTGCAGCAACATGTCAGTTTTTTAAACATTGAAAATAAATATGCAGCAGATAACGGAATATCTCCGTTGACCCCTTTCGTCTCCGTCCGTTCTGTTGTTTTCAGGAAATATGAGGATTTTTTCTGTTTTTTAACGGAAAATACCCTTTTATCGCAAAAAGGGACTTTTCTGTGAAATTCAGGAAAAAAAAAAATTACCCGTGAATTTCAGATTATTTTTAACAGTGTGGGTAAGAAAGCAGCTGAAATTTGATCTGTCTCAAGGGCTTCAACTTCAATATTTAAAGATGGATCATCTCTATTTTCTAGTTTTACTTTTACTACATTATACGTTTTCTTAGTTGCCTTTTCGGCTCCAAAAGCATAAACAGATAAAGTTTCTGTTCTAATAACAGGTAAATTTATTTTTGGTGAAACATCGCGAATTATGAATGTTCTCATACTACCATTATCCAATAAAATACGAATTGGTTCAGTTTTATTATCTTTCGGATCCTTTGCCATCATGGAACAAGTTTGCAAAAAAATTTTGCATTGTGTCTTTCTATTTCGTACATTATTAGTAGAACTGTTATCACAACGTGAAACAGATACGACACTCTTATCCGTATTTACCTTTAAATCATTTTCAAGTTGGAAACAAATGGCCCTACTATGTTTTTTGTTACAAATATCACACATTTTAGTTTTTTCACATTCCTTAATTCTATGTTTGACCTGTAAACATAAAAAGCATCTTCCCTGCCTTTGTAATATTTCTTTTTTCTGATCTATAGTTAAAGATTGACACATTTCACTATTATGATCAATACTGTTACAGAATAAACACAAATTCTTATTTACAGAAGTCATTAATTCAGTAGCTGAAACATTATTTTGTTTAAATCCTTTCGTACTACATTGCAATCTCGGTTTATATTTTGATTGTTTGTCAATAAATTTTGATCTATGTTCAATTTTATTATTACTGGAAAATGATTTTTTAACATCTAAATCATGGATATACCCTTTCTCTACTTTCATCTTCGTTTTTAAGAAAACTCATGAGATTTTCTATATTCCACATTTCCCCATCATTTAACTTCCGATTGAATTCTAACGTTAAATCCGGAGGTATTAATTTAAGTAATATTGGACAAAGTAATCCACTGTATGTATCTGATTTTACACCTAGTGACTCTAAATTACGAATTTGTACTAGACATTTATCATACAGATTTCGTAAACTCCGAGTGTCAGAAGAACTTTTCAGATATTCCATATTTAGTAAATTATTCAAATGAGCATGTACGAGCATATCATGTCTACCAGATCTTTCTTTCAAAAGAGATACGGCAGCTGCATAATTTTTTTTCCGTTAGACTGTATCCACTTATTGTGTTTGCAGCCGTTCCCGAAACTAAACTTTTCAAATAACTAAATTTCTCAATATCTGACAGACCTGTGTTTTTATCTATGGCTGTTTCGAATGTGTTCCAAAATTCCATAAATTTATCATTTTCACCAAAAAACCTATTTATTTGTAATTTTGGAAGCTTTACATTTTTTTAGTTCGGTAGTAGCATGATCTGTTTGCACTGGTTAAACATTGTTAACATAAGCATTGTTAGCATTAGAGCATAAGTTTTTTATCTTAAAGTTCAGTTTTGATCTGTATGATATTACTTTTTGATCATAGATGTCACAATTTAAAATTTCGTTTTCAATATGTTTAGCATTAATTGTAGTTACAATGGTGTTATCAAGTTCCTTAATAGTTTTATATTTTTCATTCAATTTATCAAGAAGTTCTTCTAATTCTTGTACAGAATATTTTGTATTACTTAAATATTGATTGATACTTTCAAATATTTTATTGAGAAGATTCCGATGCGTATCACGCATTTTCGTTTATTTATTTTCAGACATTTTCAAAGCAAAATATAATCATAAACTCACCGATTTCCAGTCAAACAAAAAATAATTTAGTACTTGCTTACGCAATCACTGTCCAAACGAAGTTATCATAATCCTTTTCTCGGCCGATGCACCAAAAATGTTGGATTCTCTATTCCATTCTTTCGAATTCAAATCAAAACTAATCTATTTTTATAAATATATTCTAATATCTTACGTGTGTGGTTCAGTGTAAACTAATCTAAACAAAACCAATCTGCATTTACGGAACAAATGACATTTAATTACAATAAAACACATAAAAGAACATTAGCGCCAAGTATTCGACGCAACAAATCTAGAAATCTACATAACAACAGAACAATTATTTCTCTTCAGTTCACATGAAAATATTCAAACGACGCTTGCGCTGGCTAAATAGTTGTTTCACGAATTAGCCGGAACATACTCATTGTGCAATAGCTTCCATCTTCAATCCACCGCATTTATAGCTCTGTCATTTCAGATTTAAGCCTTGATTTCGTAATATACTTTAAATCTGTAGTATTTTGCCGAGGACTTGATCAGAGCATGATTGGAAAGTATTGTGGGGGACGATCTACGTTGACGAAAACTTTTTCTTTTACTACAATGTTAGTACACAAGGAAGCATGGGAATCAGCACTTCTGTTAACAAACAGAATGTCCATTCCTTCCTAGCTCTTCTAATACAGTTTTTGCTTGATGTGGGCGCAAAAAGATTGCATAGTTCTAAATCGGGGGTTTTTTTTTTTAATAATTTTCTGTAATTTTTTATTGCATTGGATATGCGTGATATTGAATCATATCCTATCCTGTGTAAGAATGAATAAACAATTTCAAACATCCATTACTACACGGAATTAGTTTCATCTCTCTGTTTTTATATACCATATAAATTGCAGCCTTGTCTGAAAGATAAAAAAGAGAACCCCATTGTTATTTTTTATGTATTATGCATTTTTTATATATTTATATATTATTTTTAATGATCTGTGTATTCTCTTTCAATTTCCATGTTGGTTAACCAAATAAAAATAAACAATTGTCATTCGAAATACACTTGAGGAACACCTGTGCTGGAACCTGCGGAGTGCTTCAACTTTGGATTCGCCGTATTGCGCCAACTCCTGCACCTCATTTTGATTTTGATTTAGAATAAAAGTATGTTAACGATATTAAAGATTCATATAATAAATATCTTTAAAGCAATTTTCATTCCTATGTACAGTTTTCTCATAAACAAAAAATATCCAAATATTACTGATTTATTCAGGCGTTCGATGTGGTGTTACGTCTATATAAGTTCTTATTTTTAGATTTTAGGTCACGTTCTTGACCGTGGTCGATACTAATGATCTTAATGACAAAAAATATATATCGCTGTGTCTGTATTTTCTTAGTCTACATAAACAAAATACGATTTATATGGAAAATATTTAACTAAAGATAGTTAAATATATTTAAATATTCCATATACGTAAACCTATATTTGTAAGAAAATGTTACAAAATCAGGTTATCCTTTTTAGTATTATAATTAACAAATCAGCTGATATTCTTACTAGAAAATTCGGTGATTTATCAGAAATGTAAATAATCAAAAACTATCTTGTTCTGAAATCATTCAGTGAATTCGTATGTTACTTCAATATATATATATATATATTTTCCTCTCTCTTTTTAAATATTCTTCATATTTTCAGTATTTTTGGCCAATTACCATTGAAGCAAATGCTATGGTAAAATTATGATTGCACTTGTTAATTTTTTAACTTTGTGGTATTCTGTCTACAATTTATTACTAATTATCTCTTTGGAGATTTAATTAGAATGTTACAAGAACTTGATTAATGTTTTTTGAAATTCAAAGATATTATAATTATATATATATATATATGGAGTTTTAGTCATTTATTGATCAAATATGTTAGCTTTTGATTTCAAATGACGTATTCTATATATTAATTAATTACATGTCATCTTTAAATTAAAGATTTGGTCAGATTGGCAGTAACTTGTTCGTTGTCTTTTGATTTAAAATGTATTGCATACATATCCTGCTTGATACTAAAAGCCATGTTTTGACCACTTTTACTGTAATTAAAAAAGTACTTTGTTGTAACCAAAATAATGCTTAATCACTTTCAATGTGTATAACAAAATATATCTGTAAAATTATCGGAAAATTCTATTGAAAAAAATATAGTACTAAAGTAGCAAATAATAAAACAAAAATTCTTGCTCAGATGTGTTATTTGAACAATTTTTTCCTTAATGTTTTGAAATTTGTTAGCATGTTTGATTTAATAAATATATTAAAATATATATTTACATAATACTTCATTTTTTTCTAAATGATGGAGTAAGAAGTGTAGAAATTTCATGTCTCTGAGACTTCCGATTAACGATAAATTTAGTAATGTAAGGTTATATTTTAACACCATATTAGAAATTTTTGACCATTAATCATTATTTACGGAAATTAAACTAATCCTTTGAGAAATCTATTAAAATCCTTTTCTCTGTGTTCAAATTAGTTTTTCTAAAAAAGAAAATTAGTCTACTTATTTTCTAATCTGAAATAAATTTAACACCACAACAGAAAACTGGAATATAAATGAATTGTGTCTTTTACAGCTTAGTAAGAAACATTTTATGTTTTATCCACAAAAAAAGGTTAAAAAAAGAGAAAGAATGTTTCAGGATTTCTAGAGTTTCGCGAAAATGCAAATATTTTCTTATAGAAAACTCGCCTTATAAGAAATTAGATGACATAAGACAAATTTTATTTATGTAAATGCAGGTATGTATCTTGCCTAAAGTCAGGAAAATTCTATGGCCAGTAGGAACCCTGTGTTTCTTAATATACGAAAATATAACATAAGTACGAACGAAAATATACATAACACCTTCTATATTACTAATGACGAGTGTTCATTATCTTTAGAAGCTTTAGAAACTAATATAATTTAGAAATTTGACGAAGCATTTATAAAATCAAGCTGTCTTTAAAGTCTGCTGCTGCAGACTTTCGGAGACATTTTCGAGTGGTTTTTATTGCGTATTAATGAGTTTCTTCAAACCAAAATATCGTTTTTTGGTGCTATTCATTCTCGGTTAGGTGCCATTGCTCCTATTTTGAGAACATTGATTTAGGATTTTTTTCTATAGTGGGTATTTCATATATTTATTATTAGAAGGTTCATGTTATTTGTAATTTTAATGTATGAGATGACTTATGTAATTGTTTTTTTTTAAGTTTCATTTAAATTTTCTATTTTTAAAACGTATTCAAAAACGCGAAAAATAGCTTTTTGGCCGCATTTGAAAGAAATATATATTTTTAAAATATCGTTATAATAAAAGTTATATTTTTAAAATGAAATACATTTACAACTTTGTGTTATATAAGACAACATCAATCCGAAATTAATATATATAATAGACTAATCGCAATTACCGAAAGCATAAGTTGTTCCCAAAATGTAATCAATGGAGCGTAATGGGGGTAATTTTTTTGAAAAGTTTTACATATGTCTCCGCGCATTTATGGTAGTTATTTTTCAGTTTATTAGCTATTCGCTATATATATACATATATTCTATTAGCTATAGATTCTATCATTCTGAAACTGATATTTTAAGAAGAATTCATATAAATTAGTCTAATTTCTACATTTATAATAAAAAAATAATATGAAATTACCAATTTCATAGGCATTTTTATTATGCATCTCCTTGTTTTTTCTCATTACATATTTTTTTTACTATTTTACATGGAAAGTAATTGAAGAATTCGAGGATTCTTAGGATATTTCGAAAGTCGTTTGGTTGTCCCCTTATTGCAGATGAGAAAGATGTAACATAAAATACTTTATGCGACGATTTACCCAATGGTATATCTGGTGTTGAAGAACTATCCTTAAATTCTAAATCAACAGACAATCAAGAAATATCTGATTTAGTGTTTAAAGAAAGCCAAAGTATTAAATGCATACTTCATATTTTAGATGAAAGTTCAGACAAATCTTCAAATTAGAATATAGAAAAAAACTAAAAAAAAAAAAAAAAGACTTAAAATAAAAGTTAAAAAATCAATTTCAGGAAACAAAAAAATGCAATATAATGCTGCATAAAAAATGTTCAACCATTTTCATGTGAAATATTAGGACAAAACAATATAATGGTTAAAAATAAAGAGGTTGATAATGAAGTCTTACAGAATCGGTAATTTTATTTTTTAAATTTATTAAAAATATATATGATGGACTAATTTTTATGCATTCTTCTTAAAATATCAGTTTAAGACTGATGTTATCCCTTTTATAGTTAAAGAAATAAGAAGTAACTACCATAAATGCATGAAAGGCATAAGTAAAAATTTTGAAAAAATTAACCCCATTAGGAGCTCACATTTTGGGAATATGCTGTTTCTCCTAAACATTCGATTTTTTAAAATGTGTTTTAAAGACTTCCTACTCATAAAAAAAAACTGTTTCATAAAAAAAAATAGATTAATACATATATAGCGGTATCTAATGTGTTAAACATTTACAGCTATGTAATTGACATTATACATGTAAGAGTAACGAAAGATTTTTTATTTATGTATTGATGTTACTGCTGTTAATTTAACAAGTTTGTCTGTAAAACATGTTCATTGAACAAGAAATTGCTTACTTAACCCATTCGGGACCATGGGTGCATATATGCACCCTCAAAAAGAGCATACAGAATTTGTTTTAGGCACCAGTAAAAAATAAAAGTAATATTTGCTTTCTCTAATTAGAGCATTTTTGTGATAGTTTAAGTAAAGGTAGCTTTTTTTTTAAAAGTGGTGTCAACCGAATAAAATTTGTGTAAAAGCCGCTGGTCCCGAATGGATTAGAATTGATAGCATCGAAAAAAACATATATTCATGGCTGAGAAAACTGATTAATACGCTATAAAAACCACTCAGAAACGTTTCCGAAAATATGTCTCAGTAAAAGAAACTTTCTTTTTATAAATGCTTCGTTAAATCTCCAAACTATATTGGTTTCAAGGGTTCCTAAATGTATAAAGATCGCTTTTCAGAATCGTAGGTAACTCGGAAGAATTTATTATATATTTTTAATCGGGGTTATATTATACTTTTCTACATTATAAAACCTCTCTCTTTTTTTACAGCATGTTTCTTTATACTTTCAGATTTTATTTATTTTTAATGATACTTCTCGACAAAATAATTTCTTTACCAGTGCAACATTTAACACATGCAAAATAACTTTTAAATGTTATTTGCCTTGAAAAACATTCATGCGTTTTTTTAAAAATTATGTTTAAAAACGTTACGTATACGTTTTTTAAAATTTAAATTTTTTCTGTAAAAACGTTAAAATTGTGAATGGCAAAAACTTGATTAGTTTACCATATGAACCTATTACAGCCATAGTCGTGTAAATCATTAATTTTGAAAATTTTCGCTTAAGAGCCTACGCTAGTCATCCGAAGAAACTCGAACGCTAATGTTAAGTCTATGGGAAGGTTCTTGACAGATTTCTCGCTCGCATTTTAATATGTTTAAATGATTTTATTTGCATGAGACAGCTGAGGCCGAGCCCTAACGTTGTTAGTTTTTACTTTTCCGATTTAGTTTTTTTATATAAGGGTACTTTCACTTTCAGAACCGGTTCCAACCGGTTCTAAAATTGAAAATGTTCGCTTATAAAAAAAACTAACTAAAATTAAAAAAAAAGGAAAAACTAACAGCGTTAGGGATCGGCCTCAGTTATCCTATGGAAAAAAAATTCATTAAAAAAAATTAAAATGCGAGCGAGAAATGTCCTGAACCTTTGCATAGACTTAACATTAGCTTGAGTGTTTCTTCCGGTGACTAGTGTAGGTTCTTAACACATGGAGGGTTTTTAGAGATATTACACGTAATATCAATTGGTAGTAGCACCAGAAGGTATTAATTATAAAAGGTAGCTAAGAAAATGTGACTTACACCATTCTGATTTTAAATACAGCATATAATAAGTTCTGTACACTCCAATCTGGAAACATTGAAAACGAATAAAAGTGGTTCCACGTATGATGATTAAAACCTTAATTACACAAATTAACACGTAGTAAATACATTTTTAATTCATTCGAGATAGTCCTTAAATAAAAAGCTAATGAAAAATTCATGAGTAAAAGTATTACTATGATAGAGAACTCGGAATGATTTTTAGAAAATTATCTTTAAATTGAGAACTAAAAGAAAAATATGGTGTAAGTGATAAAAACAAAAAAAAAAAAAATACATTTCTAGAAATTTGCTATTATTATAGTAAATGTGTTACTTTCCTTTTTTATTTTCCCAAAATTTCTGCATTACTTTCTTTTAAAATTTTTGCACATTCATTCATCCTTCGGAAATTTAATTTTATTAGTTCATAAGTTCTTTTATATCATTTCTTTTAATTATTTTTGTAAGAAATCATATTTAAAAAAAATATTTTAACATCAAGAACAAAAAAAGTAGTAATTTAACCGAATTATTTTGTGTCTACCTGTAAATGAATGTTGAAAGCTATCCACACAATATTCTATAGTAAGTCTCTTGTACTCCACGTTAGTGATATATATCAATTTCAATATGTTTGACATAGTGAAACATTATTAAAATAAACTGCATAAACTGTTTTCTTCATAGACCGTAATGTAACGGAAATCTTTTGAGTATCCCTGTACAGGAAATATAAGTGCTATGCACATCACATTCTATAATTCGGCTCATGTAGTGAACCTCAGTGATATATATCAATTTCAATATGTTTGAAATTTTGTAACATCATTAAAATCAACCGCAAATGATTTTTTCCCATAGACAGCAATGTAACGGAATTCTTTTGAGTGTCCCTTTAAAAAAACTATAAGTGCTGCGCACTTCATTTTCAATACCGAACATGCCACAGTATGCCGCAATAACATATATCAATTGAATGACGATCCAATCGTCATTCCGATTGGTCGTTCCGATCGGTCGAATGACGATCCGACCGTGCTCTAACTCGAGCTGGTTAGAGCACGGACAGACAGACATACAAACCGAGTTTATAAACACTTTTCGACAATGTTGGAAAGTATTAAAAAGCACAGATTATCATACACTTGTTTTTGTATAAACATTTGCATACCTTTTTAAGTATAAATAATCGATATCTGTCATAGCAGAAGTTTACGTCATTGATTGTTAGTCGTTTTAATACTTTCCAACATAGTTGAAAAGTGTTTATGAAGTCGGTTTGTCTGTCTGCCGTTTCTCCGTCGTCTGTCCATGCTCTAACTTGCGTAAATATACTCGGATTGCCTTGAAATTGATATATGTTAAAAATATGGCATGTTTCGTATTGAAAAAGAAGTATTTAGAATTTGTGGTTCTTTTAAAGGGACACCAAAATAATTCCGTTACATTACGGTCTATGGGGGAAAATCATTTGCGGCGTATTTTAATGATGTTAAACTATTTTAAACATATTCAAAGTGATACATATCACTGTGGTACTGTACAAGGCGCTTATTATAGTATGCGTAGAATATGGTATGCGTAGAATATGGTATGCGTAGAATATCTCGTATATTTACAGGGGCAATCAAAAGAACTTTATTTTTTTTACTGTTCGAGAAGGACTGCTCAGACTAAGAACCAAGTCAATTGCTGGTAGCTCGTTTTCTGTTGTGGTCCGTATTTTTAAATGTAACTTTTATTTTGCATATTAATTGGTGCATAAAAATTCTATAGGTGATACACGTAGCTGCTCAAAAGCTTTCACTTACATTTCCGTTTATTGCAGGAAAGTTCTGAAAGAGAATTTTCTATTGTGCTGTGTATTTAAATAACTGAAGTAAATTATAGCATAATGTGTAATATACATATAAATGTATAGATCATACAGGATTGCACAAAGGAATTCGGATATTTTGTTTGGCTATTGTTCTGATATTGTGTTTTCAAATGTGTTATGCGTTTTCTCAATTGTTTACTTAGTAAACTGCGAAGTATTCATATTATGTTGGAAAGTGTTTTTCATATTCTATGCTTGAAGCGAGATTTTTCATTCTTGTTTTAGATAATTATTTTAGGACTAGCTGATCCCAGATGATAGCGTTGCCCAGTCCCGTCAAAAAATAATACGAAACGCGAAATGACTATAAAAATCACTGCACGAAACCGTTCCTCTGGTAATTCTTTTTCTTTCGGAAATTGAATAGAGAGATGGACCCCGAAGCGAAAGTAACTTTAATACCACCTCCTCTAATATTTCAATCATTTGATTCTAAGAAGTTCAGTTTTGGGTCAAAATTAAAAAAAGGTTACCGTCGGATTTTCACAAAATTTGAATTTTCGGAATCAGAAAAATAAATTACATACAGACTGTGAATTTCGATTCAATACCTCTAATACTTTACTTAATACTCAAGGATGAGTGAAAATGAAACTCTTTCGTTGTCTGGGATTTTCAAATGGGTAACATTCTTTTGCTGTTTCAATAAAAATAGCATTTTCGACGCTCAGGCAGAAAAATCGTTTAATTCCACTGCCAGGGGATGCATTCTGTTCTAAACAAATTTTCTGACACGTGTCCCACTGCCTACGATACCGTGTATAGCAGATGGGCTACGCACGCGCTGCAAAATATTTTAGTTCCTGTTTCCACCACCAGGGGGAACATTCTGTTCTAAATAAACCTCTTTACGAGCGAAACCTTGTCAGTCGTTCTCGCTGCTTACGGCACCGAAGAATCTGCTAGGTCCACTTCCCACCTCCAGGGGGTACCAAATCTATGTCTTAATTAATTAGCTATATCTTAATTAGTTCATGTTAAGTTGAATGAACCGATTCCCGTTGAAATCTGGCCCATAGAACCCGAGAAAATAAATCATCCCCCTGGATATTAATATTCATAAATGGTAGTAACCAAGTGATGAAAAAATGATACCAAAGTTTATTTAGTACCTGGGAGACCTCGGAAGAATGTCAGAAAAGATATCGTTTGAATCGGACCAAGATTAAATTCAAAATCTTTTAGTTACATTTTCCACCGCCAAGGGATGCACTCTGTTCTAAACAAACCTCTTTCCGAACGAAACTCCGGCACTTGTCCCCGCTGCTTATGCCAACGTAAAGGAGACATGCTGTGCACGCGCTGAAAATCTTTTAATTCCTCTTTCCTCCACTATGGGGCACGAAATCCATGTCTTAATTAGTTATCTGTATATTAATTAATTCATGTAAAGTTGAATGAATCGATTCTTGTTGAAATCGGGCTCTTTGTTTGAATAGGACAATTTTTTAGTTCCACTTCTCACCGCTAGGAGTGCACTCTGTTCTAAATAAAAATATTTTCCGATCGAAACTCCGGCACGTGTCCCTGCTGCCTGCGACACCGCTTAGTAAGCGTTTTGTGTTCGCGCTGCAAACTCTTTTAGTTCCATTTTTTACTCTACAGGTAGTGCCAAATCTGTATCTTAATTAGTTATTTATATCTTAATAAGTTCGTGTTAAGTTGAATGAACTAATTCGCGTTGAAAGTGAGCCCTTAGAACCCGAGAAAATACCCCTCCCTTGTGATTAATGTTCAGAAATAGTAGTAACCAATTTCTAAAAAAATGATACCGAAGTTTATCGAGTATCTGGAGGACTTGAGGAAAGGTTTCGTTTGAATAGGACTAATAATAAAAAAGTTCTTATTTTGGATGCAAGGGGGGAAGAAGGGAGGGAGTTTCCATAAGAGCATTCACGTGATGTTTAAATTATAACCGAACAGCTACCTCCCCCTTCCCCACAGAATTAAACGAACAACGTTAAATTATTAGGGTTTATCATTAACTTTTGAAACAGAAACAAAATAACATTTTCTGTTTTTTTTCTTTTTCCTGTTTTTTTTTTTTTTTTTTTTTTTTTTTTTGACATTCAAAAACAGTAAGTTATAGTTGTTAATTTCTGAAATCAAATACATAAAGGACGTCACGTACATAAAAAAAAACTCTAAAAATCATTAAACAAATCGTGAAAAATTTACATCTAGCTGTTCAAATTGTAATCAGCTGATGAACTTTTCATCTGCCAATCACAATTGCCCGGTTGACTTCCAGCTGGGCCTACAATCCTATCATCTAACAATTACAACTCCCCCCCCCAACTGTGTTTGACTTTTTGTGGCATCAAGTGACGTCATAAGCTGCAAAACATGAAAAAAAGTTTAAAAAATACATAATAATGCAATTAAAAAAATCTAATAAGAAGGTTACTAGATTTTACTGGGAAGATTTTAGTATGTTCATGGTTTTTTCCAGGAAGGTCACCGACTTGAACCTGGAACCTTTCTGAAGAATTGAGAAACCTTATCACTATAATCCAGGAAAGTTACTGACTTTTTTTATATTAACTTTTCTGAACTCTTAAAAAGTTTTCTATTTTTTGCTACAAATGTTACTGGTATAAATTAGGCACATTAGCTGCCCATTATTTTCCAGGAACGTTCCTGAATTTTTTTTACAACAACAACGTTAAAATATTAGGGTTTATCATTAACTTTTGAAACAGAAACAAAATAACATTTTCTTCCTTTTTTTTTTTCTTTTTTCTGTTTTTTTTTTTGACATACAAAAACAGTAAGTTATAGTTGTTAATTTCTGAAATAAAATACATAAAGGACGTCACGTACATAAAAAAACTCTAAAAATCTCATTAAACAAATCGTGAAAATTCACAACTAGCTGTTCAAATTGTAATCAGCTGATGAACTTTTCATCTGCCAATCACAATTGCCCGGTTGACTTCAAGCTGTGCCTACAATCCTATCATCTAACAATTACAACTCCCCCACCAACTGTGTTTGACTTTTTGCGGCATCAAGTGACGTCATAAGCTGCAAAACATGAAAAAAAGTTTAAAAAACACATAATAATGCAATTAAAAAAATCTAATAAAAAAATCGGTATAATAAATAACCCGCCCTTCCCTTTTAAAATCATGATTTTTTATCTATAAAGAATTATCAACTTTCTTCAAGTTAAAAAGAAAAAAAATGACGATTCTGAGCGTATTTGAAGCTGAAATGGAAGCAACCACCGAACCAATCAAGCATTCTGAACAAAATTTCTTAGTGTCGAAGGAAAAAATTCGCCAAAAAATCAAAAATCGCTGTACGAATTTCGCATAAACTTTATTGAAAAGAGGACAAAATTTACTATATTGGATTAAAAGATTGGAACCGGACTCTGGTTACTACTTTGGAAAAATCGCAGCAAAACGTGAAAAAACACTAAAAATTGCATAAAAATTTTAATTAAAAAAATCTATTCAAAAATTTAAATTCGGGCCGAGGTGCAAAACTACATGCATAGAAGAACCTTCCCACCAAATTTTGTAGCTCTGCGTGTAGCGGTCTCTTCAGAACACAACCAAGAAACACAAAACACACACAAACTTTATTCTTTATTATTATAGATAAATGAGAAAACACTTAGAGAAAATAATTTTAATTTGTTCCAAAGTTAATTTGTTGGAAATTTATTCACCAGCATGGTGCTTTAAAATGTTTTTTACAGGGTTCTTATAATTATTTTCGTAAAAACGAAATTCCAATTAAATTACTAAAAGGAGTTTTATTATACACTGTACAGAATAACAACATATAAATCAAGCATTTTCGAACACGTTAGTGTTCGAAAATCTCGATTTTAATCAGGGTTAAAATCTTTAAAAATGTTACAAACCAGAGGTCGAGTTCACTTCTTTTATAGCTGATGGACTGATCCAAATGTGAAAACAGGGGGAGAAACCTATGTTAATTTATAATTTAAACTGGAATGGTGAGGGAGTTTCTAGTACATCGAGCAAATTATACCAAATCATCGGAATATTGTGCGACAATGTATCATTAAACGTAAATGTACTTACACGTAGAATTTCTATTGACTCTATAATTAATAACTTTTGATAACTTGATAATTTTCTTATAATCTTAGCTCTTTTAAAATCTATCATAATATCTTGCTCTTGATCTCAGAAATCGCCGTTCGATTTCTGTTTAGTTTGATATCTGTAAAGTGCTCTGCCTACCGCTCTTTAAACTTCCGTAAAGCCATAGCAACATAATTCATTTTCTTATTATTATCTACCACTGTATCAGGGATTAGATATACACCTGCGGAATCTTCCATAAGGTTAGGGTCAATACTACCATGAAGTCTTCACAAATTTCAATATTTTCCAGGTTTATTTGAATGTTTGAAATATACATTAAGGAAATATAATATAAATTTAATTGCTTCTACCCCTATTAAATTAAAAGCAAGACTTCACAGAGCCTATCCATATGGAAGATTCACCAGATGTATATCTAATCCCTGCTACAGGGGTATATAATGAGAAGAAAGTGGATTATATTGGAATGACATCACAAAATGTTAAAGAGCGGTTGGCAGAGCACATTGCAGATATCAAACTAAACCGAAATTGAACGGCGATTTCTACACTGTAAAAAAATCCGTAACGTTACGCAAATGTTCCAGCAACGTTCCGGGTTTTCACACGCTTCTATCAGATTCCTGGAAAATACAAGTTTATTTGCTAATAGTTTGCTGAATTCAGGGATTAAATTTTTTGTGTGGCAACGTCTCTGCTCTAGCTCTTAGCTCCGCCATCTTGGATTCTCGACATATATCCAGGAGCTGATTTACAAATTTGGGAGCTCTTACTTACGCTTACAGCGGCCTGAGTTAAAAAATATGTTATTGAAAGTGGTACTTGAAATGAAAACTTTCTGAAAATGCATTGCAATATCGAATTATCTGCGATAGACAAACAATGATTAAATAACAGCTGCCGCTGGACAAAAAACCTACCATTTTATTATTTCAACCACAAGGCACAAGGCGTTCTAGAAAGAAGGTTCTCTAGGAAGACGGAGGAAAACTATTGTATTTTAATCTAATTGCACGTAATAATAGTCAAATGGTACTGGGTAGCTTTGCGAGGTTAATAATTAATCTCTTCATTGTTACCTGGAATACCTTTTAGCTTTATTTAATTAATTCTACTTCATTTTTGGATTATATTATTTTTACGATTTCCCAGAAAAACCGTTGGATAAACAAAAGAAAGGTATGTACGTAATTTAATATAATTAGAAATATTTAAATCAATAATTGACATATTTTTCTCCCAATTCTGGGTTTTAACTTCTACAATCTAAAAATTAGTATACTTTGCATATTGTTTAAAAGTATTATTTTTTTTATGCTTCTGACTTTTAAAGTTGTACATATAACCTTTTGTACCAAATAAAATCCATAAATGGGAGTGTAAAATAATAGTAATATTAATAATTATTATTATTTTATTATTATTACTTGTATAATTTGATGCATACATTGATAGCAACAGAATGTAAGTGTATAAAATAATTTTTCTTTCCTATTAAAAATCACCCCGACAATCGAAAAAAAAAAGAGTTAAACCTATATTGCAAGAATTATACTATTTTAAAATGTACATTTACTCATATATGAAAAATATTACTATGTTTGTATATTTGAAGTATACCTGCTTTTTAAAAGAAATTAAATTTTAATCTTTAAAAAATTAACTTTTTCGAAAAAAAAATAACACACGAAAGAACAACATTGTTTTAGCATTTTAAGATAACCTGTATTAAAAAATCCCGAAATTTAGACGAGTTATGGCTAAAAAATATATCTGTTGTTCTCACTGTAAGCAGTGATTAAAAAAGTATTTTAAAGTGGTCTATCTCAAAATGTTAAAAACGTACTTTATTTAAATTGTACACAGTAATTTTATTAAATTAGGTAATGTTTCTACCTGCAATCTTTGTGAATTTATTATAATAAGACTAAACCTAAATTTGTGTATATTTTAGCAAAATTTCTGCTTAAAAATAAAATTAAAAAGGTTGCATAGATTTTTCGGAGTTTATCTATGCTTTTTTTTCTGTGTTTGGAATTATAAACAAATTTTGGCCCAATCTTAAGACATAGATTTAATCTCTGAAACCGTAAAGTTTATTTATAAAAAATATAAATTAACTTAATAGAAATCTCGCGAGCAATTTCTTTTAAAAGACGCTGTAGAAAAAAAGCAAAAATTTTCAACATTTAATATCGGGTGATCATTACATGGATAAAAACTAAATTATATTTCTTTATAATCCAAAATGTAACATTTTTTAGCAATTGACTGCTCAGTCAATTACTCATAAAAGTATTCCATTTTTGAGAATTTTCAATTACTCATAAAAATATAATATTTTTATGAGTAATTGATTGCTCTTATGTCAGAATAGCAATCGATTAGCTTTAAAGTTCTGCAACTATTTTTTATGCATTTAATGAATTTTCAAAATATTTAACTTTAAAAAGAAAACATTATACAATTTTAAAATGAAACAACATATATTTATCTTAAAAACAAGTTATTTTTAACATCGAACTATATTTTGTAAGAAAAAATTTAAATACAGTGACATTTAAAAAAAATTTACAAACAAATTTGATGTTATAATTAAACAAATATGTTTATAAGATAAATATTAAAATTAAAAAAGTATATTTTATAAGTTAAATGTTTTAAAATATTCTTAAAACATACAACAATTACTTTGCAAATTTTTTTAAGCTAATTAAATTGTGAGTGACATATCAATAAAAATCAAATTGATGTATCAGAAACATCCCTGAAATATATAGGATGTTTCGTTATATTTTCAAGTACTATTACTGACTTTCTGTGGAAGTTTTCTAAATTCTTAAAAGATGTTCCTGGTTTTTACCAGGAAGATGACATGATGTGAACATATATAACTTTTTTTGGAAGATTGGTGATTTATTTCAGGAAGGTTACTAGATTTTACTGGGAAGATTTTAGTATGTTCATGGTTTTTTCCAGGAAGGTCACCGACTTGAACCTGGAACCTTTCTGAAGAATTGAGAAACCTTATCACTATAATCCAGGAACGTTACTGACTTTTTTTATATTAACTTTTCTGAACTCTTAAAAAGTTTTCTATTTTTTGCTACAAATGTTACTGGCATAAATTAGGCACATTAGCTGCCCATTATTTTCCAGGAACGTTCCTGAATTTTTTTTACAGTGTAAGCTGCATCAAGAGTAAGATATTATGATAGATTTTAAAAGAGCTAAGATCATAAGAAAATTATCAAGTTATCAGCAATTATTAATTATAGTGTAAATAGAAATTCTACGTTGAAGTACATTTACGTGTAATGATACATTCTCGTACAATATCCTGAGGGTTTGGAATAATCTGCTTTGCGAATCGTAAACTCCCTCCCCAATTCAGTTTAATTTATGGAATGATCCAGAGCAACATAGGTTTTCTTCCCTTTTTTCACATTTGGAACAGTCTATCAGCTATAAAAGCAGTGAACTCGACCTCTAGTTTGTAACTATTTTTAACGATTTTAACCTTGATGATGGAAACGTTAGTGTTCCAAAGTGCTTGTTTTATATCTTGTAATTTTGTTAAGTGTGTAATAAAACATTTTAAAGTAATTTAATTGAACTTTTGTTTTTACGAAATTATTTAGATATTTTTCCAATTAAGGTGAATTAGAAATTTAAGAAACTTGATATATTTTGTACATTTTCACTAAGGGTTCTTATGTTTCCGTATATAAAATACCAGTATTTATTTATACTAATTGTTGCTTTATTTAATTTCAGAATTCGGCTATTAACTAAGGCGAAGATTATTATGCGAAAATAGTAGTATTCAAACTAAGGGAGTACAATCACATTTTTATCTTCATTAAAGTACCAAAAATATATTTTTTGTTTTACTTAGAGATTTACAATACTGAATGCTTAAATAGGTATTTTAATCTCAATTTTGTTTCTTGTGGTTGTTATTTGGAATCGCCTTTTTATAATTTTATTTAATTTTTAAGGGAAAAAAACATGCTTAATAAACTTTTGTAGAATTAAAATAATATTAAAAATACTTATTTTTAAACTTGAATAAAAATATAAAGAATCATTACAATAATACTTAGATGTTTTATCTTTATTCGTCTTTGTCTAATTTAAAACGTAAAATGCGCATTTCTGCATATTTCTCGCGGAAACTAAAAATCTCTAAAATAAATACCTTACAATAAATTCGCTAGATTTAGTGAATGCTAGTCTTTATTTGAAAATTTACAGGTAATTACTTTAGCTGTCTCATGTGAGAGATAAATCCTGTTAACGAGGCCGTTTCCTTAATTTTCGAACAATAAATGTTAGCGCTTCTTAATTACCTTCAAAACAATTTAACAGATTATCAATATTTCCTACGTGAGAAAAAGTATTAAGTTCTTTGTAAGTAAATTTAATGAGCCACAAGGAAAGAATTTCAACATAAATTGCTATAGCAATGAAGTAAAAAATTTCTAGAGATACAATTTTTATAAAGTAACAAAATTTAATACTTTTGTGAGATAAAATTTGTAGCAGTTAATTGAAAGTACTTTTCATGGATTTTTTTTTTAAGTGTAAAGATTTTATCCCGCAACATATAATTTGGGGTACAACGAAAAAAAAGTGATATTATAATTAGGTCCACTATTATCAAAACTTCAAAAAATGATTTCGATTATAGTATACTTATAATTGAATTGGCAATCAATGATTAGAAATGAATTCAAACGATCCAAGCAATTCAGAATAACATTGTACTTTTTAAGCGTTCACATCAAAGTTTAAATTAAATAAAATTTTCTATGTGAAGTTCTGTTAATATTTTAAAGTAAAATCATTGGAGTTTCAATTACATATGCGCTTTCAAAAAATAAAGTATATCGCTTAAGGACGCAATCGATATTTTTACAATTATTAAATAATTATTAATTTAAGATCTTCCCCTAAAATTTCCCAAACATATACTTTATGTATTTTAAAGGAACTACTGCTATTAAATGCAAAAATTTAATTAAAAATGTTCAGTTTTATAATATAATGTTTAAAACAATCCATAACTGAAAAACAATATCAGAATGCGAAATTTATATTTTCTTTAGTGCATGGAGATTATATATACATATATAGGTATATATACAGTATGCCCACTAAAGTCCCTTGCCACCGTCTTAACTTCAGAACGGCCGCTGCTATATTCATAAAAGTGGTGTCTAGGTATAGTAAAATAGCCATGCGCTACTCAATAAAACCGTCTACGGAGCCACCTGGTGAAATGTTGCGGAGTTAGCATTCCTATCTCGAAAACGGAAAGAGATAGAGAAAAAAGTGATTTACAAAGTTGTAGAGCATCATCGATTTAGTACGAAAAGACACATTGTGGACATTAATGTGAAAAACAGAACGGTTAAAACGCGTATTTGTTTTTTTGTGATTTCCTACACTATGACGTGACAAAACGATCTTAGAAAGAAAGAAACAACCATTTATGAAACAGCAGGTCTGTGCGACCCCTCCACAAACATTGCAGGACATTAAACGACGCTATTACGGACGCTTGTGCCAACGTGTCACCATCTATGCTCCAACGTGTGCAACGTGAAATTCAAGCAAACATCCAAATATGCATTGCAGCTGACGGTGAGAAGTTTGAAAATCTAAAATAAAGGTATATTATTATAACTAGTTGCTTTTTTTCTTTCTAAGATCGTTTTGTCACGTCACAGTGTAGGAAATCACGAAAAGACAAATGCATGTTTCAACCGTTCTATTCTTCGCATTAATGTCCACAATGTGTCTTTTCGTACTAAATCGATGATGCTCTACAACTTTGTAAATCACTTTTTTCTCTATCTCTTTCCGTTTTCGAGATAGGAATGCTAAGTCCGCAACATTCCACCAGGTGGCACCGTAAGCGGTTTCATTGAGTAGCGCATGGCTATTTTACTATACCTAGACACTACGTTTATGAATATAGCAACAGCCGTTCCAAAGTTAAGAGGGTGGTAAGGGACTTTAGTGGGCATACTGTATATAGATTACAATGTATTAATATTTTAACAGGCTGAACTGTTAGAAAGTGCAGATTGGACATTAAGCCTCTACTCTTAATCCATTCTTTATAATAATTCTCGAAATGAATTAAAAGATCATCTCCTAGTTTACAAACAAAGTCACTAGAACAATCGAATCTCGATTTAACGACTGAAAAGGTACATTGAAAATCCTCGCTAAATCCTCGTTAAAATTATTATTCTTGAGAATAATACCTGAAGATGGAAGAATTTTGTTTATAAATGTAATTGTTACTTAACAGCATATTCTGAAGATGGTTATAGAAGTTGACCGAAACGTCAATTTGATGTAATTTTAAAGTATAATTTTACATAAAATTTTTATACACCATTCAGTAAAAACGTGTGGTTTACTTTACACAATTTTTTTATACAATAATGTTTTGAAGATGTAACGGTCCAACTCAATCATTAATAAAAATTGCGTTTAGCATATTTCAGATTCATCTAAATTACCGTTAAATAGAGGAAATCTATCGTTAAAACTGGGATCATGCAACATTGAAATAAACATAAGTGAGTCCTGACCATTAAAATCTATCGTTAAAACGGGGAAAGCGTTATATCGCGTATAGATAAATAGGGGTTTAAATTGTATATCTATATACATATTTGTCTTACGTGGCGCGGAAATAGGGCTGAATTTCTACCTTATCGTTGGCAACAGCCGTAGTTTCCAGAGCTCAGACCAATAAACAGACAAGATTGTGTTAGCTCCACCTCCAATATGGCGGTGGAGTCAGCACTGAAACTCAAGCTAGCAATTATTAAAAATAAAATAATATGAACGTAATCCAAAGCGTCTGAGATGATTCCTCATTTTTATTATGAGTAATATTGTCGTTTAATTATGAGTAATATTGAATTCTCAACTCTTATTTAGAATTTATTTACGAATTTCACTCACACAAAAAATCGGAGATAATAAAATATAAACTTTCTAGAATCCCCTGCTGCCATCTGTTGATGTTTTATTGAAGTTAAAATGATTTTTCTTCAATTTCAATGAAGTAAACCTTTCTTTTGCAGAAATCTATAATCAATTAGAATAGTAAAATGTTGAACGAAATTTAAACAATCATTGATGATAAACTATCTTCCTACCACGTAGTGTTTTTTTTTTTTTTTTTAGTGAACTTAAGCCGTACTGTACAATATTATAGGTGCAATAAGTTTTAAACTAATTATGTTTCCAAGATCATTTTTTCATAGTATTTAAATGATTTATATGTCCATTGGTAGCATCAACTAAATTAATTTTTAGTTGTGTTTTCAACGGCGTTTTCGATTACTTTTTTACATTAAAAAAATTGTCAATTTCATATGTTCAAATGATTTATTGTAGTACTTATTCTGGCTAGAATTATTACAAAAATAAAAAGGGGCGAGCGAGCGAAGCGTGCTGGGACCGCGTAGCGGTCTCAATGTAAATTGCTTTGCAATTCACGGGGGGTTGGCGTGCGTTAGCGAGTAGGGGGCTGAGCCCCCTAGTATATATATATATATACAATTTAACCCCCTATTTAACGATACGCAATATAACGGTTATATATATTTACGTATGTATACACACACACACACACACACATATATATATATGTACAGGGTAAGTCAAAATGAATATAGCCATTACAAACGGCTATAATTATTTAATGGAAAAAAATTTATAGATAAGATTAACACAGAATGTAGGCGGAGCTTCAAAATTTCGTATACATACATCATAGATGTTGTATGTGACTTTTCTTAGTCACACGGACAACATCTAGGCCGTAGTCCATTTCACGCCATACATTCTGCAGCATTTGTTCAGTCACCGACGCAAGCGCATTCCAAATGCGTACTTTGAGTTCTTCAATTGTTTTGGTCATGGGAAGCACATACAACCTGTCTTTCACATAAGCCCACAAGAAAAAAAATCGCAGGGTATTTCACATAAACCCATAGATCGGTCGAAGGAAGATGCCGACGACGTCTTCTGCTCTTAGCGATCGAGATCTCCGGATTTGACACCCTGCCATTTTTTTCTATGGGGTTATGTGAAAGACAATGTCGTACGTGCCTCCCATGCCCAAAACAATTGAAGAACTCAAACTACGCTTTTGTAATGCGCTTGCGTCGGTGACTGAACAAAGGCTTCAGAATGTATGGCGTGAAATGGACTACCGCCGAGTTGTTGTCCGTGTGACCAAGGGAAGCCACATAGAACATCTATGACGTATCTATACAAAATTTTAAAGTTCCGTCTACATTCTGTGTTAATCTTATCGATAAATTCTTTTCCATTAAATAATTATAGCCGTTCGTAATCGCTATATTCATTTTGACTTTCCCTATATATTACGTATGTATATATATATTACGTATGTATACATATACACACACATATATATATATTACGTATGTATATGTGCGTGTGTGTATGTAGGCTATGCTTCTGTGACAGTCTATCATAGCATTCGATTAGCAATGGTAAACTTTTCTGAAACAAATATTTCACGTGACTTGTGGATTTCTTTCTCCTTTTTTAGTTTTTTTTCGTCTCTACCGTCTAATTGCATTTATACGGGAGTTGTTCCCCGTCTTAAATACGTAGAAAGTTTTGTTTTACTTTTTAAACTGATTCGAGTGATGCATTGCAGCTATGTATAAATGTAAAATAATAGAATTAAAATCTTGCAAATAAAATTCTGCAAGAATCCAAGAAAAGTACACAAATATAAGTATAAAGAATACGAGGTACTTCTCCATTATCCCGTCGACCACTTTTCATAACAAAATCTATCGCCAAAATTTAACGCCAAGTAAACAAATGGAAGAATGTTGCAATTGGAATCCCAAACTATAATAATAATAATAAATACATAAAATAAAATAAATAAATACAGAAATAAATACCATTATCAAGCATATCTGCGCCATGCGGAGATCAGGTGAATCCTCGCCCCGTTGCCAGGCATCAACCCGTTAAGCTGGGGAAAATCCCGGCAGGTAGGGGCCTGGTCAGCAGTAAAAAACAAACAAACTAATTTTAATACCTGATGATTTTATTATACCTGCTTACTTTGAAGTAACAGGTAAAATTATCACGTATTAAAATTTTGCGGGTATTAAATGTATTAAAATCAGTTATTAAAAAAACTACAGAACTTTTGTATCAATTTAATATATCAAGAAAAAGAATGGTGTTATGGCCCTTTCTCATTGAAAAAAAATTACAATTGAGATTAAACAAGTCACTATACATCAAAAATTTCTAAATAGAACTATATTTCTAGTCTCCTGAAACAAATTTTAAAAATCATAAAAAAATTATTAGTGGGTTCAGAAATTAAAGGAGTCGAATTTTATTAAAGCAATCAAAACTTGTTTGTAAAAGAAAAAGAATATTCGGATGTGCCAATGCTAAAACTTTCCTCTATCTCATACATGTTAAAATTTCAAACTAACGGAAGATTAAGTTTGATGAAATTCCATGCATTAATTTTTGATATATGACTATCTCTAAAATCGTCTGAACCCTAAATAAATGTAACATAGCAGCGCCGCCTGTTGGATATTTATACCAAATCCTAACACTGAAAAACTTATGTTAACCTTTAACTGAATCTAAAGTTTGATGAAATAACATGCTTGGTATATAGTTATATAGCTATCTTCTTGAGATATAGCTATCTTGAAAATCGTGAATGTTGCAGCATAGCAGCATCACCTACTGAGCAGAATACCCCAAAGCTCAATTAGTAACAACTAATTTGAACGTCTAACTGAATCTGAAGCCTGAGCAAAATCCGCGCATTAGTTCTTGAGATAGAGCTATTGGGGAAATCGTGAAAATATTGGGGAAATGCGCTACCTTTTCGGCGATATGCACCAAAAACTAATCAGCACCAATTTATATTAAGGCCTAACTTAATCAAAAGTTTTATTGAATTCCTTGCATTATTTCTTGAGATAGAGCGCCCGAAATTTTTTTGTCACATATACATACACACAGACACATACACAGGCAGACAGGCAGATTCGCAGATATATATTTTCTTAAAACATTCAAATCGTGTTTAGGACCTTCTAAAACGTATAAATCTGTCAAAAACCGGTAGTCTAAAATTATCGCGAATCCAATACTTTCTTCTTCTAAAGATAGAAGAAATAAATTAGAAAATATCGAGCAACTAATCACATTTGGAAGTATAAATTTAAAATTATAGAAGATAATGATGTAATATGTTTAGAAAGTTCTATTTTAAGACATAGATTATGACAATTTTCTTTCTTTCTTTTTTTTTCATTTTATAAAATTATATACTCTTTGTTATTTCTATATACACTTATAACAATAAAATCTTATCAGAAAATTGTTTAGAAAAGTTTTAAATTAGTTTGTTCTGATTCTTTTTTTTATTGACAGATTATATTTGAACGAGCACTATGTTATCTAAAGAGTTTTAAGCATGTATTTATAACATGTACATAAAGTTATCACCTGAAAATGGTGGTTTATAGTTACTTATCGTAAGGAATTACTTCAACGCCTATTCGTAAATCTGATTTTGCCAATTGCCAATTAGGAGGAATTAACCGTATTCTAGATATCAACGTGTAGGTTTAACACGGATTATCACTATCATCAGAGAGTATCTCTCATTAACGTTCAATTATATTTAAAGATTTCACTGAATGCATACTAATTATAAATCTTTTAAATTCGCAAAATAGGTCAAATAAATTCTTAAAGTTCTTTGACATTAATCATAATTCTTTTAGCGAGAACCTATGATAAGAACAACAAGCGCTTATTTCAAAGTTATGTTAAAATATTTAAAAAAATCCTTTATTCAAAATTTTTAAAATGGGAGAATTCTTCATTGTGCCGTTATATTAAAAATAAATGAACAACGTAAAAATAACACAAATCGAATATATGTGAAAATAGCATACAGCTGTTTCGGAGCTTCTAAAGCTCCATTATCAGTGCCAAGGATAAAATCAGATGTAAGGTAAAGCCAAGAGAGATGGCGCGGTCGGAGAGATTGCGCACATAGAGGTTCGGGGGGAAGGAGTAGATTGAGAGCACATCGACTCCAGGTAGTTGTACAACAACAGTAGTGGAGTGTCTACTTGAAAGTGCACGTTGTTTGCTTTGAGCGTTTAAGATAAAGTATTGCTATTTTGTTTTGTTTTCCCAAAGTAAGTGCTTCAATTTTCATAGCTATTCATCAGGATTTCTATACAATGTCAATAGTGCAAAATATTTTAAACTTAAGCGATTTCTCATAAGCCACTAATCTAGACTAACAATATCAACATCAACAGTTCGTTTTAGTAGCGGCCATGTTTAAATAAAAGGCCGCGCAATCTCTCCAACCGAAATTGGAGAGTTTGCGCATCTGCTACTTAGGAGAGATGGCGCATTGTTCCCATTAGTTTCTATGCTAGGAGAGATTACGCAGCTTATTGGTAAATTTGCATAAAAAAATGAAAAATGAAAATGGACTAATTTTAAGTTAAAATGTGTTATTAAGTTACATAATTTTATTTTGTAATCTTATCTGGACTTGCTTTTTCTGATTCTTTATTTTTTTCCTTTAATTAAAATTTTTTAATCGTTTTTAAAATTACCGTATATACTCGTGTATAAGTCGACTCGTGTATAAGTCGACCCCCCCCCCCCCCCCACCCAATTCTTACGCAAAATTTTGGAAAAAATTGAATTTTCGTGTATAAGTCGAACCACATTTCTGGTAGTATGTTGAAAAATGATTTGTAATCGAGGATAAAAAAAAAAAGTGAAATTAGACTAATAGTAATAATAAATTTTCATTAAATTAGTAATTTTTTTTTTACTTTTCTAATCAGACTTCTTCTTCTTCTTCTTTTTTTTCTTAATTTAACATTTTAAAATTGTATAATTAATGTAAAACTGAAGAAGGTTAAACTATTTTGAAAGTTATTCACATCAATTTAATGATTACTTACTTTTTTTTTTTTTTGAAAAATCTATTCAAGCCTTATTTACAAGGGTAAATAACTTCTTAAACTGCTAAAATATAGTACTTCTTTGTATTGTAGGACTTTTAGGAGAGAAATCTAGAAGCATTCTCAAGTTGAACTCTTTTTAAAAAGGGGATTAAAATGTTGAAAGGAGTACCCCTGTATTGAAGGGAATTCTATATCCGAAGAGAAAATGAGTGCAGAACAATTACAGAGACATTTTTGTTGAGCTTTTTTTTTATCAATCACCATTGTCAGCTTTTATCTGTCTCTCCAACCTAGACCCATATGTGATCAATTAAAAGACTTGCACTTTCACCAATTATCTGCGAAAAAAATATGACTCCGGTATTTTACTCCGCTATTTTTTTTTTTTTTTTTTACTTACTCGTGTATAAGTCGACCCCCCATTTTCAGTTCCCAAATTTTGTCTAAAATTCTTCGACTTATACACGAGTATATACGGTATTTCCTTTTTCTGATTCTTTAAGCATTAGGTTGAAATATTCACTCCCAAAACAATAAATTTTGTTCACAAAAACCTTACAGCAATGTTATTTAAGTGTAATTATTATTGTTAACAATTTAATTGTAGTTATTATTAGTAACAATCTCTCCTACCCATGTGCGCAATCACACCAGCCCTGTAAGGAGAGATTGCGCAAAATAACTTTCTTAGTTTTATTACAACTGTTCTATTAAATTGCAACATAGCAACAAAATAGCAATGGAAATGCATAAAAAACAAATGAAGTAAAAATTATTCATGGATAGTTTAGCAAAAAATTAATATTTAGATTTTTTATTGCCATTCTTTTGAATTGTGCGCAAACTATCCTAGCTTTACCTTAAGTGTTTAGACCACGTCAGTATGCTTGCGTCTCTGCTCGCGGCCAATGTGGAATGGCGATGAATGTTGAAAAACAAACAGCGGAGTCAGGACTCCCCGTGACGGAAGAGACCAATGAGAGGCGATCCGCCAGTCTGGACGAGTTTAAGCAAGGAAGAGAATATAGGGGCCGGGAGTGAAGAGAGTGAATTAAACGAAAGGTAGCCAGAAATTGGAAAAATTTGGTGTACTGGGCATATCATTTACCAACTTCTTTGTTTTTTAAAACATTTAACTTTTTATTTATTATATTTATTACTTTATTCCAAGTTGTATTTCCCTCCTTTACAAAATCGAATCAATAAAAAAGAAATTTTCCTTTGTAATATGAATAATTAGCAAAAGTATCATGAAATTAATTTTCTAGATTTTTTTTTGTAGAAGTTGCGTTTTTACGAAGTTTTTTTATTAATTCCTTCTATGAAGAATAGTTTATCAATTTATGTCGAATTTTAACTTTATTAAATATATACATTCATACCACCATGTTTCTATTTAGTTCACGGCAAAGAAGGTGTTAAACGCAAGTGGTAACGTCTCAACCTAACTTTATATCTAATATAAATTATTTTTTTTTGCATCCAGAATTTTAGTTTTGACTTTTCTATAAGTTCAGTGCAAATAAAGTGTTAATGCAAGGTTAATTTGAAAGATATGAAATATAACATGTCTAAATTTAGATGCCTTTAAAATTTTAAAGGAAACCTAAGAGTCTGGAACAGAAGAGATATTGCTATGTAGGTTTCTTTAATTATGTAAAAATGCATCAAAAGATTAAATGTGTAAACTTTTTATAAAACAATTTTCTTATTTCCCCTACAGTGCCCAATACAAACAAAGACATATGCATAATTATATATGACAAGGTAGTATATTATACACAATGCATTTTAAGATGAAGCCATTTTCCAGTCAAGACTACATCACATAAAAAAAAGAAGTAGAACACAGTTCCAAAATATTTAGAACATGTATTATTAATATTTAGAGCATATATTATTAATATTTAGAACATATATTATTAATATTTAGAATATAAAATATTTAGCTTGGCTGCCTTCCCGAATGTCCGTACATAACATTTCAAAATCGTACTATTTAAAAGATATTACATATCTTTTTGATAAAGACTATGTTCATATTTCAAATGAACCATTTTTACGACTTTAATTAAGACTAAACTTAACTATAATTTATAACATGCCATTAAGTATAGATTTAAAGGGGCATTTAATTTAATTAAACGTTTTAAGTATTTAATTTTAAAGCCGTAAAAAGAAGCTTAAACTGTACCATAATATAAAATTATGCACCTGAGAAAATATGAAATATTTATAATATACTCGTATGTTTGACTAGTTTTAATCCTATGTTTGCTATTTATTCAATGATTTTTGTTTAAGTTATTTCAATAATTGTTTTTATTATTTGTTTAATGCTATCATCTATTAAATGATAATTGCTTTGACTAATAAATGGATAAAAATTACTAAAACAATTAGAAAGAAACAAATTTCTAGAATAAAGACACATTTGAAGTCATTGTAACTGTGAAATCTGCAAGGTAATTTTACTGTAATGACACAGCAATTGCAGAATTAATAAATTATTTTGTATTGTATTATCTGAGGGAAATTACATATATGCATTTTGACAAATGCACTTCAAAGTAGATTACCTAACTTGACAACCAAATTATTTTATAGTTTTAATTAAACAGGAATTATCGCAAAGACTGTGATGAACATAATTCATGGCTGAAAATTTACAATGAATGTTGATGTTATTGAATATATTGAATGTGAGTTTAATGCTTTGTGTACAAATGTTCAAAGAGAATTAATATATTTAGTAAACACATTTTAAATATGAATACAAGTTTAATAAATATAAATATTAAGGGAGCAACATACAAAAGATATACTAACGCATCAATAGAAGTATTGTAATATTTAAAAGCAAGTATATTTCTTGAAAAAATTACTTTTTATCTCATTATCCGTGTTTTTATTCGTTGAATATAAAGAAGATACATACAAATATTACAGAAAGGAAGACATGTAAATACTTATTGGGTTCAGAAGTTCTGAGAACAGTTTCCAGAATTAATATGAAGGGGTAATATATTTTATGATTAATCTTTAGGAATCTCATTTTTCGCTTATTATAAAAAATGTGGATTACATACGTAACATCTTATTTCTTATTTAGTTGAAATGATACACTGTAAAAAAAAATTCCTGAAAAAACGGAAATTGTAGTGGCAGTCGAGACGCCAGTACTATTTCCGTATCTTAATGGAAAAAAAAGTTCCGTAAATTCCAAGAAATTTTCCGCGATTTCTGAAATATCCGTTTTTAAATTTCCGTTTTTTAACAGATATCTTCCGTATTTTTTAGATATTTTTATACCGTTAAAATAAATTTTATAGGACCAAAAATATGTATATATATATTTCTCAAGGAACATCTTATAACACTTTCTATTTTTTTCTTACTGTGCGAGTTTTCAGTAAATAACCAACACTTGCCACGAAGGGGGATCGAACGCGGAAACTTCTGTGTAGTAAACTGGCGGGCTGTACCATTACGCTAAGACCGGACACTTCGTTATCTCAAATGTTGTTATTTATTTTAGATTCTTTTAATGATGCAAAAATTTGAAGGTTTCATAGTTAGATGGATTTTTTCAATATTTTATTTGCATAATTTTTTTTATCTTGCTTTATTATTTGATACTTTATAACAAATAAATTTTAACTTTTTATGTATTATATGCGTAAAACATTGCATTAAGACTAATGATTGCTTCTTTTTGCAATATTACATATACTTTTTAAAATTATTTGTCTGTTGATCTATTTATCAATTCCAGTAAGAACAATAATCATCTTAAGTAGACGTATTTGTTACATGCTATTAAAGTAAATTTTCTTTATCTCTTATTTTAAAAACTTATGTGAATAAACAATTTTATAATAAATTAAATTATTATATTTATTCTTTGCTGAGAGCTTTTGTGTACGATTCTGTTAAACTGAATAATTTTAAAAAATCAAAACAAAAAAATAGATTTTTAGAGAACATTTTGAAATTAATGACCTTAGGATAGGTAAGTTTAAATTTGTACTTGATAATTTAGTTTAATTTATAAAATTATAAACTAACGAAATAAATTATAAACTTTATAAAATTATAAACTTCATTTTTATAAAAGTAAACAAAAAGTTATTAATTATTTTTTATAAATTTAAAGAAAAAAATCTGAACTTCGTAAAATTATAATTTATAAAATAATAAATTTTAGTTTAATTCACAAATTTATAAGACAAATCAGGGTACTTACGTATTATCCGTGCCAGTTTTAAGCCAACTGTGCCAGGCATGGAGCCAATATTACTAATTATTTTATTATAAGTAAGATAGTAACACTTATATATTTTTTTTCTTGCTACATGGTACATGTCTGGGAATAATCTACTGTTTTTAGTAGGGGTCATTTCTATACGTAGTAAGATTAACAAAATTAACTTTCTAGAAAATGTTATATTATTTACCATTTCTTATATTATTTATTATTCTTTCTTATTTGCTATGTTATTTACCATTTATTAATTTTACTAAAGTAATGTTATTTACTATTTTTAACAATGTTATAAATTTAATAAACATAAATTACACTTTATTTATTTTATATTAATTACCATGTTTAACAATGTTATTTGATAATGTTAAATTACTGTGTTTTAAAACATGATTGGCAACGATAAAAAAGATTGGTACTTGGCAACCATTTTTGGCAATCAATCTCCTGGCACGGATAATACGTAAGTACCCAAATCAGCTTAGTTTAACACCTACATACCAATAATTTGCAAAAATATTATTTTAGGAAACCTTAAAAATATATATTAAAAAAAAAAAAAAAAAAAAAAAAAAAAAAAGTTTTTTAGCGAAAATTTTGAAATTAATGACCTTGGGATAGGTATGTTTAAATTTGGATTTATTAATTTAGTTTAATTTATAAAATTATAAACTAAATATATTATAAACTTTATTTTTATAAAAGTAAAGGAAAAATCATTACTTATTTTACTTATTTTTATAAATTTAAAGAAAAAATATAAACTTTCTAAAATTAAAATTTATAGAATAATAAATTTTAGTTTAATTCACAAATTTATAAGACAAATCAGTTTTGTTCAATACCAATAATTTGCAAAGATATTATTTTACGAAACTTTTAATAACCTAATATTGCCTCACGTTAATAAAATTTAAATAAAATTTAAAAATGTCAGTGAAAATATTGATAATTTGAAGCACTATAAAGAAAAAAAAAGTAGATTAAAAAAATATTTTTCTGTAATTTATATAAATAAAGTAAATTTCTAAAGATTTCACTAAAAAATAAAAAAATATCATTATTATTTTCACAAAAAATTACCGTCCAGATACGGGCCCGGTTAGAATGAGCTCCAGGATTGGCCCGAGTCTAATGACAGAAAATATTCCCACCGGTAGGACCAGTCCAGGACTGGATCCTAGAAGACCCTGGACCCTAGTAAATACACCAACCTTAATTCGCATTTCAAACAAGACGATATCTGTGTGCAAACCTCTGAAAGTTATTTACGGAAATGGGGGAATACGGACATTGTACTGTTTTGAAAAAAAAAAAATCATCAAATTTACGGAAAACTTTCTGCATATCTACGGATTTCAAATCTCCTTTACGGAACTAATGTCATTTACGGAAATTCTACTGTCGTTTTGGAAAAATGAAACTTCTCCGTAAAATGTTACGGAAAATCTCTGGGGGGGGGGGGTTGTTTGGAAGATTAAATTTTATATATTATTACTAATATGTCTTTGCATATACTATAAATAAATTTCTTTAACAATTACACGGTAATTTAAAATGATGAAAGTTAAACATAATTTTTTGAAAAAATTCTTCCAGTTTTACTTTTTGGATTATTTTTTTAAACTAAATTCTTATCAATCAAAAAAATTCGCGACATTCTTTTGAATAACATTTCCTATTTTCTGCTACAACTTCATGAGAGAATTCTCGTAAGATATCTTATAATTAATTATGAATTGAATAGAATTACATATGAGCATTCTCAGATTTTTATTAATGTTGTGGTACGCACAAAATATAAAATAGTTTAAAAAGTATTTTACATTTTATATTCGTCTTTCTTTTATTGTATTTTTAATTGAATAATTAGGCTATAAAATGTTTATTATTGATACAAAAATGTTTTTATTCAAAGTTTATAACTGTAAAAAAGAGGGAGTATTATTACGCTTAATTTGGGTTTATGAAATACCAAAATAGGTTTAAATATGCACTAATTTTGTTGTCAACACTGAATTAAGTGTTATAATACACTTAAAATAGTTTATCTGTACTCTTTCAAAAAGAATCTGTGGTATCATACACCCTGAATGACCCTTCAAATTAATTTGGGAAACCAAAACTCCAATATCGGTGTACAATTATAACACGCTGTCCAGCTTTTGGTGTTCAGATACACGATGACATCAGAATGTTGCGTCAGCACACGACCACAGAGAACGAGAACGAAGCATTCGCCATTTTGCTTTCATTTAAAAGCAAAGGGAAAACGCAAGGGAAGCAAATTAATTAGTCCTTATTTATTTAAGTGTACTAACTAGCAGTCGCACCAAGTTATATGGACCGCTGGGGCCCAAGCCCACCCAATAATTTGCTATCCCAGCTTACTAAATTTCCATTATTGTGTTATTTATTTAAATTTACATCTGAAACGAAATTTCATTATGTTGACGTTCTCAAAATTGTTTTGTTTGAAAAACAGTGAGACAGACAGGAGGACTATAAGTAATAAACAGACGTATAGTTTGATTTCATTTAAAATTATTCTTCTTGCATATTTTACCTCTGAGTATAAGTCAATGCGGTCACTTATATTAATGCTCTGACTCACAATCATAAAGCAATTAGATAACTGCATTTATTTTCTCGATGTTCAGTTTTGTATGCATTTTATTTGTAATCATATCCATTGTATGATAATTGTGATAAATACTATTTTCTTTATAAGGAAGAACTCATGATAGTATAATTTTATAAAACTACGATTTTTATACAATAAAAAAAATTATTTTCCCCTTTTTGTTTGCAGACCACAAACATATCTAAGCCGAAATTTCTTATGAATTTGATAGCAAGTTGAAAAAAATATATAACGCCATCTTCAAATGGTAAGTGTGGGGGGGGGGGGGCAGTTTACATGATCAGTACCCCAGTACCCTATATCAACAGTGTTAGTTTTTGTCACACACAAGATATAAAATTGTATAAAAATGCAAAATGTGAAAAGAAAATTTGAAAAGTAAAGAACATTTGTTATCAACATTTACTATGATTTTCTAAGCAAAAGGTTTGTGAATTATTTAAAAAAGTAAATGAAAAATAAAAAGGAGTGGATTGTTTATTGTTAGGAAATTAGCTGAAGAAGAACCAATTTTTTCAAAAATTTTACTCATTATAACAGATAAAGTTTTTTTTCTTAGAAGATTATGGGGGGGGGGGGGGAGTGTGTTTTAAATGACCATTTTGATGCATATAAAATTAAAAAAATGTCTCAAGAATTTGTTTGGTGGATGCAAGCCTCTTGCAATTTAGATATTCATTTTTCAGCTACTACACAAATGGAAACTGGTACATTGTTTTGAAGTATATTTTGGTAACATTAAATGATGTTCCATACATAGAATGCAATACTTAAGAATGTTTTGTTACGTATAAAAATTGTAATATTGTGTGTAATATATCTTAGCTGGGCCTTTTTAACAGTATACAAGTCCTAAATTACAATTTTAGAAGAAAGTAAAAAAATTGTGTATTCCTGTTTTATGTTTATCTGGGTATAGGCTATTTTGGTTAATATCAATGTATTTAACCATGAAATGTGTTTTGATAATGTTAAGTAATAATTATATGCTGTTTGGTTTGGTGCACTGCAATATGCAAACTTTTTTTTTTTTTTTTTTTTTTTTTTTTTTTTTTTTTTTTACAATTATGATTAATTAAAACAGTTTTTTACTTTTAACGTTTTTTTAAGTGATGCTTATAAAAATCACTTTTTTATTGTGAAATTGAAATACCAAAGACTTGTCAAGATCCTTGGGGTATTTTTAAGAAAAAAAAAGGGAAATTAAGCCAAAACACAAAACATTCATTACTGGGATAATAAAAACTTATGTGTAAATAAGAGTGGGTGATGGCTAAAGCTTCTACAATGCTATATTGAATGTCGTTTAAACCCTTTAACTTTTAACAATAAATACAAATAGTTCCATGTGGATCCATTGTTAAATATGTAAGTATTTTAATATGAAAAAATACAAAGTCTAACAGAATTTCCTGACTAAGTTTATTTTAACAATTATGTAATCATAACATTTATATTGCTAAATTTCTATGGAATTCTTTTTAATTATAACTGTATTTGAATAAATCTTTATTAATGGTGGCAACAAAGTTGCTATCCTAATTGTTGTAATTAAACACCAGATAAATCTAAAAGCATCTAATTATTTTAAAGCTCTCTTCAAGTCTTTGACCGGACATCTGTCGTCCCAAATTATCCTAGGAGAAAAAGTGATTGACAAGTAATGGACATTTACGTAAAACTACAGGCATTCTTACTGTATTTTTCCCCTCTTGATTAAAATATAACATATTTTGAAACATTCATAAACTTTTATAATTGAAATTTAAAGAAAAAAATCGCGAGGATTTCAATTACAGATTTGTGAACAGACTTTTAACTATCAATTTCTGAATCAAAGTGAAAAAGATGGCTAATTTTTTTGTAAATGTATAACAGTGCAAACATTTTTCTCCATCAGGATAGCAGGGACAGTGAATTTATTGAGCAGATTTGGAACACCAAATTTGGTGTTATGCTCCATCTAAGTGGCATATTCTAAATTAGCTAGTAGAACACCCAATTTGGTGTTAAAGCACACCAAATCAATGATGGCGTTGTATTACTCCACTTTTGGTGGCAACTTTGTTGCCACCAAAAGTGGTGTTTCTTTACACTAATTAATTTTTGGTGTTTCTTTACACTAACTAATTATTGGTGTTTCTTTACACTAATTAATTTTTGGTGTTTCTTTACACTAATTAATTATTGGTGTTTCTTTACACTAATTAATTTTTGGTGTTTCATTACACCAATTTACAAGTGGTGTTTATTTACACCCTTTTTGGTGGCAACTTTGTTGCCACCATTTTTGGTGTAAAGTAACACGAATATTTTTTACAGTGTACTATTATAATTACTACGAAACAGTAATTTTATTTAAAGAGTATGTATATTAAGACGTCTTTTTATTAATATTTCGAAATGAAATAAAATTCGCAGTACGATTATTCCGAGTTCAAAAAAAGTATTATATTTTCCTAAAAGAAAAAAAAATGGAATAAAAGTACACTGTAAAAAATATTCGTGTTACTTTACACCACTTGTAAATAGGTGTATGAAAACACCAAAAATTAATTAGTGTAAAGAAACACCAAAAATTAATTAGCATAAAGAAACACCACTTTTGGTGGCAGCTTTGTTGCCACCAAAAGTGGAGTAATAAAACACCATCATTGATTTGGTGTGCTTTAACACCAAATTGGGTGTTCTACTATCTAATTTAGAATATGCACTTATATGCAGCATCTCAGCAAATTTGGTGTTCCAAATCTGCTCAATAAATTCACTGTCCCTGCTATCCTGACGGAGAAAAATGTTTGCACTGTTATACATTTGCATAAAAATTAAACATATTTTTCTCTTTGATTCAGAAAATGATAGTTAAAAGTCAGTTAGCAAATCTGTAACTGAAATCCTCGCTATTTTTTTTATTTCAATTATAAAAGTTTACTGATGTTTCAAAATATGTTATATTTTAATCAAGAGGGGAAAAATACATTAAAAATGCCTGTAGTTTTACGTAAATGTTCATTACCTTTCAATCACTTTTTCCCTTAGGATAATTTGGGTCGACAGATTTCCGGTCTTATTTATTCATACACATTTGAAGATTGCTTTAAAAAATAATTTGGTGGTGTAAGATTTATCTGGTGTTTAATTACAACAATTATGATAGCAACTTCGTTGCCACCATTAATAAAGCCTTATTCAATTACAGTTATAAGTAAAAAGAATTCCATGGAAATTTAACAATATAAATGTTATGATTACATGAGTATTAAAATAAACTGAGTCCGGAAATTCTGTTAGACTTTCTATTTTTTCATATTAAAATACTTACATATTTAACAATGGAAACCACATGGAACTATTTGCACTTATTGTTAGTAGTTAAAGGGTTTAAACGACAATCAATATAGCATTATGGAAGTTTTAGCCATCACCCACTCAAATTAGCATAAAAATTATAGAATTTTCTCTGAAGACATTTACATACTCATATCTTAGATAGGCAGCCCTGACAGTAAGTCTTTGGTTTAATGAGTATATTTGCAATTTCACAATGAAAAAGTGATTTTTATAAGCACTTAAAAGAGCATAAGTCAAGGTTAAAAGTAAAGAACTGTTTTAATTAATCATAATTGTATATAAAAAAAAAGTTTGCATATTGTAATGTACCAAACCAAACAGCATATAATTATTACTTGACATTATCAAAACACATTTCATGGTTAAATACATTGATATTAACCAAAATAGCCTATACCCAGTTAAACATAAAGCAGGAATGCATATTTTTTTCACTTTCTTCTAAAATTATAATTTTGGACTTGTACTGTTAAAAATGCCCAGCTAAGATATATTACACACAATATTACAATTTTTATATGTAACAAAACATTTTTAAGTATCGCATTCCATATATGAAATATCATTTAATGTTAACAAAATATACTTTAAAACAATGTACCAGTTTCCATTTGTGTAGTAGCTGAAAAATGAATATCTAAATTGCAAGAGGCTTGCATCCACCAAAAAAACATCTTGAATAGTCCTTATTAGACAATTTTTTAATTTTATATTCACAAAATGATCATTTAAAGCATCCCCCCCCCCCATAATCCTCTAAGAAGAAAAAAACTCTATCACTATCTGTTATAATGAGTAAAATTTTTGAAAAAATTGGTTCTTCTTCAGCTAATTTCCTAACAATAAATAATCCACTCCTTTATGTTTTTCATTTACTTTTTTAAATAATTCACAAACCTTTTGTTTAGAAAATCATAGTAAATGTAGATAACAAATGTTCTTTACTTTTCAAATTTTCTTTACATATGTTGCATTTTTATACAATTTTACATCTTGTGTGTGAAAAAAATTAACATTGCTGCTACAGAGTACTGGGGTACTGATCAAGTAAACTGCCACCCCCCGAACACCATCTGAACACCAAACGCTGGATTGCGAGATAAAATTGTACCATATATTGGAGTTTTGGTTTCCCAAATTAATTTGAAAGCGTCATTCAGGGTGTATGATATCTCCGATTCTTTTTGAAAGAGTAAAGATAAACTATTTTAAGTGTTTTATAACACTTAATTCAGTGTTGACACCAAAATTAGTGCATATTTAAACCTTATTTGGTATTTCATAAACCCAAATTAAGCGTAATAATACTCTTTTTTTTTCACAGTGTACCTTATAATTAATTCTTTCATAATTTACTACCAAAGAAAATCTTTTTATATACATTTACGAGTTTCCTGGAACAATATGTAGCTAAACAAACACACTTTTGTAATTAAAATGTTAATGGTATCTCTATGGCATCGAAAGTTTTTCCATCCAAGATACTATTGTATGCACCTCGTACACTGTAGGTTATAGTTTGAACTTTCAATTCAACAAAGTATTCATTAATATTAATAATATTTAAATAACTCTAACTCATAATATCTAAATATTATATTACTGTTAGATTTTGCTTTTAAAATAAAATAATTCTTTTTTTCACAAATTATTCATTTCTATGTGTATTTCTAAAAGTGCATTACTAAAATTCATTTAAAAACAATGTTTTTTTTTTTTTTTTTTTTTTTTTTTTTGCGTCAGCTAAATAAATGTTGTTGTTTTTTATTTTTTTTAACTAAACTAATTAGCAGGTACTTCCAAAGACTTTTATATTTCAAAAGGATGTTGCTTTCAATTTAAAAGTATCTTTATTAAAAGAAACCAATAATCCAATACGTGGGAAAAACTACGTTGTGTTTTAAATGAAAGAATCATTGAAAACGTTTTGCATAAAACATTGACCGCTTTCGGAAGTTATATCAAAATTCTTATTGAAAGATCACAGCATAAACGTAATCAACTATTGAAAACATCTATTCTCAATATAATAGGTCGATAAACATAAATGCATTAGTGTTAGTAAGTAACTTAAACCAGGATATACAGAAATTTTACTGCATTAAAATAGGAAAATTGTAAACATACACTGTAGTATTCATTGCCTAAAACAATTGATAACTATTAAATAAAAAATTGTCATAAATATAATTTGAGAAAACGAACGATTTTTAAGAAATTCTCTTAAGAAGTTATTTTGACAACTTCGATTGGCTTAACTTTCAATTTTATAGCATTATCAATGACACAGTTTCTTTAAAGAAATTACGTAGTTGAATGCGCTCTGTAAGTGACACAGCAGACATTTGTCACATCTACATAACTAACACTTAACATTTTAACTGTCTCATTGGATGGCTATTTTAGTTTACAAATAAATTAAATTTTTTGCTATAAATTTTAATTGTATGACCATTTCTGATCTTAGAAGTGTATTTGTTACCAACGTTTCCGAATACTATTTTTTGTTTGTTTAAATGTGCAAATTCTCTGTTGAAATAAGGCGATGTTTACAATTCCAAAAACGTGGTAACAAACACCGTAACAGTTTGGATCTATGTATTTTCAACAGCGTCGCAAGGCATAAGTCAAAGACGTTTATCTATCTAACTATCTCTCTCTATATATATATATATATATATATATACAGGGTCATTCATAATTCCCTCCAGGGTTTCGAAACGTTATAGTAAAAAAACGAAGACGAATATGAAAAAAAGAACTATATGAAATTATTCCGAAACTATTCAAGTTTTACTTACATACATTACAGGTGTTCTATGTGTGAACCCTTGGTCACACGGCATACATCCATGCGATAGTCCAGTTCCTGCCATACTCCGTTTATTTAAATTTCCGGTACCACACATGGATTGTTTCGTCAGTTGGTCCCTGTTTTCGATATTTATTACGAAAGGCCCGTTGAACTGACACCACTGATTCAGATTTAAAGAAACGGAGTATGGCAGGAACTGGACTATCGCATGGATGTATGCCGTGTGACCAAGGGTTCACACATAGAACACCTGTAATGTATGTAAGTAAAACTTGAATAGTTTCGGAATAATTTCATATGTTTCTTTTTTTCATATTCGTCTTCGTTTTTTTACTATAACGTTTCGAAACCCCGGAGGGAATTATGAATGACCCTGTGTATAATACATTTGAAATCAAAATACAACAAACAAATTCTAGAGTCAATACTGACCAAATTTCCATATATATTCGGTCGCTTGCCTGGCGACGGTGAATTGTATTTGGTTAAATTAGATAACTTAGCCAACACAAAAACTAACATATTTTTTCAGTTATTGTCTGCGATATTTATGTAATGTGCAACAATTGAATAATTTAACTGAATAATAAATAAATTTCAAGAAACGGTTTCATAAAAAAAGATTAGCAGCTGAAGATATTTCAATTTTAACTCTTGGAAATATGTTTTAATTATGTTTGAAACTTAGAGGGCAAACAATGAAGCTAACGCGTAAGAAAATATGTGACGTTTGATCGGAATCGAAAGAAAGAAACTGAACAAGGAGTGAAAATAAAAAAAATCGATGTACTTGGATCTGTTTCCTGCACTAAACAATTTATATTAAACCTCAGACGAAATAGCAGAAAATATTAAATAAAATAAAGTAAAACCTTGATTTAATTATAGTCCACATTTTGTTGCTTTATCAAAGTACATGTTTTATTGAATTTGATAAATAGAGAAAAGTAAAAGTAAAATAGCATGAACCACATATGTTGTTCAAGATTTCGTAAAGTTATAAGTTGCTTAACATTTTAGAAGTCAATGTGTATTATTGGTTACATGAAAAAAAAACTTTAAAAATTAATTTTCAAACAATTTCCCTTGACAAAATATGCAGGTGGAAAGGTGGTCAAAGATGGCTTGATATATCGAGCGTACACACATAATTCCTGCATATATCCATAAATAAATTTAATCCATTCATTCATAGTAACCATTAATCGTATTTGTTACCTGTTTTTCTTTTTCGGATATGTTAATTTTAAAACACTATAACACATTTACTATATATTTTCGAATTTTCTTTTTTTGCATTTTTAACACTTTCCAACCTAGTTGAAAAGTGTTTATGACTTCGGCTTGTCTGCCCTCTGGCCGTGTGTCCGTGCCCTAACTCTCGTAAATATGCTCGGATTGCTCTGCAATTTTTTATATGTTATTGTTGTTATCTATAGCATGTTCCCTATTTCAACGGAAGTGTGTAGCACTTATAGTTTTTTTTTACAGGGACACTCAAAAGAATTCCGTTACATTGCGGTCTATGGGGAAAAATCATTTGCGGTTTATTTAAATAATGTTTTACTATGTTAAACGCATTAAAATTTACATATATATCACTATGGTGCATTACAAAAGCTTAACATGGAATAGGGTGTGCATAGCACTTATAGTTACTTTACAGGGACAGTCAAAAGAATTCCCCTACATTACGTCTATGAAGAAAAATCGTCTGCGGTTTATTTAAATAATGTTTCACTATTTTAAACGTATTGAAATTTATATATATCACTAAGGTGCATGACAAGAGGCTTACTACAGAATATTTTGTGTATAGTAGTCATCGTTCATTTACGCAGGGACACGCACAAGAATTCTCTTCTGTCTGTTAACAATAATTCTTGGAAGTGCATTTTTAGTTACTGAACGCGATTTTAAATTTAACTCGCTTTTTTCTTATACGTGGTGTGTATAAATTCTGTAGATCATATACAAGGCAGCACAAAAGTTCGTGAACACATTTTCGTTTATTGACAGAAACTTCAGAAGGAGAATTTTAAACTGTGCTACGCGTTTCCTAACTGAACTAAAATTTAGCATCCTATGTAGTATATATACAAATCTATAGATCATATACAGGGATGAACAAAAGTATTCAGATATTTTTCCGAATATTGTATGTGATGAAAATTCCTCAAATTATGTTTTTATATGTTATGCGTTTTCCAAATTGCTTACTTAGATGTTACCTTTCAGCTTATTAAATGGTATGATTTGTAAAATTATTTTGGAAGCGTTGGAAAGTGTTACATAATCTATGCTTGGCGCATGATTTTTCGTCAATTGATGAGATATGATATATTAAAAGAGAAGTGATTGTATTCTAGTGCATATAAACATCAAGGTTATACCTTTGAGCAAAGTGAGAAAAAGTATTCATTATAAAAAAAAAAAAAAAAAAAAAAAAAAAAAAGGTAAGAATAAAATTTCTTAAAGTCTGCAATGCATAATTTTATAATGTCAAACGTATAAACACATTTATCTATCTGTATATTTCGTTTAAGTCATACTTTTGAAATAATTTCTTTATATTAGAAATACAGAATATAATAAATTGACATGCAAAAAATTCTCAGATTATGAATAGCTCGCAATTATTTTAATTGTTTTTTTTTTGTACTATTGTAAGATCAGGAAAATAACGCAACATAAAATAAGATTTCTGTCACAATAAAAACCATGAATATTTGAAAATAGTTTAAGAAAAATCTTTCTGATTGCTCGATTGGATTTAAAATACTATATGCACAACAAATTTCTCTTTAAATTACTTTCTTTTTATGGATTTTCTTCTGTGAAATCTTTGCATAATAGTATTTTATACTGAAAATAATTTATCCGTCTCATCAGTTTTATTGCATTTACTCTTTTTGTTGTGGCAAACAACATCTTTTACATTTTGCAAAGTAGAGGGAAAACATAAATTTCCCGATATTTGATTTTCATGAGAAACATGTTTTTCGAATATATTTTCGATTATTTGATGATAACATTCACATGACTTTAAGGTACTTTTATTTCATAATACGTATTTCCCTTACTAACATATAAACTATCATTAAACGACATTAGTTTTACATGGGAGAAATCTGATGTTTTCTTATTTTACTCATAATTACGAAGATCACTAAAATGATAACATGGTCTTAAAGAATATAGCTAAAACATTTGAAAGCTTACCGATTTTCGAATTTGTATACTTATTTTAAATATATTTTTTTTAAATTAAATTACACTGAAAATAATTTCATTTTAAATCTTCATAATTAACATGCATGACTTGCTAGCATAAAATTCATAAAAATAATAAAAATGTGAATTATAATGCATTTACTATTTTTACTACACAGAACGATGTTTCGACATCAACGATGTTTCATGTTCATTTCATAACGTTCATAAATTAGCGACATAGTTCTATTATTTTCTGTACGCGGTTAACATATCTTCGATCGGTCTGGTTAAAGTAGTACGGTACGCTGATGTTATAACGATAGAGACGACGACCTGCACTATCGGTTTCGTTTTAATCACTTTAACATTCACTTCGAAATATCTTATAATTAAAAAAGTACTTTAAAAAGGAATTTGTTTGAAAACTTTCGCCCAATTTACTGATTTTTTATGCTTTTTTAAATAATTTGCAAGCATTTTTTTTTCTAAATTTAAAACTGTCTCAATAATAAACATATGTTGTCTACAATAATGAAAATGGTGGAGAAACTATAGGGAAATTCTTAGAGTTATCACTTGCAATTCATTACACTCGCTTCGTGAGAGAAAATCGCAATTTATTTTTGTGTATTTCGCTTCTTTTATACAGTATTTTGTACCAAAAGATTTTATGCATAATTTAATTATTTCGCCTGAACGATACTTTTAAAACACTTTGATTTCGTACCTAATTTGTTTTATGACATTATTTTTAAAAGATGTTTATATACATTTACAATAGGAGAGAGCAATATAAATACATTTAAAACAATTTTATATAAAAAAATTGCTTGCGATAAGTTGCACGAGACATATGTATTGCAACTGTTTAAAAAAAATATTTAAATATTGCGATGGAATTCTTAATGTGAAACAATAGCAATTTTTTTAAATAACTATCAAACGCCAATCAATGATTAGAAGGGAAAACAAAGAAGTTTGCAAAAAGAGGCAATTTATTTTAATGCTTTAAATGAAATAATACATCAAAATTTATTACTAGGATAAAAAAATCATTGATTGTCAAAAAAATATTTATTTAAAAACTTCTATTTAATTTTTAGTATTCGCTTCCCTTTATTAGTAGAGCTTAAACTCAAATACCAATTAATACTTGCACTCTTGTAAACACTTGCGCTCAAAGAAATTTAGAATTTTAATTAAAGTGTAATACTGCTTTGTTTACTTATTTAGATGTTTTAAAATATACATGCTAGATATTTTATGCATGTATTTTTAGGTTTAGTTTTAATAAACAGAATCAAATATTTTCATAATTGGAAATACCTTTTTTTTCATAAATATTTATTTTTTAATCAATATTTTTTATTCAATATTTGTGCACACTCATGTAATATTTGTAATTACTTTTTTATTGATTTCAAGAATATTTATGACTTTTTGATTATTACGTGAATTGGTTTATTTCTAACACAAAATTTCGAATTTAAATTTTGTTTAAAGATACTATATTTTCCATCATAACATTTTCAGTGAATGAGAATATTACAGTAAGGATTTAGATAAATTGTTTTACAATATATATGTTGATATATATATATATTTATGTGTGTTTGTGTGTATATGGAGTTCCTGTTTAACACTGAGTCTGATGAACCTACTGACGTAAAGAGGGGTAAGTGCGTAGTCCGTCTGTAGAATTCTAGAAAAGTGCGATTCCATATGTAGGATCAATTTCATTAATAAGCTACTCCCTCAAATAATTGCTACTCGAGGACACTCGTATGCTATGTAATCAGGGATATAGTGGAGGTTATGTGGTAGTTTATGCGGTATACTTTTTGGATTATTTAAAGAAACTCCTTATGCATCCCCCTTCTCAAGAAAAGCTATAGCGTATACTTTCTAGTGTATCCCTTTTGCCAATACTGTATGCCCTTTGAATTTTTTATGATTTCGCCACTGATTATAATGTGGAGTTTTAAACCACGAAGCTGATAGTAGCAACGCCAGAAAGATTAAATACTGTAATATTAGTAAAGGACACCACACAATGTATTGGAATGCCTCTTTTTCTTTCGCTGTTTGAAGTTAGAAATTTTCCGTGATAGTTATACAACGCAAGAGGTGTGCCCGCGGCACTCGTTCCTTTGAATTGAAATTGTCTTATACCTGACAATTCGGTACACCCTCTCCTAGAATGTTAGATGCAGATTATACACAAACCGTTCAGACGCACTTATCCCACAATATCTTATCTATCCTTATCAAATAGTACGTAGCCATATAAAAAATTAATTTAACTAAAATTTAAAACATTTGACTGTATACTAATACAATTATTTTATAACAGTTCAGATACGCACATCTGTTTAAACATTTATTTGTAAGTGAAATGACTACGTAGATTAAAATTTATAAAATAACACTAGATTAGAAAATATTACAAAGCGGACATAATTATGAAAATATATATTATCTTCAATTATTTTCCTTGAAAATAAGATTATAGAAAATAAGGTTGTAGAAAACAATACTGCATTTTTAGAAATATTAAAAACGTATATTAAACAAGGTTGTACTATTTTTTCTTTCATTAGAATGTCAGTGTTAATTTAAAAAGACAAGGTTTTATATGTATGAATAAAAAGTGTTCTACAGATTGTTACGATCTAATTATTGCTGAGAAAATATTATAGATTCAATCTTAGAGAATGAAACCTGAAGACTTGTAACAAGCATACAGTAGAAATTTCATGCGGTGTGTGCATTAGTTTCATCATAATAAAAAAAATGCTATATTAGGAGAATAAACAATTAAAAAGATATAATTTAGAAAATGAATTATCTATTACCAATATTGTATGTAATTACATTTTTATGTGTAATAAGCTGAACTACACAAGTATTTTGTATACAAGTGTAAGGTAACTGCCTTATTTTCGTTCAGAAATAGGAAATATGTCTCTGAATGCGAGGTAGCAGTTGTGACAGCATTCATATTAGTTCGGTATTCAAAGAATTTTTGATAAAACAAATTCGTGTGAAGCGGAATTTCACTCGGTATTAGAGTATTATAAGAGATGTATTTTCTTCAGTTTTCCCACATCATATCATTTATATTTTATATCTAGCTTTATCGGCGATTTTTTTTTACATTTTTTAATTACAATACCTTTTTTTTATTATTAATAATTACGTTTGTAAAATATAGGGGAATGTAAAAATACGATTTTCTTCAAAGTCATTTTTTTTTCAGCTGCCATATTAAAAAATAGATATACAAGAAAACGTATTAAATAAAAGCATAAAAACATTTGTTAGTTTTAAAATGATATATGTTTTATTGTGGTTATTTCAATCCGAAAATTGTTGGACTATTTCTGCTTCAATTATGATCATATAAGCAGGATTTGTGTTAAGGTAGTGTTAATATATTTTATTTAATTTCATAAATTATAAACAGTTTTAAAATCATATTTTATTGTATATTTTTGGCTTTTGTAAGAAATTATGCTTTATTAAAAAGTTTAGTATATTTAGTTTACATTTTGATAAAATAGGCTTTTATGTATTGTATATTTTGTTTCTCAGAAGTAAATTGTTTATTCAAAAGAACAAAATTACTTTACATGTGTAAAACGCTATTTTAAAATAGGAAATTTTATGTCATGACTTTTTATTTATCGATTGATTGTATGCGGGATTGGATAAGACAAAAGTTATCACGTATTTACATTATTAACTTCAAATATATATATATATATATATATGTATTTTGAAATGTTTCCTCAAGATCAAAGTTTTATGTCAGGCATTTTTAAATAATGCCAGGACGAAACTCAACTCACCCTCTCACCCCACAATAAATAAATAAATAAATAAAAATTCCCCAAACCCCGCTGTTATCAAAAAGCAGTTTACTTGAATATACATTTTTTGCATTTCTTTTTGCAACATTCTTAAATGTTAGCATTATTTGTTTCCATAATTGTTCTACCTCTTTCGGTTTTGTAGAAATATAATTTTATGTAAATGAAGGCCATTATTATCTGCAGTTTTTGAATATTGCTGCATAAAGTAACAATAACTTTGGATAGCCAAAAAAAACTTGCCGTGTGCTAATTCTGGCTTTTTATTATTCAATTATTATAACGGGAATTTCTATCATTCCGTTGGCGATGAACTTTACTGTCCAATAATAATATATTATTTACATTGTTGCAATAGAACATTTAAAATCTACAGAAGAAGGGCGAGGACATTGTAATGATACATGCCACAAACATACTACCTTTTTTATATTTTCTCTTTATGTTCATATTAATTATACATTTCATTCTTTTTAATGGTATATTTTCATGTCACATATCTGATGAAGATTTCTGCGAAAAAATGGGAGTACACGTAATACAGAGAATATACCTAAAATAAAAACGCGTTATACGCTGCAATATACTGCATTGTTAAAGTTACATTTTATATTCAATCCCACCTTATCTAATACTAAACTTTTGTGTCTAAAACTTGTCTTCCGCTAGGTTGGAATATAGAGAGTACATTGGTGGTAAGGCAATGGAAAAGCTCACATACGAATACATTTAAAACCCGCGCTCAAACCGCAATTAGCATTAAAACCTCAAACTTCTCATTCAGATGAAATAATTTTGATATTTTGAAAACTAATTAAGCAGAAAATTAATGAAATAACTATTAGAAGTTTGTACACAACTGTTTGTACATAATAAAGCTTCAACAGTTTTAATCACTTTAAAATTACTGATAAAAATAATATGCTATCCATGCTACATTCATTGAAAACACCTTATTTACACTGTGTGAACGTAAAATCTTATTCAAATAATGACAATTGTCACAGAATGGGGAGCAGAACTTTGTATCTCTATAAGGCCTTCTTAAGAAGCTTGTGTGGTCTTCTGACCAGCTATACCATTAAAAACCATATAGTCACATAAAAACTTTTAAAGTTTAGAAAGGCGGGATATTTTTTAATGTTTTATAAAATTTGCGTTTTAGGAGGTAGGGGAGAAAATTAATAAAACACATGATAAAAAAAAAATATTTTTTGAGGTTTATAAGGTTTTATCGAGATAAAGATTGATTTTAGGTAAAGTTTGTAGACGCTAAATATAGGAATAGTGCGAAAAGCAAACAAAATCGCGGAAATCTATTGTATTTGATTTATAAATAATTTGTCAAAATCTGTATTTTGAATGTTAGGAGAGTCCTAGATGAAAGGTGACAACTTTTAGGACAATAAATTTGTCATCATGGTATATTAAAAAAAAACTGATAAGAGTTCAGTTGTATATTAATTTGTTCTGACATTGGTTCTTTTTTCAATTTTCAAATGGACTATATCCTGAATCCTGGCTGTTTTCAGAAATTTCTGCTCAGTTGCTTTATAACTTCAATTCCAAAACCATTTCAGATGGACAGATATGCATCTGGATTGGACGACAAATCGCCGTACCTACATATTACTAAAACTCATTCAATAATCATTTCAACGTTTATAGTAATTTATTATATTCTGGACTTTTTTACATATTTTTCAATAGAAAGTGTATTAAAAATATACCCGTTTAATTTATTTTCTACTTTTTATGTATCTTCAAGTGTTGGAATTATAACTTTCTTTACAAGGTGTGATATCAGTGACATTTTCCTGGAAAGTATTAGTCATAGAAGTTTTCTTTTTCGACACGTTTCGATACGATTATAAAACAGATTCACGCACTCGTATTCAGCATAAGTTTATTAAGTTAAATAAGATACCTAAGTAAATATTTTTAAAAACGCAAAACACATTTGGAAACCACATTTCAGCAAGCACAGGTCATCGCCAGAAAAGTACTCCAATTCCTTTATATAATCTATATATATGTATATACTCTTTATATTATGCTACAGTTTAGTTTAGTAAGAAAACATATAACACAGTTGAAAATTCACCTTCATTAGTTTCTACCAATAGACGGGAAATTATTTGGATTCTTTTATACAGCACTGTACATTATCTAAAGATTTCTATGTACATATATTAAGCTAAAGTTTAATTCAGGAAAAAACACGCTGTAAACTACTGAAATCACACTTCCAGAAATTATCATACATAAGCGGTCGTGTATCTAGTTCTTTGCGTGTCCCTGTATATGATTTTATTGGTATTTAACAAACATCTCTTAGTCTACTAGACATATTTCACATTCAAAATGCGTAACTCGATTAAAATTCCACTTTAAACAATTTGTGCCGGTAGATAGTAATGTTTACGAATTCTTTTGTGTGGCCCTGTATATGGTCTAAGACATTTATTCAAACCACATTGTATGGAAAAAATGTAGTTAAACGCATACCTAACTGAAACCGCATTTCCAGCAATTATAGCTTATAGACAATACTTCGGATATAGTATTGTATCCTAAATCTTTTGTGTGTCCCTGTAAATGAACAATAAATGCTATGCACATCATATTATACAACACATATCTTGTAGTAAACCACAGCAATGTATATCAGTTTTATTATATTTGAAAAAGTGTAACGTAATTAAAATACGCTGCAAACAGTTTATCTCCATAAACCATTATGTAGTAACAGAATACTTTTGTGTCCCTGTAAAGGAGTTAAAAATGCTTTACACTCCCTATTCCACAGAAAGTATGTGTTAATGAACCTCAGAAATTGATATAAATTTCATTATATTTGTAACTAGTATATAACCCTGTCAAAAATGACAGATTGTTAATCTGCGTTTCTTTTTCATAAGACTTCATACAAACAAACAGCATGAAGATTTTTTTATTGGAAGGTTTGTACTGTAAAAAACTACATTTTAAAAATGACAAATGATTTCTACAAATAAAAATGATGAGGATATATATTTTTTTTACTCAGTATTAAATTTCTTCAGAAGTAGTTCAACGATTGGACAAAACATTCAAATTAAATATTAACAAATAATCCACGTGCGAAAGTTTTTGTAAAAAAGTGTTATCAATGAGTTTCTAAGCAGATTGACTCACCACATAACTCATTGTTTGATTATATAAGCAAAATTAAATGAAAATTACGCTGTACTATGTATTCCTTATATTTTAATTACGTTTGATAAGAAAGAATAATTTTACATTATATGACCCCTTATCCGGAATTCCAAAATCCAGAAAAACCCGAAGTCAGCAAAAAAATTTCGAAAATTTTCTAAATTTGTAAATTTTTACTAAAATTTTAGAATTTTTGAATTTTTTTGAAAATTGTACCGATTTCTAATTTTTTTTTCAGTCCATTGTGTTTCAATGTGTAATCACTAAAATATTGTTACTTCGGTAGCGAGTGAATTAAACGCCTCCCCCCCCCCCTTCTTCCCGAAATTAGAAACAAATCATTTTTCTCTCAAATTTTAGTTTAAAATTAATTTATATTACGATTCGTTTGAAACAAAAAATAGTTATATATTTATTTCATCAAGGGTGATTCTGTTCCGAATTTTCCTAAAAATTTAAGGCATTCGGTTTCGAAAATTTTAGTCTTCAGTCCGAAGAGTCGAACATAACAAAATCTCGAATTTTGAGCGATCGTCGCCGAAATAAACAATTATGTCTATCGTTCGAAAAAAAAGTAGACAATTTCTTCAAAGGATTGCGGAAACAACTTGAATTTTGTCAAAGGATTGAAAAAAAAAAAACGTAACTTTCGTCGCAGAATTGCGTAAAAACGCTAATTTTGTTAACAAATCGCAGAAAATACGCGATTTCCGACAAAGGCTTGCGAAGAAAACGCAAATTTCTTCCAAGGAGTCCGAAAAATGTAAAATTTCTTCAAGGGATCAAAAAAAAAAAAAAAAAAAAAAATTGGTTAAAGAATCGGAAAAAAAAAAACGCGAATTTCGTCAAATAATCACGGAAAAACATGAATTTCTCCAAAGGATCGCGAAAAAAAAACGTAAATTTCTTCAAAGCACTGCAAAAAAATTTTTAATTTCGTTAAGGGATCGCGAAAAAAGTGGAATTGCGTCAAAGGATCGAAGGGGGAAAAAACAGAAATTTTGTCAAAAGCTCACAGAAAAAAATGCGAATTCCGTCAAAGGATCGCGAAAAAAAGAAGCCCCGCTAATTTCGTCAAAGAATCTCAGAAAAAACTCAAATTTTGTCAAAGGATCGTAAATAAAAGGTAAATTTCGTCAAAGAATAGCAAAAAACGCAAATTTCCTCAAATAATCGCAGAAAAATGCCAATTTCTTCAAAGGATCGCGAAAAGAAAACGCAAATTTCTTCAAAAGACCACGAAAAAATTATATTTCGTCAAAGGATCGTAGAAGAAAAACGCAAATTTTGTCAAAGAATTGCAGAAAAAAATGCAAATTTTGTCAAAGAATCACGAAAAAAAAACATGAATTTTGTCAAATAATCGTGAACTTCGGGAGGACCCAAAATCCGGAAAATTCCAAAACTCGGAAAGCCTTTGGTCCAGAGGATTTCGCATAATAGGTCATGTACTGTATTTAAGATGGTAGTGAAATTTCAAAATACGTCAGTAGATGGCGCCAATGTACTGGATTGATCACTCAAATCCTCCGTACGAAAGAATTCACCGCTATTTCTGAAAAGAAAAGTGCTTACAGAAATGTTGATAACGTGTTTTATAGGAAATAGTTTTTGAAGGTTTTAAACAAAATTAAAATATTTAAAAGCTCTATTATGCTTTTACAAATATTTTAACAGCAGAATCGGATTCAGTATAGTTTTTTCATTAAGTCTAACATGGCGTTTAGCTATGGTCGATTCGCAGATCAGAGTGGTCGAGCCCGGAGCCGTTACAGACACTTTCTTACCTTCGGATTTTATTATAAGTAAGATAGTGTAACATGATTAAAATGCACCGCAAACGACCTTTCCTCATAGACCATAGTATAATAGAATTATTTTGGGTTTCCCTGTAAACTAAGTATAATTGCTACACGTATCATATTCGATAGTAAGCATCTTGTAGTGCACTTTAGTTATGTATATAAATTTTGATATATTTGAAATAATGAACATAATTAAAATGCACTGCAAATGATTTTTTTCCAACGACCATAATGTAACGGCATTCTTATGAGTACCACTTTAAACGAAGGATAAGTGCTACATACTTTATTTTTAATTCCGAACATGTCGTTACATATATCAAAAGCATATATCAATTGCATGACAATCCAATTATATTTACGTGAGTTAGAGCACGGAGAGACAGACAGACGGCTAGACAAACCCAATTCATAAACACTTTTCAACTAAAATAAAAGTGCACACAGAAACATGTGATTCCGTTACCTAAAAGATGATTAAAACTTTAATTAGATTTTAATTCTAAAACATTAAAATCGATCACTTTCGGCTGTGAACCCAGCCTTCATCGGGATTAATAATTTAAAAGTCCTTCCGGCCTGTACCGGGAGGAAAAGGTAGCTTTCCTATATCTTCGTTTTAAAATTTTAGCGAATGTTACACGAAAACAGCAAGTTAAAATGCAAAGAAAAGTTTACAAAAGATTCCTTAATACTGAATTTGAATAAAAAATTCGCCAAATTATTGAGCAATAGCCAAATTGGCTTCATTTATGAAGACTTATTTTGGTCGCCAAATTTCGCAGTATTTCGCCAAATGTCGCCAATTTTGGCGAGAATTTGGCGCTAACGGATATGAATATATACTTTTATGCGTATGATTGGGAAAATTATTACAACAATGAAAGAAAATAATTTGCGAGTAATCGCGTTAATGTGCTGTTTTGTTTCAAAATGTCAGCCACCCTAGAATTTCAAACTGCTCTATCTCAGCCATTTTTTAAGATAGAGGTAAACCAAAAAATGCTCTGGATTCCTCGTATCAAGGCCTAGCACTAAATTAAAAAATAAATTTGAATTTTTAACTTTTTTGTATATTTATTTTAGTTTTAAATTTTTAAGTAGCCGCCATCTTGAAACAAAATGGCGGACCAAGCTGGCCAACGAACTTGGTCGAGACATTGGTGAGCTTAATACACACAATTAGTTTCATCAAAATTGATTTATAAATACGAGCGTTATCTTATATTATCGTTTATATATATATATATATATATATATATATATATATATCAACATTTGAACGGAGGATGGTTTTAGGGTCTGGGGGTCATGATCGGTGAAAACATATCGAAGCCGGAACTGCTTTCCTCCGAACGGCTGCAATAGGTAGCTTTATACTTTTTTGTATTGAAAGCTACCTAAAAAAAGCTGTTAAAACACAAACGTCCAGATCACATTTTTGTACTGCGAGCTTACGGGAGAGTTCAAATCATTAGCATTCGTCCAACGGTCGGTCGGTTCCATTGCATAGTATAAAAGGTGAGGAAGGAAGAAAAAAGGGAAAAAAACAAACACATTTTACTGTTATTTGATTAAATTAACCCATATACTTGGAATATTGTAAGACAGTACATCAATGCGGACTTGTTTTATATATGAAACTAAAAGAAACTTTTCAACTATGTTGGAAAGTGTTAACAAAAGTATACATTTCTTTTTAGTTGCATTATTAATTTTGAAAATACTTTACGAATACTCTTTGCAATTAGTTCTATCTGAAAAAATTTTGGCATTTCCTATTAACGTAATCTGCTGTTGTGTCGGAGGTGTAGTTTTACTTACTTAGTAACTATTGTAATAATTATATATATAAACAATTGCGATGAGAATTAGAACTTTAGCAAAAACAAATGATTGACCCTTTTTTTAAAAGCTTTATTCTTCTTTCTTTCTATTATAGTATACATTTTTTCTCCATTTAAATACTCAGATAAAGCACTTTTTAACTCGTTAGACAAATTGTACTTTAAATTTTAAAAATGCGCATCTGAAATAGCAAATTCATTCAATAATAATTGAGTTCCTTTTTACCTTTTGTGTTTTAAGCCCAAAAATTAATATTAAACATTTTTATTGTACTTAATATTAATCAATAGAGAGATCCTTTGTATTGTACTCTGCCTAAAATAAGCAACTCCGACTAAGAAAGGTATACAGGAATTTTTATACTTAAATTTACTAAAGCAGATGCCGTTCTGCTTAAATTTACGAATTAGAGTGGATATGTTTACTTTATTTTAAATGAAGATAAAAGAAGCACATTATATACTATCATGCATTTAAAATACAAAAAATAAATTTAGAATACTGCTTTAAAATGAAGTTTAAAATTCTGTCTTAAGATGGAATTGAAGGATATTTTTTTCTTTTTGTATAACGAAACAATATTTTTCTATAGAATGAAATAAATAACCAGATATTTTGGAAAGATTCAATGACTGAAACTCTTATTTTTCATAGGGTTAAGAATAAAAGGAAATTTCATAAAATACTGATTGATCTAAAGAATAGATTTATATATCTTTACTTATGAGCTCCTTGTTATATCGGCTACGTAGGGAGAGCAGAGAAAAGTGCGATATAACAAATATTATTAAAAATTAAATTGATAATTTACAAATAATAGTTAATCAACAAATCATTTATTTATAAAATTATTACAATCTTATTAACAAAATCAACGGTATACAATTCCGCATATAAAAAAGAAAGTCTAGTTAACATAGAAATAATTATTTACCTTAGGCCACGGAGAAACAGAGATATATAATAATGAGCGATACTGCAAGGCCCAGTGAAATATGGAATATGCCAGGGTGGTAAACACAAACTTTTTGAAAAAATATTTTAACTTTCCATGACGTGTCAAATAAAAAAACAAATTTAATGGATCAAACAATAAAGAATTACTTATTTAAAAAAATTAGTGATATTTTAAAAATATGAGAAATATCCATATTTCCAAACAATAGATTTCAGACACGCTCAGATCATTTAAATTTGTGTATTTCGCATTATATCTTTATGTTGAACTTAATAAATACCGTACCGAAAATATTCTGCCACGTGACACTTATGGATGCTTGTCATAGGCTCGCCGCTCCGGGTCTATCGAATTTGTGTCAATGTGAGATGGAATTTGACATGACGGGAAATTTATATACTGGTCCTCTAAGAATGATTTCAGAGTTTAAAATATTCAGCTAAAGAATGTTTACATTTGTCATTCCCAAACAGAATTTTTTTTATATATATATAAATAAAAACAAACGCATGTTTCAAAATGTGTTTCTATAAATTTTTTTAATTGTTTTATTGAACAGTAATGCTTTATCATTTATTTTGAGGGAAGATAAAATTAAATGTCTGAACTATTTTTCTCGTAATATTACAATTGTTTAGCACTATAATTATTGTTTATTCTTATTGCTCTTATATATGCTTTTCAGACGGATTTATAACATATTTTATCATAAATATAGAGATCAAAGTTTCGATATTTTGAAAAGTTTACCATATATTATCGCAGCATTAGTTTAATATTTTTCTGGATTTTCGGCTGCTCGCTTAAGAGGTATTTCATGCTAAACTACTCATAATGAAAAAAAATTCTGCTCCATGAACTCAAAGAAAACTACTCTAAATTCTTACAGGCTATTTATATGAAATAAAATAAATATTTCAGGAAAATTTTAAGCTCCGGGGTACATCATTATCCACCCGAAGGACAAATAAATTACCTTACTATTTCCATTTAAACGCTTTTCTCTACTTGTTACTTACTTTCAACAGCATTTTATTTTGCTTTATGCAAATGCATTTTGATGCATTTAAATAGCTATATTTAGAACTCGCTAAAAGTGAGGAGAATAGTTATTACAGTCATTGGAATAATTTAAAAAAAAGATAGTTCTTACAAAACAAACAACCTATATAGGCAAAAAACTATACAAAACATTTAAACAATAACAACAGTTTAATGAAATTGCACAATCGTTATCTAATAAATATTTATTAATAACAACTTCAATGTATTAGATAATTTAACATTTATTGAAGGAAATTTGTTTTCACAAATCGTTTATCTGCAGTTTTGTTTTTTTTCATTTTTGCTTCATATTTTAAATACTAAAATTGACTTTTATATTTAGTATGCATAAACTTATGAGTTGATTTTAATCGATTTTCAGGAAATTGTATCGTTTAGTTATGAAAGTGTTTTAAAGAGTTTCTTTATATCTTATTTCAATGCAAAAATCAGCTGCATGAAAATTTAATTATTGTTAACATATTTATAGTTATAACTCATCTTCCTTTGTCATTTATATGAAATTTGAGACTCTCAGAATACATTTTCTTAAAAAAAACGATTCATTATAATTTGAGATTAGTGCACACAAAGGACTAAAGTCGTAATACTTTAAATGTCATCCCTGCGACATTAATACAAATTTTAAAATATATAATAGAACAATTACAAACTAATAAAATGCAATTAAAAATCAGTTTAAAAATATTACTCAAAAAGTTTATAATGGGTACAAAACTTGCCTGTTCTAATTTGTCACTCTAGTAAGATCTTTTTTCATTGACACTAACGAAACACAATTAAAATATTGATACTACAAAAATATGATTTTATATAGATATATAAGAATACATAAAAAATACACATAAATCTAATATATTAAACTTTATTTATCTTCCAAACAAAAAAAAAATTTATTTTAGAATACCATCGAATGGAGGTAACAATTTTATTTTTATGTGTAGAAAATCCTTATGATTCTGTTTTAAACATATATAAAAATAGAAATCAGACGATCGTTCACTCCCTGTGGGACAAACAGATAATATATAAAAAAACTGCTTTAAAATGTAATATTAAAGTTTGGTCACCAAGAAAGGTTTTTGAAGAAGTTGCAGTGAATCGAAATATTATATAATATTGAATAGGCTCTCATGTAATATTTTTTATTATTAAGGGCGTTATAGGAAGTGAAAGAAGGATTTCAGCCTAGAAAATGTGGAAAATATGTTGCCTTATTTTCTACGGAGAATTCAAATTTATCATCAAACATAAACAACACAAATGTCGGACTGGCATTTACTGACATCTAATATAAAATAAATTATTATTACGGGGCGTTTTATGATAAACATATTTCAATAGAAAAATATTGAAACACGTGTCGCTTTATTTTGATAGAGAATCGAAATTCCTCATATATACTAATAAAATAAAGTTTCGCTCTGTGTGTGTGTGTGTTTGTGTGTGTGTGTGTGTGTGTGTCTGTTGGCAATGGCTAGGAAAATTTAGCCCACCTGTAAATTTAAATTTAGGTAGTTCAAACCCTCTCTTGGTTCACCTGACCCTCAGAATTTTAATATTTTGATAATTAGCCAGGATATAATTCTCATTAACCATCGCTTCTAAAATGACATCTCTTAAATGAAAATGGCGAAAGAAACGAACCGGTGCATTTGATTTGGAAGCGGAAATGAACGAATTCGAAATTATTTTACTAATTAGCGAATTTTAAGGGTGTATTCAAATCCAAACTGCTTATTTTGAGACACATTCGTAAATTCATTTTTGCTCTAAAATGCATCCAATTGGCAGGTTCTCTTATTCAGAAACTTTATAATGTCCCCACTGTCTCGATTTTTTGATAAAGGCAGAATATATTTTTAAAAATGCTGTCAAAGTGGATATTTTGAACCGAATTTCGAGAAGCGATAACGCTGGAAACAAAAAAAAATGATCGTACTGTGAAAATAATTGTCTGTAAATCAATTTTAATTAATTGAACGAAAAATACAAACATGGGGCCCTTATAAATGTCTTTATAAATCACGCCACCAAGTTTCCTGTTGTTACTTTTAAAAATGGGTCTGGGAATGTGTCTCAAAAATTTTAGTTGTTGAGCGTGGAAATTTTTTTTTTAATACCGCCTTAAGAAAACTAATTGGGATATCAATTTGAAAATTTCTGAGCATACGTAAAAAAATATTCTACATCTGACTATGTGATTTTTGAAAAATTCGGTCGGTAATATTTTTTTAATTTATGCAAAAATCTGCCGGTGCCAGTGAAAACGATCCGAGAAAGTTTCAGACAGGGGTTTGCTTTCATTAAAAACTGAAGTACAAAGCTGTTTCTCTGGCCGATCCCTCCATTTAGTTTACAAAAATGAAAGGAAATAATTGCCATTTTTTACTAATGAACAAAAATTTAGGTAACTAATAAGATATAGATTTGAAATTAAGGTCGGGAAGGGGTGTCATCTGCCGGCTATTTTAGCGTAGCGTCTTCGTTATGTTCTAACTTTCAGAAAAAATTTAATCCTTTTTTTTTAATGATCGCGTTAATGCAGGTGACGGTGGTTCTCTTGAACAAATTATTCATTATATTTGCGGGTATCGGGAAGGAGGGGGTTAACGCCTTTCTCTGAGATTGTAATTATCTCGGGCCCGGGCATCGCCGGGCGGGTTAGCTAGTAAAACATAAACAATTCAAATGTCTCATTAATATTTACGGATATCTAATATCAAATTATTTGTGTGATTAAGGAATGTGTTAGAGGTTGAGAGGGATGTAACTCAAAAATCCATGAAACAAATGTTCCCTTTTTTCTAATGAAGAATCCAAATTTATCATTAAACTTCCATAATACAAATGCCTGAAACAACTCAAACCTAATTGTAAATGTTACAGGTAATAATATGTGTTTTAATGTGTAATAAAGTATACTTCTGGACAGGATTTATGATTTATATATATATATATATATATATATATATAACAAAACTTTTGATAACATATTATGTCTTACAAACTTAATAAAATAGGACGTTTAGAGAACATAACTTACATTTTATGTACTGGAAAAAATTTGGAAGTAACTTCTGCAGTTAATCGGCTGAAACTAAGCCAAAATATTGACGCAATATTTTCCTTATTTTGATAACATTCCAGACATAAATCTACGTATTTTTACGAACGATACTGCTAGTACAACTTATGTCTAGACTATTTAAATGTCGAAAGATTTTATAAAATGAAAATTTTGAATAAAAATATAATCGTCCGTAAATGAATACTAAAATCCATATTATCGAATTTAAAAGATATCACATGCAAAAAAAGTTGAAATTTGAACCACATTTATTTATTTTTTCTCGCTGTATCACAATTTTAATTAGATAATTATCTTAAGCTTACATACAAAAACTTTCATTTTTTTTTTATTTAAGTTTATTAATTTGTAATATTTTATACAAAACTTTAAATTAGAAAAAAATTAAGGAACAAAAAATCTTCACCAGCCTCCTTATGGAGCATAACGATTGTTCTTCTTTAAAGTTAATATTATCAAAACATCCCAAAAATGACTGGAAATTTCATGAAGTTTTAACATATTATTTAATAATTAATGAATTAACATCAAAATAGTTAAAAATTTTGATCGTTCGGTAATTATTTCTTCAATGATCCTAATTTAAGGTTTTTTAAATTTTCTTTTTGATAGAAATTCAATTTTTCTTTATATAGAACGTCATTTAACTCATATATTACAATTTGCATAAGTTTAAAAATATTGGTCCACACGACTGAGTTAAGAGAGTTTTATACTGCGTGAAGTCCATAAAAATACATCAATTTATGAATTAAAAATAATAAAAGAACTATATTTAATTAAAACAAAACTTAGGTTGTGTAGCTATTGTTTTGGAGTTGCCTACAAGTAAGTTTACTAGTTTTAAATTAAGAAACATGAAAATGATCGGTAACGTTTGAAAAATTAAAAGTACCCAACTTCTTAATATGGTGTTTTTTTAAGTTTAAATAAATAATTGAACTTGTTCGAAGCTGCAGAATAAAAACGAAAATGGTTTGAATCAACGTCAATATTGTTTTGTAAAATCGACGTATGATAACCATTCTACAATTTCTATTTTTTTTTTTAATTATTATACAAGATCATATCATTGTACTTTGTAATATTAAAATTATAAGAAGAATGAACACTCGCCAAGCTTTGACTATCAACCGCAATTTGTGTTAGCACTGCTACATTAGATATTTATTTATGTTACTTTTATAATTATAGATACAAACATTTGAATTCTTGTGCCATGTGGTGACCGATTACAATATTTCATGCTTATAAAATATTTTAAGTATCATCAAAATTCGTAATATATATATATATACTTCATTTTAATATGTTTCATTATACAACATATTTCATAATTTGAGCTAATTTATCTCGTGATCAATTACATAGCTCTTTAAAATTATCTCATAATTAAAAATTAAACTTTTCAATCATGTTCAGAAAATCATTATTATTTTCCGACCTCAATTTCGGCCAAATAAAAGTCAGCTACTTTGAAAGTTTTCGTTTAAGTATTGTGTAATTTTGTTTTGTTTTTTAGTTTATAACATAAATTGATATTATTATTTAGTAAAGTTTCTAAAACAGCATCTCATAATCCCAATTTCGTTTTTTTGTGTTTTATTCGTTATCTAAATAACTGGAATTTCGTATATTATTCACTAGATGACATATCCAAACAAAAATGAAAAATCATGCATCAATCATATGTATGAAACACTTTCCAACACTTCCAGAAGACTTTAACAAACCTTCACCATTTAATGAGTTGAAAGAGGATGTATTATAAACTAGTTCAAGTTCAATCCAGGCGGGGAGGCATACCTTTAGGCTTAAGCTCAACTAACGCCACCCAGCAGGCTTGTTTACTATGCGTCAAGACCGCAGACTAGGAAGCAATGCCCGTAAGGACCACCCAGGAAGGATACCCCTCACTATTGAAATTTAGCTGTCAAAGATTACATTTTCAATCACAAAGACTATCCAGTTATACTGGACGAGCCAAGTTAGATACAAAAATGGGATGACTGAACAATTGGGATTGTAAATGAATATAGGCAGATGTAGAAATTTTACAAGATAATAATTAAAGTTGAGAGAAAATTATAAATACAAAACAAAACTAATAGCTCACTTATTGAAAGATAAACAATTAATAAATACGATATTGACAAATAAAGTAATCATAGTTTGAATAGTAGCATCGAGTGTATAAAAATACTTATATGGGGAATAACTTGACTAATTATATAGGGGTATTTAGATTAACCGTAAACGCAGTTTAAGAACAGCAATAATGCCAGAAAACAAATCTGAGAATACAAGTACTGTGTACTAGTACTAAGAATAATAGGGTATAACATAAGTGATTATATAAGAATATATACATGCAGTGAAAACAATCAACACAAATCAAATACCACCATGATATTAAAGAAGTAGTACTGAAACACAAATTCCAAAAATTCTAATTTTGATGATACAAAATCTGAGAAAACATTTTACTAATTATACTGAGAATTACTAAATAATATTTTGTGATATTGAGCAATAATTATACTATGTAATGCTGAGATACATATTCTGAAAATATAAAATTCTGAAAATACAAATTCTGAAATTACAATTTACCAACCCTACTGAGCAGTGCTAAATAATACTATGTGATAGTAAGCAGTAATACTACCATGTAATAATACTGTATGATGCTGAGTTAGATAATAATAATTGATAGAAGTAAGAACTAAAGAACCATAGTGAATGAATAATAATACTCGAGTAAACAATGACAAACTATGCTAAAAATACTGAATAACACTGCATGATGCCATTAATAATAACTAAGTTGTTAAGGATAGAGTTTATGTAGTATGTAAAGATCCTTATGCATATTAGAGGTCCACTTCAACTTCAACCTCTACTAAGTCCAATGTAGAAAGCATGAATATGTATTGATTGAGTTCTAGCAGAAACATACAATCTGTTATTTTTGGTGCAGTTTTGGTTGTTTCAGCACAAAGACAAACAAGGCCGATAGATTCATTTCTGATGGCTTTCTAATGTGATGGTGGTTAGTCAGGGTACAATCTAGGATATAATGTAAGGGGGTACTTTTTTCCCCCTCAGGTGCAACTGGGTGACGATGCCTTGCCGAATTTACTGAGATATTGACGAAACGGGCCATGTTTTGTAGCAAAGATGTAGTGGTATCTATTTTGAAGTTGAAGATATGTTGATACTGTTGGGATTAAGCCGTGAGTAAAGCGACTCATTGTTCCCAGATGCCAATCCATTTGCCATGACAGTATTAATTCTGATGTTGTTATCTTCTTTAAATGTGAAGGTGGAAATGGGCAGAATATTTGTAAGATCTCCTGTGATTGTTTCGTTGCATAGCGGGCCAGGTTAGCAGCATGCTCGTTTCCAGCTATGACAGAATGACCACGAACCCATTTAAAGAAAATGAATTTCCATGTTTGTTACAAGGCTAGAATTATGTCACATACGAGTAAGCTGGAGGTGAATATATCTGCTAATGCCTGCAGGCGAGATAGACTATCAGAATTGATTGTGTAGCTTTGAAAATTATTAGAATTAGCCCAGTCAATTGCATCGTGTATTGCTAGTAGCTCTGCTTGGTAGACACTATTTTCTTGTTGTAAACAAATATCCCTTGTTCCCTGTAAATCTGAACCTTTATATGCACAGAAAACGTATGCAGTCTCATGTGATGTTTTTGATCCGCCGATGAATATATCAATTTCGATTGTACTCTCTTTTTCTGTTTGCCATTTAAAATAGCCAAGATATGGAGGTATTATGCCTTTAGTTCATTTTGGTTGGTAATTCATCGGGTTATGCTCATCCCCCGATCCCCAAGACGGAGTACCCTTCCCAGAGAGTGGATATTTTCTTCATCTGCAAGGCAAGAGGTGGAGTTCCCGACAGTACGAAAAGAGCTGCAGTTGGAGATTTTTTATAGGCTCCTGTGACTAGGAGTAGGCATTGAGCCTGAATTGAGGAAATAAGCCTTAGACCATATGACTTCTGAATTCGAGCAAACCATATCGATGCAGCATAGGTGATTTTTTTCTCCAGAATATTATTATATCATACTTTGAGAATCTCTCTAGGAATCCTACCTGATGATGATGAAAATTATAAATTTTGAAATTGCATAACACATTTCTAAACCCAATTTTAGGAATTAGCATCAAAAGTAAAAATATCCGAATTATTTCGTTCAGCCCTGTATATGATCTATAGATTTGTATATATGATACTACATGGTATGCTATAACTTAGATTAGTTAGGAAATTCATTGCGCATTGGTAAATCTACCTTCAACAACTTATGCCAACAAGCGGAAATGTACTCAAAAATGTTTTGTGCTGTCATGTATATTATCTATAGAATATATGCACGCGAAGTAATAGATTAAAAATTAGTTTAAGTTAAAAACTTATGCCAAAACATAAAACGCCCTTCTATCAATTATCGTTAATAGACAGTAACTGTAACTGAATTCTTTTGTACGTCCCTGTAAATGAGTGATGAATGCTATGCACACCATTTTCTGAATTAAGCAGCTTGTACTGCACCTCAGTGATGTATATCAATTTCAATATTTTTGAAATGATGTAACATTACATTATTAAAATACACCACAAACGATTTTGCCCTTGGACCGTAATGTAACAAAATTCTTTTCAGTGTCCCTGTAAATTAATTGTAAATGCTACATGTTTTATTTTCAATACGGAACATGCTATAATAAACCTAATTAATATATATGAATTGCACGGCGATCCGAGTATATTTACGCGAGTTAGAGCATGGACAGACAGATGACAGATAGACGGCAGACACATAGATAAAAGAAATTCAGAAACACTTTTCAACGATATTGGAAAGTATTTAAAAGAGTAAGTATGATACACCAATGAATATACTAAAGAACTGTATACATATACGATATATGATTATACGAAAAAATTTGTTCTTCTAAGCTAATCATCTTTATTCACTAAGCAATGCTTTATCTATTGGGTTCAAATACGTGTATGTTCTGTAAATGTAAATAAGTGTTTAATTTTTCTTAAATCGTAGTCCTTATTCAAGGTTATATAGAATTTTAGTACGAATAGAATACCTATAATTCAGTGCCTACTCGAACATGTACAAATGCATCATAAATGGTATCACTTATAAAATCTTAGATAACAAGACAGGACTAAAGGGATCAAATAAAAAAATACTAGATTTTTCCCAATTATACAGTGTTAAGAAAATCTGCGTCTTTCAGCAATCATTTATCAGTACTAGGTGATCCGACCCGGGCTTCCCAGGTTACAGAATATAGATGGACACCTTCTTTTTTAAATTAAAACTAATAGAATTTTTATATTTAATATATACTTCTTTTAGTTTCTCCATTAACAATATCAAAAAACATTTTTATATAAAAAATACCAGTTATGTGTACCAGTTAAGTTTTGAAATTTATTAAAAGCAATACTTTCATATTGGCCTCGTGCCATGTGTTAATAGCCGAAGAAAGCACCAAAGATTGCTATTTACAGTAGTTTATTCTGATCGTTTCTGTGGTTTAAACGCGTAATTCAATTATATGTCTTAAATCTGTGTTTTATGTATATTTTATTATTTTATTTATTCATTGATGAAGTTTTAATTTCGATATGGAATATCGACATACAGCTGTTGAGCTATTTATATTAATTTAAGTGCAAACGGAGATACCTTTTATAATCGTCTAATACGCGATACAGACAGATTTTTTTTTTAATTTTTTAATGATGCTTGAAAATTATTTTTAAGACCATAAAAAATAAGTATGTTGCGATACAGTTTTCAAACAAATTGCATTTGAAAGTTCACTTTTTTCCCTATTCGACGTTGTAAAAATTGTAAATGCGCGATATTTAGAAATTTAAGAAACTGCAATAAATTGACATTTAATCGTCTAGTGTTGCCAACGTAAAAATGACGTCAGCGTTACGTACGGACACGTTTGTCCTTTATAATATAGGTATTCTTGATACTTTTTTGCTTTTAATTAAGACTTTAGTTAAGATTTATGTGACAATAATTTCTATAGTTAAGAAGGTAAAAATAAAAGAATCTGTCTATGTATTTATATTCAATATATTATCATTTTTGTAGAAAAAATTCTAACCATCTTTCTGAAAATTAGGTAATGAATTTAAAGAGTCAGTATTTCAAAATTTCATGATAATATTGTGATTTTTGACTTGAAGCTTCCTATTATCATTTTCTTCTATGTACATAGAAAGAAAGTATTGGCGTCGAGAAAATTTTTGACTTCCGTTTTTTGTTGGATTAACATGTTTTGGGATGTCCTGAACACGATATGACTATTTTTGGAAAATGTCTGTCTGACATCCTGTCCACCTCTGGGTCCTTAATCTCAAGAAATCATGCTGTGGATTTAAGAAATCTTCACTTTCAGTTAGATCTTGACATAAATTGGTGCAGATTAGATTTAGGTGCATGTCAACGCTACTGTGCTGTCTTTTTCACGATTTCCATGATAGTTAAATCTCCAGAACACGGAATTTCGTAAAGCTTCATATTCTGTTAAACTTGGTGCTTACTACGTTTTGGTGCGTAGTAAGTTTTGGCGGGTACCGCCCAAAACATGGTGTGGTTAGGCTATGTGTTTCGCGATTAACGTGATTGCTATAGCTCAAGAACTATTGCACGGAATTTCATCAAACTTTATATTTAGTTATTCCTCGGCATACATTATTGCGGAATGACTTTGGTGTATACCGAAGTACAGATGGCACTTTTATGCTATTATATTTCAGGATTTCCGTTATACCTCTATCTCAGCATTTATTAGACGAAATTGCGCCAAATTTTATATATAAGAATTCTGAAAACCGTTGATGATTTAATTTTCGATTTGATAACTGAACACGGGATGCGTCTATCCTACAATGTTTGGGGAAAGATTTCTAATAGGATGTACAATTAATTGATGTAACTTAGCAAACGTGGATTGTCATATTAGTAACTACGTTCTCGTAACTTACATACACATTTAATTTAATTGTTGCCAGAATCATTCATCTGTCATACCAACTTTGGTTGACGGAATATTAGCCCATTGTTTTGTTTTTTTTTTTGCGATGTGAATTACAGCTTTATTTTATTTTCTATTATTTAGATATGCACCAAAATTTACATTTAAGATTATTGATTAAAAATGTATATGTTAATCTAATTTAAAATTTTAATACTGTGCAAATTATACCGTATAATAAGGTACGCTGTTGTTCTGTGACTTTTTTAATTCACTCATCCATATAACTCCGTGTTAATTTGAAAGAAATACAATATTCTTTATATTCATAACTGTTAGACGTTGATATAAATTAATATATTATAATGATTTAGAAGAAAGTTTGTGATGATCACAGCCTACTAGTTTTTCAATATCACACTTTTGTTACGACCCCTTTGCGTGTGTCAGCATTTTTTTTTTTCATGTTGTCTGAAGTTTTGTGTGTTTTTGCGACAAATATTAAATTTAGCACCCAGAGAGAAATAATCTATTTGTGAAAATATTTGCATAAAAAGTCTTAAACATACTATTATATTGTAAAAAAAAGTTTTAAATATTATAATTTCTGATGTGTATCAGTACATTTCAAATATAAAAATAATTATATTTATATTTAAAAGAAAATGCACTATTTAAAAATAGTATATAATACATTCAAAACAAATAAATATATATTTAAGACATCTGTAATTTGGAAAGATTTTATTTTTTCGCATTATCGTAACTTTAATCTATGTGATTGTTAAAGGATCAAAATTAAGGGAATCTTATGTAGCCATTAAATACCATAAACCGAATATGTTAGAAGCTCCATCAAGTCGAAACAGTATATAAATTCTTTTCTGTTCTTATTTTAAGAAATTTATGTAACATTCAGAAACATAACTCTTTTATATAACATTTAAAACATAACATTTTTTCTCATTATCGCAACATTGATGTATGTGATTTTTAAAAGATCAAAATTAAGGAAATCTTCTGTAGCCATTAAGTAACATAAACGGAATATATTAGAAGCTCCATCAAGTCGAAACCGTGTATACATTCTTTTCGGTTTTATTTTAAGAAATTTATGTAACATTCAGAAACATGAGGTCCCAACATTTTTTTAAGTACAAAAAAAATTAATTACAACTATAGCGATGGAAATGCTTAGCCAGTAACGTTCTTATGGACGCATTTAACTTTAATTGCTACATGTGTTTCGAAAATAAAGAAGTTTCAGATAAATTCACCAACATTATCGGGTACAAAAATTTAGGAATATTAAAAATAAAATGTAAATTTACATTTAAAGTATATCTTTTGCGTTCTTGAAGTAAAATACAAAATAAATATCATATATTTTCCAACTTTAAATAAAGAACTTGTTCAGTATACAAAGACGTAGTTTGATGTAACAATATCAGAGCACTCTTTAAGCTTCAGAATGCAAAGTAGGCTCATATTTCATCCGTATAAGAAATATTGTGTTTATTTTTCCCCCAAAAGTTCGAAAGTGGAATAAAAAATAACAAAGTGAAATATGGATATAGTATTTGAGCTTATCTTTCTACGTGACATCACTGAAATTCAAAGAAAATATACTTTCTTTTCTTCAAAAACATACATTACATCTATGGAATCTGAAATATGGTATACATACTGCTGGCAATATATTCAGACGAATATGTATAAATATGTTTTCATAAAAGAGTTTATGGAAAATAAAAGTTTTAATTTATTTATTGAAGTTCTAAACGTTGTTTAAAAACTTAATTGTATTTACTTTCAATTGCATGTTTAATGAAATGAAAAATCTTGTATTAAATCTTGTTTTGTAATAATAATAATATTAGCTATAGTTACTGTAGTTAGAGAAACTGTACAGATTTAACAAGAATGTTAATAAGAAAGAAATATGTAAATAATAAAATTGCTCTTTAGTTGCCTCATTTGTTGAATTGTTTATTACATTAATTTTAAAAATAGACAATATGTGTATATGAGAATATGTGTATCTCGCATATAAAAAAAACCATTACCTGCATAATGAAAATAATTATCATTTACATTTCTTATTACAGTAAAAAAAAAAACTAAAATCAAATAAACTCTTTTTATGTCACTTGTTACACGCATATATTGTATAGTTATACAGTTACGCACAATAAATACATATATGTGAATATATGTGTATATTTATGTATATATGTGCATACGCAGGTACCGACGCTTTCAAACAGCAATATAGCTATTTAAAAATTATTATTGATGAAAATCATTGAATGTTTTTCGCATTAAAACTGTGACAATTTTAAAAAAAGCAGTGAAATCTTGAATAAAATAAATGGGAATGAAATTATTTACATCTTTGGAAAAAATGATTTTTTATAATTGGTAGTAACATAATTAATAAGGACTTTACGTTGCACATATAAATACTCATCAAACACTTGCTTTCAACGTAAATTTGATTTAATAGATATGAGTTACTTTAACTACATATATAGAAAACAAACCTCGACGTTTCGGTTAATCTTTATAACCATCATCAGGAGAAAAAACCTTCATAAATATGAACAGCAAAAATTAAAGTGTGTTACATGATTGAGTCACAATATTCAATCTGCCAAGATGCTCAAATAACTGAAATTATAACGACATATTCAAAATACGCCTGGTGGCGCCCTCTATGAACCAGCAATGTAACTGGAACTAATGTTCAACGGAAATTAAAGTTCACTTTAAAATGCATTTCCATATGGCAGGAACCGAAAATGATGGGATATCGTTGCAAATTTCTTGTTTTCTTAGTGAAATTTCTATAGATTCACGGATGTGTGCTTTAAAGGGATTGCTTTGTCTGGAAATAACTTTGACGTTGTTAAAACCAATAAACCTAACCTGTCCGTTAGCAAAAGTTCTTGATAAAGCAGTGGAAAATTTATTGTATTTCAAATCATTCTTGTGTTCTTTAATTCTCTCAACGATGCGACGTTTTGTCATACCAATATATGCAGAATTTGTACCATCTGTCAATTCAAATGGAATTTCATATACCCCAGATAAACAAGTGGCTGATAGTGGGTCAATGCTTCTATTCAATAAATTAAACAACGTTTTGGAATTGGATGCTACCAGTTGTATATTATATTTCTTGAAAACTCTCTTTAATCTTTCAAACAGAATGGGGATATATGGAATTTTTCTGTAAATCTGACAAACTTTAGGGTTACAGTAGTTTCGTCTCCTAAAGTTTGTCAGATTTACAGAAAAATTCCATATATCCCCATTCTGTTTGAAAGATTAAAGAGAGTTTTCAAGAAATATAATATACAACTGGTAGCATCCAATTCCAAAACGTTTGTTTAATTTATTGAATAGAAGCATTGACCCATTATCAGCCACTTGTTTATCTGGGGTATATGAAATTCCATTTGAATTGACAGATGGTACAAATTCTGCATATATTGGTATGACAAAACGTCGCATCGTTGAGAGAATTAAAGAACACAAGAATGATTTGAAATACAATACATTTTCCACTACTTTATCAAGAACTTTTGCTAACGGACAGGTTAGGTTTATTGATTTTAACAACGTGAAAGTTATTTCCAGACAAAGCAATCCCTTTAAAGCACACATCCGTGAATCTATAGAAATTTCACTAAGAAAACAAGAAATTTGCAACGATATCCCATCATTTTCGGTTCTTGCCATATGGAAATGCATTTTAAAGTGAACTTTAATTTCCGTTGAACATTAGTTCCAGTTACATTGCTGGTTCATAGAGGGCGCCACCAGGCGTATTTTGAATATGTCGTTATAATTTCAGTTATTTGAGCGTCTTGGCAGATTGAATATTGTGACTCAATCATGTAACACACTTTAATTTTTGCTGTTCATATTTATGAAGGTTTTTTCTCCTGATGATGGTTATAAAGATTAACCGAAACGTCGAGGTTTGTTTTCTATATATGTAGTTAAAGTAACTCATATCTATTAAATCAAATTTACGTTGAAAGCAAGTGTTTGATGAGTATTTGGTAGTAACATGTTTAAAATGTATGAAAATATCATCTAGCATACTGTACCAAGCATGCATTTATGAGCTCTGGCAGCAGATCATAAAGAAAAATATAAACAGGAGCTGATGGTTGGTACAACTTTTTCAAAACATCCTGTCATGCGACTGAAAATAATTAAATATCCTCTCTGAAGTATGCTTGAGCTACAATCATTAGAAAAGTTCTACATTTACTCATTTTTAAATAAATAAATAAAACAATGCATAAAATATTTTAAAATGAGAAATAAAACGTAACTTTTTTCACCGCCGTATTTACTAACATAAGCACCCAGAAAAAGAATTGATTAAAACTACAAAACATGTTTTGTTGAGTTCATTTTGGTTGGTTTTGCAAAATTCAAGTAAAATTGAACCATTTTACTTGAATTTACAAAACATTTTTTGCTGACAAAAAAAAAAAAAAAAATGGAATTGCAAAAAAACAAAAGATTTTTGTTGATTCAAACAAAATTTCCACTGACCTATATTTAAACAAAAAGTTTTGTTGGGTCAACCAAATTTTTGTTGATTCAACAAAACTTTTATCTGGGTGAGTAATTCGTGAAAAGTTATTTCATACATAACATCACGAATAATATTCTGTATAAGTACAAACAAATGAAATATTCTGTAGAACATCTACATTTTTTACAATCATTATGCTTACATTCAGAAACTCTCTTTAAAACCAAGACTTCAAACAGTAATATAGATTTTTTTTTTTTTTTAACTGGGGCAATTGTTTAGTGAATGTTGAGTTTGAGACTTTAATGTCTCAAAAATATGTAATCTGAAAGCAGATAAGTGAATTGAAGGAGGACGATATGACGTAAGTAGCTGAAACTTGATAGAACAGGCATTAAGCTGGCATTTCAAAATATAAGAATAAGAATCACTTATTGTTGAAACAGAAGAATAATTCTTTAAATGTTTTTTCGTGGAAAGCTACAAAATTATTTTCGAAATTCGAATATATACATCCATGTTTGTGAAAATTGAAACACCCTGAAGGAATTTTGAAAATTGAACCTAACTTATAGGAAATGTAAAGTGAGGTAAGACATTCCAATGATTAGTATTACAAAGCGATTACGCATGCGTGGAACGAGAACTGGCTCCTTATCAATCGCATGTTATAGGTATATAAAGGACTGCAAAGATGCGTTGAAATCCGTTTATCTTCCTCTGTCTGCGGTAAATGTTTCATTGGTGGTCAATATGCCTCGTCAAAAGCGGAGGAAGTCATACCAACAACTAACGGAATTCACACGAGTCTGCATCGTCGGTATGCGAGAAGGTGGATTTTCGTATCGAGAAATCCCAGCCCGCACGCAGTTTAAAGCCACAACAGTAATGCATGTTTACAAGAAATGGACAGAACAGAATCAAACAAGGCGAAAACCTGGCCGTGGTGCATGCAATAGCACAACGGCATAGGACTACAGCCACCTCAGACGCATAACTGTGATGAACCGTACAGCATCTTCTCGTGTGTTAGCACAATGTTGGAGCACAACTACAGGTGTTTTGTTGTATAGCTCCACAGTTCGTCGCAGTGTGCTGCAGCATGAACTACGTGCAAGGATTCCTCTGTGCAGGATTCCCCTCTCGCTGAATCACAGACGCCTCCGACTTCAATGGGCTCAACAATACAGCACGTAGCGTGTCCAGTGGCCGCAAGCTGCTTTTTCCGATGAATCTCACTACAATCTGGAGTACAATGATGGAAGAGTACGCATCAGATGTTACAGAGGGGAACGTCTGTTCCCACAGTGTGTTATCCAGCGTCCTAACACACAAACGCCTGACATCATCTTGTTGGGAACTATTGGGTATAATTGTCGATCGCATCTAGTGCACATTTGGGCAACCTCAACAGTGATCGCTACATAAAAGAAATTGTGGAACCAGAGGTCCTCCCCCTTATTCGACGCATTCCGGGTGCTGTATTTAAGAAGGATAATGCCCGTGCACACGTGTCTCAGACTTCACAAGCCTTCTTAATGCACAACATGCTTCTCTTCTCCCATGGCCTGCTTATTCCCCCGATATGTCTCCCATCGAGCATGTCTGGGATTTCATTGGTCGGCGACTCGATCGTACAGCTGGTAGGGCACTCAGTAAGACTGAACTTTGACTTCATGTCGAAGCCACTTGGAATGTCATTCCCCACGATTGTATTAAGAACATGTATGATTCAATGCCACGACGTGTACAAGCTCTCATCGCTCAGCGTGACGGACACACGAAGTACTAATTTCCGACGTTCTTTTTGTTTTTTCGTCTTTTAAATTTGATCGTTTATTTGTACCACTATCAGTACTATGTGGAATAATTTTCATTAATTTCTGATAATTCCTTCATGGTTTGCATCTTTGTTGTTTATCGTTTTTTTTAATTTTTGCTGCAATTTGTTGTGTTTTTTTGTTACAAGTTTAAGTAGTTAGATGCGTTTTCTTGTTCTGTATAAATGTAGTTTGTTTAGTTTTGTTTTTCTAGTATTGAATTTATGTGGTTTATAGATTTTGGTTGGCTTTTGTGATAATGGTTCTGCAAGTGATTTTCCATTGGAGTTTATTATTATATATATATATATGTGTCTGTGTGGCATGTACATATATATATATATAGAGAGAGAGCGAGAGAGATAGATATATGCCATGCCACCTGACACAGGTTGTTTTAGCTTTTCTTTGTTGTTTATTGGTTTTTTTAATTTTTCTGCAAATTGTTGTGTTTTTTTGTTACGAGTTTAAGTAGTTAGTTGCGTTTTCTTGTTCTGTATAAATGTAGTTTGTTTAGTTTTGTTTTTCTAGTATTGAATTTATGTGGTTTATAGATTTTGGTTGGCTTTTGTGATAATGGTTCTGCAAGTGATTTTCCATTGGAGTTATATATATATATATATATATATATATATATATATATATATATATATATATGAGTGTGTGTGTAAGATTATTTTAAGGGGACAATTTTCTGGTATATGTAGATATCAAATATTTATTTTTGGCAGTGATGTTATTCAACAGTCGAAGAATTGTGTGGTTTGTATTTTTGTTTAACGTTGGAATTGAATAGATTAGTAGTAGATATTAAAATGCTATTAATTAAAATGGTGTAATTAATAAAAGTGGATATTAATTAGTGGATAACTAAACTGTCGTAGTTACGGTCTTAGTAAATATGTAGTCTCTAATAATTCGCTTGGCAGCCGAAATTGTAGAGCAGTGTATGATAGAATTTTCATCCGGGCAGAGTTTCCTGTTCTTCACACATCAGTCGTGAATTCAGTTCAGTATTTTTATTTGCGGTAGAAACATCGTACGGTTCTAAGAAAAGCTCTAGAATCTTAAGTATATACGACTTCAGAACATTTAAAGTTGACAAGCAAATACCAAGATATTCTGAACTTGAATTATATAAAATTCGAAGAAATTATATTAAATTAAATCAAACTACATGATAACACAAATCTTTCCGAGGACGATGATGATCTGAACAAAGCCCCTCCCCCCTTGCACAGAAAAAAGAGTTATCTTCTAAGGAAGTGAATTCTGTTTTATTGGCGGGAGCGTCGAAACAAAAAGAGAAGGGAAACCCGGAATGCGGTATTATGCGCCAGCCAATCGGCACGCGTGACGGGACTATCTAACTGCGTATAAAAGCGTTGTAATATAATACTGAAAACAGCATCAAAATTCTTAAAACGCGACACCTGTAAAATAAAAAATACGTTTATGAAAAAACAATAATATTTTTAAATGGAATGTATTTTAACACAGATAAACTAAGATACCAGGCGTAGTATAGTAGAATTGTTTTACGACCTTCACTTTCAGGTTAAATACATCCTAAGTCATTTTTTCTACTTATAAGCGAATAATACAATGCTGCATTAAAATTGGCAAAAATATCTTAAAGCTGTAAGCAATAAAGATTCAAAACTATAACTTTCAAACACTTTAAACATTTGAGCAATATACAAATTCTTAAAAATATAACAAAACAAAAATAAACTTTCTGAAATGTAAAATTCACGTTTAAAAAATAGTTTATCATACCATTGCGTCAATTTCGGTTTAACTCACTTATCATTATAGAAAAAAATCTCTCTTCGTTTGGCATATTATAGCTGTTATAATATCGTAGTATCACTTGTAAATCATTGTGTTAAGCTGGAATTTGCTGATAAATAACAGACATCAACAAATCCTCCAGAATGCTAATTATACGTTGATTTCCCTAACTTACCACATTTTTACTAAGTAAGAATCGTACCAGATTTGTAGCAATTTACTTTTATGGGGCAAATGTCTAGTAAATGTAGATTTCAACTATTTATTTTTGGTAGTGATACTATTAAGCTGTGGATTAATTAGGAGGTGTGTATTTATCTGAAAGACTTTTAACTAAAGATTTAAAGTCATAATTTAAAAAAAAATCTTCTCGGAGCTTAACATAATTATTTTTAAATAAATTTTTTAGCATTACTTTAGATATTAATTGACAAAAAATTATTAATAGGAAATTTTTAGTTTGCAACATAAAGGATTACGCCACAATCGATGTAATATGATAGGATAAAAAAATAAACCCTTGTAAAATTTAAAATTAAAAATTCCCAGCATTCTATTTCTTCGGCGAACTAGAATTTTGAGATAAATACTATAAAATCAATTAAGCCTAAATATTGAAAAACAAATATTGTACTACATTAGTACAGTGTATAAACATAAAAAATAAAAAAACCCTTAAGTGCAGAACAAAAATACTTTTTTTATCTACGTTATTTTTTCAGTAATCTTTAAGTTACAAATAGCGTTGCATTACTCCCCCCCCCTCCCCCCACACACATTAAAAAAAATATATATTATTTAAGCCTGTATCTCATAGCAAATTTTAGAGTCAGACGGATTTATCAACAAGCATTATGAATAAATTCAAATCCCAGTTAAACACATGACATAGAAAACGTTTTAAAAACGCTAGAAATTGCTTTTCTTAATCAAAATACTAGGTTTTCTACGTAAATACATTTTTATTCAGATAGAACAGTCATTGAAAATCAGATATACTGAAATCGATTTTTAGCGTTATTTAGGAAAAGCTTTTCCTCCTTTGGGAATATTAAAATAACTGAAGTACATTAATAATGTCAATACACAAATATACCTACGCGTTTTGTAAAATAGATTGCGTAGGAAAACTCATTTAACACCGAGCATGCTATGACATTTACCAGTTTCAGAAAAGAGATTTAAACCTGATTAACCTAAATTGTTTTCTGGAGGAAGTCTTTATTCAGATATAACAAGATAATGAAAAACCTATATGCTAATACTTTGACATATCATTTAACTAAGAGATTATTTCTGGGTTTTTTTTCTATAAATTAACAGCGTTACATCCATTTAATTTGGAAATGAGGTATAAGAAGTGTGAAATATTTATTTAATTCTACCCGGGAAAAAATTATGTATATAAAAAAAAAAAAAAAAAAAAAAAAAAAAAATACGGCGCCACAATTGATTTTCAAAATACCAGAAGAAACGATCCTCACGAAGCTTACGCATTCAGTTACCGGTTGTGGTAACACTGCTATTTTCCTCTTAATATTGCATATTTAATTATGTTTCTCTATCTTATTTAGGCAAAATAATTATTATTACGTCTGTGTTAATGGGTTAAAAGAACATTTTAACAGTATTAAAAAATCATGCAAAATCGGTGAGTTTCATTACTGATTAAAACAAATATACATATATATTTGAAAGCGTATTTTCGTTTAATTTGATGGAGTACAGATTGAAAGTAAGCGATATTTAGAAATAAAAATATATGATATCATAATGAAATTAATAACTTATATCGTAAAAAAATAAATTATTTATAAAATAGCTTAATAAATATAGAATTTTATAATAGTTCAAGGCTGTGATATTCTAAGATGTACTAATTGTAATTCTAAGAAAAGAGTTTCGTTAAGTATTAGTAATGAAAGTTAATGAATTCTTTAAAAGTTATAATGACTTGCCACACTGATGGTTTTAAGTATTATATTGATTTTCACTTATCCCGCTTCTTCTAAATACACTTATAATTACCATATTAAAAGTCATGCATACCACGCAAAATTGTGGAATTTAAGTAATTGAAAAATAACCAGCCTCTTTATATTGACTTCAAAAGTTTTTAAAAGTAAAGTGATTAAAATTAAACTTCAAAACTATTTATTATTTAAAATTTTGAATAATTTACATTTCATTTCTGAAATGTTCTTGATGCTTTTCTAAAAATATTTAATGAAAAATAAAGTTTGGTTTGTTCATGCCAATGCACAAATCTGGATATTAAAATTATAGTATCCAGTGTAAATCTAGAATTGTATTTCTATCAAATAATATTTTTAACTTTTCGTGACGGAATGCTGCTTAACGGAATGTCTTTACATGACGGGTGTGTCTTATATTCATCAGTTGTAAAAGCCACTAGTAGACGGGTGATGCACTGCTGAATCGCTGTTCATATTGATCTACTAGACGGGTGTACCATATTTGCATTTTCAATTATACACATTAAATGAGTATTTTTTAACTCAAAAGCTGGTGCTTCATGTCCACTACAGCTAACTTAATTGAACATTTATGTTGTTGACCTTGTGTCTGTAGAACGCTTTCCCATTCTTGTAGTTTGCTCCGATGCAAGAGTACGAAACGTAATGTAAACAAAATTAAGCTGACGATCAGCTGTGTCGCCTCGTGATGTAAACTTCGGAGGGTTTCAGATGATTTGAAGTATGTGCTTTTTTTTTCTTTGGGGTAAATACGGGTTATGTGATCGCTTTAGAAAAGTTTTTATTTAGTTTGTCTCTTCCTTAGGTAGTAGACGAAAGTTTTTGCGCTTGTTAAGAGGATTTAGTTAAGCTTGCGATGGCTAAGAGAAAGAAATTTTTAACAGAAGAGGAGTACACTTTGATGGTAAATGAGCGTATGAGTGATTATTCTGATAGCGAAGACTCTCTAGATTTAACCGAAAGTAACAATTCGGATACTGACATTTTATCAGAGACTGAATTAGAAGATTGTATGCCTTTCACCTAACGATCCTTCACAACTGTGGATGCTTCATCTTGGACTCGGCCTATTAATGAACTGAATCCGCACGAATTTACAGGAACTACGACGATAAATTTAACTGGAAATTATGTGAACGAAATTGATTTTTTTAACACTTATTTCGATATGACTTTCTAAATATTATAGTTGAAGAAACTAATAATTTCTTTGAAAATATTCAGAGAGAAAAGCCATTTTCCTCAAAATCAGGAAAGTTTACGCCTGTAGATGTGTCAAAAAGAGGGGATTCTTATGATTTATTATTCTAATGGGAATAATTAAAAAGCCCAATCTGAACACTTATTTCACGACAAGTGAAATGCTAACGGCGCCGTTCTTCCATAGAGCGATCTCTCGAGATGCGTTTCTTACAATATTGCGATTTCTGCATTTCACTTCTGACAGTGATGCTAAAAAATTAGCCAAATTGGAATACCTCAGTAAAAACTTGCAGAACATGTTTAAAACAATTTATGTACCTGAAAAGAACATATGCATAGACGAATCCCTTTTTGCCTGGAAAGGACGCCTTGGATTCCGCCAGTATGTCCCATCTAAAAGGTCCCGTTATCGGATAAAAATATACAAACTTTGTGAATCAAATTCCGTATACGTTTGGAACTTTTTAGTTTATTGTGGGAAAGACGCAGACATGATGGCTTAAGACGGTTCATATGGTGATCGATTTGTCAAAACGCTTATGACAGATTTATCCGGCCAAGGCTATAATTTGTATTTAGATCGATTTTTTAATTTGCCAACCCTTGCTACATATTTAAATTCATTAAAACAAATGTATAAGGAACAGTTATGAAGACGAGGAAAGGAATGCCAAAAGATTTTCCATAAATAAAGTTAAAAAAAAGGGGGAACAGGATGCAATGCAAAGAGAGAATATGAACGTAATTGTATTAAAAAAAAAAAGGAAGATGTTTTCACACTGTCTGCTATTCATAGTCCAGATATGGCTTATACAGAACGGAAGGACAGACAAACAGGAGAGATAATTTTGAAACCGAAATATATCTTAGACTATAATAAAAATATGGGCGGTGTTGATATCGGGGATGCGATAATGACCCATCATCCATCTTTCACAAAGTCCATTCAATGGTATAAGAAATTATTCTTTGGTCTAATGGATATCCCTTTATTGAATGCCAACGGTCTCAGTGATAAAAAATATAGAACTAAAACTCCAATTATTCAATTCAAAATGAAAATTGTAGAACAAATTTTGAAAATTATGGAGATTTTAGGATAGAAAGACAATTTACAGCTAAATCAACATCCACACCTTTAAGGCTTTCTGGAAGGCATTTTCCTTTACGCGCATTTTCCTTTCTTTTATGTAATTTATGTTTGTCAATTAAAGAGATGAAAAAAGAAGAAGAAGGTGCGTTGTTTGCTGAAAGACTGAACTATGCAACGTGGGACTTTGCGTTTATCCTTGCTTTAAAGACTATCACACACTGTCTCCTTTCTGGATTATTTATCTATATAATATTTACCGCATATATTTTATCATTTTTGGATTTGTTTAAGTGTAGATTTAGATAAAGTTATGCTTCTCTATAAAGATTTTGTATAATATTTAATCAAGGTAAGTCAAATATTTTATTTTTTGCATGTAGATTTTCATAAAAATATTTTCAGAATCTTTTGATATTTTGTATTTATGATTGCATTATTATTCGTTACAATTTCACAAATAATCAACTCAATCTAAAAAAAAAAAATCTATGAATTTTTTTTTAAGTTAGGTTTATCAAGGCGAAATACCCCGTCCTCAGAGATCAATCTATTGTAACAGCGCACCGTCCCCATAGAGAGTTACGTGGAGCGACTTGCCGTCTAGAAAAGAGAGTTCGGGACTGGGTGCATATCTGACACATCCGTCGCGAAAGGGAATTAAAGAAAGAAATATGTCAAAATATATTAATATGAACAATAAATAATATGTAAATACTTATTTGACTGCGAAATATAATTAAAAAGACACACGCACACACACAAAAAAATGAAATAATGAAAGTGTTTTGTACTCGTCTTAGTAAATCACTCAACTCAATAATCAATTACACTTTTGTGGACTGTAGAACAATTTTTTAATTTTCACTCTCTAAGTAATTCTCAAACATCATCACTTCACGAAAACAAAACACACTCTGCCTTTACAATAGAAAATGACGAAACACAAAGGGTTGCCGGATTTGGCTACATGCCAGCTCCGAACATAAGGCCGCGCTTTGCAATGTTTTTTAAACATTCAAGATAAATGTATTACACAAATTTACACTATAATCATAAATGCAACAGTTCTAATATTACATTACATAAACACTAATAAACAATCAGAAAGAATACCATATTAATAATAAAACATTTTCAACAAGTTTAATTAATTATTCATAGGTAAGAGACATAGCTTTGAAATTGGGCGCTTATATTTACCCAAGGCAGTTTTCACTTCTACTACTCTAACCTTTGTATCTTTTCCAGGATAAATATTACAAATTCTCCCTAAAACCATTGACATGATGGCAAATAGTCCTCTTTAATAACAACTAAGTCTCCAACCTTTACATTATTTTTCTCAAATTTCCACTTGCCCCTATACTTGATAAAGAAAGGGCCGCAAAATTCTGCCCCAGTTACATTAAAGGGAAAGGTTTTTCTGACTCTTTCTTCAGGCAATTCTCTCATTAACTGATCTAGTACCCGTGGTTTGGCCTTAAAACAGGTAATGCAATTATGCACAATTTTCCTACATACACTTCTCCCATTAATTATCCAGAACTGCTGTCTAATTTGATGCAGTAATGCTTGGGGTCCTGAATGAAAATACTTTTTATGAAAATAATTAACAATTAATTCTGTTAATTTATGTTTGGCTGGCAACAAAATTTGATACTTTTATCATAATTTAAATCACTGTTGCTCAACCTACCTCCTACTCTTAAAATCCCATTTTGATCTAAAAATGGATTCAAACTGCTTACTGAATTCATTTTTTATATTGGTGTGGACTTTTTTATATCACTCAGCACCTCCTGGAAGCTTTGCTTCTGTACTAAACTTACCAATTTTATTTCTGAAGTTCTTAATTCTTCAGATCCTAAAGGTCCTGTCTTAGGGTGGTGCCCTTTGGAGTTCCCGATGAACCTAAAAATATAACTCAAAACACGTACAATAGTTATATAATTATTACTTAGACCAATTAACTCATTTACAAAAGAATCGTTAATAATAGAAAGGATATGTTCATTAATGTTTTTAGGAGGTCCATCAGAGTATACCAGTTTTTGACAGAAGTGTTACTCGCATAGTCTATATCTTCATAAATCTTATTATGTTTATATGAAACAGCAGTCAATTTGTAACTTTTAATCACCATTTTCACAAATTACTGAGTTTCATGAAATTTAATTTTCAAATTCCTAGATTTTTTGCTTTCATATTAGTATTCTGCATTTTATATGCTAGATATAACTTTTTTTTTTCTTAGCAGAAACAGGAAATTACATTTTTCTTTCTACTGAAATAATATTTTTCTAATAGAAAATGTTACAATTTTCATGTAAAATAAATCCCGTCATTTATTCATACGCATTAATTCACACCTGAGATATATTAATTAAGTGAAAAAAATTATGGCAATAATAAGCGTCAAAATAGCCTCAGTGTCAAATGAATTAAAATTTCAAAGTGCTAGAAAAAAATTGAGTTGGTGAAGCAAAAATTACATAAAAAGAATTTTTTAATTCTATTTTACAGTGTATTTTTTTATATTATCAAAATATGCCATTTTTTAATCTATTCTTTATTAGATACCATTTTCATCGTTATTAATATGCGTAAAAATCACCCACTTAGCATAAGAATGCAAATAAGTTACTTAAAATGTCATACTCTCATGATAATAATAAAAAAATATTACGCAAAAGAAAAAAACTGATTATATTTTAATTAAATGTTGTTAAAGAAGATTTTCTAAAGTATTTCTGATTAAAAGCTTTATTAATTTGATGTTATAAAACAATATGTAGCAAAGAGAAGCTTAAATAATATTAAAAATCACGTTTTTGTTCTCGTATTTTTTTTAAAAATGAATTTATTGCTGACAAAGTTTTTTATTGGAATTTCTCGATTTTGTGTTTTAAACATAAAACAAAATGGAGTATACATTTATATCAAGGCTCAAACGTTCCTTGCGTGTGTTTATTTCCTTCATTATACTATTATCTAAAAATAATTATTTTCTCTGCAGATCTCAAGGTTTTTAATTAAAATACAATTGCAACTATTTATTTTAAATGCATAAAAAACCAGCAAATTAAAAAAATATACACCTTATTTTTTTCTTTGCTCGAATTTTACATTGGAAAATATTCATTATGTATGTTTCACAGAGAAACATGAAATTCTTATTAACATCAATTTTTACAGCGGAAATATAAAAAGTAATTTATTTATTTATTTATTTATTTTAACAATGCTTCAGCTATTTTTATTGCAAGTTCAAAAATCTATAACCATACTTGCTAACGTAGCCGTTACTGAATGATTTCGGAATAAATTAAGTTTCATGGTATAAACTAAGATGTTTAGTGTTCTGTACTGCCTTGTGCTTTTGGCACACATATTAAGTAATGATAAAACTGTTGATTATGTCTTAAAACACTTGCATGGAATATTGTCGACATATTGTATGCTTTTATAATGAATGGTGTTCATCAAAGAATTGTGTTTACATAAATCATAAACTAATTGACCGATTTAATTCCCGTTTGGTATCCAAATCTACAATTTAGTTGAAAATCCAAATATGATGTCAAAATTAGTTTTTAGGATTGAAAAATCAAATTTTGATACAATTGGTATATGTATATGACTAACTAAACAGAATGTAGGCTTAACGTTATTTAGTAGACGTTATTGGTAATAGATTGTTTCCTGTTACATTTTTATACCAGGCTTTCTGGAATAGCTATTACCCGTATAGCATGCATGGTCACAGTGACGTCACTGTGACGTCACTGCAAGTCACGTATGTCACGTCACATCTGTAATCAAAATGCCAACATTCTGTGACGTCACACTGGGACCAAAATGTGAACGTCTTGGGGATCGTATGAAAACTTAAAAGAAACTTTAAAACATCTTATAACATCAATAAAATCACTTTTAGACAGCTTTGAATTTTTTGTGACGTTGAAGTAAAGTCACAGAAGTCACGTCACACCTGTGACCATAATGCCAACACTTCGTGACTTGCCAATTTGACCAAGAAGTGAATTTGAAAATAAAATTGTTAGAGCAAAAAATAAAGGAAATTAAAGAATATACTTTTCTAAATCTCATAAAATGTAGACTTGAGTTATGTTATATATCTGAATCTCTAACATTGTCTCTGACTATTTAAACAAAAGTATTTACAAAATAAAATAATGAATAATAACTATCTCTCTCTCTGCAAAAATCCTTAAATATAAACATAATATTGTAATTAAGTTGTTGGGGAAAGTTATTCATAAATAGAGCTCCCATTGTGATAAAATTGTTAGCAATTTAAAGGTTTATTAGCATTAAACACAAGTATTTTATTATTTTTCGCAGCCGCTTGAAACGCGTTTGATAATTTTGTGATACTAAACATACTTCTTCAGAAATCTCAACTTTTCATTAATTTTATTAAGGTGCCATTCAGCCCATTGTTGGCCAAAAAATGAGAGCCGATGTTTACTAGTTCGACGATATGAAAGGATTACAGGCTTTTCCTTGTTCGGGAACAATAACACTGGGGAACAATTTTTAACATAATTTCTGTTGACTTTGATTTTTCAGCTGTTTTTAAGACAAAAAATCGTGCTGATTTCAAAACTGTAATTAGTTTTCTTCTATCACGTCACGTATTTTTATCTACAGCTAATGTTAATGTGACCACTTTACGCTGAATCGGGCGTGAGTCATAGGAAGCTTTAGTTTTCTACTAATGGCTGAAGTAAACAGCCTCCGATTGGGGTGGGGTGAATGACACCATAAAAACCAGCGACAGTTCTATACTTATTTATACTATTCAGTTATATCTGAGATAGTGTAGTGAGACGTTTGTATGTTGTTCTATATAGTGAAGCTCATTCCGAAATTGAGTTCGAGTTCTTGCTTTTATGAAAATGGTAAGCAGTAGCAGTGTTTAATATTTTATTTTAAATATTTATATATTTATGTATAGATTCTATATATCGAATATTTACATATATTATTTATTTTATATATTTACATATTTTTTCTACATATTTATATGTGTACTTCTTTCCTTTCTTTTAGAGCATGTCTGCCTCTACTAGTTCGCGTCGTAAGTGCTTAAACAGCCCAGATTGCTTTTGTTATATATGTGGCAATTTCACTATTCCTACTCAAAGGAAAAATATTAGTGCATTTGTACGGCAAGCCTATTTTGCATATTTTAAAGTAAAAATTGGTGATCAAGATGAAACTTGGGCCCCTCATAAGGTGTGCAAGCAGTGTGTCGAGAGTTTACGGATGTGGACGAAGGGAACACGCGATAAATTGCCATTTGGTATACCAATGATTTGGCGAGAGCTCAAGGATCATTCCAGTGATTGTTATTTCTGTACGGTGAAAACCTCAGGATATAACCAGAAAAACAAACATAAAATAGAGTATCCTAGTTTACCATCCGCCATACGTCCAGTGTCTCATTCAACTGAAATCCCAGTGCCAGTTTTCAAAGAAATGCCCTCTTTCGAAATACAGGAAGACGAGTAGAGTGGAAATCTAAGTGATCCCTACGATGAAGATTTTGAAATTGAAGATGATTCCATTCGAAAGGGATTTGATCAACATGAACTGAATGATTTGGTACGAGATTTGGGACTATCAAAAAAAGCTTCAGAATTATTAGCATCAAGACTGCACGAGAAACATTTGCTTGAAAAGGGAGCTAAGGTATACTATTTTCGATCAAGAGAAAGTGAATTTCTTCAATACTTTCGAAGTGACAATGAATTTGTTTATTGCCATAACATACATGGTTTAATGGAGGAGTTTGAAATCCATCCTATACCGCAACTGAATGGCGACTGTTCATCGATAGCTAAAAGAGAAGCTTGAAGTGCGTGCTCCTTCATAATGGAAATTTATTTGGAGCAGTCCCAATAGGCCATTCAGTTTATTTGCGCAAAGAATATGACGCGACATAAAGAGAGCCGCTAATTTATTGCAATATCACACGTACAAATGGATCATCTGTGTTGATCTTAAAATGGTCTGCTTCCTTCTTCGCCAGCAACGTGGATATACTAAGTATCCCTGTTTTTTGTGTATGTGGGACAGCAGAGCTCGTGAGAAGCATTGGTTCCAGTCGAATTGTCCTCCAAGATCTGACCTCAAACCTGGTGATCCAAACATTTTGCATGAGCCACTTGTCGACAGAAAGAACATCATATTTCCACCTCTGCATATAAAACTGGGCCTAATGAAGCAGTTCGTGAAAGTATTGCCACCTGAAGGAGATTGTTTCATATATCTTATTTCGAAATTTCTAAACCTGTCTTTTGAAAAGATAAAGGCAGGTGTATTTGATGGTCCACATATTCGGCAGCTCATTGGAGATGAACATTTCATCGGAACAATGACAGAACTACAAAATAATGCTTGGTTAGCATTCAAAAACCTTGTCAAAGACTTTCTTGGAAATACGCGAGTAGAAAATTACACCGAAATTGTCCAGCAACTTTTAGAGAGCTTTAAAACGCTTGGTTGCAACATGAGTATCAAACTTCATTTTCTGCATAGCCATCTCGATGACTTCTGGGAAAATTTTGGTGCAGTCAGTGATGAGCAAGGAGCGATTCCATCAAGATTTGAAGATCATGGAAGAACGGTATCAAGGTAGATGGGATGAACATATGATGGCTGACTATTGTTGGAGCATCAAGCGAGATTGTCCGCAAATTGAACACTCCAGGAAAAGCTACAAGCGAAAATTTTTACCTTAATATGAACTTTTTTTCGTTTTGTAAATGGACTTTACTACTTCTACGAACACAATGTAGCTTATAGTAAGTATATATAGCCGCTGTATGAATAATATATTTGGTAATATTTCTTTATTTTCCTTTGTATCCTCATTAAGTATGATTTTTAGTGTATCCTGTAGCTGAAAAAATTGACGTGATAGAAAAAAACTGGTGTCATTTTTGGATTTAGATGCCAATAATTAGCCAAAAACAAGTGCCAGATCTAAGTCAACAAAATGTGTGTTCCCCAGTGTAATTCGGGTCACTTTCCCTTTAAAAATCGTTCCTGAAGGAATCATTCTAATAGTAATTTAGCAAAAACTGGTCGGTTCTTAATAAAATTCATTGCAATTAAAATAAAATATATTCGTATTTAGTAAATTTATTTATAAACCAGTATTGATATTACATAAATTATTGTATAAAAGCTACGTATTAAAGCAATATTTATTTATAATTTTTATTTCTTTAGACTGATAGTGACCGAATGCAATGTATTAAAATATTTAAAAATACAAATTATCATAGGTTTTTTCTAAGAAATTTAATAGAAGGCACTATTAAATGCAAAATTCTCTCATATAAAAATAGAATATTAAAACATCATTAGAAGTTATTTTTGTGGCTTATCTAACTTACAAAACATTTAAAATATCATGATTTATGTTTGTTTCTTTATATTTTATTTGACTAGAGCAGGTGTTATTCTGTGAGAGGAAGTTAGATTTGGTGTGCGCTGAACTTCACTGCGCATATTTAAATCAGACGATATTTTTATTCTTTGGAAGCTGAATGTGTTGTTCTAATGTTTTTCGGAATTAATATAATGTAGGTGCATTTTAAATATTTTATTAGAACAAAAATATTTACGTGACTAGCAGGGTGTGTTCTTAGGTCTGAGTGATATTTGATCTTCAGTTCTATGAACACATCTCTGCTGGTACACTTTTATTGTGATCGGAATTGTCGGAATTCACAATCGCCATTTGCATAGGTGTGAGATTTAAACAGACCTGCTACAAATAAATAATAACAATGGATTATCATTCACTCGGGATTTCAGCACATAGTGTCCTTACCATGAGATCGGTATGTCGTTTTTGCATATACTATATAGTTTAATTCTTTGGGTAATAGTGTGTTTTATAGTGTATTTTTTAAAGGTTGCGATGCTTAATGCTTCTCTTCAAATAAAAAAAAATAATTGTTAAATTTCTTCTTTAATTTGTTGAATCTGTATTTATATGTAATTTGGATATTTGATCATTTTAATCTAATTATTAAAAATATTTTTTTTTAAACGGAAAGTTTCATTAATAATAAAGATCAAATTTGAATTTAAAATATTTTGCATTTCTTGGTTCAATCTTCATAGTTATTCATCTCAAGAAAAAAAATTATAACTTAAAACTATTAATATTTGATTGTTTAAAAAAAAAATCTAATACATTTGAACAATTGTGATAATAATTACTGTTTACATTAAATTTTCATAGTTATACAAATAAAAATTTATAATTTAAAACTGATAATATTTGATTTTTTGAAATACTTTCCTGATATATTTGTAATAATTGTCACAATTTAATACGTTAATTGATATTTAATTTTTGATTGTCATACACTATCTAAAAACAAGATAAAGACAAATTGTCAAATTGATTCTAAGCATGTAGTGAAATATCAGTGTAAAATATAATAAAATGTGTTTATGATTTTAATTTTTATATTTTATTTACATCGAAATGGGATTTAATGATTGATATAATGGTCATTATTTTTACAATATTTAACAATAAATGTACCTGTCTATATTTTAAATGGTTTCCTAATGTAAATCTTTTACAATACTTATTTAAAAATATATACTTATATTTTCATTAATTAAATAATTTAAACCCATATAGCAAATATCGCAAAGCATGCATTGACAGAAAAATAGTGTTAATTATTGTCAAAAATTTTTCGTTTAAATTTTGAAAATGAAAGTACAAGACAATTTAAAAGGTTGTTGTTTACTTGCATAATTGAATTTTATATTATTGAAATACTTATTTTATTAACATTTTCAATTCATCCATATCTACATTTTTATATTCAATATTTGTTTGTACATTTGTAATTTCACTTGTTTAACTCTACATTAGCTGATTTCACAAACCGATGTAAAATTCTAATTGAGAGCCGAGTTGCACATAAAGAAAAATTGTAGCCGATAGGATACGGGTCATATTTAGATTTGATGAAATCTTGTTATCCGACCTATAAGAACTTATATTCCAGTGTTGAATACATGGGGTGGCCCGGGGGGACATCCCCCCGGAGCATTGAAATTCCCCCACCTGGAAGATTTGGTATTTTATGCATTTAATGGTTAAAAATTGCAATTCCCCCCCCCCCCCGGAGCTACAGAAATCCCTCCCGAAGAAAAATGTTTAAATTCAACACTGTTCTAATCTGTCTCTGACATTAGTATAAAATTTACAGCCAACCCGGCGGTGTTCGGTTCTGGTAAAATCTCGTTATCCGGAATTTGGAGTGAAAAAAGGAAATCGCATCGGATAAATTTTTTTATGCGCATCCGATCTGATACAATTTGTGTCGCGTCTGATTGGTGATAGTTGTTTTTGTTGTCACGTGCTTTGAATCTGGTTGACTATAATGTTTTTCGGTTGAAAATTTATTCTTTCAACTCGGGTTCTTTTTAACATGATTTTTTAAAGACAATAATATTGTTTCAGATAAAAAACTATATTTTATTAGGAATGAGTCTTTATATTTGTTCATTTTTCTGTCTGAACGATATCATTAACATGAAAGATATGATTACACATAATTTTTCTATAATTGTATCAAGTTGTAGATCTATTTTCTATGATTTCGGGTTTCGGATCAGGATAAATGCCTATTAAATCATTTATCAGGTTTGGTCGGGTTGTGGGCCTACAGATTTTTTTGTGTTGGGTTAGGGTAAGAATGCGGGTTGAATCGAAATATAATTTCAGTCAACCATCATTCATGTTCAAGCAGACATTCAATCATGTTCAAGAAGTATATAACCGGATTCGTGCATGACTCTAGATCCGAGCTGACATCAGAAATTGTGTCATAACACAATTTCTGATAAAATCTGGTTACTCGGCCGTATGCAAGATTTTATTCCGAACAAGACTTACAGTAAAAACATTATACCCGACCCGGGTCAGATCGGGTTCATGAAAATCAGGTTACCCGACCACTAATCCAAATCTATTCTGTAGCCAAACAAATCCAAAAAGATAGATCCGAACTTTCTGGATTGGATTAGGGTAAAATCTGGTCACCCTATCCGATGCAGATTCGTCACATTTTTCACATTGAAGTCGCACGGTGACTTCACAAAGTAGTCACATTGTGAGGTCACAGAAAGCCTTGAAAATGGCCATAACGACCTCACATTTAGGTCACAGTGACTTCACATCGACGTCACGACGACGGTCACAAAGTCACAGTGTGACTTCACTGTGACGTCGCCGTGACGTCACCATGCCTTACGGGTAAGGATAACCACTGTTTTTCCAAGATTGTTCTTAATATCAATCATTTAAATAAAAAGAAAGATATAATAATACAGTGCGCGAAATAATTATGACCATTTTGCTAATTTTAAGCAAACACACAAAATATAGTTACAATTTAATAAACATATATCGAATATAAAAGATTATACTCTACATTATGCAATGTATATTCAAATATCTTAGTTAAAAAAATAGCCGTATACAGGCTTTGTACGTGTTTAAATTATATATAAATTGCGAAATAATTATGTCCTCTTTTAACTTAAAGTCCCCTATATTAATTTTTGAAACTAGAAATCTTTAACATTTGGTCCACCCTCCATTAGAATTGTAGCATTCTTTGATTCGACATGGCAAACTTTCATATAAGCATTGAATATATTTCATATCAATGGAGTTCCATGCTTCAAGAATAACTATTTTCAAAATGTCCTTGGACTTAATATGTCATTTGCATAAACTTTTCTTCCGATTATATACCAAACATTCTCTATTATATTCAAATCAGGCGATTTGGCTGGCCAAGGTTCTAGCAGTTTAATTTTTTTTTCTACTTGAACCTATAACCAACCTTTGGACCTATTTGACACATGCATTTTGCAGTTGTCCCGTTAAAACAGCCAATTTCTTACGGCCATTTGAAGTCTGTTTCGAAGAATGTGCATACCTAGCATGTTCCGGTGATTAGAACTGTCCATTTTTTTCATGTAGGAATTTAATGTTATTTTTCCCCCCCATCCTATTGAGCCCATACCATTATCGAAAACCCTGCTTATGTTGTCGTGGAAAACACTAAAAGTTCTTTTTTATTATCTTTTCAATAGCTGTGCATACCTACTGGGCTACCCAGATTGAACTTTTTAATAATTTTTCAACATTCAGTGCTCCAACTCATACGGATACGAGCGAATTTCCCGATTAGCCTAATGAATTGAAGGCAGCATCGTTTTTTTCTGGAGTTTCTTCGAGCTAAGTCCAAATTTATTCAGCAACTGTTGTGTTCAACGAACAAAAACTGGCAAATTTAATTCATGTTATAATTGTCGAGCTTTTAGAATACAATTTTATTCGATGCTTTGCGCCTCATAAGAGGGAGTTCCTGATTTGTAACTGAGGTTGGTCTACCCATGGTCTTCTTCTTTCCATAACCTTATGGATCTTTAAGGTAATTTCAGAAGACTTTTGAACTTCTGTTAATAGCTCGGGTAATACGTTTTTGCTCTTAAAAATCAATTTTATCCCGTTCGATATCAGAAAGTCGTGAGCCAGATTGCATATTAATTCTTTTTTAATCTGACTATTTAAACAAAGCATTTAGTTAATTTTCTATTTAAACTGTTGTCACAAATTTTAAAAAAAGTTTCTTCTAAACGACACGCATATATATGAACTTTTGGTTGGTAAGGCCATAATTTCTTCGCTTTTGAAACACAGTTTTCACAGTGCATGCCCAAGTACTTCTACAACTACCGATGAATGCATATTTACTTTGCATGTTACAACGGAGGAAATATCACATGATATTTTCTTTGTCTTTATAATATATCAGTTAAAATTGTGAGAGGGGGCCATAATTATTTCGCGCACTTTATGTCTTTTTATTCATTAGTTCAGTATATTCATTTATAAAGCATAGATATATTCTACATATATCGCTTATTCTACATTTTAGCCTTTTCTGGTACGAAATATTTTTCAGTTTTGAAACAAAAATTACTTCTAAATTAATTATATTAAAAATAGCTATACCAATCACAAAATGTATGGTTTACTGAAATTTAAAACTATGTCATTTACTGAAATCTGACGAATACATTTTTCTTGTTTATCATTCGTATGGTAAAATGTTAAGGAATAATTTATGAAAGCGTTTGGAAAATGTGATATTTCAATAGGATAAAACAGATGAGTATTTTTTGTATGTTATCACAAATTATTCGCTACTGAAAATAGCCACTATTTTAAATTGAAAGTGTGGAAAATATGTTTGAATAAAAGAATCGCCAACGGTGAGAAAACTATTAAGCAGTCCTTTATTATTATTACTAAAAAAAATTGAAGTACAAATTCAATAATAATAATAAATATATTGGTATATGTTATCATTACTACATTCAGATAATAACAAAACCAATTCTTAAGAGAAAATAACATTCAACATTACGAAAAGACTTGTCGTATTAATAGGACTAAACCCCGAATGGGTTAGATCTACAATGTAAAAGAATTAAGTATATTTTTATAAATTGTGCAATATGGATTTTTTTCACAAAAAAAATCTTTCCTTTATGCTTAGATAGGAATGACAAGAGTCATGTAATAAATTAAACAATGTGTGAGATTTATAATAAAATAATTTGTGTGTGTTTATAATAAAAATTGTGTGTTTTTTTAATATAAAATGTTTGAGTTTTATAATAAAAAATGTGTGTGTTTTATAATAAAATTCTGTGTGTATTTTATAATAAAAATGTGTGCCCTTTTAGGGTTTCGTACTTAAAAAGTAAAAACGGAACCATTATAAGGTTACTCCTGTGTCTGTCCGAGCGTCTGTTCTAGCCCTTTTTCTCGTAAACGTGGAAAGTTCAAACTTGGGAAAGTTATAAAGACTTTTTACCCACATATTATCGGATTGTTATCCATTCACAAATATGTTCAGCAAAAAATTAGGGGGCTAATTAAATAACTTGAAAAAAAAGATATATTTTTGTATATCGTGTGGGGTATCGTGTGTAAGATTTCGTAATACCGAACTCAAAAATATATTTGTTTTAAATTATTATATTTTTAGAGATATCGTCGAAAATGCACTGCAAAAAACATGTCCTCCCTCTACTTTCGAATCTACTGAAACTAAAATTATGAAAAAATTAGGGGTAGTAAAAGTTTATTTAAACCTTACAGGAGAGTATAGCGATTTTCCAAGGTAACATATTTTTTCAGAAAAACGCATTTTTTTGTTACACACAAACTTTACTTTTCAGCCGGTCAGCGGGGGTGTTGACGGGCACTCGAGGTATGTATCGACGCAAAATCATCCCAGGATATTTGACAGTGATTTTCGAAAAGAAATGTCGGTAATTAGCTGTGATATTAATTAAGTTATTTGCAAAAAAAATATTTTTATACATCGTGTAGGGTTTTGTTCGAAAGATCTCGTAACATCTAACTCAAAAATATATTTGTTTTAATTTTAGGTATTATATTTTCAGAGATATTGTCGAAAGTATACTGGAAAAAATATCCCCCCTTCCTATTTCCGAATCTATTGAAACTAAAATTATAAACAAAAATAGGTGTAGTAAGAGTTTATTAATTAATAAATTTATTGAGCGAAACCCTTGAGCGCGAGTTATACTCGTTCTTGACCGATTTTTATATAATAAAATAAACTGCTTCATAATAAAATAAAACTAACATGCTGTTTCCGCACGGTAGAAACATCAAGTAATTGAAAACGCTGTTTTTTGCCAAAATGGCGCGTTATATATATATATATAATTTAAAATATCTAAATCGCATGAACCCTGGTGCGTCTGTGACACCTGTTCCCTTTTTTATCCAAGGCTTAGATAGGTTGCTGGTTTTGTTTAATGAGGAAAAGCAAAATTACTTTTCTGTAGTATTAACCCCTTAAGCCCTATATTCAATTTATTGATAGTCTGCTGAATACCAACTATGTTAAATTTCTTCAAAAATACAAAAAAATTCAAAAATACAAAATTCATACCGGGAATTTTAAAAGAATAATTTTAATTTATGCAGTCACGAAAAGTCTGTCATATAAAATACAAATTACTAATATAACTTTCTGGTATGAATTAAAAAAAAAATATTTAAAAAAGGCCACACTGGTAACCTGGACACATACGTCCTGGTATTACAGATATAGTTTTTCATGACGTACGCAAGTACCTCGTGGTGCTTGAGGGTTTAAGACTGTAAAATTGGCATACGGCCATTTTTAGTTGTGCGTATCCACTGTGAATGTATCTGATGCTTATTCTTTTAAGCGTTTTATGTCTTATTAAATGATTGTTATCGTATTCAGATCAAGTGTAGATAATATTGTGGTTAAGTTTTTATACTAATTACCAAATTTCTACATGTATGTTTACATTTTGAAAGGTTTATTAAATACAAAATATTATGAACACCTGGAACAAACTAAAAGTTCATTTTTTAGAGAAACAAAATCTAAAAGATTCTTAAATAATTTAATGTAATGTTTTAATCATTTGTCAGGTGAAATGTATTAAACAAAACAGAAAAAAAAAGAAACAGAAACAGAAAAACTTATAAAAATATTCTATTTACTTTAGTTGAGGGCAATTAGTGGCATATATGTATCTTTTTTTTATTTATCTGTAAAAATACACCAAGAATTTTCAATGATTCCTTAAATATTTAAACCTAAAATGTTACTTTGTGCAAATAGATAGGGAATTTCATTTAAGTTAAATGAAATATTCTTTGTTAATTGAACACTTCTAATTCAGCTTAGCATTTAAATAAGCTCTTTTTAAAATAAGTAATAGTCTGAATGAGATGCTAAGGTAACATTTATTATTTTAAGGAATTCAGACAAAGTAATTTCTTTAGAAAAATTTGTTAAACAACTGGGGCGCAACAAATCTTTCTTGAAACAATTTTACCTGTACATATTCAACTCAACTTCTTTAAATGTTTAAACTACTTAAGGATATTTCCGAAATTAAATACGTAAGAAATAAATACGCAATTGAATTTCTTTACAAAGTTTAAGTATTGATAGAGGTAATATTATGTTGAATAAAAATTTATATAAAACATTATATATAGTCATAATAAAAAGAGGTAAGTTTTTTCCCCTAGTTAAATCATATAATTCTTTAATATTTATTTATCATTAATTAACAAGAATATTTCATTCAAATTAAATAAAATTTCCTATATATATGCACAAAGTAACATTTTGCGTTTAAATATTTAATTAATCATTGAAAATTCTTGGTGTATTTTTAAGGATAAATAAATAAATGCATATTTTACTTATTTCCATCCATAATTAGAGAAACCATAGAGATCGTAACACGCAAAAACACAATATGTAACCATTCAGCATCTTTTAACTTACCGAAATTGCGACTCGAGTTACTCCATAGTTACAAATATGGAAATAAACAAACAAGTAAAAATAAATGATAACGTGCGTAATTTTTAAAAAAGTACATAAAAAATAAATGATAACATTTCAAATAATAACTTCAAAGACCGTATAATTATAGAATATTCTCATTTGTTTTTGCTAATGGCTCGGAGTGAGCCGAAACAAGTCAACAATCTAATAAAAGTTATTTTACTGTATTTTATGCTGTTTGTTTACACCTTTTAGCATTTAAAAGAAATGCTAAAATATTATTACACGGTGTTATAATTTAGTATATATTCAGTTAAATGATATTCAAATGCAGGTGTATCGTAGTTGAAATTCATTCCAACAGAGCGAAAAATGCCGACACCAAGACTCGAACCTGGGTACTTTAATTACCGTGCCAACGGTCTTCCCATTGAACTATCACAACGATAATCTGGATGACATATTTCACTGTTATTTAGTGGACATGGTTGCGAACTGCAGCGTTAATTTCATCCATCCGAGCTATAACTATAGCATTTTACATGATGAATGTGATATAACACAGAAATTTCTGTATACCATGTAAATAGGTCATAATGAACAGAGGAAAATTTTTTCAACTAGTTAAATCGTATTCAAATGTAGGTCAACTATGATAGCCCAACCTTTGAATATGATTTAACTACTGTTCAACCACGCTTCTGAGAACTCCGGTTGGCAGAATGCCAAGCCGATTCCATTCACACTGTAGGGAGAATAGTCCCGGCAAAAGAAGCTGAAATCACCGCTCTTTATCTCAGGCAGCGTACTTACGGCTTACGGACTTCCCTATTTTCGACATGGACTAGCCATTTTCGCCCATGCGCAGTTCGCTCTAGGTTTCTATCAAGCGTGGTGCATCAGTAGTTTAAAAAACTTTCATCTCTTCATTATCACCTAATTACATGGTATACAGGTGTTTCCGTGTGATTACATGATTCACATTTATCATGTAAAATGCTATAGTTATAGCTCAGATGAATGAAATTAGCGTTGCAGTTCGCAGCCAAGACTGCCTTATCATAGATCAGACTTGACAATCCGGAGAAAGTCTATGGGAGAAAATGTCCGCGGTAATTGTCAAATTATTAATTGACTTTCTCCGGAAAGTATCGACGCCTGGTGGATACTACCGATACTAGTTCATAAGCAAATGCATAGAACAAATGGAGTTGTGAAAAAATTTCGTGTTATTTCGTGTCGTAAATACTCCTATTACCATGGAGATCATGCCTATTACTGACGATTGATGGCGCTAGTAGCAGGACAACCATGCGGTCAAAGGAAACTTGCTGATTGTGAGGCCTGATACTATGATAAGGAGGCCTTGTTCGCAGCTATGTCCAACATATAAAAGTGAATTATGACAGCAAGGATATCGTTGGGATAACTCAGAGGAAAGAGGGTTAGCACAGCAATCCAAAGTACCCCGGTTCGAGTCTTGGTCCCGGCATTTTTGGCTTTGTTGGAATGAATCTCAATTATGATACACCAAACTTTGTATAATTATGTGTATTGTTTTCCGCGTACTTTTAAATCAGTAATATTCTTAATATCAAAATATTTGATTTGAAAAAAAAAATAGTTCGGAAAGAAGCACATATCTGTAAGATGGTCATGGACTTTGAAAATGATTAAACAAAATAAAAACATTAAGAATGAACATTACACAAATGATTAATATAAAAACCAAAAATATAAATAGTACATAATTATAGTTTATTTTCCTAAAAATTGTGTAGGAACATTGAAAACTTTGTAAAAAGTGAAATTCTACAACAGCTTCGGCTAAAATTCTATGCTATCCTCAAGGATATTCCAGCACATAACTCTACATTTAAAAAATAAGTTAAGTGTTTGAATATCCCTGATAATGGCTATAAAGTTTTAGCCAAAATTGTTGGAAAAATCTGACGAAATACGAGTACAATTATGTACTGTTTATGTTTTTTATTTGTGCTCGTATAATTATTTATTTAAAAAATCCAACAAAACCGGTGTCTGATTTAAATTTGCCTTTGATAAATTATATATGCTAGCTGACCCTCCCGGAGTTGTCCGGGCCTGTGATAATAACTTTAAATAATCCAGAAATTTGTATTATTTTGTATTTTTAACCCTATTTTGTATGAATTTATATTTTTAAATGAAAAAGTCACGAAAAAAAATATATTTAGTCGTAAAAGTGCTCGTAAGAAGACATTTTATTGTTTTTTCACGTGCATTTCGATACCTTCATTTCCTTTAGTATTAGGCAATAGATGGTAGCACTATCGATTCAATCAGAAGGTCTATTTCAAATTTCTCTCTCCTCTCCGTTTCAAACAACGATTTTCACTGTCTCTATATTTTATTTTAATGTTTCGTAAACTATAAACTAAAAGTTTTTTCTAGTATTACTTAAACTTATAGATTATGAAGGCAATTCTTTTTAAATTTAAATATTTTTAATATAAATATTTTTTATTTATATTATACTTTTAATACAAATTTAATTTGTAACAATATTGTTCGGTGTTAAACTTTATTTAATTCAAAAACATTTGAATAAAAAAAAAAACGAATTATATACGTAACTTCTTTTTCTAAAAATGTAACAGTAATTGAAATTAATTACAGCCAAAATTAATGCAGCAGTCATTCTACCGCAAGCGGGATTCAAACCCACCTTTTTTGAAGAGAGACAGAGCTTAAACTAACGCATTAAACCACTCAGCTACGCTGACCACGTTCAAGTATACCCTAAAACTGATCAGGTTTTAGATTTAATTTCACGCATGCGTAAAAATATCGAATTTGCCGTGAAACTTTTACCTTGTCGTTCTAATATACAGGATTCACCTTAAATTATGTCGAGTGCCATTTCAATCCAAATAAGTTTTAACTAATTCTGCGCAGTTTTCAAATTTTATTTGTAACCAATGCTTAAAATGCCCCATGTGAACTTCGCCAAATCACTTTTTATTTTAAAAGAATGATGATGGTTTTATTTTACAAATAAATGAGCACACGTTAACAAAACAAAGGCTAATTACTGAAGCTATTCACAACGAATTTACTCAGGACAAGCATCGAAAAAACGTATCCAACATGTAATTTTAGTCATAATTTATGTATACCAAAGTAAATATATATATATTTTAAGTGCGATTCTTTTTTTCGGCATATCTAAAAAAATACCACGTGATGTGCCGAAATTAGTTTCAAAAAGTAACTTTCAATTAAAAACAAGCTTATAGATTATAAAACAATATATGTTATTAGCATAAAATTTTAGTTTAAATAATAGCATAAAAAATGTCATTGAAGAAATAACATTCATATAAGTACAGTATAAATCTAAACAGGAACTCTAAATATAATGTGAATCGCAAAGTGAAATGCTTCTGCTGTAACTGAAATAACTTTTCAAAAATTACTCTTCTCTTAAATAGCTTCAAATGTGATTGTATTTAATTAATCATGCCATTGTTCATCTAATTGAGATTTGCGAATATCCAGGTTTCATGAAATAGATAGAAACATTTATCACTCTGAATGATTTTAGAGTGTCCCTCTTTTATGGCTAATGAAGCGTAACAGCTTAAAAATCCTCCTGTGATAATATTTGCGTTTTGTTATCCTTGATGATAAATGTAGGAAACTGATTATTAATAATCACAAAGATTTCTAGGCTTTGCACAAAATATGCTAAAATTACTGATTTTATTTCCCTCATAAACAATTAACATATATTGTAAGCAGTTAAATAATTTTAAAATCAAGACATTTGTCGTATTATTATTAATTAAAATCATGAATATCACAAGGTATTAGAAGAATATAGAAATATTTTAAGTGATTATTTTATATCAATAAGAATTTTTGTAAATTTACTATTTCTGTGGGAGGGCCAAAATATATTATCTTTATTTTTGAACTTTAACGTTTTTTCTGTTACTTATAGCCATATTACATGAACAGTATTTAAAATTCTTTCGCTTACTCTTTTTAGTATTAACTAATTAAATTCTCTCTTCTGAATCGTTTCTACCACTCTGAGTTTGCTATACCTGACGAAAGGAACCACTAATTCATTGCAATAGAAACTTTAGTTGTGATATTACGACTTTTTTCAAGAAAAAAAATCTTGTTATATATACATTTTTTTCCCTTTAACGTATTTTGTATTTCAGAATACATAGATGTCTTACAAGTATATCTTTTAAGATGTCCTAAGATATAACAGCAAGCGTGATCTTATTTTAAAAACATAACAAACATAATAATTTCGCTACTGGCGTCCCGGATCACGGACATAATTTTTAGAATTTTTTATAACATATATAATTTAAGTTAAGATAATTTTACAAATTTTGTCTGCATTTTTAAACATTTCCCTACCAAAAGCACAAATGTTTAGAAATCAAATCAATAGATGAGTGGTAACTTTTGAAGAAAAATTTCATCGATAATGTTTTTAATCAAGATAGGCTGAAGACGTCTCGGTAGGCCATTTTAAGTCACATAATTTTTGTATAATATAATATCAGAAGTAGCTATATATATACAGGGTGTTCCAAAAGTCCTTGACACATTTTAAAATTTAATAAAAGACCAAATAATGGACGTAAGAGAGTGCGGTTTGGACAAAATTGATTCTTATGGTCTGAAATTTGTTTTAAGCAAATAAAAAAAATGAGTTCCAAAAAATTATTATAGATGGTGCTGCTTTTGAACAGTTATAAAATAAATAGAATGCCTTTATACATAACAATTGCGAAAAACGCACAAAGAGTATGCACAGTTTTTGTCCAAAGTATGGCTACCCACATTCCAGAACTTAGCAATACTCGCTTCCTGAATTCGATTAAACGAGTGAGGATGGATAGACGAGCATTGTTAACTTCTAGAAAATGTGTTGCCACAGTTTGGACAAAAACTGTGCATACACATTGTGCTTGCTTCTTTCGCCGTTGTTATGTATAAAGACATTCTATTTATTCAATAATTTGCCAGAAGCAGCACCATCTATCAAAGTTATGTATAATAATCTTACTTTATTTAATATAGTCTGTGTTACACAACTATATATATATATATATATATATATATTGCAGTAAAAGTACCATGTCATTCTTTATTTCATTTTATTAAGTAATATGCTAAGAAAATGAAATTGATACGTGACTACTCTCAGAACACTCTAAACGATGTTCGGATTTATGACATATTAAAACAAAGCCGTAAAAAATGTCCAATTAAAAATAATGATATAGTATAATAAAATAGCGTAATACTTCAGTGTAAATAATAGCATCAAAATAATAGTTCTTGAAGTAAAAAAAAACTCACGTAAGCACAGTATAATTCAATTATAAAACAATGCCGAATCATAAATTAGACCGAAAAAGCGTAATTTCATTTTTATGATTTAACGTGATGGTATGGCTTAATATGTAGAAAAACTTTTGCTCGAAAGTTTTTTTAAATTTAATTATATTATGTATGTCCAAACATTAATTAATTTTAGGAAGTTCTTGAAATTACCCTCATTTCCTTTTGTATTTTTTTTAATTCTATCATACATAATAAATTAATTAGTTTAATAAAAAGAAAAGTACCCAATTAAACTGAGGGCATTGAGCTCACAAGCTATTCACACTAATTGTATATTATACTCTTATTTCAAAGAACTTGAAATAAGCCCCTCGAAAAATAAAGAAATCGACAATATATTAAGGGGGATCATCCTCCCTTATAATTAACGAATAAATACCCAAAATTATTCAGGGAAGCGCCCTATTAGAATGAACACATATACAAAATTTGAAGCAAATATCGTATAATTCTGCATGAAAACCCCATTTATCTAAATTGAGGGGTGTTTAGCCCCCCATTTCCCCCCTTTATGCTTAACCAATGAACCAAAACTAATCAGGGAAACGCAATATCAGAGTGAAACTAAAAACAAAAATTTAAGCAAAATGGTTATTTCTATCAAGAGTTATCGCATTACGTGCGTACATAGGTACATACATACGTACATACAGAACGGGCGAGCATATTAGCTCTCAGACTTTGATAGCCTCTGAGCTAAAAAATTGTTTTGTATAGGAAACTTGTGCTAGAGAATGTATTATATTCAATGCATGAATCTAATCTTAAATTTTCAAATGTTTTATTTGAATTTTTAAATAAAAGATTTTTAATGTAATGTAATAATTATTTGCACTACCCATTTACTGCACAGACATTATTTTATTTTCAAATTCATCAAAGAGTAGTGTACACGTCTAAAAGTATTAAAAAACACCTTTCAAATTACACAAAACTAGTCAATCTGTTAAAAATTTTAAAAATATTTTCACCTGTCGTTCTCAGGCAACATCAGTTATTGATTTTTAATGTTTTGTAATAGAACGACGCTTTACAAAACAATTATTAAATAATTGTACATACGAAGTTTTCATAATAAATTTCGTATCGGTTTTTATATAACAAAAATTTATATTATAAATTATACGCCTAAATGTACAGTCGGCCATCAAAAAGGGACCACTTATTACATTTTAGCTCTAAATTGTCACAGAGGAATAAAATGTAAATAGACATTTATCTGAAAATTGTATTTCCGTTCAATTTATATTAAAAAAAGAAAAAAAGCTTAGAAGGGGTTGTTTTTATACTGAAATTGTACGAAACTCTGAAATGTTCAAATACGAACAACTAATTTTGCATTATATTTTTATTTTTTTGGTACATTTTACCGCAGAATGCAAAACGAGAAGTCTTTGGGTTAAGTCGTGTAGGCCTTGAAAAGGTTTAGAGTTTAGAACTCCTAATGTAACCTTCATTAGAAATCCTTGCAAAACAAACTGTAATGTTTAAAGACAACTCAAGAAATACTTTGCGGATTGAGTTTTAATTTTAAATTCACAAATTTGAAGATTTTAGAAATAGATTTCTGTTAAAATTATCTTAAGGTTAAATTCATATATATATATATATATATATATATATATATGTATTTCAAAAACTAATTTCGAAAAAAAAAATTCAAATTGATTTTCGAAACAAAATATGAACTGTAACCTATAAAAATATTATCAGAAATCGATTTCTAGAAGCTTCAAATATGTGAATTCCAAATATAACATCATTCCTCCGTGTTCTTATTAAATAATTCTAACTTTTTTTATAAATACTTATAACTTTTCATATTAAAGAATTATAACTGTTTGTATTAAAAAATTATAACTGTTCATATTAAATAATACTTTTAAATTACGCTATTAACAAAAAATATATGAAATTAGATCTAATAAACTTAAAAAATTGCGCAAGATCAACCGCTTACTTAAAAGAAATTGAGTAAAATGCACACCTTGGATGTTGTATATATCTTGTAGTGATAGAGCAATAGATTTACGGTCGTGCTTCATTTCTAATACTTTAAACAGCAAATCGAATCAGACAAATTTCGATAAAGACAGGTTCGGTAACATAAAATAAAAGCTTTCTTTATCTTCAGCTTCTTATGTAGCAAACATTTATGTGACAGCTAGGCGTCCATATTTTATCATTAAGAAATACTCCAGTCTCAAGGGTAAATAAAGACAGAAATTTCATCCGCAGATTCTTAAAATATTCATGAATCTTCTGTTCTAGAATACTTAAAATATCTCCCTTCAGTAATATATCTATAAGAATTGTTTCCTTTATTTTAGGCTTCGTAAAAATTATTATTTTATTTTTATAGGTAAGCTTTCATACATTTTTGAGAAAAATAAGACTTGTGAATTAATTGCTTTCAAAATAATTCAACAACATAAAATATTAGTAAATAATTAACTCATTATTGTACATAATGTTCATATATTATTTAGATTAAAGATTGTTGATTTTTAAAAATTGAAAAATTGTATTGACTGTTGGATTAAAAATATCCAGAACAGTAAAAAGCCTCTGAGTCAGTTACGTAGAATGAATATTGTTTACTAGGGAACAGAACCTGGGCTTCCCGGGTTACAGAACGTCGCTGAAAACTATTTTTGTTATTTAAAATTCTAACAGATTTTTTACATTTAATATATATATATATTATATAACACATGGGCTGATAAGTTCCCGGTCTAATAAAGAAAACACAACTTTTTAACAAAGCTTTATAACTTTATGACTTTATAACTTTATAACTTTATAACTTTAATAAATAACATAACTTTAATAATAAATAATAATTATTTTAAAAATAATTTTATAATAATAATTTTATAATAATAATTTAATAAATGATTAATAATAATAATTTTATAATAAATAACATAATTTTATAATAAATAACATAATTTTATAACGAAAAAGCTCCAAACAGTGCTCAGAACTCGTTGTTGTTTTTGGTCAAAACTCAACACGCGCGCAGCCACTTTGACAACAGCTTTTTCATAGACAAATGTTCATTCAAAATAAAACCTACACGTTCCTTGGATATTTTCAGAGTCTGAGCTATCTCCTGCAACTTCACTTTACAGTTTCCCAAAACGATTTTGTGGACTTTTTTTATGTTTTCCGGAGTAACCACCTCTTTGGCGTGGTGCACCACTGGTGTCCGTACGACCACGTTTAAATTCAGCAAACCAGTCAATAAAGGTTGATTTACCTGGTGCAGTGTCCGGATAACGCTTATCTAGCCAAGCTTTTATTTGAACGGTATTTTTTTCCCCATCAAATAACAATTCTTGAAATTCTTGTTATCCATTTTTTTGTTTATCAACAAAGTCGTTCAACTAAAACCACTCTAAAGTTTTATCCACACGGCGAATCGTCATGACATTTTTTCTACTACCTTTTAAAGGTTAGTATTTACGAAAAAAACATCGGTTCGGCGATTGCAACGCCATCTGTGTGCCATACCGGGAACTTATCACCCCATGTGTTATATATAAATCAATGGAAAGTACTAGTTATAGAAAAATTAACTGCGTCTTTAAAACATAATTTATCGCATCTGGTTAAAATTAACACTAAACAGTTGTTCCAGCAAATTACAAAAAAACTTTGTAATCACATACATCGATAAATCTCCTAATAATTATGCAATCATATGTAAATCTTATTATCACCGGCTACTTACATCGTGTATTTCTACTAACAAATCGTTTCAAAAAACTAATGAAAATGTAATTGTAAATAATCGTAAAATTCACAGTTATTATAAACTATTAAATATTTCTTCTACTAACTTTAATTATCCTTATTTAGTTCTTATACCCAAATTTCATAAAAATCCAATTAAATTCAGGACTGTAACTATTGGGTGCAATACATATAATAATATAGCCAATAAACATCTATTAAAAATTCTCAATCAAATTTATACACTGACAACATCCACTGATAATACACATTCTATAAAAAATAGCTATCAACTCGTCAATATTTTAAAAAATCTTAAATGTGTTAACAATATATTGACTTATGTTTTCAAAGATCTTTTTAATAATATAGATTTATTAGATCTACATAATGTTATAAATGCATTATTTAATAAGTATCATTATACACTAAATTTACCTGTTCATATAGATACTGATTATTTTAAAACTTTAACAAATTTCATTATATATAATAATTTTATACTGCATGATAATACGTTATATTTACAGAAAGTCGGTATACCACAAGGGGGATGTACATCTAGTATACTATCAGATTTATACTTGAATCACTATGAACGTACTTTTATTAACAGTAATATACATTTATATCGTTATATTGATGACATAATTTTAATTGCCATTGATCACACTAATATATCTATATTTCCAGTTGATTATCCTACTAATTTAGAATTAACGGAACACCTCCTTTTTAACAATACTATTAACTTTTTAGATCTTAAAATTACACTTAAAGAAAACAAAACAATAATTGATCTTTTTGATAAACGTAAAGAACTTAAATTTAAAGTTAATACATTTACTAATTTTAAATCCTGTCTTCATAATTCTGTATATCGTAATATACTCCTTAATCATATTTACATAATAAAAAGTTTATGTTCTTCTCAACTCATTAACAGCAACATTAAAAAACTAATCTATGATGCATTACAACATGGTTTTCCAAAAAAATTCATATAATCTTTAATATATAATTAGTACTTATATGATCTATACAACCAAATTAACACATGCGTTAAAAAATGTATAAAAAAAACATATAATATTTTAAAAAATAATAATAAATTAATTAATTAATTATAATAGGACGGCTGGGTGGGTAGATATTGGATTGAGGAGATGTGTGGCGGAGTTGTATGGAAAAAACGCATGGTTAATTTATTTTACACACACACAAAAAAAAAGAGGGCATTTTGATTTACACATACGCTTACTAATACACTTTTTGTAATGGATTTTGATGTAGTACTTTTATATGTGAATTACCGTAGTTATATTTAAATCTCCATTAATTAATTTAAATGAATTATTCACTACAATTAAGAATGTTTATTTATTTGTTGTATTTACTTTTATGCCCATGGGGGACAATATCATATTCTAATATAATGTAATACTTTATTAAACACTAATATAATATATATTAATTCAAATTAATTTTATTCCCTAACAACTTATATCATGTGAATTTAAATTCTAACTTTGTATGCAAAAACATAATTTGTTACTATTAATTTCAATATTTAATTAATATTATTTTTAAATCCATAGTATCTTAATTCACATAATTTAGTATTTTAATTTGCCCACGGTGGGCAATATCATATTCTAATATCATATTCTAATATAATGTAATATTTTATTAAATGCTAAAATTATATACATTAATTTAAATTAATGTTATTCCCTATCATATTGTATCATATGTTTAATATTAAATTTATCTCCATAGCATCTTTATTCCTTTTATTATTTTAATTAATCATTACTACATCCAATTTTACTTTAATGTAATTGGATTTATTATTCATTTTATATTTAATTTCATATGTATTTATTATTAAATATTATTTATTTTATTTTTATTTCATTTATTTTTATTAACTAATTACGACCACTTAAGATAGAATGAATTCATTTTTAATATTGATTTTTCCATTGTATTTCAGTGCATATTCTGCTAATAGATGGCAGCACCATGGCTTGTTGGTTTAAAATATTCAATATTTCCATGTAGTTTATTTTCAAAATCATAGATGGCAGCACCATGGTTTGTGATGCTTTTAAAAAATTCCATATATCCATGTAATTCATTTTCTAAATTGGCAACAGGGTTTATAATCTTCTAAAACTGTTTTTGGCAACATTTAGTAAATTATTTTTTGCAATTGATTGCCTTTATTTGTCTTCATGTATCTGGTAAGTGTTGGTAGTAGGAATCCATCTTCATCGTGTAGATTCTGGCATTCGTCGATCTATTATCCAGTTCTTCTCTTATAATTCTGGGTAAGGTTTCTCTCTTTTTAAGTATTGTATTTGTTTTATGAATTTTCAGTCTTTTTTTAATTAGATGGATAGAGTGGTCGTCCCAAATTCATATTCTTTAGCAATTTTAATGCTAATATGAAGATGAAACCACTCATTTTATTTGTGGAATTTATGCATTTGGGACTTGATAATTCTCTATAAATTCCACAAATTTCATTCATTCTATTTTATTCAATTTTTAATTTAATTTCTACTTCTTTTATATTAGTATCTAATATCTGTATTCATTGTGCTGGGGTTACAATTTCGTTGTCAATAAATTATTACTTCCTAAATCATAATTCCAGTTTCAGTTGGTGTTATCGTAATGTTTCATTAATGGTTATATATATATATATATATATATTAATTTTAATGCCTGAGGAGGACCACTCGGCTGAGGGCGAACCCAGCCGTTGAGCGTTTAATGTCTTCCCCGGCTAGCTCCCCGGCACGCAGGGATTAAACGTGGCAGTACAGACGTCGCCAAATGGCTGGTCCTGCCGGGCAAAGCCCCACGCGACAGGTGGCAGGAACTAAAGAAAAAAAAAATACAATATAGGGTCTGTCGCTGGAACCAGCGTTCCTACGCGACAGGCAGCGACAGACAGGATGATGGAGAAGGTGCGCCTGCACCAGTTGTACAGTCCGCTTGAAGAATGGATGAGCAGTTCAGTGGTATGACTGCACCACTGCAGTTCATAGCTGACGGCCCTTTGAAAAGGTGACAGTGCAGGATTTCCACGCGACAAGGAGCGCCAAACATTTCCGCTGAAACCCGTGCACAGTAGGAAGGCTGATATAAAATACTGAGCGCCAGTGATGATGTTGCTGAGCATAAGAGCGGTCCCAATGAAGAGAAGTTAAAAACATTGAAAACATTAAAATTATAAGTGGGAGCTTGTCCCTTAGACTAGAAGCTTGAAGACAAAAAAGTTAGGGTAAAGATTAGGATGAACTTAAGAATTATGAATTAAACTAAGAAAGAGAAATTAATAAATAATTTAAGACTACAACAAATGCAAAGATTAAGTGAGATTTGAGATATTGAGTAGAAATTTATAAGTTTCTAGTAGCTTATGGTTTAAGACTGGCCTTATGATATGAGAATCATGTATTAATTTTAACCTCCCTTATCCTTCATTTAAATTATATTTTTCCCTTTCCTTTTTCAAAATTTAATTGAGTTATCTTTAACTACAAACAATAATCCCGCTGTAATTTATACCCTTTCCCTTTTTCATTTTCACTTGTGCTCGATCACTAATATCTCACGGCTTTTCGATTAAAATAAAAAAAGAAAAGAATTAAATCAGCACAGATGCCTTTTCGTAATTTTACTTTCCGTAACCAAGCTTATAACACAACGTGTTCATAACGCATTTTTGTGGCCACAAGGTCCGTTAAAAATTATGTCTATCTGTGCATACTGCCCAAACGCATGCCCTTATTTGGTAGTGGTAATAACTCAATCACTCACACCCATGTCTAAAAATATATTATGATTGTTAAATGCACAGGTTGTTTTGTCTCCCAAAATTCTGTTCGCGTGAGAAAGATAGTTGTCGGTTATAATCGCCGTGGCGATATTAATTTTTGAAACAAAATTCGTCCTTTCGCCAATAATCTAGTAACCTGGCCCTTCGAATACCATTGGTTATGCGTACCTCTGTCTGAAAGTATTCACGGTTAAACACTCTGTAGCAACCCTATTTTGGCGAGATTCTTGTCAGTGCAATTCCAACTTGTATCGTGGAAACAACACTCACTTCGCCTCCTGCCTTCGCATAATAATGACCGTCTAAGAACGGTATTTCTTGTTTCCCCTCTTCTGCCCGCAATCATCTTGCCATCGTCATAATGATCTTTTAATAAAATGACTTGACGACTATTCTGGAGTTTTTTTATTATACAACGAACCTGACTCCTTTGGATTTTTATTCGATCACGCACATCAACAACCAAATCATTACCTGAACAATTAACTTCTTCATAGAATTTATGGTGCCATACCAGTTTTTTTCTCCAGTTAAAATAAAAAAAAAGGTATATAGTTGGCAGAAGAGGGGACGCTTTTTCTTCACCTGCACCCGCCTGTCTCTTTGGATTATTAGCATGCATCAAAGAAAATTCCCGCCTGCATATTACCATCCCACCGGACCGAATGGACTGATTTAAAAACTTTGCCTGTGTTTCTAGGAACATTTCAAAACTCGGAGTAATTCGGCTATACTCTCCGGGACTGAATTTCCTATGCTGTAATGAATCTGCCTGTGGAGTAGCGTCTCCATGTTCCGGGTGTCCTGCAGTGTGGATGATTGAAGTCCAACTTTTAAGTCTATATTGCCAGTCCTACGTTAGTCTAGTCCTTATCTGTTCACCCAGCAACGCCCAGTGCCTGCCAACCCCCATGCTTTCTTCTGTTCCGTGCCCAATGTGCTCCATCGGCATCACGCCCAGTGCCACGAACTAGAATCCCAGTTTCCATGTTTTACTGCAAATGTGCCTGTTACAAAAAAACCTTGCTACTAACTGGTGCTTTTCCTTCTTGTGGATTAAATAGAAGTTCATCAGTTTTAGAACCTGCATTCCTCCGTGTTAATCAGTGTGCCTGTGCCAAGTCCTATCTCCTCCACTGTGTCCGATCCCTAGTGTTCCATATGCTATAAAAAAAAAATTCTCCAATTCGTGAGAACTGATTACATTGATCCAATTGTGAAAGCGCTTTATCAAAGAAACTTTTTCGCGTAAATTTTCATGGCCACAACAAACTTATTAATTGTTCCAGTGATTCTGTTTCTAGCATCCAAGAACCTTTTTCTCTGCATCAAAAACTAAAACAACTTAACAAAAGAAAATTGTGGTCAGACGTTCTCGTAGGAACAGCTGGTGAATGTATAGAAGTGTGAACTTTGATTCTTCAGGCTGACTTTTAATTCACAGCTGATTATGATCGCGTTTTTACACGATTGCACTTTTAACGTTGAATTCAGTGCTTGCAGAAAACTACGAAAAGTAAAGTTTTTTTTAAATTTCAGGTGTTGTGGTTTATTAAAAAAAAAAGGTACAAAATTCTCTTTTGGATTATTTTTATTCTATTTCTCGAATTAAGGTAAGTTGTCGTTTTTCTTTTACAATGAGAAATATTTTAAGTTGTGCCTTGCCAAATAGTTGTTTATAAAGTATACAAAGAGTATTAATAATCTCTAATATTGATTTAAACTGATATAATTTTAAATTGAACTGGCACTTAAATTTTTTTGTTTGTGCACTTTATGTTATAATATAAAGAATTAACGGTAAAAGATATTGCAAATATTTTATATAGATATGATTTTATTAGTAATGCAATTACAACAAGAAACGTTTTCCGTTTTATTACATGGTCATATGTATTGATAATGATCCATTAGATTAATTTTAAACAACTTCTGATTATTTTCTGTTTTAATGTTAATTTTTCTTGCCATATTATAGGTAAGTTGGTAAATAATGTTCTGTATGTAAAAAAAAAAAAAAAAAAAAAAAAAAAAAATTAAATTAAACATTCACAGGAGAAAGTTTAATAAAGAATAAGTGAATAAGAGAATTTTTGCATATTATTGTTTATTTCTAAATTTTTTTCTATTATGCAATATGACTTTTCATATATTGAAGGTATGATTATTATTATTTTGAACGAAGAGTGAGTAAATTAATTGCTGCATCTCTTTTATTTTATAAAGTTTTTTTTCTCTTTCTTTAAAAGAAACAATATTAGAGTGAAACATATGATATAATATCTATTTATTTATTTATTTATTCATTTTTCTCTCAAAGGTATGTTTAGATATCACATTTTTCCATGACTGAAATTTTATTTAATATATTGCATAAAAATTTTGAGTTCATAATAAGGCAGACATACTTTTTCTAGATACAGTTCATAGATTTTTCTGCCACAAAGTATAGTTATCTGTAGAATGAATGATTCGCTTATTTATGCATTTGCATAAATCTTTTTCCAAATTGTGATTCTTTTGAAAATTAAGATATCTCTTGGTTAAGAATTAAATATATATATATATATGGATGGATAATAATAAAAGAAAGAAGATAATATATTTTTGGTGCAAATAATTGTTCATTCTGGAGATATAGGTTTTTTTTTTTTTTTTCTTTTTCAAAAAAAAAGAGAGATTGCATTCATTTTATTTATTCATTTATTATATATATTTTTGCTTATAAGTAATACTTGCAGTAAATATTTTCTGGTAAGTTATAGTGAATATTTCAGTGAAACAAAATTTTCCCCACCTGAATTTTTAATAATCTCTTAAGGTAAAGATTTATTTAGCTAATAAATTCTTGCAAACAAAAAAATTTATATTTGCTCAATCGTTAGCCCAACATGGCCAGCAAACTAACTTTTAAAGTGACCAATTTTGATGGTGAACCCACGTTACTAGACTTTTTTTTTAACCAATTACGAACATTAGCCCGTATACAAAAATGGAAACAAGAGGAAATAATTCAGTTTCTGGGTGGGAAATTGACAGGCCCAGCGTTAACATTTTTAACGCAAAATCCAGACATATATAAATCTAACGATTTGGATTTTGTCGATAAAGCATTCAGAGCGTTTTTCGCTCCCCCGAGTAAAACTGCTGCGTTGGTTGAATTTAATAATCTATTATTACTACCAGAGGAATCGATTAGAAACTTAGCGCATCGTATAAACACACTCACTGCTCGTGTACATGACACTATAACAGATAGAACGGCCCTTGATAATATAAAATTTACTAAGTTTATTTCAGCAATTCCTTCAAATTTACGAGTCAAAATACAGGAAGAAGGAATTTCTAATTACAAACAAGCGGTAGCTAGGGAACAAGAATTGCAAGAGATAATGCAGAATGAGAAAATATTGCAGCCCTGCGCATCATCTAGCTCCGCAGACTCGATCGCCCTGCAGTTGAAATCACTAAATGAAAAAATTAACGCTTTGTCGTTAACAGGTAGCGAGGACAAAAATAACTCTCATAATCAACCCTCTCGCCCACAAAACTCGCACGATCAGTATAAAAAAGACTTCAAAAAAAGACACACTGGTCATAGCTATGTCCGCACAAATAAACATAACAAATCGGATTCTCCACCCACTTGTCAGTTGTGTTTAAAACGTGGCCACACTGCAAAATTTTGTTTTAAATGGAGAAGATCTAATGCAAATAAAGGTGGATACCAAAATTACAAATTCAATCCAAATTTTCGCAGAAAAAGTAATCAGAAAGGAGAATCTTTAAACTTTTAAGGAGATGTAATTTAGCTGATGGCTTTGCATCTCAGGATAACATTTTAACATCAGCAACTAGCCCTACATTCCCATGGTCGTTTGATGAAACTCTTTCAAAAATTTCTAAAGAAAGGCTAGTTAATTCGGTCGCTTCACAGACCACAACAAACATAAAAATGACCAGGAATGGGTCGTCACAAACAGTGCACAGATCAACAGAAAGTTCATCGCAAACTGTATCGCCAAGTGACGAAAAGAAAGTTGAGGTTATTTCAAATGTGGATAATAGTTCCCCAACACTCCCCCTTATAAAGGCCTCTATAGCGAGAACTGACACAGTTTTACTTTTAGATACATGGTCCACAATTTCCCTTTTATCACAGTCCCTTTTCGATTCTATTAAGGACAAACTTAAATATAAAAGATTAGGCACAACAGTTACTCTCAAAACCATAAATTCCGATGTTGATTTCACCGCATGTATAAAAGCATCAATCAGAATTCACCACAAATCTTTTAGTCACAGTTTTTATATTGTTGACATTCCCGATACCTCTAGTTTTCAAGGAATATTAGGATTTTATTTTATTCATAAACACAGGATCATAATTGATGTTCACAAAAATAGAATGTCAACAAATGAATTTCATGTGCCATTACTTAGTGCGTCAGCCGATGGCAAAGACATAAATCTTCTAAGTGAACATGTAAACTCTCCGTCAAATTCATTCAAAACGATTCGCCTTGCACATAAATTAAAACTTGAACCACATGAGAAAACATGGATTTCCATCGACACTGATTCTTTAAACCCTTCAATGCAGTATTGTTTTGAAAGTACTATTTCTAATAAACAAATTATTTGTTATGACAGTCTGCTAGGTAACAATAATGATGTTGAATCGGTCGATCAGGAAAATCATAACAAACACCTACAAAAATCACATGTATACATATTCTTACAAAATTCTTCTAACAAACCTGTACACATAAACAAAAATGCACGAATAGGAATTTTATATGAGGTCTCGGAAATTATGGAACTATTTAAAAACGACAATTTTTCACAGACCATGAAGTCATGCGGCAACATCAACAGCTTCAATATTCAACCTCATGATAATTTACAACAGTTTATTTGCAATTATATTCAAGCTTCAGATGAGGTCTTAAAAAAAAGGAAGGAAGATTTAACAATACAAGACTTCAAATTGGAACATCTAGACACTCAACAAGCAAAGACCTTAGGCTCATTATTGCTAAAATACTACAGTTCTTTTTCTAAATCAATGAAAACATTAGGTCACACAGACAAGGTTGTTCCAAATCTCAAATTCATTAATGACTACCCAATCAAAACATTACCTTTTCCGGTACCACAATCATTACACCAAGAAATGAAAGAGCAAATAAATCAACTTCTTGAAGCAAATATTATTGAACGTAACTGTTCAGAATGGGCATGTCCTATTTTGCTGGTTAGAAAGAAGTCTGATGGGTCTGCAAAACAAAAATACAGACTAGCTCTTGATTTAAGAATGCTAAATTCCGTCTTACAAGGATCTTCATATCCACTTCCCAAAATACAGACCATTATTTCAAATTTATCTGCATATAAATATTTCACTTCGTTAGATTTTCAACAGGCCTATCATCAGATAAATTTACCTGAAAAATATCAGATCCACTTACATTCACATGCATATACGGTACTTTTCGTTTTAAAAGGTTGGTTTTCGGTTTAAAGAATAGTAGTAGTTTCTTTCAAAATTTAATGGACACTATTATTGATGAATTAGAAATAGAAGGTATTTTTGCATATCAAGACGATTTGATCTTTGGTTCAAATTCTTTTGAGGAAACATGTGCAAAATTACAGAAAGTACTTGAAATTTTATCGAAATATAATTTAACGCTCTCGCCCAATAAATGTTCATTTCACAAAACCGCTGTTGACTACTTAGGTTTTCACATTGAAAATCATTCCATTTCTCCAGTCCAATCAAATATTGTCAAAATAAATTCTTTTCCTACCCCGACAACAAATACAATAAAAAAGGTTTATTGGTCTGGTCACATTTTACAAATCTCTAGTGCCTTCTTTTTCAAAAATTATCCAACCACTTATAGATCTCACTACACCAAAAACAACATTTAAATGGACTCAAAAACCTCAAAAATTATTTGATCAAATGCAACAGGTGTTCTTTAAATTCCAACCCTGAGCTTATCAACGAACCATATGCATTGCCAATTGTAGATAATGATCTACCAGACACTAATAATGATCATTTATCATACAGTACACATTCTCTAAATTACTTAGTTATTGGTAACAAGGATCAAAAAGACCCTTTATTGGAAATTTCAAATGAAACACTTGTAAACGAACAAAAGAAAGACACAAAATTATCTGAAATTTACAATGAAATTATGCTAAATGGCTCATCGAAACAGTTCCCTATGTACTTCATTCATCCCGATTCAAAGGTTTTAATGTTAAAAAAAGAAAATATTTATAATGACACCTTTTCTTACCACATTATTGTCCCAAATTCATTAAAAGCCAAGGTTCTAACAATATGTCATTTTTCGCATTTTGGATTAACAAAAACCTATGCATTTTGCAAAAATATTTTTGGAAAGGAATGTATGCTGACACTTTAAATTTTGTAGCGTCTTGCACAAAATGTTTACAGGCAAAACATCACAAAACTCCACTTGCTCCACTACAACCTACATACACACCTACGCATCCAGGAGAAACAGTCAGTGTTGATTTGGTCGGTCCCTTTACTAATGGACAGTCGGTATTGACAGTAATTGACCATTTTTCTCGACACCTAGAACTCTTCCCTTTGCGTACCATCACTTCTGAAAAGATAATTAAATGTTTATTCAGTTACATAACTATCTTTGGAAGACCTTCTGTAATATTGTCAGATTTGGGAAAACAATTCACTTCACACATATACGACAAATTTAATGACACATTAGGTATAAAAGTACGTCATTCCAGCGTTGCGAGGCCACAAAGTAATGCCGTGTCTGAGCGCGTTAATAAATCAATTAAATACTCTGTTTCAACTTTACTTCAAGAAGGTCACACTTTTGAAAATGCTTTATCAATTCATAAATCTCTTTATAATGGATCTCTACATTCCTCCACAAAATATTCTCCCAACTTGCTTTATTTTGGAAGAGAACTATCCTTAATATTTGATACTTTTGACCATAATGTCAATCAAGTTCTAGACAAAGATTTTGAAGCTTACAAATTGTTACAAGATTTAAATTCTATTTACAGGAAAGCATACAATAACATCAAAGACTCTCAAAACAAAAGGAATGATCATTTTCAAAAACGTGGTAAACTAAGAAAAATTATGAATAAAGATATTGTGTATTTAAAATCTGTAGATAAGTTCAAACCAAAATATTCTGGACCTTACATTGTTATACACAAATATTCACCTGTCTCTGTTTCAATCAAACGCTTACATGCACCTGATGACTCTGCTTTTAGAGTACACATTGATAGGTTAATCATCGCTCCACCAAGAAGCGATCACTTACTTACAAGTCATGATGGTTACAATAATATTAACTCTCCAACTTATTCAACACATTATAATTTAAGACCTAGAAAATAGCTTATAATTTTATAATTGTTGTATTTTGTGCAAATTTTTGGTTTTGTTCACACTTGTGTATATTGCTGCGCACAATGTACTGATGTTATGTATGTTGTTTCCTTGTGAAAGTTCTCGGCTGGTCCAAGTTTGTTTCATCAAGGGAATTTCAAATATGACAATCTTGTTGTGAACATTATCTTTTATATTTATGGGGTGTTTGCACATATACACTTAAAAAAAAATTTCTCCTTCTTAACTTTTTGTCATGTCATATTTTTTTAATCTCATAAATTGTTATAAACGTAATAGTAGTAACATTAATCGCACTAAAATGTTTTTTCCTCTTAAGGTCAGCTTTTTTTAAATTTTAATAATGCTAATTAAGTAAAGATTTTACCTCATGACTTAACATTTTACCGAACTTGACAAAACTCTCTCTCATTACTCTAGGATTTACTTTTATTCGACATACACTAGGTGTACATATTTTTTTATTTTTCTAATTATTCCCTTTCGGAGTGGTGATCTGTTCAAAATTATTGCCCTTAAGATCTTCCACCCCATTGTAATGAGAGACACATTCGAATTGGTATTCCAATTCACCTTAAATCCCCTGTCAAAAAGAGTATACGAGACTGCTCCTCAGTTTGTTGCATTACTGCTGCGGGAGCAACGGGGTCTATGTTGTGTCAACAATGTGGACCTCGCCCTAAATATTCCCTCCACAAATAAGGCAATAGTCCTAAACTTGCGCCATTACACTTGTCCTTAGACAAGATTTAGGGCAGGAATTTTTTTTGGATCGTGCGTCACTTTCCCTATCCCGTCCTGTGCGAATGCACAAATTTTTACTATTTTTAAACCCAAATTTTATTCATTTTTTTTTATCTTCATCATTTTTGTATTTCATTTTTACACATGTGTAACTGTTAATGTAACTGTAACTGTATCTTATCTTATATATCCTGTATTTGCATTTATATATTTTATGTTTATTTTATGCAAGATTACATATATCAGTATTTTGCATTATGTTCGAACAAAGAAAATTTTATTGTATTGCAGTTGCAACTTAACATAAGCTTATATGTTCAGAGTTATGAACATTTTTTTAAAATTTATTTTGCATGCTTATGACCAGCTGTCAGTAAAATAAATATTAGTTGATGATAATGCAACTTTTCTGGTCATATTTTGGTCATCAATACATATGTAGAGTAATTAAACTGCTATATGTTCCGGAACAGCAAAAACAACAACAACATCTACATCTACAAAAAAAAAAAAACTCTCAACAAACCATGGACTCAAGGAATAAACTAGTGTGCACACTATGATGACCAGTAGCAAAAATTTTGGTATACCATTTTCATTTTCATTTTCATTTTTGATATTTGTATGTGTTTATATTTTTCTTATATTGTGCATTGATTATATGTAAACTTTCAGACGGAGCATGCCTGCAATTTAAACCCTATCAAATTATTCTTTTATCTGAGCAAACGGGGGAAATATATGATATGAGAATCATATATTAATTTTAACCTCCCTTATCCTTCATTTAAATTATATTTTTCCCTTTCCTTTTTCAAAATTTAATTGAGTTATCTTTAACTACAAACAATAATCCCGCTGTAATTTATACCCTTTCCCTTTTTCATTTTCACTTGTGCTCGATCACTAATATCTCACGGCTTTTCGATTAAAATAAAAAAAAAGAAAAGAATTAAATCAGCACAGATGCCTTTTCGTAATTTTACTTTCCGTAACCAAGCTTATAACACAATATGTGCATAACGCATTTTTGTGGCCACAATGTCAGTTAAAAGTTATGCGAATCTTCCATTTGGCCCAAATGCATGCCCTTATATGGTAGTGATAATAACTCAATCACTCACACCCATGTCTAAAAATATATTCTGTTTGTTAAAAGCACATACTGTTTTGTCTGTCGAAATCCGTTCACATGAGAAAGATATTTGTCAGTTATAATCGCCGTGGTGATATTAATTTTTGAAACAAAATTCGTCCTGTCGCCAATAATCTGGTAACCTCGCCCGGCAAATACCATTTGTTATGCTTATCTCTGTCTGAAAGTATTTACGCCTAGACACTCTGTAACAACCCTATTTTGGCGAGATTCTTGTCAGTGCATTTCCAACTTGTATCGTGGAAACAACACTCACTTAGCCTGCTGTCACCGCATAATAATGACCGTCTAAGAACGGTATTTCTTGTTTTCCCCTCTTCTGCCCGCAATCATCTTGCCATCGTCATAATAATCTTTTAATAAAATGACTTGACGACTATTCTGGAGTTTTTTTATTATACAACGAACCTGACTCCCTTGGATGTTTATTCGATCACGAACATCAACAACCAAACTATGATCTGATCAGCCAACTGCTTTACAAAATTATGGTGCGTAACCAGCTTTTTCTCCAGTTAAAATAAAAAAAAAGGTATATAGTTGGCAGAAGAGGGGACGCTGTTTCTTCACCTGCATCCGCGTGTTTCTTTGGATTATCAGCATGCGTCAAAGAAAATTCCCGCTTGCATATTACCATCCCACCGGACCGAATGGACTGATGTAAAAAAACTTTGCTTGTGTTTCTAGGAACATTTCAAAAGTCGGAGTAATTCATCTAGACTCTCCCACGCTGAATTTCCTTTGGATTATTCTGTGCCAAACCAGGTCTACACCCAACGTTTAATACCGAGGAGGGGGTCCCTGTATAATTGGAGATTTTCTTGCGAACTGCCTCTTCTGATGTGTTCCGAATTTTATGCTATTCTCAGCGCCTTTCCTACAACTCTCATATTTGGATTATCAAATGAATGCCCGCTTGTCTCTGCGGCTTGGGTGTGTGGTGTATCTTTCTTGTTGTGCTTGCTGCTGGTGTTGTGAAGTTGTGGCTGAAGATCTGTGTACGTGTGTGAATTCGTCATGTAGTTGGCGTCTGATTTCCTGATATCGTTTCCTATAGGTGTCGCAGGACGGGTCAGATGCCTTGTGGTGGGTATCAAAGTTGGTGTCTGCTTGTTCATTGTGGAAGACGCAGTTAACACAGCGTGATGGCCTTCCACAATTGGGATCTGTGTGTTCTCTTCCGCAGTTGACACACGAAGGCACTTCCCGTTTGCAGAATCTTTCTATATGCGTGAGTGCCTGGCATTTTTGGCATCTGGGTACTGGGGTGTGTGGGCGTAGAATATGTGTTGATAGTCCTAACGTCAGACCACCATCCTCAATAATGGAGTGGCCAGAGATTTGGGCATGAGTAGGATGATGTCATTTGTTTCTGTGACTATGCGGTTTTGTAGTGTTTTGAGAACCATTATCTCATGTGGAAGGACTTCGTAGTGTGTTGTGACTGCTGTTTTTATTTGATCTTCTGTGGTGTGTGAAGGGACTTGTAGTAGAATCATCTTCTGCTGTGGGAGTGCCTTTGGAACTGCACTAAGTTTCTTATTTAGGGCTTGATGTTGGTGGATATCATTTTTACGGATTAGTAGGTCGTTTGCTGTTTTGCACTCTATTTCTATTTGTTTTCGCCTTTGTATAATCCTCTGTGGTTGTATCGGTGCCGCGTATTTGTTGTGTTGAAGCTCCTTGTTGATATCTGCACTTGTGATATCAGATACTCCTTTTATTATCAGAGTGTGTCTTTCTGTGTGGTTGGATAATTTCTTTTTCCTTGTTCGCTGCGTTACTACTTGACTGTATGTGTTGTTTGTCTTGTTGGTGGTGTGGGTGTCTTGTGCTGTGTCTGATGTGGTTGCTGCTACTGTTGTTGGTTTTCTGGAGAGTGCTTGTTGTAGTGCTTCCGTGATATCTGCTGTGGTGAAGATTTGTTGCAAGAGTTGTTGGTAATTGTTCTTTTGTTCGTGTAGGCTTTCCTGCAGGCTGTTGATTCGCTCTGAGAGTGCTATGTTCTTGTCGAGCATTTCCCTCATTTCTCTGTGTTTGGAGATGTCTAGATCCTCTATTTGTTGCGCAAAGCTGCGTAATACTGCTATGGACTGTCTTCCTGGATGTGCATTCTTTTCTAGTTTATCTTCTATTTTTTTAGTGTAGCTCGTACTTTTTTTAGCACAGATTCGATGTTGACAACTTGATCGTTTGATGCCAGTGAGCTCATGCTCCTTTAGCATCTCATCGGCGTTTCTGGAGAGAGAAAGACGACTTCTTCCTTGGCTGATTCATCTTTTTTACCTGCCATGTTTGTTTTAGTAAGCTGTAAGGAGGTGTGCTTAAAAACGGGGAAGCAAATAAATTGAACGTAACTGATTAACTAGACGTGGATAAAAAAGCTTAAACTGGTAACTTGAAAGAGAAGAGAAGAACTAACAGACCTTTGAGCGCTGGCGTCATCTGCGTCTTCCAGTCCATCATGTCTCGACCATTGTGCAGCATGTTTCTGAGAATTAAGAGAGAGTTGAAGGGGTGTTTGCCATGCGTTGCAAGGGGGAAGGAAAAAGATAGAAGAGATGCAGAATGCTAACGAAAAGTGACGGGGAACTTAAGGTTCCTCCTAATGGGAGAAGAAACACAAGGACAGAACCAGAACCGTGGCCGATGCGAGCTGGTCTGGGGCCAGGCAGGAGTGGGCCACTGGACCAGGCCAAACGCGAGAAGGAACAAAACCCTGAAAGCGATAGTGCGGGGAAAGGAAAGTACTTTTTAAAAAAGAAGGAAAACGAATTTTGAAGAAAAGCGTAGAAGATATGTATATTCCTTAACATAAGTAAAGTCCAATTTGAGTGAAGAAGATGTTAAAGTTTTATTTGCGTGCTGAAAAGTTAAAGTTTTATTTGAGTTAGGTTTTCTGATTAAATTTTGGGTGAAATAATGACAAAGAAATTTTTTTAACAAAATAAGTTAAAGTCCAACTTGAGTGAAGAAAATTTTTAAATTTGAAAAAAAGTGTGAAAATATGGCAAAGTTCCACTAAGGAAATTTAATAATTGAAGAAAAATAAGAGTAAGTCATATAATTGTGCAGAAAAACATATAAAATACAAAAAAACAAATTTATTTAAAATTGCAACAAAAAAAAACTTTAGAGTCCAGTTCATGAAATGTCTAAGAAAACAAATTTTATGAAGTAGAAAAAGACTAAGTTTTACTAAAATACTGAATTAATGTTGAAATACAAGTTATTTATTTGGGTGCTAAGAAGGTAAGAAGTATTCTATGACCAAAGTCAATGAAAAACTCTTAAGTATTGGAATTAAATGAGTTGTTTTCGTCAAAAAAAGTTAAAGTCCAGTTTGAGTGAAGAAAATGTTAAAGTTTTATTTGCGTGCTAAAAAGTTAAAGTTTATTTGAGTTAGGCGTGCCGAAAGGGACTCTAACGAAATAACATGAAATTATCAAAAATTCGTTAGAGTCCACAGTTCCCGTGTGCTAAAGATTTAATGAAATTTGCAGAGGGGTTTAGACTTAGACAGATTTTGGCACTTTAAGGACTCTGACTAAAAATCAACAAACTTGAAAAATTTTAAATGAAGTAAAAAGGGTATACTTTTATGAGGTAATAGATAACATAATAAAAGATGATAATAAGTGAAAATTAACGTCAATAACCGGAACTCAGCTCTATTTTCGAGGTGATGAAAAAGGTAAACATTAATAATTAAAAGTGTGAAAAATCTGAAAATAAACATAGAATCGTTTTAAAAATTCTGGTGCGTAATGCAATAAATATTTTTAATATGAAAACCAGTTTGCAGAGGAATTGCTTGTGCGGATGTTGAAATATTTAAGAAAGTTCGAAAAGTGCAAAAAACGCGAAAGCCGTAAAAAAATTAAAAAAATTAATAGAATAATTTTGGGTGGGGGAAGTGATTAAGTAATGTTTAAATAGAAAGAAAACCAGTTTTTTAGAATTTTGTATGGATAGTTTAATTATTATCTGTGTTTGAAGTTAGAAAGTTGGTGTTCCGATGTACGACGCACCAATCGAGGTCGACGGCATGGGCGGCTGGAAGATCCCGAGCCCCGGTGGATGACAATCGCCGTACTCGGAAAAAAAGTTTGAATTTTAAGAAAATATTTGGAGAGGTGAATTCAAATAAGTTAATTAGATGATAAACAAATTATGGGTGACGAGAAGGAAATTTTTTTTTTTTTTGAAAAAAGTGTGGAAATATGGCAAAGTTCCACTAAAGAAATTTAATAATTGAAGAAAAAAAGGACTAAGTCATATTATTGTGCAGTTAAACATAAAATACAAGAAAAATAATATTTTTAAAATTTTCATCAATAAAAGTTTAGGGTCCAGTTCATGAAAATGACTAAGAGAGAAAAAAAATTTAAAAATATGTTGTGGAAAAAGACTAAGTTTTACTAAAATACTGAAATAATGTTGAAATACAAGTGATTTAATTGAGTGCTATAAAAGGATAAAAATATTCTATGTCCAAAGTCGATGAAAAAACTCTAAGTATTGGAATTAAATGAGTTTTGCATGAGAAAAGTTTAGAGACTCAACATCTGAAAATGACTAAGTTAAATAATAAAGTAATTGTTGGAAAAAAGATTTAGTTTTACTAAAAAACACAAATCTCTCGAAAAATGCAAGTCTAGAAAATAGTGCAAAAGAGTGTCAAAAATAAACTATGTCCAACGACCGCTGATATTACTAAGTTTTGGAAAATGAGTACATTTTTGCTTAAATGTAAAACTAAGTTACAGTTTTACTAAAAAGCAATGACGATGAAAAATACACGTTTTACTAAAAAATGCAAAAAGTGACAAAAAATGGCTATGTTCAGGAAATGTTTTAAAATGCCAGAAAAAGTTAAAGTATTGCAAATAATGATGAAAATTTAGAAAAATAAGCTAAAGTTCCTTCGTTAGTGTAATTACGTTAAATGGAGAAGACAATACCCAAGCCGGTGGACCGCAGTCCCAGCCCCATCCATCCGCCTCGGCCATTGTTCCAGCCCCTGCCGATTAAACAGCTGAAGAGCGTGCCCGGTCACATGGTCTCCTTGACCATCATGCCAAAGTGGCAGACCCCACTGAATGACTTGCTAAAATGCAGGAATACATATCCTAATACATAACCCAATAGGACCCAATTTAAGCTTGTCACAGAAGAACCATGTGGCCGAGTGAATAATTAAAACTTTAATAACTTCTAAATTAAAAGGGATAGAGTTTTATGGATAGCAACAGTAGAAAGAGAAAATGTTTTTTTTTTTTTACATTGGAATTACTACTTGAAAGAAGTGAACAATAATTAAAACTGCTGAAATAGGGGCAAAAACAAAAGAAGCAATTAAAATGCATGGCAAATAATACTAAAGTTTGAGTAGAAATATTAAAATGCTCATAAAACAATTAATAATTGGGTTAGAAACATGCTGCTTACCAAAAACAGTAGCCGAGACATTCATGATCGAGAATCCATCAGATGCGCCCGGACCGCGGGTCTTTGGAGGGCGCTTAACCTTGCATATTCGGGAGCAGCTGCGTAGCACAACCTCTCTTAACGCGTCGTCCTATCGATCATATATATATATATATATATTACATTTAATATATATATATATATAAATCATGCAATCGTGACATAATTGTATATTTTAATAGAATAATAAGGCTACTACTTTCGTCATACTACACTGAAGTCCAAAAATTAAGGGACAGTGACTGGATGTTTTCGCTTTTTACACGGTTTGTCGAATATCTACTGAAATTCTTGACAAATTGTCCCGGAACTTCTAGGATGTATAGCACATGCTTCACTTCAAGAACTGTAGAAACAATATACTGCATTTAAATAATTAAATATTGAATATTTGATGAAATATGGGCATTTGTATGAAATAAGTTTTAACTGTGCATGCGCGAAGTATACGAAAAATTTCTTTTCATGATTTGGTAGTGAATTCTACAGAGTAACTTATATAAAAATGCCAGTAAAATATCGTGAAAACTCAAAAAGATGTCGGCAATACAGTGAGCTAATTGACAAATTGCGGAAAAAAATCCCATTTGATTATAAAGAATATCCTTTCCAATTTATCAACTAGCTCACTGTATTGCCTGTGAGGTTTTGAGTTTTCACTATATTTGAATGGTCTTGTTATATGAGTTGCTCTATAGAATTGACTACCAAATCATGAAAAAAAGTTTCGTATCGTTCCGCATGTGCAGTTAACAATTATTTCGTACAAATGTTCTTACCCTCATCAAATATTTAATATTTATTTTTTTAATTGCAGTATACAGTTTGTATTGTTCTTGAAGTCAAGCATGTGCTTTACATCTTCGATGTTCAAGGACAATTCGTCAAGAATTTCAGTAGATCTTCGACAAACCGTGTAAAAAGCGAAAGCGTCCGGTCACTGTTCCTTAATTTTTGCACAGTAGTGCATGTAGTATATACACAAATCTATAAATAATATACAGGGCTGCACAAAATAATTCGGATATTTTTCCGACAATAGATGACAATTGCTGAAATTGGGTTTTCAAATGTGTTTTTCGTATTTTTTACGTAGACAACCTCTTTCACCTTATTAAAAGATCAGGTTAAGTTTTAGTATTCTGAATGTGTTGGAAAGTATTTCATAATCTATGCTTGACGCATTTTTTTAATCATTTCTGGTGTTTCTCTTATGTGAATGGCATTAGATATTTATTTAATTCAGTAAAATGTTTTGGATATATTGTAACAATCGACATTTTTATTTTAAAAGAGCATACGGCTTCACGAGGTCCTATATTTCTAAATTATACATATATATTTAAGAGGCTTAGTGCGAAAATCAATGCAAAAACCAAAACTACAGCTAGGTAATTCAATAAAATTTTTAACTTCCGTTGTATTTTGTATTCTGATTGAAACATACGGATTTAGATGTTAAGACTATTACTAAAAATGTGGAAATGATAATTATTTTTCTATTCATTGCCTGATATCCGCCATAATCGGATTGAGATGTTAAAACTAATACTAAACATGTGGAAATATATAATTATTTTCTATACATTGCTTGAGATCAGTCATAATCAGGTTCAGATGTCAATACTAATACTGAAAATGCTGAAATAAATAATTCTTTTTCTATACATTGCTTGAGATCCGTCATAAGGATTTTATTTTCTCTTAGTATATTTACTAAGACATTATTAGGTTTTCTCGTATTGCTTTTTTTTTTCAACGAGATATTTCGTTCACTTTCGTATATTTTGTTCACTAAAACGATCTAGGAGTTAAAACAATTTTGGTGAATAAAACATTTCGAGTCTCTGAGTTACCGTCAATTGCAATATTTAAGAAGCTAAAGAGGGAAGTGAAGTCGTAAATAGATAATTCACAAGAAACCGGAAATTAAGTTCAGTTCTGGAAATTCGAGAAAATGCAATAGATGAAAATGTACTCAGCTAAATGAAAAAAAAAAAAAAAACTTTGTTTTACGTTGTTTTTAAAGTAAAGGAAACTCACTTGATATCTGATTAAAGCTATATCTGCTAGAAGCAAACTTTCTTTGTATATATTTAAAGAATTTTTCTTCTCTATTCTTCTAGTCTATGTTTTAGCGCTGTTTTTTTAAATAAAATATCAGTGTTAAAATTGTGTTTTAATTAATTAAATACATCATAAATATTGTTTTTAAACATACAAATTTTAACATGTTATAGATAACGTATAAAAAACAGTGCTTTCAAAATACCATACAACGTTTGGAGAAGTAAATTTGCTTTTTCACATTCAAATAACAATCGTATTTATTGAAATAGTTTTAAAATAATTGTCAGAATAGACAAATTAATAAAACAATTACAACTTAAATTCATGCGCTATTGTACATTTCAGATTTTTATGTTTCCGACATTAAAATCAATGTCATATTCGTCTAATAAAGAATAAAAAAATAACATATTTTGAAAAATATAGATTGACACCAATTTTTTTCTTAATAATTAAAAGAAAGTTTTAAAATATGTATGAAGAAAATTTAATTATACCTTAAATGTTTTACACACAATTTTGAGAAATACCCCTCATGGATTTTTATTTTAAAATATTAAGTTACAAATGATTGTAATTTACCTAATGAAGGTTAACGATCTATACAATGCGGGCACTGATAGTCATTTATCTTTGTCTAAAAAAGGTTTCAAAGTATCCAAATTTTCAAATTATTTTCTAAGGATCTAATTTTTTAATCTAAAGCAGAATCATTTTACATAAAAGAACTATTCTAATAATGAAGATTAATGGATTTTTTTATAAAAAAAATCTAACTCTTAGAAAGTATAAATAGATGTTGAATCAAATAAATACTAAATAATCTTCAAAGAAAAATATTAACACATTTCCTTGTTCTACAACCTGTCATTTATATTAGACATCAAACATTGCTTTATGGAAGAATGTAATATTTATTTATAGGTTGAGTTAAAACGTTTCTGTTTATTAAATATTTTAAATACTACATTTTTGACATTCAACTTGTAACATCATGTTTTTTATGATATTTTGTATGCATATGTAAATGTGTTTTTCTTTTTTTAATAATTTATTAACTCCTTTTCCAAGCTTAATTTGTTTACGGTTTTATTTTTCATGATTTTATCAAATTGTTTATTTCGTAATATACTATGCTCATATTTGTCTTTTAATCTATAAATTTTTTCGCTGACATAATTTTACTACAAATTTTCTTATAATACATTTTTTTTGTTTAAAAATATAATTTTAGATAAATTTATACAAGTTCCTTTTCAAAAAAGTTATATTTGAAAAATATCACTTGTGACTATTATCGAAAATTAATTCATTTTCCTTACGATGGCTAACCAGACCTGGACATCTAACATAAACGGGAATATCTGCGATTCTACTAGAAATTTTCCTTTTATTATATAATGGCAAATACTATAAAAAAAGGCAGTAAGCTAAATATTGGAAATACTGATAATGAAATGCAAATTGTTTCTTTGAAATATTCGTGTAATTTGGCAGTAGTGTGTATGTCAAAGTGTAGTTTTTTTGTCAATATTGCTAAGATAGGCCCAGTATTTTTCTGAGACATTAGAATCTTTATTAAAGCATGAACATTTACTTAATATTTAAATTGATATTATATTTAGAATTTTTGAAATAGATAAATTATAGAATAAATAATTTTAAAGTAAAGAATAATTCTCTGTAAAAAATGATAAACTAACACATTTGTAAACTATTGCATTAATATTAATTTCGCAAATTTGTAAGCGTCAAAACCAAAGAACAATGACCCGGATCAAAAACTACATTTAGATTTCTATCCGTAATGAGTAAGACGTTAATATTTATCTATTTCATTTAATAACAAATTCGTCTAATTTAGAACAGTATTAAGCCAAAATACATACAAATGTGTTACATTTTTGAAGAGATTATTTTTGCAACATATTTCAGGGAAAAAACTAAAAAAAATTATTTAAAAATATAAAAGTATATGAGACAAAATATGAAACTATAAATTATTGCAAAAATGTAACCCTATGTGTTTGTCTGAAGGTTGTCAAGATTCGTTATTTTGTGCGAATAAACATTATACAAAAAGCAAACAACGACAATTGTAAAGAACCAGTTTTCGTCACGTATTTATTTCTTTTAGTCAATGCATGTTCTAACTATATGGAAGTACCAACAAACCTAGCTAAGAGATAAACTGTGTTTGTTATTTTCAGAAGATAAACTAATGTGGAATTGATCTGTATATAATGTTAAAGTGAGTTTTTCGGGAGTGGAAATGACTGCAATTTAGGAAAACAGGAAGATAACGCAATCTATAGAATTTCTTAATCGTGAAAATGAAGATTGTTTATCGGATATTCAAGACAAAATTAATGTTTTCTGTAATAATATTTAACCTAAAATAAAAAAAAAAGTTCTCAAAGGAAGTAGGTATGGATTAAGTCTTTTTGTTCACTTTTTAGTTATGGCAAGTTGAAGGAGAATTCTACAGTGAATTGAGTTATAATTGTAGTGAATAATATTGTTAAAACTTAAAAATATGAACTATAAATTAATACAAAAATATTAAGCTGTGGTTTTGTCTGAAGCTTGATGAAGCTTGACAAGATTTTTTTTTTTTTTTTTTTTTTTTTTTTTTTTTTTTTTGCGCGCGTAAATATTATAGAAAAAGCAAACAACGGCGATTCTAAAGAAGACTGTTTTGTAACATATTTATTTCTTTTAGTCAATACACGTTCCAACTGAAAATGCTAACCCAAGCAAATCCCTACAAATCTAGCTAAGAGATAAACTGTGTTTGTTATTTTCAGAAAATAAACTAATGGGGAATTGATCTCTAAATAATGTTAAAGGGAGTTCTTCGGGATTGGAAATAACTGTAATTTAAGACAACAGAACGATAACGAAATGTATCGAAACACATTCCTTAATCGTGAAAATGTAGATTGCTTTTCCGGTATTAAAATGCAGTCTTAAATCAAAATACCTACAAATGTATTAACTTCTTAAAGATAGCATTTTCGCATCGTATTTTAGGGACAAACAAAACAAACGAAATGTATAGACACATTTCTGAATCGTGAAAATGAAGATAGTTTTTCGAATATTGCAAGAAAGTCTTATGTCAGTATACCTACAAATGAATGTATTATCTTTTAAAGATAGTATTTTGGCAACGTGTTTTAGGGAAAAACAACTAAATATAACAAAATATATGATACTATATAAACAAAATTTTAAACTATAAATTAAAAAAAATATATAAAGCAATGAATTTGTCTGGTTTGGCAGGATTTGTTATTTTTTTCGAGAGAAAAAAATATATATTTAAAAATGAAAATACATGTGAAAAACAAAGGATGGGACACTATAAAAAGTATGACATATTATAAAAACGGATGAGATATTATAAAAAGCAATGGAAAGGATACTGCAGGAATTAAACTTAATAAAACGAAAAATTTGAAATAGAAAACTATGAATAACTTATGGAATCGTCAGAGGAGCTTCATAAGATTATTCATTGTAAATATATGTTATGTCATCAAATATTGTCAGATGCCTAAAATCAGCAATATTAAGCCACTAATAACATACATAAGAAACAAAATAATAAAAAAAATCTACAAGAGTTCAAAAAACAAAAGAAATAATTAAATAAACTATTATTCAACATAAATAGAAATTAGATCATAAAGCAATATACAAAACTCACCAAAAACTAAAATTGGGGAAGATTGAACTAGATGAAAGTGTTTTACAAAGACTTCAAAGATTCATATCACCAGTAAACTCAAAATGGCTGCTAAAAACACAAAATCATTGCATTGAAATAGACGATGAATGTAAAATAAAATTGTTTGGTGCAGCCATCTATCTCATAAAAATAAAAGGAAAAGCTGAAATTACAGACTAGTTAATTGATACATCTGGTTCTGCCCTTTATTAGGAAAGAAGATAAACTGGAATTAAAATAAATAAATTTTAAACAAAGTAGTATTTAATGTAAATAAAATTTAGAATTTGATGAAAACTAAAGGTTGTAAATAAAATTTAAATATTAAAAAAAGAGGAAAATGATTTATATATAAGATTAAATATTTCAAATTTAAAATGAAATGACATATTATATTAAAGAGAAAAACTTATAAGTATTTCAAATAAGTAAGAAAAAGAAAGCAATAATGGTACAAAATCTACAAAATGTAAACAAATTGAAGATTGAAAGAATGTTAATACAGGAGAAATGCGCAAATGCAGCTACAATTCCTGTATTAAGTGAATTAAAATTAAATTGAAAAATGCGAACAGCTAAAAAAGAGCTATATTGGATAATCAAGTAAATTTACATTTTACTTGGTAATGAAAGTACCATTAAAAATACTATAAAAAGAATTGAGGTAATAAAACTAAAATTGTTTACATAGACTTGTATGTTTCTATATTTCATTTTGGAACCACAACTACCCAGCGCACACCAGTGGTGTTTGTGTGTGGTAGTAGCCTCGAGTCTCCCATAGTGCACTATGGTGGATGCATGTCGGTAGCTGTGGGGGTGTGGGAGATATTTTGGTTGAAAGTGGCCGACCTAGGGCATTTTTATATATGTGTGTGTGTTCCTATATATCACTTTGCAGCCACAACTACCTAGCGCACACCACTGGAGTTTGTGTGTGGTAGTAGCTCCGAGTCTCCCATCGAGCACAATGGTGGCATGTCGGTACCTGTGGGGGCGTGGGAGATATGGTGGTTGAAAGTGGTCGACCTAGGGCATTTTCAAATTTCGACCAAAGTGTTCTAAAAAATGTTTGGAATCTTCCACAACGGTAATTGGTTTAAGCAACTTAACATGAACTAATTATGATATAGTTAATTAAGTATGATGATTTCGCGCATCCTAACTGTGGAAATTGAAGCTGGACGATACTGCAGCTCGTGCGTAGCACGCCTGCTATACATTGCGTAGGCTGTGGGGACGGGTGCCGGAGTTTCATACGGAAAGAGGTTTGTTTAGAACAGAATGTGCGCTAAAAGTGACTTTTTATCGAAACCGCAAAATACAGTTACTGATTTCCGGGCAACACCGCGCCGCAATCTGTTCAAAAAATATTTATATGATTCCTTTCAAAACAATTACAAAATGTCGAATTCATGTTTTTTTACCCTTTCCGAAGCTTGCATCCACCAATCACACTAAATTAAAGATCTTTCTTTGCTCTTTAAAACACCGACTTCGGTTTAATATTAACTGTTTGAAAAAGTTTTGTTTTCAAAAGACGTTTCGCGATTTTCGCGATTTCGGCAATATTAAAAAAATTGTATCCGCACTTCTGGTCAAGATAGAAAGAAATAAAAAATACGAGACTCTTCCATATCTACGTTCATTTTAATTTCGTTTCGCAATTCGTTTAATCAAATGAGAATATTAACTGTTTGAGAAAATTTTGTTTGCAAAACACTTTTTTGCAAATGTCCTTGTGCTTAATGTTTAAACTTGTCCATCGGCTTCGTAAATCAAAATACAAACAAAAATGAAACCGTATCACATATACGTTCATTTTCGTTTAAAACGATGCCTTCGGTTAAAAAATAATAATCATTATTATTTAAAACAACTTTCCTTTGCGTATGTTAGTTTAGCGATTTCTGCAATCTTTAAAAAGCTATTCATTCGCATTCTGAACAATATACGAATGAACTAAAAATACTTGAACATATCTACATTCATTTTAATTTCGAAATCCACAATCCGTTTCGAAAGATTTCGAAAATCCTCAATCAGTTTAGATTAATATTCGAAAAATATGAATATTTACAATTTGAAAAAAATTCATTTCTGAAAATCACTTTTGGCGAATTTCGTTTTTTCTCTGCGTTTCCCCATTGGATTATCATAAGGGAAATTTTGATTAATATAAATACATATAATTTTATAGAATCGTTCTGAAATTTTAATAGAATATATTAACGTTGTAGCTAATGATCAAGTATAAATCTAGTTCAGAAATTATAAAAATTAGGGGGAAATGACCAGTTTGAAAATAAAAATAAAATTCATTAGGCTTAACATAGCGCACTCTTATTTACACTTATAATGTAAAATTATTTTTGCGCTATGGGTCTAATAATTTAAACTTTAAAATAACCTTTTAGTTTTTTTTAAGTAAAATTTTGGTTTAGAATTAATGAGAGTTAGTGGTAAAATAACCCTTTTAAAAATAAGAAATTTTCCCGTCTGGGAAAAAAAAATGTTGTGGCGAAAGACAGTCAATTTTACAACTAAATATCAATATCTTAGCACAAAAATTATACACAGGCTTTGGAAATATTCTGTTAATAACTCATAAAATTTTTAAATATTTCGGACGATTAGAACTATTTTCTTTTTAATATAAAATTATGTGAAAATAAAGTGAGAAGAAAACACTTCTTAGAAGCTCTTAAGAGCGTTTGGAAAGGTTTTCGTTTAAATATATAAAATTATTAAACATTGATTTTAGGTATATTTAAGGTTATTTTTATGGGTCAGGATACTCCGGTCTTTCGAAAAATAAAAAACCCAAAACGGACCGGATACACGGTGTATGGTGCTGAAGGAGTGGGTCCCCCCTAACTCTTGGTTTATTTGGATATACTTTTATTTAAAAATATAAAATCATACAAATTCCAGGATGTACGCTGCCGAAGACAGTAACGCTCCCAGCAGTATGATTAGTTTGAAAGATTTTCTTTTAAATATATGAAATAATTTAACATTGATTTTCGGTACATTTAAGAGTACTATCACGGTTCCGCGAAACGCCGGGCAGTGAGCTGGTATGTCAATAAAAAGGTGATCTTTAAAATATATCGTGCACTAATTTTTAATTTTATAATTACATATTTTTACTAAGATCAAAACGCTACAATAAAACAGTGCGGTGAAGGAACTTTCACCTTGACTATTATAATACATAAAAACATATATTTGTGTACTTAAAATGTGATAAAATATTAAAAACATATGTAAAGATGTTAGGTTTACATATACTCTAAGACCTTTCAAGACTCACACGCGTTCATTTTCAAGGGGAAGAAGATTATGACTGCAAGACAAAATGTACGTTGAAAAACAAAACAAAACGAAATAATGTTACGCATGTGGAAACGAAACCACTCTATTTTTCTAAAAGAGGGTGGGGGAGGGGGGTAAAAAATTAAGTTGAATTTTCATGTGATGATGCTCTTGAAATGCCTAGAATTCTAGGAGTTTCAAGCCTGCAAATTCAACTTTAATTTTTTCCCCTAGGCATTTCAAGAGGATCAGAACCTGAAAATTCAACTTAAATATTTTCCACCCATTTCTTTTAGCAAAACAGAGTGGCTTTGTTTGCACATGCTATTATTTGGTTTTGTTTTTGTTTTTAAGCTCATATTTTTTCTTCCGGTCATAATATTCTTCCCCATGAAAATGAGCGCGTGTGCGCCTCGAAAGATTTCGGGGTATATTACCTAACACCTTTACATACGTTTTTAATATTTTATCACCTTTTAAGCAAATAAATATATGTTTTTAATTGTTATACGAATTTTTTTGTTTCACAAAATTTAGTTTCTTTAACAAACTAAGAATTTCACTCAAGTTGAATATTTAGTTTAATTTTGTTAATTGTCAATTTTGTTTATTTTTAGTTAATTTACTACTTAGTTCGTATTATTTAACAGCATATTTTATTAATTGTAATTGTCAAATTGCCTATCGGATACTTTAAAATTAAATTATGAAAGAATATTTACGGTCATGTTCTGCTGAATTGTTTTCTAAAACAAAAATAATCAATTAAAAATAAAATTTTTATTTACAAGTACAAGTTTTATTTGGGCAATATTAAATGATATAAAAGAAAGTAAATGGTAAAAGAAATTAAAGAGATGTTTTGGATTTTATAATTTTATTTCTATATTTCTGAAACAGAAACAACTGTTATCCGAATCCTGAGAATGCGTGAAAATAAATAAATCATGTGATTATTTTGTGCAGCGAGAATTTTTTTTTTATATAAACTTCAACAATATCATTCACTACAATTATAACTCATATTCACTGCTTCATTCCCCTTCCACTTGCTATAGTTAAATGGTATACAACAATAATTAATCCATATCTATTTCATTTGAGAATTTCTTTTTTCATTTTAGGTTAAATAGTATTACAGAAATTAATTTTGTCTTGCAATATACGAAAAACAATCTTCATTTTCACGATTAAGAAATGTGTTTCTAAACATTTCGTTATCTTCCTATTGTGTCCTAAATTACTGCCATTTCCACTAACGAAAAACCCCCTTTAACATTATTTAGAGATCTATTCCTCATTAGTTTATTTTCTGAAAATAATAAACACAGTTTATCTCTTAGCTAGGTTTGTTGGTATTTTCTTATAGTTGGAATGCGTATTGACTAAGAGAAATAAATACGGCACAAAACAGTCTTCTTTACAATCGTCCCTGTTTGCTTTTGATATAATACTAGCTGATCCGTGCGGCAGACGTTTTAAACGTAAAAGTACGAACGTTATGAATATGTCTTCCATTTTTTCGTATTTCGAACAGTTCATCAGACTCGTGTTTAGAAAAATAGTATAAAAACAAAAAATTGCACTTTTTTATTTTTCCTTCTTCCGGGCTTCGGACGCATATGCGGGCTCGCTGATTGGAAGAAAAAAAAGTTTTCTTTGATGAGTTTTTAATTATTACCTCATCTAATTATAAAAAAACAAAAAAAAACTGAACCTCGTTCGCCTTAGACTACCCGCATACAAATTTGCAAATATCTGCGTCTGGTAGATTTTGCTAGCCATCAGAGAAATACCGACATGCACAAGAATAAACTCTTTTCTTTTATTAGTATAGATTTGACACTTTTGCTTGGAAAATTTTACTCATTCTTAGTATTTTTAATTTCATTATTAATGGTAGATGTATATGCAAACATAGTTTCAAAATTTAATTAATTAATTTAATTTATTAAGTTCGAAATATTTGAAAAACTTGAAAAAAAATAAATAAAATATTTGTTTTTAAATATATATATCAAATTATAGATCAATTAAAAAAAGTTTTATAGCAGTTTAGAGCTTAATTAACAATATCTGCATTTAAATATATTTTATTATAAAAATCCTGAAATTTATTTACTGTACTTAAAATATCTAGCAAATGATAAAAGTTGAATCTTTTTGTCTAATTAAGCATTTACACATACTTACCAAAGCTAAGGAATTTGAATTATTCTGCTGACTAAGCTTGATTATATAACATTTGACTGTTTGACATTGGACGCTTTGTGGAATATTTTAAAACAGAATTGGACTATAACTTACATAATACACCTTGTCAAGGAAAAGCTATTTTTATGCATAAGGTTTTCAATGCTTTGATAAAATTTATTAATTCATAACTTATAGTATAAACTATAGTATAAATTATTAAGAATTTTGAGAAAATGTTGTAAGAAATTTTATGAGTTTTTATTTATTTTTTCTTTGCATAAGTCTCATTTCTTCATTTATGTTGGTTTCTGGATTTTTCTATCACTCCAAAAAATGCATCCACTTAACAGAAAGTAAAATAATCATCCTAAATTTAAAAAAATAGCAATCTTACAAAAAAAATCTCAATAGAAAAAAATATATATTTGAAAAAGTACATTGACTGTGCCGTTAATTTTAAGTGAAAAAAAAAATTATAACTAGTGTGTAGTTGAAAACGCTGCAGTTGCCTCGAGTGAAGCAAATGATATTTACGTATTTATATGGAATGAGTTGCATCTTTGTGAGGTTCGATTTAGCAATCCATCTCTTTTTATTAAATTGCCGATAAATTAATCCTGTGTAGCATTAAACTTTTACTAGAAGTAAAATCTTTGCATTTTAAACTTTCTCCAAATTTTAAATATCAACCAATATTATTTTAGTTAGCAAATTAGTTATTTAGTTTTGCTTAGTAGATTGCTTGAAATCATATATTATAATACTAGCAAGCTACGCCCGCTACGCTGGTCCATTTCTCCTAACGAACTTTTAATCAAACAAAATATTGACATTTCATAATTTACTCTTATATTTTAACAAAATAATAAGGCTACTATAATTTGTGACTTGTGCTATTATACATGTCAGGACACGTCGTCCTTATCATTATCTTTTTAAGCAGGAAAGTTTCGCTATGGTGCTCCATTGTAAAATTTGGTAATTTTTGAAATTCAAGATTTGAAAAACCGCATAATCATTAGATTTTAAATTTATATCAAGAAAAATACAATGTTTTACCTTTCAAACGCAGTTTGTCTAACAATTTTCTGACAAATACTTTTCGAGCGATTATTTTTTTCAGTAACTTCTAATATTCCATTTTCCGAGATTAATCTGTGGCAACAATTAGCGAAAAACCCAGTCGTCAGCAAAGCATAGCTTATTATTAAACAGGCTGTTGGAGCATGGGTTTTCTCCATCAATTTGCCACTATTACTTTTGAAATCGGATCGGTAGTTCCAGAGATTCCATAGAAATTGTAATTTAGAATGATTTTAGAACGCTTTTCGCTCATTTCACCCTTTTCATTTCGATTTTTTTATTATTCTTAGAGAGCATTTACATCTTATAAGTAACTACAATGACAAATTTCACATTTCTAGTTTCTTCAGTATAAAAAAGTCGCAATTTTCGAACATTTTTCGCTCCTGAACCGCCCTGTGGTTAGTGGCACCGACAGAAAATATAGCCTATGTTGGAGCAGGGATTGTCACCATCAGTTTGCCATCATCACTTTTGAAATCGGTTCTGTAGTTCCAGAGATTCCACAGAAATTGTAATTTAGAATGTTTTTAGAACTCTTTTCGCTCCTTTCACTCTTTTAATTTTTTTTTTAACTTGTTCTTAGAGAGCATTTACATCTTATAAGTAGCTACAATGCCAAATTTCAGATTTCTAGCTCCTTCAGTATACAAAAAATCGCAATTTTAGAACGTTTTTCGATCCTGCACCCCCCTGGGGTTAGTGAACCGACATAAAATATAGCCTATGTTGGAGCAGGGGTTGTCACCATCAATTTGCCACCATCACTTTTGAAATCGGTTCGGTAGTTCCAGAGATTACCCCCTACAAACAAACAAACAATCTTTACTCCTTTATAATATTAGTATAGATGAGCAATTCTTGTGTCTATGTGTGTGCGTATACGAGGGTCACGCAGAAATATTTGAGATACGGCTAAATGAGACAAGCTAAACTTACCAACTCTTAGGAGTGTTCAAAGTAGTTACCTTCAAGCTCAATGCACTTTTGTAGGCGAATTTTACAAAGGTTAAATGCCTCGAGCCATCCATTTCTTGGAACAGATGAAAAATATTCTTTTATAGCCTCATGAGTCTCATCTTCAGAAAGAAAACGACGCCCACATACATTTTTTAAATTAAAAAATAGCCAAAAGTCACACATAGCAATATCAGGAGAATAGGGCGGACGTTCTATCACTTCAATACACTTATGTTCAAGAAATTCAACTGTAATCCTTGGTGAATGAGAAGATGCATAATGTCATGGTGAAGCACCTCTTGACTAATTTCTGGAAAACACTTACTGCTGTAGTGATGTACCAGTTAGCTGTAACATTTTTCTGTCCCTCTAACCTAATGGTTTTGACCAGACCTGTACATCTGAAGAACACGGCAAACATTACTTTTTTCATTGTTCTTCACCTTTCCACAATTGTCGATTTGGGATCACTTTCAAAGACCCATACTTTACTTTCTTGACGTGTTGGAACAAAAAAAGGTATGTATGTCTCATAACCAGTTATGAGTTTAGAAATAATGCGGTTGCCACCATCATTAAGTAATTTTAGGATTTCTTTACTGATTCTCACACACTCCGCTTTTTTGTGTTCTGTTAAAATATGGGGGATCCAACGACAAAAAAATGTTTTCATACGCAGTTCTTCATGTTATAGTGTAATGTATAGCTGCGGATTCATTGTTACGTTCCTTCTGTATCATTTGGTAGGTACAGTAATTATAATCAATTAACATTTTTCGTAAGGCCAACACCTTTTCAAGGACTACAGCTGACAATGTCCTTCCTGTGTGCTCTTCATCCAAAAGATAATTCCGACCTCTTCTAAATTTTGTAAAACGTCTAAATACAGTAGCAAAAGATGGAGCTTTATTTCCACATGCTAACTGTAGAAGTTCAAGGCATTCTTCTTTAATTACCCGCACTTTAAAATCATAGAAAACCATAGCTAAATAATGCTCTCGTGTCAACTCTATTTTGTCTTCTTTCAAAATTTATTCTTTGATAGTTAAATTATAATTATTGCCACAAATTATGTCATTTATTATTGGCACAAAAGTCAGCGGGCATAAAAGAGTTCAAATTTACATATCCGACCGATATATATGTATATATAAGGTATGTCCCATCGAAATAAAGCCACTGTGATTGTGTGCCGTAACTGGACATGAAACAAACCAATAAGAACGAAACAAATATATTAAGAAAGTCTATATACAAATACATATATACAAGGAGTAACTGACTCCTTGCACCATTTGGCAGAAAAAAAGGAATGTTTTTTAAAAAAGAGGGGAGAAAAAGTGTCCCGCCGAAGTAAAGCCACTATTGTTAATAGCCGATATATCCACCATGCTTATATATGACTTGGAATATACGATGTGGCATACTATTTACAGCTCCTTGCAGGACAGTAGCATAAATATTATCCCTGGCTTCAATGATGGCGGCCTTCAATTCTGCCACAGGCTGAAAATATCTGCCATTGGCATATACAGCCCTACTGAGGGTTCCCCATATATTTTCTTGGGGATTTAGATCAGGGGAAAGGGAAAGCCATTCCGTGACATGCACACCATTATCCAAAAACCATTGCCAGGAAGATTTTGCAGCGTAAATGGGGTCGTTGCCCTGCTGGAAAATCCACCTTAGGCCACCATTTCTCTCTGTATATGTCAGTAAATGGGTTTGTAGCATTTCTTGGTAATCGGTAGCCTTAATACGGCCTGAGGGAAAAGCCAGGTTAAGTTTACCACCATAGCCGAAGCCTTCCCACACCATTAATGAGCCTCCATCTTGCTGTATTTTGGAGAACATTTCCTCTTCTTTCATCATGTCATGCTAATAGAAGGCAAGACCGTCTGGGCCATCCAAATTATTTTTTTCTCATCTGAGAATATAACACGATGCCACTGGTCCTTTCAGGTTTGATGATATTTGACCCAATCGACTCTTCTTTGCTTGTGGATAGCTTTCAACATGTTTCTTCTTTTTTTATATCGCAAGTTGCTTGTACGTTTATCAATCCGTGACAGGGTTGATTGTGTCACAAAGATGTTATCCTCTTTGGCCAATTGTCTTAGAGCAATACCACCTCGTGCAAGACGACGCACAACAAATCTTTCCTGCCTGGAAATCTGCAAGTCTGCTATGCATTTTTCTGCATGTACATCTGCTTTTCTTATACCAGTACGCATTGCCCTGATTCACAAAATTGTCTGTTACTATTTTAGATCTTTTGATTAGCTTATACATTTGTCTACGAGAAAGACGTTCCTTAAAAGCTGTTATCTGGCCTTTTTTTAACTCTGATAGCTGGGTTCCCTTTCCCATTGCAATACTGCAGGCGAAATAGAAAATACAACCTTCTGAAGTCTGCATGCAGTTCGACTGGCATAGAACAGGTATTTGACAACTTCTTGACGTCATAAACCTGTTGACATGTAGCAGCTCGAATGTCGGGAGCTCCTATAAACACTGATAGGGATGGTGGCTTTATTTCAGCGGGACACTTTTTCCCCCTCTTTTTTTAAATTTTCATTTTTTTTCCTTCCGAGGTGGGACAGGGAGTGAGTTACCCCTTGTAAATATGTATTTGTATATAGACATTCTAAATATATTTGTTTCATTCTCATTGGTTTGTTTCGTGTCCAGCTACAGCACAGAATCACGGTATTATTTCGGTGGGACACACCTTATATATATATATATATATATATTGCGCATATCGTCTGGCCCTGTCTGAAACATTTAAGGGTGACCCTCGTATATGCAAACTTTATCTATAAACAACTCTAACAATTTTCACTAAATTTTTGTATTTTTTCAGTTTTCGAACACTAGAAGGCCATTGGGCTATGTCACATGTTCGAGAAAATTAAATTAGTGGGCCATTTTGTGTCACTGCGGGTCAGGGTCAAACTATTTTTTTCAAAGCAAAATGGCTCAAATTATTTTGATTAAATTTTGTATCCTACCGTTTTGGGGCACAAGAAGACCATTGGGCTTGGTCACATGTTCAAGAAAATTCAATTAGTGTATCATTGTTGGTCACTACGAATCAGGATCAAGCTAATTTTATATAAAAGACGACCGAAACGATTTTGACTAAATTTTGTATCCCACCATTTTGGTGTACGAGAAGACCATTGGGCTGGGTCACATGTTCGAGACAAGTCTATTAGTGGGTCATTTTGGAGTCACTATTGGTCAATGCATTTCATTGTGAATGAAGGTTGAAAAAGTTATTAAGTTGTTGATCAGTTGGAAGTAAACGAAGTGGCAATGTTGGTGAAATTGGCGACATTGGCGACATTTGGTGAGAAACTGAAGGAGGAGTTCGTGCAACGCGAAATGTCTGAAAAGTTCAAAGTTCTTGAAAAAGGATAAGATAAAATTATCTTACCTTTTCTGAAGGTGTTCTCACCGCTTAATCCATTGGTATATCCATATATTACTGGTATGCACAGTTGAAGCCGTTCACACTGCATAAATCACTTTTTTGCTGAAAGATAATTAATGTATTAGTAGGAGGCAAATAAATGTACACATTTTTCTCAATCTTGATTATATATATTATTATTGAATAAGTATTTTAAGACATTTGGACGTTACAAGAATTAACATTTACATTTAGTTTTAGATGATAAAGTATTATATTATTTGTTGACATCTTTCAGCTTATTCGCTCTACGTTACTCGGTTTACATTTCGATACAGGACTGAAGAATTAGAGTCATAAGTTCAGAAGGATTCACTGGAAATTACATATGTTGCAAGGTTTCTGCGTGAGAATGTAATCGGACTAATAATGTTTTTACTTCCTGCTATAATTATTGTGCCAATGTCTTTAACGTATTTCACATAATTATAGTTCATCAATTTACAAAAGTTTTTGATCATTTACTTGAAGTTCAGTGGCCATTAATCTTATTTTGTAATTCACCAGGCGTTGAAAGAATTGTTGATTACTTGACGCTATATCTTCTCTTTATAGATGATCAAGGTCTTTTTATTTTTACACATTGCAAGAGGAAATGAAAAGTAGTTTTTTGTATTTAATTTCTCGGATGAGGTTAATATTTCTAATAGAAACATGACTAACAAGATTGCCAATGCAAAAACACATGCTTGGTGCCAAATTAAAGAATGGCGCCAAAATTGCGGCTTTCAGAATCTGAAGCAATTTTCTAGAAATTCCCAATAGGACCCGGGATACATGAATCAACTAATCAGTGTCCATAGAAAATTGTCGAAAACAAAATTCAATGGATCAGGATAAATAGAACTTATTGTTATATGCTGTACAGAGAATTTATTGTTATATAGAGTTGAACACAAAGCTAATTTTAAAAGAGCATAGGCCGGTCTTTCCCGCTGATTTATATGTTATTTGAATATTTATTAGGGAATGTTCTTGGATGTTCTTGGACTGTTCTCTTTTTTGTTGATAAAAATTTACGCAGGGTATTTTTATCGTTTGAAACTAATTATGTTTTAGACAGTGTGAAGAGGATTTAACTTCACTTATTTCACTTCCATAAAAATGCATTCCCTCCGCCCTCTTAAAAAACTTTTTTTGAATTTTCTTTTTTAAAGGTATCTTATCGGGTTATAAAATCTAGCTATAAAATCTAGTCTTTTCCCTTTTAGTATGCTTTCCTTAATTGATTCGTAATCTTTGCTCACTGTATAAAAACACTCCTTGTTTTTGTTTTTTTAAATAAGAAAAATAATTTTATTCCCATTGTAACTCGCTCTATTCGATAGGCAATTCAGACGCTTTACGCCTATACTTTTGTTCGTTAAGGTTTCATTTCTTTTAACTTTTTTCTCCGATATCGTCCATATGCTTGTTCATTTAATATCGGTAACGTACCGCTTCTACTTTTTACTCCAGCTCTCAATTCTCTAAAGTAATCCCCCATGTGAAAAAGAAAATCCAAAAACACATTGATTATTTTGAGCTCATTCCTATATTGTTAAGTTTCAATCGTAAGAGTTCGACCCAATTTGGTTTGTGTCATACTTATATAGGTATGCATATATTTGGGACATGATGTATTTGTTTGTATATCAAAGTTTTTTGTGTACTATTTTTATAAATATTTTTACACAGTTACCAGGGTTCTATTAATGTTATTGTATTCATAAGTTTATGTGACTTATTCTGTTAGTGAAGAGACACAGGTGAGTTTTCCGTTTCCTATGGACATCAAATTTTTTTTCTTTCTTCGGTTGTCCGGGGAGAATACGTAAAAATGATTTAACTTCACATATTTCACTTCCATAAAACTTCATTCCCCACACCCCTTAAAATAACTTTTTCAAAATTTTATTTCTTTTAAAAAGTATTTTATCGGAATATAAAATCTAGCTACTCCTGTATTTTCTCTTCCATTATGCTTTGTTTAATACATTCGTAATTTTTCCTCCCTGTATAAAAACCTGTCTTTTTTTAAAGAACAAAAGAAGAATTTTATTCTCATTGTAACTCACTATTTTTTATAGGCAATTCAGACGGTTTACGCCTACACGATTTGTTCGTTAAGGTTTCATTTCTTTTAACTTATAAAATTATTTTTCTCCGATATCGTCCATATGCCTGTTATCTCTAACGTACCACTTCTATTTTTAACTCCGGCTCTCTATTATCTACGGTAACCCCCCATGGGGACTGTGTTATGCAGTTTCGCTATGTTACCAAAATTCCACGCTTAAATTCGTATCTTCATCTCTCTCCCATAGACTTTTCATTAACGGAACATACCTGTCTCTTTTCACATCTTTCTCCCCAAAACAGTAGGTTATTTGGCTAATTGGTGTTATGTGATTATCGCCATGGCTTCACTGCAATCACTAAAAGAAATTTTTAATTTTTAATCACTCTTACGACGGTTGCTTTGAATAATTTCTTATAAAATTAAAGCCGCCTCCTTAACATTGCAATCTTTGCAGATCGGTGGATTATGTAATAGATCCTGGTGTCAACTGCATTATAATAAAGCCTTTTTATTGTGGAAAGTCGTCTACGTTGATTCAACATCTTGAAGTCCGTTATTTCTTACATGTCAGATTTTCAGCTGTCTACAACGTACATATGTGACAGACAAATATAATCGTCACAGACAGAATAATAGAATAGTAAATGTCAGAAAATATCTGTCTCAGACGCATAGCGAGATCTTTGTTGTCAGGTTATTTGCAAGGTATTCCATATGGATTTTGAGAAGATACATTTTAGTTTAGTTCTACATTTACTTTTTTTTAAATATTTGTTAGTGAAATTTGTATAACAGAGTTTTGCATCAATAATTTAAGAGATATGATATTTTTTGTAAAAGTTTGCTCGTGCATGCAAAAAAAGTCATTGGTGAAAACGACTTCGCAGAATGTACTCTTTTGCAAGTCTGACGAAGGAGACTGTTAAGCGATTAATGATATTATATAAATGAATGAATCTATATATATGTATGACAAGTTACGGCTGCCGACGGCAGTCGTACTTCACTGTCGATTCCAGGCTCTCGTGAGCCTATACGAGTCACCATAAAAAGGACCGGTTTACCCGGACAGCTCCAAGGTGGTGCTCTTCGGTGGGGGGGAGAAACGGGGGCGTAAGCCTCCTGCGCTTCATCACCCTTTCCAAAATGAACGACGACAAAGGTCGCTGCAATGAAACGGTGGAGCCCAAACTCAGAGGACACCACCACAGCACACTTAAGCGGAACGCGGAAGTGAACAACGGCTCCGTAGCCGGGATCCCATAAGGGAACCGGGACCTCGGCCAATGCTGAACACTCCCATTGCTTACGACCCATTACTATAACCACATCTTCCGATTATCGAGTCCTAGGGAAAGAGGAAACGACTAGTTCATCGAACGTAGCGAGCAGGAGGGGCTTCTTGCTAACCCGGGACCTCGAAGAAACTTGGTCCCTGGCACATAGGCACGCCTTGGCTATGGTCGTTCGCTTCCAAAGTGGCTTTGCTTCTGACATAATCCCTACGGACCTGAGGGCCCTCTGTGACTCGAACCGCTCTTGGTCTAATATATGTGTATATAAAAGAAATTTGATTTTAATAAAAAACAATGTTTAATAAAAAATTAAAACCTCTATCAAGTAGGCGACATACTTTTTACAAGTACTTTTCTATAAAAAGTGGTATATTTAATTAAAATAACATTCATAGTGTAACTCTTAAGAATTGTGCTTCACTAAATAAATATTTCTCATAGATTTTTTTTCTTTTCTAAATTTAATATCTATATTAAGCTTGTTTTATTTTAATAACGAGAATTTAAAACATATATATATCCACATAGTTATATTTATTTCGAGAAAAAGGAAAGCAATTTCTTCACTACAGTCCTCAGCAAAAGTTTAGACACTGACGATATTTAACCTTTAAATGAAAAATACGAACTCTTGGATTACACAAATCGGTATACTTATTTTTAAATATATTTTAAACATTCTAGGACGGAAATACTGATTTTAATATAGGATAATATTTAATTTAACTGAAAAAAATGAAATTAGCATATTGCAAAAGTTTAGACACTTCTTGCTTTTTGGCAACTGTTCACGGAAAAATGCAAATGTTAACCTTATGACGCCATATGCATGAGGTATTTAAGTGCATCTTGCATTAGCATCGGTTACTGAAGATGCCGCAATCTAGAGAGATTCAGTCAGATGAAGCAATTGAGATATAGAAGCTGAATTCGAAAGGGAGGACTGTTGCAGAAATTTCAGCTATTTTGAATCGTTCAAAGAAGTCTGTCTATCGAGTATTGTCTAAAGGTCACTCCTACAAACCAAAACGTAGATCTGGAAGGCCTCGTGTGACCAGAAAACGAGATCATAGAAGGATCCAGATACAGGCATCTACACAAATGATGAGTGCTAGTCAGATTAAAAGTGAGTCAGAACTTTCTGTATCGAGAGATAAGATTCGTAGGCGAATTAAGGAAAGAGGTAAATTAGTTTATAGGAAAATGAAAAAACAACCAGCTTTGAAATCTCACCACAAATTGACGAGAATGCAGTGGGCTCGTAAACATATGTCGTATGGACCCCAGTGGTGTACTGTGATATTCAATGACGAAAAATAGTGGAATTAGATGGCCCAGATGGGTAGGCATATTATTGGCGCGACTTGCGTAAAGAGCTTAGGACTTTCTTTAGTCGACAACAAGGTAGTGGCTCTTTAATTATTTGGACCTCATTTTGCTTTAATGGTCAAGAATCTCTAGAGTTCCTCAGCGGTCGCCAAACAGCACACGACTACATACATGCATTGGTGAACAATTTACAGCCATTTGGGGAACTTTTAGCTGATCCAAAGTATGTATTTCAGCAAGATAATGCATCCATTCATGTTGCACACAAAATAAAAACTTTGTTTAACTCTCAAAATATTACTGTTCTGGATTGGCCCGCGTGTAGCCCTGACTTGAACCCAATCGAAAACCTTTGGGGCATCATGTTTCGTAAGTTTTATACAAATTTTCGACAATACACCTCTGTTAATGAACTTCGAGCTGCTGTTGAACGTGCTTTGTACGAAATAGAACACCAAGTGTTGCAAGATTTAATTTCTTCGATGGAATGTCACATTTTTGCACTAATTGCAAACAATGGAGGTGCAATTCGATTTTAATTTATGGTTATTTTAATGTAAATATACAGATTGTCTATATTTTTGCAACAATGTTAATTTTGTTTTTTTGTCATTATATATTATGTAAAGTGTATAATTTGAAATTTATTGATAAAGGATAAGTCACAAGCAATATATGACATTTGACTTCTTCTTTGACATGCCTTTGAATACTTCTCAGAACAGAAGCGTAATCGACCATTGTCTAAACTTTTGCTGCTGACTGTATAAAAGAGATTTATTTTCCACCACTTACAAAACAGATAGCAAATGCAAAACTGTTTTATATTTAAATACATTAAGCAGTAACAAATATTAATTACTTTTGTCTAAGAAAATATTCACATATTCCTTTCAATTTATTTTCATTTTTACAGCTATATGTAATTAGATGTCTCCCAAAAATTTTAGGATTATAATTAGATTCTTTTTTTGTGTGTGTGCGTAAAAAGTGCATACTTGCACATTTAGCAAAATGGTTACTTTTGTTTCAATTTTGATAGATTGTTTCCTTACTTACAAAATATTCCCTACATAAAACACTAAGCTATGCTACTTAAATTAAAAGTATTCAATAAGTTATAAAAATTTTGCACTTTAAAATTAGATTTCATAAAAAAAAAAGAGTACGTATATTCAGAGAAAATATGGTCGCATTTTCTCACAATCCATACAACGCACTGCTCAGTCTACGTAAAAGTTTAAATTTCAATTTAAAAAAAATTATAAGAAAAATTGTTTTGATATGAAACTTTATTTAATTACATGAATATTTTGACATTTGTTTGATTGTTTTAACAAACAAATGTAAAAATATTTAGGTAATTTTTTAAACGTTATTTTATAAATCGTTTACTTAATTTTATAAACATTAAAGTTTAATTTACAATAAATTTACTTTCATAAAAATCGCTGTCAGAACGTTGTTAAATATTTGATCTTACATGTAGAAGATGAACCTAAATTTTAGCTTTAATATATATTTACTTGCTTGTCTTACATGTCTTAATAGATCATAATATCTTGAAAATTCTCTAATTATATATAGTAAGCGTTGAGAATTTAGTGCTAGGGATAATTGAGTACTAGTATTTTTAAACTTTGCATAACTCTGCCTTCTTATTTTAGGATAAATACAAATAAATGTAGAATTATCTAGTTTCAATATCTATCTCTCCAATTTTGTTTTTCAATTTCTTTTTTTCTGAAGAATAAAAACAGATCACTTTAATGTAAAACTTGCAAATAAACAAAATCTAGCATTCAATATCCCCTTCTAACTCTATTATTACCAGTACTGCAATGTTTCCAATATTTTACATTAGTAATTTAAATGATCTAGAATAATCTTCCTGTAAAGAACTACTTTATATTTTATACTGTATTATATAAATTACTAGAGTAATTCTCATAACCACATTTTTCATATAGTGGAAGATAAAACATAGAGTTGTTCACTTAAAATTTAAAATTCCACCACCAGTTTCACTAATATTACTGCACTAAAAGGAACGCATGAATCCAAAAAATATTATTAATATATATCTTAACCTTTATGCAATTATATTTTAAATATGATTCTTCTGTTAATATATAACTTCAGGAATAATGCTGATTGATATATAAATATTATCTATATTTGTGGAAAAATTATAAATGCACATTTATTATAAGTATTTTTTTGTTGTTGTTGAAAGTTATAATTATTTGCAGTTAACTTTATTAAATACGTTAAAAATTCATTCTTGCAAAATGTATGAATTAAATTACTTATTTAGCCCTTATATTTTGGAAGAGGTGAAAAATACCTCGATATTCTTGACATAATGAATTTGTTAACAATATAGATAACACGTTTATAGCACCTTAAGATCAGATATTGTCTTCAAGATCATAATAGAGCAATTGCTAATTAAGAGATAACAATAATATTCCGAAAAGTATGTTATATCCTTGATAATCCCTGAATAATTGGAAATGAACGTGGTGTCATGTAATCAGCGACACATTACATAAAGTGCTGAAAGGTCTAAATTACATTTCAAGTGAATTACTATAAATACATCATTAAATTTAGGAACACCCTGATGTAATTAGACAATAAACTCAAATAAGCATACATAAACGTCAATTAAGATATTATCGACAGCAATATTATGATCAAAACCAATTTCTAAGAAATAATAATTATTATTTGTAATTTAAATAATTACGAACATTTATTACAGGGGAAATAAATAATAGTTCTATGATATCTTTGCATGAAAATATGCCCCTTCCTGAGCTTTAGAAATCAAATTAAGTTAATTAATAACAAATACGAACCAAGTGAAACCTTAAATGAATTTTCAAGAACATGTAATATGGTAATAGCTTTCATAAAATATTTTGAAACGGTATCAAGTAAAAAAAAAAAATGCATGTGAAATAGATTTAATGCTTCAGTTACTAAAATTAGAATCTAATGTACTGAATAAAACTAAATTGAATTTTAACACAGTATTGATTTATTCTAACTTAGCAGAAAATATGTATTAACATCTGGATTAAAGGGAGGGATATCATTTTTTAAACAAATTCTTTTTTCTTCGATGCCAACCTAAGTACCGCCGAAAACAAGAACGTCTCAGCTCGAAGAGCATATCTTTTGTTTGTCGGTATATATAAGTTTGCGGCTTAGGAGAGCGTTTACATAAGGAGGAAAATATCAACTGCAAAAACGGCCCTTGATGATATTTATTTTATTTTATTTTATTTATTTATTTATTTGAAAGGCGTTAAAAACGATTTTTTGGCACTGATTGCGGCGTTTAAGACGTAATCGTACGAAATTTAAGAATATGTCTTCCCTTTTCCCATATCCTGAACGGTTTGGCCGATGGAGTTTAAAACAAAAGGACAAAAAACGTCAGCAATTCGTTCGTCATTCTTTCCTTCCTTCCATAAATTATAACTAACTGAGTGACCCGCCCAGCTCTGCCCGATAACGTGATAATAACTTTAAATATACCACACATTTGTGTGATTTTTATATCTTTAACATGATTTTGTATAAAATTATATTTTTAAATGAAAAATTCGCTTAGAAATATTGATATTTGGTGGTAAAAGCACTCGTAAGAAGACATTTTCTTGTTTTGCGGGAAAATAAGATTCTGGGCATGCGTGCGTCTGCCGATTTTTTTAAAAAAAAAGATCGTGTTTTTATGAGTTTGTTATTAATATCTCGATAAATAAATAAATAAAAAAAAATCTGAGTCTCAGGTGCATGAGGACCTGCTTTGGACTGTTCGCACTCAAACTTTCAGATTTCTATTTGTGGTAGATCACTTTTTTGTGATAGGTTCACTAACCATCGTCAACAAACAGACGAAGCGAAACTTACTTTTATTAGTATAGATAATATATATCAATGTAACTTACGCAAATTTGAAGTGGTAATTATATTTCAAGCATATTTAAAAATATATACTAGCCTATTGAGAGTTGGGCATTATTATTTCATATTTGTCTAACGTTTTAAAAAGGGTAGCTGTGTAAAGTAGTAGTATGCTGATTGGTATTTTAATATCTTATATACATTTTAGGTAGCTTTCAATACAAAAAAGTATAAAGTTACCTATTGCAGCCGTTCGGAGGAAAGCGGTTCCGAAAAATTTTGATATATTTTCACCGATCATGACCCCCAGACCCCAAAACCACCCTCCGTTCAAATGTTGATTTATATATATATATATATATATATATATATATATATATATATATCCATATATATATATCCATATTCATATATATATATATATATCTCCATATATATATATATATATATATATATATATATGACCTATGTCATACGATAACGCTCGTATTTATAAATCAATTTTGATGAAATTAATTGTGTGTATTAAGGTCACCAATGTCTCAACCGAGTTCGTTGGCCAGCTTGGTCCGCCATTTTGTTTCAAGATGGCGGCCATTTAAAAATTTAAAACTAAAATAAATATACATAAAAGTTAAAAATTCAAATTTATTTTTTAATTAAGTGTTAGGCTTTGATACGAGGATTCCAGAGCATTTTTTGGTTTACCTCTATCTTAAAAAATGGCTGAGATAGAGCAGTTTGGCTGACATTTTGAAACAAGACAGCACATTACAAAAAATTTCATTGTTGTAATAATTTTCCCAATCATACGCATAAAACAATATATTCATATCCGTTAGCGCCAAATTCTCGCCAAACTTGGCGACATTTGGCGAAATATCGCCAAATTTGGCGAGCAAAATAAGTCTTCATAAATGAAGCCAATTTGGCTATTGCTCCATAATTTGGCGAATTTCTTATTCAAATTCAGTATTAACGAATCTTTTGTAAACATTTTCTTTGCATTTTAACTCGCTGTGTTCGTGTAACATTAGCTAAAATTTTAAAACGAAGATATAGGAAAGCTACCTTTTTCCTCCCGGTACAGGCCGGAAGGACTTTTTTACTTATTTTATGCAATTGAAAAATTAAACATCAATTTTAGATACTCGTATTTTTTAAACTTACAAACATCCAGTATGGGTTTATTCTAACTTAGCAGAAAATATGTATCCATATCGTAATTACAGGGGAAAAACAAAATCTTTTTCGAAACATTTTTTCTTCTTGGGTGCCAGCCCATCTACTTTTGCAGCTATAAATTGTAAGTAATAATACTGTAAATTAGGCAAATTTGAAGTAGAAAATTTATTGCAAGTATATTTTAAAATATATACTAGCCTTTTGAGAGTTAGGCATTATTTTTTCATATTTGTCTAACTTTTTATAAAAGAATAGCTAGCTGTGTAAAGTAGGAATATGCAGATTGGTACTTAAATATTTCATACAATCTTTTTGTAAAACTTATGTAGTTGAAAAATAAACATTTTTAAACCAGTCATGCATGGCAACCTTGTATGAAGTTTATGGAAAAACGACTTCCAGCCATCCGTGCGTGCGTTATTTTTATTCTTGTATCACATATAATATCATATAAAGCACAATAATGTTTTTGAAATACAGCAATAGATGAAATATATACATATACATATATATACATATACATATACACATATAAATATATACATATACATATATATATATATATATATATATATCGATTATTAAAGTGGAAAATCATTTTCTGAAAAAAAAGTATTTTCTGTTCTGCACGAGAGATGATTTTCTCAAAGAATTTTTGCTCATAGATCGAAACAAAATCATGACCCCAAAATTTCAAATTATTTATCACAAAAATTATATAATAACTTATATAATAATATAATAATAATAAAATTATATAATTATGTTTTAGTCTTTATTTTTTTTAACACAAACATACTGCTTGGAAACGAAATCATACGAGATGTAATTTTTCCAACTGAATGAATAATTGTCCATGACGGGATTTGACTATTTAGTGCTTTAGAATGTTTCAGTGCTTGTAAACGTTATATTAATGTCATTTTGTATTTTGTAACAAATAGAAGATTTTTTAAAAATCAGCAATATTTGTTCTTAATAATCCCTTTTCAATGTATTTTAAGTGTGAAATATGTTTTTTATCCACTAAAAATAATCCATGCATTATAGAGTTAAACGTTTTCCACACCAGTATTTTAATTTATGAACTTTAAGAAAGAAAACATTGGGCCAAACGTTCAAAGGACAAGTATGGATGTATTATACTCAAAGCTATAATCAGATAGATCATGGTATTTCTCTGGTTTTTAGGAGGAAATTACTTTAACAATATACCATTAAATTTTTTGAAACGAAGCTTATGACAAAAAACTTTCTATAAACAAAAGCTAAATGTGATTCTGTCAAACAGAAAAATACAACGTCCAAGAAATGGGGATTTGGAAATTACGCATGAATTCTTGAACAAGTCTATCTATAAATCACAATCCGTAATTACTGGGTATCCTTGTTTACGGACAATTAGATGCCATTTGTCTGCATACTCTGATATCATTTGTCTGAGATAAGAAATGTGTTAATTCATTCTTTTTGTTAGTTGATGGTTATTATTAACAAAAGTTTTATTATACACACGCACACACACACACACATATATATATATATTTGCGACAATCAAAAGGCATGTTGTGATAAATTTTATATATAAAATAAAGATTATTGAAAAATTAATTTAACTCTTTTTATTATTCAACCATAAAACTATCTTTAGAATGTGTATCTTAAACGAATAATGAAAATACAATACTTTGTACTGCATATTATTACAGAATCTTTGCATATGTAAATTATTACAGATTCATTTCAACTGATAACATGTATTTAATATTGTTTTATTATTATTATTGCAATTACATTAAATAATACATATTTACTGCCAAATATTTTATACTTAACGGTTTTGTCTCAGATTTCGAGATAATTTAATAAAATAATATATCTTTGTGATCACTTTAATTTCAGTATTTATTGTTATAATTATCTTTAGTTTTTAAATAAATGTATTAATATTATTACCATTATCTTTAGTTTTAAATACAATAATTTTATTTTTCAATTTGTTACGTTTTGCTAACACGTTGAAAATTGTTTTTGGCAGGGTACGCTTTGATTCTTTATATTTCATTTTGTTTCATTCGGGCAATTTGAATGAATAAAATTTGGCTTGGAGCATTTATTCAAACAGAAATCAATTACGTTTTACTTATATTTGTGGAATATTTCCCTTGATAAACTGTTTCTCGATATAAGTTTCAATTTACTTCTCATTTTTTTCACCGGATGCCAATTGGATTTTTCCTTCGTATAACTTTATTTTTTCTATTTATTTCATTTTGAGAATCTCAGATTTTTGGATATATTTCTTTGTATTTTATTATAATTGCCGGTTCTTATATTGCCGATTATTTATGTGATTTGATGGTTATTATTAACAAAAGTTGGCTACCGCGAATGCGCGGTAGTGTATTACTGCTTATTTTACTGTTTATTACTGTAAGGTATAATACTGGCAGCTGGGATGCCAGTATGATACTGTAAAATCAACATTTTTTTTTTTGCAGTGTACAAATATATATATATATATATATATATATATATTCATTGTAAATTATTACAGATTCGGATCGACTGATAACATGTATTTAATATTGTTTTATTATTATTATTGCAATTACTTTAAATAATACATATTTACTGCCAAGTATTTTATACTTAACGATTTTGTCTCAGATTTGGATATAATTTAATTGGAATGTAATATTTTTAACAACCTGCATAAGCTTTATTTCAAAGGAAAATGTATGAGTAAGCGTAGGTGTCCGTAATAAATTTAATTCGATAGAATGTCTTCAATTTCTCTATAATTATTGCTATTTTTGTCCAATTTATTTCAAGTTAATTTGAAAACCATTTTGCAGTGAGAACAAATTAGAAATTCACTTTTTTGATTCATATGTGAAGGCAGTGCAACATTGAAACATTATATTGCAAAATTTCAAATAGTCCAAGCCTGAAAAATTAGTTTTATTGTTATTATTATTATTATTGTTACTGTTATTATTATTATATGCAAATGGTTTTAACGAATATGTCAATATGAATTCTGAAACCAATATAAATAACCTCATAGTTAATTTAACTGAAAGATAATACCATAAATGTTCGAACACCGTGAACATTTTCTATAAATTAAAATTCCTAAAAATTACTTCCTAAATAATCCTTGCCTCTCTTACTGCTAGAAATGCGAAAATTCAATAAAGATTAGATAATTTTTATGCAATTTTAGCAAAACGTTGCTGTTTTCTGAATGAAAATGTTCGTTTTATTAGATTGTTGGTTTAATGAATCAATGTAAACTGTTGTACATGACAAAAAGAAAAAAAATCTCCTCTGAAAACACGTTTTATTGAAACTTTTGCAAAATAAAAGGCCTTGTCTTGTTTTCGAGGAAACATGGTACATTTTAGTGTTAACTGAATTTTGTTTATAATGTAAATTTTCAGTATATGTGTTATTTTAGCAATTGACCTTGCCTTCAGTAATAGTGGCCTAGTTTAATTTTTTCTAGCCATACTACCACATTCCCATATTAAAGTAGTTTACAACACAGAATCCATCGAGGCATCTGTTTCATCAGGTACTCAGTGAAATTATCACTCTAGGTTTTCTTCATAAAATTGGATTTATCAATAATTGGCTGTTAATTAAGTCAAATGTTTGATATTTTTATTTAATATATTAATTTTAATATATCAAGCTTATAATTTATTATATTAGTTTCAAAGCATATCCCTTCCCTTTCCGTGTTATATTAAAATATAAATATCCTTCTTGAAATTCTCTTAAACAGTAAAATGTACTTTCTTGGGGAAATATTGAGTCGAATATTTTATTTAAATATTGTATCCCTTGAGAGCTCTAAAATCTCCATGTATTAGATACAGCATTAGAAAATCATTGTCAACAGAGATGAGAGATATGAACAGTTTAAAAATCGTTAATGTTAGTTTAGCACTTTCGTGTACAACATTCAAAATTCCTGTTTCTAACAAAATAAATATTACTTTGAAATAATTAATTGGAAACATAAATGATATAATGTTAATTCCATCATATGTAATTTCATGAATGTTTTAATTGTGTGTTCAAAACTTTAGTATAATACCTCGTTATTGATTTGCTTAGTACATAAGCAATAACTTTAAATACTAATTATTTTACGTTTCTTGAAATTTAATTAAAATATTTCACATTAGACAGTGGAAAAACAGCTCGTAGGAATGGTAATAATATTTTAAAAAGAATCTTAAGAAAACATAGTAGCTAAAGGTAAATATATCCTAATAATATTATAAATCTGATTGTGTGCAAATGTTAGGCTGAAGCCAGCGTCAAAATGGAGCATTTAATAATCCTATATCTTTGTATATAGGTTGATTATAGCCCTCGAATAAACATAGGCTGGTTTTTGTTTATTTTATTCAAATATTTTTCTTAATAATTCAAAATTTTGTTATTTTTATAGAGAATAAATTGACATTTTTTCGTATAATATTTTAAAATGGTTAAATTTACTTTACCGTTGCTAATACTTTATCGTTGCCAAAACTAATTCAAAACCCAGAATAATAATTTTTACTCAACAATTGAGTTTCAATTGAAAAATATTCACGTGACAAAATGAAAATGAAATAGAAAAATTAAAGAATTAAAAAGAAGATGAAATAATATTATTAGAAGTAAAACGTACTTTTTTTAGTTTTTGATAATAATACAAGGTTTCAATATGCGTAACCATGGGAAACAGGCGAATATGACGTCAAACATCGAAAATAAAGCGGATATGTTTTGATTGGTGAAATAAAATGATCTTGGGTTTTTTTCTTCACTTTTTTTCTTTTTTTTTCTTTTGTATTTTAAAACTACTTGGCGTTTTACCGTCTGCGCACGGCTAATATAACTATACCGTATTTTTTATTTAAATTTTAAGAAAGTAAAAAGGAGTTTCAAAAGAAAATGGTTAGCAAATGTCAATAATATGCTCCGCAAAATTATCCATGTCGAAACTGATGTCATGGATAGCGAGAAATAGTTATTTTCAATCTTAAAACTAAAAGAAATAACTCGATTACCTAAAAAAAATGACGAATGTTAATAGTTCCATTTTTGTTGCTAAAACCGAAAGATTTAATATTATTTCGTTAAAGTAACATAATTTCCCCTATGCCGGTATTGAAATTAATTGCCTCGAAAAGAAAATTAACAAGAATTGTGTCATTAAAAAGGGATTTCTTTAGGGAAAAAGAGACGTCATGTTTGAAATAAAACGGGAATTTTCCAATATGTTTTAAAATGAGTGTGAATCAATTCCTTACATTAATAAAACTAGTCGTTGGGGGCCACCGTAATACTTACCCATCATGGATATACATAATGTAAAGTATTAAAATAAAAATGTGTAAACTACTTATAAAGTGCATTGCAATTCAAATAAAATCGTGGCTTGATGACGTCACAAACTTTAAAGGCTCGATTACTGAATTGCTTGAAAGAAACATCCTTATAACTCCAAAAATAATAATCCTATTAACTAGCAGTTTATTGCATCTGATTAAGCGTCAAATTTCCAATTAAAATATATCTTTGAAGTGAAATTTGGATGAAATACAGGGTCATGAAAAATCGAAGAGTGTCGAAAATAGGATTCCAAATATCTCGGCAACTCATTATCCGATCGACTTCATGCTTTATGCAAAATTTAAGTTTTTTTATTATCTTTTATATTCATTTCTTAAAATAAACAATTTCGAAAATTTTTATATACCTTTCATCAGAACGAATATTTTGAGATTCCGAAAAAAATTGTTCCGGTTAATCGAGGTTATTGAAATGAAATAGGCTTCTTCCCATTATTACATACTATGTACATACCAAATTGCAAGTCTCTATCTCAATTTTTTCGGGAGATAGAGCGTTTACAGACACACACACAGACACACAGACGGACGGCAAATTTTTTTTTTCTAAAAATATGTTTTTCGGAATATCCAGTGTCTGAAACGTGTAAATCCGTCAAAAAAAATTTTTCGATTTTCAAAACGATTACAAGACTTACCCTATACTACGTATGATGGGTAAGTAACAAGGATCAGTACAGTAAGTATAGAAAGTAGACGAGTTTCACGCCCTATTTATAACGAAAACTTTAAATGTTTTTATCTATACTGATTATTAAGCATGAGTATCCGTTAAATACAGATGAGAGTTTTCTGCTAAAAATCACATCATAATTTTAAGAAAAGTAAAATGAACACGAATCTATTATATTAAAAATCTGACCGTGTGTTTGTATTTCGCAACTACTCCTAGACTATCGAACGCAACGCGATTTACTTAATACCGGTCATCATTGATCAGAGGATGTCACACAAACTCCCAGAATTATTAAAATTAAATAAGATGCCAAGATTTTTTTATTTTATATTTACTTATTTATTTATTTATTGTAAATTTTAACGAAGTTTCTCTAAAAACGGAAAGTAAATTACTCCATATTTGTGTATAAAAAAGGAGAAATAAAACAGATCAGTATATTTTTTGCACTATTTTCTCTTAAAACTGAAAAAAAGAATTTATTTTCACTTTGAATAGATCGTGAAAACAAAATCTTGATTTCAGTAAATTATCCGAAAAATAAAAACATATTTTCACATATTCAAACTTTATGAATCAATTTATTCTGGAGAACAAAAATTGCCTGTCAACATACTGTCATTTAGAAAACAAGATTTGTTTCAGGTATACATTAAATCAAGGAGGCAGAATTGAATTTAAAGAAAAAGCATATACTATTTCCAATTAATGTTTTTTTTGAAGGATGGATGTTTAAACTTTTCACAAAGGCGTTAAAAGTAAAATTGTTTATCAGATAAAATTGACAGTTTTTTTTTTACCCAATTCGTCTATTTCCACGATTTCATTTGGCCCTCCTTTTTGCATTGGTTACAATTTCATATTCGTGATTATTTGGCACAAAATTTCCCTTTTTTAAGACTAAGTTATGTCAAAGTCCCTATAACAAAAAATACCTTATTGTCTTCTATGAAATGTGATAAATAGTTAGCTAATTATTAACGTTTTTAATTATCGGGAGTGAAATATTTTGCGTAATTAATATATTTATTTTTCTTTTAATGTTGCGTGAACGAAGTCACGGGTAACAGCTAGTACCATATAAGTTGTATATGCTAAAACGTGTGCTTAAACGTTACAGATGTTAGAGAAAAAGAATGTAAGAAAAATTTTAAAATAAGTAAGAGTTAGTTAAACGGAAATTTATACATAACCAAAAATTTTCTATCTATTTTGAACAAAATGACACACGAAATGTGTCTTCAAAAACTATTCACTAAATTGTTAATGTTTATTAAATGTAATTAAATGCAATCATTTTTGACATATTTCGATACAAAATACCAAAATTCTTTACATTTTGTAGAAATTATTGAAATAAATAGGAACGTACAAGTTCAGACTATACAAAACAACGAAAATCGAACTGTCTTCTCCAATTTTCTTTATCTTTCAAGAGACGTATGGTAATTTTACAACTAAAAGATTCATAGAAATATTTTTTTTTATTAGATATGTTAATAAATATATTTTAAGTTTTCATGTAAATATTAACCTTACATAAATATAATATAATAACATAAAAGTGAATATGCGATTTTATTATATTTGAATAAATTCTAAGTACAGCACATAACTAAAGCAACTAGAGTAAAAAACAAACAAACAGAATAAAGCATTATTAAATATGTTAAAGTAACAAAATTATTAATTGAATATTATTATGGGATGCAATAAATATTTTTCTAACAACAGGGAAAAGTTCATTGCTCTTCAAATGACAATTTAGGAAATTACTTGTGGATCTCCAAATAAATCTATCCATTTATCACAATCCGTAATTACAGGCTGCATCATCGTTTACGGTTAGTTAAATCGAATCGGTCTGTCTATTCGATATCATTTATCTAGGATATGTTATGGTGTTAATAAAAGTTTTTTTTTTTCATAATAAAAATCAAACATTAGAAATTTTCAAAAAATTAAAATACTATAAATATTTTGATTATAAAAATTTTTAAATATTTCAAAACGTATAAGTTTTTGCAAAATAATTCAGTTTCGATAGTCCTGTTTTACACTAAATTTACAATTTAAAAAAAATCATCACTTTTAAAATCATGTGTTTAAAAAATAATAATTTATTACTAATTTAGTTTCAATTATAATCTTTAAACACTTCGCTAATTTTTGTTTCTATTAAAAACTATAAACTTGTCTATATTTACTAAATGTTCTATATAGAATTTTGAAATACTGTGATAGTGCACATCATGTTCAAAAATAAAATGAATATAGTACTCCATATTAACAAATATTTATTTTATAGATGTTTATTATATTACTAATGAAGAAAAATTATCATAAAAATTATCTATATTGATTGCAGGTAATATTTAATCTGTGATTTTTACTAAAAAGTTTGTATATGTAATATTATACGCAATATACATTATACGTTCTCGACAGCATGCATCAGTGTTTTGTGTTGAAATAGATAAAGCTTGAAGCCAATAACTATTTCTTGGTCAGAGTAAGTTTGAAAACTATACTTTGAACATGTGGTAATAGTGAATAAAATGAAGACCGTAATTACAAACAAACTGATCTTTAACTATAGATTGCATTTTCGAATATCAGCTTCTAAAACTCAAAAGTTATTTTCAATTAACATAAATTCTTATTTCTTGGATAATACATTCAAAATTTACTAACTTTATGTCTATAGTACAACGGAAGTATATACAAATAGTCTAACAAATGGACCGCCAAACATGATGCGCAAAGATTTTGATGATTTTAATGTATTTTGTAGGGATCATACCAATAACTATTCAGGTCAAATGTTTCCTTCAAATGGACCTTAGTTTTTGTGAAATTTGAGTTAAAGTTCAGCATACGTTTCAAATACCCATTAGTTTGACATTTTGAACAAGGTCTCCGTGGTGCAGAGATAACGGTCACTATTCCGGTCCCGGATGCAAGATTTCTGTTATATGCTGTGACTTTTTTCTTATTTAAATAATTTTATATTTTTGACGCTTTACAAATTTACGCAGAATTATGAATTCTACATCTTTGAAATTTTTAATATTTTCCTAATAAATTACATTTACATTTTAGAATTTTTCATGAAAATTTATATTTTTTGCACATTTTTTAAACTAATATTTCTGTCGACGAAAATCAAAACTAATTTATGTCTTGGTATTGCGACTTTTTAAAACTATTATTGTTCACACTTATGTATATTTATTTATTTATCATATTTATGAAATAATGATTATTTTTTACTTGCATTTTATATTAAATTTTTAATTTATTAGAAAAAAATTAACAAATGATATTCCTTTTTAATATTTGACTTGTTCTAAATATATTGCAATATTAAAAATCACCATTAGAAAAAATTACATACTTTTTTTTAACAATATTGGAAGAATGGATAAGTTAACATATTATATATTCTTTAAATACTTAAATAATGATATATATATTAAAAAATGTATCAAAAGTTGAAAACAAATTACTTAAAACGTGGTAATTTTCAGCAAAAGAAGCTAAAATAAATAAATAAAAAGAAAATTTTATTTATTCTGATATTACCGTAAAAATCATTGCAGACGAATTTTTTTTTCAAATATTTTTTTATTTTGTGTTGTAATTTAAAGACGATTTTTCATCTCTAGTTCAATTTTTCTGTATGACATCGACAGTGTTTTTACTTGTTAGAATGAAAAGTAAAAAAAAAAAAAAAATTAATATATTATTTTTTATTTGTGCAAATCAAAAATTATGTTGAGTTTGAACTTTACAGTTAAATGTATTTAGATGACATTAAAATTTTATATAACTGCTTAAAACTTACAAGCGTTACTGCTACTAATATTTTATTACTCCTTTCAAGATATGCTATTGAATTACCAAACCATACATACGTTTAGAAGATTTAAAATGAAAAATATTTTGTATAAGTTATAAAGAAATGAGAAATTTTCATTTAAAATTCCATAAAGTAAAAAAAAATAAATTATTGTTTCAAAAGGGTTGTTAAAATATTAAAGGTAAATAATACTAAATTTTAAAATTTTAAACAAAATCTATACATAAATTAGTTTGGAGTTTCGTCAATAAAAATATTAATTCCAAAATTAGGCAAAAAATAAATAAATAAATAAATAAATAAATGGAAATTGGAAATTTTCATGAAAAATTCGAAAATGTAAATGTCATTTATTAGGAAAATATCAAAAAGTTCATAGATGCAGAATTTATAATTCGGTATAAAACTTGTAACGCGTCAAATATATAAAATCATTTAAAAAAGGTATGTGATCGGACAGAACACTCGTCGCCAGTACTGGAAGCGCGAACGCTAGCTGTGAGTCCTTTCTCAGTGTGTCAAACTAATGGGTATTTGAAACACATGCTGAACTTTAACCCCAAATTTCTCAAAAACTAAGTCCCATTTGAAGGAAAACTTTGACCTGAATAGTTAGGGGAATGACCCCTACAACATACTTTAAATTCATCAAAATCTGTGCACATAATGTTTGGTGGTCACCTTGTAAGTTATACAGAAAAAAAATTATCATTACATATAAGTACTAAATACGTAATTTAAAACAATACTTTATAATAAACTACTAAAAATGTAATAGGATTCCTGCCCAAATGCTGAAGGAGAATTCCCTAATAATTGGGACAATGGCAATTGTTTATCTCCATACAGTGGACACTCGTTAATAAGTCTCCACTTAAGACGTATCTCCGGTTAATCAGGACAATTTTGTTTTTCCTACTATTTTTTATTTGAAATTAATGTCAAAGATATCACTTAACTCGTTCAGTTGAAACTGGTTTAACACATTATTTATTTAAAAAGAACTTTGCTGTAACTTTGATTATTGAGAGATCAATAAATTGTTAGTGACAGTAATGAAGATAAAGAAAACATTAGACAACTAAAAAAATGTAAAGTTCAAAATTGATAACGGTATTACCAATAAGAAATTTTCAAATGTATCGCAAAATTCTAAAATTATGTGGTAAAAGAAAGAAAAAAAACATGTCTTTAACTATCGCAAAAAGCAGTGAGAGTTGAAAATTAATTAAAGTTAAAATATGTAAATGCGGGAATTTCTTTGCATATTTTGTTTATCTTGAGTAATTTATTCTTTTGCTTTAATAAACTGTTATTAAATTCTTTTAGAATAAAATCACTTAATGAAACGAAAAAGTGTTTCTTTTAGAATAAAGATTGTAAGCTCTTTAATTTCCGTGAAAATCTCAATTCAATTTTTTCAACGCAAGACATATTTTTACAACATTTAAACGTTATGTTACTTTAACATCATGCCACTGAATCTTATTAATATAATCTATGACATCAAAGTTTATGCATATAGGAATTAAAATATTTCTGATGCCAACTTCATTTCCAGTCCTTGCTTTTACAATTCGGCGTAATGCAAACTCCTTAATGACTACTATCAAATTATAGCATACAATGGAGTACATTTTCATGTGCAGCAAAGTATTCATTGCTTTGGCTGATTGGATCAATTACATTTTTAGGAATGAATTGAGGTAACGTCAATAGCTGACACGTTTTCACAAGTGCTTTGTCCATAGATAGATGGTTTCAACTTTATGTTAAACCAAACAGTTGCATACACTTTCAAAATGTACTCAGTGTTTGGAGATTTTGTGATGGATATTCTGTTCGTACATACAAGCGAATTATTCTGTTTGCTAAGGTAAACCATGGTGAATGACAAATTTTTTCTGGTTTCTTCATAGACAAATCAGAAGAGCAACTTCTAACAGAGATTGTGTTACATATTTCTACGAAATTTATTTGGTCCATACTTAAATTATCATTAAATTTTAGCAATGGAATGTAATTTTCAATAGGTGAAAACTCAGTCACTGGAAGTTCATAACACTTTTCCAGTTGTTTCCTTATTGTCACTCCAAATTCATTTGGATTTTCAGTTTTTCCATCTAGGAAAGAAAATAAATGACGAACGGGTAGTTCATGTGCATGAAACAGACAAATCAAGTACTGCAGTGGCTTTCATAATTCTTTTTCCGACAAAGCAATCGCACAATTATTCAATACAGTGTTCGAGGCAGTTCCATCATATCTAATTGCAATAATGTTTAGGTATTAGTTGTTGCCATTTAAAAATGTCATTATGTTGTCTTTTATATCTTTTCCAGTGCCAGAAATCAGTTTTACCTTTTACGTGTCTTGAAAATTTTAATCCAAGTTCTGGAACAAGTGATATATGTTCTTCGATAACAGTTATTTTGTAATAATTAGTTCCTTTCAAATAGTCCGCACAATAGTCTTGTATTTTCTTACATAAAAAAACAATTACTTTCTGTAACTAGTTTTACAGTTTCTTCTACATATCTTTTTCGGTTCTTTATTTGTTCTCATCTAATTTTCATTCTGTCAATACATTTCTGTCATACTTCTTTCTTCATCACTAATCAGACCAATATCCTGCAGAGTGGCGCTTGGAATTGTTGCAGCAATTTTGTCTGATACTCAAGTTCGATCGCAATTAGAAGCCACAAATCGTAGTTTTATGCGCATTTGACTATGATTTTAATTACTTCAGGTTTCACAGACAGTGGACGTAGAAGCAATAAAAAATGGGGAAAGTATAGTGTTCTCTTCTGAACTTTGTTCTGTTTCTACCTCATTGTATACTATTTATGTTTCATTATTTTTGTAATTAAAATGTATTACGAAGTAAGTTTACCATGTTTTCTGATTAAAAAGATTTAAAACTGATTTAAAAGTTAACTTATGAAAACTATAGCCAATTGAAAAAAAATTAAACATAATTGCGAAATTTGTCAAAATTTTAATAGAAACCTAAAGTTTGCCCCTCTTGCGACACCTCTAAACATAATCCAATTACGCTGATATTTAATTTCAGTCTTTATTTTGATCAAAAGCAACTTTTGAAAACTATAGCATATTGAAATTATTATTATTATTATTTTTACATAACTGCGAAAATTGTCAAAATTTTAATAAAAACCAAAATTTTACCCTTCTTGCGGCCCCTGAAAACATAATCCAATTACGCTAATATTTAATCTCCGTCTTTATTTTTATCAAAGGCAACTTTTGAAAACTATAGCATTTTGAAATTAAAAAAAAAGTTTTTTCGTTCCACCCTATTGTGCATTTCATATAAGTGCTTTTTTACGTATGTAAGGTAAAGTCGTTAAAAAAAGACATTACCCGCTAATACATCTGACACAAATCACCATTAAAAAATGTGACTGGCACCAAACGATGTTAGTAATACAATCTAGTATTTAACGCTATCGTTAAATTTGGTTGTCTATCCATGGAAATTTTCACAAATTATAAAATTTTAAATACTATTACCCAAGTTTGACATAATTGGATATTTTGTTAAATTTTACCTTCAAATATCAAACTGGATCTCATTCGGTCAGTTAGTTTAGGCATTATACAGGTTTAAATTTTGGAAAGCCCATTGTTATATTCTATTGATCTTTTTCCCACACACGTTCCAAATAAAAGAATCTTTCAATTAGTAACGAGCCTATCTAAGCGATAAAGTGTGTTTCTTATTTTTAGAAGATAAACTAATGGGTCGTTGATTTCGTACACAAGATATATGTAGTAAAGAGAAAACAAAATCCAGAAAATTCCGATTAAAAGGTAATAAAATATTTTTTAAACTCACATGAGAATGTAAACGAAGTATTTATATTACAAAATAAAAAACAGACTTTGACTGATATACAAATATATTTACCATAAATAAATTAATTAAACCATGTATAAATTAATTTATTTTCTGGTTGTAGAATATTTAGTTTCAAGAGTTAACACAGTTCAAATTTAATAAGTCAATAAATAAATAAAAGAATATCTACGTACCTTGATATTTGTGTCATGCCCAGATTCCATTCCTGAATTTCGATTTTCCCCAAGTACATCGAATATAATTGTAACGGATTATGAATGATGAATTATCATCGAATTTCTGATGAATCAATTCTATAATTCTCATATTTCACTAATCAAACTTCAATTCTTGTTTCGAAGCTCGATTTGAAGACCAGAAGATTTTTCTTTAAAAGGCCCAGTAGAATTTTCTTTATGAATAATGGTGTGAATTAAATCGGAAGTATTGAGGCATAATTTCAAAATGAGTAAAACTTGAGAAGTTGATCTTTTTTCACATTTTAATAACAGAATACGACTTTGAATTGAATTAAAATTACTACACACTTTGAATTAAGAATCTAAAACAGAATATGACTTTTTACGTTCAGAATAACACAACCGAATCAAATTGAATGTTTACACGACTGTCCCGCAGAAAAGAATCATGCTCGCATACTTTCACAAAAATCTAATAAAAATAAATGAAAGATAATTAATACAAATATAACAGAAAAATATGATAGAAATTTTAAAGCACAATAATAATAAGCTTGTGGAAATTTAATAAAGTCAATAAAATGTTCTTTTTCATAGTCAATTTATGACGTAACGATATCAGTTCAAAAAGTCTTTAAATAGCTTTTATTTCATAGTGCTGCCATCTAGCGTTAAGAATTATTACTTAAAAATCATACATCCTCCGTCCCCGGCAGGAGAGGGGACACCTTTGATATAGGACGCTTGATGTCACCGTCAACTGTCTTAATCAGGACAACCCGCACAAGATTATCTGTTCCAGGATAAGTCTTTAGAATCCGACCCAGTTTCCATTTCATGGGCTGTAATCTTTTGTGAACTATCACCAAATCACCTTCTCGAAGATTTGCACGTGGAGTAGTCCATTTTGGACGTTGTTGAAGATGTTGCAAATATTCGCTAGACCACCTGTCCCAAATTTGATTTTTTGCCTTTTCTATTAAACGCCAGCGACCATTTAACGATATTTTAGGATGATTTGAGGATTCTGGAATATCAAGAAGAGGTGCTCCTATTAAAAAATGACCCGGCGTTAAAGCACGAGGATCAGAAGGATCTGAAGACATCGGGGTTAATGGTCTGGAATTTATGCAGCTTTCTATCTGGCAAAGCAAAGTAGTGAGCTCTTCAAAATTGAGTACGCTTGATTTACAAACTCTTAGAAGATGAGTTTTGGTAAGTTTCACCGCTGCTTCCCATAGACCACCAAAGTGTGGTGCATATGGAGGTATGAAATTCCAATTAATTTTTTGGGTGGAGAGAAATTCTTGAAAGTATTTTTCCCTCAAGTATTTAAAAAGCTGTTTTAATTCATTGGACAGACCAATGAAATTTTTTGCATTATCAAAGAAGACATTAGAGGGCAAACCTCTGCGTGCGATAAAGCGTTTGAATGCTGCTAGCAAGGCTTGTACAGATAAGTCAGATACCAGCTCAAGATGAACCGCTTTCGTGCACATGCAAACGAAAACTGCGATATAAGATTTTAGCTTGATTTTTGTTCTTGGCATATTTGGTTTGGTCAAAAAAGGACCAGCAAAGTCTAAGCCCACCTTGAGAAATGAACGAATTGGAGTTATTCTTTCAACGGGAAGGTTTCCCATCATTTGTTGGCAGGCTTGTGCCTAAAGGCGTTTACAAAGTAAACACTTATGGAGCTCTTGTCGGACTGTTGAACGACCATCTACAAACCAGTGGTTCTGGCGAATTGTAGAAAGCACTAACTGTGTACCTGCATGTAAATTTCTTGCGTGTATATCCTTTATTAACAATTTTGTAAAAAGACTGTTTTTTGGCAGAAGAATAGGGTACTTTCTGTCAAAACTGAATGGTGCATGTTGCGATAAACCACCACCCACTCTTAATATGTCAGCTGAATCTAAGAAGACATTCAACGATAGCAATTTGCTATTGCTTGGCAAGGATTTATTTTCTTTTAAAAATTTAATTTCTGCATAAAATTCATAATTTTGAATTACTCTCACTATAGAAATGATAGAACTAGATATTTCTTGTGCACTTAGATTTCCGAACTTTCTTGTAGAATTCTGTCTTGAATTATGAATAAATCGCAAACACCATCCTGTTACGCGTACTAACATATTAAAGCTTGAGAATTTTAGAATAAAGTCTGGTAAGACATTTATTTTTGTTATGTTACTGACAGAGTTAGCTTCTTGATCTAATTCAGCGACAGGAATGTATAATGGGATTGGAATTGGCTCTTTTGACGACAGCCATGGAGGCCCATGCCACCACATCTTATTGTTGAGGAGTTTTCGCGGTGGAATACCCTTGGAGGCTACATCTGCAGGATTTAGCGCTCCGGGAACATGGTTCCATTCGTCTGAAGGCAATAATGTTTGCACTTGACGTACTCTATTTAATACAAACTGATTACCTTTTAAAGGAGGCGATTTTAGCCAGCAGAGCACAATTTGGGAATCTGACCATAAAAATACAGTACTTATGCTCGTGGATAAAGTATCGACGATAGTTGAGCAAAGTTTTGCTAATAATAGAGCGGCGCAAAGTTCAATGCGTGGCAAAGTTTGTGGCTTTATGGGATTTACCTTTGTTTTTGCAGCCAGTAAATTTACAAATATTTCGTTAGGAGTGATAACCCTTAAGTAAGCGACAGCAGCGTAAGCTTTTCCGGAACCGTCACAGAAACCATGTAACTGAATTTCACAATTCTGTTTACAGTATGAATTAGTGTACCGAAGAATTTCAATAGTTTCTAAATAATGAATTTCTGCCAAAAATTGATTCCAACTAATTAAAATTGAATTTGGGATTTCCTCATCCCATGAGATTTTTTCCTTCCAGAGGTTTTGTATCATTATTTTCAAATTGATCGTGATCGGGGCAAGGAAACCCAGAGCATCGAAAATTGTAGATATTACCGAGAGAAGATCTCTTTTATTTTGCACGGCTTTGAACTCGCTAAACTTTATTTTTAGCGTATCATTAGATGAATCCCAGATTAAACTCAGAATTTTAACAGCTTCATCTTCTTTGATTACTGTCTTTACTGAAGCTTTAAGTTCATCTGGTAAATGAGCGAGTACTTCAAGATCATTTGAGGACCACTTTCGTAAATTAAAACCTCCGCCTTTCATGACATTAATAAGCTCCGTAATTAACGATTGAGCATTTTCTTTGGAATCTGAACCCGACAACAAATCATCGACGTAGATATTGTCGCGAATAATTTTAGAAGCCCTTTCAAAAGTTTGTTCGTTATCTATTGCTAACTGATTTAAAGTTCTAATTGCCAAAAATGGCGCACAAGCAGTGCCATAGGTTACTGTTAACAACCGATAGGTTTGAATGTTTTGTTTAGGATCGAACCGCCATAAAATACGTCGATAATCTACATGTTTTGGATTGAAAAGAATTTGCCTGAACATTTTTTCGATGTCCGCACTAAAGCCTATTGGATGCATTCTGAATTTTAATAATAACTGAAAAATATCCGGTTGTAATTTCGGCCCTATCTCCAAATAATCATTTAACGAGCGACCTTCTGAACCAATTGCGGATGCATCGAATACTACCCGAAGTCGAGTTGTACAACTATCCTCTCTTATTACCCCGTGGTGGGGGCGATAAAAATGATCTGGATTTGAAATTTCTGCGGCGGGAACGAGTTCCATGTGTCCAAAATCAATATACTCTTTCATGAATGACGAATATTGTTCCTTAAGTACGGAATTTCCTTGAAGTTTATTTTCTAAGGAATTGAAACGCTTTAAAGCTTGAGATTTAGAATTTCCGAGAACAGGTTTGGATTTAAATGGAAGATCCACGATATATCTTCCTGATTTCGTGCGTGATACTGTTTTTACATAATTATCTTCTACTAGCAAAACTGGATCATAACTAGGAATTGATTCGAGTTCCCAAAATTTTTGCAATTGAGAATTTATTTGCGTCGTAACATGACAACTAACAGAAGAATTATGATTAGAATGATTCGAATAAATTACTCCAGATAATATCCAACCCAGTTTCGTATTAACAGCACTCGGTGTTCCCTTAGGACATAGAATGGACTCTCCGATTATTATGTTAGCAAACAAATCTGCACCTATGAGTACATCAATGGAATCGGACACATGGAAATTGGGATCCGCCAGATTTAATCCTTCAATATGAGGCCAATACTTATTAGTAATCAGAAAGTTCGGTAAATTTGTTGTAATCTGATTAACAACTAAAGCATCTAACTGAAAAGTTTCATTATTAAAATGCGAGAAAATGTTACAGAAACTTCCTGAAGAGCTGTCTCTGCGACCAAATTGTTTATTCCTGATATTTTATGAATTGTAGATCTCAAGGGAAGGCCTAGCTTTCTACAACACGATTTTAAAATCAAACTCTTTTGAGAAGCGCTGTCATAGAACTGATCAATTTTCACTATATCTTCTACAACTAAGTCTTTAGCAGAAGTAAATGAATCGTAAAGAGTTTCAATTGTTTCTTCAGCTATACCAAAATATGATTTTTTCAAATCACTTTCTAAAATATTAAGTTCCGATTTTAATTTCTCCAATAACTGCAAATTATCTTTTTCAATCGCATCGGATACCTGATCCCTATATCTTTTTATTTATTTTACGGTAAAATTAAATTTGGATTCCGAAGCGATTTCCGCTTTCGTTTTCTTCATTATTATAATTTTGAATAAGATGTAATTGATTAATCACCAGCCGAACTGCGGCTGACGACGGACCAACAATTTTGTAGAATATTTAGTTTCAAGAGTTAACACAGTTCAAATTTAATAAGTCAATAAATAAATAAAAGAATATCTACGTACCTTGAGATTTGTGTCATGCCCAGATTCCATTCCTGAATTTCGATTTTCCCCAAGTACATCGAATATAATTGTAACGGATTATGAATGATGAATTATCATCGAATTTCTGATGAATTAATTCTATAATTCTCATATTTCATTAATCAAACTTCAATTCTTGTTTCGAAGCTCGATTTGAAGACCAGAAGATTTTTCTTTAAAAGGCCCAGTAGAATTTTCTTTATGAATAATGGTGTGAATTAAATCGGAAGTATTGAGGTATAATTTCAAAATGAGTAAAACTTGAGAAGTTGATCTTTTTTCACATTTTAATAACAGAATACGACTTTGAATTGAATTAAAATTACTACACACTTTGAATTAAGAATCTAAAACAGAATATGACTTTTTACGTTCAGAATAACACAACCGAATCAAATTAATGTTTACACGACTGTCCCGCAGAAAAGAAACAGGCTCGCATACTTTCACAAAAATCTAATAAAAATAAATAAAAGATAATTAATACAAATATAACAGAAAAATATGATAGAATTTTTAAAGCACAATAATAATAAGGTTGTGGAAATTTAATAAAGTCAATAAAATGTTTTTTTTATAGTCAATTTATGACGTAACGATATCAGTTCAAAAAGTCTTTAAATAGCTTTTATTTCATAGTGCTGCCATCTAGCGTTAAGAATTTTTACTTAAAAATCATACATTGGTTTTGCGCTTAACTGTAACAACTTGGTTAATGTCACAGTACAATATACAAATGACCCTGTTTCTGTAAGCATACCTAAAATTTATTATAATTAAATTGATAAATTTTATAAATAATACTAGTTCTTTAAATTCCTAATCTCTTGTACGAAAATTATTTTTAGTACAAATGATGAACAAGTTAACCTTTTAAATACATTAACATTAAACTTTTAAATATGGATTTGTACAATACTGTGAATTTTAAAATGAGTCAGTCTATCCAAATTTATACATGAAAACGTCATTATAGAAAGAATATTTAGAAACAACGTTTACATCATTTGTAGTGAGCTTTTGTATTATATTTTTATGAAATCTGTTTCAATTTTGTACATTCTAATTTTTTTAACTTTTTTCCAGAAATAGGGGAATTGTTTCAAAGCAGTTCCAATTAAAATAAGCCAAAGGTTATGATAGAGATAACAATTATCAAATTTTAACAGAAAGAAATTATTAAGAAATATTTTTTAGAACTATCAGTTTTTAAAGTATACAAGGAAATTGTTACTGATCTTTGTGCTAATAAAATTCCTTATAATTAGTTGTATTACAAGTAAAAAACAACATTTACTTATTTATTAGTTCTAGCTAGGCCCCAATGTCTCTTAACTAAATACAATTGTTCATAGTTTTAAATAAAACGGCCTATGGAAAAAAATATCTGCTACATATGTCATCCATTATTCTAAATGTATTACTATGATGTTAGGAAATAAAAAAGTATCCAGAACTGGCGGCAGGTAAATAAAATTGAAATTTTGTTTATATCACCATATAAGATAACACAATATAAACAACAGCGACTAACTGTTATGTATATTGTGAATATTTGTAATTGTGTATATTTTAATTATTTTTGCACTAACAAAAAATAATCAAAACATACTTAGTGTATGTTTTTTAATCAAAAATAATCCCATTCGAATAAAATTTATTTTTTCAAGTTTTCCTTATTTGATGTTCTGTTTCTGTAAATCCTTTTTACGATACACAACGCAAAACAATATCAGTTTGCCAGTATTTTGAGTAACTCACAAGTTCTGAAAAAGAAGTTTTTATCACTTTTGTTCCATAAAGTAATTGCTTAACGTCCATTAATTTTTAAAGAGGTTTTAACTTAAAAAATTAACATTTTAAAAGGAAAAAACGAACATAAAATTTCTATATTTAAAAGTATTTAAAGAAAAAGTAAAAATGTTATATGCATTATATACTGGGGTGGAGGGGGGGGCAGAATTAAAACATCCCTACTCTGACCTCCTTATATATCAAACTACTCAGTGTAAAGGCTTCAAATTTTTTTTAAATACTTCAAGGCATGGGGAAACGGATTACGCTAAAACAAAATTAGTTCCAGAAATACCGATAGATGACGCTGTACAAGGTATATATGAAAAACAAGTGGGTAAGTGTGATCGAAGATTGCTCAAAGGGTTTCGTTTAATATTCCTTTCAAAACACTTTATCCTTTCTTTAATAAATCCAAATTTATTTCAGTTAGAAACCAAAAAAAAAAAAAAAAATAATAAATAAATAAATAAAGTCATGTTTTTTATAAAGTAAAAATTTACCGGTCTATTTTTCTCGTTTTTTCGAATATCTAATCCAGCCCGATAGCGGACGAAGCCCGCTATTATATTCTGTCATAATAATATCTGTCACGTGGACTCAATGCGATATTTAAAAAATAATAATAATTTCAAAATTAAACATGTTGTACACCTTCAAAATGTTAAAATATGCGAATATTTCCATAATCGGGTTTTTATCATGATTCAATACGTTCCTCAAACTCATATATTTACTATTCTCTATTACTCATATTGATATTCGCTTTGTATTATTCTAAACCATTTGAAAAATCCTTTAAACTTCCGATATGACGTCAGAATTTCTTTTTAATTCTCTAATGACGTGATATTAATCTGTTTTGTGTACATACACTTACTCACATACTCCTTGCATTATTGAGAAATTTTTCCGTTTTATTACCACTATGACGTCAATCAATTTTATTTCATATTAATCCTTTTTTTTCAATTGGGGAAACTTTTTATTTCATTTTCATTTTTCACGTGAAAATCGTCTGATAGAAAATTAATTATTGTAGAAAGAATTTCATCGTGGATTTTTAATTTTTGGCATCTGCTAGAACAAAAAATGTTTAAATTTAATAGGAAAAGGGTGTTAGAATTTTGTTTTTTTTATCTCTATATTTTAAAATAATACGAATTTTTCAAATTTTTATATTTTGAGCTTTTCATAGCTAGTATTCGGGTGTATACACAAAGTTTGAACTTTTTAAGTTACATAGTTTTTGAGAATGGCTTTGTGACAGACAGACAACGCAGCGGGAGTAATAGGGTTTCGTGAGATGAACAAAACCCTAAAAAAGGGTTGAAGAGTTGAAGTGGATGCATCATTGCCATGGCAGTTTCTGTGGAGCGATGAGGCCAATGTTCGCTTCATTAGAACAGTGAACACCTATAACTATAGCATTTGGGAAACTGAAAACCCTGGTACCTTCCAAGAGATTCCACTCCACTCAACGTAAGTTACAGTCTGGTGTGAATTCACAGCCATATTCATTTTTCAACTTTTCTTTTTCGAATAGGCCATTCGCAATTGCTCTGTAACATGCATTGTGACTGCGAACAGGTACAAAATGATGTTAGAAACTTTTGTTGTACCCCATTTGCAAGAGCAGCAATGTCTTAACTTAATTATCTTTACGCAAGATGGAGCGCCTCCACACATTAAACTCCAACGTTTCACTAATGGTAGATTAATCAGTTCTGCGTTTCCGACCACCTGGCCATCTCGTATTCCGGATCTTAATCCCTTTAATTTTTGGCTGTAGGTGCACTTAAAAAATCTTGTTTATCGGGGGCGTCAGGTAAACTTGGTAGACTTGAAGAAAAGTATCACTCTGCATGTGAAAAACATCTCAGTTGACCAGTTATGATACGAAGTTGAACAAGTTGACAACAGACTGCAGACATTTTCAGGAAGGGAACCATATTGAACAGTCTTTCCTGCATCGATAAGGTCCTTATCATATGAATGTTTGGTACTTTCACAAAAAATGTGTTTATGTGCCTTTTCAACATACGCCCAGTTCTACACCGCCATCTATCGGTGATCTCTAGAAAATATTTTTTAGTAGTATTTTTTATATGTGTTCAAAATTTGAATCTTATACATTGATAGTTCAATAAATAGAAAGGTTGAGCACTGTAGGAAAGCATTGTAGGGGTGTTTTAACTCTGGCTACCTTGTATTAAATATTAAAAATCTGTTTTAATTACAAAAAAAAAAAAACATCTCAAATTAATACAAAAGATACACTAACTTAAAAATGAAACAATCATTCGGAATTTTCAAATGAAATGGAATAAAAGTGTTCTCATATGTATCTTAAATAAAAGAAAAATTATTTTTTGTTAAAATTTGTAATTTGTTGATAGTCATTTATTTAACAAAATTAAACGTTTTTTATTTTTTGTGCTACAGACAGCATTTGATTCTTACACATATCATAGAACTCCGTGAAAAAAAATCAAAATCTAATTTAATATTTGTGTCTGAGGAAATTAATTAATAAACACAAAGATCAGTAACATAAAGAAATTAATTATAATGAAATAAAATTCCTTTATCCCAAAAAGGTATTCAAATTCACTCTACCCGTTCTTTTTTATTATTAATTTGTTCGTCTTTGATTTTTCTCTGCTGCGTAAAAGAAAGAAGTTCTTTGGGAAAAATAAATGTGTGTTTCAATAAAATCCAAGCATATATATTTTAAAATACTTTTAAACTATTAATAAGAGATTTATATAAAGTTTCAAAACAATAGCGAAAGAGATTTTTGCAATAAAGTTACATATATAAAGTTACGTATATAAAAGTTACACTAGCTCGTGTAGAAACTAAACATAAATAATAGCGTTCAGTTTAAACAAAATAAAGTTGTTTCACTTTTTCTGCTGTCCCATTTTACTCTCCTACGAATGTGAAATTAAATATTATTTAAATATTTTAATAAACAATTATTTTTCAATACGGTTTTAAAAAATTTTAAACTTTTATGACAAGTACATCTATGTCCTTGATCAACTAAAAAAATAATCTAAGTGTACATCTTACTTCTATTACTTCACTTGTATAAAAACATTGCACATAAGTAACAGAGGGAAACTTACTTTTCGATTTCCCCTGATATTTTCTATGAATAAATGCTATATTATAAATATAAATATATTATAAATATTTTAATTTCTAAAGCAAGTTTCATAACTACATTTAAAACGATTTACGAATAAGGAGTGAAATAAGTAATTCTTTTACGCAGTTAAACCTCATTAAACCGTCACGATTGTGCACTGACTATTGTAACACTTTATGTGATGGTATAAGAGAATTATTTTATTCATTTCAATTAAATTGGTTCTGCCAATTTTTCATTCAACATGATATTGCATCTCATTTTTTTTAATATTCAACATTACTCAAATTCATAATAAATGTAATTTTCTTTTACAATACACTCATTGAGTAAGTAAAGATTAATCCCGAAAACGTGTGCAGAAATCACAACTAGAGAACAATTTTTGTAAACAGCTATTAAAATAAATAGTATTGTCATTATTAAAACTAGGGCATCCAACCCGGGCTTCCCGGGATAGAGAATATATGTGAAAACAATTTTTTAATTTTTGTTATTGGAAACTCTAATACATTTTTGTACATTTAATAATTTTTGTTAGGTTGCCCGCTAACAACACCAAAGAAATCGCTAAAAATTTTGTTATCTACAGATTTTTTTTTATTAATCTGATAATTTCATCAGTTTTAAATTTTTATTTCAATTACATGTCTGTTAAATCTGTGTTTTATTTATACTATTTGATTTACTCCTTAATGAAGTTTTAATTTCGTTATTGAATGTTAGCTGGAGACAAATGCTGAACTTTTCATATTGTTTAAAGTGCAAACAGATTAATATTTTGTAATCGACTGAAAGCGATAGAGATAGATTAAAAAAATAATAATGCTTGAAGTTTAATTTAAATGCTATAATAAATCAGTCAATTAGGATACAGTTTTCAAACAAATTGCATTTAAAAGTAGATTTTTTTCCCTATATAATGGTGTAAAAATTAAAAATGTGCGATGTTTAGAAATTAAAAAAATTGCAGTGCCAAAAATCGCAAAACCAAAATGTCATCGTCAACTGTTGCCATTCGCAAAATGACGTCAACGTTACGCAGTGACATGTTTGTCCTTTATAATATAGATATTTTACAATATACACTGAAGTGTAATTCAATTTGTGATAGTAAATACCATGCAAAAAGTGGTGCTGTTCTCTCATTCCAATGCATGTTCGGATGGCATATGATAGGTCTTTTTGTGTGTGCAAGATTCTACAAACAACTGTTAAAAGTTACATGCACGGAAAAGTTCGAGATTTAGACGCCTTGGATAAAAGTCAAATAATAGGTACTCACCACGTGGGTCATTGAATTTCGAAAAGATCTCGACAATGTGGTTTTCCTGTTACACAGTATCAAGAGTAGGGCGAGAATACACAAGAACTTAAACGGGAATATTAATGGAATGAATTACAAAGAAGAAGAAGATTTGAACTTCTAAGATTGATCTGTATTATATAACGGCAAATTTTATCTTCGATTTCCATCAAATTGATTAACGGGATATGCACATACTCAGTAGACGGATAGTGGCGAGCTCATTCCCCAAAATGGCAAAATGGTACCATTTACCTATCTCGTCTTTGCTAAATGCAACTTAACATCTTGTTTTAACTAGAGATTGTCGTGTATGGAACATCAACGAATCTAACCGAGTAGAATGGAGTAATAAATCTCCAATATGACTTTGTAATAATGTTGCTTGGCTTAGAATACGGCGTCAGGTCTATGCGACCGTAGATCTTGATTGCCTGGATGGAAGTATAAAAGGTAATGGTGGCTCAGCGATGATCGGAGGTGTGCTTCGTGGAAATATTTGGGACATATTGTACGAAATGATACTCTATATGTGCGTTGATTGTAATACGGACGATCGTTTTTATATTTAAATGCTTTTTTGCAATCCGGGATAGAAAAGGAATTTTAAAGCATAAATAAGTATTCCTCCCATACATCTAGCTGGCAATCAATTGATTCATGGAGAACTCCACTCAAGTCGTCTTACTGAAATGGCAATCAATAATCTGGGATTTAAATCCTCACTGTTAAAATTTTGCAGCAAACTGTCCAGTCATTTATCCGTTTTTATAGCCAACGGTTACATAACCGTAATTTAACTCTATTATGATTATAATATGGACAATAATATGGTCAAACTAGAGTTGAACTACTATTATGTAATAGTTTTCTATAAAAACGATCAAATGACTGAACAGTTTGCTGCAAACTTTTAATACTACTTTTCAACAGACTTGGATACTCTTAGAACTGGCGAGCAAGACCTTCATTCCACAATACTATCTTTAACTGGTTTGTGGGAATTTATTTATATATTTGGCACTCCATGCCTTCTAAACACTTCTGTAGAGTTTTTGAAATCATGTCTCGTCATGTGGGAGTCATTTTGAAGGCCAGAGGGGCAGCTATTAGTCTCTTATCAGGTGTTTCTGATTCAGTGTCATTTCAGTGTTTGTGAATTCAGTCAAATTAACAAACATTGTCATTTAAAAAAATTTCCTTTTTTGTTTTGTTAATTCAGCATTTTTTTTCTAATTTCATTAGCATTGTAAATTTCTCTTCTTCGCGTTCTACAGAAGAAATTACAAAACAACAGCATCTTGAATTTGAGAGCTGCTGTCACTATCTCTAATTTCTTATATAATATTATTATATATTCTATCATTTTTCAGCTATCGTTTCTTTTTAAAATAAAAAAAAAGATTAAGACGAATGTCAAAAGTGACGTTTTAAAACGGTTTCATATTTTTTGAGTAGCGATTTAATAGTATGTTTTATAGTTATTCCCTTATATCTTTGGCCGGGACGTTGAATACAGTGTAACATTTAAAGAGAGTTACTGTTTAACAACTTCAACTAAATGCATTTTTTACTCTGTTTATTAATATATATATATATATATATATATATATAATAAATTTGTCTTAAAGAAACAAATTAAACATATATTTATTTTCTTTATCTGATATTTATTCCGCGATAACACAAAATGTTAACCAGAAAAGAATCTTTTTCCTGGTTAGAGAATTTTCCGTCCGGTTTAATTTTCTACTTGGCTGGTTCTTCTTTTGAAATGATTGGAAAACTTTTTCACTGCACTTCTTCACTTGTACTGTCATTATTTAGTAATGGGATTTTTTCGCTATTGTGGAAAATATTTATCTTTCTTAAAGAGCGGTCCAATTATTACGATTCCAAGATACTGAATGTTTTTCTCATACAATATAACCTCATTTTAGACAAGTTTTAATAGATTAGTAATTACCTTGAAATCAATCCTATACATGGAATATGCATAAGATTTGATATTATAAATTTTAAATACAGTGAATTCTCGATAATTAAAACTCGCAGAGACAACAGAAAAAGTTCGAATTATTCGAATTTCGAATTATTTAAAGTGGTTAGAGAAACAAAATTATAGGGTAACATTGTGCGAGATTTAATTTCCAGATAAAAAAAATCCTTTTTTTCACTGTTTATACAAATAGAAAAAAAATTACAAAAAACATTTAAAATTTTGTTATTAATAATAACATAAATTAAATTAGCCATTCTCTAACAATTTAATGATTTTTTTAATCAATTACACAAAATAAATGTAGGAAATACCATTACATATACCACAATGAAAAATATTTGTCCAAAGTCATTTGCTTAGGTTTATTGTTTTTAGCCTTAACTACTAGCTTTTCTATTTGCAACAATCAGTGAAGTTCCTTTTCATAAGATGATTGCATTTCTTTGACTTTGTGTAAACTTTTAATAGACTGAGTTACGGATTGTTATGTTGGACTTGAGGACGGATCATTTCTCAATGTGTCTTCGGGATCCGAATCTTGATTACACGTATGACGAATTTCTTTCGCGATATCTGAATTTCTAAGGCTTCCACGAATTTCTGAGTTACTAGCAACAGCCATTTAATCTTCAAATGAAACATTTTCACAATCAAACGTTCTGTAATATTCTGGAAAACATGCGTCTTCACATTGAAAATTCTTTCCTGCTTGTTCAGAGTTTTTTATCTGGTCTTGTGTAAATCCTGCGTGCTTAAACATCCTGCTATTGTTTACTCTTTAACAGCATTCAATTCTCATCAGCATAGAAATCATTTATGGTAGTCCGTACAGTAATATTATAATTTTCCTTACAATCAATTGAAAACAGCATTTGCTGTAAAAGTCTTTTACGATAGTTAAATTTTAAATTCTATATTATGCCCTGATTGATGGGCTGTAATTTAGATGTGATGTTTGGAGGCAAGTATTCTACTCGAATAGATTTTAGTTTGGGAAGTTTGCTGAGACTTGGCACGTAATTCAGCAAAAGAAGAATTTAGCGTATATGGAGGGAAATTTTTTTATTTAGTCCTTTCGGCAAATTGATGCCTATTTCTCGTGTCACCCATATTTTAGAATTTCACGCGTTTCCAACAGGAACGAAATGTTACCCCTCCAGTCACTTATGCTGGCCAATCCTACTTAACCTTCTCACCGCCGCGACCTGATTGATATATCGGTTCACTATGCTGTAGGTTTCACAGCAATACAAGGTTTGTTTAAATTGATATAATTTTGCAAATATAATGCATTTTTAAAACACCAAGTAATGATTGATACTGTCAAGGATTATACTTATATACGTAATTAAGTTTTTTATCTCAAGTTTGAAAATTCAGATTTTTTAAGCATTTTAAAAAATTTTCAGAGAAAACAACATTACAAATTTGCCCTTTTGCTCGGCGGTCAGGGGGACATTCTTATCTTCTGCGTTTGCTCAGTCTATGTTACTAATGTACAGATTGCAATACTTTTCCGAAATTGCCCAAGCAAAGTTAGGACAATGGATTCGAGTTCCGTACATCTGCTAACAATGCAACTTGCGGGAAGAAATGAAAGAAATAGATTCTAAGAAACTAGACCATTGAAACCGACTACTGTGTACTTAAAATTCAAGGGGAAAAAGAACTGTATGAGATAGAAAGTAAAATAAAAAGAGGAAAGAACCTATAAATCTGTTCGATTTATCCGAAGATATAGAAATTGAGTTCGAATAAACGAATGTAATGTTAGATTATTTCCTTATAGGAATTTATGAGGTTTTCCCATTTGTTCGAATTAGCCGAAAATTCGAATTAACAAAGTTTAAATTATCCCTAGTCCAGTGCATTTATTTTCATATATTAGATGGCTTTACATTTGTCCTTTTGAACGTATCAGGTGCATATATTTCACAAACAATTACTTTCAGATGTTTTTACAAATAATGTATTTATAGTTTACATCGCAAAACATCTCAAGTTGAAAACATTTATAAAATAATAGGGAGACAGAAGCAGCACAGCGAAACATATTTTACATTTTATATAATTTGATGGCAACTACATGTGTTGCATTTAAATGCATGATTTCTTTTGATTGTTTGAGCCAAAAAGAAGTATAGTTTTACTCTACATTTAGAAAATATTCATAATATTATTTTTTTTAAATACTATGTTTCAAGTAAAAAATCATATTTACAATGGACGCTAAAAGTTTTTTCAGTGAAAATTACGCTATTAATGCCATTATGCGTAAAACCATTTTATTCGTTGAAAGTTTTGTTCGAAATTTTGCATGTGGTGAAATTAAAATGCTTATAAAAAATTACAACTTACACAAAAATATTTTATTTTTCAAATAGAGCAAAAATGGAGCTACATCCTTTTGCAGCAAACACCCTCAATTGTTAATTATGAAAAAAAGAAAAAAAACATGCAATAGTTTATTTACTAAATGCTTGCTGTAAGTAAAATATCCATACAATAATTAAGATTATAATGATTAAAAACTATTCTTTATAAAATCAATTTACTTTCCGACTTTTTGTAAACTTTTAAAAAAATTCTAAAATGAAATGTTTATTGCAAAAGCAGGTGGAAATAAATTAGGTTTAGTTTAAAAATTAAAATTTTCAAATTGTTTTTTAAAGTATGGAAATCTACTACTTCTACTAATACTACTAAAAAATGCACACAAGTTTTGCAAGAATTTATGAGAAATAAATATCCCTAAAAAAAGGAAAGTTTGTTCTTTAAATAAAAGATACTGAAGTTCTGCTTTGAATGGAATAATTTAGCGTCTTTAATTTTTTTCTTCCTTCGCTAAAAAAATAGTTAACGAAAAAGTTTTATATTTAAAAGATTACATTTAATTTTATTTTAAATTAGTCTTATTTCCGGAATGAATTTTTTTCTGAAATGAGTGTAAAATTTATTTACAATAAACATCTGACTGAACTATTTTATATGTTTTTGAAGCATTATAAACTTCATAATTTTTCATTACACTATCGTGTCTTATACATGTTAATTAAGCATTTTTAATTGTAACAGTATTAACAAGTTAGAAATTGTACATTAAACGTGACAAATGAGGTGTGTTCGTAGTATAACTAGTTTTATAATTTTAAAAAGTCATCGTTATTATTTCAGTGAAATCAATTTTATCGTCTGTTATCAGCAAAATGAGCATGTCTTTTTTTCTCTTATTACGTATGCCACGTTTATAGATGCGATTTTTTTTTACTCCTGACAGCGCTGCAAAATTCACCATGGAGATCTTGCTTTGCGAATGATTACCTTCATGGTTTAATATTTCTATGACTCACGAAGAACAAACTCTTGTCTTTATTTACTTTAATAAATTGACATATTCGGCTGTTAACCTAATTTCCACTGAAGTTATTTCAGAATCTATATCTTTTTTTAATGTAACCCATCTCTCAAACAACCTATCTTTTTTGAACGATATTTGTAAAAATGTAACTTTTATGCAATTTTATTCGAAAAATTATTTTGAATAAAAATGGCCGTTTGGCATATGAAAAGAGAAGTGGTTAACACGTATTTGTTTTCCTCAGTCACATGGCTTGTGCTTTTATTATATAGATTACGTATGGTCAGATTTAATAGAATGAAGGAAACTTTTATTAATATATTTTTAAGTTTTGATTCGATTTTCATAAAATTTGAAATGACTCGAAAAAATTCTGCAACGATTATATACAGTGGACTCTCTCTATCTGAACACTCTCTAATGTGAACACCCCGGTATTATGAACACTTTCTGACGGTCCCGGCGAAACTCCATAGACTTAACAAAAGATGAACTCTCTGTATTCTGAACACCCTCTAATCTGAACACCCCACTATTATGAACGCTACTTTTGATCCCCATTCTAACCCGCCTCTCTGTAATCTGAACGTGTGTTTGCAGTCGGAATGCGGGAAATTCCCGCATCATGGGAGTTCGGAAAAATTATGGCAGTAGAATAAAAGGGTTCAATGAACTCGATTTAAAAATAAACAGACAAAATCATTTCTAGATTTTAAGATCTACCCGATGCTGAAATTTGTTTGAATAATTCAGATAAAATCTTCAGTTAACAAAACAAACAAAACATTTATTATAACAAAAAACAAAAGAATTCGAAAGAATATTTTTGTCTTTACCGTACATTTGCTCAACTAACTAGAACATTCTGATATTTTTAATAAACAAAAAAGTGCAGATATGAAATTGTTGCCTTTCAGAAAAAGTAAATCATAATAATCAAATTAAATTAAATGATCAAATCAATCAATTATTAGGCAAAGAGATACAAGAAAAAATAATGCAAAAAACATGTCACGTGATTCTCCCTCTTCCGAGCTAAGATAAAAATAGAAAGATTGCGCAACAGAAATGCCCACCTCCCAATGTCAGATAAGAGCCAACAGGTGTTAGAGGGAGTGGTCAAAAAAGGATTATGATTTCTTTTCTGCACACCTGGTTGGCAGCATTATTGATTCTGTTTCTTTCTTCTTTTATGTTCAGCAAAGGTAACATGTTTTCGCCATTTCACTATCGTTGCAGGGAAAGAGGCACAACACTTACGCAGATGTGCCAGAAATAAGTAGGAAAACGAAAAAACGGAAAGAACTGAAGCTTCAGGAAAAATACGAAGTTGTTCAAAAATTAAAATCAAAAGTAAGTCACAGGAAAATTGCATCTATATTTGGAATTTCAGTTGGTCAAGTCAACTCCATCAGCAAGAAAGAGAAAGAAATTATAGCCGCTTTTGAAGCAAATAAACCTTCCTCAAAGTGTAGAATTTTCGAAGAGAAAACGGGAAACGGGAACATATACAATCACGTCTGGAAGTTTTTTGCAAAATGAGAATGAAGAATCTTCCTGTCACTGGACTCCTGCTAAAGCAGATTGCTCTGGGTTTTGCAGAAAAGGTGAAAATCATGGAATTCAAGGCATCAGAAGGATGGCTGACTCGCTTCAAAAGTCGGCATAACATCGAATTCAAAATAGTCATTGGTGAAACTGCAGACGTAAATATCGACACTGTGGAGGAATGGAAAAAAAAGCTTCCGGATATAATGAAGGATTTGGATGCTGCTGACATTTTCAATGCCGACGAAACCGGTCTGTTTTTCAGAGCTCTTCCAAATAAAACACCAGCAGAAAGAAGCGAGAAAAGCGTGGACGGAAAAATGTCAAAAGAAAGACTTACCGTCATGCTCTGTGCAAGTTTTACGGGTGAGAAGCTCAAACCACTTGGGATTTTACAAAGTGAAAAACCACGATGCTTCAAAAATGTGAAGATAGCATCATTGCATGTGCACTATAAATCAAATCGAAAAGCCTGGATGACATACACAATTTTCTCACAATGGTTGGAGGGCATTAACGAGATGATGAAGAGAGAAGGAAGAAAAATTCTTCTTTTTGTGGATAATGCCAGATCATACACAAATGTGCAGCGGAGCACCTTGAGCCTGAAGTTCCTGCCACCGAACGGTACTTCTATAATCCAACCACTGGATCAAGGAATAATCAAGACCTTTAAAGCTCACTACCGAATTCATTTTTTGAAGAAAATGTCCGTGGTGATGGAGGAGGCAAATTCGGCAACCGAAGTAACAAAGAAGGTCAATCTCATGGATGCTTTCCATTGGATATCAATGGCTTGGAATGAAGTAACCCCTTACACCATCCAAAAATGCTTCTACAAAGCTGGATTCTCGTGTGAGAATGAGCAATCCAGGATAGGAGACCAAGAAGCAACAGCTGTGAGTGACATGGGGTCAATTCTTCAGGCGCTTCATACTGAAATTGAACCTGGAGCTTATCTCGAAGCTTAAACCTTCCTGTTTGCGACAACATTGTTGAAGAGGAAGAGGGTAGTGAATTCACTACCCTCGACGAAGCAGAACCAGAAGAGACCGATGAAACAAGAAGTACGATTACCTTCAAGCAATATGACCAAGAGATTCAAGACCTGTTGAACTATGCGGCTGAACAAGAGATCCAGAAGCCTTTCTACTTCTTAAACAACTAGATAACATGTACACTGCACGAGCATACACAGTGCAAAAACAGACTAAAATTACTCACTTTTTTAAGTAATGTACCGATTATGTTTTCAAGTAATGTATTGTATGTATGTAATTGTATGATTTGTAAAAAGCTTTTAATATAATTTTTTTAATTAAAATGTTAATAGTTTCTAAATTTAGCACCTCCATCTCAGTAACTTGCATGGTTAACCAGGCTAAGTATTCTATACAGTCTATAAACACAATATATAGCAGCAGTAGTAATGCATTTCTCAATCTCCCTCTATAATGAACACCCCCATAATCTGAACATTTTTGATCGGTCCCATGAGTGATCAGAATAGAGAGAGGCCACTGTATATTAAATTTCAAATCATTCAGTTGGGAAGTTATTGCTGAGTTATATGTGGACGAACGAACAGACGGACAGACGGACGGACCAGACGACGACTATAGGTGATACGTATTTATATACTTACAAACGCACCTAAAAATTCATCTGTGCACTAAAAAAAATTTAAGTAATCATGTCATATTTGAAATTTATTTGACATATTATTTCAAATTACTTTTATAATGACAAAAATATACTTTACATGCACAAGCATCAATTAGAAAAATAATTAAAATTCTTAAAGCAAATTCTGACTAAGATATACAACTGTTTCATGTAATTTAATAAACATTTCTTTCCATTTATATTATGTACCGTAAATTTCAGTTATCACTTAATTTACTTCCTGAAAAAAAATGCACACGAGTTTTACAATGGTTTAAGAGAAATAAACGTCCCTAAAAATAAGAAAGTTGGTTCTTTAAATAAAAGTTTCTTAAGTTCTGCTTCGAATGGGATAATGTATTGCTTATCCTCTTAATTAGTGCACAGCCGTGACTGAACGTAATATGCTTGCTCTTCATCCCATCCTATTTCTGGTACTTTTCCAAGATTAAAATTTCTGTATTTAAGAAAAACTTAATACTCTCATGTCTTGCTAAATAGTAAAATTTTTACTGATCAATTGTGTTGTATTGTATTGTGTTTTACTGAACTATTTTATATGATTTTGAAGTATTATAATTTTCATAATTTTCATTACATTATCATGTCTTGTACAAGAAAAAGCAACTCAGCATATTTAATTACAGCAGTATTAAAAATTCGACTGTATAAAAATTAATCTTGACATATTCGACATTTATTTGAAATTCTATTTGAAATTGCTTTTATAATGACAAAAATATACTTTACATGTACACCCAGAAAAAATTTTGTTGAATCAACAAAAATTTGGTTGACACAACAAAACTTTTCGTTTAAATATGGGGCAATGGAAATTTTGTTTGAATCAACAAAAAAAAAATATTGTTGATTTATTTTTTGCAATTCCAAAAAAACTTTTTGTATCGTCAGCAAAAAAATGGTTCAAAAGTAAAATGGTTCAATTTTACTTGAATTAACAAAATTCTATTTGTTACATAAATATATGCTATCTGTTATTTTAACAATCTATTTTCCTTTTTCAACAAAATATATTTTGTTTGTTTAAATGAAGAAATAGGCTATATTACGAACTTGTTTTGTTTATACTACAAAAACTTTTGTTAAATGAACCAATCTAAATACGCAATTTTAACTATTTTTTAATTCATTTCCAGCAGTGAATTACGCCTGTAAACCTTGAATAATAACACGTGAATTTTTATCCTGCTTTTTTTCAAGCGCAAACCGAGAGAGTGAAAATTTCCCCAAGCCGGGAGTCGATCCCTGTCCTCAGAACAGCGCTCTGAGGCTCTACCACTGAACTACAAGGAATGATATCTGAGTTCGGCATTTATCACTCTTATATATGTCGGAACGGCTACAACCGCAGCACAAGATGGAAAAGTTATCAGGAGCACGCAAATTTCTGCGTCAAACATGAGACGACAATACAAAGCCCAGCATACGGCAACACATAGTTAATTTTTAATTCATTTTCAGCAGTGAATTACACCTGCAAAAAACAGGATAAAAATTGACTTGTTATTATTCAAAGATTACAGACGTAATTCACTGCTGAAAATGAGATAGAGCTATTGCAGAAATTTCGAAAAATGCAACATAGCAGCGCCACCTGTTGCACGATTTACAGCAAAAACTAATCAGCAGCAATTTATATCAGGAAGTAACTGAATATAAAGTTTTATTAAATTCCGTGCATTAGTTCTTGAGATAAAAACAGTCGAATCGTGTTCAGGACTATCTAAAATCCGTCAGAAACCGGAAATGAATTCCATGAATCCAATACTTTCTTCTTGTAAAGATAGAAGACAGTAATAAATGGGACAGTGGGATTTTTAAAACTACCTTCGTCCGTTCCAATGAAAAAAATCAAGTTACGTAAGAGAGATATGACTACTACATAACAATTTAAATATTGCAAAAACAACAAAATTTTGCAGGAATTACAAAATTATTGTAAAATTAAAAAAACAGATTTTGTTAATTCAAGTAAAATCGATAAAATTTTGTTAAAATTTTGTAAGAGTATTAAGAATATTTTTTTGTCCACGCAACAAAACCAATTTTTTTACTTTAACTAAAAATTTTGCTAAAACAACCAAAATGTACTCAACAAAACATGTTTTGTTGTTTTAATCAATTCCTTTTTCTGGGTGTACAGTCAGCAGTACCAAAAATTAAAAATTCCTGAAGCAAATTCTGACTAATATATACTGATGTTCCTGTAATTTAATAATAAAAATTTATTTTCAGTTATATTATATACCGTAAATTTCAATTATCACTTAATTTACTTCTTAAAAAAAAATGCACACGACTTTTACAATCGTTTATGAGAAATAAACGTCCTTAAATAAAGGAAGTTGGTTATTTAAATAAAAGTTACGAAAGTTCTGTTTCGAATGGGATTATGTATTTCTTATGCTCTTAATTAGTGCACAGCTGTGACTGAACGTAATATAAAGTTTGCTTTTCGTCCCCTCCTATTTCTGGTCCTTTATAATATAGATCGTTTTAATATTGTTGTGAATCACGTGGGTGTTTGATATGTGGCGCCAGTTCGGTCCACGCTGAAGCCCCCAGTTACGCAGAAAAAATTAGTTGTTGTAATCCGATATCTGTTAGAATCAGGGCTAGAGAAAAGCCTGTGTTAGATTAAGAAGCGGAACTGCCGCTTTCTCTCGATTTACTCCAGAAATATTAATTGTTAATGATTAATTTATGTTCTGCATGTGTTTGTCTTTGTGTAAGTGAATAAAAAGCCTAGAAAAGCCAAGATCATCTAGAATTCTTCGAAAGATAACATCAAAAACACGAACTAGATTTAATATGTATAAATATTGGAAGTGTTTAAATTCTTTCTCTCTCTTCGCATCAAATATCTCTATTCTTGTTATAAATATGAAAAGACTAGTGATATCTTCTAGTGTTTTTCCATTCCTTCATAAAATGCTAGAGGGTTCTCCTTTTTATTCTATTTAATACTATATATATTAATATTCTATTAATTGTTTAAAGTACTTAACGTTTTAATATCCCGTGGTCTATTAAATGTAGAGATTTTAATATAGCTGAAAAAATCAATTCATTTCTATCGGTGAATTGTTGAAATGATTTTTACGAAGCGAGCAATATGAGTAACAGTCTGTTTACGACAATAATAAGATAAGGGAAAAATTAGAAAGAAACGAAGTAATTTGATTTGTTTATAATATGTGTTATTCGAGTCAGATGTTTATACAAAAACAACTTTGCAGAAGCTGATAATGTCTCCTCGTTAGTACACAAAATAATTCGTTTTATTTATATATATATATATATATATATATATATATATATATATATATATATATATATATATATATATATATATATATATATATATATATATATATATTATTTATTTATTTAAATACTACTGCCCTTTCCTTTAAATGATGTGTTGATAGTTTTTTTGGTAAAACAAAGCGGATAGAGGAAAATACATTTCATTCTGATAATTTCGCTTAATCAAAAGTTGTTTATATTCAATTAGGATTTAGCCTCGCCTGATATTGCTTATTCTGATATTGTAATCATGATTTTTAATTTTATTAATTCTTAGAACTGAATCAACAATTTTTCCTGGTCCATCGTAGCTCGTAGCCTACGGTTATGAAACTGAGTAAATAATTACGTTTCTTGACCGGTTCAACATATTATTAACCATATTTCCTTTGCTGATTATATCCTAAAGTGTAAAATACCTAAAATTTTCAAATATTTAACGTGTTCTGATCCGATATCTAAAGATCTATATTCGATCTAATGGAAAAATAAAACATAATCAGGACCAACAATTGAAAGTTGGTATTTACAAAAATTAATTTTAATTTTCTAAAGGAAATGTTTATAATTTTTTTAAATATGATTCTAAAATGATCTTTTTTCAAAAAATGTTTGAAGTATTAAATGTTTTTTTTTTTAGATTCTTAGCAAAAATAGAGAAGGAATCATAAATTGAATTTGGGCAGGAGACCAAAATTTCTTACTTGAAATATTTTAATCTGTCGTACATTAAAAAAAAAAAACTGTCTATGTATAACAGTTAATAAACTGAATTGTGTTTATTAAAATATATTATAAATTTTAATAAATTTCAATGCATAATAAATAAATGTACATATAATGTAACATATAAATTTTATTATTTTTAAAAATACAGCTTTAATGTTTAACAATACCTGTCTTCTAATTCTAATATTTCTATTAAACGGATTACAATTCCTAAACATAATGCTTCCTAAATCATTTTTTTTTAAATATTTCATATATAAGAATAATTTTTTTACTAAACAATGTTTAATTATATAATAATACACTTTTGTTTATGAGAAAAATAATAAATAAAACAGAAAAAAATATTTTTTCTATAGATATAATGTGTCTAGCTTCGCTTATATGATTTTACAAAAGGCAGAATTTCTTCATCCTAAGCGTCCGTTCGTTACCCTTGTCTTAGAACATCAAAGAAAAATATTTTCACTTACATTTAATTATTGACATCTTAGCTTTTGTAAAATGCGTTTATTCTTAAAAATTAAATGAGAACAATGAAGTTCAGCTTATTATTTTTAATTATTTGTTGAAAATGAAAAGAAAGAAGAAAATTATAATATTTTCAAAGTAAAATAGCACAAGTATTTCTAAACATTTTAAATAAATTATTCACGTATAAAATTATTTTCTGACCACACTTCATTTTTCCTACTGAAAGTAAATTTTGTTTCTCATAAAATAAGAATTTCAGTACATTGTAACAAAGACATTTATCGCTAAAATGAAAAGTATCTTTTCATGGTAAAGTTGTCCTTGGATGTCTTTTGTTTGCTCATTACTTTCCCCCTTTTTTTTATCGTGGATTTAATGTACATTTAATCTTAAAACATTATTTTCGAATCATTTGAATTCTACTTTTACAGTAATATCTTCTATTTAAGACAGTGTCTTTTGTAATTTTATCTTTTTTATTCTCTTCTAGATACAGCAGGACTTTTTTCTTTTACATTTTAATTTCATTCCACGAAGCTTGCCTTGCCTCTCGCTTAGTTGATAAAATAATTCACGACTGTGTCGCTCAGTAAGCTGCCTACATCTACATTACTCAGGTTATAAATCACATTTCGAAAATGTCTTTTACCTTTTTATTAGGTGCGTTCGTAATTGTATAAATATGCAGCACTTATAGTCGTCGTATGTTCCGTCGGTCTATCTGCATATAACAGCTCAAAAACTGACCAACCGAATGGTCTACAATTTAATATGTATAATCGTTGCAGAATTTTGTCGAGTCTTTTCAAATTTTATGAAAATCGAATCAAAACTCAAAATGATATTAATAAAACTTTTATTCATTCTATTAAATCCTATCATACGTAATTAATTCAATGATATCCCATGATAGGTAATAATTCTACGTTGCCATGGTGATTACGTCATATTTAAAATGGAGTCATATTATTTCCGTATTACTGAATTTAAAAACCGAATTAGTATACTAAAATTGTTTAATTATAGCAATCATATATTTTTTTGATAGTTTTTTGGATAGATGTTTCCGGTGAAATAGATATTAAATGAAAAAATAGTCTAAATATGGATTTCAAGTTATTCGAATTTTTAGTAAATGTCAACAAAAGATAAAACGTTGCCAACTTAAAATGTACTTATTTTATTAAGGAAATTAATCATATTATAATAACAGATGATATAACTAATTTCAAATAATAACGATGATTTTTTTTTACATTATCTTTTATTGGATATTTGCACATAGTATAATTTTAATGTCACAGAACTGTAATTAATTGTTTGTAAAAGTGTATTGAAATTTAATTTCATAAAATAAAATTAATATCTCTAATTTGAAATCCTGCACATAAAACAAATGTTGTTTTCATAAATTTTTGCATAAAGGTGCAACAGTTATTGCATCAAGATCTGAATATTAATAAAACTAGTTATAGTACGAACGCACCTCATTTGTCAAGTTTGATGTACAATTTCCAACTTGTTTATTTTAACTTGTTGCATTATTTGAGGCAATTTGATTTCTCTGTCGGCGCTCTATTTTCGTATGATAAGGTTTTAATTCTAGACTAATTATTTTGTTAGGTAAATTTGATATGTTAGAATGAAATATACTTCATTGAAATTATATTTAAATACATTAAGCTGCGTTTAAATACTTATGAGACTATCTTTGTCTTTTTACTTTCTTCTATCTGTACAAGACGAAAGTATTCGATTCGTGAAAATTTTCGACGTCCGGTGCTCGTTATATTATTATGTTTTTAAAAATAAATTTCCGTAATTTTAAAAAGTACGTGGAAAATTATATGGTAGCGTTTCAAATAGCTTCATAGATAGTTCAATTTTAGAATATTATTTTTTCTTTTGATAATGGCTCAGTTTGGGCTGAAACATCTCAACAGTCTAATAAAACTTATTTTAATGTTTATAATCTTTTTATTTTACGCCTTTTAGCAATTAAAAAACGTATATAATTACAAGGTGTTATAATTTGTTATATTTTGATAGCCTTTTTTAAACCCTTGAACTTTCTTCCAAACAAGAATGTGAGAAGTTAAAGAACGCTAAAAATGATACATTCCATAAAACTATTTTTTGGTGGCATTTCGAAGTGAATGGTACATTCCATTAAAAAAAATTACGATGTAATTTCGAATTGAATAACAGAGTGACAAGTTAAGTTTTAAGACAGCGGGATTTTCAAGCTATGATATTTTATAACTTACCACAACAATTGTCAAAAAGCCATGTGTCGAATGGATATGATATGACTTCTCATAATGAAATTCTATTTGAAAAACAACTTGTTTAAAGAATTCAAAGTTAATGTCCCGGCTATGAAATTTCATGAATGTTTAATCAAAAACTGTTCTAATTTTTAAAAAAAACATCGATCTTGTCTAGCAAATTATCACGTTTGATCGTCATGTAACATATGATTAACCTCGAGTTTCTTTTAATATTTAAAGGATCCAAATGCATTAAGTTTTACATAAACATTTAAAATAATACATACATATTTATATGTACATGTGTTTGCGTTTGATTCCAAGCAATTTAATGGTAGCTTAAACAGACACTCGTGTCAAGTGGCGGATGAAAAGTCTAATAAGATTAAACTCCGGTGCCCCAAAACACGTTTAGAATATTGTAATAGGCGATGAAGCTTGGATTTAGTTCTACAAATTTGAAGCTGAACATCAATCAACTGTTTGAGATTTGAAAATGAACAAATACAACAGACGTTGTTCGAGCACGATGTGTTTTTAAAAGAAGAAGTTATTTATTTTTTGATAAGTTCAGCCATATTGGAATTGTTCTTTTGGATAATCGTAATATTGAATTCGTATACGAAATTTTTGTTGATATTATGAAAAAACAAAGAACGTCGTTTCACGCTATTACCCAACACGACAACTCAATTTGCACTGTGCATTCTAAACTGTCAAATCTCAAATGGTTTAAGTAACATAACAAAAACAATATTACAAGTTATTGTTATTATTTCAATGATTAAGAACCCAATGACATTTTAATGTTCTCATTTATCAAACAAATAATGCGTGGTCACAAATTAGCGGTTGAATCGTACAAATCATGTATTTTTGTGATACAAATTTATTTCGAATGAAAAAATATATTAGTTTTGTGTGAATATTTTGACAAACAACCAAACAATTAATTTCATTACCAAAGTCTTGAATAAAGATTTCCAAAATTTTAAGTACTCGCTCTCGTATAAATAACTTTTAAAAAAAGTTTATTTTACTTGAATTTTTTTAACAATAACATACTCATGCGATAGATTTGTTTAAGACATGCGAAAATTATTGTAGAGAGCTTCCTGTTTTATTATTAGCGTAGCATCAAATATCTAAAGTATACATACTCTTGGTTGGTAAGCACTGAAAAAAAAATTCTGTAGAATAATAATAAAATTTAGAAACTTTCATAAGACATTCATGATAAGTATAATTTCCGATTATACAAGTACAAAGCAAATGACATGCCCTGAAGAATCTGAACAATATGAAGGTTTTAAATATGATACTGATTTTTTGAATACTATTCTTTACTTATTCCTTTTAAAATTGCATTCTTAAATAAGTACAATATATACCTTTCTGAAAGTATTATTAACATTTGGAACTATTTGCATTTATACTTATAATTTTGTTAATTTAACACAAATCTCTTACATCAGTATTCTTGTTATTATTTGCATTTTTCGTTTTGCATTTAGCATTTCATGTAGAATAATAATTATAATGAAAACTTCATAGACTAGAATCTTCTTTGAAATACAAATTAGAGGAGTAAAAGCAATTTAAGAAAATATATTTTCAAAGAGAAATACATATTTGGATTGTTCATTAAAATTTTCAGATGCCTTCATTATCAGAAGAATCTCTAAAATATAAATTCCTTGCAATCATTAGTAAGAAGTTATGCAGATAGAGCAATTTATTATAGGGAAATATATTTTCAAACAGAAAGACACATTTACACTGATCATTAAAAGTTTGAGATTTACTCATTATCAGAAGAACGAATAAAATATCATTTCTTTGTCATCACTTGTAAAAAGTTTTTTAAAAGATACAAGAAATTTCAAAAGAAATTGTGTCAATTATACAATGAATCTCATTTGAAATAATATATTTTTTATTGCTTTCCAACAATAGAGGTTATACAATTTGTTTTTATGTTGTTGTTTTTTTCTATGCTTGTTCACGCATAACTTTTGATCGGATGATCCTATTTTCATTTTTTTTTAGTAATGTCATATTCTGTAGGGGGTTCATTTTTATTAGTATTTAAATATCATATATTTGTCTGTTTATATATTATGTATTTTTTTTTTACCTTTTAAGATTTAACTTTCGTGAAAACTGAACAATCATTAAGTAACTTTGAGTATGATATTAAAGTATATAGTACGACTTTACGTTTTTAAAATATTCGTCGTATCGTGTATAGTTCTTTTCTTACAGGGACACCCCAAACATTAAAATATACAATCATCTACTGCCAGATAAAATGAGCAATATTGACAACAATGAGATTTAGAAGGAATGTGGATTAGCATCCTTCATCAGGTCGGGTAACCGGCATATGATTTTATTCATTTTTTAACACTTTCCAACACAGTTGAAAAGCGTTTATGAATTCGGTTTGCCTGTCCGTCTGTCTCTCTGTCTGTCCGAGCTCTAACTCTAGTAAATATACTCGGATTTTCATGTAATTTATATATGTTATAAAACTATGGAATGTTTGGTATTGAAAATGAAGTGTGTAGCGCTTATGGTTCCTTTACAGGCACACTCAAAAGAATTCCGTTATATTGCGGTCTACAGGGAAAATATCATTTGAGGTTTATTTGAATGATGTTACAGTATTTCAAACATATTGAAATTGATGTATATCACTGTGGTGCCTTCAAAAGGCTTACTCTAGAATATGATGCGCATAGCTCGTTTAGTTCCTTTACAGGAATACTCAAAATAATTCCGTTACATTACATACGATGGGGCAAAAATCGCTTGTGGTACGTTTTAATAATATTTCACTATTTTAAACATATTGAAATTAATATATATCACTAAGGTGCATTACGAGAAGCTGTGTATAGTATATTGTGTGTATAGCATTCATCGTTCATTTGCAGGGATACACAAAATAACTCGGTTAAAGTACTGTTTGTTAACAATAATTCAGCGTTTTCAGTTGATCAAAAAGCTTTTAAACTGAACCAATTTTTTGCCTATTACTTGGTGTGTATAAATTCTATAGGTAATATGTAGCGCAGCACAAAAGATCTCTAGTGCATTTCCGTTTATTGACGGAAATTCCAGAAGGAGAATTTTAAACTGTGTAAAAAGTGTTACCTATTTGTAGTAAAATTCAGCATTCTATGTAATATATATATATGTAAAATTATAGATCATATACAGGGCTGCACAAAATAGTTGGGACTTGTTTCCGAATATTGTTGGTAATTCCTGAAATTGGGTTTTTAAATGTGTTTTGCGTTTTCTAAATTGTTTATTTAAACTTATTAAACGGTAAAGATTTCTAAAAGTATTTTGGAAGTGTTTGAAAGTGTTACATAATGTATGCTTGACTCATATTTTTCGTTTTTTGTTTTGAGGAGGGAGCGAGAGAAAATTAAAAAAAAATTAGCTGGCTTTGATTGTATGTTTCATGTTTTAATATTCCCCTCAACATCATACAAAATTAACAAACGAAAGAAAAAAATATTTTTATTCTAATTTTAAAAAGTTATTTTTGTGGTATGTAATTAATTTGCATATATCTGTTGTTTTACACTTAACCCACTCAAAATATACATTGGATATATTGAACACCGGTGCGTCAAATTTACGCTCCCAGATAACATTTATCTTCCTGTCAAAGATATTTCGCTTTGTAATTAATTCTATAAACCGAAATGAATAATGTTTGGTAATCTGTTTTGGCATATTTGTCGAAATATAGACAAATAAACCTAGTGACAAATAAATATTCATCCTTTTCTGTAAATCTAACACAATGGCTGTAGAAAAAAGACGTTCTATCCAAATTGTTGATAGATCTACAAATTAGAAAATTACGAATTAAGAAAAAAATAAAAACATTCTTTGATTTAGTATGAATTCAGTATGCATGCTTAGATGATTAGGAGATAAAAGAGTAATCCACTAGAAATATAAATTATAATATTCTTCATTTATTCTCATAAGAAAATTCTTGATAAACTAAGACAATTCACAAAACCAACTGTTTACAACAAAATTACGGGTTCCATGCAAGGACATAAATTTTATATGGCTATTTATTTATACATATCGGTAAAATTGAAGAGTCTGTCTACGATTTACAGAAAAACACCTACTACTGCTGAGCCGAGATTTACAGACTGGTCACATGAGCAACAGGTTTGGCTAAGAAGAGTCTATTCTTGATAATAGGAAGTTGGGTACTGAACGTAAACTTTATCCTAGTTTTTGTTTTGGGGGAATAGGAGAATTATGACAGTTTCGTATATACTTGCCTCCAAGATTATAAAAACAGATCTTGCTTTTCATGTGGTAATAGTACATAAAATTGTAGCTTTGCCGCGAATTAAGAGGATATTTTTAAGTTAAAGAAACATGCTGTGATAATTTAGATGTTTAAATATATATTTATTTATACATTTTTTCAAACAGTTTTAAATGTTATGAAAAATAAATAACGAGAATGAAAGAAATATTTTAGTTCTTCATTCAACAAAAAAATTTCTGGAACGGTATCGTCTTTCTTGAAAGAAATTACATTCCGATAATTAAAAGTATGCGAAAAGAATTGTTACTTCATTCATTTCCTTTTAAATGATTCAGGTATGCGATCTTTAAATAAATTTTTCTTTATCTCGTCCTACTTCAATTCTTCCATCCATTCGAAATGGTCTATTTGTTGGCAGCATGCCAAGATCTGTCTTTTGAAAACTGCTCAAGCAGTAACATGTTCATTCGATTGTTTACACGCCATATATACAAATCTAATTAAAAAAAAGTGTGCGTGTCTGTGTCTATTGGTCCGGAATAGGATCAGAAATGATTGCATACCAAACTTATCAAGAGCAAACAGAATATGTTTCCGGCAACAATCTGCAGTTTGTCGCCATCTGATATGTAAAATAGTTCTTGAAAAAGCAGGGAGAAACAGAAAGAATCGGCCAATTAACCAATATTTTACTGCTGAAAAACTTGTGACATTATTGATGAATTTTCAAGAATCCCTACTGCGATTGAAAGGTTAAAGTAAGATATGTAGATCTTGATGAATACATTTTTAGCTTATGACTTATACATTTTAATTGCAAAATATGATTGGTAAGTTTAAGGAGCCAATATTCAATAATCAGGTAAAAATCCATGGATCGCATCATGGATAAGTAAAGAAATGATAACCTAGAATATCATTAAATATTAGCATCATTAAAAAAATAATGGTTACAATAATGCATCTAATTTTACGCAAAACCCCGCTATCTCAAATATGCCAAGTAACTGTTGACCCTTCATTGAAGTATCTATGAATGTCAATAATTTTATGGCGATGTAAGTTTAACTTATAACTTTTTTTATTTTAATTTTAAAACTGGATTAGGAAGCATACACTGTTAAATTTTTTTTGGTTGGTTGAACCAGTATTTGGTGTTTCAGTAGCTGCTACCATAAGATGGTGAAACCTTGCTCCAACATATTGAGCTATAATTCAACCAGATCTTCAAATATTGGAACGAAATTTCACCATCTTATGGTTGCAGCTACTCCAGCGCCAAAAGTTGGTTCAACCTACCATAAAATGTTTAACAGTGTAAATAGCTAACATTTAATTATCGTGTCTATAGACCAGGCTGATATCAATGATAAGAAAGAAAAATATCACTTGGGATGCCATATAGTATTTAATTTATTATAAATAAGTAAATAAATAAATAAACTTATGCTTTAAACAGTATATTTCACTTTGTGCCAAATCACTATATTTAAATTATGCCATTTGGTGACACTGGATGATTATGGAAGATAAACGATAATAATTTTATACGGATTCCAATTTTAGCTCACGATTTATCTTTTTTTAATTTTAAATGTGAAATATTAAATATAAAAAGTTAATTTTCTGTAATCATATTTACAGGCAATGCTAAGCAAGGATATGATAATCTAGGATACGGTCAATGAAAGAAAATATATGACGCTGTTCAGAATATATTATATTAATAATCTGACAGTGTAATTATATTTCATAACTAGTCTTGCTTGAAAAGAGATAACTGCACGTCTTACATACGCTATTCACGAGATTCCAAGAATGTCATACTAACTCTTGAAATTTAGAATTTTAAAATTACTTCAAATTACTTCAAATTACTTCAAAATTTTCAAAAGAGTTTTTATAACGATGGCATGAAAATTATTCCATTGTTGACACAAAAAGGAAATAAAAGAACAAGAATAAGAAATAAAAGAGTAATAAGAGGATTGTTGTACATTTTGTTAACATTTTCTCATTAAAATTGAAACGAAATAAAATGTTTTCAATTTCAATAAACCGTACATCATGGTTATCTACCGCTATCCAGATTGGTTGAATAAGTCCACCAATTTTAATTTTTAATTTTGTATAGTTTGCATACATCAATTTAATGGCTTCTGTTTACCTTCAATTTAAAAATTATATAGTAAAATATATTAATGTGACTTATTCCCACATATACTTAATTATAAAGTGAAAGCTGAAAGCTGGCAAAATTTCTGATTCATATGAAATAATATTTTATGAGTGTGAAGAAAATATATAAGGTTTACCTACGATAGAACTTAGATCTGTTATAAATTATTTAGCTTTCAATGGATATGCTATAGCATCTAGAAGAAAACGTCCTAGATTCACTGACTATTAAAGACTGTCGAGAAAGTATCCTGAATACGTAGGGCACTATCGAAAAAAATTTGAAGAAAAAATATTTCACCCTTTGTATCACAGCGTTGCACATCTGCAACATATCCAACAGTCAATGTTACTTATCCAGTGGGCTTTAAAAGACGATTTTATTTATTGCTGCTATCTCACAACACATCAGTTAATATAAATTGTTCAGACGCCGATACTGAGTTATTTTTTCATTTCATAATAATATATTCTAATACGAGCAAATCTTGTGTGTGGTCATATATATATATATACACAAATTTTATCTTAAAAACGGCTCTAACGATTTTTACGAAATTTTGTGTTTTACCGTTTTGGGGCACCAGAAAACCATTGTGCTAAGTCACATGTTCGAGAAAATTCGATTAGTCGGTAATTTTGGGTCACCATAGGTCATGGTCCAGCTAATTTTATCTAAAAACGTTTCAAACAATTTTGACTAAATTTTGTTTTTACCATTTTCGGCCACGAGAAGACTATTGGGCTGGGTCACATTTTCGAGAACTTTTGATTAGTGAGTCATTTTTGGGTCAACGCGGGGCAAGTTAATTTTATCTAAAAAACGGCTCTAACGTTTTTGATTAAATTTTGTATCCTACGAGTTTCGGGCACGAGAAAATCGTTAGCCTAGGTCACATGTCCGAGAAAATTCGATTAGTGGGTCATTTTTGGGTTACTGTGGGTCAAGCTAATTTTATCTAAAAATGGTTCAGAGTATTTAGACTATATTTTGCATCTTATGGTTTTCGGGTACCTATTGCGTTATCTTGACAGTTATGTTTAAAAAATAAAAACACAAATTAATGTGATGTTTTTGAATTTTAAAGTAGACCATGTTTTTGAATTTTAAATTAGACCAAAAATTAAAAATTGTGCAGAAGTCCAAACATCTAATGCAAATAATGGCTCCAGTACTAAAATTCCCAGGATAAAGTTGATTCTATATTATCTTTATCATTAAATATATCTTTATCATTAAAAAGAGGTCGTATACGTATTTATTTTTATACGAGTTTTAAGCATTTCAATGCGCACGCATTCATTTATATATTTCGATTTGCCACTGCGAATTGAGAGTTAATTCAAATAATCTTTAGACTAGCTTAGAAAACATGCTAAACATGAATTGATATGTGTTCACGGGCTGCATTAATATTGTGTAAAGGTTTTTGAAAGATCTACAGGTATTGCAGCTAACAATAACTACAATCGGGATGAAAAAAATAATATATTTACTAAAGTAAAGTTCTCATGAGTAATATCATAAATATATGGCTCACATACTAATATTTAGCATGCATTAAATGTTAGAAAAGAGATGTTTAACTTGAATTATTACCCTTAAATTTACCCATTTTACAAATCCCCCTTAACTTTAAAACCAATGGTCAAAAAGTAACACTTTTTTTAGACGGAGTTGTACAACTATGATAATACCAAAGTAAATTTAAATTTAAATTTAAAAAATAACTTTATAATTAAAATTTGAAAAACAGTTTTATCCAGTATATGAATGTGTATAATACTTGGGTAGTTACAAAATATCATATAAAACAAATACTAATTAAATTGATAAATAACTGATGAATTTCTTCTAAATAACCGACATCCCGCTTTAACACCGAGTTCATTGACTAATAATTTATATCCCAATAGTCAGTCATTTAAAACTGCTAAAATTTCCATTTCTACATTTTCGACATCCTGATATTAAATGCTTATAAACTTATGGTGTTGCGATTATTTTTTTTTTAATTGTGTTTACTATTTGAATTATTTTTTACTATTCTTAGAATTGGTGAATTTAACGTTAAAGAAAATTTGACAATGTGTGAACGTTCGCGTATGTAACCATTTTTTACGTTAAGTAATCATGTACAGGGTGGTTCAGAACTATATGTCCAAAATGTAAAGGCAAGTAGAGGGGACTTAAATAAGCAGATTTCGTAAAAGAATGCGGGTGCAGAAATCAAGCGATGAGGCAGTAGAGGTCGCTGCTGTGTTCGGCGGATGAAAGCGCTTCCCTGGCTTGAATCGTCATTCTCAGCACTGATTTCAAGCAACTTCCGTCGTTACATCAATGTGGAGCTTGCTGAAATTCATTTCATTATTTAACTCAGCACTTTCCCTAAACTATTTCCCGGTGACCTGGAAGCTGGGGGAGCTTATCTACTTTAGAAAGGAAGGTAAACCACACGACGAACATTCATCTTATAGACCGATAACTTTACTTCCAATAATAGGCAAAATTTTTGAAAAACTATTGCTGCGAAGAATTAATCATATACTGACGCTAAACAATAAATTAACAAATAAACAACACGGTTTCACACAATTAAAATCAACAGAAACTGCTCTTCAAAATGCACTATCATTTATCGACATCAACAAAGAAAATAAAAATTACACGACATTCATATCGCTGGATTTCATGGGGGCATTTGACAACCTTCCATGGGACCAAGCGATTTCATCACTAACCGACTTAGGCATCCCGCAGCAATATATCAATACAATTATCTCCTTCCTTTCGAGTAGGCGGGCTCAGGTTGATTGGCAAAACCCTAATATCTTGCATTACTTCACAAAAGGCTGTCCACAGGGCTCCTGCTTTGGTCCTTTTCTCTGGTTGTCACTTTTGGAGGGCTTACTGCGTTACTTTGTCTTCGAGAACTGTGCGATTGTGGCATACGCGGATGATGTCTTGTTAATTATTTGGGGTCCAACACGCGCTGCGCTAGAGCATAATGGTAGGATTGCCCTGAATTATGTTCAAAATTGGGCTACGAGCAACCACATTGAAATATCATTGAATAAATCAAAAACAATTACATTTGGCAAACCTAAAATCTTAAAAAGGGACCCAATCTTCAAACTAAAAGGACAAAACCTACAATCAGTCAAAACCTTAAAATACTTAGGAATTACAATAGACCAACATCTTTCATTCCTACCCCACATAGTAATAAAAAGGGAAGAAATTACTAAAATTACTCAAAATTTATATAAATTTTCGTCAATTTCGGGTAGGTTGCCAAATCATTTCTTTAAGATATGGTACTCGGCAATCCTACAGCGCCAAATCGCTTATGCTTGTGGGGTGTGGTTCACGCGTATGACACGGTCGCATGGTGTGCGTCACCTCTTGGCAGCGCAGAGAAAAGTACTCCTACTCATTTCAAGAGCGTATAAAAATACGTCAACAGCGGCATTGCAGGTCCTAACGGGTATCCCGCCCCTGGACTTGCAACTGGAAGCAGAGGCTGAATTTGCTAGAGTCACTAGATTGGGGATATCATCAACGCGTATTAATGCACAAACAATAGCCACAAAGATCTCAAAATATAAAATTTCACCAACTCTAGATCAAATAAAAACCTGTCCGGGTTCAAAATTCAATGGGGAATTCCATATCTTTACAGACGGTTCAAAAACAGCTGAAGGCACAGCATCGGCTTTCTGTGCTTATAAAAATAATATAATTCATCACACGTGGCGTGCAAAACTAGACTCGGGTAATTCAGTTTACCAGGCCAAATTACTTGCGATTGGAGAAGCTGTGCGCTGGGCTATGGAAGAGGATTCGGTCAACTTTCTAATTTCATCGGATAGCTTATCAAGCTTAATGGCTCTTTCAAAATTTGACATAGATAATTATTTAGTTCAGGAAATTTTAGTACGTATAAATCTATCCTCCAAAAACTTCTTTTTTAATTGGGTCAAGGGTCATTCGGGTGTAGCTGGAAATGAACTGGCGGATCAGTTGGCGCGGTCAGCAACAAACGATGAAACGCTGGAAACAACTTTTCTTCCTGTACCACCGTCTACACTCAAAAGAGAATTAACAAAACAAATCACAGACAGTTGGCAACAACGCTGGTCTACAGCACAAGTGGGTCATTACACAAGAGACTTCCTTCCGGAAGTCTCGCAACAACTAGAAATACACAACAGATATCTATACCTATTTTTAACAAATCATGGACCATTTCAACAACACCTATTCCAAATTAACAGAAGTGACTCACCACTTTGTATCTGTGGATCAGAAGCAACATCGTTACACTACATATTAAATTGCACTCTAACTTCACATTTCCATGTCAAAAAATCACCACAAATGCCACTTAAAAACTGGCTACAATATCTCCTGGACCGTCCGGTTCTTCTCCTGCGCATAGTCAACTGCATGAAATTTATTGAAAAAAATGAATTTTTATTTTCCAATCCTCTTCCTCTGTAGTCGAGCGCCCGCTTGTCCAATATAGCAGGGGTCCTGTTTTCTCTGTACATATGTATATAAATAATTGTATTTTGTATTTGAATATAATAATTGTTGTAATGAGATTTAATATCACACTGTCTGTATATTATTAGTATCTGCATATTATTTGTAAATTTTTAGTATATTCGCATCTGTATATTCATATTAGTATATTATTAATTGTATTAGAAGTATTTAACCAAGAATCTGCATCCCATATAACCAAAAATCCAAAATATAAAGTCTGCACAGTACTTGTATATAGTCATATTCTGGAAATGGTCTAAACTGTATAATTGTATAATCGAATTAATTACAATAACTGTATGTATGCATCATATTTTTCCATATACATCAATTGTAGTAAAGTATTTGTATAAAATATGCTAGCCAAGAATAACCCATCATATTTAACCACTAATAATTTTAGGCATGGTGCCCGCACAGTATTTGTAAATAGCTCATCCGGAAATTATATATTCTGCATACATTGAAATAATAATAATAATCGTATGTATGAAAGCAATAACTGTATTATCAGACAAAATTCATGTGTAATATTATATTGTAAAAATTGCATACATAATTCTGTAATTGTGGTCTCGCTGGTGATAGAGGCGTGTCAGCCCCTCAGGATTGCACACAAACTCTAAGGCTTAAGCCGGGTTTCCTGAGGTGGTCATCCCTGAAATTCATTTCATGTATGATGCTGTGCAAGGAAATGTAGCGGCTGCTCAAAGGGATTTATTCCCGAATAGGAATCTGCGGTAACCACAAAAATTTGAGCAACTTTATCGGGTGTTGTGCACGAATGGATCGTTTTATGCTTCCAGGCGTAATACGGGCACTAGAAGATATCGCAGAATTCCTGCAGTAGACGAAGAAGTATTACGCACAGTAGATGATAGTCCTTTGACAGACTCGAGAGTCGTTGTACGCGCGCCATCCTTTGAGAAGCCACTCCATTAACCTTGCACAGCTCATTACATGAAATGCATCTCGGCAAGCTTCGCATTGGTGCAACGATGCATGTTGCTCGAAATTACATAATTCTGTAATTGTGGTCTCGCTGGTGATAGAGGCGTGTCAGCCCCTCAGGATTGCACACAAACTCTAAGGCTTAAGCCGGGTTTCCTGAGGTGGTCATCCCTGAAATTCATTTCATGTATGATGCTGTGCAAGGAAATGTAGCGGCTGCTCAAAGGGATTTATTCCCGAATAGGAATCTGCGGTAACCACAAAAATTTGAGCAACTTTATCGGGTGTTGTGCACGAATGGATCGTTTTATGCTTCCAGGCGTAATACGGGCACTAGAAGATATCGCAGAATTCCTGCAGTAGACGAAGAAGTATTACGCACAGTAGATGATAGTCCTTTGACAGACTCGAGAGTCGTTGTACGCGCGCCATCCTTTGAGAAGCCACTCCATTAACCTTGCACAGCTCATTACATGAAATGCATCTCGGCAAGCTTCGCATTGGTGCAACGATGCATGTTGCTCGAAATTCATACAGGAAATGACGATTCAAGCCAGCGAAATACTTTCATCCGCCGAACTCAACAGCGGCTTTACTGCCTCAACGTTGAATTTCCGCACCCACATTCCTATACGAAATCTGCTTATTTATTTCCCCTCTACCTGCCTTTACATTTTTGACATATAGTTCTGAACCACCCTGTAGAATCTAGTATAAATTTTCGTTTAAAATATGTTATAATAACGATGTTTTGCATCCAAAAATAATTTTCTGACTTTTCTGACAAATTTACATATATTCGCATTACTTTAAAACCAATGGCCAAAAATTAACAACTCTTTTAAACGTAGATTCGAATAGCGTATAAAATTAATTTTGTTAAAATAACATAATAGTTAATATTTGAAAAACTGTTTAATCCAATATATGCATTTATATACTATTTGTGTTGTTAGAAACTATCACGTAAAACAAAAAATAAAGAATCAAGAAATTTATTATTATTTCATTAGCACTACAAAATTTTACATTTTGAAAACCATCATCGAAGAAAAAACTTTTACTGCGATATTTGAAATTTCAGGCAGAATGAATAATAAAATGAATTAAAAAAATGTATAATAAATTTGAAAATAAAATAAAAACGATTTTCTGCAGAATTTCATATAATATGTATGGTGTTTGAGTGTTAATAAAATATTTTATTTTCTAAACATTCCAGCATTTATCTTTATTTATCTTTCCCTTTAAATTGTACACTTTTACGACATTTAACTTTAAAAATCAGAAAAAACAATTCTATTTATTTTCGAGTGAATCATATTTGCATCGGTGAACAAAAATACCAATGAAATATCCTTAAATGTACCATTTGAAAAATATTATTTATGACTTGAAAAGGAAATGGGGTGAAAATAAAATGAATGCAAAAAAGACTTGAATATTTTCAAGATAATGGTACACGTTTCATTTACTTTTTTCAACTTTATGTGTAGTCTTACATTTTAAAAATTATCTTCTTAGATGCTTTAAAGGTATGTAGCACATACAGGAAAATATGCTTCAAAAATGCTAATTTTTAAGTCGCATAATTAAACAGGGCATTAACCTATAAAAACAAATGCTAAAAAAGTCTTATTTACTTTCTTAGAATTGTATTTTTGTCGGTGAAAGAAAGAAGCCTTACAGATGTATTTACAAGTAGTTTTGAATTTTGTCTTTTTGTTATAAAATTTAAAATGAGATACAGTATTAGAAAACAGAACTACAAAATTTCACACATTTCACTTTTATTTTCAAATAAAAATGTTATATGTTCTTATATTCTTAAATTACGCTTAATTGGTGCTATAAATATCTGTCGAAAATGTCTAGTAATATATTTTAAGAATGTCTATTTTTTAAATTTTGAGTTAGTTTGAACTTTCTAGATTATAAAAGGAATATTGCTATTTTTTGGTTTATATAAATAACTAAATATATTCGCAGAGTAATCTCAATAGTTTGAAAACTTTCCTACATTAAAGCTGTGCAAACATACATTTTTCTAGTGTGTACGTCTATCTATCCATCTATTTATATATATTTATAGAAATGTATGTATGATATGAGAATCATATATTAATTTTAATCTATCATATCCTTCATTTAAATTATATTTTTTCCCCTTCCTTTTTCAAAATTTAATTGAGTTATCTTTAACTACAAACAATAATCCCGCTATAATTTATACCCTTTCCCTTTTTCATTTTCACTTGTGCTCGATCACTAATTTCTCACGCCTTTTCGATTAAAATAAAAAAAAGAAAAGAATTAAATCAGCACAGATGCCTTTTCGTAATTTCACTTTCCGAAACCAAGCTTATAACACAATATGTGCATAACGCATTTTTGTGGCCACAATGTCAGTTAAAAGTTATGCGAATCTTCCATTTGGCCCAAATGCATGCCCTTATTTGGTAGTGGTAATAACTCAATCACTCACACCCATGTCTAAAAATATATTCTGATTGTTAAGGGCACTTATACTGTTTTGTCTGTCGAAATCCGTTCACATGAGAAAGATATTTGTCGGTTATAATCGCCGTGGCGATATTAATTTTTGAAACAAAATTCGTCCTGTCGCCAATAATCTGGTAACCTCGCCCGGCAAATGCCATTTGTTATGCCTATCTCTGTCTGAAAGTATCCATGCTTAAACACTCTGTAGAAACCCTATTTTGGCGAGTTTTTTTGTCAGTGCAATTCTAAGTTGTATCGTGGAAACATCTATCTCTGCTTCTAGCCTTGCTGCTGTTCACAAAATACTTCACAGTATGTCTATATTATCGAAAAATAATATTGGGCCAATATTGTTTGTATTTACTATGCATGAGACACAATGAATATTATGTGAAACAACGTTTTTTTCTGTTATTTTTTTTTAAGAACAAATTTTAAAACAATACATAAATTTGCAAAAATAATACGAGCATTTATTAAAAGCAATTGGAAAAATTTGGGTGTTTTTAACAACACGTGTTTAAGTGCATTTTTAAATCTATACTAATATTATAAAGTAGTAAAGTTTTTTTGTTTGTTTGTTTGTTTGCTTGTTAGTTTGTAGGGGGTAATCTCTGGAACTACTGAAGCGATTTCAAAAGTGATGGTGACAAACTGATGGTGACAATCCCTGCTCCAACATAGGCTATATTTTATGTCGGTGCCACTACCCCCAAGGGAGTGCAAAAGCGAAAAACGTTCTAAAATTTCGATTTTTTTTATACTGGAGGAGCTAGGAACATGAAATTTGCCATGGTAGTTACTTATAAGATGTAAATGCTCTCTAAGAACAAAATCTAATAAAATTCGAAATTTAAAAGGGTGAGATGAGCGAAAAGCGTTCTAAAAACATTCTAAATTACAATTTCTATATGGAATATCTGGAACTACAGAACAGTTTTCAAAAGTGATTGTGGCAAATTGATGGTGACAGTCCTTGCTGGAACATAGGCTATATTTAATGTCGGTGACACCACCCACAGGGGAATGCAGGAGCGTAAAACGTTCTAAAATTTCGATTTTTTGTATACTGAAGGACCTAGAAACATGAAATTTGGCATGGTAGTTACTTATAAGATGTAAATGCTCTCTAAGAACAAATTCTAAAAAAATTCGAAATTTAAAAGGGTGAGATGAGCGAAAAGTGTTCTAAAAACATTCTGAATTACAATTTCTATGCAATCTCTAGAACTACAGAACCATTTTCAAAAGTGATGTTGGCAAATTGATGGTAACAGTCCCTGCTGGAAGATAGGCTATATTTAATGTCGGTGCCACTACCACAGGAAGGTACAAGCGCGCAAAACGTTGTACAATTTTGATTTTTTTTATACTGAAGGATCTAGAAACTTGAAATTTGGCATGGTAGTTATTTAAAAGATGTAAATGCTCTCTAAGAAGAAATTTAAAAAAAAATCGAAATTTAAAGGGGTGAGATGAACGAAAAGCGTTCTAAAAACATTCTAAATTACAATTTCTATGGGATCTCTGGAACTACAGAACTGTTTTCAAAAGTGATGGTGGCAAATTGATGGTGACAGTTCCTGCTGTAATATAGGCTGTATTTCATGTCAGTTTGACTACCCCCAGGGGAGTGCAGGAGCGAATAACGTTCTAAAATTTTGATTTTGTTATACTGAAGGTGTTAGAAACATGAAATTTGGCATGGTAGTTACTTATAAGATGTAACTGCTCTCTAAGAACAAATTCTAAAAAAAAATTGAAATTTAAAACTGTGAGATGAGCGAAAAGCGTTCTAAAAACATTCTAAATTACAATTTTTATGGAACCTCTGGAACTACCGAACACTTTTCAAAAGTTATGGTAGCAAATTGATGGTGACAGTCCCTGTTGTAACATAGGCTATATTTTATGTCGGTGCCACTACCACAGGAAGGTGCAAAAGTGAAAAACTTTCTAAAATTTCGATTTTTTTATACTGAAGGAACTCGAAAATCGAAATTTGGCATGGTAGTTATTTATAAAATGTAAATGCTCCCTAAGGACAAATTCTAAAAAAATTCGAAATTTAAAAGGGTGAGATGAGCGAAAAGCGTTCTGAAAACATTCTAAATTACAATTTCTATGGAATCTCTGGAACTACAGAACCATTTTCAAAAGTGATGGTAACAGTCGCTGCTGTAACATAGGCTATATTTTATATCGGTGACACTACCACAGAGGGTGGGGGGGAGGTAAAAGAGCGAAAAACGTTCTAAATTTTCGATTTTTTTTTCGACATTAGCGTGGCTTAATTAGTAATTTCTGAATTATCTGTGAGAGTAAAATTTCCTCTAATGAAAATAGGCCAACGAATACCACTTGGCATTTTTCAAGAATTACGCGAGCAAAGCGGGTTTTGCTAGTAATTAATAAAACAAATATTCAAATAAAACACAGCTTTTTAGTAATTTGTCATGTTTTGCGGAAATGAATTGCCTTATTTTCCAAGAGGACATAATCAGGACTTTTACAATTTGACACTATTAACTGGTGTATTTTCTCTTCAGCACTATTTCGTTACCAAGTGGTGAGTTAACGAAACAAAAATACATTGATTTTTCCCATTTCATAACTCTTTCCTACCTCATTCAATGCATAAATAAAACACGCTAAGCAAATTATTTTTTAAACTATTTATCAAGGTGATTTGCTCAAAAAGTCTAAACTAGCAGAAACAAAAAAATATGAGAAGTAACACTTCAATAAGAAGGTAATTTTCGAATCAAAATGTAAATTACAGAACACAAATCTAGACTGTAACAAATGAAATGATGTAATACAGAACGTAAAATATTACTTCTGACAAATGCCTAACTGAAGAAGAGCAACTTCTGTACTTGTTGGAAACAGCTTTCAGTCTATAAATTTAAAAGCATTCTTAACCCAGTTAAACATTTTAAAGGTTTTAATTTTTAAAGTTATTTCACAACTATTTTACAAGTATTTCACATGTTTCTTTATTCCGATATATCTATGTGTAAATTTGCACTTTAACACTCATAAATGTGTCTTGGAAAATTGATTGGTAATAACCGATTGGTAACAACATGCTTCATATCAATTTACAATATTTGATCGTCATAACATAAAGATTTTAATGCATTACATTCTACAATTTGTCATTATTTAAGGTTCATTTAAATGAAGATTGTAAAATAAAAAAAAAATCACAGAAATTAAAAAAAATAATAATAAAAAAATAGGACATCCATTGTTTAGTCTTTTCGGCGCAAAATCCGGCTTTTTTCTTGGCTAAAAGTTCTCAAATAATTCTTTAAGTACTCTAATCTCTACAATATTTAAATAGGTTATTGAAATTTGATGTAGCTCATTTCCAGTTGAAATCTATCGTTGCAAAATCTTATTATCTAACACGATGATTCTTTTTTTTCGTTGGTGCTTCTCTGCACGTTTATTTTAAAACTCAACTATGAAGAATATTTTATGTATTGTTGAAGGTAAACCATAATCAATTAAAAATATTGCTGTTTAGTGTTATTTTTTTTTATGAAACGCGTTTTGAGTATGCACTGTTAAACTGCTGCAGTAGAAATTTTGTCTATTAGTATTTTATTCAGAATGTTTTCACCAATTGTTCTTCGCTCTAATGTTTCTATCTGTGATTTCACGAATATGTATGATGCATTCAAAATTTTAATACAATGCTCATATAGAACAACGATATAAATAATGTGTATATCATAACAAAAATTACATCAAACTCCATCTTGTCCAGTTTCTGTTTAATATGCATTATAAGAATGCATTATTTTTCGAAATACATTATTTTTCCAAAGTTTAATGAGCTTTTGTCATAATTTTTTCATGTATAACAAAATGTTTTTCAGTTAGAAAACTCATACTCCAGTTTAATCTTTGTTAACTAAAGTGAGTAACTAATCAATTTCTCACGGTATGGAATAATCACGGATGGTTAAGAGCAACACACTAATGATTGGAACATAAAAATAAACTTCAAAAGCAAAAAGCAGATGAAAACAAAATGATTTTTTTCCTTCCAATCTTAAAATAATGGGTTCTAAAAAAGAAAAAAAACTTATTGGCAGTTTGTTTAGTTTATTTAATTACACTATTAAAAGTTATTTTTTAATGACATAGATCATAATAATCTGTAGCATGATTTTATTTTTGCGTCTTATAAATGGTGTTATTCTTTAATTTTATAAATTATTACTCATGAATAACATTTTTGAAAGTATTAATATGATAAAGATAATGATAATATAAATAATAAATTATGTGTAGGAAAATTAAAGTATTATTTTTATTTTATTAACACACATCTGTCCTTTACGTGTGGAATCCTAATTCAACGATTTATATATCATATTTTGTTTCTCTTAAATATGGTAATTTGTACCACGCTGGCGGTAACGTAATTTTAGGATGTTGCTGTGGTTACCTCATGCTTGATAGTTTTTGAAGATTTTTTTATAGCACTTAAACTCATACTGATTTTCACACACACACAGAAAAAAAAATCCATTACTCTTTCGTCTATGGATTGTAGTTAATTTAAATACAATTTAGAGGCACTACGTTATTTAAAACTCTATAAAATTTGAATATTATTGAGGCTCACTACGGCTTGTTCTTCGATCAAATTATGGGGTGTAACATTTATAAGTTTTTTGCAAAGTTACAATAAAGTACTCAAATGCATTACAGTCTATCGTTAATTACTGCTGGAAGTACTTATTTAAGCTATTGCACACTTTTGAACTCACAAAAAATGTAAGCTGTTTTACTTAAAAGTTATAACTGATTTCCGTTTGTTTACTCGACTGTAACTGTCAGCGGACTGTGTTCCAGAATAAAGTTAGCTAAATCCGAAATTCACCGAGTGATTGCCAAATTTGCGGACATTTTTCAAAATATCGCAAATTTAGGCGTCAAAAATAAGTCACAGAAAACTGTGTCAAAATGGCGATCACAATTAAAACCCATTTTATGGATTTTAATAAAAGTTTCAAACAGGGCTAAGCCCATTTTAAAGGTTTTAAATTACCAGTTGATTCTACTCATTGAAAAAAACAAAATAGTTTATTAGATTTGCTTTATTATTATTATTTAATTTTTTACATTTTTTCAACAGTTAGAACCAACCAAAGACATCATAAATTATTTATATTAAAATCATATTTAAAAAAATCATTCTTGCTTCAACAATGACACAACGTTTCCAAATAAAAAAGTCCTTTCGGCCTGTACCGTGAGAAAATGGTAGTTTTTCTATGGTTATATTTTAAATGGTCGTTTTAAGATTTTAGCTATTGTTACACGAAAACAGCATCCTAAAATGCAAAGAACCCTATTACAAAAGATTCATTAATACAGACATTGAATAAGAAATTCGCCAAATTAGTCTAATGTTAAGTTTTTATAGAGATTTATTTTTGGTCGCCAAATGTCGCAAAGCTTGGCGAGAATTTCACCTTAACGGATATGAATATAATTTTATGTGTATGTTTGGGAAAATGATTAGAATAATGAAAGTTAATTTGCGAGAAATGACGCTCACTGAAACTCATAATACCAAATTTGTTTTAAACTGCTGTCTTGTTTCAAAATGTCAGCAACCCTAGAGTTTCAAACTGCTTTATCTCAGCCATTTTTTTACGATAGAGGCAAAACAAAATATGCTCAGGAATCCCTGTATCAAGGACTAACACTTAAACAAAAAATAAATTTGATTTTTTAAAAAAAATATGTATATACAGGGTCATTCATAATTCCCTCCGGGGTTTCGAAACGTTATAGTAAAAAAACGAAGACGAATATGAAAAAAAGAAACATATGAAATTATTCCGAAACTATTCAAGTTTTACTTACATACATTACAGGTGTTCTATGTGTGAACCCTTGGTCACACGGCATACATCCATGCGATAGTCCAGTTCCTGCCATACTCCGTTTCTTTAAATCTGAATCAGTGGTGTCAGTTCAACGGGCCTTTTGTAATAAATATCGAAAACAGGGACCAACTGACAAAACAATTCATGTGTGGTACCGGAAATTTAAAGAAACGGAGTATGGCAGGAACTGGACTATCGCATGGATGTATGCCGTGTGACCAAGGGTTCACACATAGAACACCTGTAATGTATGTAAGTAAAACTTGAATAGTTTCGGAATAATTTCATATGTTTCTTTTTTTCATATTCGTCTTCGTTTTTTTTACTATAACGTTTCGAAACCCCGGAGAGAATTATGAATGACCCTGTATTTTTCAGTTTTAAATATTTTAGTGGCCGCCATTTTGAAACAAGTTGGCCAACGAGCTAGATCGAGACATTGGTGAGCTTAATACACACACTTAGTTACATCCAAATCGGTTTATAAATACGAGTGCTATCTAATGACATACATTATATATATATATATATATATATATATATATATATATACTAGGGGGCCTACCCCCTGCGAGCTACGCTCGCCAACCCCCGCTCAGACTTTGAGGCCTCTAAAAACATGACAGCGTGTTTTATTTTAAAAAATATTGGTACATCTGTAATTGGGTTGCCATTCTTTTGACGTTTTAATGGGACATTTTTTGATTACCATGGTCTCATACACAGCTGTTGCGACAACTGACGACTGTTTTCGGGATTGATAAGTAAAATCAATTACAAGTTGAAAACCAGCTTGTATAAAATGGTTAGGTTTAAATAGTGGCTACCTCTCGGACTTTTATAACAACGATCTGTATTCTATTCTTCCTTTGCATTTAAGGATGAGAAAAATTCCATCTGCTTGTGAATAATATTAAGAACCACGAGTACTATGTTATACACATTTTCATTAACAGGTTTTAATTTTCTCAGTGCACCATCATGCATATTTTCATGTTATTTTAAATACGTAAATTATTTATTTTAATTAATATGTATATACGAATTTTATAATAATTATGTATCCTACAAAATTAATTAAATATTTTGTGCATTCATGCCTGCATTTATTCGGCATCAATTGATGAGATATTTAAACAAATTTCCTATACGCAATAATTTTACACCATGTTATGTCACTTGAATATTGTCCATAAGAAAATCGGGTACTTTTCCAGTATAGGATCCTTTGCTTTTAGGTTTGGCGTAATTCGAGCTTCAAAAAGGGATATATTCGTTAATATACATAGATTTGTTGCCAAAAGTTATGAAAACAAACCCAATGAACTTTTGGTGCTTTTCTATTATAGGGGTCTTTGACGCTTTTTTATAAAGCTTGGCGGGAAAAACCAAGCAGGATAGAAAACCAAGCAGGATATTTTATTCTCCTTCCGTTCAGTTGGGCAATTATTATTAGCCACACACAGGGTGGCTTATTCTTTCAATCTCTATCATTTTTCATGTTTATGAAAAGTCACAGCAATCCATCGTTGCCACAGATTAATCTCGGAAAATGAAACATTTGAAGTTACTTAAAAAATTAATAACTCGAAAAGTATTTGTCACAAAATTGTTTTACAAACTGCGTTAGAATGGTAAAAAATTGTATTTTTCTTGATATAAATTTCAAATCTAATGATTATGTCGTTTTTCAAATATTAGATTTCAAAAATTACAAAACTTCACAATGGAGTACCGTAGCTAAACTTTTACGCGTAAAAAGATAATGATAAAGGCATAGTGGCTCGACGTGTATCGTGTATACTGGCCATAGCATGAGTACAGCGCCTAGAATACATAGTGTGGAAACCGGCAAATGGTGTAATGCTTTAAAAAGTGCTAAAAAGTTGTAGCCTATAAATGTGCAACGGTGCTCCTACGAAGTCTACGATAATGTTGCAACCAGAGACAAAAAAAAAAAAATGCGTATCACGTTTTTTAGCCATGCTTTCATAATTTAAAAAAAAACATAAAAATCACTAAGTCAGAGGAGAAAATGATATAATTTAAGTATTTAAAATACTTACCACCAGCCGAAACATTCTAATACAATGTCAAGAGCTAGCAGATGGCGCTGCGAACCCATCCTAATATTTTCAGCAACGTTGTACATTTATTCGATACAATTTTTTAGTACTATTTTGTAGCCGGTTTCCACACTATGTATTCTAGGCGCTGTAGCATGAGTAACGAATTATAGTAAACTTATTATTCTGTTAAATTATAAAAGTGAATTATGTATATACATTTTTTAAAAAATAAAGAAAAACATTTTATCACAAACATCAACAAAATTTTTTCTTCTATTTATTCCCTTATTCCAAAGATATCGTTTTATCGTCTGCTGCCATAGCAACATGAATTAAATTTCATTAAAAAAAATTGCTCAGTGGTAGAAATATATTTTTCTAAATCGAATGGTTATTGAACAACTCAACACTTTAACAGGGGAATTTTTATTTGTTATTTAGATATTTTAAAATTGTTTGTTGTCATTGCGTTTTTATTCTGAGTTACAGCTAGTTTATTTATTTTTTAAATAAAAGCCGTGTGTGGCAATCTATATTCGGCCTTATAGCAGAATTTTCCCCTCTTGTTTTATATATTCGTTTCAAATATCCGAATTAGTGATTTTATAAATTCGTTTAATTAAATTTTACAAAAAAATAACAAAATGATATCAATAAATAATAATTACTATTAATTCCTCCCCCCCCCTTTCTTTTGCGTTTACATAAATGACGTCATTTGGACGAATTTATTCAAAATATTTTCAGTTTATAAATTAAATTAAATGCTAACAGACGATTGAATCCTGACGATAGAAATGAGATTTTTTTTTTTTTTAATTTTCCTGAAAAACATAATTTAATCACAATCTTGTCTTCATTATCGATTGAAATAAAAGATAAATTCAATTTCAATTTGAAAATGACGAATAAAACTAAATGAAAAATCCCTATCGGTATCCTTTTCAATTTTTTCCCTTTTTTGTCACGAAAAAACTGAGTAATTAGTTGCCATCATTACAGAAATATCATTAAAATTAGAAAAAAAAATTAATATCTTGAACACTAATTCCAATTTCCAAATTCTATTACCAGTTTTGACATCCGCGGATTTTTATGGACAATTGGTATTAATTTCACCATCAAGCGTTTAATATTTTATTAAAAATAGCCCTGAAACATAATCAGTCGTTTCATAAAATCGTTTCATAAATTCGTTTCATAAAATCGTTTCATTAGGATTTTATATATATAGGGTATATATGAATCAACATTTAAACGTAGGGGGGTTTTGGTGTCTGGGGATCCTGATCGGTGAAAATATACCGATATTTTCCTGAATTGCTTTCCTCGGAACGGCCACAATAGGTAGCTTTTTACTTTTTGTAATGAAAGCTACCTAAAACAGTAGTAATAGAAGATTTTGAAAAATAGTATTTAATGTATTTATGCTCTAATATCGTTCATGAAATAGGTGCAAAAATATAGTTTTCTAAATATTTTTCTATTATACTGTTTTAAAGGAATATGTTCTGTATTGCAGTAACACATAAAGCACCAAAAAAAAAAAAAAAATAGAAATTCATAGTGACTAATTTTGTTTCAGCTACAATTTCTCTATCTAGATAGTTTACTCATTTTCAACAGAATATCAATAAATAGCGAATTTGGAATAAATACCAAAATTGATAGCGATAAAGGGGAAAATGGATCTAATTTAGGAAATAAATAAAACTTGAGAGAAGATTGTTTGAAAATACATAGATATTATTATGATATTTATGGGATGACAGTAAGAAAATGTTGTTGATCCCTATATGTAATAAAAACAACAACAACAACAAAAACTAATGTTGCGGGCATAAATATCTCATGTAAAACTTGTTTCACAAAAATGCTTTCTATCTTTTAAGACATATGAATACCACTTTTGAAGTCAAGCTCTTTTTTTGTTTCTACCTAACTACTGTAAAATGTCAACCTCTTACCAAAGTTTACAAGTTAGGGCAACACAAATGTACACTGTGTTGGTATAAATATAATTTAATTCATACAAAACTGTAAATTCCGCTTCATTGGGGCAAGTAGAAAAAATATCCATAAACATTATCCTGATAATTCAGGACCCCATTTTATTAGGGCAGATTGTATAGACCCGATGTGTCCCAATTAGTCACAATCTTCTATATCCCTTTCAGAGCGGAATTTTTGTTTGAGGGGTTAATGCCCTCTGCGGAATATTTTGACCAAAAAAGCGATTTATTTATCTGATTACCGGGCAGAATTTTGCGGTACGATGTGATTTTCCCAAAAGGACACGCCTCCCGGAAGACCCAATACAAAACTAAAAATCATATCTTATGCTTATACGAAAAGCACGCTACTGGCTTTGGTTATAGCCAAATTACTGCACTACGCAGGCGCAATACGTCATCACTGCTAAGTCCATGACGCACTACAGTGAGCACAATACACGCCGTCAACGTCTAGGCGACTTTTTTCGACGCTTAATGTAGTCTACAGTACTCCTAGATGTCGACATGAATCGACTTCCGCACTAAAGGGGTTATTTCATCATTTTACATGCCATATTACATCATTTTATATTTCATCATTTTACGAATCCAGTACATTTTTCTTTTGAATACACACACTCAGAAATCGGTCAATCGAACGGATTTTTACGTTGGTTATATTTTGTTAAAACACGAAAATTTCTTCTTGCATTTCTGTTTCCATCATTTATCACGCGCTTTTATTACGCAATTTAACACATGTCGATTACAGAATATTTAATTATTTGAGATTATGAATACTGAAACATTTTTGAAACTGACATAGTTAAATGAAAGAGCTCTTTATAAAGATCTGAAATAAAGGAATTCGGAATACATTTGTCCTTACTTTATGTCAAAAGTACATAATTAGCGCGATCACATTTATCAATGTGATTCATGAAACGTGAACGGAATTTTTAAGTTTAAAACATAAATTTTATAAGCGGCATAATCCGACAGTTTTCTGATTAGAATATTTACAAAAAAAATCATTCTATTTGTATATACGATAAAATTACATTAATGAATTAGTTACAGTGAAAAGTGTACAACAATGTTTTGTTGCATATAAATACGATGTAAAAATTATTGTTTAACGCTGTTAATAATGGCGTATATATATAAATAAATTTATTTATATGTAGAATGTGTTTTAATAAATAAAGGACAAACTTTAAGATGTGGTAGAGCACAATATAATTTTTGCATAAGAAACCGGAGTTAAAGTGCATTTACTTAATCAAAAATTCAGGATATCATACTCTAATTCGTTGTTAGATTGCACTCCTGAAAAAAATTCGATAATTAAACGAATTTTTCGTTGTTCATATTTCGGCAAAACGCGAAAAATTTAGCTTTGTTTTCTCAATTTCCCGCCAAAATACAGAAAATCAAAAAATCTAATGTACAAATTACCTGAAATCTTAAACTACATTTTCAAATCAAAGAGGTGTTCCGGCAACTGCGCTGCTTAATACTTTTTCCTTATAAGAAACGGAATTTTTACGAATCTTGTTTTAACCTTAAGTCGCAGGCCTAAGCTCAAAATCTCCTAAAATTCTCCAGTCAAAAGACTGACATTTCTTCAAAATTCAGCAAAAATCCCTTTCAATCACAGGGGTATTTTGACCACATGATGCTTGTAGTTTTAGGTTTTTGATGGAATAATTGTTGTGAGTGCGCATTTAAATATGTAAGTATCTATGTTTACATTATTCTAATTGTAATTGGTAGGGAAAAACCTTGCTAAAACAAGCAAGTTTAGTAAATATACACCATATATACTCGTGTATAAGCCGACCCCCAAAACCGAGATGCAAACAAGTTTAACACCAGTAATTCAGAATAATTTTCTCCGCCCTGCTTCATCTCATTTATTTGTGAATTATATAAGACGAAGGACATTATTGTAAAATACTGGTATTTAACATGTTTTCATCAGGAATTTTGGGGTCGGCTTATACACGAGTATATACGGTAGTTACTTTTTAAAGAAAAAAGTCCAAATATATGTATGTATGTATATTCTTTAAACAATATATTTTTCCTTTGGCTGTTATATTTTATAATTCAATACTTAAAGTTAATTTTGATATATTTTATATAAAAAATTAAATATATGTGAATTTATACCGCCTTTTAATGAATTTTTTGGAGTGGGAGGGTAGGGTGGAGGTGCAGAGAGCATTGTAGCTTAAATTCGGCTTATCTGAATTAAAAATAATTTGCGACACTAATTAAAGGCTTATTCTAGTTTTATAGGGAATGGAAGAAGAGATTTATAATGACGTCTGTATGTGAAAAAATTTCAACTTTTATCTTTATTAAAGTAATGGATAAAGTAAATTAAATGAAAAAAAATCCTTGCTTGAAGCAATGCATAATTGGCCAGAAAAAGGGCTGACGAAATTAGAAGGGAATCGATTCGGTAGTTTTTGAGTAAGCAGGGTCAGCAGTTTGAAAAAAAAGAAATTTAATGTTATGTTTTATAATTACACTACGATACTTATTATTATTTCTACTTACACAGAATCAACTTTACCAACACCTTAAAATAATCTTTTTTCAGTTGATAAATCATTTAAAACAATAAATTAATTTTTTGAAGTATACGACTAAGGTGTAACATCTTATTCTGCCATTCTTCAGTAATAAAATTAATATTTCGTAGTAAAAAACAATTTGAAATATCATACCGGAAAAATTATCTTAAAAATCATAAACAATCGGAATTGTCGTGTTCAAGCTACTTAACTGCCTTCTTTGGGCAGTTAGGAAAGACCAGTGTAATTCAGAAGAGATTCTCTTTTCGGGTGTCAGGCAATGCCGATATTCTGTCGGTGCATCATATTAGCTTATAATTAGCAATCGATCCAAAGTTTGAAGACATCCCTTCTCAAACGTCAGCTCCTGGAGCGGACATTACTACTTGAAATGTCGTTTAACCTATCATTTAGATTATTTTAATATTCCATTGATACGAATGCATAGAATGCAAATAATCAATATAAGTCTTCTATACTTAATATCTTTCGTCTGAAGACATAATCTAGTTTAAACGGCCAACAAAAAAGTGTAGCAAAAAAAAAAAAAAAAAAAAAAAAAAAAAGAAAAAAAAAAAGAAACCGAACTGATTTTTAGCCTTAATTAAAAAATATATATTTGTGGCTATTGATTTTTTACTAGTATACACACACACACACACATATGCAGCATACGTAATAAGGCTAGAATAAATCAATTTTTTGATGAAAAATATTGAAAAATACAACATTTATTTATGAAAATACCATGTAATATGTATTCGCTTTTACGATTTTCTATTTCTTGTAGTATTTTAAAATTTGAAGAAATAATAATAATAATAAATATATATTTTAAATATTACATGCGGAATCTTCGAATTTTAATACAAACATCATTTGGACTATGATTCTTCATCGGCACATAATTTTTCAACATGGTGTTTGAAAGTTTTCGTAATATGGCCATTCGGAAAAAAATTATAAATTGGTCTTTATCAGAAACAATCACTGTAATATTTTTTGCTAAGGAAAGTCAACTTGCTTATCTTATACTGGACGATGTTCTTTAAATCTAGGTATGAATATTAGGTTCATTATTCAAAATTACTTTTCTTCAGTTTACGAAAATGAAGAAATTATATTTGAACAAAGATTTAACAAACAATTATATATATTTTTTTTCTGGACGGAAAAACGAAATATTGAACACTGTTGAAATATTTTATATTATTTATTTTACCGGTTTGCTGTTTTACTTTATATAAACTCATCACATTTCATGTACACGGCTTTGTATCATCTACAAAGAAAATATATAATAATTAATTATTTGTAAGAACTTGATATTTAATTTTATTTCTAAATGTTTCCAATTCGAAAGTCAATTTAAAGTTGCAAACGAGCTTTTTCGCAGTAAAACGTGTTCCCCCTATATAGTAATTATATATTTAAAAATATATTTCAATTATTGACTGCATTATGTAGAGATACAGATAAATACCCCAGATTTCTTTCTTCATTCAATAATAATATTTAATTATTTTCAGTAGGTGGCGCTACAATCGCGGAAAAGCCTTTATTACACCATTGTATAATTCTTTAGTTTAAGTGTATTTACAGAAAATGTAATCGTTATTGTAAGCTAATATGCTTTGCCAATCAGAGATAATCTATAAAACTAATTCGTGTCGTCCTGAATTACATGTACGTACATATATGTGTAAGTTATGTAATGTTAAACGAGTTGACTTTACACATGTCAGTCAGCTGCGGGTATAATCCAAAATAACAATCCTATAACCAATAATACGTTATAAACAAAAATAGGCGTGAAGAGCATCCTAATATCAATTCCCCGTCGTCCAATAAAAATTCTTTATCGGAGAGTTTATTAACGCCATTCATGGGCAATGTTCATTCCAATATTATATATATATATATATATATATATATATATATATATGTGTGTGTGTGTGTGTGTGTGTACGTTATATATTTTTAAACGAGTCTATTTTACACATGTCACGTCAGCTGCGTGTATATTACTATAAACACGAATAGGCGAGAAGAACATTTCAATATTAATTCCCCGCCGTCCTATAAAAATTATTTTTCGGAGATTATATGCCCGCAGAGGCGTGGTTAATGCCTTTCTTGGATACTATTTGTTCCAATATCGGAGGTAATACAATTCATTTGTAGGTTTCTTTTTTGTTCTGTTTTTTAATGGATACTCCGATTTTCCAATTTGTTCTTTTTGCTGTTGTTGTTGGGAAAGGTTCGTCCTGAGGGTGAACCGTTTGCTTTTTATCAGGATTAAAAAAATGTATGCTTCATTTCTGTCCATTTTATTTTATTTTATGTTTTATGCCATAGGCTGTAAATTTCGTAAAATATGATCCATGTCACATGCAAAATGTTTAATTAAATTTTAAATATATTAGATTCTAATAAACATCTATTATCACGAAGGGACCCAACGCAGGCTTTCTGGATTACAGGACATATTGCTTTTGTACATTGCAGTGTAGAAAACATATTTTTAATGGAAATTCCAATACATTTGTTACATTGAATATATATTTTAAAATTATCTATTGAAAATATCGAAACGCACTTTTATATGAAAAATATCAATTATGTACAAAAATAAATTTTTGATATTTATTGAAAGCCATACTTTCGTATAAGCCGCATGCCAAGGGTTAATAGCTGAAGAAACCTCCAAACTTTTCGCTACTTTCTGAAGACTTTTTAATTCCGATTATTTCGGTATTTATGTGCGTAGTTCGATTACATATCTGAGACATTTGTGTTTAGTTAAAATTCTTTGATTTATTGATTGATGAAATTTAAATTTTGTTATGGAATATTAGCCGAACACAAATCCTAAAATATTTATATTGTTTTAAGTGAAACGGGTTAATTTCCCGTTGTTGCACGCTATAGGGATAAATTTTAAAAAATCATTTATGAAAATTATTTTAAAAGCCGTAAAAAGTTAGTATAAATAATTTTACCACCAAATTGCATAAGAAAGTATTTTTTTTTCTTATTCCATGGTAAAAAATTAAAGCTTTAAGGTGTTTAGAAGTTAATAAATTTCTGAAAAAGCAAATATGATTGGTCAGGTTGTTGATATGACGTCACATTACTCACGGGCATGTTTTTACGTTATAATATAGAATTCCATACAATATAATATATCTTAAGTATGTTCTTAGTTAAGTATGTATCTTTAGTATGTTTAATTTATTTTATTATAATATATATATGCTTGTGTTTGAATTACTGTTCTATGCATAAAGTACTGTAATCGATCTCTGATGCTTGGGAAAAAGTTTTTACGAACAGTAAAACGATTTTACAGTCCGAATTTTAATTCTTTTTTTTCCCTTAGAAGAAACGTCTAATTTAGAGGGGAAAAAAACTAATGAATGCGTTTGCTTCTTGACACTATCTGTTGATTGCCTCTCTCAAGCTACTGTGCTTCCGATAGATTAACTTCATGAGACAAAAAGTCTAATTCAGTTTTCCTATTTTGTGAACCAAAGCTCTTTTTTCTAGTTGACTGAATGGTTAGAAGTTCAACCAAATTAGTTTATTTTTCGTGTTTTTAACAGAATCTTTTTTGTTAACAACTATATTTTACATGCATATATTTCTAATTTAAAGTAAAGGAAGTCAAGAAATATGGCGGATAAATTTCCTTTTTATTTTTTTTTCAAAGAATTTTTTTTCTTTGGAAATGCAGACAGTATTTATTTCAATATATTTGTTAATAAGGTAGAGGGAATTAAACTGTGTTTTTTTAATAATATAATAGAAGTTAGAAATTCCAATTAATCTTTACTAAAAGTTGTTAATAGTTCTTTAAATAAAAATATTTTATTTGTAATGAAATTTCGGTGTTAATATTTCTGCTGCGTGTGAAGAAATATCTAATTTAAGGGTAGAAAGCAAATCTATAATTTTCTTCTTGACATCAAGTACTGATAAGTTTGTAGCTCTCTGGTGTAATTTTTTCACAATAGATAACTTGATGAGATAAAAAGACTGATTGAATTTTCTTATTCTGTGAGTTAAAAGCTTTTCTTTCCAGTCAATTCAATTTTCAGATAAAGTTTACTAAAACTAAAGGATTTTGAACGATTTTATTAGACTAGTTTGTTATGAAATATATTTTTCTTGTAATATTTTGTAATTAAAGATATAAGGTTTTCGAAGATCTGTAAGAAAAAGTTTACTGATGTTCCTTAATTTTTTTTCCTTTTTTTGTATGTTTTCTGACTGATTTGAAAGACATTTCTTCTCAAGAAGCGTTCTCAAGACGTTCAATGAATTTATATGCGTATTTTCTAAAAATGCAGTTTACTTTGGAATATCATTTTCCTTGAAATTAAAAATAAAACTAAAAAAAACGGACGTCTAATTTCAAGACAGAAAAAAACGAATCCTTAGTTTTACTTCTTGACACCATTGACTCTATCTCTCTCCTTCTCTCTGGTGGGTAATTTTACTGCTCAAAGATTATTAGATGAGAAAAAATATTTCTATTTAGTAAGTTAAATGTCTTTTTCTAGTTGATTGAATGCTCAAATAAAGTTTCAAACAAATAAAGTGATTTTAATGAAATGTTGTAACAAATAACTTCTCTGGGCATATTTTTGAAAATCATATTAAAACATTCTGGAAATCTATGGGAAGAGGTTTTTTAAGGTATCTAATGTAATGTTCATTTCTTTGTTTTGGCATGGAACCAGGGCTACACTAGATACCGGGCTGGCTCATTCATTATCATGACGTCACAAATAGTGGCTGGCCGCGACCAGCGATTGGTACAAAGCGAAACGACAAAACGAAAGACATACAGCGATTGGCACTAAACGATGGGCGCGTCGCTTTGTACTAATCGTCCAGCCGCCATTTGTGACGTTATGATAATGAATGAGCTATCCCGGTATCTAGTGTAGCCCTGATGGAACTATGAACAGAGAGGAATTTGACATATTCTCAAAATAGGAAAGCTTCAACTGTAACCAGTTCCCCAAAAGCTAATTACCACTGGGACAAACTTCCACCAGTTATTTTAAATAGAAATCGTCGTTTTATTTAAACGCTTGATTCGTGCAGAATTTCTGTAATAAGTAAGGCAAAAATTTCTATTCTTTTTTACTCGTATAAGTTTGCCCCGGCAGTAGTCAGGGCTTGTGGTTCAGCCATAGTTGGACAATATAAACAATTTTTGTATCATTGCAAGTGAAGCTGATTACCGCCGCGGCAAACTTCCTCCAGTAAATTTGAGTAGAAATTTCTTTCTTATTTAAACTCCTTATTCATGCTGAATTTTTCTCATAAATAACGTAAAAATTGAGACTCGTTTTTACTGGGGGAAATTTGACCCAGAATTAATATGTCCCTGATTCGATCTAATAACAGCCGTCATCTTGTGACTACATTCTAAGTTATTTCACTCGCAATTGGTCGACATTACGCTATGTGTCTCCTTATGTTTATTCATAAATCTGTTGTTTTGACACTTTTTTTCATATGTTCAAAGTTTTTGCAAATGTTGTCGAATGAATTTGATTCGCGTATTTCTCATGATGCATTTTTTACTTTGAATTAAACTCTAAAGAAACTTCCTATTATTTCTTTTGTATTATTAATTTTTTTTTACATACTGCGAATTGCACTAAAACTTCAAAATTATTATTATTATTTTGTTTATTGCAGTTCATGAAGATATGAAGTACAGAACAAAATTAAAGTTCAAGACATATAGTGTACGCTGCCATTAAATTGGAAGTGCTTTATAGGTGTGCTTTATAAAATGTGCTTTTAGTATTTAAATATTTAGTTTATTACTATTTAGAGTTTTTAAATAGAGAATGTGAAATGATTTAATTAGGCCGTATTTCACAAAACCAATATAGTCAGCAAATGTTTACTTGCTTAAATGAGTCAAGTATCAATGTCATTAGTAATTAATGTGTTATAATAATAAAGTTTATTATTATTAATAAAATAAATTTCAACTAATGCGACCAATTAGAAATTCTTATGCATCATGAACATTTTATTAAAAACAGCATTTTAAACATTAAAGAAGTGAATATAAAACATCACATATTTTTACTGAATGGTGTATACAAATTAAAAATTTTATACATACATTAATATTAAAAATATCGACGTTTCGACCACCATCTATGGTCATCTTCAGGAAAATTTTCTTATAGTGTTTTTAAAGTTTCAAATCCAAAAAACAATCTGTCCGTTGCCACATTATTATTGCCGTCCATAAATTAAAAATTAACAAGTGTAACACTCAACCAACGCACCAACCAACCACAAGTAGAAACGATGCAGAAGCATCTCCTAACGGACAAAAATCTAACTGCTGTAAATGTATTATTAATGAAGAATTATAAAATAAAGAAAAGCGTAATTAACTATTTCAAGATGTTCATCCAAATTTTAGGGATATTAAATGAAATGCTATCATTACAAACCTCATTTTTCCTAATCATAATTTCAATGGACTCCTTTCGCAGACCCTCAAAGACGTTATTACATGGAATTTTAATTTTAGCGTTATCAAAATCTATGTGGCTGTCAGGATTATTAAAATAGAACTTAGCCAGGGCTGTCGTCTGTTGATATTGTGAAATATTCCTTTTATGTTCTTTTAGACGTTCAATAAATTTTCGTTTTGTAACCCCAATGTAAAACTTTTTATTGCCATCTTTCAAAACAATAGGTATTTCATAAACACCCGCGCATTTGTGCAACGCTGTAGGATCCAGGTTACTACATAATAAATTAGTGAGGTAAGGAGGGGGAATAGCAATAAGCTGAATGTATACACCATTCAGTAAAAATATGTGATGTTTTATATTCACTTCTTTAATGTTGTAATATTTCATGGTGTAATCGTCCAGCATTTCTATTAGCATTTTAAAATTGAGTAATTTTTCAAACAAATATTCCGCATTTTAGACAAATTCATAAAATAAAAGCGTGCACCGCTCTTTAAAATAATACAACACGATAAATATACGTTTGCAGTGTGACTTTAAGCACATCCTAAACATTCCATACAAAAATTCCGTCATTTCATGTGATTTATGTAAACAAACATCTAAAACATTAACTATGCTTTCGGAAAAAACAATCAATTATTCTTATACCCCTGAGTCAATATTTAAAATGTTTTCCAGATAGAAAACGCTTTCCTATACATAATATTTTGATAATTAATCAAAAGCAGTAATTAATTTTACAGAATTTAGAACTTTCAATTATAATTCAGCACTCTGATGTTGTAAGTTAAAAAAATATGTATATATATCTAAAAAGAAAATTAAATTAAATTTTAGAAGATGTAAAGTGAAGCAATTTTTCCTTTTGCCATTTAATAATTGGTTGTAATATTCTTGTAATGTGTAAATATCTCGGTCTTCTTATAAGCATAGTGTATATATAAGTATAGCAAACCATATTTTATTTTTCGTACAAGTTCCGTAAAAAGAGAGAGTTATTTTAATTAAAATTAATCTATCATGTATATATTCATTGCAAAACAAGAATAAAAGTTAGATAGAAGCATGCCGTGTTTATAAATTTTATTAAATTTTAACCCTTTCAGGATGGGTGTCAAGTATACGTTACATTATAGTCTATGGAGAAAAATCGTTTTCGGTGTACTTTAATAATGGTACACTATTTCAAACACATTGAAATTGATATATATCACTGAGGTGCACTAGAAGAGGCATCTATAGAGTATGATGTACATAGTATCCATCGTTGATTTACAGGGACACACAAAATAATTCAGTTACAGTACTATCTATCATTAAATATTGAATAATGATTGCTGGAAGTGCGTTTTAAATTGTGTTTACACATATTTAAATGTAACTAATTTTTTGCATATAAATATAAATTCTATATATCCTATACAGTGCTGCACAAAAGATCTCGAGTACATTCCCGGAATTTTCTATAGGGGAATTTTCAACTGTGCCATGTGTTTCCTATCTGAAGTAAATTTTAGAATACTATCTCGTATATATACAAATCTATGGATCATATACAGGGCTTTCGCAAAAGAACTCGGATACTTTTTCTACTATTCACGGTAATTACTGCCATTTAGTTTCCAAATTTGGTTTATAACAGTTTGTTAGATGTAGTCATATAAAAGGATAAGCATGGGATGAATGCCACCGAAACAATTTTGTATTTTTCCTGTTTTGTTTAAAGTAATTCATAATTTCGCTTTGAACGTACGTAATTTTGAAAAAAAAAATGAATCTCGTTCACTATAATATTTACCGATATGAAGTTCTTCGAGCACATTTTCGAGTGTAACTTCTAACTTATTCAACCCACACTGCTTCAACCCAAATTGCTCGTTTTTCTTTGAAATGGGATTTTTAGGAACTATTTCTGATACTTTTTGGGATTTCCTTGATTGAAAAAAAAAGATCTATGAATATTCGTAAATAGAAAGTTATAAATACCTCATAAAATAATTAAAGAATTTCTGTTATTTTGATTATTCTTTGTTATTGAAGCTGTATTTCTAGTATCCTGATTCTTTTGAGTGTCAAAATCACAACATAATGTCCGAGAAGCGAAATTCTGTTTTCGGAAACCATTGTCACCATTGTAAAGAGGGATGTTTTGAATAGTAATTCTCTGTGAAAGTGGTTTCTGATGTTTATCAGTCTTTAGATTAGAAGGGAGGAGAAGGTAGCATTTGTGTTGTATTTGACGTGTTCAGGGCAATATATGAGAAAAGCTTTGTTTAATATATAAAGTTTTTTTTTTTTTTTGAGAAGATGAGACTACGGAAATGATAAAATTCTCTTATTTAATAGACTTTTTGGGAATTTGCATTCTTCTATCCACTGGCATTTTTCAAAATATGTGTTGGATTTACAGTTTCAGATCACGCGTAATCACGTGAATCTCTCTTTATCTTTCTAAAATTTTCAGTTGTAATTTCTTAAATAATTTTTAGGTTTTGCTTCCATTTTTCTTCTTTTATAAACGAAAAAAAACTATGTTTAACTTGTAGGAATTAGAGAAAGAGGTCCGGATAGTTGCTCGTACTGTTAATTGTGTTTCTGTAAATCGGAACTCTGCTGTAAAATATAATTGAACTATATCAATATTTATAATAAAAGAGTATTTTCTGAATTATGTGAACTAATAATTAAGCTTAATTAAAAATTAAATAATAGTATTATTTATTAATATGAAGAAATGTAAAGTCGCAAACATTTTTGAGCCCTTCGATATACTTATATTATCAATTTTGTAAGTAGTATTTTTTGCTTATAATAACAACTACAACAGTAATAATAATAATAATAATATAAATAATAATAATAATAATAATATAAATAATAATAATAATAATATAAATAATAATAATAATAATAATAATATAAATAATAATAATAATAATAATATAAATAATAATAATAATAATAATATAAATAATAATAATATAAATAATAATAATAATAATATGTAAATTCACTGCAAAAATTGCAATGTTTTTTTAAGGATTTAAATTTATATGTTAATATAATATGAAATATCTCGCACGCAATAGATACTACAGGTTATTTGAAATTTTATAAATAAGTGAATATAATATAGAGAAAGAACGAGATGATTGCTGTTACATACTAACACCTAAAAGTAAGAAATTTAAACGATCAAAGTCTACCCGACTCTGACGTTTCAGATATCATAAATAAATTCCCCTCATTTTTCCATCCAGAGATAAGTGAGATGCTATCCAGCCACATTTAAATATATTTTTGAAGAATTAAACTTCTTACCTGGGTAGTTCACTTTCCGTGTCCACTAAATTAATTCTTGTCATCTTCATAATCCAGTGAAATTCATTTTTCGGGGAAAAGAACTTCGTATTTATTATTCAAAGGCACAAGAGAACATACTTCTTACAAATCTAGAATGGTACTGAATCTTTTCATAAAGATCCACAGTTAACAAAAATTACATCATCAACCATAATTACCACATCCTGTGAATATAATACTCATAATTTCCCAATTATAACACATTAAATCACCAAAAATCGTTATAAAAGTAATAAATCTCCATTATGAGGAATATAATCAATTATATGTTTTATAAAGTAAACAAATTGGGGTTTTTTCATGCTTGATTATTTAGAAATTGAAAGTATAAACAATTAATGATTATCATTTAGAGAAAGTTGGCAATACCCCAAAATATCATGAATGAAAATTATATTTTACTGAAAAAAGAGGAAAAAATGATGCATTAGCACAAAAATTATAAAAATAAAATAAAAGATGATTGCACTTCACAGATGTAAAGATGCCTTGATATAATAAATAGTTTCTTGATTAGATTAATGTTCTAACAATTGCAGAAAACTTGTAAAGAAGTATTTTGAAGTTTACTGTATGCATAAACTTTAATATTTAAAAAAAAACATTCCGTATCTGTTAGTGAACATTTTTGGAAAGAAATTACAGCTTATCATCAAGATGTTAAAATTTCTTATAAATATGATTTGTTATTACAGCATGCTACATTTGCACGAATAACTGTGTTTAATGAATGAAGTTAAAATTCTAGAAAATGTAAACGCAAATCCGGAATTACTAATCACCAGAGAAATCTTTTTTAATTACATTTTGTTCAGATTATGTTGCATATCATGAGAATAATATAAAGATAATAATGTATAACACATTTCCTACATCTGTCGTATTAGATTCATAATTGTCTTTCGTGTTCAAATAACATTTCATGTTTTGCGCAACACACATTGTTATTCGGAAAGAAAATTGTGATTATTTGCTAGTGTGTATTACTTATATTTTTATAGTACATGAAAGTTTCATTTAGTGTTTTCACAAAAACGGTTACTGAACCTGAACAGTTGTAATATAATTTAAGAAAAAAAAAATACAATGAAGCATAAATTTCAATGTATATTGCAATAAATGTAATAATAAAATGCAATATTAGGCAATAAAAAAATATTATTGTTTTCTGAAAGTTTATATTTTGGAAACGTGAGATAATGAAAATTAGACTTTATTATTTTATTCTGCATCAATTTGCACTTTATAAAGAAATCATGTCAGTTGGAAATTTTCAAACTAAGGGAAAAAATGTCGATAAGCTTAAAACTACTGAAACCTGCCCGAAATTTAGTAAATACTTTGCACCTTAACAATTTTAAGTACCGCTGAATTATGATTTCTATTTCATAAAAAATACTACAAAAAAAATATAAGTATTTGATACTTTTATAAATGTAACTTTCCAGAACAGGAAAACAACGTTAATAGAGATTTTCTTATTATTGCATGCATATTGGATATTTATTTATAACACAATTATTCAAATTTCAAACCATTTTATAAAACTTGTTTAGAACAAATTACATGTTTTCACAAATAATTCATATTTGAATTTGTGTCACACTGGATAAAAATTAAAAAAAGAAATAGTCTAATTAAAACGACCTCAGACAACTTCATTTTAACTATAAATAATAGTACACAAACTGTTCATTGAATTTAGTATAGCTAGAAAATTAAGAATATAAAGCAACTAAAAGGAAATATTGAATATATTCATATCCGCAATTTTTTCACAAAGAATTCATTTTCTTTTTGTGTCATACTGGATAAAAAAATAAAAATGAAGTATCCTAATTAAAACAACCTCAGACAACTTCATTTTAGCTATAAATAATAGTGCACAAAGTGTTCACGGAATTTAGTATACTTAGAAAATTAAGAATATAAAGCAACTAAAAGGAAATATTGAATATAATCATCTATGACATTTCTTCTTCTTAATGCCACTTAATGTATATATGTAGTAATTATAAACAGATTTACACCACAATCTACTGCAGAATTTTACTTTTAATCAGTATTTACAATAATTTGCACACAACTGTCAAACCATTACAACGAAACGTCTTTTTGATAAATAAAAAAAATATATCTTTATGATAAACTTTAATGACAGTGGCGAAAATATAGTTTGTAGTTGCGAAACGACTTTTCAAAAACAAAAAATTAAAAATTAAAAATATAGCTAATTTTATTACAACTTTTTTCATTTACATTGCGATTACATATTTTAAAACTCTCTTAAGTCAGCAAAGTATTCGTTATTCAGAAATATCTGACATTTAAATTATGCAGCCAATGAAATTAATCAAATGTTTTTTGAATGGGTTGAAAAATATTTTTGCTGTTAATTAAAGAGTATAATGTGTTTGATTTTCGGTGTAATAATATTTCTTTTAAAGCTTCCTTAAATAAAATTTACTTTCTCTTTATTAAACTTTTTACACGATTTAAAATGTTTTTTTTTTAACTTTTTATTTAAGGAATAATTATTTTTTTTATCTAGTAAAATTAACATATTGCTTTTTATCATAAAGATTCTTATAAAATAATTATTTATTTGTAGCATCTGCTAAATAACAGATCACATTTATTGTAATTTTTATTATTATTATAGATATTACTGCTTTATTGTATACAGTCTGTAATAAAAATTTTAACTACTGAAGGAAAAAAATCTTTTTGTTTGATTTGATGACAAAATTTCATTTACAATGTAAAATAATAAGTCATCCGTCCCCAAAATAGAACTATGCCAAATTAAAAATTACACAAACGACTACATTTTTAAATTAAATCACGTGGATTTGAGTTAGGATTTATTCCGATATTTTTGCCAAGTTAGCTTGTTTCCAACAGTTTTGCGAGAGACAGATTCAGCAGTTTTTTGCCAAATATAGACAAACAATAATTTTGAACAAGCGTGTAAGCGTGTGTGTATATATTTACATACACTTTTTCTGCACAATGTATGTGTAAAAACAAAATATAAAATAAGTAACTACAAATATTAAATGATGAAATACACTAAATACATTAAAATACTGATTAATATGAACGATTCGAGTACATTGCATACTCCTCATCAGTACACGTATACAATTACAAAACACCGGGGAAACAGTTAAACTACAGTTTAATTCAGACATCATACTCAGCGGGGACCTAAGTAGCTTCATTAATTGGACATTCAGCTAGAACAGTGTGTCAAACCTCTAAGAAAACACGGCTACTGTATAAGCAGTAGTTAGATTTAGCAACATGAGTATTATCAAAGTCACGGACATGGTCGTATTCAAGTGCATGTGCAACCAATCTTCAGTTCAATTACCTTTAATAAAGAAATTTTATAATCTTTAAGTCTTGCATTTAGAGAACGTTCAGTTTCACCAATTCAGATCAACTTGTAGATTTTGCAAGGAATTTTATGCACGACACTTCTAAGATCAAATTTTGGATTGTTATGTTTATAGTTACTGAAAAATTTACCATTCGGATTTAAAGACACAAAAGTACTCCTAAAATTAACATTTTTGAAATTTGACGATTTTTTTCAGGAATATTACCATAGTAAGGTTAATATATAGTCCCTTTAGATTTGACACTTTGACAAGGAATGGGATATTGATCGGAATTCTTCGAGAGTTCCGAAACAATTCGTTGGCACCAACGTCGTGGATAATCGTTAAAACATAAATCATTAAACATTTTATTTATTTCATTATTAAAACTAACTTTCTTATTGCAAAATTTCAATTTTCTGTTATATAATGACACAATTACAGCAATTGTATGTGATAGTAGGCTATTAGATTTAAAATTTAGATACTGTCCAGAAGAAGTACTTTTTTTGTAAACTGAAGTCTTCAAAATATTAACGTTATTGCTAAATTATCTCTCGAGCAATGTATCAAGAAAAAAGAGCATTTGATTATTCTCAAACTGATTGGTGAAATGGATGGACGAGGATATTGAGTTACCTTTGCTTAAAATTTTGATTAGATGATCTTGTTCAGCAATTGAAATTGTGCAATAACAGAGTTAGTTTTAATAATGAAATAAATAAAATATTTAATTATTTACGTCATAACGACTGTACTGTACATGACGTTGGTTCCATACAATGTTTTCGGAACTGTCGAAGAAATCCGATCAAAATTTCATTCCTTGTTAACGTGTCAATCCTAAAAGGGATCTTTACCTTATTATGGTAATATTACTGAAAACATTTCGGTCATTTTCAAGAATGTTAATATTAGGACTGTTTTTGTGCCTTTGACTCCTATCGGTACTTTTTTCAGTAACTATAAACCTTATATGTGTCGTGTATAAAATTCCTTGCGAAAACTCCAAGTCGATCTACATTGGTGAAACTGAACTTTCTCTAAGTGCAAGATTAAAAAGCATAAAAATTCTTTTAATAAAAGTGCATTGAACTGAAGATTTCTGGACCTGCACTTGGACACGACATAATGCACAAGTTTCTAACTGCTACTTATACAATAGCCGTGTTTTCCTAGAGCGTTGGCTCACTTTTCTAGTTGAATCTCCAGTTAATGAAGCTAATTAGGTCCCGGCTGAGAATGATGTCCTAATTAAACTGTACTTTTAACTGTTTTCATTGTTTTGATTCTCCGGTGTTTTGTAACTCCGTACATATACTGATGAGGAATGCGAAATGTACTCAAAACCTTTATATTAACATGGATTTTAATGTTTTTAGTGTATTTTATCATTAAATATCTGCATTTATATATTTTATTTAATAGTTAATTATTATTCAGACGTAATTATGTATGTATGATGGAAAGTATATATACCTCAAAGAATATATATTTTAGCCATTTTCATATTTTTCTAATTTATCCATTATAAAATGTGGTGTTATGACTTCTCAATGAAACATGCGATCACACTTTAAATTATTTAGTCTTTTATTAAAGTAGACACTCTAATAAATTAAACTTCATATGGAGGCATTCATACATTCAATATCATTCATGCATTCATACAGTCATACATTTTATATGTAATATAACATTAATATCCCGCTATTTCAAGTTTAGCCATTAAAATGTTAGCATGTAAATATTTTAGTGAAAACAGTTTTCAATAAATGCATAGTTAATGAGCAAATACCAGGAATGTAATTTATACAAAATAATAAATATTAAATGAGCTTATCTTTAAACGTCTGTGATTTATTAATTATGAATGGACATTTTTTTTCAATTCTGGAAGTTTATGATTAAATATGCTTTGTTTATTAGTTATTTTAATTATGCACTCAAACGCTTAAATTTTAAATAAGAGTTTTCAGTATGCTTTATACAGAAAAATAATGAAATTATTAATAATCTCTCATGGAATATAGGGATGGTAATATTTCCCGTTCGGAATAATTTTGGAAATATTTAATTTAATTTTAATTTTATGAAGTTTGCTAAGTCAAAGAAAAAAAATCAGAGGATTAAATATAAAAATTATTATTTTTGTTAAAAAAAAACAAAAAAAAAAAAAAAACATTGTCATAGTTCATTTGTTTGCAACTACTTTAATTGAGTCACTGTATAATCATATACATACAAGAGGTCTGGGATAAAATAAATGTAAGAAGTAAATAAGTTTTTGTAAATATCACTAACAGCATTTGACAAAAACAACCTTTTTTATTTGTGATGGTTACTCATAAATTTTTATACGCACAACTGCTGTAACATGGCATACGTCCAAGACGTATTTTGTTCCTCTACAGTTCTTTTTCAGGATCTTCTGGTAATAAAGGGGTGACAAGTCTCTAATATAAAACCTCGAATCTCTAACTCATTGTTGAAAAATATGTCCTTTGTATAACTGCAATAAAAAAAATCGACAGCTGTTAGATCTGTGTATATGGGAATAGTGTTACGTTATGGTAGGGTCTCGGCAGTTCTACGGTAATAGAAGCAGATTCCTAAATGATCCTGCGATGCTTAGATTTTCATCGTCAATTTGCGTTTTCATACATGTTTTATATGGTTGATAGAAAAAAAATGTATACATACAATGTTTGTCGGATCATAACGTTCTGATTTTTATTTCTTTTCAAGGTGTAATTAATTGTAAATAATGAGTAGACCAAGATTAACATTTGAGAAAAGAAAAATAATTTTAAAATGCTATTGGAAGTATGAAAATGTAGCAGAAGTACAAAGATAATATCGCAGGGAGTTTCAGTCCGATCCACCTACGTGACATACAATTAATCGGATAAAAGATAAGTATTTTTCTTCACGTATTTTACTTTCGAACATAACCAGAATTAAAAATACAGAAAATTTCAATATTCATTGTAAAATATCGTTATATTATCTCGAACAATCATGCAAAGATTGTAAAATTTAAAAGTGAAAGTTCAATATGGAAGTTTAATTCAGTAAAATGCAATGTCAAAGTAGACTTACTGTTTTTAACAACAACATGTCGAAAGATTCAGTGGTTCGAAAATTACAATGAGGCCACTATTGGTTGTGGTTGAAACTATTCGTACATGTCAAGGACACATAAACTTACAGGAACGTGCCGCCATTTGTCGACTTAAAACCATATATCCAAAAACTGAAGGTAAGAACGTTACAATAAAAAAATGGACATTTTATTGTGGAGCACTTTATAAAGGATACTATACTACAATATAAGGAGGTTGTCAATTATTTCTGTTTGAATTTAAAAGCGATTAAGCAGAAAATTCTACATTCTAATTTCTCGAACATTTTCAACAACACATAGGAAAATAATGCAAATTAAGAATGGATCACACACAATCCTAAATGCCATACAAGAAAAAATCTATATCAATACCGATAGAAAAATTCATAATTAGAAAAAACACTATGATTATTTTTTTAAAAGTAAATATGTATAATATTAGTGCTGCCATCAGTTGGAAGAAATAATACTTAGGAAATAAAATATAATTAATAAAATTTTTTTCAATACAAAACATTAATAAATTTGTAATAAATAACAAAAAAAGATGAAAACTTTTTTATAAGACAATATATTTTCCCTGTTTTTGCGAAAGAAATAAAAATATTCTGTAATTTACATTTAATGGAAAAATAAAAAAAAATAAAAACTTATAATGCTATCCATTTTAAACTAACACGGAAAGAAAACAATAATAATAATGTTAGATTTATAATTGGGATATGTGAAAATAAAATAAATTAACAATAAATGATATTTAAAAATTAAACTATAATTTAGAACAAAATAATATAAATTTAATTATTATTGAAATTACAAACGGAGACTATTACTGCCAATTAAAATAGAATATGAAAGAAAAATTAATAAAACAGATTTTTCTGTAGACAAAATTTACTATAGTCGGATAAATGATTGAAATGGATTCGTCGGAAAACGCGAACAAATCGATGCGAAACGAGAAAAAACCCGCTGAAAAGCACGTAAAAAATTACATAAAATAAATATAATCCAAACGTCCAAAACGTGGCTTTGAGGCGCATAACTTCAAACATACATTTACATTCCTGTCAAGTCTTGTAGCTCTGCAAACAGCTGTTTCTTCAAAAACATTCAGACAAACACACAAAATAAAACGATTACAATTTTGATAATTTGAATAACGTAATTTAGATTACCTTTCTAAGTTAATTTATTAACTGAGTCTAACGCTTGAAGTAATTCAATATGTATCATTCTATGTTTGTGATTATTCTTCCTCAATCAATTTATCAAAAACTATTCTTATTTTAGAATACCCATGATTAAATTTTAAAATGTAAAACTAACTGACAGAGATGGAGAGACGGGGGCTGGGGGTGTAAAATTGTTTTTTTGGCTACTTGACATTTTCTAGCTACCAAATATATTCCAATTTTTAGAGACCTGCACGAATCCGGCTACATGCGACAAGAAACCCCAAAATTATATTTGAAGTTAAATCGAAACCCGAAAAAAAAGTATTCCCGAAACTTGACTTGAAACTAATATACTTCCACCCGAAATTGATCCCAACTGAATAGAATTATTCCCTATTTTAATAAAATGAATTAAAAAATACTCAATAAGTTTATGTGACTTTCTTTATGTAAAAATAAATAAATAAATAAACATATTATATAACGAATTATATTCAAATATAATTGTTTTTACATCTGAAACATTACTATGGGCTTTCATTTTGAAAACGGGTATCGGCACCGACACGTAAAATTCAAAATCTAATACGGAACATTTTTTGTATGCATTCTCCATAAAATAAATTTGTGTTTTAAACTTCATTAATTTATTTTCTTACACTAGTGTGCAAAACTTAAACAACAAACACAAAATGTTAATTTTTGAACACGTGAGTACTCAAAAGGAAATTCTATAAAGAGCAATTGTAGAAAATTGGTACTACCCTAACAGCACAGCTAGTCGATGCGAAGTCTCTTTGACGTCACACATGGTCACAAGTGTCACAGTCACTACAATGAACTGAAATGTGATATCATTCATTCGGCTCATTTATACTCTCATTTGGTCACTCCACTGAGAAGTCACCATGACTGCTGCTTTTTGACGAGTCACCAGGTGACTTTAGAATAAAGTCACCTGGTGACTCTCATGTGACTGTCATTTGTACACTCCTTTGTAAAGTTATCATGATTTCTGTTCTGTGACGAGTTCCCAAGTGACAGAAAATGAAATCATTTGGTGACTTTTCACAAAGGAGTGCAATGTGACTTTACAGTGCAGTATCGGTCACCTGAAAGTCACTGTGCGACTTCATTATGGCATTAGTTAGTGACTCATCACAATGCAATGCTCACAATGACTTCAAAGTTGAGCCTTTAACTAACAGTCACGTGATAATCACAAGGTGACTACATTGTACCGTCACCTAGTGACCCATCATAAAGCAACAGTCACAGTAATTTTTCAGTGGAGTCACCTTATAACAATCATTCGAGAGTAATAATGAGACGAGTGAAAGATCCCATATTTTGATTCACCGTAGTGACTGTGACACTTGTAACTATGTGTGACGCCAAGGTGACTTCACACCCACTGGCTGTGCTGTGGCACCTGTCTTATATACTTGCTCTTTATAGTATTTCCTTTTAAGTACTCACGTCTTCAGAAATTACCATTTTGTGTCTGTTGCTTAAGTTTTGCATACTAGTGTATATTACTACAATGTTTTGTCTATGATTTGTTATTGTACTCCTAATATTCTATTATACTTCAACGATATGTGTTATTTTGTCACCGTCGGAGTATTTTTTACAAAAGCTGCAGTATGGTGAGTTAACGATGTACATATTATAATGATGTACATAGTAACTTATATTTTGAAAAGTATTTAAAATATATGCAAGGACATTTTAGTTATTCCAACTATCTATATAATGTAATATAAGCACGCAAGACTAATAAATACTTCTTTCCACCAAAATAATTCTCTAGGAGACATAATTTTAGTAAAGCTGTATTGCATGGGTTGAAACATTCAAGTTTATTCAACATATTTCGAAATGTAAGTCAGGCAAAATACAGTTTCATTAGCATTTCAGTCTCCATTTAGAAAGATTTTCTATATGCAGCATGATTCCTTCATTTATTAAATTATAGAGGAAAAGAGGATAATTAATTATTATATTTATCATACGTCAGAGATTTTGCCCGAAATGGAGTTTCTATTCCTATCTTTGAAGTATTGAAATTATATTTTACGATCACAATTACGTTCTCAAAAGAGTATATCTATAATAATAATAATATAATAATAAGGGTGTATCTAAGAGTTTATCTATAATGTGTAAGAAATTTTGCATATTACAATTATGAATTTTAAGTTTAAGTTTCTAAAAATGCTAACGCTGAATTTCATGATAAGTTGCCCGGTAGCTTTGGAATGTTAAAGTTGACGAATTATTTTATTACAAATATATTAGAACAATTTATAAATAAATTAAAATTAACATTTAAACAATTCTTCTATTTTCAGAAAATTATTCATGTTTAGTTTTATTACTTTAGAGTCAAATAGATGTATATATTTTTAGTTGCGCACTGGATAGTAACCACCATATGGACAGATCTTCCTTTAAATCTTAGGCAAAATGCTTCTGATATGACTTACTACCGAAAAACAATATTTATTCTTCAAATAATAAAATAAAATAGTTCAGAAAAAGAGTAAAATTTAAAAACAGTTTAAAAACATGAAAAAAATTTATTTTACTAAGATTAACAGAAAAATCAGAATCATAGATCATTATGTTTATATTTATTTATTATTCAAGTTAATCTTTTATGATAGCCTATCTATTTTTGCGAAAGCATATGCGGACACTGCAAAAGGACCCTAAAGAACTCGAAACCGGAAATCAAATGAACAAAAAGACTCTAAAATTGAACTTTTTCTATGCCATATACACGTATCCACTGAGTGAACAAAATATTATGACCTTTTCTCACGGAAACTTATATTCTTAAGACCTGTTTTAAGATCAATCTAGTAGAGCTTACGGATATGCTTTGCAATGATGCTGAGTTGTATTGCGCTACAATGTGTTGTGTTATAGCTCTGCTGTTGCTGCTAACAATCTATATCAGTCACTAGCAAGTGCAAAATCAATTTTAGCCAACAAATTCACTTTTCGCTAGAAATTGTTTTGGCTTACATACAATTTTTTGAAGTCGCAAGACATTATTATACGAGAGAAGTCAAGAAATTTAGCTATTGGATTGATATACTGGAATCAGCCCTTCTGGCACTAACATGTCTGATTCAACGTCACGTAAATCATGTTTTTCCCATGAATAGATAAAATGTAAAATTCACAGGTGCGTCTGACCAAAAGCAAAATTTGTATCAGTAAATTCTGTTTATTACATCGGATAACTAGCTTCATGGACGAGTCGAAGTTTCAGTGAACAGAGTTCATAATATTTTGGCCACTCGGTGTATTATGAGTAAATATGCGTGTCAATAAATACTTTAAAACAAAGTTCCCGATCAGAGCAGAGTATACAATGACGAAAACTTCATTTTAATAAAAGCTGATGTAGCATTTGCCATACATTTTGTTCTAAAAAAGTTAAATAGGGGTGTTCTTAAAATATATTTCAAATTAACTAAACTTTTAAATGAATGAATTAAAAAATTCGATTAACAGTTGATCTTTTAAAAGTTACTTGATCCATAAATTCTAAATACGATGTCGTAGATAATTCAGTGCCCACTTCATTTTTGCCCACTTCATTTTTTCAGTGCCCACTTCAAAAGAGTTCGTTTAAATTTAAGCACATATAATGTAATACAATATGCAAAAATCAAAAAAGGTATAAAAATAATAAAATGATTTATAATTTATTTAAAATTGCTTAAAATGTAGCTGAAAATACTCGTGTTAGGATTCTTGAAATTAACCAATCACGTGTTTTGATTCTTGAAAATATATGAGATTAAAGTGTATCCTAAGCAAATTTAATAAAAATAAATTCCTTTGTGGTATTAGCAATACATGAAATAGCTGATATAAGGGAGAAATCAAATGCTTTTTTTTTCTTCTGATGAAAATATCACTTTATCGATGAACGTTCAAAACGCACAATTATGAATGAAATACCATACGAAATTTTTTTAATCAGGCTTTCGGCATAGTAAAAATATGTTGCTTGACTAAAAATCACAGTTAATTAAACATTAAGGCAAAATTATCAGAAAATAATCTGAATGATCCCAGAGTTTATTATGTCTATTAGTCAAATATTTTCTGTGTTTCATTTATTTCGTGGATTCATATGATTCGAAAAAGAATTAAAAAAGTATTTGATCAATATTATCAACTAAAATGACGAATACATATTTCAAAATTAAATTCGTACGATCCAGCAAAAACGCTTCACTTCTAAGATGATGCAATTTTAGAAGAAATGGAAAACACACAAAATATTATGAATAAAATCTTGTGTGGTTAAATATACACCAAAAACACCAACGTTTAACACACAATATCATAGTACAATGGACAGACGTACGTTTCGTGAGAAACTTGGACTCACATCCTCAGTGTCAATAAAATAAAATTAAACATTATTGTATCCCCCCAAACACATGAAATTGAATCGAGAAACCCAAATGAAAACAACAACACACCGAGAAACTCATCACGCATGAGCCACCAATCAGATTAAGCCCGAAGTGATTCACTATGACACAGTAACTCCACCCAGAAGGGTGAGATGTAAGGTACACTTGAAAAATCATTGACCAGGGAGTTACCAAATTTATGAATATAAACTGCTTCAAAGAAGTCTAAATCTAATGGAGTGTTACATTTCTTAATAATAGTGGCTGAATCTAAGTTAAAATTATGTCCCTCACTCCAACAGTGACAAGCAATAGAGGATTTTTGTAATTCTTTTTTCTTAATATAATTTCTGTGTTCATTGAGCCTAAAACGGAGTTGTCGTTTAGGACAAACCACATTGACATTGGATATCGTAAATGCCGCAAAAGTTTTGATGTGAAATTTTATCCTTTAACTGTGAAAAATTTAGTCTTTTAACTGGCTTAAAAACAACCTTAAAATCATACTGTCTTAAAATATTAGCTATTTTAGAAACATTATCAGATAATGTCATCAGAAACATCATCTGATAATGTTTCCCTTGTTACAGAATTGAATTATATTAGATCAGTTGCTATTAATCGTGGTTTTAATTTGGCTTATATCAACCGTTTAATTTTTCGTTGTCTAAATAAAGGAATTACTAATCTTGATTCTTCTGTTGTTCCAGTATCTTTTTCTAACCTCATTATTTTGCCATTTTACAATAGCATTAGCTACAAAATAGCTAATATTTTAAGACAGTATGATTTTAAGGTTGTTTTTAAGCCAGTTAAAAGACTAAATTTTTCACAGTTAAAGGATAAAATTTCACATCAAAACTTTTGGGGCATTTACAATATCCAATGTCAATGTGGTTTGTCCTATATACGACAGACTAAACGACAGCTCCGTTTCAGGCTCAATGAACACAGAAATTATATTAAGAAAAAAGAATTACAAAAATCCTCTATTGCTTGTCACTGTTGGAGTGAGGGACATAATTTTAACTTTGATTCAGCCACTATTATTAAGAAATGTAACACTCCATTAGCTTTAGACTTCTTTGAAGCAGTTTATATTCATATATTTGGTAACTCCCTGGTCAATGATTTTTCAAGTGTACCTTACATCTCACCTTTCTGGGTGGAGTTACTGTGTCATAGTGAATCACTTCGGGCTTAATCTGATTGGTGGCTCCTGCGTGATGAGTTTCTCGGTGTGTTGTTGTTTTCATTTGGGTTTCTCGATTCAATTTCATGTCTTTGGGGGGATACAATAATGTTTAATTTTATTTTATTGACATTGAGGATGTGAGTCCAAGTTACTCACGAAACGTACGTCTGTCCATTGTACTATGATATTGTGTGTTAAACGTTGGTGTTTTTAGTGTACACAAAATATTAATTCCGAGATTCGTGCAACCTAATTTACGTTCATAGCGCACGTCTAAAAAATGCGTGCGGTAGATAAAGTCTCAACCAATTAAAAATCCACATTCGGTGGAAAGAACGCGGATTAAAAAAATAGTGTAAAGCGGTTCAGAGAACGCGGAAAATGAAAGCTTCGGGAGAAATCTAGAATCGTGTCGAAAAAGAATAATAGAATGTTTATAATCAAATATATTGAAATCATAGTCAGAAAAAAAAATACAGGACGCCGAAAAGGACATTTTTTTAAAGGGAGAAAGTTTGCAACATACCTGGCGGAATGCTAAACATGAAAATAAAAGACAAGCGTAGAAAATCAATTCGATTTTACAAAAGGAAAAAAAGAATAATAGCATATAAGAGAAAATATAGTGAAATTAAATGGGGTAAATTTAGAGTAAATTTAAGATAGGTTAAATTTTTATCATGTGTGATATACATATTTGAAAATTATTGTTTAAGGTACACAGACTATCTCTATTACGATAGTAAGACTATCCAAATATTTTGAAATACATATTACTTCAATCCATTTATGACTCATACCAAAAGTATCTGAGAGTGAAATTTGAAAACTGCCGTTTATTATTCCTAAATAAATTTCCTTTAAAAAAATACTTTTTCTAAAATGTATGTGTTTTAACATACAATCCAATACATTAATTTCAGTAATTATTTAATGCTTTAATTTTGTTAATTAATTGTATCATTAAATCATAATTCATCAGATCATAAATTAATCATTAAATGCATTAATTTCGTCTGACATATGAATTAGAATTTCGAAAAATAAAATTACACTTCTAAAATAAAAATATATATGCCTGAAAAAACAAAATCTTGTAAACATCCTAATTATCCTTTCTGTGACATTGAGCTTTTATCAATATTTAGTCGAATGCCTCAGAGCAATCTTTAAAGGTTCTACAGTTATTTTTAGACTTATTATGCATTCGCTTTCAATAGCTTCGAGGAATTTTACAAAGTATGAAGCTTATTTTGGATTTCGCATTAGATGCTTTTCGAATGAATTACTTATATCAGATAACAACTTACTGCAATTTTTAAATGCATTTTTAAAAAGATTGCATGCTCACATTACTTTTCCCCACAGCGTTTACACCTTAAAATATTTGCATTTACTTTTCATTGCAAGTATATATAAATTTAAAAGAAATTTTATAAGTTACAGACTTATAAGAAATTTTAAAATTCCGAAATGCTGTATTTTCCAAATGTTTCCAATCCACTAACGGAAAATGTATTATTTCAGCATACCTAATGGCTTTTCTAATGTAATTGAAAAGTCATTTGAAAAATATATAATTATCTCATAATTTTCTGAAACGTTTTACAGTGCTAAAATACTATTTTGTATTTGTTTTTCATTTCTATGTATTATTAAGGTTTTTTACATATTTAGTATTTAAAGAAATTAATATAATCTTTCTCCATATATTTCTGAATGCATTTGAAAAAAAAAATGCAAAATACATAATACTGCTACACTAAGGTGTAAACAATGTCCAGATACATTGCGATATTATTCTTTTAAGTTGTCTGAGGACTTTATTATTTTTTAAAGAATATTTCCCGATGAAAGGATGAGTGTCCATAAGCCGAATGTTTAGCCCATGAAATAAGACTAAAATTCGATATTGTTATACTGACTTCATTATTTCAGTTTTTAACATTACACGGTTTATCCTGTACGATTTCAACAATAGTTTTAGTATTTTATTCGGATTTATATGACTCACACAAGCTCAAAGTTCGTATTATTCGTAGTTTTTTATGAAAAATACGCAATTTCTCCTAATTTTACCTTAATTATTTATATGAGCGCAATCGTGTAACACTTTCTTCTTTACATATATTATAAAATACATGAAAACATACAATATATGTAGAAATAAAAGTGCTTCAAAGCTGCGCTCATAGTAAAATATTAAAAAAATAGAGAGTTAAGTAACTGCATTCCCTCACGTCACTAAGAGACTTTAGGATACAGCAACGTATTTAAACGTGCTAAAGTGAATGTAATTATTGCTAATGTGAAGGAATGCAGTTATTAGCAAAATGGGCCATTTCATGGGCCAAAAACACGGCTTATAGACCCTGATCCTTTCCCTCTATAATGGCTATACATGCCTGTTTGTTTGTTTTTTTTAAATAAGAATTCTAATAAGTGAAAATTGAAAACAGCGCAGAAAAATCATATTTCAAGCATATATTATGAAACACTTTCAAGTGCATTCATAATACTGTAACAAAATTTCCCAGTTGAAAAAAGTGGAAGATGATTTCTAAGTAAACAATTTGGAAAACGCATTACATTTGAAAACCCAATTTCAGAAAGTATCATCTATAGTTGGACTAATATACGAATTCATTTGTGCATCCTGTATATTATCTATAGATTTTTATATATACTGCAGATTATAGTATTCAAAAATTTTGTTCATTTAGTAAACGGTTCAAAATTGCCCTTCAGCAATTTCCGCAATAAGCTTCAGCAATAAGCGGAAATGTACTCGAATTCTTTTGTGAAGCCGCGTATATGATTTATAAAATTTTTACGTACCAAACAATGTGCAAAATATTAGTTAATTTTTTAAAACGTATCCCACAATTGCAAACGCACTTTCAGCACTCATTGCTCATAAACAGTAACGTAACCGAATTATTTTGTGTGTCCCCGTAAATAAACGATAAATGCTATGCACACCATAGTAAGCGTCTTGTAGCGCACCTCACGGTGTATATCGATTTCAATAAGCTTCAAACAGTGTAACATCATTAAACTACACTGCAAACGGTTTTTCCTCATATATCATAATGTAACAGAATTCTTTTGAGTGGCCCTGTAAACGAACCATAAATGCTACACATTTAATTTTAAATGCCGAACATGCCATGGTAAACCTAAATAACATATATAAATTACATGGCAATCCGAATACATTTACGTAAGTTAGAGCACGGAAAGGCAGACGGCGAGACAAACCTAATTCATAAACACTTTTATTATGTTGGAAAGTATTAAAAAAGGAAGAGAGAAATGTCTTTGACTTTGACGACGTCCATGCATATCTAAGAAAACAGGATTGCTCTGATTATGATTAACATTACCACTTCAAATATCTATATGTATGCACTCATCCTTAATCTCTGCTACATTTACGTAAACAGAATTGCTAATTTATGTGAAATACATAAACAAAGCACTTTCCCAGACGGTTTCACGCTGTCCTATAAAACTTTATCAATAAAACATTCCACAAGGAAGACGTATAATAAAAGAAGGAACAAATATAATACTGTAAAGGTCATAAAGTATTATATTCTAATTAACGTAAGATTATTTGTGAAATATGGGCATGGTGAAATTTTCTTTTTGATATTTTGGAAGTATATATTTTAACTTTAATATTTACTTACATGGAATACAACCTTACCAGATTTTCAATATACCATTGAAATTTATCTAAAATATTCAGAAAAAAATACAAGCGTTTTGTTAAAAAGAGATTATCATTGTCCCACAAAAGAATATTTCACCTTTGATGTTCAGATTATACTGGCATACATTAAACTGTAAGCTTTCTAATGTAATGAACAGCATTAAGCAAAGAAAATAGAGTATATTACCAATGTAAGATTACCAATAGATAGCAAACGAATGTTAAAATGGAAGATCAATCACTTATTTTTTTTCGACATTTGTTCTTCTCGCTTTGATAAGTCCGACACCATTTTCGTACGTGTTACATGCACAAGACATTTTAAGCTTACACGGCCTGAATCCTCCTATAAGTGGTGATACGTTCCTTATTTGTGTTTAAAGAAAAATAAAACTGTTTCATCTCTTGCAGTGACCATTCATTGAGTTCGCTATTTTAAATCAAACTTCGATTTCAGTATAAACTTGTATTTATTAGGATATATAAATTAAAAGTATTATAAAATCTATGTAATTATCAGAACATTGAAATTTAGCTAACGTTCCTATAATTTGTTTTACTTATGATTTTTTTACTTTCTTCTATCTTTACAAGAAGAAAGTATTGGATTCATGAAAATTTTCGACTTCCGGTTTTCGACGGATTTATACGTTTTAGAAGGTCCTAAACACGATTTGACTGTTTTTAGAAAATGGCTGTCTGTGAGTCTGTGACTCAGTCTGTGTGTCTGTATGTATGTGACAAAAATTTTGTGGGCGCTCTATCTCAAGAACTAATGCACTAAATTTAATAAAACTTTATATTCAGTTAGTTCCTGATATAAATTAGTGCTGATTAGTTTTTGGTGAAAATTACCCGACAGGTGGCGCTGCTATGCTGCATTTTTCGCGATTTCCGCAATAGCTCTATCTCAAGAGCTAATGCACTTATTTTCATCAAACTTCAGATTCAGTTGGACCTTTACATACATAGACGCTGATAAAGTTTTGGTGTCGATATCCCAACAGGTGGCGCTGCTATACCACTTTTTTCGTGATTTTTACGGTAGCTATAGCTCAAGAACTAAGGCACGGAATTTCATCAAACTTCAGATTCTGTTAGACCTTGACATAAATAGATGATGCTTACGTTTTGGTGTAAATAGCCCAACAGGTGGAGCTGCTATGCTACTTTGTTCATTTTAATCACGATAACTATATCTCAAGAACTAATGCACGGATTTTCATAAAACTTCAGATTCAGTTAGACGTTGACATAATTTGTTGTTGATTAGGTTTTGATCTAAATTTCCCAACAGGTGGCACTGCTATGCTGCATTTTGTAGAATTTACACGATTTTAGCAATAGTCATATCTCATGAACTAATGCACGGAATTTAATAAAACTTTAGAATGAGTTAGACCTTGATATAAATTGATGATGATTCTTTTTAGAGTATGCGAAACCTGTGTGAAATAGAAGGAAGTTTTGGGATGATACATCCGACTAATTTAAAGATAGTATTGAAAAAGAAACTTTTCTTTTATGTACGATAAACATGGAATAAGGCAGTCTAGTCAATATGAATATATTTTTCTCATAAACTAAGTAGATGAAGATGAAGGTAATAGTCCAATGTTTGAGCATGTTTTAACGATCTATCTAAGGACTTATTTCGTATAAAAAGAAGACGGAATCTTTGGATTGAACATTCCAAATACTGTTCCTGTCCTGCCTTTCTCTGAAACCACATTAAAAATCAGGAAAATTACTTGTAATTTTCCTGTTGAGTAATATTAATGAACAGTGAATTGACTCAATCAGTCAATATTGTGGGCTACATTTTTTATTTTTGCTATCAATAACGGGTGTTACACCATTGAAAATTACGTCTAAAACTCACAAAAATATCGTTCTAGTGTTGCAGATAATTCTCTTCTTAGTTTTTAAACTAAAGTATCTTTTAAAAAAATAAGGAGGGAGTTTATTGTGATGGGTTTTCATCAGTATTATAATGGTTGCATGAAAAACGTGCCAAAAATTCAGGAAAAAGTAAAGATAAAAAAATTATAATAATACAGCTAAACACCGGAGTAAGTTTGTTACATGCCTCTCATTTTCTTAGTGTTTGCAAGCAATTAAAATAATGGTGTCCGACTTTAGCCCCATAGCCTTCTCATATTCGGTCCATTCCGTGGGGTGAATATGAGACAAGGTTTATTTTTTTAAACCTTTATATTTGCGATGTGCAATTTTTTTATACATACACAGATAAAGGAAACAAAAACACAAATTACAATAATTTTTATTTGGGACTAGTGTCAACAAATCGAAAGTGACTATGCAAAGTTTAGAATTTTATCTCATAATAGCCTCGATTGACACTAGTATATTCGAGAATTGGTACATTTCATTTAATATAAAATGTATTTTTCCAAATACTTTTATAATATTAAATCCCAATCAAAGCAAAATTTGCGATTAGTAGCTTGTCTTTAATAGTCTAAAAAAAAGAAATATTTGCAGAAAGAATATAACAAAAAATCGGTAGCACTGCATCACAGAAGGCGAGGTTGAGAATAAAATAGTCTGAGCCTTTAAATTATTTATCGAAAAATAAAAAAAAACTTGCCAGAATATGGAATTGATTTATGTTCACAACGTATTTTTTTTCATTCTTCATAGAAGAGTTTTTGGAAGGAAGTAAAATTTCTTACTAAATCGTTAAATAATGCTTAAAAGAAATATTTATTGAAAAACAGAAGTAAATAGCTTAAAGCAAGACTAATGATCTACGACATTGCATTAACACATCACTCTGAAAAGAGAGAAAAAGACAAATATTGAAAATTCTATTATATACAAAACTCATGTGAATTTCCATGTACAATAAAACGCGAGACAGTTGATCCTGCAAACATTATATAGAACCTCAACGCGTATATTATGTATATGTAAATCTGATTTGGTAATGGCCCATTTTGGCTATATTTGTAGAAGCTTCCTTCCAGGAGGACTATCTGAAAACAAAGCACGTAAATTCTCATTTTAGTAAATGCAAGACTAAGAATTTTACTCATTTAGTCACATTAGTCGAATGGAATCAATTTAAAGACGAAATTTCCATCTTGATTATAAGTATGCTAATGAAAATGCTAAATTTAAGGCTCATAGAGAACTGAACTAATAATATTCCTTAATATTATCGCGTTCTATTGTTGACACACAGTGAATATTATGAGCAGCTTGTTTTATTAGAAATAAAACTGGATTTTCGCTACGAAAAAAAAATCACAAAATTGTTTTTCTATTATGACATTTTAAAGAATTAATAATATAATTAATTAACTAGGATGTATCATTAAACTTTGGAATTATAATGCGTATTTACCACTATTTTTTTTAAGTAATGCTATTTATAGAGACTGGTATATTTATTAGGAAACATAAGCTATAAATCTAAGGAATATACCATGGTAATTTAGTAACTAAAACAGAAAATGGGAACAAGAAGTTATGTTTTAGTTCCGGAATTGTTGCGTTATCATACACTTTATGTTCCCAAACTGAAGTCCATATTTCGTAGATATTTCGTAGATACGTATACGTCAAACATTCAACGAATTTATGGACGCATTTTAGCCAGCGGCATTTTAGCCAGCGGTCTACGTCTAAAATACATATATAGACATACTTTGGATTTGGTAGGTAAAAATTGGATATAATCTGAACGTATATGTTGTGTGGGCATTATATTGAAAAAAAAAATCTTGTTCGCAAAATCCCGGGATCCGAAGATTTTCAACGAAATCCCGGACTTGGACATTAATCTTCTTACTGCATTCGCTAGGTAAACAACATTACTTAAAGACATCTGATGCGATTACAGTCCCTAGTGTATAATTCATTCGCATGTCATTCTGCACTAGTAGCTCTTACATGAACCAAGTAAAAAAAATATTTTAATTCAACAGGAATGCAAAAGCCGTCATTCATCTCGGGAAACAGCCACCGTCGAATTATAATGATTTTAGTTCAAATGTGGATATATAAAAAATATATATACTTAGCACACTGCAAAGCGGTGTACTATCCCGATACATGAGCCCCTAACTGTCATACCGTTCACAGAAAATGAATGAAAAACTGTAATGGTTACAGTGACAAAATTTCGAAAATTTCAAATGGCAACACCTGATTTTTTATTGGAATGTGATCTTCATAGTGAAAAAAACCATAAAAAGCGTTGGAACGGTACCTGCAGCACGAAAATCGCTTGCGCTGGACAGATTAAGAAGAAAAGTGAAAACAGCCAATAAGGACAGAGAAGCAACAGAAAACAAAACATGTTATTGTTCAGTGCTGTCCACCATCTGCCACATGCAAAGTGTCATCGTGTGTGAAGTGAAAAATTTGTGAAACACAATAAAATGTTTTGTTTTCTGTTGCTTCTCTGTCGTTATTGATTGTTTTCACTCTTCTTCTTAGTCTGTCTAGCGTCGGCTATTTTCGTGCTACAGGTACCATTCCAACGCTTTTTATAATTTTTCACTATCAAGATCACATTCCAATAAAAAGTAGGTGTTGCCATTTGAATTTTTCAAAATTTTTCCCTGTAACAGGAACTGTTAGATTTTAACTGATGAATAATTAATGAAGTAACATTTATATTTCTTATGTAGATGTCTCCACTCAAAGGAACACAAGCATATTTTCATCTATGGTAGGTTATTTCTTCATCTATATATTTAAAACGCTAAGTGATTTCTTTCGACAATCCGTGAGAACAAACTACTGCATCAAATTACACCATTCTTTTTTTAAATGAAAGATATTTGGACACAGATTTGTTATCGTGCATTCGTTTGTCCGAAAATTTAATTAATTAGCCGAAATTTTCAATTAAACTTTTACTTCTGCTTATGACGTCATAATGTCGGCAACTCCCACTGTAGCGATGTACAGAGTTTATTCTCTGAACTCAGTGGTTCACCAATCTTTTGACATTGGTAATTTCAACTAGGTAAAACATAATATTGTAATATAAAATCTTAAAAAACTTACTTAAAATTAGCTAAAATATAATCATAATAAAATATCTAAACATAAACAGATCAATATGAATAACAAATCTCACGTAAAATGTTGCAATTAAAATGATTCCAATTGAAACAAGATTTGGAGAGTTATCCCTGACGCCCAGCTAACATAAAAGTACCTATTTTATTTTATTTATTTACACACATATTCAATTTTATTATAAAACATCAAGTTGTCATACAAAGTAAAAAATGCCTCTTTGGCGCCAAAAAGTATCCCCGGTGCGTCTGCGATATCTGTACCGATTTAATCAAAATTGTTTTGGTTTCAACGCATATTGCAAAATTAATTAAAACCATGATTATTGTTTCTTTCTCAGATTAAAAATAAGAAAATATAACGCTTAACGAAATTTCATTATTTGATCGATCGCAAATTTTGGTACTTTTCCGTTATAGGGACATCATGCCATACATCTAAATGTATGTATTAAATGTATGTATATGTATGCTTGGCTACAAAGGTGTCCGTATAATGGAAAAGTACCCAAATTTTTCTTAGTTCGGGCTATACCAAAAACAAACATTTTACAGGTAACAGAAAAATCGCCAAAAATGACTGCTTCATCAGCAGTTATGACAGCAAAGTTGGATAATATCTAATAACCTGAATTTTACAACGTTTATGCGAAGCACCACAGAGAACACACGCAATTTTTATATAAGTAGGGGATATTTCAAAGTATCAGAGAACTAACAACCTTCAATAATATAATGCATGAAAAAGTAAACAAATAAGTGATTCTGCAAATCTTAAAAATATGTATTTCTTAGTATAAGTATAAAGTGCAGAAAAATATTCTGGTACTTCTTCATTATCCTGTCGAAATTCAGTTCATTATCCCGTCATCACATTAAGAAAAAAAAACTACTAAAAAAACTACAAAAAAAAAAATCTCTAATGTTTTTTCATAACATTGAAATGAACACTGAAATGTCTAAATACATGTATTTTGGGTACTTTTATGTTAGCCAAGCGCCAGTGATCGTCAATTTTTTTTAATCTCGCCAACCCTTTTTTCTCGAGAATCTTTTAACATTAGCTAATAACAAATAACCAATATTTTAACATTGCAGTATAATATCTTTAAAAACTTACTTAAAAATAGCGAAACTATAATCATGATGAAATACTTCACAAAGACACAGATGCCATATAAGCACCCTATTGGCGCAATTTCTTTCCTCGCCAATTTGGCGAAAACTTTGTTTTTGAATATTAGTTACAAATAGCATGCAATAATAGCACGCTATTTTTTTTCAGTATAAAAATAAATAACGTTATACGTTAATATTCAAAAACATAGTTTTCGCCAGTTTGGCGGGGGAAAAAGTCGTTCCAATGTGGTGCGTATATGATATCTGTGCCACCAAAAACCCATCAATACAAATAACAAAATCTCAAGAATTGAATTGAAATCAAAATTGAAATCATTGAATTGAAAGGGTTGCAATTCAAATGATACCATTGAAACAAGATTTGGCGAGTTATCACTTGCGGCCAGCTAACATAAAAGTACCGTATTGGATATACAGTAAAACCTCCAAAGTTGACCACATCTCTACGTTGACCACCTCTCTATGTTGACCGAAATTTATTAGTTTGAATGGTCACAACGCATTTTCAATGGAGATTTACCTCTCTATGTTCACCACCTCCGTAAGTTTTATGTTGACTACTTTTTAGTAGGTTTACTCTCTGTAACTTGACCACTGATGTTTTTCTTGAATTTTCTTTTTCGTCTGTTTGTTTTCCATCTGGTTTCCAGGAATTTCTTTATCAGTCATTCAGATTATCTGAGCAACACTCGACCACCTTGTGCTCCATTCATTGTTCACTTCCAGTATGATACAATGGGAGGGAAATGCCAGAGTTCCTGGAATCTGTCGAAAAATGTCAGGGAAGTGGGGGATTTGCGTAGTGATGTAGCTATATGCTGGATTGGAAAACAACGTGTATCGCTCACATGTGAAACACATTCCGTTCTTTTTATCTGGATGTCGCGTCGTGACGGGGCCGGTCGTTTATTTGCGAATTTTCATTAAAAATGGCACAAAGAAAAGCTCTAAAAGAACTTAAATTAAAGGAGAAAATGGATCTTCTTAATTTTCTGGAAAGCAGCAGCCAAAGAAAGACAGCGGAAAAATTTGGTGTTAGCAAGACAACTGTGAGCAACATTTTTAAACGCAAGGAAGAATATCTGGAAAGATACTCTTCCAAAAACGAGGGACTCCAAAGAAAACGCAGAAAAACGTGTCTCGACAGTATGAACGAAGCCACGTTTCATTGGTTTAAAGAGATGAGATCAATCAATGCAAGAATATCAGGACTTATGCTTTAGGAAGAAGCAAAAAATTGGCAAAATAATTCGAAATAGAGGACTTCCAAGCGTCAGCAGGTTGGCTTGAAAAATTCAAACTACCATACGAGATTTCTCAAAAAGTTTTGTGTTTGGGAATCGAATGAGGTTTCAGCTGAAGAGGTGAAGAAGTTTATTGAAAAATTCCCAGAGTTTGCTAAAGGTTTTAAAGATGAAGACATCTTTAATGCTGATGAGCGCGGTCTCTTTTTAAATCAATGACTGATAGAAGTCTAGTAATGAAGAGTGACACTAGCAAAAGAGGAAAACTTTCAAAACAGAGTTTTACTGTTCTTCTATGTGCTAGTATGAGGGGGGGGGGAATTAAAGCCTACGGTGATCGGCAAATCCGCAAAACCTCGTGCATTTAAAAATGTAAAATCTAAAGACTTTCCTGTTTTTTGGAGAACGAATAGATCCGCTTGGATGACCAGTGCTTTGTTCGAAGAGTGGGTTAGAGGAATTGACGCAGAAATGAGAAAAAAGAAGCGATCTATTCTACTTACCGTGGACAGCTGTCCCACCTACCAAAAGTGAAGATTCTCACAAATGTGAAGCTAAAATTTTTGCCTCCAAACACAACTTCGAAAACCCAACCTTTAGATCAAGGCATTATTCAGTCCTTCAAAGTGCACTACAGATCTCAACTTCTGGAATGGGTGACCATGAAAGCACAAACCTGTGTGTCCTTATGCTTTGGCATCGTCAACAGCTGTGTCAGAATTGCTTTGAATGCTGTTCATTGGATAATTTTCTGCTTGGAATAAAGTTGCGCAAACCACGATTAAGAACTACTTCAAGTTGAATTTGTTACAGCTACTATTTTGAAGATTATGTTAACATGGATGATGAGGTGTTGAACCAGACCCAGAGGCAATCTTCAATGAGATACTCTCTGCAACTAAGCACAGCGAGGACTCTAATGTACAAGAAATGGACGGCGAAGAGGATGATGATCCAAGTGACGATGAAACTGAAAAGTACCCAACTCTGAAGGAAGACGATGTAAAGCGCCTGATGGAGCAACTTAAAAATTTCGCTGCAGAAAAATGCCCAAGCATGCTTAATGGACTTGTAAACAGTGAAAGTGCTTTTTGCAGTTACCTATTCAACAAAAAGAAAACTCAAACAATAATTGAATTATTCTTTCAAAAATTGTAAAAATGTGCTGTACCTTTAGTAAAAATAAAAATGAGTAAGTGCTAATTTTTTTCTAATTTATTCCTTAAAAATACTAAAAAAGTTTACTAAATTTTTTCTAGTACTGTACTAAATATTTTCTTTAAAAATCCCTAAGTTGACCACCTCCGTATGTTGACCACTTAGTTACAGTCCCTTGGGTGGTCAACTTATGGAGATTCTACTGTATATATATATTTTTCGCTTTTTTGTTGAACTTGATAAACTTAATCTACGTGACGTCACGCTCCTTTTGGCACTATTTTGGATTTTTTGGCCAATCACGACAACCAGCTCAGAATATAAAACTCTTCCCATACATACCATAAAAATATGCATTTTTATATATATCAATAGTAAAAATTGATTTTCAATACTTCTTGTAAGAGAAAATTTGGTACTTTTTCGTTATACGGACACCATTGTCGCCAAGCATACATTTACATACATTTAATACATACATTTACATACATACATTTAATACATACATTTACGTACATGCATTTACATACCTACATACATTTACATACATTATGCATTAGCATACATTTTGGCATGGTGTCCGTATAGCGGAAAAGTACCGGAAAGTTTTTGAAAAACAATTTTTGTCTAAAACTTTCCAACGCATATATCCGCTGAAAGGTTACTAAAGAGTTAGAGTTCACTACACCTCATGGGTTTATCGAAAGCGATACTAATTTTTATTTTCACACTATATGAATTAGATTTTTTACATATAGCTGCAGAAATCCTGCGCTGAGAAAATTTTCAGAAATCAACACTGATTTTAAACATATCTAAAGTTTTTGTCCCATGCCCGAGCAATATTCATATAAAATTTGTAATTCATATCAAATTATTTGCCGTCAAGTTTTGACGGGTTCCATCTAGTGTTTTTCTAATGCTTTTAAACGACTTTTGAACTAATTACATATTACATTGAAACCGACTTTTAAACTAGAGTGTGACTATAAAAAAAAGCTATCCCGATATATGAGCCCCTATCATACCGTTCACAGAAACTTATGAAAGATTGGTTTAAAGTATTTCGAGGTATGCGCTCAATAACCAACTAAAAAACAATTTTTGAATTGATTATTGAGCGCATACCTCAAACTCAAAATACTTGAAACCAAACTTTCATTAAGTTTCTGTGAACGGTATGATAGGGGCTCATATATCGGGATTTTTTTTTTTTTTTTTTTTTTTTTTGATAATTACACTGTAGGTTAAAAGTCGCTTTCAATGTAATATGTAATTAGTTCAAAAGTCGTTTAAAAGCTTTAAAAACACATGAAGAAATAACCTACCAACCATAGATGATACTATCCACGTGTCCCTTTGAGTGGAACTACATAAGAAATATAAAGGTTACTTCATTTCATATAATTCTAAAATTTTATGTAATTGGAAATGATGTAATCATTAAACTTAAATTCAAAGTATTACATTCTGTAGAAGATTATCTGATGGAAACCATACGTATAGCTGTAGAAAGAAAATATAAATGCTGTGTATGCATTTTTTAATACGGAAAAAAATATATGTTTAGAGCTTTAGCAACAATATTTAAGTTTATGTAACAAAATCTGCAACTACCTGCATAAATAAATATGTTCACAATTTGTATATTAATAGATGTGAGAATTAGTTTTTGCACAATAATGAGTAATTATCTAGAATAAGGAAAGTCATAGAAAATATATTATTTAGCAATGATATTCTCGCATCCAATTTTCGTTGGAATACGCTTTTCAAATATCTGAATTCTTTCTGAATATTTATTGTATTATTATTATTATTTTCTGAACATACACGTTATTAAAAATTTATTAAATTATTGACTTTTACTAAGACAGTATTACGTTTATAAACCAAGTGTTTACTTCGTTATCGAGATGAAACTTTTCAGCAACTTGTAAATAATTTTATGAAAATCACTTAACATTACCGCGGCCATTAAAGTTATCCAAAGTAGATAAGTATTTTGAAATTTATTCTCAGCTATGAAGATGTTAATCGCTGTGTATTATATTAATTTTTCGCTTATGTTGCTTTTTAGAAGTGTGCTTATTAATCGTATTAATATTTATGCTTAGTTGGCGATTGGATTTGTGGAAGACTGTGAATACTAGATAGAAAGGAGGTCAATTTATTTTGAAAATAAAATTTTTAGTAGCTAAAATTACATGAGAAGTATGTTTACATATTTATACTTATTCTAATGTAAACTTTCAAAATATAATAAAACATTGTTTATTATATCTTATAAATGTCCGCAAAAATTATTTCACATTTTAATGTAATAGTATTATTTATTTTCTGGAAATAAATGCGGCTAAATAAATTGAATTTACAATGCATCATTTGTCAGTTTAAATGGGGCAGCAATAACTGTGTTGCAACATCACACAGTATTAAAAAAAAAGACAAATGTTTCTTAATATACGAAAATATAATATATTTACGGACGATTATACACATCAACCATTGCAGTGTTATCCACGATTATGAAAAGCGTTATTTATCATTAGAAACTACATAAACCAATAAATTTTAGAGATTTAAAGAAGCATTTATAAAAACAAAATTTCTTTTGCTGCCACTGAGTTTCAGAAATATTTCCGAGTTCTTTTCTAGTGTATTAATCCGCTTTCTCAAACCGCAATATCCGATTTTAGGATGCTATTTATTCTCAATTAAACATTTTTAGCTGTATAACTGAATTTATACATGCAAGAGTAACAAATTAATATTAAATTTAATGTTAAACTTCATGTTGTTAATTCATCATGTTTCTATTCAAACATGTGTGTTGAATATGAACATGTTTACTTGATAATTGATAGCATCCAAAAAACCTATAATCATGGTTGAAAAAACTGATTAATACACTATAAAACTAGTAAACGCTTCCGGAAATCAGTGGCACCAAAACAAACTTTGTTTTAACCTTCTGAATCCTGCAATAGCAAAAATCATCCCAAAGCTCTGAAAACCACAATAGCCCTGGATAGTTGAAAGGATTTTTCTTCCCCTTAAATGGATTGGTGTCCTGTCAAGGTGGTTGTCTCTCTCAGTGATGGATTGGGTAACGTGTAGGCATTTCTGGACAGTACAGAAAGAAAAACAAGATTTCTTTTCAGTAACTGAAGCAATGATAAACAGAGTGGTGTAACACCTGTCGAAATTTGAATAAAGGGATAGGACAGTCGGGTCATTTCCACTACTCACCTAGTAAAAAAGGGGGGAACGAAAAAAGCGAGTCTTTTGAGCTATTATGTTGTTATTCTAAGGTTATTCAGTTTTTCACAACTTGGGATTTAAAGAGTTAATAAAATATTTTTTTTAAGTCCCGAAACTCTATCGATTTTTGAAGTTTCTAAAGATAAAGAACGCTTTTCCAAATAAATCGAAGGTAACTCAGAAGCGGTTATTCTATATTTCAGTTCTCAGTTTTATTATATTTCCTGTATTTAGAAACACCTGTCTTTTACAATACATAAGAGCTAACATTGACTCACATTTTTTTTCAGGAAATACTGCTCAAACCTCAATTATTTCTTTAAGGGGACAGATCACCTTTAAAATGGTCAAAAATTCAATTTCAAAGTTTTGATGTCAGTAAATAGTGCATTTTATTCTGAGTAGAAAGGTACTAATGTTTTTCAGAGGCGATAATTATTGACGAAGATATAAAGTAAAACGTAATCGTTATTCTTTGTTTTTGAATGGAGAGTGGAAACTTTAAATGCATCTAATTCACAACAATGATTTTCAAACTTGCGCGCACGATTTCTCCAAAAATAATTTAGATAGAACCTCAATTTTTTCGAACTTATTAATGTTGTAACAATGAACAAAATGAACTAAAATCTTTCTTATTTGGTCAATAAATTAAAAAATAATTAACTGTAATTAAATTAAACACGCATTTTGAATGCGCTTTTTGATGAACTAGAGTTAATTATTTTTTAATTTATTGACCAAATTAAAAGATTCTAGTTCATTTTGTTCATTGTTACAACATTAGTAAGTTCGAAAGAAATTGAGGTTCTATCTAAATTATTTTTGGAGAAATCGTACGCGCAAGTTTGAAAATCATTGTTGTGAATTAAATGCATTTAAAGTTTTTACTCCCCATTCAAAAACAAAGAATGACGATTGCGTTTTACTTTATATCTTCGTCAATAATTATCGCCTCTGAAAAACATTGGTACCTTTTTACTCACAATAAAATGCACTATTTACTGACATCAAAACCTTGAAATTGAATTTTTGAGCCTTTTAAAGGTGATCTGTCCCCTTAACAATATTCGCAGTATCTAAACTTTAAATGGATCACTCGGCAAGAAAATTAAAAGATATTTACATTAACTAAAAAAATATTTTGTTTTGAAATTTGTATAACAGTTTTAGTTTTTATTTTTATTTCTTGCCGAACAATCAAATTATAATTTAGTTACTGCTAAAACTATTAAAAAAAATTATTTAAATCGCTCTAGTATTTCTACATTAGGTATTTGAAATAAAAAGGCATATCAATGTCAGCTGTTTTACATGTGACTTTGCAACAGCTGTTGTCTGATTATTTCTAATTGAAATATTTTATTGCTTGTTTTATATTTTAGCATATAAATGATCCCGAGTAAGTTTAATGCGAAATTTAAGAAATCCACCATTTATTTTTTGAATATTAGTTTTGTAAAAGAAAAATCCTTGCTGAAAAGATGATTTTATAAATGTCTACAAATGAGGTCGCTGAGCACTAACTGGAGCAATAAAAATTCATTATTAAGATATAAAATCGCCGTTATTGAACAAAGAAAAACATAATAGTCAAACATAAACAGCAGAATTCATTATGCTTTCGATAAATACATGTTATTTTAAATCAAATTAGCAGTTTCAAATATCGGAAAACATGCTGTAAAGTAAGCAGTCGAACAATGTAAATGTTTTGGTTAAAAAAGGCATGTTTTGTCCCAAAATTAACCGCATGTCCGTGAAAAGTAATCTTTTCGATAGGTGCTCTAACTTTTTTGGCACCGAGTGTTTGTTCTTGCGAGAAGAAATTTTGAGACCATGAATGGAATGTATGAAAACGGGGTTTAGCGAGTAATTGATTGAATTGGTAACTTGAGGCTTTTAAAAGTTGTTTCAATTTTCGTCATCGGTGTTTCAATCTTCTGTGTTTTTTGCACTCTTTTATTAGATGCATTCGTTATTATATAAATACATAGCACTTATAGTCGTCGTCTGGTCCGTCCGTCTGTTTGTCTGTCCGCATAAAACACCGCGAAAACACACCCAATCAAATGGTTTGAAATGTAATATATATAATCGTTGCAGAATGTTGTCGAGTCATTTCAATTTTTTTGAAAATGGAATCAAAATTTAAAAAGATATTAATAAAAGTTTTATTCATTCTATTAAATCCTATCATACGTAATTAATTTAATGATATCTCTTGATAGGTAATGATTCTATTTTGTCATGGTGATTACTTCATATTTAGAAAGGAGTCAGATTATTTCCATATTATTGAATGTAAAAACCGAATTTTTATAATAAAATTGTTTAATTATACCAATCATATAATCTACCGACAATTTTTTGGATAGATGTTTCAGGAGAAACCGATAATAAATGGAAAAATAGTCTAAATATGCATTTCAAGTTCTGAAATTTTCAAAGCTAGACTTAAGTTTCCCATTGGAATTTTCAGTAAATGTCAACAAAAGATAAAATGTTGCCAACTTAAAATGTACTTACTTTATTGCAGAAATTAATCATATCATAAAAACAGACGATATAATTCATTTTTTCTATGAAATACTAACGGTTATTTTTTCTTTTACACTGTCTTGTATTGGATATTTTCGCATAGTATAATTTTATGTAACAGAATTGCAATTAATTGTTTGTAAAAGTGTATTGACACTTAATTTCTTAAAATAAAATTAATATCTATAATATGAAAATCTGCACATAAAATAAATTTTGTATTCATACATTTTTGCATAAGAGTGCAACAGCTATTGCACCAAGATCTGAATATTTATAAAACTAGTTATAGTACGAACGCACCTCATTTGTTACGTTAGATGTACAATTTCCAATTTGTTTAACTTAACTTGGTTTTTGTAGGTAAGATGAAATTTGGTAATGGATTTTTCTCGCTTCCTGATAAGCCAGAAATATGAAGATTATGTACAAAGGTGTGTTCCAATGGCAATATAACATATTAATAGTTTTAGAACATAATTATAAAATAATTAATTAATTTTAAGGCATTTTGCCATCAGTCAGCCACAGGTGTTAAATCACCAAATATTCTGTATAGTTTACAACTGTATACCAGTAACAATAACAGTGGTGTTAATGATGCGTGAAAGCCCTGCTCGCCAAGATAGGCCAACTGCCTGTGAAGCTGCAACAACGAAATAATTTAAACACTAAATGTAGAAAAAGATATAAAAAAAATAAAGAGTTTAAAATATTTTTTTTTTAAATATATGCTTTAATCAATTAATAGTTATATAGTAATTATATATATTATTACATGTTGAGAAAACTAGTTAGAAATCCTGAATAAAAAAATTATTTTTTTTTTTTCTGTTGCTATAACTTAAAAAAGAAACAGATAAAAAATAAGTCAATACGGAATTTTCAAGTAAAGGAAATTTAAGTAAGCCATTCACTCTCATAAATCGGCTTAGATTAATTTAATCCAAATTCCTTTTTAATTTATTTTCCTTATTTTATTTCAAACTTTTTGAACTTTTAAAAATAAATCGACTAGTTCGCGCTTTCCACCAAGCGTAAATCAAACCAAAGAATATTCCATAATCCGGACCCACCCCCAATTTGCATGTTGTAACAGAAAATTTTTGGAACTTGCATTACAGTCATGAAATGAGGCGTCAATTTAAAAATAAACATTGAATGCTTATAAACGAGATTTTTTTAAAATCCATTTTTAACACTTTCCAACAAAGTTGAAAAGTGTTTATGAATTTGTTTTGTTTGACTCTGTCTGCTCGTCTGCCTGTCCATATTCTAACTTGCGTAAATATACTCGGTTTGTCATGCAATTTATGTATGTTATTATGGTTTACTATGGCATGTTCGGTATTGAAATGGAGCGTGTAGCGTTTATAGTTCTTTTACAAGGACACTCAAAATAATTATGTTACATTACGGTTTGGGGGTAAAAATCATTTGCGGTGTATTTTAATGATGCTACACTATTTCAAACATTGAAATTCATATGTATCACTTCAGTGCACCAAAAAAAGCTTACTATAAAAAATGGTGTGCATATCACTTATAATTCATTTTTTAGGACGCTCAAAAGAATTCCGTTACATTACGTTCTGTGGGAATAAATCATTTGTGGTTTATTTTAATAATGTTTTACTATTTCAAACATATTGAAATTTATATATATCACTGAGATGCATTACAAGAGGCTTACTATTGAATGTATAGCATTAATCGTTATTTACAAGGACAAAAGAATTCGTTTAATGTATTGTATTTTAAAGAATAATTGTTGGAAGTGCGTTTTCTCTTGTGGAATGTGTTTTTAAATTTAACTATTTGTTTGCTTATTATTTAGTGTGTATACATACTATAGATCATATACAGTTCAGCGCAAAAGATCTCGAGTACATTTCCGTTTGTTGGTGGAAATTGCAGAAGGGGAATTTCAATCTGAGCTATGCGTTTCCTAACTGAATTAAAATTTTGCAATTTATGTAGTATATATACAAATCTATAGCTATCATATAAGGCTGCACAGAGTTCGGATATTTTTCCGAATATTTTTGGTAATTATTCCTGAAATTGGTTTTTTAAATGTGTTATTCTTTTTCTAAAGTGTTCACTTAGAAATCATCTTTCACAGTATTAAACTATAAAGATTTATAAGTATTTTGGAAATGTTGGAAAGTGTTATTCAATCTATGCTTGACGGAAGATTTTTCATTCTTGTTTAATTTTGTATATATTCTGACTGAGTATTTGCGTTCATATTTGGTAAAATAGTTGTTTCATATAAGAATATCCATTCGGGGCTCACTGAGTGCTCATTCAATGAAGTGATTGAATAGTTTGGGTTACGATTCAAACTGGTTATTTCATTTATGAAGTAAAATAAGTTTCAAATGAATTTGATATAAATTATTCTAAGCCGATTTATGAGACTGATTGGTAACGCACTTATTGTTGTTTTATTTGAAAATTCCATATTGACTTTATTGGTTCAATAAACAGCGTTCAAAGCAAGTAATTTTAATGTGCTACTTTCAGTAAAACACGCACAAATATATGTATGAGTGTGTGAATGGATGTAACTGTGCGTTATGTATCAAATGTCCACATTTGGTGTCTTTCATATAACAAATTGAAAGTAAAATGACACATTTCCTCAAGATGTTTAAAAGTTTGTCAGGAAATATGATGGGATGAACTGAAAGTAAAATTACTGAATAGCAAAATAAATAATAAATAGAAGATAAATAAATATAGATAGATTGATAGATAAAATTAATACAAATAATACACAGAAAATACAAATCTGCATCTTCTACCGTTTTCTTTGTTTTACTTTAGACTTTCGTATTTTAGCATTTTTTAAATATCTGTGATAATTACAAACTGTTTTGTTTTACAAAGAATAATATTAAACAATAGTGCAAGTTACTATTATAAAGGGTTTGAATTATTCAAATAGTTGGAGGAAAATGTGTATATATGAGCTAGATGTTTTATTTTAAGGTTGGACCAGCAATATGTTCATTATATTCAAGATATTAATATATTAATTCAGCCGAAAACATGTAAGTATCAAGATAGGGAGATAATAAAAAATTTTACAATATTCTGTGTATTTTATAATATATGTAATTGTAAAAGTTGTGAAATAAGTAGTTTTTTAAATGGAGGACTAAATAAAGTTCTCTTAACATTTGTGTAAAAACTGAAAAAAATAATAAAAACATTCAACAATCGTGAAAATGCTACATATTTATTTATTTTTCTACTCCCGCACATCCTGAGTGTGCATACATTTGGCATTGAAAACATTAAACTCACGTTTCTCCTCTTGTGTCAGCAGAAGATGCAGATCGTATCGCTGCCATCCGGCTAATCATCTAGTGGAGTATCCAAGTCATTGTCACATCATCAAACTTGGGTTTAGAATGTGCTACCTCGGAGTCGGAAGACTGATTGTTAATAAACCACCTGGCATCACATTTAGTTTGCACATTTTAGGTGTAATCTTTTTAGACCCTACAATCACTCATAGACCGTACAATCGGCTTCTTCTTAGTTTTGTTTAATGCTGAATTGCCAATGTCCAAGTCAACGCGCTGCGGTTTGGTGAGCTCATCACACGACATGTGTTTGATGATTTGCGACCTCAAGTTGTCTCTTTCTGGAATTAATTGGCATTGACGAGATATCAAATAGGCTCAATTGTGAAGATGGACCAGCAATGGGCCCTGTTGTGAAGCTGTCCCACCAGATTGACTGAAGATTTAAGCCTGGCTCAATGGACACCTGCCCGTTTATATACTGACTTTCCAAGTCCATTTTTATACAAACATTTTTTTCACATTTTATTGAAAGGCACCATTTATCAGTTAAAGATATCATTTGCTTAATGATCCGAAAAGGTAGCTTATTATCTTATCAGTGACATAGTAACAACAAAAAGTGCTATAGTTATCGATTAAAATATTCAGAAATTCAAATTCACTTACTGATAAAGTTCCGAGGTCTGAAAATATGTGATTTTCAAAAGGAATGGAGGGAGCAATGAATCAGCTGCTCCATCTTCCCCCTGTTTTTTTCATCACCACATGTGATAGTTTCTCACCCTCATTGCTGGATGGCCGAATTTTCTAATATATTATTTAACAGATAGCCTATTTTTAGAACCTACACTAAAAAAATTACAGTACACTTTCCAGTCATTGGACCGTTTTTATTCAAAACGGTTATATAACAGAATTTGTCTCTATTACAGCTATAATTTGGTTCATGGTATGGTCAGATGTGATATATAATGCGCTATATAATACGCTATGGTCACGTAACCTTTATCTTTAAAAACGTTCGAATGACTGGACAGTTTGCTCCGGATTTTTAACAGTATAGCCAATATTTGGGCATTCTACTCAACATAAAAAATACTAGTTAAGGCATCAGAATTCGCTCGGTATACTTTTTCTAGAACACATGACAAGAACACAAATTAACTGGTTTTTAATTTTAGTTTATTCATAGACTAATTACGCTAACTTTATATTTCCATTAAATTACTTTAGTTTTAGAAAAAAATGATAAATATACGGAGAATTTTGAAAAAAAAATTAAAAACTTCTTAAAATTTGCATGCAAATTTCATAAAGTTTTCATGCACATCTAATCATCTAAATAAAAAAATAGCATAAAAATATTCTTTACGCACTTATCTAGTGAATGGAATAAACCATTTGAGTACATCTGTAAATAAACATTTTAGAGCTAGACGAAGCGTCAGTGCTTGATATTTAGCATATTTTGGCATCATCATTATTGCCGAAACGTCAGTTGAGGCTCACTGTGGAGACGCGAAAAGCTTTTGGTTTCTGTTTGTCTGTCTATTTGTTTGTCTGTTTGTTTGTCTGTTCCAAGATAACTGCCGCAAAAATAGTCCTATGAGGTTACTTTTTGGTAGGTATGTTTGTGATATACCCGCAATTAGCTGTATAGTTTTTGGTTAAAGTTGGTCCATTCTTTCGAAAACTATAGACCCACTTTCTTTTAAATCATAATGCTCTTCAATGAGAAGTCAGATGATTTTTAAATTTTAACATTTATCGAATGGAAAATGATGCATTGGCATAATTGACATGTTAAATTATGGATGCTAAATTTTCGAAATGAAGATCTTAAATTAATACGATCGCTGTAAAATTTGCTAATAATTTCTTAGAATTTCAAAATTAATTCTATAAATTACTGGAAAATTTTACGCATCAATTGGAGAGATATAAAATAATTTTAATTTCTCATTTTTTACAAAAATTTCCAACGCATTTCTTTTTTTTCCTTTCTTTCATTAAATGATTGCCTAGCAACGTATTTCAGTATTTCAAAGAATATATAAAAAAAGAAAATTCGAAAAAAGCGCTTTAGTTTGATGCAAAATGTTAATAACAAAATAGCTGATTTTCGGGTGATTTTAGTTTTTAATATGCTATTTCTAACAAAATAGATAAGGATTTATTTTAACTACTGAAGAAAGATTACCAAATAGGTTTTCCAAACGAAAATTATAAAAACGTTTGAATGTGTAAATTGAATATAAGTATCGTAAGAGGAATTTACATTTGTATAAGTATACTTAGTACATGAAATTGTATCAATGTCAGCAACATATGATGATGCTTCGTGGTTTAAAAGTAAGTGTTCTTTTAAGGATAGGATACAATCTCCTGTACAAGGAGATGGTTTATCTAATGAAATCACAACAGTAAATGCATTCAGACATATACTCGAATAATGAAATAGCACTGTTACTGGAAATTGAGAACATACAGTTAAAGCGACAATGGAGGGTTCAGGGGGGGGGGGGGGGGCGTCCACTGAAGTAATGTATTCTTATTCCGAAAAATACGATAGTAAATAGTTCATCATATCATTGCATAAAATTGTGTTTAATGTGATACTTCTAAAATTACCGGAAGTTTAGATAAATCTTGTATGCTTATAAATGTATAAATAACTTAACAAAATTGAATTTTACGATATCAAATATTATGCAGATTATAATAAAAATTAGAGAGATTAATTGACAATGATTTATAGATCTGACGTTGAGACCTCTGATTTGTAGATTTACAAGCCTAAATATCCTACATAAATTAAGAAATATTCTTATTGTGAACATTTTTTAGTTCATGCCCAAGAAAATATTATAAAAAAAAAAACGGTACTTTTCGGTTAGCCGGGCGCCAGTGATATATGTATATATATAAATACATATGTATATACATAAATTTGTATATATACATACATATACGCATATATATGTGTATGTATATATATGTATATGTAGATATGTATAGATATGTATTTGTGTGTATATATACATGTATATATATCACTGGCGCCCGGCTAACCGAAAAGTACCAAAAAAACATATCAAGTTTTAAAAAAAATGAATGAAGCCCTTTTCTAAAAAAGCTAGATATATTAAAAAAGTGAATTTGAGAAAAAAAATCATTTTTAATTAACATGACAAAATAGCTGTTTCCAGATTTAAAATAATTATTCGTTTCCAGGTACTCTTATAAAATGTTAATTATTTTTAACATTGAGTTAAATATTATCTCTGTTAAGTATATGGTATTTTAATTTCGTTTGACAGCTTTTCTTCCTGACTTCCAGCTTTTTGAATAATCACTACCGGTTTATAGAAATTTACAAATTCTATTTAAAATAGATTCAAAATCAAAACTCTTCTGTAAAGCTTAAATATGCTCTTTCCAATAAGTTGAAAAGCTGCAAATATTCTTTTTTGAGAAAATTGACATTTCAAAGTATTTTAGACATCTCAAATGAAACTGTAAACATTGGATCTTCTCAATTTTTATACGTTGTTAGTTTTGAAAAGAAATACTTCCAATTTTATTATCGAAATTTATATAATGTATTCATTCGACTTTGAATTTGTTTTTTCTTTAAAATCAAGTTAGTGTTTTAGATCAACTAATAGAACCTTTCTTTGTCAATTTCAATTAATACGGTAATACATATTTCACATTGACATAAAGATAAGAAAACTAAGAGTAAAAACTTCTTATTGTTATAGAAAATTCTTTAGAAAAGCCTGTTTAACTTCTAAAACAATAACATGAAAAACTCATAAGGTAAAATATTAAGATATACTTCATAGAAGAAAAACTATTTTAAATTACAAAATATAACTTTATCTTATTTTTCTATAACATTATAATACACATTATTCATTTTAAAATTTAGTTTAACTATAAAAAAACTTTCTTTTAAATATTTTCGTTACAATCTCGATAATTTATTCCTGTGCTCGTAAATAATTTTATCATTTATCAAGATTAATGACGTGAAGTTAAGATAAACACCCTTTCAAGTTGTACGTCTAAATACTATCTTATGTTCCTACTATATTTATCGTCGGCTAAGTAAGCTATTGCTATATTTTTGCATTTCTCTCCAAGAATATTTCTAAAGTATTTTACACTACATTGATTAACCCTTTAACGGGCGGTGGTCACAAAATAGGACACCTAATTTTAATTCCAAAACTGACAAACGGCACCAAGAATATTTAATTAAAATTTTTCTTTTATTCAGTACCGGAAAATAAGCAAGTTTTTATTTTCAAATAAATTCGTTTGTAAATTCCGGTGTCAGTCCATTATTTCATCATTTTGCAAACAGACTTACTCCGCGCCGGAAAGGGTTAACAGGTAGATCCCATATTCATGTTTAAAAAGAAAATATTGTTTGATTTCTAATGTTTTATTTATTATTTATTTTATTTTATTTTCGGCGAAATGCAACATTGTTTAAATACTGTCCTACAATTTAATTTTACTGTTTTCTAACCTTTTATACTATTTCTTATAATGTCTACTCTTGACGTACTAGATAAAGAAAATCTATCTAAACAAAATATAAAGATGAATAAACAAAAAATATAAATGAAACAGTGAAAGATAGCAGATTTTATGTTTTTCTTTTCAGTCAGTAAATAAATTGATAGACTGGATAATATATGGGAATACAGATATACAAATGTATATACACGTCAAAAGATCTTTTCATGAAAACTTTTTACAAACTTAAAATGTGGAGTTAATAATTTTATTAATTTAATCTATACTAGTAAAGGAAGAAAAGAAGAAAAATTAAAATGTTTTTAGTCAGTTTTTATATTTTTTCTAGTAGTTTTTTTCACAGGAAACTAAATTTTCTCTCCACTAATTTCTCCATTCATTAAAAAGTTTATTTTTATTCAAATAAACTAGACCATTATAGATAGTAACTAGGTGTTCTGCTAAACAGATGTATTTTTCAATTTAGAATTTCTTTATATAAAAAAGATTTTACATATAAGAATTTCCTTATGTAAACCGACAAACGAAGATTGTAGAAAAGTATAAAAATTTAGATACATACTACTTTAAATGTTGCTACTTTATTGAACGTTTGAAAGTATAACTTATTTTAGACATAAACGGAAATTTCTTGTTATCTTTGTTATTTAGATTTCTATTTGAATAATACGTTTCTTTAAAATAAAAAAAATCTATTTAAAGAATAAAGCGGTATTTTCATTGAATGAAATTTTACATAAAATAGTATAAAAATAATTTCGTAGTTTTATCTCAGTTTTTAAATTCACAATCTATTTATGCCTGATCTTTAAAATAGAAACGCTTTTCTAACTGAAGTATGAACTAAGAGTGAAAGGAAGAATTTGTGCGGGATTATCTGCTTTATGTTGTAAAATTCATTTCAATGTTAGATTTGGATTAAATGGATGTAATAGTTTGCTTTTCAGATTTATTATTAGACAATTCGCAGCTAAAATTTACTCTTTTGTTCAATGTTCAATGTATGTTGTAAAAATTGCTATTGATATACCGTGAGAATACATTAAAAACTCACAGTCACACATAAAACACAGAAAAATCTCCTGACTATGTGACAAATACGTTTCCAATCAATATTTGACGTTTTTATTTGAAAAAGATCTCATTCAGTTGCACTCGGAATAATTTTAATCTGTGGCAATTCTTTACATGTAACTAATATAATTGTTTACACGTTTATATGTAATATGTTTTTAAAACTTTCCAACATCGTTGAAAAGTGTTTATGAATTCGGTTTGTCTGGCCGCCTGTGTGTCAGAGCTACCATAAATATACTAGAATTGCCATGTAACGGACCGAGGTATACTATGGCATGTTCGGTATTGAAAAAGTGCGCATCATTTATAATTCCTTCACAGTGACACTCAAAAGTATTTCATTACATTACGGTGTATATGGCGGAATATCACTTGCGGTGTATTTTAATGGTGTTACTCTATTTGAAACATAATGAATTTTATATACATGATTGAGACGTACTACCAGATGGTTACTGTATAATTTTTTATGTGTAGCACTTACAGTTCGTTTACAGGGGAACTCAAATAAATCTGTTTTATTATGGTCTATGGGAAAAATCGTTTGAGATTTATTTTAGTGATGTTACATTGTTACAAAAATAATGAAATTATATAAATTCTCTGAAGTGCACTGAAACATGCTTTCTGTAGAATATAAAGAGGAAAACAATTATCATTCATTTACATATTTACAGGGTCACACAAAAGAATTCAGTTATACAGTGGTCTACGGGGAAAAACTACTTGCAGCGTATTTGAATTTAGTTGCACTATTTAAAACATGATGAAATTTATATACATTACTGAGGTTTCCTGCAAGATGCTTTCTGTATAATATGATATGCATAGCATTTATCTTTCATTTATAGGGACACGCAAAGTATTTCCGATACAGTACTGTGTCCGAATAATTGCTGGAAGTGCCTTTTCAATTATGGTATGCGTTTTTCAGTTTAAAAAATCAAGCACACTCCCGTCTATTGGTAGAACTTACTGAAGGTGAATTTTTAACTGTGTTATGCTTTTTCTTACTAAACAAAAATTTATCACACTATGTAGAATATATACAAATCTATAGATCATACACCGTGCTGCACAAAAGAATTAAAGTACGGTTACAGCCATGGGCAGTAATTGCTGATATCTGGTTCGGAAATGTTTTATGCGTTTTTCGAAATGTTTACTTAGGTATCTTCTTTACCTTATTAACCAGTGAAATTCGATTGAAGTTTTCTGGAAGTGTTGTAAAGTGTTTCATAATCTATGCTTGACAAAGAATAAATTTTTTTTTGTTGGTAATTATATTATCTGATAAATGGAATATCGCAGCAATATCTGTGACGAAATATGAGTTTTCAAATTTCTTTTATACTGCGAGATAAATTTAATGAATTTCATATTGTCTGTGGCATCGATGTGAAATCTTTCATTATAGAGAGCTTTCATTTTATTAAGCTTATTTACTTTTGACTTTTATGGTAGGAAATTTTTTCAATAGCTTATAAGTGTGTTTTCTCTTTCTCTTTCAGTTTATATTTCATTCCACTACATAGCTTTATAACAATTAAAAGTTCATCGTATGTTTCTGTCATGTCGGAATTATTGATGAAAAAGAAATAATAGTTGCATTTACGAATTCATCGCACTACCGCGAATAAACAAGTTGCACTTAATTATAGACTTTAAGTCAAATTTGATTTAATTCATAAGATATTCATGAAATTTATAAAGCTCTTACCAATTGCTCATATAATAAAACTCAGAATTTTGTACATAATATTATATTTAAAATATTAAATGTATTTCACTTTTTCTTAACATTGAATTATTTTCAAATATTTTATGTCACTTTTACTTAATTTGCAAAGTAGTTTGTATCATCTCGTATATACTATTTTTGCGTTATTACTAATTTTGTTAAAATAATTTTATACGTACGTCGCGCTATGAAATAACATTACTTAGTGTTTGCATGTTATCAAACACAATCATGGGTTCGAAATATTTTAACTATTCAAGCTTGTTTTGGTTAGCACAAAATTTATTTACATACTTAGAAATGCTAGATATGGGACATTCGAAGAGATGTTGATATTGACACTTTTTTATTTATTTACAAACTTATAGATTAATTTTACCTTGAGTTCGGATCCTCCTACTTTACACAATAAAAGATGATCCTAAAATATATTTTATATCTGCACTTTATTTCAATTCTTGTCATGCTTTTTTTTTCAGTAAAATAGACGGAATTCTTTTAAGTAACATTCATAGCTACAGACAACAAAACAGTCTTTCTAATTCCTTAATAAAAGCAGATGCCAACTTTTGATTCCTAAATTTTTTAATCTCTTCTCTTGAGATAAAACATGTAAAAAAAAAGGGAAAAGTATAACAACTACTTTGATATATCAACGAGCCGCGTTTAACAAATGAAATACAATATAAAAGAAAAAGAAAAGAAAAAACCATAGCAACGATATAAAAGAAACAATTTTACCAGCATTAGACAAAAGTCGTCTGCATAAATAAAAATATTAATTTACCGATTTATAACACTTAGAGCGCGTTCAGAGACCGAAACGCGGGTTACTAGTATAATTGGGAAAGACGTCATCTGATATTCTCAGGGTAAAGTTGGATTAAAACGGCTGTGAACGCTTTTGGGTAAAGTTATGGGCATGTTTACAATCAAACACTTCCGTCAACCAATCTACCATTACATTTTGATTGTACGAACATTGTAGAAACCATCCTAGCCAACGTTGGCCAATTATATCATAGTCCTGTTAAAGGTAGACCAATCAGTTGGCAGGACTCAACTGTATAGGGGAGTCATAAAGAACAACAATTAAGAGTTGCAGTTAGCTATAAAGCAAACAAACAAATTAGATTTCCCAACCACGTGATCACTTTACCCAACAAAATTCTCCAGGTAATGTGGGTTACCGGAAGTCTGGGTAATTTCCGACTCTGAACGCTACGGGAAACCCGCAAAAAGTCATTTGATATCGGACTCTGAACGCTTCCGGTTATCCATGCGTTACCCTATGTAACTCGGGGTTCGGTCTGTAAACGCGCTCTTTGTATGAAATTCGTCTAGAATATTTTGTTTTCAAACTATCATTTAAATTGAAAATCATTTACATATGATCAAAGAAGGGAATATTAAATGTAAAGCAAACATAGAAAGGAATATGAAAACTCCCAATTTATCTATCAAAAATAAAAAAACAGATCATTCTTTTTTTCTCCAAGATTGGTGCTTCTGAAATAAAACGATGACTCCTTGTTACATAAAACAAAATAAAATAAAATTCTTACTAGGACTTTTCCAACATAATGTTTTACTTAAATAACCTTTTAATAGAAAATTTTTGAGAAAAAAAATATAAACTATTAACTACAGTTTTTCACAAACAATGTTTCGTGTTCTTAATTTTAAATATTTCTAAACATATTGTGAATATTACAAATGGATAAATAAAATTTATTTTTAATCAAAAGTATTCCAAAATGTATATCCCAAAAACGTCATATGCAAAGGATAACGCAATTATATTTGTTTCCTTGCCTGGGAAATTTTATGATTTTTTTGTGCTCTATAAATTTAAAATTAAATTAAACGATAGAATTGTGTTTATTTTACAAATATGCGTGAAAAAACACGCCGACCAGATAATCCAAATGAAATTAACTTACATGATATTACGAAGATATTTACTTGATATTTAAAACTGTTACATAAATATAAAGTTTATTTTTTTCTAAAAATAATATTTGCCATAAAATATTAAATAGAACGTAATAATCATGATTAAAGAAAGTAAAGAATAGAAAATATCGATTGCCTACCAACTACTATTTAAAGATTTTAATTAAAATGATGCATTACATTAACATGAAATAAGAAATCATTTAGTAATTAGAAAAGCTTTTCTAAAAGTATAAAATCAAAATTTAATTAATGGAAATGAGAGCTTAAAAGAAGAAAAAGAGATTAGTTAAAAATTGATTTCTAAGAAAAATATGCTCGTACTGTGAAATCCCAGCTGGCACTTTACGTTTTCTGGAATTCGCAAGTAAATTTCAACTTTTGGATTTTTTTCTTATTTTTGTCGTTATAAGAAATTCGTGTGTCACAATTGGAATTAACAATTTTTAAGATATTTAACTTAACTTTTTTTAAATTATTGATGAACCAGATAAAGTTGAGAAAATTTTTTTTAAATGAAAATTAAAACAGTTATTGCAATGTATTAAACGATTTTGGAGAAAATAATTTAATATACTCTAAGAAAGCACAAATTTAGTTAAACGAAATGTTATTTTTTCTTCTTTTTTTACATTATAAAGAAGAATATGATAAACGATAACGAAACCAACGGTTTATTGTTTAAACTATACCCACTAAATATCAGCTAAACGAGCTCCTACCTTCTCATACTATTTTAAAGAACGAGCTTTCGTAAATATGTCTTTGTATTTGAATTACTTAAGTTCTGAGATTTCAGAAGCTAAATTTCAGAAACTGCGGTCAATGACTCATAAAAAAATTATTAATGACTAATGCCCAGAATATTCTTTATAATACTTGTAAATATATTATATTACAAAATAAATAGAAAATATTGTAATCCTACAGGCTCCATTCTGTCTAAATACTCTTTTTTGTATTATTAAATTTGGTATTAATTCCCTTTACCAAATATTATGAAATGTGAATTCTAGTGCAAAAGAATATAAATACATATATTATTAATTTGTGACAGTAATAAATAGCAAATAAAAAATTGATATGCATATATTTAATTTCATATATATATATATATATATATTAAACTAGACTAAGTTGATTCCATGTTAATTTGATTAATGTTTTCTGTCTTTCTTTTAAGAAATCACAAAGGAAACGTTTGTGAATAAAACATAATCATAATTGAAGATTTTACTATCACTATCTTTTTACTGCTTCCTTAAACTAACTGTTTAAAGTTTAATTAATTTACGGTCATTCATATCCGATTGTTAAAAAAAAAATATGCCTTCCATATTTTTTTAATTAAATCTACTTCAGATTTTATAGTAAATTAAAATTAAATAAAAAAAACCTTCCTTTTCATTAATTTATATCGAAATAATGAAACACGTTTTAATATTGCTTTTTAAAATAAAATGCTTTTTTTTATTTTTTATATAGCAATACTTATAACAATTGTTAAGTATTTCACAGTATACAAATATTTTTTCTTTCAGATTTAATGAATGAATTGTTTATATTAATCAAAATAATCTTCTAATATTACATAAGCTATGCACAATATACAAAATGCTTTCATTTTTTCTCAATACTGATGTGCTTTTATAAAAAATAATGCATAAGGAGTGTTATATCCAAAATATAAAATTTTGTGTCTAATATAAATTAAACAAAAAAAAAAGTAGAAAATACTTAAAAAAAACTATTCTTGCATTACTTGGACAGTCCGAGTATTTCATGCGCAACTGATGCTTTTTGCAACAACTTGCCATATTTCTCTCTAAATATTGAAAATGCATAGCCTAATTTGCTTTATGTACGTAACACTAACAACGCTTTTTCCGCATTCACTGTCAGTAAACACTGAAAATTTATAAAATTCAAAATATAATAAATGGGTAAGTTTTTGTCGTACGAAAATGATTTGTTTGTTTTACTTTTAGAGCATAGAGAATGTTTATTTATTTATTAATTACAGGATCCAAAGTACATAAAAATTTATACAGCAAAACTTTTATATAAAAAAAACTATAAAGAAATATGATGAAGCATATTTGTAATTCAAGGAATACCTTTAAATGTAAAGGTTTAATTGTTATTGGACGACGATAACAGTGTACATTTTTGCCATTTTTAACCCAACGTAGTCACGTGTAGGTCTTTTTCCCGTCCATATCAATTATCTTCACATCAGTCATCTCAGGCAAAAACATTTTAGTCTGAGAACATTGATAGTAAATAAGATAAAGACATTTAGTCAAAGACCAGATCAGTCAAGACCTAACCAGGGACCGACTTGCAGATTTGGTGGTACATGGGTACAAGCATAATAGCGGGCCCTTATAACATTTTAAGGGCAAAACTAATGCATTAAAATCATATCGTCTATTATACTAATTTGCTATTCATACAATACTATACCATTATCTTACACATTAATTTGAAAAATAAAAATGCTATGAAACATAGACGTATTATAAATCATATTATAAAAATCAATTAGAACTTCTAATTATGTAAAATAATTAAATATATATACTTAATCGTACAAAAAAAATAATTTGTTGACTAAATAATTTTAGTTCTCATATTATGATGTTTTATTGTTATAGAATATGATATATCAATTAACAATGTCGTCTTTAAACTGATTGTATAAACTACAATGTTAATACAAATATTTTCTGTAATATAAAATCTATCACTGAGGGATAATTTTGCATTTTAAACCAACGTTTGGAGCCAAATCCAGATAATAATTTTATACGAATATCACGTTTTACTATCCAACCTTCAATCTCATTAAAGTAGCGCAAGTTAATGCTCTTACTTTGATAGCGCTTCTTGTAAAACTATAAACTTCTACATCGAATATATTATGTGACACGAATAACTTTACATGCATTTTACATATACACGGAACACTCTTAGTCTGCATTCTAACTCAATCTCTGTCATAGTTTTAAGTGAATTTTAGAAACCCATTGGAGTTTCTGTACTTTAATATTATGCACAGAAAGCTCACCAGATGAAAAAGGCATCAATGAATTGTCAAATTACTACTTGAAACTTACTTTACTTCAAGCGTAATTAAAAATATATCTAAATATTTTTGTAATGAACTGTATTTAATGGTAAATTTTCTCAAATGTTTAAAATTTTAATATAAGCTGTCTTTAAAATATTCCCGAAAGAATGAAATGCCTTAAAATGTTTTACGTAAATTGTTTAGTTTTGTAATAGTTTCTTACATTAAACATTTTCTAATTTAACAAAAATATAATTATGTAAAACATTTTTAATTAACTCTCTCGTGCCTGAATTATGTTTAAATAGAAGTCAAAACGAATCATTCATTTCGAATAGCATTGAAAGGGAGTATTTTAAAAAAATATATTGTTACATAAATCTTGCATTTATTACAAAATTACAAAACAACCCCGATGTAAAGTTTTAAAAAATTTAAAAATCATGTTAAGAGTTATTATTATTATATTTTGTGATACATTAACTTACTTTGTGTGTGATAAAATAACTTACTTGTAAATTTAGATAACTGGTGGAGAAACAATCGCGCTCATCAGCCAAGAAAACAGGCATAAAAACAGAAATTAACAATAATATATTTTTTAAATCAATAGTAAAGGACTTTCACAGTGGAGCAGGACAATTAATTTAACGATAATGAAGTTACAAGGTCAAGCACTAATATTATGAGAGAGAATGCTAACCCCAATAAATTTCTAAATACTAAGACTAGAGTAATATAACATGTCTACGTGGCTTGTATTCTATAATCTAATAGAAGTTCATATTAGCTTTCTACGAAAATGTCACTAGTAATTCTTAATTAGCACTATGCATAATATCACTGGTAAATACGGCAATGTCACTAATTGAAGGAAATTGCGTGAATTCCAATATATATTTATTTCAAGTAATAAAACCAAAATATTACCACGTAGGCAAACTTTCAGCTGACGACTCTTATTCCAATCTTAGTCAAAACGGAACGTCATTGGCTATCGGTACGTGAGCGACTCGATGAAACTGCAAATCTATTTTTGCTCCGCATGGGATGAGGTCCGCTGGAGCTAATGTTCATCGTCGTATTAAATACCAGCTAGGCGAGCACAGGAACCCAATCAACATATTATTACTCAAAGTAAACCACAAAAGAACAGATTCATGGAGATCCAGTCACACTTTGCGCAAGTAAAAGAAATGACAGAATTGGTGGCTCGTTCACACATACATGTTAGAATCAGGACAAAACGGTCATACACAAAACTCAACAATCCATTTGATCTTATACTTCCTTCAGTAGAGAGTGGCTAGGCACTTATGCACCATCTTACTGCAAAATATATACTAAAAGCAAATTTTTGATCACATTTTTGTTTAAATGCATCAGGGCATTTTTTAGAGAATATCTTCTCTCGTTGAGCACAGGAAAAAATTACCGAAGACGGCTTTTTCAACTGAATATCCGAAGAACTAAAGGGCTGTGGTGTGTATTGCTGTATTTCATAAGCATTATCGAACTTTGTTTGAGATTTGGTACTTTTATGTTAGCCGGACGCCAGTGATCGCTAAAATCTTTTGAATGTCACCAATCCTTTTTCTCTTGCCAATCTTTTAACATTAGCAAATAATAAATAGCCAATATTTTATCATTGCAATATAATAACTTAAAAAGTTACTTAAAAATAGCTAAAACATAATCATGATACAAAATATAAACACAAAGCTATCAATACAAATTACAAAATCTCATGTAATTGGACCTATTAATAATTAACTTAGTCAATAACCAAAATATTAAAATTAGACATAAAATGAACTAGAAACATTTTATTGTACAATGAATTTTATTTCATTTTATATAATCATCATCCTCATTTATATATGATGCATAAATGTAATTTACGTATATATATAATATATATTTATATATATCATTTATATCGTATAATCAGCCTCATTGTCAACATAATTTTATTTCATTTTATTTCATAATTGGGTTGCAATTCAAATGATGCCAATTGAAACAAGATTTGGCGAGTTATCACTGGCTCCCAGCAAACATAAAAGTACCTGAATTGTATATGTGATGCATGAATACAAAATACCATATGTGCATTACGCTATGGGTCATTTTCCAATACAACCTCACATCAGGTTTGTCATACATGAGAAAGGTCATAATATTCTTATTTTGTGTCTAAAGGGACAGGCACCTTTTAAAGATTAGTTAATACGGCAAATGTCAAAGATGTGTTTTTATTAAATATTTAGATCAACTTTTCTAAATATCTAAAGGGACTATCAGAATTCTACTTTAAAGGATTTTTCAATTTTATGATCTTTAGAACATAATTTTTGCATGCATTTTCTAATGCTGGCAGGATACTACTCACATATCTAAGGCATATGGATATACCTATTAAATATAACACATGTAAATCATTAAAATGTCCCATTATCAAAACAAATCCCATGTTATTTGAAAAAAAAAGAACTAGTCGGATGTGCCAATACCAAAATTTTCTTCTATCTTATACACGGCTATACTTCAAAAAGCGTATTTTTATTAATTATGTATTTTAGAATCCAAAAATGCAACACAGCAGTGCCACCTGTTATATAATTTACAAGAAAACCTATACAGCACCCACTTATGTCAAGGTGTAATAGAATATGAGATTTGGTAAAATTCCGTGTATTAGTTCTTGAGACATGACTATCGCTTAAATCGTGTAAATCCTGTAAAATGCAGCACAACAGTGTCACATGTTGGGATATTTATACCAAAACCTAATCAGCAACAACATACGTCAACGTCTAACTCAATCTGAAGTCTAATGAAAATTCGTGAATTAGTTCTTGAGATAGAGCTGTTGGGGAAATCGTGAAAAATGCAGCTTAGCAGAGCCGACGGCATGGTGACGTCACGACGACGTCACTGTGAAGTCACACTGTGACTTTGTGACCGTCGTCGTGACGTCAAGTGACGTCGATGTGAAGTCACTGTGACCTAAATGTGAAGTCGTTATGGCCGTTTTCAAGGCTTTCTGTGACCTCACAATGTGACTACTTTGTGAAGTCACCGTGCGACTTCATTGTGAAAAAAGTGACGAATGTGCATCGGGTAGGGTGACCAGATTTTACCCGAATCCTATCCGGATTGTTCGGATCAACATTTTTTTATGCTACATGTTTGTGACGTTTGTGACGACACTGCACCGGATCAGGTGACCAAATTTTACCCGAATCCAATCCAGAAAGTTCGGATCGATCTTTTTGGATTTGTTTGGCTACAGAATAGATTTGGATTAGTGGTCGGGTGACCTAATTTTCGTGAACCCGAACTGACCCGTGTCGGGTATAATGTTTTTACTGTAAGTCTTGTTCGGAATAGAATCTTGCATACGACAGAGTAATCAGATTTTATCAGAAATTGTGTTACGACGCAATTTCTGATGTCGGCTTAGATCTAGAGTCACGCACGAATCCGGTTATATACTTCTTGAACATGGTTAAAAGTCTACATGAGCATGAATGATGATTGACTGAATTTATATTTTGATTCAACCCATATTCTTACCCTAACCCAACAACAACGACAAAATCTGTAGGCCCACAACCCGACCGAACCTGATAAATGATTTCGTATAGATTCGTATAACAAGATTTTACCAAATCCGGATAAAATCGACGATAAGGATTGGATCGGCAATATTTTTTTTTATGCAACTCGTATTCAAATTAAAACTTTGCATCTGATTGGGAAACCGGCTAATGTAGCCGTTAAGCAAGACAATTATAAATGTAAACAAGAACGAAAAATCATGCGTCAAGCATAGATTATGTAGCACTTTCCAACGCTTCTAAAATAATTTTACAAATCATTACCGTTTAATAAGCTGAAAGATGACATCTAAGTAAACAATTTGGAAAACGCATAACATATTTAAAAACGTAATTTCAGGAATTTTCAATATATACAATATTCGGAAAAATATCCGAATACTTTTATGTAGCCCTGTATATGATCTATAGATTTGTATATATACATAGGATGCTAAATTTTAGTTTAGTTAGGAAACGCGTAGCACAGTTTAAATTCTCCTTCTGGAGTTTCTGTCAATAAACGGAAATGTGTTCGCGAATTTTTGTGCTGCCCTGTATAGGATCTACAGAATTTATACACAACACGTAATAGACAAAAAGCTAGTTAAGATTAAAATCGCGTTCAGTAACTTTAAACGCACTTCCAGGAATTATTGTTAACTGACAGTAGAGAATTCTTTTGTGTGTCCCTGTAAATAAACGATGACTGCTATACACACACTATTCTGTAGTAAGCCTCTTGTAATGCACCTTAGTAATATATATAAACTTCAATGCGTTTAAAATAGTGGAACATTATTTAAATAAGCCGCAGACGATTTTTCTCCATAGACGTAATGTAACGGAATTATTTTGACTGTCCCTGTAAAGTAACTCTAAGTGCTATACACCTACTATTCTATATTAAGCTTCTTCTAATGCATCTTAGTGATCTATATAAATTTCAATGCGTTTACAATAGTGAAACATTTTTAAAATAAACCGCAAATGATTTTTCCCCATAGACCGCAATGTAACGGAATTCTTTTGAGTGTCCCTGTAAGAAAACTATAAGTGCTACACACTTCAGTTGAAATAGGGAACGTGCCATAGATAACGACAATAACATATAAAAATTGCAGAGCAATCCGAGCATATTTACGGCAGTTAGAGCACGGACAGACGGCCAGACGGCCATACGGCCAGACGGCCATACGGCCATCCGGCCATCCGGCCAGACAAACCAAAGTCATAAGCACTTTTCAACTAGGTTGGAAAGTGCTAAAAACGCATACTAATATAAAAATAATAGATGAATCCATTAAAAATTATAATAAAAGTAAATATTTGAATAATATGAAATTCTATTGTGCAAATAACAACTTTTTAAATTAACTTCTACTTCTATTTGTTTTATGTAACCACGAAAAATATTGACAATAATTAAAACTATGCTATTGTGCTTTTAAGTATTGAAGTCTTTAAATGTGTATACTTTGCCATATTGCTTCTCTCAGTATCACGAAACTTTCTGACACATTTATGAACAAATTTTTAAACGCATAATAATCACTTTAATAATCAGGCACTTGCATGCCTTTTAACCCTTTGTGGCTCAACAACATCGATTTGAAAAATATATACTCACATGATAGAATACATCATTTTAAGCAAGTAAAAAATAATTTTAAAAAATTAAATCATAAAAATAAAAATCATTGGCTAAAAGAGTCTTTTTCATATTTGTAATAAACAGAAAATTACATAGCTACTTCTCATAAATATTGTGATTTTTTAATACAAAATTCTAAAGCGTACGAACTTACCTTTGTAAAAAATCTATTATTGAACGTCTCTGGACTTTTAAATGCAACAAAATTTAGTTTACAATAACGAGGTGAAACTGTTCAAATAATAAATAAGACTTTTATATGAAAAATTAATTTAGCATTGTCGTGTGTTGAGAATTCTGTGAACAATTTATATTAACTTCTGAGTTGAAAGATAACAGTAATAAATAAAATCGCCTTTTTAAGCTCACTGTAAAAAACTTTGACTTTTGGGTATGTTTACAGATATGCAACACGGCGATACAAAGGGTTAATTCATTTTGCAACAGGGCTTGAATGCAGTAAAATATATTACTTAAAAACAATATTTTGGTTATTAAAAATATAATTTTATTAATTGATTGTCAAATTTATAATTTTATTTATGAAATTATATATTTATATAAGTAATAGACCTTACTATGGATTATTTTTTTAAAACACAGATCAATAATTGTTTATAATGACACAGCACCGCACCTACTCTGTTTGGCGTCTAATGTGAGTCATTTTTTAACGTTTTACTGCAGATTTTAGATGCATCGATAGTGATACATATATGTATCATATGACGCCGATGAAGGAACTATCTGGTTTGATATTTGGTGACGGGACAATAACCACAATAATCTTCTGTAATTCTGATATCACCATCAACAGAGCAAGTAGATTTGACAGAATCTGAATAGACAGAATATGACAGAATATGATAATTAAAAATAACATGCCCCTGTTAATAATAAATGTTTAATAATAGTGCATAGATATTTTGAAATTTATAACTATAAAATGATTCAGGAAATGAAACAGTAACATTAATCATCTGATTAAAATCGTTGACATACTGCTATTTATTTAAAAAAAAATAAACATTCTAAATTTAATAAACTTTATTTTTATAAAAATTAAATTAATGAAATATATAGCTTTTGTAAAAAACTCATATGGAATTAACTGAAAATGTCATAATTTAATAAAAATATAACAAGTAAAATAATATTTCTTCATACCAATTTTCCTTTGTCATCATTTTCAATATTCTGTTTTGATGTAATCCAAATAACGAAAGCTTCTTTCGGCGAAAATAATTCGTCCAAATCTGGTACAGTATCATTGACCGGACTCAAATTTCACCGCGCCAATAAAAACTGTACCTTTCTCGAACGTAATTTTCTATCAAATATGTATATGCGAAGTTCTGTGCAGGTTTTTGTTAAATTTTAATTCCACATCCATTATACACGTCTATTGTCCAAGTACTTCATTCTCCTCCCACTTCCATCCCTACACTGTTATTTTTTACTTATTAAGAATTTCGTACTCTGACGTCGATCTGCAGACGATATTTTCAAAACATCTGCCTGCTTAGAAGGGCAAATGATTTTTGTTTCTTATTATAAAGTTTAGGTTAGAGTAGAAAGTTAAATACGGAATATTTTTTTGAGACTCTCTCCAATTAAAATTTATTATTTGAAGAAGTATTTTTTATGCATTTGATCTTATTTTTTTCGATTAGTTTCACAATAATTTCAATTTAAATGATTTGTAAGTTCCTTTTTTGTAAACTGAAACAATGCTATTATAATATTTATGGCATATCAAATAAAATATTGTTTAAATTTTGGAGTATATAATAAATATTTTAATGGTCAATAATGCAAGATCGTTTAACAAAAACAGTAACATTTGTATCACGCGTAATAAATGCAAAATATGATCATAAAAAATAGAAAAGGTTATCGCGGGAGAGAGGAGGAGGCATTTTTTCATTTTCAACCTTTCTTTTTTTATTTATTAATATCCTGTAGAATAAAACAGCTTGTAAAATAGCAATATTTTTTAAAAATAAATTTCTGATAAATGAAAAGGGAAAAGATAAATAATTATTTATGTCATGCGTTTTGCATATGTTTCGTATATTTCATTTTATCTTCGGAAAATGTTAAATTTATTTAAGAAGTTTTTTTATTAAAAACTTCCAAACAAGTACCAAACTTCCAAACAAGTACCAAGTACCAAACTTAAAACAAGTACCAAAATATATATTGGCAGAGGTACTTAATCTACTTAAACACTAACAGAAAAACAATTATTATTGGAAATATACAAGTGTTTTTATTATAATAAATGTTTGTTTATCACAACCTACCACCCTTCACAAAAACAAATCTTTAATTACCCCATCTGTATATTATTTTCTGCCGTAATTTACAATTGACACAAATAGGGGATCCAACTCGGGTTCCTCGGGTTATAGAATATAGCATATATATAGATATATATATTCTTAAATTGAAAATTCTAATTTTGCATTTAATACTTTTTTTTATTTTACATTTAATACATTATTTTAGATTGTCCACTAACAACACCAAAAATAATTTTCATATGAAAAATATCAATTATGTATTTAAATAAAGTTTTAAAATTCATTAGTGATACTTTCGTATTAGTCGCATGTCAGGTTTTAATTAGTCGAAGATATCGCCACCTGTATATATATATATATATATAATTTATTTTGTTTGTTTGTTTATTCTAATAGTTTTAGTGGTTTAAGCGAATAGTTTGATTTTATGTCTATTAAATTTGTATTTTAAAAGAATATGAATTCCTATTTTTTATGAAGTTTTTAATTTTGATGTTGAATATTAGTCGGAAATAAACGATGAATTATGGGAAATTTATTATTGTAACATTTTGTATTTAAATGGAAACGTTTTAATCTGTTTTGATTGGAATGCCCTCAATAGAGAGATTTAAAAATAAAAACATGCTTGAAAATTATTTTTTAAACCATAAAGAATAGTAAATTGAAGTACAGTTTCAAGCATATTGCATTTGAAAGAACATTTTTTTTCCGACGATTAAATATCGAAATTGTGCAATGTTTCGTAGTTAAAAAAAAATCACAGTAAAAGCGTTATTTAATGTTCACTTGTTGCCACCGTCAACATACCGTCATTGTTACTCTAATATTTGATTTCGCTCTATAATATAGATTGATGTTCTAATTTTAAAAAAGTTGTTGTTTTTCACATAATATGAAAAGCAAATGAAAATGTGTCTTAATTTTAAAAAATTGTTCATGGAGTACATGCAGAATTATGTTTGTATTATAATTTATAATTTCATATTGATTGAAATTTATCTATTTACGAAGAATTTTCCGGTAGGTCGATAAATAAATAAATAAATAAATAATTTTTTAGGGGTCATAAAATCACTCAGAATCAGACCTTTTAAGTGCATTGAGACATTCCTGATTAATATATTTCTCCTCTTTTTCATATATATATTTCAAATTCCCATTTTGGTCAAACTGTGACTTCAAAACATAGAGGTGTTTTGACCACACAGGTGACGTAACGTTTGTGACTAGCAGTAACGTCACAAAAATAAAAGAAAATGTCAGAAACATGTTTTTTACATTGAATATTTATTTTGTAGTGTTTTTGTAATTTTTTTAAAGTTTCTAAGCAATTCACATTTTAGTCACAGTGTGACTTCACTGAATGGTGGTATTTAAGTCACATATGTGACGTGACGTACGTGACTCACAGTGACGTCACTGTGACGTCCCTGTGAACATACATGCTATACGGGGCATGTTGGGCGATTTTCACCGAAAAAAAATAACCACTAATTTATATCAAGGTCTAACTGAATCATACTTAAATCTATATAATAAAACCGTAAGTCATGTGACTGTCATCAACAGTTCCGGGATGTCCGTTTCACTTTTTCATATGCCAGGCGGCCATTTTTATTCAAAATTATTTTTGCAAATAAAACTGCATAAAAGTTACATTTTTAGAAAGATCGTTCAAAATAAATTAATATTTGAGAGATGACTTACGTTCAATTATGTATACATTCTGCAATAACTTCAGTTTAAATTAGTTTCGCAGTTAAAATTCTCTATCTATGAAAGTAAACAAAGAAAAAAGATTCATTCGTTGTGAATGTTTAAAATATTAAACCATGAATTTTTGGATCGCTGCCTGGCGTAAAAAAAATAATCGGCACCAGTGAGACAGTCAAAGTTTACCTTAATTCTGTTCCATACAACTCAACTTCCGGATCTTTTTTTGACGTAAGTTGAACTCATGTAATAATATTTAATGGATCAAATTTCGAAAAGAATTGTCAGCTTTTATTTTTTGCGCGTGCAAATTAGAAACGATACTTTAATTTGAAATCAAATGTTTTGATTTATGATAATTATTATTTTTCTATTTTAAATGAAAAATGTGAACGTCATTATTTTAAATTGAAACAGCTGTCACGGACGCACCGGGGTTGGCGCGATTTTTGTTTTGCGCCAAATATGTTTAAGAATCTCCGCATTAGCGAACATATTGCAAGTGATAAGCAAACGGACATGAAGCATAAATTCTTAAGTGGGTTAAGCTGTTTTTGTCAAGAAAGATGAAATACATAACAACAAAAAAATATGCGAAATGCTACCGCGATCGCAAAAGTTCTTGATTTGTCAATTAGATTTTTCCAGTTATGCGAGGGATTAAGGAAAAAAATAAATTATGAATAAAAATAATTTGTTACAATGCTTAACATACATTTAAGAGCGACCAAACTGGTCGCCAGTGGCGGCTAGTACTATAGATTAACACAAAATTATTATAAATTAAAGCTATTCGACTGTTCCAATTAAAAACTTTTTTAAGTCTCATAGATGTTTATACTTCAAAATGCGTTATCACAGTGCTAAAATTTAATGACAATCTATTCCCATTATGAGGATTCTAAAACTATAAGTTCGTTGAATTGTGCACATTTAAAAAGGAGATAATAGAACGGCATTTTTCAAACACATAATTGAATTTCGGCTTCCACCCTCTTACATGTCTGCAACCAAAATTCGCAACCAAAAGAGCATAAAAAGTGAAACCTGTTGGGCAGTATACACCGAAACCTAATAAGCATCTATTTATGTGAAAGAGGAGCAGAGTATGAAGTTTGATTAAATTCCGTGAATTTGTTTTTTAGAATACCTATCGCAAAAACCGTGAAAAGTGCCGCTTAGAAGAGCTGTTATAAGATTTACACGAAAACCTAATCAGCACATACTTATGTCAAGGTGTAACAGAATAAGAGGTTTAATGAAATTCCGTACATTAGTTCTTAAGACACACTATCACTAAAATTGTGTAAATCATAAAGCATGCAGCATAGCAGTGCAACCTGTAGTGCGAATTATACCAAAGCCTAATAACCAACAACATATGTCAACGTCTAGTTGATTCTGAAGTTTGATGAAAATTCATGCATTAGTTCTTAAGATAGTCTTATCGTGTAAATGATGACAAATTATGCACAGCAGCGCCACCTGTTGGGTGATTTTCACCCAAAAACTAACCAGCACCAATTTATATCAAGGTCTAACCGAATCTACACTTTTATTAATTTCCATGCATTGGTTATACAGACAGAGTGCCCACAAACTTTTTGTCACATACAGACAGACGCACAGACAGACATTTTCTAAAGACAGTCAAATTGTTTTCAGGACCTTCTGAAACGTATAACTTCAACGAAAATCTGACGTCGAAATTTTTTATGAATACAATACTTTCTTCTTGTAAAGATAGAATAAAGTAAGAATCTACTCTTTAGTTGACATAATGGTATTTGGCATTTTGGATATAATTCTGCATGTCTATAAAACTGGATAATTTCTTATTGCGGTTTTTCATAAACTTCTGCTGACTATTTTCAAATCAGACTAATCTGTGTTTCATCAATACATTTATAATTTTATAGTTCTCATTAACTTCATACATTGAAGTAAAATAAAGGACCATTTCCACTGAATTATTTATCAATTTAAATGATTTTTTTAATAATCAAATAAATTGGTGAGTTTATGAACAAAAAATAATTTTGTTGCTTACTTATTTTTAAAATTTAATGTTTTATCATGCAAAAAAGAAGCCAATGGAAGGTATCTTTCTTTTAAAAAAATCTTCTACATGTAAACAAAAGAGGGATATATAAGACATTACTTACATTTCTATATGTCTAAAGCCTTTTAATTTATTTCTTCATATAAAAAGATTTTTAGTTCCTAATCTGCATGTTGCTAGTTTTAAAAGCGGATATTTCTTTTTCCATTGAATAACTACTTTAATGTCAGGAAAATTCTATTATTTATTTCCATATTTATCTATTGAAATTGTTTTTTTGCGCGCTCCATCCGCATTCCATTTTGTATTTTCTTTCACTTTAAAATGCGTCAACCGATACTTGCATATTTGCTAGTCATTTTCAAAGAATTATAAATATTAGTACTTTTTATGAACTTCGAGCATGGCATCTATATATTTTTATGAACAAAATTTATGTTTTATAGAAATTATCTTAAAACTTATATATATAAAAAAAAAAAACATTATGCATAAAATATATTGTATATTATTTATGAATTGTTTGTAAATATTTTCTGTATGCAGACAACCGCGTCGCAAATATATTTTAGACTTATGCTGTGTAATATGATTATTTTTATAAAGATTTTAAAAAAATCATCGATTGAAAATCAATTTAAAAAAAAGGATTTATAAATATAAAAATAAACTTTAATGAAAAATATACAAAAGTGTTTTCTAAGAAAAATAATCTTAACTGGAAGAAGTTTCCGTTTATTTAATAAATATAAGGTCGTATATTGAAGATTTTATTATCTATTTTTCTATTTAAAAATGTTATCAGAGAAGTATTTTCAGTAATTTTAGCTTCATAGAAAATTCAATTTTGAGCCATGCATTTATATCCCATTTTTAAAACTATTTCGAAATTTAATTTCAATAAATATTTACGCACTTTCCAGTACATTTTTTTTTCTTTTCTGGAAAGAAATAGTTAGCATTAATATTTTAAAAGGTAGGTTTAGATTCATATCAACTTACAGTTCTTTATAAAATATTTGTGCAGATTATTTAATATTTATTTCATCTTTTAAGAAGATTGATATTGGTTATATAATTCTATAAATTATACCTTACGAGGTATTTTAATGCAAATTTCTTTATTCAACTGCCTTATGTTTTAATGGACCGTTAGAATTTCTTTCAGTGGAAGTATCATAAGAAACAATTGTAAGAATAAATTAAAACTAATTTTTCAGATGCTACTAAAAATACTTGTTATTTTATTTTTTTAAAAAGAGCAGTTTGAAAAAATAATATCAACGTTTCATGCGATTGGAAAATAAATTCATTTTGTTTTAATAGAGTAAACAATTCCTGTATAATGATTGTTATATTTAAATTGCATATAGTATATATAATTTAAAAATTTTGCAGAATATGTTTTAATCCGCTAGAGAATTATTATATATAAAATTATTAAATGCACTCGTATAATACATTATTTATAATTCTTGAAAATAGTATTTTCCTCCTAGTTAAAACATTTATATGCGATAAATTTTAAATATAGGGTGGTCATAAAGTCTTTCCATGCTTACAATAACTTATTGCAGAAAAATATTATAGTTAGGCATATGCTTGTTTCAATATATTGTAAAGACATTTATGAAGTTTTTAATACAAGTACTTACGTCAGTAAATTTTGATCTGAGCAACTTTGGAAGCTCAAAGAATGTCAAGGTGGTAATCCATTTCTCGTCATGTATTGCCCAACATTTCGGTTGTGACACTAGACACAGCATCTGTGATCCTGGCCTTGAGTGTTTCAATATTTTTCACTGGTGGTACAATCACTCCATCCTTTATGTACCCCCAAAAGAAAAAAAATCTAGAGGAGTTGGTCCATACCGTCCAATCGAACTTCCAGGAAATTTGTCACCAAGGAACTCACGCACGACGGTAGAGACTGGACTAACAAAACTTAAGAACATGAATTTTCCATAATAAAAATTTTACAGTATTACATTCAACGGTTATTTCATAATAAGCTTTTGCAATCGGGGAAAGACTTTATGACCGCTCTGTATAATTTTACATATATGGCATTCAAACCTATAGTACGCAATAAATAAATAAATAAACTTAGTAAACTCTTGTGAGACAGTGATAACTACAGTTATGAAAGTCCAATACACAGTGAATATTACAGAGATCTTATCTCAGAATAAATTTTCCTAATAAATTTTTATCACTGGAATTTATCAAATTTATTTATTCACACATTTTATCATACATGTTTGATCATCTTTTGTTGTATCTATTTCAGTATGAATTATTTATTGCGGTTCTTCGAAGTTTCATTGTGATATATAGGAATAAACCTGTATACATATACTATATAAAGGGTGATTTAAAACTCTTGGGGAAAACTTTCAGCATCTATAATACAGGTCAAGAAGAAAAGTTTTGTGTAGTGCAACAAGAGTCACAATTCACTTATTTAATCAAACGAACAAGGTATTTAACTCTAAGACGAATCCCGATTGTAGTTTAACAGTATCTATGATGATATTTTTGCAAAATTTTAAACAAGATAGCATTATTTTCACTAAATGTGACGAAATGGTAGAATTTGCATAATCCGCGCTCAAACAATAATGAGCACTCCGGAAAGCAGTCTCACAATAATTAGGTATCACAGATCGAACTGCATTGCAATTGCAATGTTTCCATTGATTACATGATAATTTACAGACAGCGGCGTATTGCTGCTGAAAATGTCATTAAAATATTTGCATTAGTATTACAGTTCGGAGAGAAAATTCAAGTTTAATTTCAAGTGAGACACACCAGGGATTTGCGACCATGGTTTTATATACAGAAGTTGTTTGTCTTGGCATGTATTATCATACTTAAAGCTTTGCGCATGAGCTCTGAATAATCTTGTGTACGATGAACTGTTATCCCTGTAACTGATATGCAAAAAAGAAAAGTACAATGAAAATTTCTGATTTTACATTACTTTAAATATTTATTATGGAATTTATATTATAACAATCAGTGTATGTCGTAATTTAGGAGTTCTTTTGTTCACGTGACGTGGACATTGATTAAAAATTCTTTTGACTGTGGCGTCTATTTGCGTCATTTTATGAAGAGTTAAAGCTGACATTAAAATGTAGGAAATTTAACTGCATTATTTAGCTAATGCATGCACAAAAACCACTTATTAAATTAAAAGAGTACTAGATGCAGCTTTGATATGACACCAAATGGACAGATATGACACCAATGTCGTAATTATAAAAAACATGATATGTAGTATCAGATATTGCTGCTGCTATTTTCGTGAAAACGTCAATCGTGTATAGGAATTGAAATTAAATTAACTTTTTTGGTATTTATACTAATTGGGATATTGATCACTTGGATGACGATGCTGTGACTCGATCCTCGCAGCCTGTGTAATCTCATCTAAGGAAGTTTTTTAATGTAGTTGTCGACCCCGAACAAGTCTAATTTTGGGCTCCCACCGTCACATTGGATATGTCAAGTTAGCCCGATGGGTCCGGAATGATAACCATTGCATTTTCCGTCTCATCAGCAACAAACGCCATATCCATATTTGATCCAGGTATGTCAGCTACCAAATGAATTGTCTGAGAGATTGAACGTTGCCTAAATACACGACATAGGGAATTGCACGTTGGTTTTGAGTTCGGGCCCCGGTGTATTCAATAGTTTAATTTGAACCCTCGACATTCGTGTCTTACTTGTAAAATTCGTGTTGTAATTTGCCCTCATACACTGCGACATGCTACGAAAATCTGGAAATTTTCCAAACTTTTTCAAATCCACAGCCTTTTATCTTTTGAAATTTGACTTAATAAAATTTTTGAATATTTTTTTTTAATTTTGAATAAAGAATTAGATTCCAGAATGAGTTGTAACACATACTCTTTGTTTCAAAACAACTCCTGGTTCTCTAGGATCAGATAATTAGACTTTGAGATATGATCCCGTTTATGGGCAAGTGTCGACTGAGTGTCCTAGAAGTCGAAAATCGTGGGTTCACTTTGTGCCTGCATTTCGTGAATTCCGGCTACCACGAATGTCGGAGTAGTATTGCCACAAATGTTAATACCCCGTTTTTAGAACGAGACCAAGATGGTGGAGCTATGTCTTTTTTTAACCGAGTTTTTAAAGTTTGAAATTACTTTGACAGAAACTGTCGCTTATTTCTGCGGGGCATCAGCTCTTTACACCGGCACCTATTTTCAGATTTTTTTACGTCAAAACGCTTATGTCGTCTTCATATATTAATGACAAAGACATATCTTTAATGTGGACATTTCTCTGACGTTTTCGACGCTCAAAAATACCCTAGTTCGTTTGGAAATCCCTTTAGTTCGTTTGGAAAGTTTTTTGTTTAATAAACATAAAACCATGGAAATTCGAGGTTCTATTGCAAAAATAGACCAGAGCATAAATAACACTACCGGTGTACGCTGCCAAAGGCAAGAATGCTTGCAACTGTAGATTCATTTGGATTGATTTTCGTTTAAAAATATAATAAAATCATACATATTCGAGATTCTTTTGCAAAATCACACTGAAGCTGGCGTATCACGACCGGTGATCACTACTGAATGCAATGACGTCCTTATCTCCTGATTCGTTTGGTTGAATTTTCCTTTAAAAATATAAAGTCATACAAATTGGATGGTGTACGTTTTCGGAGGCAGCGGGGCCCCCAAAAATGTTTGCTTCGAAAGATTTTCGTTAAAATTTAAAATCATACAAACTGATTTTAGGTATTTTTAAGGTTCTTTCGCGTGCTTGGCAACGCCGGGCTGGTCAGCTAGTCGTCAAGTAAATTGTGATTTTTTACTTCTCTGGTAATGACTTTACAAAAGAGTAATGTGTGGGCTTTATGATGATGAATTTACATATAATATGCAAATTTTCTTATGTTGAGTTATAACTTCTTAATAGCTCAGTTTACAGAATTGTAATAAATTGTACAATTTCGTTTTATTATTTAGTTAATTAGTTAGAGTTATATAATTTCGTTTATAGAAAAAAGTGTAATTTTAACAATACTGAAGTTGCTTTTAAAGTTCGATTAGTAAAATAGAAAGTTTTACCATTTATTTTAAGTATGTGCGGTAAAATTCACATATTACTTCTACTTCTTCAGTATTTCACGATTTCTTCAGTGGACTTATAATTTTTAACTAACTGTACTTTTATATTTTATTTATCTTATATTTAGGCCTAATACATTTTCATGAATAAACCTCTAATATGTTTCCATGTTAATATACCTAAATTTACCTTTAGAGGGGTAATTTGCATATAGTTAGACTAAAAAGCACATATTTTTTGTCATACAATATTCCACCACGTTATACTCAAATTTCACAACCCATAGAGTAATTTGAGTATAGTTATACTTTCATTTATCTTAAGGTAATAAAAAACACAGTAAATGTGACATATTACAAATTTTTATTCTAAGAGAAGATACTTCTTAAATGAAAAAAAAAAGAAAGAAAAAGAAATCCTGTCATTTGTGGTATCTGCAAGACTTTAAAGTTACGAATAAAGTTTTTATACCCAAATTACAACGACAGGTAATATAAATGACCTTTTGATTATATATTTTTAAAAAATTAATAAGCTGTGACATCTAATGTTTCAGCTAATATGACTTACACAATGTAGAATATCCTCAAAAGCTTCTTACTAGCACCACAAATTCTTCTTGATTCAGTAAAATAAATTAGTTAGTTAAAACAAATAACCATGTATATTTATAGCATAATATATTAACATTATATCTTAAAAGATATGTTACTGATTATATTACATGGAAACAAATTAATTCCTCAAAAAACGACAAATTTTCCAAGAGAAAACAAATCTTGTTGAAAAGACAATGCCTTATTTTTAGACAGTGTTTGTAATGATCATCGTGAAAAATTACTGTAATTAAAAGTATTTACGATAATTTAAAAGTGTTTTTATTCCCATAATAAATTTAACTGGGAGATATCAAATGCGCTGACGATATTCAAGAACATCTTATTGTCAGAAGCTCATTTATATGAATCTTTATATATTTGCTACTTGAATCATACGGTACACAGTATGCAAGAGGAAAAGAACTGTTATCCATTTCCCTTCAGTTGTAAATGTAGTGAGGATAATAATAGTATGTAATTAATGGAGATAATGACATGTGCAGTGGTGAAAAATAAACATGAAAAAGCAAACTAAAATTATAAAATCAATCTCTTATTATCAGTTACCTTTCTATTAACCAAAAGTTGCAATTACCGCAATTTTAATGTCATATGGGTAGTAAATAGGTAGAATATTTATTCTTAAACATTATTTACATCAATATTTTTATGTCTTTCAATCGGAATTTTCAATTTTAAACCCTTATAAAAAACGACTTTTTGTGTCTTTACATTTTTAAAAATATATATACAAATCTAAATCGAGAAAAACAAACCACAAGAAAATATCAACATTAGAACTGGGTTCCTTTGAAATTGAAAGTGTATACTTTAATACAGACTCTAAATTTATTTATAATATTACATGCACTTATCCAAAGCCCCCTAGATAAGAAAGCCGTGGCACGCGTCACGAAAACGTCATACCAAGCAGGCAAAACAAATAAAAAAAATCGAACAACTTGCCTGTTTCGATTTCGATGGCTCGTGGAATTATTACCTATTAGTCGTAAGCAATAATTATTAATTCTATGAGCCAATGAAATCGAAACATGCAAGTTGTTTGATTTTTTTTCTTTGTTTTGCCTGCTTGCTATGACGTTCTTGTGACGCGTGTCATGGCTTTCTTATCTAGGGGGAGTTGGCTTATCTCAAAATTATTCCGCGCACTATAAATAAAAACCGATTGCATAAATAATATTCTTTGCGCGCAGACACCTATAAAATGGTCATACCTACTTTCGCTACCTTTTATTTGTCAATTGAAGGACGCAAATTTTATTTATTGTGAATTAAATGTAATTTTAACGTGGTACACCATAAAAAGCACATTTTAATTCATGCGATTTGGTTTATTTGATTCCTATTTGTTTAAATTTTGAAATGTTATAAAAGCAAAGAATCAATTTATTGAACGTTTAAAAGGGATGACTTCCCTTAAGAGACTGAGGTTTCTAATAAAACAGAACTTAAACAGAATTAGAAGAATACACAAATATCGAAAGAAAAGTAATTTTGTAATTTAAACGATGTCGTAAATTGTTTCAGATTTTTTTTTTTATTCAATGTTAAATTAAACAGTTTGATTGTTATATAATCCATTTTCTTACTTTTATCTGACTTTAACGATATTCTTTCTGCCAATACTATTATTTTGCATTTAATTTGCTATACTGCCTCCATGTACCAATAACATATGTTGAATTCTTCTACCGTGTTCCTAAAAATATACAAAAGTTTATCTTATGCATTTAAAAATAATTCCCATTTGCTCTTCTACACAAACCAATCTTTTTGAAATGTCTTAATTTATCACATGCTTGTTTATTTTTTCTTGTCCAACACGTTTTTAAAATTTATAATTATATATTTAAAGCATTATGTGGACGGAATGAATATATTTTGTTGAAACATAATTTCATCTAACGCTTTCTCTTACTCAATTACTCTAAAAGCACTTAGCGCTTTCTTAAAATTCTTGAAACTAAATAACACTTTCTTCACCACTAAAGGTTTTACCTTAGAATAAATCCTTTCTTTTGCTTAAGGATTTAGACTTTTCTTTTAAATTCGTCTATTTCATGTCTATTTTATGTATTTAAATTATTCCATCTATAGAAACACATAAATACTAAGACAATGACTGTTTTTTTTTTCTCCGTAAATTATTTTAATAATTCCTTTCAATTTCAAGGGAGATAAAGATTTTTAGCGATAGGAACTTTTAACTTTTAACATTTTTTATTTTTTATTTTTGAAAAAAAAAGTGATAACGTGATAAAAGCGACACATATTGTAATTGAAAAAAAAACTATGACTATTTGAATATACGAGGGCAATAAAAATGATCTGTACAATAAAGTCTGTTCAATAAAGAATGATCATAATTTTTTTATTCGGATAATTTATTATAACAAATTTAATTTCATGTTGTATTGTCAGATTAGTCTATAATGAGTATTTCGAAATTGTTTCATAAACTTAATACCAATTATTTCATTAATTAATTGTTTAATTACTTAAACTTCTTTAGCACCCTAAAACATTTTAATGGGTTTAGAAGCATTTTAATGGCTTTGGCTGACGATTTCTTCAAGCGTAAGCAAAATTTCATATGGCTCATGGCGTGTTGCTTTCATTGTTCCCGTAGACGGCTCAGAATGTGTCTGTACTTGCACGGCTGCCACTGCCGAACTACTAGAATTAAATTAATGAAACAATTTCCAAATATTCAATACAGACTGATCTCACAATACAACATAAAATTAAATTTGTGTACGAATTATCCGAATAAAAAAATATGCCCATTCTTTATTGAACAGCCCTCGAAATTTTTCTGTGCATTTATCTCGATAGATATTTTTCTTTTACATACTGTTCTTTTGTATTTGAATTTTGTTTTCCTTTATATAGCAATAATATATGTTAAATACTTTTAGCGTTCTTCTAAAAATGTTGAGAAGTTTGTCCGGTGTGTTTTAAAATTCTGCTCACTTGCTTTCCTACATAAACCAATCTTTTTAAAGTGACTTGCCTACTCCATTTTCTTTCCCTCACATATCTTTGGAAATTTATTATTCTGTATTTAACGCATGATGTAGATTGAATAATTTTTCTTTCGTACGAACATAATTTCTCCGAACCTTTCCTTTTACTAAATTATTCTAAAAACATTTAGTGAATACTAAAAATTGTTTAAACTTTGAATAACTCTCTCACACTGTTTTCAACCTGATTAAACTTCTGTTCTTTCTCAAGATTAAAAAATTTCTTTTGCAAGATTAATAAATTCCTGATGCATATATACACTAGTCTCGAAATATTAAAGTAAAAATAGGTTTTCCGTCTAATTTGAAAACAAATGAAAATAAAATTTAGAAGAATGGTTCTTTAAATAGATATTTATCGATTTTTTCATAATTTTACCATCAAACATGATTTACATTTTTTTAAAATCAAAATTCCACTGTTTGGTAAAAAATATACACCATGACATGTTTTTGTGAAAAAAATAAGTAAAGGATTTTAATAAAAAATATGCCCGACCCTACTTGTAATACATTAGTGGCATCGACTTTCAACACTGTCAATTAAGTTGTTGCATACTGGAATATAAAGCAACGCCCATACATGAGGCAATGTTTAATCCAGCTCATTTAACGACTTCGGAGAAGGACTTACGGCAGCCACATGTTTGCCGAAGTAGTCCCAAATATACTGTGCCAGATTAAGATGGAAAATTAAGCTGGGAATTCCATTCGCTCAAAATCTTTATTCTCAAGATATTCGTCAATGACCCTATCTCGGTGCGATCGGGAATTTTCATCCATTAAGATGAATTGATCACCAATAACACCAGCATATGGTGTGACGTACTGAGCAAGGACATCGTCCCTATATCTCACATCAGTCGCAGTTCCTCCATGACACACATGCAGGTTACTGTGACCACTAGCGAGATCCAACCTAAATCATCATTCCACCTCTTTTACAACTATGTATTTCAACAATGTTACGTTGGCACTATCTAATTCCTTGTTCTCGCCATATCAGCACACGATTTAAATCACTCCCCAAAACAAACAGCGACTTGTCTATAAAGAGCACAGAAGCCCATTGTTGCCTGGTCCAGGTAACATGCTCGCACAGCCAACATAAACGGAAAATTTGTGTTGTGGATTAAAAGGGATAACCACAACGGGTCCAACTTGCATAGAGTCCTAAACTGTGAAAACGTATGTGCACCGTAGTAGCAGATATTGCCATCCCTATTGAGTTATGATGATCTGAAATAAACTCAGCTACATTAGTGTTCCTCCTCCTTCGGTCCTAACGAGCAAGAAAGCTATCTTGTGGAGAGGTTGTAACCTGTAGCGGTCTAGAACAAGTCTTCTTTATATTGAATTTTTAGATTAGAATTGATCCCAGAGTCTTTAGACCACACTACGACAAACATTAAGACGTCTAGCAGCAACAGATTATAATAAACCTATTTACATCTTAAAGAATCGGGTAAACGACATTTTCTTGATATGGCCAACAACAACATTTTTGTACCAACAGGCATAAACAAAAAAAAAACAAAAAAAAAAAAAACTCTACATAAAAAATTAATTCTAAAAAAAATCTGTCTAATTCTTTAATTAAAGTTACTTATGTTATGACCATTCATGAAAAACATATTTTTTTCTTTATTTTCATTCTTTTAATAGTAAGGGTTAAAAAAAAAAATAACTTTTGGAGGCCAGTATAGTTTATGAATTTAAAAAGATCCCATTCTATAGAAATAATTAATAATACAATGATTATTTTACTTCTTAATATAAAACAATTTTAAAAGACATTTTAATCTTAATAAGAAATAAACGCGTTTTATGGAATCATTTCAACATATTATAATTTAGAAGAAATAAATTAGGCATTCTGCCAATAAAAAAGTATTTTTTTTAAAAATAAATAAACATGTTCCATCTTTCCACCGGTATCTGTTTCATACATTCGATCTTTTAAAACTGAACGTCAAAAAACTAGTATTTATTATGAACTTTCAGAGGAGTGTAGTTTAGCCTTCCACCTCAGATATCCTATCCAAGATATATATATATATGAAATTTAAAGTTGAAATTTGCAGAAAATTTTTCAGTTTAATATTAGTCTGTGAATGTGATATGCTGACCAGTGCAGGATGTATTATTTAATACTTACTTATAATTACTTATAATTACTTATATATTAATTAAAATAATTAATTACTTAGTATTTCCCAAATCATCATTGTTGTAGATTTGGTTAATTTTAATAGTGTTGGAAAATTTCTGTATTTCGTAAAAGCTTTAAAATCAATTGCCAAGTTTTTACATCTGATTTGTGTACTTAGATAAAATAATTAATACAAAAATTAATTTATACTTAAACGCTTTTTATTGTTATTTCTTTGAAAAAAAAAAACCATTTTGTGCAGCATTTTTTTTTTTTATGAAAATGTGATTAATGCCTTATTTCTTTGTGTCATTATTTTAATGTTTTTGTTGCATTTTATCAATACGAAATTTAAACTGACTCCAAAAAATTATTTGATTTATAAAAGAAAGACAAAATGATCCATTAAAGATTTATATTATCTAATCATTAATCAACGTGTTCTTGCCGTGGTTTTTCTTTCGATGGTAAATCATAATTAATTATGTACCATAGGGAGATGCATCCTCATTCTTTTCACATCTGTTTTTTATTAAGATAATTTATCTCATTATCGGAGAGATTATAATAAAATTAAGGTACATCATTATCAGCAAATAATTAAAATTGTCACATTTCGTCTATTAATCTTCAGTTAATTACCAATCAGATTTAAATATTTAAGAAGCTTCAAAATATTCTTAAGAAATTAAGAAAATTAAAATAATTCCCATTAATTAATAGCTATTACGACATAATTGAATATCGGCAACACACATTTTAAACTCTATTAAAATAATAAATAAATAGGATTATTTCAAGTAAATTTTTGAAGTTAAATACATTACAATTGCAGATACATTGTAAAAAAATTAAAGAAAGGAAATCTAAAACTTTTGAACAGTCAAACTTTCTTTCTAAATATATATATATATATATATATATATATATATATATAAATGCATTTAACTTGATAAGAAACATCTTATAAAATGATAATGTGTTGCAAATATACAAATTTTTATAAATATTGAAAGTCCATACGCACAGATTATTATAAAATATTGAAGATGGTTCAAATAGTAAAATTACTGATAGCGTGGAGACCCCCCCCCCTACTTTTTTGATGAAATCCAAAAACTTTGAAATAATACTCTGTAACTATATAAATTATCACGACGATCGTTTCTTAATGGATTCGATCGTTTTAATGGATCGATTCCATTCCTATGTCAGGTGTTCGCGTCAGGAGGGAAAAGCCATGTGTTGGTTGTTGTCACACTGTTTCTCAGTGCTGTGTAATAAATTACCAAAAAAAAATTGTATATATATTGCAGATTTTTTTTTTTTTTTTTTTTGAGCCACTTTTTTTCTCCCGTCTTCTGCCGCAAGTTTGAAATCTGTATGACAATTCTGTTAATGCAAAAAAAAAAAAAAAAAAAACAGAATTTGTTGAATTTAACAGAGATGACAAACATTTCGATTTTCCAAATGAATAATTTGGAATATCGATGGTTTGTTAGAACAAAATCCTTCTTTGCTTTAAAAAATTAATTTGCCTAAAATACTTTAAAATATAATAATTGATGCTTTCCTTTGACTTTTATAGATATAAATTTTCCTTTGAGTCAATTATCATTTTTTCTTAAAAGAATTTTTTTTATAGTAATAATTATAGAAAATAAAAATAATTACTTTTTAATTATTTTGAAAAATACGCCGGAAATATTCAATTTTGTGTGTCATAATAGTAATATAAGGATATCTATGCTTATCTCGTAATTATAATCTACATGTCGCGTTCGTCAGATGTCTGATTTTATATCCGGTGAATAATTTGACTTGGCTGAATGACTGTTTGCTGCAATTTTTTGTAAAATGAATATATTTTTTCTTATATAAATTAGTTTTTTAAGTAAATATATATGTAAATCAAGAAGACAAACTAATATTTCTTGTTATCTTTATTTAAAATGTCAGATGTATGTAAAAATGGCTATTTTTTAAAAATGTATACTAAGAATAAAATATAGCTAAAATACACAATTTTATTTATAAAAATTAAAGTATTTAAAGTTTAATTATATATATGAAAAGAAATGCATGTAAAATAAATATTTCCAGAGACAAAATGAATATAAAATATTTATAACTTTTTTTTTTTTTAAATGTATCCCGGAAGCATTTATTATTTTAGAAAATCAAATGAGTAAAAATCTTACTTTCAATGACAATTATTTTCTAATTAATTATGTAGTTCACCGAATTTATTATATTAAAAAAAGGTATTTCTCTTTATTTATTTATTTCCTCTATTTTCTTAAAGCAGCAAATTTCAATAATAAGAATTCATTTTAAAATTTAAATAAATGTAGTAGAACGCAAGTGAAAAATAAAACATTTTTACATGTTTCTTTTGGCCATAGTGGCAAAATTCACGAATGTTGTCACCCCTTTGTTCATTTCCCACTTTTCAAACAGACATTACAACAAAAGTGAATATTGAAAAAGGTGTGATTAACATAAATTTCCCGAACGCGGTTCTTTTTCTAGATAGAAAGAAAAAGTAAAATGCAATTTTTTTTTTTTTTTTTAGAAATTTAAATTCGTTGATTTATTCGCATTTATTGCTTCTTATTTCTTCAAAAGTCCATTGACTACTTCAAAAATCAAAATTTTTCATTTTAACTTATATAAGATTTGAATTACTTTTTAATTTTATACTTATGTAGTCTCATTTTTTTATATCCAAGAAAGATTTATTTAGAAGATATATTACATATTAATGTTAAAAGTACAAGAAAAAAACATTTGTTTTCATTAAAATTACAAGTTCATATAGTTGTAAAAACCTAATGTCAATTTATCGGAAAGATACAAAAACTTTAAAAAAATCTATAAATAATCCAGATAGCAAAAAAATACGTATTTTACAAAAAAAAAAAAAAAAAAAAAGAAAGAAAGAAAGAAAGAAAGGAAAGGAAAAGAAAAGAAAAAAAGGAAAAAAAAGAAAAAAAGGAAAAAAAGAAAAAAGACTGGAATAAATGACGCACAACAGAATTTCGTTACGGGATTGACTATGATAGATAATTGCTGGAAATACGTTTTCCGCTGTAGTATTCATTTTAAAACTTATCTTATTTTTGCACAAAAACATCGTGAAAATATCTTTTAATGTTTATTGGGAGTTTAGAAAATTTTACTGTGACAAAGCTGGATGTTACTTTTGAAAAAAACAACAATGCTTGTGTTCATTATAATAATTAGTTTTTGGCATCTAATAGATCTCTGAAAAATATCACTCACTAAAAGGTGTTGCATAGCCTTGAACAAGTCTAATTGGAAAATGTATCGTCTTTTTCTATTTTCACATTAGACAGATGAAACAGACATTCAAAGCATTGACGTCGATAGGGATATGTGATCTTCAAAGTTTAAAAAGCAAAAGCGTGATCTCTGTTTCGGGATTAGTTGCCGAATTTAGGAAGCTATGGGGACCCTTGATAATGAACGATGTAACAGGAAATAATTTTAAAGAAGACGTTTTAATTGTAGTGAAATGTTTAGAGTTTTTTTCCCGAAGTTCGGATATTTCATGATATTTTAGGTACAAGAGCATTGTCGCTTTTACGGATCGTCACATTTAGACAAAATGATCTTATAGATATATTAGAAAGTAGTCATTATCGCTTCATCATACTGCATATTTATAGGTGCATTTTACATATTTTACATTTTAGAAATATGGAAAATATTTCTTTCATGTTTTAATAATGTGACAAGGAATCTGCGATTTTCAATTTGGTTGTCATTTGCGTATATGCAAATGATTGATGTAGTTTTTTTTTATTATTAAATTTCAATTGGTTTTACAATAATATTCAAACAAAAATATAAATACATCTATTTGTCAACTGTTTATCTTCAATGCCATAAATTAAACGGAATTTAAAATATGTAATCTCTTGTCAATGTCTACTGTAACATTTCATGTCAATGTAATATTTTTTTTAATACTCATAAAAATTTGGATAATAAGATTTTTTGTTAAAAACATTAAATAAAAAATTAGAACACTTCTAACAGGCAATTTTGTCACTACAAATTGGCAATTCTTAAGTTCTTGCTTGAGTTTAGTGAGAATTCTTGAAACTTTCTATTGCAAATTTATTAATATTAATATTTTATATCTATATTAATAAAAGAAAGTTTCGCTCTATGTGTGTGTCCGTGTGTGTGTCTGCGTGTGTGTCTGTAGGCGATGGCTAGCAAAATCTAGCCCACCTAGAAGTCTGGAAATTTAGGTGTGGATAGTCCAAGGTCTGGCCATGTGCACCTGAGCCTCAAAATTTTAATATTTTGATAATTAGCCTAGATATTAATTAGATTCTCATTAACCATCGCTTCTAAAATGCCATCTTTTAAATCAAAATGGCAAAAGAAACGAACTGGCGTGTTGGATTTGCAAGCGGAAATGAACAAATTCGAAATTATTTTACTAATTAGCGAATTTTAAGAAAACTAATTGAGATATCAATTTGAAAATTTCTGAGCATATGTAAAAAAAATTATTCTGTATCTGAATATGTGATTTTTGAAAAATTCGGTTGGTATTTTTTTTTATTTATGCAAAAAAACTGCCAAAAATCTGCCGGCGCCAGTGAAAACGATCCGAGAAAGTTTCAGATAGGGATCTGTTTTCATTAAAAACTGAACTACAAAGAGATCTGTTTCTCGTGCCGAACCCTCCATTTAGTTTGCGAAAATGAAAGGAAATAATTGCCAATTTTTACTAATAAACAAAAATTTAGGTAACTAATTAAGATATAGATTTGAAATTGAGGTCGGGAAGGGGTGTCATCTGCCGGCTATTTTAGCGTAGCGTCTTCGTTATGTTCTAATTATCAGAAAAATGTAATTCTTTTTTTATTGATCACGTTAATGTAGGTGAAGGTGGTTCTCTTGAACAAATTATTCATTATATTTGCGGGTATGGGGAGGGAGGGGGTTAACGCCTTTCTCTAAGATTGTAATTATCTCGGGCCCGGGCAACGCCGGGCAGGTTAGCTAGTATATATATATATATATATATATATATATATATATATATATACTAGCTAGTATATATATATATATATATATATATATATACTAGATATATATATACTATATATCAAAAGTTTGGACATTTTTTGAAAGTTTCATGTTTTTCAACTTTGTGTGCTTGTAGAATATATTAATTTTCACTTAAATACAAACGTTTATATATCAAATTAAAGGTAATTTAATGTAAAATTTAATAATAACAACAGTATTACATTATCTGTATTAAAAAAAAAGTTATGCTCATTTTAGTAGAATAAAAAACACAATTCGTTTTGAATAAGGACGTGTTTTGTAATAAATGCGTACTAGCCAATCACAAACACAGTTCTGAGGACCAATCAAATGTCTGTAACTATAGTTTAGGTTATTTGGACGGTAAAAGAGTTATTGTTGTGGAAATATTTTGCGGAATGATGCATACTAGTACAATTAAATAGAGTATTGCTGTTTTTGAATATTTAAAGTCCTTTTTTTTAATTAAACTAATTTTAAACAATGTCATCAACAAGAAGAACTCATTGGACATCTACAAAAAGAAGCCGAATTGTCATATTGAGAGAAAATGGCCTCTCTTATGCTAAAATTGCAAGACAAGTTGGTGGTTCAGTGACTTGTTGTGGTGTACGAAAGTTCTGTTTACGTTATGAAAAAACGAAATCAGTGGAAAATAAGGCCAAATCAGGACAAAAAAATGCACAAGTGTTACTGCCGATGGAAAAATTAAACGGCTATGGCTTCAAGATAGAAAAATTTCATCAGATGCCATTATATGTGAAATGAATGCAGCGAATATTGCAGTAAGTTCAAGAACAATAAGAAGAAGGTTATCAGGATTTGGACTACAAGCGAGAATTCTAAGGAAAAAACCATATTTAAATCAAAAACAACGCGAAAAACGAGTTAAGTGGGCAAAAGAACACATTAAATGGTCAGAAAATCAATGGAAGCAAGTAATCTGTAGCGATGAGAGTAAAATATCGCTCTTTGGTAAGAATGGTAGAAAATACGTAGATTAGGAGAAGCACTTCATCCTGATTGCATTGAAGCAACTACAAAAAACCCAACAAATGTCATGATTTGGGTATATATGTCTGCAGATGGTGTGGACCGAATTCAAGTGATTGATGGCATCCTGAGGGCCAAAAAATACATCGAAACTGTCCTGGAACCAAAATTGATACCTTCCATCAGGGATCTCTTCCCCAAAAACGCACCATTTATTTTTCAGCAGGATTCAGCTCCATGCCACACAGCAAAAGTAGGCAAAGCATGGTTTCAAAATAAAGCATAGATATATTACCATGGCCAGGAAACAACCCTGATCTCAATCCAATTTAAAATTTGTGGCGACGTTTGAAAATTCTTGTACGAAAAAAACGTCCATCCAATAAAAGACAACTGAAAGAAGCTATAATTGATTCTTGGCACCATGTGATTACGAAAGATGAACTCCAAACACTCGTTCACTCGATGAAAAGACGCTGTGAAGCTGTCTTAAAAAATAAGGGTTATACTACTAAGTATTGATTGTGTAAGTATCACTTTAAAAAAATGCAAATCTAAGATAGATCTTACTATTAGTTGCATGACATTTTTGTAATACAAATATTGTAATACTGTTTTTATTATTAAATTCTATATTAAATTACCTTCAATTTGATACATAGACGTTTGTATTTAAGTGAAAAGTAATATATTCTACAAGCACACAAAGTTGAAAAACATGAAACCTTCAAAAAATGTCCTCACTTTTGGCCACCAGTGTATATATATATATATGTGTGAAATTTAAAGTTCAAGTTTGTAGAACATTTTTCAGTTTAATAATAGTCTGTGAATGTGATATGCTGACCAGTGCAGGATGTATTATTTAATAATTACTTATAATTACTTATATATTACTTATAATAATTAATTACTTAGTATTTCCAAAATCATCATTGTTGTAGATTTGGTTAATTTTACTAGTGTTGGAAAATTTCTGTATTTCGTAAAAGCTTTAAAATCAATTGGCAAGTTTTTACATCTGATTTGCGTACTTAGATAAAATAATTAATACAAAAATTAATTTATAGTTAAAGGCTTTTTATTGTTATTTCTTTGAAAAAAGAAACCCATTTTGTGCACGCTGCATTTTTTTATGAAAATGTTATTAATGCCTTATTTCTTTGTGTGATTATTTTAATATTTTTGTTGCATTTTATCAATACGAAATTTAAACTGACCCCAAAAAAGAATTTGATTTATAAAAGAAAGAAAAAATTATCCATTAAAGATTTATATTATCTAATCATTAATCAACGTGTTCTTCCCGTGGTTTTTCTTTCGGTGGTAAATCATAATCAATTATGTACCATAGGGAGATGCATCCTCATTCTTTTCACATCTGTCTTTTTTATTAAGATAATTTATCTCATTATCGGAGAGATTATAATAAAATTAAGGTACATCATTATCAGCAAATAATTAAAATTGTCACATTTCGTCTATTAATCTTCAGTTAATTACCAATCAGATTTAAATATTTAAGAAGCTTCAAAGTATTCTTAAGAAATTAAGAAAATTAAAATAATTCCCATTAATTAATAGTTATTACGACATAATTGAATATCGGCAACACACATTTTAAACTCTATTAAAATAATAAATAAATAGGATTATTTCAAGTAAATTTTTGAAGTTAAATACATTGCAATTGCAGATACATTGTAAAAAAATTAAAATAAAGAAAGGAAATCTAAAACTTTTGAACAGTCAAAATATCTTTCTAAATATATATATACTATATAAATGCATTTAACTTGATAAGAAACATCTTATAAAATGATAATGTGTTACAAAAATACAAATTTTTATAAATATTGAAAGTCCATACGCACACATTATTATAAAATATTGAAGATGGCTGAAATGGTAAAATTACTGATAGCGTGGAGAATCCCCCCCCCCCTTTTTTTTTGATGAATTCCAAAAATTTTGAAATAATACTCTATAACTATATAAATTATCATGACGATCGTTTCTTAATGGTTTCGATCAGTTTAATGGATCGATTCCATTCCTATGCCCGGTGTTCGCGTCAGGTGGGAAAAGTCATGTGTTGGTTGTTGTCACACTGTTTCTCAGTGCTGTGTAATAAATTACCAATATATATATATATATATATATATTGCAGTTTTTTCCCGTTTCCTGCCGCAAGTTTGAAATCCGTATATCGATTCTGTTAATGAAAAAAAAAATCAGAACTTATTGAATGTAACAGTGATGTCAAACATTTTGACTTTCCAGATGAATAATTTGGAATATCGATGGTTTGTTAGAACTAAATTCTCCTTTGCTTTAAGTAATTAATTTACTTCAAATACGTTAAAATACAATAATTGATGCTTTGATGCTTTAATTTGAATTTTATAGATATAAATTTTTCTTTGAGTCAATTATCATTTTTTCTTAAAAGAAATTACAGTAAAACCTCCAAAGTTGACCATCTCTCTACATTGACCACCTCTCTATGTTGACCGAAATTTATTAGTTTGAATGGTCAAAAAGTATTTTCAATGGAGATTTACCTCTCTATGTTGACCACTTCCGTAAGTTGTATGTTGACCACATTTTAGTAGGTTTTACTCTCTGTAACTTGACCACTGATGTTTTCTTGAATTTGCTTTTTCCTCCGTTTGTTCTCCATCTGGTTTCCAGGAATTATTTTATCAGTCATTCGCCTTATCTTACCAACAATCGCCCCCTTGTGATGCTCCATTCATTGTTCACTTCCAGTATGATACAATGGGAGGGAAATGCCAAAATTCCTGGAATTTGTCAAAAAATGTCAGGGGAGTAGGGGATGTGCGTAGCGGTGTAGCTATAGGTAAAATTGAAAAACAGCGTGCATCGCTCACATGTTAAACACATTCTGTTCTTTTTTTCTGGATGTCGCGTCGTGACGGGAACGATCATTGCGAATTTTCATTAAAAATTGCACAAAGAAAAGCTCTAAAAGAACTTAAATTAAAAGAGAAAGTGGATCTTCTTAATTTTCTGGAAAGCAGCAGCCAAAGAAAAACTGCGGAAAAATTTGGTGTAAGCAAGACACTGAGAGCAACATTTTAAAACACAAGGAAGAATATCTGGAAAAATATTCTTCCGAAAACGGGAGACTCCAAAGAAAACGCATAAAAACGTGTCTCGACAGTAAAACGCAGCCACGTTTCGTTGGTTTAAAGATATGAGATCAATCAATGCAAGAATATCGGAACCTATGCTTCAGGAAATAGCAAAAAAAATAGCAAAAGAATTCGAAATAGAGTATTTCCAAGCGTCAGCAGCTTGGCTTGAAAAATTCAAACTACGATACGAGATTTCTCAAAAAGGTTTATGTGGGGAATCGAATGAGTTTTCAGCTGAAGTGGTGGAGAAGTTTATTGAAATATTCCCAGAGTTTGCTAAAGGTTTTAAAGGTTAGGACATCCTTAATGCTAATGAGTGTGGTCTCTTCTTTAAAGCAATGCCTGATAGAAGTCTAGTAATGAAGGTTGACACTTGCAAAAGAGGAAAACATTCAAAACAGCGTTTTACTGTTCTTGTATGTGCTAGTATGACTGGGGAAAAAATTGAAGAATACAGTGATCGGCAAATCTGCAAAACCTCGTGCATTTAAAAATGTAAAACCTGAAGACCTTTTTGTTTTTTGGAGAGCGAATAGATCCATTTGGATGACCAGTGCTTTGTTCAAAGAGTGGGTTAGAGGAATTAACGCAGAAATGAGGAAAAAGAAGCAGTCTATTCTACTTACCGTGGAAAACTGCCCCAGCCACCCGAAAGTGAATAATCTCACAAATGAGAAGCTAAAATGTTTGCCTCCAAACAGAACTTCGAAAACCCAACCTTTAGATCAAGGCTTTATTCATTCCTTCAAAGTGCACTACAGAGCTCAACTTCTGGAATGGGTGATAATGAAAGCACAAACCTGTAGTCCTTCTGCATTGGTAACATCAACAGCTGCGTCAGTAAATACTTTGAAGGCTGTTCATTGAATTAATTCTGCTTGGAATAAAGTTATGCAAACCACAATTAAGCGCTGCTTCAAGAAAGCTGGATTTGTTACAGCTACAACATTGGTGCAAGAGGATGAGCTTCCTCTATCTCCCTTGCCAGTTTTTGATGGAGTTTATTTTGAAGATATGTTACCATGGACGATGAGTTAGCAACATGTGTTGAACCAGACCCAGAGGCAACCTTCAATGAGATACTTTCTGCAACTAAGCCCAGTGAGGACTCTAAGGTACAAGAAATGGACGACGAAGAAGATGATGATCCAAGTGACGACGAAACTGAAAAGTACCCAACTCTGAAGGAAGACGATGTAAAGCACATGATGGAGCAACTTAAAGATTTTGCTGCAGAAAAATGCCCAAGCATGCTTAATGGACTTGTAAACTGTGGAAGTGTTTTTTTGCAGTTACCTAATGAACAAAAAGAAGACTCAAACAAAAATTGAATTATTCTTTCAAAAATTGTAAAAATGTGCTGTACCTTCAGTAAAAATAAAAATGAGTAAGTGCTAATTTTTTTCTAAATTTTTCCTTAAAAAATATTAAAAAAGTTTAATAATTTTTTTCTAACATTGTACTAAATTTTTTCTAATATTGTACTAAATTTTTTCTAATATTGTACTAAATATTTTCTAAAAATTCCCTAAGTTGACCACCTCCGTATGTTGACCATTTAGTTACAGTCCCTTGGGTGGTCAACTTATGGAAGTTCTACTGTATGTTTATTATAATGATAATTATAGAAAATAAAAATAATTATTTTTTAATTATTTTGAAAAATACATCATAAATAGTCAATTTTGGTGTGTCATAATAGTAATATACAGAGATCTATGCTTATCTCGTAATTATAATCCACAAGTCGCAGTCGTCAGATGTCTGATTTTATATCCGGGAGATAAGTTGACTTGGTTGAATGACTGTTTGCTGCATTTTTTTGTAAAATGAATATATTTTTCTTATATAAATTAGTTTTTTAAATAAATATATACATAAATCAAGAAGACAAATTAACATTTCTTGTTATATTTATTTAAAAATGTCAGATGTATGCAAAAATGGCTATTTAAAAAAAATGTATATTAAGAATAAAATATAGCTAAAGTACACAAATTTTATTCATAAAAATTAAAGTATTTAAAGTTAAATTATATATGAAAATAAATGCATGTAAAATAACTATTTCCAGATACAAAACAAATAATAAAATATTTATAACTTAATTTTTTTCATCTATCCCGGAAACCTTTATTATTTTAGAAAATCAAATGAGTAAAATCTTATTTTCAGTATCAATTCTTTTCTAATTAATTATTTAGTTCGCCGAATTTTATTAAATTGAAAAAAGGTACTTATTTTTTTCCCTCTATTTCCTTAAAGCAGCAAATTTCAATAATAAGAATTCATTTTAAAATTTAAATAAATGTAGTAGAACACAACTGAAAAATAAAACGCTTTTACATGTTTCTTTTGTCCATAGTGGCAAAATCCATGCATGTTGTCACCCCGTTGTTCATTTCTTTGTTCATTTTTCGTCTTTTCAAACGGACATTACGACAAAAGTGGATATTGAAAATGGTGGGATTAACATAAATTTTCCGAACACGGTTCTTTTTCTAAATCGAAAAAACAAAAAAAAAAAAAAAAAATGCAGGATTTTTTTTTTTTCAGAAAGCTAAATTTATTGATTTTTTTTTCCGTTTAATGCTTCTTATTTCTTCAAAGGTACATAGACAAGTTCAAAAATATAATTTTTTCATTTTAACTTTTATATAAGATTTGAATTAACTTTTTAATTTAATACATATAGTCTCATTTTTTTATATCCAAGAATGATTTTTTTAGAATATATATTACATATTAATTTTAAAAGTACAAGAAAAAATATTTCTTTTCATTAAAATTACAATTTTATATAGTTGTCAAAACCTAATACCAATTTATCAGAGAGATACAAAAACTTTAAAAAAAAATCTATAAATAATCCAGATAGCAAAAAAAAAAAAAAAAAAAAAAAAAAAAAAAAAAAAAAAAAGAAAGAAAAAAAAAAACTGGACTGAATGACGCACAACAGATTTTCGTTACGGGATTAACTATGATCGATAATTGCTGGAAATACGTTTTCCGCTGTGGTATTCATTTTAAAACTTATCTTATTTTTACACAAAAACATCGTGTAAATATTTTTTAATGTTTATTGGGAGTGTAGAAAATTTTACTGTGACAAAGCTGGATGTTACTTTTGAAAAAAACAAAAATGCTCGCGTTCATTATAATAATTAGTTTTTGCCATCTAATAGATCTCTGAAAAAATATCACTCACTAAAAGGTGTTGCATAGCCTTGAACAACTATAGTTGGAAAATGTATCGTTTTTTTTATATTTTCACATTAGACATATGAAACAGACATTCGAAGCATTGACGTCGATAGGGACATGTGATCTTCAAAGTTTAAAAAGCAAAAGCGTGATCCCTGTTTCGGGATTAGTCGCCGCATTTAGGAAGCTATGGGGACCCTTGATAATGAACGATGTAATAGGAAATAATTTTAAAGAAGGCGTTTTAAATGTAGTGAAATGTTTAGAGTTTTGTTCCCGAAGTTCGGTATTTCATGATATAATATTTATGTACGAATCTGGCGTTGATATGTTAGGTGCAAGAGCATTGTCGTTTTTACGGATCGTCACATTTAGACAAAATGATCTTATAGATATATTAGAAAGTAGTCATTATCGCTTCATCATACTGCATGTTTGCAGGTGTATTTTATACATTTCGCATTTTAGAAATATGGAAAATATTTGTTCCATGTTTTAATAATGTGACAAGGAATCTGAGGAATTCAATTTAGTTGTCATTTGCGTATATGCAAATAATTGATGTAGTCTTTTTTTATTATTAAATTTCAATTGGTTTTACAATAATATTCAAACAAAAATATAAATACATCTATTTGTCAACTGTTTATCTTCAATGCCATAAATTAAACGGAATTTAAAATATGTAATCTCTTGTCAATGTCTACTGAAATCTCGATTGGATAGAAATAAATATTTTCTATTAGATTGTCAGGCATTTAAAAATTCAGAACTCTTTGTTCAATCACATTTTGCACATCTATACAGTATGCCCACTAAAGACCCTTACCACCTTCTTAACTTCGGAACGGCTGCTGCCATATTCATAAATGTGGTGTCTACGTATAGTAAAGTAGCCATGCGCTACTGAATGAAACCGCCTATGGCGCCACCTGGTGGAAAACTGTGGAGTTAGCATTCCTAACTCGCAAACGGAAAGAGATAGGGAAAACAAGTGATTTACAAAGTTATAGAGCATCATCGATTTAGTACAAAAAACACCTTGTGGACAGTAATGCTTAAGAATAGAACGGTTAAAACACGCATTCGTTTTTTCGTGATTTCCTACACTGTAACGTGACAAAACGATCTTAGAAAGAAAGAAACAACCAGTTATGAAACAGAAGGTGTATGCGACCACTCCACAAACATAGCAGGAGGTTAAACGACGCATTACGGACGCTTGTGCCAAAGTGTCACCATCTATATTCCAACGTGTGCAACGTGCAATTCAAACAAGGATCCAAATATGCATTGCAGCTGACGGTGAGAAGTTTTAACATCTAAAATAAAGGTATATTATTATAACTAGCTGTATTTTTTTCTTTCGAAGATCGTTTTGTCACGCCACAGTGTAGGAAATCACGAAAAAACAAATGCGCGTTTTAACTGTTCTATTCTTTGCATTAATGTCCACAAGGTGTCTTTTCGTACTAAATCGATGATTATCTACAACTTTGCAAATCACTGTTTTTCTCTATCTCTTTCCGTTTTTGAGATAGGAATGCTAACTCCACGGCATTCCACCAGGTGGCGTCGTAGGCTGTTTCATTCAGTAGCGCATGGCTACTTTACTATAACTAGACACTACTTTTATGAATATGGCAGCAGCTGTTCCGAAGTTAAGAGGGTGGCAAGGGACATTAGTGGGCATACTGTATATTTAAAACGTAAAGACAAATGCGTAAATCTTATTTTGACTGATCTGAGCATGAGCAATTACCACTTTAGTGTGCTCTATTTTCTGTCGCTAAACGAAAAAGGAAACGAGTTTTGATCTGTTTTTTTTTTTTTTTTTTTTTTTTTTTTTTTTCAGAGGAACGTTGGGAGAATTCGAGATGGTTGAGTGGTCTAATGCGCCGGAAAGAGGAATTCTGCTTCTGTTAACGTAAATTAATTCTAACAATTTCCAATACAGCACAAAGTTTGGTATCACAAACAATCATATCACAAAGTTTGGTATCAAAAGCTCCTAGAAAATGACCTTTTTAACTTGCGCAAATGCAAAGAAACAAGATGTTCTTAATGAGGCTCTTAGCTATAACAGGTTAAAATATAACATTGAGCTAATGCATTACTTGTTTTATTTTAGTTCTTTACATTTAACACTTTAGCTAATGCATTACTTTTTTCTGTTATGAATGATTTCCTCATCCAAATTCCAACATGACAATTTCTTTTGTGGAAAAAAAAAACAAGATTGTGTAACGAATTTTGTAGGATTAAATCATTCTTCTCTATGCTTTGTCTGCAACTACACGTGAATGCTCCTTTTACTTTGTAATAGATCCATATATTTTGGAAAAGATATTAAAAAAATCGACTAACAAATAAATTCTATTAAGCTTACTAATAAAACTGCTTGTTATCAGTCTCATAAAAATGTACAGCTTTGTGCGATCTTTCTCCCTTAATCCATTTCCATTAATATAAATCTAAAACATGGTTTTCATTCTTTATAACGTTTGGTTATTTAAAGAATACTTTGCTGCTTTCCCTTTTTTCAATATAATCGTAATCATTAATTATTAGTCGTTATTCATTGTAATCTTTAGTATCATAAGGAAATTTTGCTTCATTTTTTAAGTTACCTTCAGAACAAAGGTGAGTTAAAAAATGAGTTTAAAATATGAAAATTCAGCTGCGAAGTAATAGCTTTTTTCAGCAAGTTGATTAAAGACTATAAATCTACTATGAGATATTTATCAAATTTATGTTAGGTGTCAAAAAACGTTTATCTTTAAAGTTCTTCGGATCATTTAATAAAAACTATAAATCTTTCTTTTGTAATGAAGTTAAAAGAATAAAGATTTTTATTTTTAATGGCATTAGTTCATTTTATTTTTAAATAAAGCTTTAGGTTAAAATATTTGACTGCACTCATTCATTTTAACAAACTGATACAACTGTTAGGTAATGAAAATGGTATAATAACATATGGATATATATATCATTAAATTACATATATCATGAAGTTAATTTTTACAATATCTTTGTTTTTCTAAGTAATTTAATGTCAAAAAGCAAATTAAGTTGTATGTAAAGATATCATACATTTTAACGTCTGAATTAAATTAATATATAAAATTAACTATGATACATTAGACAGACTTTACTATATTTAAAATATTTAAACTAAAAAATACATTTAAAATTTTTAAATAAAATAAAGTAGACGTTTCGCTATGACATCGCATAGCCTCATCAGTACTAACATCAGCTTACAAAACAAAAATTGAACAATAGGGATTCAATTAAAGTTAAGATTATTACTCTTGAAACAGGGAATATTCCATTGGAATTGACTCATTCAAGGTGTTCAGGTATAAAACAGTAAACCAAATTTCCTATATTCCATTTATAAAGAGCATTTAAGCGAATTTTAAAATGGTAGTTTAAACTCAAGATTAGTCCAGCATGCTTTCGACACTGACTATATCTATCCCATCTTTCAGGAATTCATCAATTTTGTAGAGTATTTGTAAGGATTATCATTGCAGACTATTTATGAAAAGTTGATTTACTGGGTTATACCTGAACACATTGAATGAATCAGGTTCAATTCCAATGGAATATTCACTGTTTCAAAAGTAATAACCTTAACTTTAATTGAATCCATTTTGTTCGATGTTTTGTTTTGAAAGCTGATGTTAGTACTGATGAGGCTATGCGATGTCAAAGCAAAATACTTCATTTTACTTAAAAATTTTAAATGTTTTTATGTATTTATTTTAATTTTAATGTTTTAAATGTAGTAAATGTCTGTCTAATGTATCACAGTTAATTTTCTGTATGTAAACAGTTCACATTTTTTTCAATAAAGTAGAAAATATAATTCCGAAAGAAACAATTTTCAAAGATAATGCCATATTGCGATAGGGATTTCCCCCACAAAGTAACAATATTATTTCAGATACATTCAGTAAAACCTTAATATGGAAATAATATTTATTTTCAGAAGAAATAATAGAATTCACGATAACTGTAAAGGAAAGGGATTTTAAATGCAATTAAATGATATGATTTCATTTCTAATGCAGTTTTTAAACATTTTAAAACATTTTATATTAATTTGAAAATTGAAAGTAATATTCTAGGTTTGGCTGTTGGACGATATAAAACATTATTTTTATAATAACGGTTGAATATACTTATATCCAACCACCTATTTTTCAACATAGTAAAAGATAATAAAAGAGCAAATAAATCTCCCCCTTCCTCAATTTAAATTTTCATCAGTTTAATAAATTCACGCTTTTCAATGATAAATAATGTACGTGAAATAAAACGTAAAATCTCTACTATTGCGCTTGTCTGAACGAATTTCTACAACATGAATAAAATTTATAAGTTTATTTCTTCAATTGACATTAAACATAAATTCCATTTGGAATCGAAATATAGATCTGAAATTTCAACTGCTGAATTTCTCATACTTTTAGCTGCTGTATATCAAGCATTGTTTTTACAATAATAATAAGTAAAAATATTGCTATATACAGGGACACACAAAGGAATTCGTAAGTATTACTGACTATGGGAGCTTAAGAGTAGTTTTTAATTGTGTTATGTAGTTTTTTTGCTGAACTATATTTAGTATACAAATAGAAGTTTGTAGAATTCAAACAAAATCAGTACGTTTTAAGTAGTTTTATGCGTTTTTTATCTGAATTAAATTTTAGCTTAATATGTAGCGTGTACAATTGTCCTTCGATAATATACAGGGCTGTACAAAGTAATTCGAATGCATTTCCATCTTTTAGCAAAAATTGCTATAGCTTAATTTTCTGACTGAACTAAATTTTAGCATGCTACCTAGTATACATACAAATCTATAGATTATGTACAGGGCTGCACAAAATAATTCGACCACTTTTTCGACTATCGAAGGTAATTGGCAAAACTCGATTTTTAATCTCCTTTCATGTATTTTAACGGTGATGTTTCGTTACATTTCTCTAGATGTGTTGGAAATTCTATCATGATCTATGCTTGACGCATGATTTTTCGTTCGTGTTAATTCTTTTTTGTTGCACTTTACATAAAAAAATCAGATGATAAGAAATTATCTGATTATATATTTTCAATATTTTTCTAGATATAAAAAAAAATTCGTTTGCATGTTTTAAAAATTTTTAAAACATGCAAACGAAATTTTTTTTATTAATTTTTATTAATTTTTTTTCAGAATATTTTAAAATATTCTGAAATACAAATAAAAACACTGCGTACAATAGTTTTAACAAACACTTTTTTTTCATAGTGAAAACCGGAAAAATGAAGTCCTGAAATGAGAAATCTTTAAAAACTTTTGTAAATTGAAAACCTCACTTTTTCAAATTTCAAAATTTTACACAAATATTAAACACTAGTTTTTTTTTTAATACAGTTTATTTGAGATAAATATTAAGAACGCAAACTAAAACAAATATTTTTTTTGAAAATTAGAATGAGAAAACCTTTTATCCAACTTAACACTCTTAAATTTAAAATTTAAAATGTTTATTTTTAAGTTTGACAATTCAGTTAATCTTAAATTCGTGTTTTAAAAATTAAAAGCAACATATATGAATATTGTCGAATTTGTTATATTTGATTTATAGATTGCATAAAGTAGTACCTAAAACATGCATTAGAAATACACAAAATTTCTCTATTATTTCAATTATGTAATACTAGGGGGCTCAGCCCCCTACTCGCTAACGCTCGCCAACCCCCCGTGAATTGCGAAGCAATTCACATTGAGACCGCTACGTGGTCACAGTTCGCTTCGCTCGCTCGCCCCTTTTTTTCAGCAATTCTAGCCGGAATGAGTTCTACCATAAAACATTTGAACATATGAAATTGACAATTTTTTTTTTTAATGTAAAAAAGTAATTCTCCGTTGAAAACACAACTGAAAATGTATTTAGTTGGCGCTACCAATGAGCATATAAATCTTTTAAATACTATGAAAAAAGGATCTTTTGTACAGCACGACTTAAATTCATTAGAAGAAAAAAAAACTACGTAGAAATTATTTTTTACTTCCTCAATACATCAACAGATGGCGCCGGGTGCAAACTACAAAGTTGAATTTTTTTCTTCTCCGACTTTTGAGTGAGTGAAATTCGTAAATGAATTCTGAATAAGAGTTGAGAATTCATTTGAAATTAACGATATTGCTCATAATTAAAATGAGAAATCATCTCAGACGCTTTGGATTACGTACATGTTATTTTATTTTTAATAATTGCTAGTTTGAGCTTCATTCTATGGTTTCAATGCTCTCACACTGACGGCCATATTGGAGGTGGAGCTAATCTAACACAATGTAGTATGTTCATTGGTCTGAGCTCTGGAAACTACGGTTGTTGCCAAACCATAAGTTACAAATTCAGCCCTATTTTCGCGCCACGTAAGACAAATATATATAGAGATAATGTTACCCCAGTCATTTAAAAATAAATTTTGAATATGTCTAATTAACAAAACGGAAAATAATACTTGGTTCGGCTTAATCGTTGTATGTAAATAGATTTTTTATTTATTTATTTATTTATTTTTTACGTTTTAAATAACAGATTTTTGTGCCCTACTGCTGATTACCTTTCAAGTGAATATTTATTTTCTGTAAAAAGGAATCTGTAAAATTTTAGATTTGTACACACACTGCTGAGAAAATGCCAATGCTAATTTATATATACTATATATATAAATATTTATATGCAAAGATTGATATGCTTTTACCCCCTTTTAAATCAATAAAAGTCACTTTGTGAAGGATGGAGAGAATTTTATTCTTGTAATTAAAAAAACACTACAGATATTTTTAAAATCTGTTAACATTTGGAAATCTATCTCAAAAACAAAATATTTTGAATTTAAAATAACCACATTTAATGAAAACTCTTAATATTGTGTAGTGCGTCATGCAGCTACTTTGCAGTATATATAGTTAGTTATACATGTATATATACAAATGTCCTGTAAGAAATAGATAGATTTTCTATATTTAGGTATATTATTATCTACGAGATTTCCAGAGGAGAATTAATCATTACTATTTTTGGGCTATAAATCAGTAACGCTTCAAATTCGTAGCAGATTATGTTCAACAGTGCGTCCTTTAACATAACCTCAAGTGCATTTAATCTGCTTTGGCTTTGGTAAATAAGAAGAGCAATCCAATTCGTTTTTTTTTTCTACACAACACACAGTAACAAAATTAAAGAATAGTATTACTGAGCCCGATTTATTCCCGGTATTTGAATCTAATAATATGTATGAATTACGTAATAAAGTATTATATGTTCTTCCAGGAATCAGTATATCTTTAGAAATTCATGCACATAAAAAAGAAAAAAAAAAAACAGCGAAAAAATAAATAGATAAAAAAAGCGTCAAGAACTTTTTTTTCATGCTGTTTGGCCTTTCGCAAAATCCTTAACAAAATATTTTACAAAATTGGTTTACCTTGGACAATGGGTCGCATCACCCACCATCGCTTTGCCCTCTCCTTTTTTTAACTCCCTTAGCTCTGCAGGTTGAAAAATTGGAAGACTTCTCATTTATTTATAAAAGATTGTTAATTTTAAAATTACATATTTTAAATAATACTTTTATATGCTCTTTAACAAATATGAATTTAAAAATACACTGAAAAACACTAAATATAAAGGCAGAATTACTTATATGTTCATTAAAAATATTTCTATATACATATACTGAAAAGCGTTACAGCCAAAAGTTTAGGTTTCTATTACACAATAGCGACCCTAATACAGATTTAGAAAAATACATTAGTGGAATAGGCTATGGTGCATGTTTTTATCCAATAACTTCCAGCATTTAATACATTATTGTAACGATACGAAGAGGTGCAATGGATTTTCTTTTCAGTTTTTTAAAATCACTTTTAAATTCCTTACACTTGGTTATTTTTATACGTTACATTAATTGTGTAAAAATAACTATTTTCTAAAAGTCTTCTTTCAAAAATTTTTTTAAGTGGCATTTAAGGTATTTCCGAAGAAAGAAGTACATTTAGCCATTAAGTAAAACCACAAGAGCTTTTTTAGTCTTTTATTCTGTGCTTAATGGTATCATTTAAAAATAAAACATTTTATAACATATTGTAGAAATGTTTTGTTCTTCTTTTGAAACGTTTTCTAATCTACGAAATTTCAGTCCGTGACATAAAGGATTTTTGAAAAGTATTGTATAAGACTTTGTGAAACTCTTTTTTTTAATAATATATTATACTTTTATTGATTATAGAATAACAAGAAAACAGTTTTTAATGTCTTGAAATTCTTTTATATCCCCAAAAATGTAACAATATTTTGTTCAAACAAGGAATCTTCAATTCAGAATATAGTGATTCGTATTTATAACATAAAATACTTTAATAAAATAGAATTAACTTTTAAAAAATACGAAAAATCCTAACAATACAATGCGACATTGCTACGATATGATAGTAGGTCACAAGTGTTATTGTTATAATGATGACGAATGTATGACTTCTTAAATGGGAGGAAACTGTGAAGCTTACAAAAAAACATCTATTAAGATCCTGCAAATCAAGTGTGATCAATTTTGAAGAGCTCAATACTTTGCTCTGTCAAATTGAAAGCTGTATTATTTCAACACCTTTAATCCCGATGTCTTCAGATCCATCTGATCCTCGGGCTTTAACGCCTGGTCATTTCCTAATAGGATCACTACTTCTTGACATTCCAGAATCAACAAATATTCCTAAGTTATCTTCAAATACTCGTTGGCGTTTAATAGAAAAGGCAAAAAGTCAATTTTGAGGCAGATGATCCGGCGAATATCTACAACATCTCCAACAGCGTCCAAAATGAACTACTCCATGAGCAAATCATTAAGATTTGGTGATTGTTCACGAAAGATTTCAGCCCATGAGATGGAAGTTGGGTCGAAATATAAAGACTTATCCTGGACCAGATAATCTTGTGCTTGTTGTCCTTATATTGTCCCCTCTCCTGACGGGGGCGGTATTTGTACAGTTTTAATTCGATTGAATCGCGATAGATGACAGCAGTACAAAAAGTTTAAAAAAGGACTATGTTCCAAATATCTTTTACTACGTCAGAAAGCAGAAATAAAAGACATTCTATTAACTTTCCTAATATTCATGCCTTTAATTATTATTACGTTTTAAAATTTCTGTTATATTTTTCTCATATGTATGCATTAATTTCCTTTCATTCTCTTTTCTATTACATTATTTGTAATCCTGCTAACCTGTTCTACGGACATCTTGTCTGGACAAATCAGTCCTGTTTTGTGTTCTGATTCTGAGAGTGGGTTGTAAAAATTCTCTGAATTCTAATTCTAAATCGAAATTCTGCTACGTGTTTATTAAAAATGTAAAAAAGATAAATTCTCAAGATTAATCATTGTGAAATTATGCATCAATTTATTTTATTTTAAGAACGAAATTCTTCATAAGTAAACCTGTTTTAAAAAGAATCTTCTGTGCTTCAAATTAAAAATCTCGTTCTGATTAGAAAATCACTATGTTAAGTATTGTGTATTGTACAAAGATGATTAAAGACGTAAATCGCTACTTAATAAATCGCGGATTCTGAGATCCTACACATTTCAAGTTTTTTTCTCCCTTATTCAGTTTAATATTCATGTTTTTTTACTCTTTATTCTTTAAAACTATACAACATTTATCAAAAGGTAAATAAATGGTCGAATGTACCTCCATCCTCATCCCAAGACACATGCACACACATACACATACATAGACACACAAAAGAAAAAAAAAGAAAAACATATTTACGAATAAGCCATAGGTACAATGGGAAATACATAATAGGTAACACTTAGTCTTTTCTGATCTTTTTATTTATATTTTTCAAGGAATGACAAAATTTTAAATTTTGGAATTTACATACATTCCACGAAAATGTTTTCTTCTTAAAGCAGTACCATTCTCCAAAATCTTTCAAAATGATAGAATTTTATTGCTGGAACTGTTTTTTTTTTCTTTTATGATTAAATCCATTTATTCACTCGCTATTCCTTTTTCCTTTCACTTGCAACTTGAAAAATATAAATTATTCATTTCAAATTTAAATTTCCTTTTATTTAATTTTATAGCTATGCAGTTTCACTTTTTATATTCATGTTTAACACAGAGTACAGTTATTATATAATGATAAAAGGAAACGAAAACCTACTGCTGCATAAAATAATAACAAAAAAGAAAAATCATGCGTCAAGAATAGATTATGAAACACTTTCTGACTCATTCAGAATACTGTAACAACATAACTTAAATGTTTAATAAGGTGAAAGACAATATCTAACTAAATAATTGGGAAAACGCATAATACATTCGAAGAAACAAATTTAGTAATTACCATCAATAATTGGAAAAATATAAGAATAGTTTTGTGAGGCCCTGTTTATGATCTATAGAATTTAAACACACCAAGTAATTTGCAAATACTTTAAACATGTCTACTAGAAATATTTGGCTGTATCAAAGGTATTTTCATTTTTTGAATGTTTGTATACCAAAGCCTGTAGCTGGCACTTTATCACCCCTATTGTTGAACTTAAGATCTTGTTTAAGAAAGTACATGTCGCTCTATATTCTATAATCATACAGGCTTCTTTCTTTCACTTTTAGGACACGTAAAGAGTGATAGAAATGTTGATATTTTATCCATCTTAAGGAATGATTTTGAACTAGTCCTTAAAACCGATGAAGCTGTCCCCAAAACTTGCAAACGTTTTAAGGAAGGGATATAAGTCTTGAAATCAAACCCCGAAGTAACAGGTGAATTTTGACAAGTTTAAGAGAAAAAAGAAGAGAATCCATTCTTCGCAGTAAATTTTGTATGCTAAAAATTAACAAAATTACATGTTCAACAATTATTAATGTTTGAATGTGTAGTTTTGTTAATTTTTAACATCAAAATTCATTGTAAAGAATACATTCTCCTCTTTTTACTTACCCATCATAAGTAGTATCGGGTAAGTCTTGTAATCGTTTTGAAAAAGGAAAAAAAAATTGACGGATTTACACGTTTCAGACACTGGAGTTTCCGAAAAACATATTTTTAGAAAAAAAAATGCCGTCCGTCTGTATGTGTGTATGTCTGTAAACGCCCTATCTCGCCAACAAATTGAGATAGACTTGAAATTTGGTATGTACTTAGTATGTAATAATGTGAAGAAGCTTATTGAATTTCAGTGACCTCGATTATCTTCGATTCAGTTAGGAAAAAGCTGGTAGCTCCGCCTCGGTGTACAGCAACCCCTGAAGTGAGGCTCTTGCTTTTGTTGCGTAATGCGTGCAGGCCTGAGGAGAGATGGGGGTGCAGGCGGTACATATACTTTAAATATTTTACGGTACATATACCGTCCAGTTCAATTACGGTATATATACTGGTCACAAAGTTGCCAGTATATGTACCGTAATTGTTGACAAACTTTTTTACCGTGGACCATCTGAGCTATTATCAAAACCAATATGAATATTCTTTAATTGCACGGTCTATGAAGTTATTATTTGAAAGGCCATCATTTAATTTTTCACGTACTTTTTCAAATTATGCACGTTATTTTATTTTTTTTTTTACTTGGATGTTTATTTCAATATTTTCAACCATGCAGGAACTTGAGCAATAATTTTGGTAAGTCAAAAGCTGCCGCATCGTTGCATATTGTATATTTACGTGTTTCAATCTGCCAACAGTATAATAAAACTTAATTTGCTGTTTATAACATATATATATATATATACATATATATTTTACGCCTTTTAGCAATTAAAAGAGGTATATTGCTGGGAATTATAATCAATGAATGGAATATTTTCACTTGTTGAAACTAGGTAAAAGGAGGGCATTATACAGTTGCCATAGATTGTGATCGGAAACAAAATTTTGTGTAAAATAAACGAAATTTTACCGTATAATTCTTTAAAATTTCTGTTTTTGAACACCACATTCGTTTGAGAGTTTTAAATGAAAAACTGAAACGATGTATTTCCCTTAAATTGGGTACTCGAGGATTCAAATAAAAGAAGAATCATATGTCAATTGCAGATGATTTTATTGCATATCATATTGATGCATTAATTCAGTGTAAACTTATCTTATCCATTAAAGTAAACTTTTAATATAAAGTTTCAGAACACAAAACTTTTAAACAGAAATGTTGTACCTTACTTTACAAAATAATGCACTTTCATCATTAACGATAATTATATTCATTTATATTAACAAAACGAGAAAGAAAAATCATGCATCACGCACAGATTATGAAACTTTTTATAGCATTCCCAGAATATTGCAAACAAACTCCATATTTTGATTGGGTGTGTGAATAAAGACATCTAGCCTAACCGTTCAGAAAGTGCATTATATAGTTACACACCCAATTTATGCAATTACCGCACATAGTCCGTTAGGTATCTCATTTTTATTATCTCTGTATATTGTTTATATATTTTTATACGCAGCGCACTGTATGTTAAAATATAATTTAGCTAAGAAACGCAAAAATTTCTGATGATCAAACTGTAAAAATTCCCGTTTAGTAATTACCACTAATAGACGGTAATATATTCGAACAATTTTGTGCCGCCCTGTATATGAGCTAGAAATATTGGTAACTGTATGTGATGCTAAACTTTAATTCAGACAGAAAGCAGCCACACAACTGAAAATACTCCGCCAGTCCTTACCATACATAGAACAGGAATATAAATTGTATACAACATACCTTCCTAAAAGAGTTATTACACTTATGCAATTGTAGAACGATTGCTCTATATTCTATATGTTTCGATTATAAGTAGGGTAATCGTTCAATGAATATATATTTTAAAGTCATGGACTGTGTTCTATTTTCAAAATATTTGAAAAAACTATATTTCAAACAATGCTACATTCACGTAAAAATTTCTTAATAATACTCTGCACTATATTGTATCTTCCAATGAAATTTGTAGTGTAATAATTTAGTTTAGATAATGTGTCTCCATTCTTTTTTTTAAAGCAAATTGAGCGATAAAAGAAACTTTTAGAAAAAACATATTTTCAAAAATAAAAGTTGATATGAAATAGGAGTTATAATCATTGTTGCAGAGTGATTACTTCTCAGTTACCAAAATATTAGTAAATAGTGTTACAAATTTTCAAATTAAATGCTAAATCTACCAAAAACGTTCAGTTTTTATTTACACAAGCTTTGTCAATTAGAATTCTGACGAAAGTGAAGTATGCACCTGCATACTTTTTCTCGATTGAAGATGGAAGTAAGCGTTCAGCGGTTATCTATAAATAATTTGTTTTCGTTTAAGAAAGCCTTATAAATGGACAACATGCAGCAACCTGTTGAATGAATCTCCAGGTGACTGAAAAGCCGATTATGTCGGCGGCGCAGTTAATTTTATCGTTGACACAGTTTTTTATATTTCTCAAACAAATGCAAAATAGAAGGTAAGTAAACATGTATCATCTTACCTGGTTGGATCTTCAAACTTTTATGTAGAGTATATCCAGATTATGCGAGTGTTAACTGGTTTTTGAGTTAGCCATTTATTCGAAGTAATCCGTTTGGCATAACAATAATCTGCTGAAGTAATCCATACTTCTGAAATTTAAATAAGTATTAGAATATGTATTTCACAGTAGAATGAACACCATCTCCTTTCCGTTTAACTTATAATTTTAATATATATTTTTACTTGGTTATACATTAACAGAGCGTTTACATTTGCTCTTTTATTTCTCGCATGCTACAGGATCAGATTATATTATAGAACAGAAAAGTATAAAGTTTTTGAGTTCTTTCGCAGCCTTGGATGACGTCATGGGGTAAAACACATAAAGTCCGTAATCATCTGTCGCGTGTTTCAAAATTCTCATTTAACTGTTCAAAGGACAGAAACAAAATATTTGAATTAATAATGCTAGAATTGAGAAGATAGAACTCCTATACAGTTAGTGTTTGAACAATCAAAGCACATATGCGGAGAAACTATGTGCAAGTAAATAATCTGTAAAAGACAGTTCGCAATAAATGATTTTAGGCCCTGGAATACAAACTTTGCGTTTGTACCTGTATACATGCATTTCAGCTAAATGTACAAATAAAAGATTTCTGATTATGCGAATATTTTATATTATTCACATTATGGCATAGAAAATATTTGAAAAGTAAAATATTTTTCTTAAAAACAAACACACATATTAGAATTAATACTATAAAATCACATAAATTAGTACATTTTTATGGAAATTTTATTGTTGTCTTTCAATAATTATTACCTAAGAGTCACGTTCTGCAAAATAAAATACATAATTTATACTTACAGTGAAAAAAATATTCAAAAGCACCTAAACATGTATTTCTTTAACAGTATAGTTTATTTTGTATTTCATTTATTATTAAAATTCGTTTTTTATTCACTATTTCTTCTGTATCATTCTTTTAAAATATTTTGAATGCAACTTGCTGAATGCTTCTGCTTTAGTGGATTTTCTCAATAATTCCTCAGTTCTAAAATTAATACAAACGTCTCACTATTACTACGTTTAATCTTATAGAGGAAAGTGTGAGGAAACATGACGGCATTTAAAATGGTCTCAGTGAGAAACTCCTTGAAAAAAAAATGTGATTTTTAATTTAAAACCAAGAAAACAATTTTGAACAGTGGTTTTAATAAATTAAAGCTGAATGTAATTTAAAAGTAATGTAGCATAAAAATACTTTAAAATAAGGTTTGTAATGATGAAAATTGTTTGATCGTAGATTAAGAAACCAGTAATTAATTTAGATTATTACTTCTTTTTGGCATTTATTTATTTATATTTTATAGAAATTAAAAATATTTCTTAATTTGTAGAAGACAATTACAAAAGTTTTAATATTGCACGGCAAAATTAAACTTGCAAAACTACTTATCACGATTTTTAAGTCCAAGTTTTATATTCTTGAGTCACCAATTCTTATGCTGCTTATTATGTTGTTTCTCGATTCTGTCTGAAATTAAAAAAAAAGGTAAAAGAATCTAAAGCATATATTAAAAAATTCAAAAACCGGGTAGATTTAACATTTTCATAATATCGTTTTTTTTTTTGTTATAACGTGAAATAAATGTTTTGTTTGTTTTTTAGGTATAATAGAGAAACAACGCAATAAACAGCACAAAGAAGCGATGACGCTCAAAAATACGGTACCTGGTCTTAAATGATGGGGCAAGCTAGTTTTTCAAGATTAAGTTTGCTGTACAATATTCAAACATTCCCTATTATTTTTTTTACAAATTAACAAATGTATTTTTCAAACTTTGATAAAACATAAATGAATTAGTGCAAAAAGAACTAATAGTCTAAATTAATTAACAGACTTCGTAATCTACGATCAATCTTCAGTCAAGTTTCGTCATTTCAAAGATTTCTGGTCCCCTTAAATATACAAAAAGAAATTTCGATGATCTCTCAATGTTTCGGACAGCTGAATGATAAATTACAAACAATTTTAAATTTATTTATACCATTTAAATTTTATTGTAAAACTTATGAAACTATTTACAATATTAAAATATGGAAAATAACAGGAAAATATTTCACTATCTTCTAATACTCGATAATATAAGATAAAACTTACTTTTTGCTTACCTAAAAAAATGAAAATAATCTAAAATTATTAACAATTTAATGTATTAAATTAACCGTAAATCTGAAAATGGCTTTCTACATTTATCTTATAACTTCACTGATAGTATGTGTACGGACTAAATATTGATAAAACTGTAATATCGAAGAATAAATAATATGTTAGTTAAATTTTTCCTTTAAAATGGTTGATTAGAATTGAAAAGCATGGTATGGCTGACTGTAAACAACTATACTTTATAAAAAGTCATTATAATTTAACATTCTGTTATCTTCTAAGTTTCTTTTGTTTGAGACCATAAATCGTACCTTTATATGCCTATAAAAATGATAACGTATATCCCATAATAGCCACTTAATTTCCTCTTTGAATGAAATATGTATGTTTAAATTGCGTTTTTAAAATAAATGATAATTCAAGCTGTTATCAAAGTATATTTATTGGAAGATGAAAATAATTGTGTTTTGCTTTATTAACGTTACACAAATGAAGAAAAGTTGAAAGGAATATCTGTAATTTAATAATGGACGTTTTTCTTCATGTGGAATAAAAAACTTTTAACATACGAAATGTTTCTAAATAAAACTTTTAATAGTATCTAGTTTCTTTTTTTACTTTGTGTAAACATCAATGTTCTGAAATATAATCATGGTTACGTTAATAAAAGGCATAATGTTATCTTTTTATAACGGAGGCCAAAAAAAAGAGGTTTAACTTTGGAAATAACTTCAGAGAGAAAAAGTTTCAAATCTGAACATTTGATAATACACCGAAAAATATTTCCGAGTTACAGATCAATTTAAATTGCTTCTTTTTAGAATTCTTTTAAGTAAATTATAGTGCAGAATAAATAACAAGATAAAGAATGTATCTAAATAATGTTTATTAAAATTTCTGGTAATCGGTGTTTAACAATTGAGTAACGCATCTCTAATTGCACAGCAATAAAACGCACTAAATTAATTGCATTTTTTTATTATTTAAAAAAACATTAAACAGGTATTCCACTTTGTTCTTTTCAAAAATAAATATTTCATAAGGAATTTTCATTTTAATGAATGCAATGGATGAGGGCGCCGCTACCACATCTTTACATAACGGGTTTTTGGATACTCCCCATCAATGAAAATGACATTATTTGTTTTGAATCTAGAAATATAACATAACAACATATTGTAAACATAAGACTTTGCTAGCTCTTCAAATGCTAGCCCCTGTCGATAGGCACGTTTATTAACCCGGAACTGTCGGAATATATTTCTACTTTTACTAAATAACTTATGTAATGTTTTGAGAATTTTAATATATCTACTCATGAGCAATTTCCGTACTTTGCGCAATAAAATTTTCATGATAAATTATGTATACATTAAAAAATAAATATTTTATTTATTTATTATAATTTTTTTATTTCATGTCTACAGAAGATCCGGTGTAATTTCCTGATAACAGAGATATTTGTTGATAAGATTGTTGAAATGGAGAAATTCTGAAACTTCTACAAAATGTTTAAACCAGCAAACATGTTGAATTTTAAAACCAATGTAAACTTTTAGATTAAGGAGATGAGAATTTAAAAAATAACAATAATTGACTCGGTTATAAAGATTGAAAGATTGTGTTTAGTATTTTCTATTTAGTTTAATCAAAAGTATGGAGACAATGTTTTCTCAACCACATAACATGGCATTCATGGGGGACTCCATTTAAGTTGAAAAATGGGTTTAATACAAAATTACATTTGTTTTTTTAATTCCATCTACATGGTTCAACTTTATACATGACCGTTTTACGCGTTTTAACTTACTTAACTCGATAAATATTAACTTGAAATTTACCGAAGTACTTTTTTAGAGCGCTAACTTTAACAGTCGGTTTCTTTTACCCCCCAAATTAAAACCACCCCCTCCTAATATTAAAAGAAATTTCGTATTATATTATTTGAAGTCGTCGTTCAATAAAATTGTATCTAATATAGCGCGCACAATAATGTATTAATAAGCGCAGTGAAAAGCGTACACTTAAATCACATGTTTAGAATTTCAACAATAATATTTTTAAATACATTATTCTTAAACTTGTTTCATTAGTTTTCAAAAGTAAACCATGAGTGTTGGTACATTGTAATGTACTTCAAAGAGTCATTATATGCCAAACTTTTTAAATCTAAACTATATTAGCATTTTTATAAAGGCCATAATTCTCAACGTTTTACATATATCTTGAATAAAAACAGCTTAAAATGTTTCAGTAACGGTCCATTTATTTCTCCTTGAAGTAATAATGTTTCAATGTCATTTTTAGCACAATTTATATATTTAGCTGTTTCAAAAGTTTATTCGTTACATTATAAATTGAAATATTAGCACATAGCTTTAATAATATCATAAAAGTAATAATATATGTGGACACAAAAATTAATATATGTGAACTTCTACAAAAAGGAAATATTTGCATTTTGCAATTATTGTTCAAAATGCTTGGAAAAATATGTATATTTAAAACATGTTGACAGTGGGTAACTGTAAAGTTATTATTATTAAATCTCAACATTTATTATCAAATATTTAATCTGTTCATTTTCCTTCATAACATAAATAACAAATTGCTTCTACACTTTAGTTATATGTAAGCAGTAGTCCAATATTATAGAATATAGTCCTACACAGGGAACAATAGATGGTAGTTGTATTGGGACATAAGCTGAAGTTATTGTTGGTTCGCGATAACTTGGCCCGTGAACTTGAAATAGTTTGCAAGTATACGGGGAAAGAAATTTGGTAACAGGGTGAAAATAGCGCAAGAAATGCATTTTTGTAAGAAAACATTAGATTCTACTGGTTGCAGGGTCTAGTAAAACATTAAAAGAAAGAAAAAACCAAATATTAAATATTTAAAAAGTATTAAATTAAAAAAATGTGAAATGCTGCTTTCTAAAGATTCATATGTTTATGATATTGTTCAATGCATTTATTTTTTTTTAATCTTCTGAGATTAGTTAGTTAAATGTTAGAGTGTTTAAAATTAGATATCATTATTTATGTAACCTAAAACTGGTTAGACAAAGAAATAATATATATATATATATGCATAATATACGTTCATTTTCTGAATGTAATAATTTTGTTTTGTAAATCATTTTATGTTTCAATGCTTTCTGATCATCAGAGCGATGAACATAACTTACATTCTTGGACATTATCAGTATGTCGACATAGTGAAAGAATGATTAACGAGCTAGCACCGATATATGTTCTATTAACCAAAATTTCAGGAACTATATTTAGATTAATGAAGTAAACAGCTAGTTAATAAATCATAAATTTCATATAATGTTATCGAGTATTTTTAATCATATCATGAAATTTAATTCACAGAGCATAAAGTATGTGTAAATTCTTGTGAGCTAAATATCAAAAATTTTATTTAAAACGCTTTTCTTTAAAGCTGCATTTCAAGTATATAAATTTATGTAATGCACTTATACTAATTCATTCAGTAATTATAATTAAAATTTCCATCCTAATAGAAAAGAAAGTTGCGAATTGTTTAACGTATAAAAATCAATTCTATTTTAATGCAGAATTGCATGACATAATAAATTACATAAAAATATTGAATTTATATTAATAAAAGAAAGTTTCACTCTGTCTGTGTTCTGTCTGTGTGTGTGTGTGTGTGTCGGCGATGGCTAGTGAAATCTAGCGCACCTAGAAATCTGAAAATTACAGTGAGGATAGTCCAAAGCAGGTTCCGATGCATCTGAAGATGAGATTTTTAATATTTTGATAATTAGCCGGAATATTAATTTAAAACTCATACAACATCGTGAAAATCCAATCTTTTTATTTGAAATGACGCTAAAGAAATATCAATACCACAAAAAATAACTAATTTGATAATCGCAGACGACGGGATTTTCTCATTTTCACTTATCCTCGAATAACAAGAAAACTAGGTAGTATTCGAGGTATAGATTTGAAAATCACTATATCTTCTGTACTCAATCACTATATCTTCTATATACAATATGTTTATGATTCCAAAAATACAAATTTTGTGAAAATCGGTTGGTAACTTTTCTTAATTTAAAAGAAAAACTAACATGACAAATAAAAATTACGTAGACAAAATAGGAATATTATAGCTTCGGGCCTCGTTCCGCCATTTTTTTTTTCCAAAACGAAAGCTCAGAAATTATACGATATAACATTGACAATGCATAGTAATCAATTAAGAAAACTTAATTTCACAGATTATTTGTTTATATTTGCGGGGGATGGGGGGGGGTCAGTTAAACCTTTTTTTTTAAATTATTATTATTAAACATCGCATTCGTGTTAATAAATTACCCCCTTTTAATCCTTTTTTTATTTACTAGGGATTTTTTTCTGTGAACTTCTTAGGTACTCCAGCTACTATATGTTGTACTAACAATTTACTTAGATCCCAGCTACCACATTTTTCGAATAATAGTCGGCGTTCTTTTTTTTTCACAGTAATAATTATCAGATTTTCTTAAGAACTGGTACATAACACCATCACGTTTCAATTACATTCGGGCAATTTTGGTCGCCTGCAGATACATTGTATCACACGCATTGCCGAATAAAATTAAATTTTCTTGGAGTTGGTCCTACAGCTTCCTGGTTTTATTTTCCGGTTCTGGAGTCGTTGAAAAGTCTAAAATTTAATTTACGTTCATCACTTAGTAACTCTAAACCGCTGTTTCCGAAGAATGCATTTATGAGGATCTTTTGCGATTTTGTCTTAACTAACGGTACGATTTCTCTAATTCTTTTTTTTTTTTTTTTTTTTTTTTTTTTTTTTTGCATAGGGGTTTTTAAAATTTTTTTACAATAGGCATTTTTAATTTTAGTACTACTCTTTCATCACTAGAGAGAGAGCTTTTAATTTCAGTTTCATGTTCTTTTCACAGTAATAATTCTCGGATTTTCCTAAGAATTGATACATAACTCCATCATAATAAATCCATTCCATTCAAGCATTCGTTTGTCGCCTACCGACAAGTTGTATCACAATCATTTATGAGTAAACTCCAAATATTGTACAAATTGTCTTACAATTTTCCTGTTATATTTTCGTGTTATAAGGTCCATTAAAGCCTAAAAATTTAATAATACTCGTCCCTTATTATCTCTATACGGTGCCGTAGTCAACAGGGACGCGTGCCAGAGGTTTCTTTCTGAAAGTGGTTAGTTTACAACAGAATGCGCTTCCTGACGGTCGGAAGTGGAATTAAGAAATTTTCACGCATAGCACCCTGTGTACGGTGCGAAGGCAGTAGGGATAAAGCCAGATTACAGAGTTTCGTTTTTTAAGAGATTTAAGGTTATTACGTGGAACCGGGCAACGCCAGGCGGGTCAGCTAATCCATGTATATAGTTAAGTTATATTCAAAAATAAAAATATTAAATATGATTTTAGATTTGTGTGTTTTATTTTAAAAATGTTAATTATAGATGAAACAAGAAATAAATGTTTTTTTCATTTTACAGAGATTATCGAATGTCTTTAATCAAAGCGAAAATATAATTAAAGCTTCTTATTTAACATTGATTTGCATAGAAAATTTAATACTTTTCCATTTCATAGTAAAGTGTGTTGATAAACTATTAACATATTACTTCGGGGGCAAGCGATTTATTGGTATAGTCACTTATGTTGCAGTCCAAGTGATCAAGATGGAAGACGATGTTTATGAAATCACGGGAAAATTTCTCGTCAAAATAAAAGGAAGCTGCATTATCATCAATGAATTTATTGACTTCACAAAAGCAGAGACAATTCCACTAATTGTCTATTTTAAAACTTATATCTGGGCTGTGTTACGCCATAGAAAAATAAGGAAGGTCTTAAAACATTAGAGGTACACCAATTTTGATAACATCTCCTCCAAGTGACGGGATATATTTAGCAAGTCTAAAAACGTAACAAATATACTCTCCAAGTCTGTTTAGGCTAGGCATGTTATATACTAGCAATTCGCTCAAGAATATGTTGACGTACCTTATGAACGCGCCAACGAGATGCTAGTTAAGAGGGAGGTAGGGGGAAGAGAGAGGTGTGGCACACTTAATGATTGGTTGAAAAGGATTAGCGAGGTGGGCAAAAAATTACGTAAAGTCGGTACTCTTTAGCAAAAGCGTAAAAATGAAAGGGGGAAAAATTAGACTCGGGAGTTACGTGCAAAGAATGCTGGTATATCGAATTTTAATAACAATAAAAATGATATTAAGAAATATTCCAAAAATTGAATGTTTCAAATATGAAGGAATAATTCAAAAGTTTTTACAAAGGGTTCAAAAACAAAAAAAAATTGTTTTTGAAAATGGCTCGGAGTCAGCCGAAACTTGTCAAACAACCTAATAAAAGTTATTTTACTGTGCATTTATTATGTTGTTAATTTACACATTTTAGCATTTAAAAGAAATATATTATTGCAAGGTGTTATAATTTATTATATCGTAACTTTTGTAATTAACATTTTCTTCGGAAAATCGTAGATGGCGCTGTAATCGAGTACAATGCAATGGGAATTGTTTCCACTGAAAAGTCTCGAAATGGTCGAATAACTCGAGAAATATACATCGGATTAAAAAACGGAAAAATACATGTTCAATATTTTTGAAAAATCGTTTTATGTATATCTAAGTTGCACCCCTGCAATTCCGCCCCCTGGGGAAAAGGGCCACAACTTTAAAATCTTAAATGATAACTCCCCATTTTTATTGCACATTTGGATTCTACAGGAAAAAAAACATACGAAACTTTTATATTTAACATTGTTTTCAGAAAATCGTAGAGGGCACTGTAATTGAATAAAATTTAGTGAGAATCGTTTCGAGTGAAAATTCTGGAAACGGTCGAATAACTCGAGACATATACATCGGATTAAAAAACGGAAACATACGTGTTCAATATTTTAGAAAAATGGCAACTTTGCTATGCCTAAATAGAGTTTTCTAAAATATTGAACACGTATTTTTCCGTATTTCAATCCGATGTATATTTCTCGAGTTATTCGATCGTTTGCAGACTTTTCAAAAAATGAGACTCGAGTCTCATTGTATTTTACTCGATTACAGCGCCATCTACGATTTTCAGAAGAAAATGTTAAATACAAAAGTTACCTATATTTTTCCGTAGAATCTGAATCTGAAATAAAAAGTGCAATAAAAGTGGGGTTATCCTTTAAGATTTCAAAGTTGCCCCCCCCTTTCCCCCTAGGAGGCAGAGTTGGGGGGCAACTTTGATATCCCTTAATTCATTTTTCAAAAATATTGAACACATACATTCCGTTTTCCAATCCGATGTGTATTTCTCGAGTTATTTAACTGTTTCCAGGCTTTTCGAACACCTTGTATATCTATACATATTATTACATGTATCTATATAGGGCGACGGAAATTATTAAATGTGAGATGTTTAGAAGTCGTTTGTAAAAAGAAAATCTGGAGTCAAACCTCACAAAACTTGGTGTAATTAATATGTAGATTATGCGGAATAGATTTAACAATAAAGAAATGAGTTTTGATTGCTGTAAGTGACAAAAGTGTTGTATCAGTATGCATTGTGCAGAAAAATAATGCATAGGAACATCATGTAAGAGAGAAATTGCAATTATGAACAAAAGAATAAATATATAAATTTTAATTTTTTAAAAGTATTACAGATTTATTTTCTAGTTTCTATGTTTATTTTACATCCCAAATTCTACATGAAGTGTAAGTTTTGCCCTACTTTGCGATACTTTGGACTTATTTATTTCAAGTTAAATCCATTCCCCTTCTAAATAGTATTTACACTAGTTTTGTCCTGTTTGTTCCAAAGGCTATTTTAAAATGAAGTTCTAAACAACAACAACAAATTATAGCATCCCTGTATATATACTAATTCTATTTTTTCCATTTAATACCTGGAAAAAGAAAGTAAAATTTCTTACTAACAATACAAAATCAGTTATTATTTACAAAACAACACATTTCATTTACTTTTATAAGAACTTTAAGATATCTTTATCATTAGATGGAATGTCACTATCGTTAAACATTTTAAATCATTTTTAATATAACACCATCAATCTTAAAAAATACCGCATAATATTAATGAATAGCTTTGCAAAATATCAGAAAATGGGCTTGTAAGTATACATAAATTCTTAAAATAAGTTTAAATCTTAAAAGTTAAATCTTGCATGAAACTAAACTTTCTGAATCGTTTAACCTTGGTAACTACTGTAAAGTGTTTTACATTAAACTACATCCATTAAAGAAATATATTTCTGTGTAAAATAAAATGTTTAAAGCCTTGAGATATGCGGTTTTATATCTATTTATGAAGGAAATGGGATGTATTTTGCTTTATCTAACTACCAAAAAGGTATTTTAAACAGAATACTTTGAGTACGATCATCAGATTTAATTTATTTACTTTATATGAAATGACTTAACACATATTTTGATAAAATTCGAAATTAGCAGTGATAAAATAGAGGAAGTCTGCTAATTATAAATAATAATGATGTAGAAAGTAAACCATTTAATTAACAGAACACAATATAATTTTTAAAATTATTTTCGATGAATTTTTATTAAAATAAACGTGTTTAAGTGATTAAAGTTGCTTTGTTTTGGTCCACGAACACAAAACACTAAAAAAGGATTATTCTAAAAGATAATTTTCAGTTTGCTTTTTAAAAAAGATCTCATTTATTGTGTTTTGTTTCATTTATTTAAATTACTGCAATAAAAGCAGACATCGTCAGCGCTTGAGAAAAGCAAATTTGCAGCTTTAATAAAAAACAAGAAAGAAAACTAATGCATCACGCGTACTGCATTTTGAGAAATTCACTATATCTCACCCAAAATTCCTATTTTGAAGCCTAAATCTAGGTATAGGGAAATTCCATGTATTTCGTATTTTCCACCAAAATAAAGCTAATTCCACAGATGGGCCGGTAAACATCAAAACTTTCATTCCATCATAACCAATCTTCCCTCTTGAAGGTTTCGAGACAGCTGGATGAATGGAACTAGCAGAACGGCGTGTCTTTCATCGCGCCCGACGTCTGCTCGGGTACCGTGGGAACCAAGATGACATCAGCTAGAGAGAGAGTACGTGAGAAATCCTTTTCTACCCATCATAACAGACATTCTACGTGACCTCATATGGAAGAGCTTCTAGTGACTGGAGAAACGCCTATTGTTCTAGGCGTAAAACAGAGGTGACATGAGGAGAACAGGTTAGTTAAGAGTTAGGAGTGCTCGAGTTTGGTTGCAGGCATCTGAACCTAAGGAGACGAAGTCATAACTCCGGGTAAAATATTTTCGGTTGATTGCTAGAATCCCCGGGTAGAGAAAAGCTTTCTCTGACTTATATTTTTGAAGTTGTTACGTGATAGCCTTGTGAACAGAGTTTGGATAGATACAGTTTTGTTCGGTCAGCGAAAACACCGATCCCCGTCCCTTATTCAAGATAACATTGACAAGAGACTCTTTTTGTGAAGAGTCTCTATCGTGCCCAATTAGGAGGGGACTTTACATCTGTTTCGTATTGTTAACACAGACTTTAATAAACACTGGACTCTTCTGAAATAGAACTATGTTCATAAGCTAAAGGAGTCTGTAATATATAATAAATGTTGTGCAATCTCATTAATCAAGAAATTTGTATTTTTATTTGCTTGACGTGCTGAATTTAGTAAAATTCACTTCTATTATTTATGAGAGCGGTTCACACAAAGGTTCAACGCTACCCCTTTAATTTATAGCATCTTTCACCCGTCACAGCATGAAACAGGTTCCAACACTTCCAGAATATTTAACGAAAATTCGCCATTTATTAATTCAAAATAATTTATCTAACAACGAAGAAAACGTATAAAACATTTGAAGACTAAATGTCATCAATTAACATCAATAGCCGATACGGTATTTGAATTGTTTTTAGGAACCCTGTATATGACTTGCAGATTTACATAATTAAAATTTAATTTTGTATTTGGCTACAAAACTCATAACACATTTGAAAATTTACCTTCAGCAATTACCAACCACAAAAAGTATGCTTAAAAAATACATGAAACACGTGGGTATATCCTTAAATATACAAGAAATTTTTCCAAAAATTCCGACAGTTTCATTTAAAAAAAAAGAAAACCGCAATTTTCTTAATGGACAATCCCTAAAAATGTAGTCCCTTTACGTAAATTTTATATGTAATATTCCCACATCTCTTTCAAAACACCACAGTTTCGAAAATTATGGTTCACTCAGACCAGTGGCTAATATGTTGCCCAAAAATTATGAGCTTGGACGCCAGCTCGATACCAGCGCTATCTCGAAGGTGAAACAAGTTTTTCAGTGGTTTTCTCGTACAAAACGATAAAATGGGTAATTTTCCTTTCAAAAGTCCTCATCGAAGGCATCCTTTCCACAGCAATATGGCCAACATTGTCCGATGTTTAATAACACCCTTTCCTATGTGATGCTTACAGGTTTGCGTACAGAAGTCGTTGTGTTTGGAATACGAAGTAATATATTGTTCTATAGTTTTGCCTTAATAATGTAAATATTTCCATTGAAACGAAAATTTTGCACAAATATTAGCTTTGTATTTGAATTATTTTGAATGGACCGCCGTTATAGTTAAATATTGACTTTCCATTGCAAATATGAACGCGGAAAATATACAGAAATATTGTATTAAAATTGGAAATATTTCTATTGGTACGACAACATTGCCTAAATCTTCTTTTTAAATGGAAATACTTACAATAAAATCAGGAAATGTATGGCGCCATCTACTTTCAAGTACATGGATTAGAACAGCAGTCAATAAACATTTTCTTTTTCTCTTTTTAAATAAAAAAACTAAAATTTTAAACGACATTTATAAAAAAATAGTTTAATAAATAAATATTATTTAAAAAATAAATATGGTTATTATTTCTTTTTATGTCTGACGCATTGGAACAATAAATATTATTACAACTGATATAACTTATTTATTATTATTATTATTTGTTGAAAGTGAAATTGAACTTACATATTAAATGGTTATTAATCTTAAATATTGTCTCTAAAAATCTTTTTTTTTCTTTTAATATATATATTCAATTTAACAGTAAGCGCTTGATTACTGAAAGTTTCAGGAAGCACTTCTAATATTTTAAAGAAATTACAAAATGACTTTATAAAAGGCTTTCAATTAATTTTTCACTTCAATATATATATATATATATATATAATATATATTCTAAATCACTTTTATTTTTGTTATTTTTCTCCCCTGAAATTTTCCTTGGATAAAAAGGGTCCCAAAATGATAATGTTCTTTCCTCCCTCAGCTCATTTTACACAGTTTATTATATTTTTTTTGCTATTGTTATAGTTTTCATTTAACAACATTTAGCAATTAATTAAGTGTATTATTAAACTAATTTGAATAGTTTATGTAGACACTTTTCGTTTCTTTTACGGAATTGAACATATTCGGTAAAAATAGATTTATTTAACAGTGTTCGTAAAGGTACTTCAGTATTAAATTTTTAGATAGAAAATATTTCTAAATATATTTTGAAAATGCAGCTAACATCAATTTATGAATGCAGTGTGAGAAGTCAAAGATATAATATATCCGTTCCATCTCAAAAATTTTCGTTAAGTGATGAATTACAATACATTTGCAATTCATGTCTATCGATCAAATGTTAACCTGTTATCAAATTTTTACACATAAAAAAATTATAAATATATTTCCAAGGTCAATGAGTAAGCATATGTTTACTGCAGGAAACACTAATTGCGAAATCTTAAGTTAAAGTTAATGTTCGAAATATATATGCATAATAGCTTCATTAATCTCTAGCAATAATGTGATTAATTGATAAATTTAGAATTGATGTAATTTAAAATTTTAATTAACAGATAATTACTTTTTTACTATTAAACAATTTGCTATGAATCCGATATAAAGACTATAATTTATGTGTTTATAAATTAGCAAAATAAATACCAAAGTTATTAATAAAATATATTAATTTTTTTAATTTGTGAAAAAAATACAGTTAGTTCTACGTTAAATTTATTACATTTATACCCCTGCGCCCTTTGTGTGCCAAACTTCCGGACTTTTTTTTATCTTTATGTCTCCGGCTGGCTCTCTCTGTATCAGTATATTTCTTTGTCTCTCTCTTTGTCTATATGATATATATCTACCATCTGTCGGCTGACTGTTTGCCTACTGTTTGTCTGTTTTCTGTCTGCCTGCTAACTGTCTGCTGTCTGTACATTGCATGTCTTCTGTCTGTTTATTTTCTATATGTTTGTCTGTTCTCTATATGTCTGTCTGCTGTCTGTTGTCTGTTTACACTCTGCCGTCTATTTATATGCTGTCTGATTGCCTGTTGTCTGCTTGTATGCTGCCTGACTTCTGTTTATCTTCTGTCTGCTTCTTTTTACTGTATGACTATCTACTGTCTACCTGCCAAGTATCTACAGTCTGCTGTATGACTGTCTACTTTTTTCCTGCTAACTATCTGCACTCTGCTGCATGCCTGTCTACTGCCTTCTTTCTGCTTACACTCTGTCGGTTGTCTGTCTGCTATCTGCTATCTTTTGTCTGTCGGTTGTCTGTATGCTGTCTGCATGTCGGCTATCTGATATCTGTCTCTTTTGTGTACACTCTGTTGGCTGTCCATCTGCTATCTCTTGTCTGTGTAGTGTCTCTTGGCCGTCTGTCTTCTCTATCTGCCTAGTACTTGCTGCCTGTCTGTCTGACTGTAACAGCATACTAAAAATACATTGTCGTCAGCGTTAAAAAAAAAAAAACACGTATTTGAATTACATTTTATTTATATATTCGTATTCTTTTGTGCGGACCTGTAAAATAACTATAAATGCTATATACTCCTTCGACAGAAAAAAACATCCGTTAGGTGATTGTAACAACATACTAAAATTACATTACCGTCCACATTCTACAAATCCCGCGTTTGACATAAATTCGTATTTTTTGTGTGGCTCTTAGAGGGAAAAAAATATTGTAGTTGACTGTACCAACATACTAAAATTTCATTGTCGTTAAATTTCTAGAAATCCCTCATTTAACATATATTACATTCAAATAATCGTATTATTTTTTGCGGCTCTGTAAAATAACTATAAATGATATATACACCTTCTTCGAGGAAAAGATACAGTAGGTTACTGTAAAAACATACTAAAATTACATTACCGTCCATATTCTACAAATCCCGCATTTGACATAAATTCTTATTCTTTTGTGCGGATCTGTAGAATAAATAATTGCTACATCTTATTCGATAAGAATATACTGTCAGTGAATGTCAGAATATACTAAATTTTCATTACCGTCAGTATTCTTCAAATACCATTTAATATATATTCGTTTCATATTTTCGTATTCTTTTGCGCGGCTTTGCAAAATAACTAACTATAAATGCTATATACATCTTTTTCGAGAAGAAAATACAATTGTTGGCTGTAACAACATACTAAAATTTCATTGTCGTCAGTATTCTACAAATCCCGCATTTAACATATAATTGTTTCGTATATTCGTATTCTTTTCTGCGGCCCTGTAAAATAACTATAAATGTTATATACATCTTCTTCAAGAAGAAACATACTGTAGATGGCTGTAACAACATACTAAAATTTCATCACCGTCAACATTGTAAAAAGCCCGCATTTAACATATTCGTTTAGTATATTCGTATTATTTTATGCGGCCCTGTAAAATAACTATAAACGCTATACACACGCTGTTGGCGGAAACATATTCTGTAGGTGACTGTAACAACTTACTGAAATTTTATTACCGTCAGCAATCCAAAAATCAAGCATTTAACATATATTCGTTTCATATATTCGACTTCTTTTGTGCGGCTCTGTAAATTAACTATAAATTCTATGTACACCCTCTTCGAGAAATAAGCATGCTTTAAGTAACTGTAACAACATACTAAAATTACATTGCCACCAGCATTCTACAAATCTCGAAAATAACATATTTCCGTTAATCATTCGTTTTATTCGTTTAATTAGTCGTCTCATAAAATCGTTCCATAAAGTCGTTTCATAAAATCATTTCATTTTGATTTTATATATATAGTGTAGATTTTTTTTCCTTCCCAAACTGGGTCATACTTCTACCATATTAGAGTATTAAATATAAATTTACAATTCTAGAATGAAAACATTTGGCTTTTAAATTCACTATTATTACTCCCAATCGCGCCTGTCGGCCTAATCGTTCGGGGTTTTCGTGGTTTTCTTCGAGCCGTGGATTTATCCATGCGTATATACGGGTTAGAAAGACCCCCACGAAGGGCAACCACCCCGAGCCTATATCCCAAGTGTAGATAATTGGCCGTCAATAATCAACCCAACCTAAATCACTATTATTACTGACCAAAACAAAAAAAATGTTGATGTGTTTATTTTTTCTCAATATTTTAGTGTTTTATATGAGAAAGTACAAAACACTATTAAAAAATTGCTGATAAATTATTATTACTGGAAATTCTTAACATGCTAATTAGGAAACTATAGGATAAAATATTTCCCTTGTTACAAAAAATATTATGAAATAATGATTGAATATAATACGGTAAAATGTTTATTATAGAAAATTCATGTTCTTAAGTTTTTTTTTTTTCATCTGGATGGATGATTCCTTATACATACGGCTTGGTTAATCCAAGGGCGCTTTGAAAAGCTAAATTAACTTATAGTTTACACAAAGATCTTTCACCTGACACACTGTAATAAATCCAATTATAAGTTTTTCATAAGTTTTGAATATTCAAGGGATATGCACTAAAGATCAGGATCACAGATGATGTGTCTAGTGTGACAGCTCAAATGTTGGGCAATACGTGGTGAGAAATGAAATACCGCCTTGACATTCTTCCATCTACCAAGTATGCTCACGTCGAAATTTACTTACGTAAGTACTTGAATTAAAAACTTTATAAATGTCTGTACAATTTATTGAAACAAGCATATGCCTAATAATATTAGTTTTTTTTGCAACAAATTATTGTAATCAGGGAAAGATTTTCTGACCACCCTATATAAATGAATTACCTAATGCCAAGAATTATTTACATTCTTTGAATATTATAGCAGAGCAAAGAGTGATAATATCAACAGCTATCACAGCAGAACTTTCTCCAGCCACCAATAACTGTCAAACATAAACTCCTAAAGCTCCTATGATAAACTGGAACTAGTGTCTAAAATCCGTGATTTGGCTTTACTGGAGTGCATTTCAATGCATTAGAGAAACTGTAAATATTTCTATTTTATTTTGACGTGGATAATATTAGTCTTCTCAGCTTTATCGGAATATTTGAGGTAGGGTTTTAATCATACCTCTAATTGTATTTCATTAATATATATGTTCTGCATAATAATAAATATTTTAATCCCGATTTGTTTAATAATGTAAAGTTTCATTTATGTTACATAGAAATGCAAAATATTTATTTTCCAATATGTAAGACCATTTGTTTAAAAATTACTACAAAATACAATTGAGAGAGAAATATGATTGTATATTCAGGAAAAATGTCATTTATTTTTAATTAATAATCACTTACGTTAAAAAGGAAATTTACTTTTAATTAATAATCAATTTATTTTAATAATGTCATTTAATTTTAATGATATGTACGAGTTTGTGTTATTGCATGCACGCAGGATGCCTTATTTTGAATTATTAATTTTTATGTATGTATCGTTTTGAACTGTACATGTATTTAAATTGTGCTTATTATTTTATTTTGTAATTGTGGTATGGTAGTTATATATTTTCCTTATTTACTTCATAATTGTACCGTAATATCTTTTTTTCTTATAATTTGTTAATTTGAATCAGCAATTATTCAAAGAGTATTGAAAACTAGTACTTCCTTGTGTTATAAGTTGACGCGTCAGAGATTTCTAGAAATACTTTTGTCAGCAAAATTAGCTAATTATTTATCAATAAATGTGACTATTAATTTTTCATTAATATAAAAATCAATAATTTTAGAATAATATAACAATTAGACATTTTACCAATAAGTCGATATTTAATTTGTTATAACTTCTATTCTATTTTTCGAGATAGCGACTAAAAACTAATTTTTTTTTTAATTTCTTCAATTTTACATTAGCAATAATGTGTTAAAAAATAATGTTCTTAAAAAAATATATAGATAATATATATATATATATATATATATATATATATATATATATCGCCCAATGACTAAAATTTGACATGCTTTTTTAATCATCGAAGAATATAGCATATATTAAAAATTTTCTCACTGATTTTGAATAGGAAATTACTTATTTACCAAAATATGATTATACGGAGATATTCGTTTCTTACATGACTTAGCTGTATTGGAATTTTCTTCAGGCTATCAATATTTAATCGGCATTCTCTCTTATGCTATTGAATTATTTTTCAAAGTTTTAGAGAAATGTTTTTTCAACAAAAATGGTTAAATGATTTCAATAGATATCGACATTAATTTTTCAGTAATGTAAAACTAAATAATTTCAGAGTATTATAAAAATTTGACTCTCTCTACAAGATGCCAATAACTTATTTATAGAACATTTTCAAACAATATATTTACCAGAAAAGTGCGTTAATAAACTATTATTGTCTTTCAATTTATCAAAATAGTTATATTAATTCTTATTTCAAATTTTAAACGATGTTTCATCTAATGAATTCTACCTTTGAAATAGGTTTGCATGCCCACAAACATTACAATAAATATTTGTATTATTCTCTAAAAGTAAAACAAAATTGAGCGAATATGTTTATCTGTATCTTTTTTGTATCTTGGGCAATATTCGCAATGTTTGCATGAGTTGTTTCCCCACAATTGATATCCTTTACATTTTACCAATATTGACGAAATATTACCGGGAAATGTTTTGACACTCCTTTTCGAATTTTTTTTATGTAAAGTTAAAAATGTTTCTCCAATATATGAGTTATATGGGAAATATTTCCAATAAAAAGAATATTGGCAATAATATCATTACATGGAATTATTTCAAATGTGAAGCTACCATTTAATCATATTGTTATAAAACTGGAAGTATTTCTTACCAATTAGTGGCATATTGGATCTATATTCTGTCCAATATAACCAATAACCTTTTGCTCCTAGAGTTATTGCATCATGTTTCCTAAATTGTACTTTCACTGAACATTAACACTGAGATTTGTAATAACTTGCATAATTATCGTACTTTTAGATTCTTTTCTTATTTTTATTTATTTTCTGTCGAACTTTATACTTAATCAATTAGATGCAATATTTTAGGATATTCATTTGTCATTAATCTTAGAATTTTAATTTAGGATAATATTTAATTCTTGAAATTTGTCAAGAAATAACACTTTTCTAAAGTTTGCTAAGCTTTAGACCAGATTTTGTTCACGCAAAAATTTTTGGTATATAAGCATTATTTATTTGAATGTCAAGATAAATTACACGTTTTTCGAAAAATTATTTTCATCTGATATTTATCCAGTTGTCTAATTTTATATATTTATATATATACGGATACACGTCTCTCTCTCTCCCTGTGTGTGCGTATGCTTATAGATGCTTACATTTCGTTTGCATCTTTTACACACACACACACACACACACACACACACACACACACACACACACACACACACACATATATATATCCAGTCCGCGTATAACTGTTGAACGGATCTTCTGATTTTCAAACATTTTTTTTAAAAAAGGTCTCTTTCTACAAATGGAACTTTTTCAATAGCATTAGTGTCTGAAAAATGATATGTTTGTCTATATGTTTCATGTTTTTTTTGTTTGTTTTTTTACTTTATGGGATTTAACTTTGCTAAAAAGTTACCAATCGTCAAAAAAATTTAATATGGTACACAGCATTACTTTACGTTTTTAAACAAGTCGTCTTATAGCGCATAGTTTTTCTTTTCAAGGCCACCTCAAAAACTGAAATATATCACAGTTTACTGCGCTTTAAAATAAGCGATATTATCAACAATCAAATTTGAATTGAATGCGTATTACTTACGGTAAATCAGGTCGAGTAACCCAGTTTTCTTCTAACTCTCGATTCGAAAGGTCGGTTGGGTATGGCCGTCAATAATTGTTTTCGTTGCGGGTGACATTGACTTTAATTATTTCGGGTTCGGTTCGGTTTCTGATCTTGCCGGTCGGGTTCGATAACTATTTTTTTTTCAAATAATGATTATTCTATTATTTAAGATGAAAAAATATTATATATGAATATAAATAAGTTATGTTTATTTTTCTATGTAAAATATAAAATTGATATTTGAACTCTAATTACAGGGCGTTTTACTTTTAATTATTTTAAAATATGGTTTAATATTACTTTATTTCGTGTTTCGGGTTGACTTCAAATAGAAATTTCCAATTTCGATTCGTATAACTTCACCTGTGCCGAATATAGAATTCTGTACAATACAGTATTGACACAAAAGCAAGAATGTAAGAAAAAATCTCCTGAAAATGGTTTTATTTTAAAAAAAATACTTGTTCCATTTCAGACCTTTTCTTAACACTTCGGTATTTTTGATATTATAAGCATATTTTAAAGCGGAGTAGATGAAGAGAAAATCTATGCGTAATTAGTTGAACGTTGAAATTTCAAGAACTAAATTTTTTTTGATTTGTTAAATATATTTTGCACCAAAATATTTTGAGACTCAAACATGAAAATTTTTATAATGTATTAATAAAAACATTGCAGTTAAATGTATAAAAGAATAAAAAGGGATACATTTCCAATTAACCTGGTAATATAAGTATTATTTAATGTAGCGTAATTATTTCCTTAATTTTGCCATGCGCACAAAAATGCTTTACAGAAAAAAAAATTCCAACAGAAATTAGCAAAATTATATAATAAAATCACTTATTAACGTTAAACTAAATATATAATTAATGCTTAAAGTGGTAAAATATTACACAAAAAGCTTATAAATACGTTTTAATATAACGATGACATGTTTCATACACTCAAATGGCGCATCATCAAGATCGTGCGTAAAGTGTTAAAACATTACACAAAAAGCTTAAAAATCCTTTAATATAAAGATGACATGTTTCATACAGTTTGCACAATTAAAACACCTGCTTGCATTATACATGTGATCTCGTGATTTATGTTTAACATTTTGAAATATTTTGCAAAAATACTTTATTTATCATTTACGATATTGCAGATGTCACCGTTTGAGCGCATGAAACATGTCCTCTTTATATTAAAAGGTAATTTTAAGTACTTTGTGTATTGTTTTATCACTTTAAGCATTAATTATATCTTCAAAAAATTGCAGTTAGAATATTTAATGAAGTTACAGAACTCATAATGATTTTTATCTATATAAGTAATAAAAGAATTTGAAAATATAGCGACATTTATTGAATAATTTCCCATAAAATATTTTTATGCTTGATCCACTACATTGTTCAATCTTAAAAATTCTCGCATTCATATCTCCGTTTTGAAATTATGGCACCCATTTCACGCAAGCCAGAGTAAAAATCTATTTCATAAACCCTCAGATACTGAATATTAGAGCGTTAAATCAGTCGAGAAATACTTCCATTTTCCATTTCGAAAATTCAATTTCTATTCTGTTGATTTATCAGTTCCTTTAATCTTTTGTTATGAAAATTTATTCTCATGCTCCAGTTATATAATGTGCGTCAATTCTATAAAATGCGTCCTGGGGATTTTCACAATTCGTCTCACTTTAATGGTTCTCATAATAAAGGATAGACACCATCGATGACAATTAATGTAAATGTTGAATTTTAAGCGTGGCTTCATTTAAATATTAGGGGGTTTCATTCATTTATATTTTGAGCGTTATAGACGCTGATAACATTTCACATGCGAGTATTTTTAACAATTATTGTTGACAGGATTATAATTCATGTTCATCTCTTACTTGTGAATCCACTGTAACAAAAAATAAATGTTTCTTAATCTAGGAAAATGTTATATAACCATGAACGAAAATATACAATAACCTCTTTCGAGATACCCAGGGTTCTGAAAAGCGTTTGTAACTTTAGAAACACTGTAAACAAATGTCTGAAATTCAGACACATAAGTGATGAAACGGATGGTTCAAAAAAACAGACACTTTAAAGTGTCTTAATAATTCTGTCGCTTGTAAGTGTCGCCATTTTTTTTACCCGGGTAAAACAGATAGAAAAAAAATAGAAAACAGCGCTAGTGCTGCCATCTCGGGTCCTATTTACGATTATGTTAAGGTATTCTAAATTTACGTTTTTTCCCAGAGCCAGCAATGAACCCGGATTTCCTGCCGGGTTCTTTCAATGCAAAAAAGTATAAAGCTACCTATTGCAGCCTTTCGGAGGAAATCAATTCCGGAAAATTTTGATATAGTTTCACCAATCATGAACCACAGACTCCAAAACCACCCCCCGTTCAAATGTTGATATATATATATATATATATATATATATATATATATATATATCCATATATATATATATCTGATCTATGTCATACGATAACACTGGTATTTATAAATCAATTTGGATGAAATTAATTGTGTGTATTAAGCTTAGTAATGCCTCGACCGAGTTCGTTGGCAAACTTGGTCCACCATCTTGTTTCAAAATGGCGGCCACTAAAAGATTTAAAACTAAAATAAATATACAAAAAATTAAAAATTAAAATTTATTTTTTGATTAAGTGTTAGGTCTTGATACAAGGATTCCGGAGCATTTTTTTTTTTTGTTTTACCTCTATCTTAAAAAATGGCTGAGATAGAGCAGTTTGAAATTCTACGGTGGTTGACATTTTGAAACAAGACAGCACATTACAAAAAACAACGATTAATTTATCAGTTTTAGTGACCGCGATTTCTCGCAAATTAGTATCTTTTGGCGACATTTGGCAAATTATCGCCAAATTTGGCAAACAAAATAAGTCTTCATAAATGAAGCCAACTTGGTTATAGCTCAATAATTTGGCGAATTTCTTTTTCAAATTCAGTATTAACGAATCTTCTGTAACCAGTTTTTTTTGCATTTTAGCCTGCGGTTTTCGAGTAACATTAGCTAAAATTTTAAAACAAAGATATAGGAAAGCTACCTTTTCCTCCCGGTACTGGCCGGAAGGACTTTTTATTTCCGATTTTTTTTTTGTTTTGACATACAAAAGCAATAAGTTATCGTTGCCAATTTCTGATATCAAACACATAAATGACGTCACGTACATGAATTTTTTTTTAAATTTTCATAAAACATATAGCGAAAAATTCACATCTCGCGGTTCGAATTGCAATCAGCTGACGATCTATTCATCTGTTAATTACAATTGCCCGGTTGACCTTCAGCTGTTAGAAATTCAGCTTACAATCCTATCAGCCAATCACAACTGACCTCCAACGGTGTTTGACTTCTAGTGGGAGATTTGTGACGACATTTGAAACAAAAACGCTTCAAAACAGGAACAAAAGGTTAAAAAACGCATAAAAAATGAAATTTAAAAAAATCTAATAAGGAAATCGGGATCATTAATAATTCGCCCTTCTCTTTTTAAAATCATGATTTTTTTTAGAATTATCAACTCTCTCTAAGCTAAAAGAGGGGGGGGGGGATTACGATTCTGAACGTAGCTGAGCATGAAATGGAAGCAACATAAAAATTAAATTTAAAAAATCTAATCAAAAATTCCAAAATCCGGCTTCGAGGTGCAGAACTACATGCATAGAGGTGCCTTCCCACCAAATTTTGTAGCTCTGCGTGCATCACCCACACACACACACACACAAACTTCCTTCTTTATTATAGTTGGAGATAATCAGTTTTCTAAACCAAGAATATAGGTTTTTCGGATGCTATTAATTCTCAAGAGAACAATTTCATGTTCAACTAACATAATTCACCGACAAACATGATAAATTAACATCATTCAACAATAACATTAATATTATTATTTTACTCGTGCATACATAAATTTAGTTTTAATTCAGATTTGATAGACCCGACAACAACCAGATCTTAAAAAGAATAAATCTGCATTTTTTTTCGTGTGAAATTTACAACGAAATAAATATAGACTTTCTAGTAAATCCTAACAAAATTGCGAGACATATGTTACCTTAGTTATGTTTTTTAATATTGACTATATTGGCTTGATATATTGTCTCAAATTTGGTTTGTTTACATTTTGAAAATATTGACGAAATAATGAAAAGAAATGTATCACCATTTTATTGTCAATATTTTCAATATACATCCATTATTTCTGCAATATTTACGATTCATTACAAATATTTTCAATGTAAAACCAATATCCTATCAATACTTGATATAGTTGAAGGAATTTCCGATTAATGCTTTGTTGTCACATTATTATACCCAATATTACCATTATTGGTTACTACCTGAAAAATGTTTTGCTTTAAAATTTTAAAAATATTTATAATTTTTTGCCGACATCTATTAATAAACAGTTATTAAAATTTTTCTGTCAGAATGTATTTTGTGGCAATTCAATTTACAGAATTAATGTAGGTTTTTATTTTTTAAACAAAATTCAGTATTGTGTTCTTTAAACATTATGTAAATAAAGAAGTAAATGTGCAGAACCTTAAATTTTTATTCGACTTATTTCATTATTCAAATTTCTTTTATATTCAGAGAAATGTTCAATGCAGAAAATAAATAAAATCTACTTAGAATAACTTTAAGAGGGCTCATATCTTTTTAAACCTTTCCAACGGCAGTATAATGTGATGTTGTTTCGAGTTCTCATAACGTTTTAAATTCTTATTGAAATTACACAAACCTCTGTTATATATTTAAGCCATATGTCAGACTTTATAACATGTAATAATAAACACTTACAATATAATATAATGAAAAATACAGTTCAGTTAATATGGCAAATTTTTCAGATATTTTTTTACGATCCGTAAGAGTTACAAAAAACTATTCCAGAAATCAGTCTAAAAGTGGATATATCAATAAATTATTTATAGAAGGAATTAATATTATTGAGATAGTTAAACATTTTCTTTATTTTTTTTAATTAATAATTAATTATTTTTACAAAATATTTTCCGTAATTTAAATTTAATTGACTTTTTAAATGGTTTATTCCAAAGAATGTATATATTATTAATTCTGTCTATTAAAAATAGTTTAGAGGTCAGTATAGCATATAGTCCGGGAGCCGGTTAAATAGAAAGCCCGTGATCGCGGAATCGAAAAATGTTAATGTAAAATGATAGTAAAAATGTCATACGAACAAAATGAAATAGGTATGTCTAGGTTTGACAGGCCTAAAATATGTTCAATAAAATTAATTATTATTAAAAAGCTATAATATTTCATCATTATCGCGGATATTGATCACTCTTAGAGCATTTTTAGACACTTTTTTGCTCTTTCAGAAAAACTTGGTATGACAAACTTTATTACAACACCGCCGGAATTCGCGGAGCAGGCAGCCGCGTGACCGTCACATGCCCGTCAAACGTCCCCATACGCTTTTGCCGATACATGACCAGCGTTCAGACGCGAAATAAAGACTTCACTGCTAAATATACAACGCAAAATCCAATTGAAATTTTATTTCCGGCCGATTCCTAACAATAGGAATGACAGACTTTTCCGACAGAATAAAGTTTGTCATACCAAGAGTTTCTGAAAGAACATAAAATTTTCTATAAAATGCTCTAAGAGTGATCAATATTCGCGATAACAGTAAAACATTGCAGATCTTTAATAATAATTAATTTAATTAAACGTATTTTTGGCTTGTCATACCTAGCTCATTTTGTTCGTGTGACTTTTTATTATTGATTTACATAAAAAAATTTCAATTCCGCGATTACAGGGCTTTCGATGTCACCAGCTCCCTACCTAATACGTTTTATGTTCATAAATTTATTTTATATTATGTTACCTAACGGATAAGGACATATCATGTAAAAAAAAAATTCTGAAAATTTTGCAATATCAACTGAAGTGTATTTATTATTATTAACCATTGGGAAAATGGTTGTTGCTTTCGGTCGAGAATGGACCGAATGATGTTCGAATTTTACTATTTTAACCGTTTTTAACGAAATTCTGTAACTTTAGAAGAATTTATCTTTGAATAGGCAATAGAAATGCCTAAAATCGTTACAAAAATGTTAAAGTTACAAAAAGGATATATGCAAATTATCAGATATGAAAAATAAAGTAGAAATTTGGTACTTTCGTGTTATAGCGGCCCCCAAGGATGAATCGCCAAGCGACCAAGATTTATCGCTAAATTATGAAGCATGTATGACATTATAATAATATATGATATATATATATATAACATTTCTTGACGTATGTGGCCAAGTTATAGTCATATATGATGCATATATGATGCATATATGATGTATATATATGATATGTGTATATGATGTTTTTACGACATATAAGACGTAAATAATGTGTGTATAATGGGCACAGTTAGGAGTGATTGTTATATATATATGCGTATATAGGATGCATATATAAGCTTTGCGATGATCTTGGCGAAATCATAGCTGCAACCTTGGCATAAGCATAATTGTGGGTGCCGCTATAACACGAAAATACGGTAATTTTTTTTTAAAAGGCTTTTGGAACATTTTCCAAATAATTATTGTAATTTGTTAAATTATATATTTCTTTTTTTATTATTATAAGTGTTTATTTTTATATTTTATAAACCCTGAAATATGGCTTAAATATATATTTATAAGGTTTGTGTAATTTCAATAAATATTTAGAAAATTACGAGAACTCGAAAACACATGACATTTCGTTGGTGATGGAAATGCTTCAGAAAGCTCTTTAAGTACGCAAATCCCTTATAAAACTGTTTAGGTAGATAATCATTAGAAAGTGATATTACAAGAATTATCCATGCTAAACACATAGAGTGTCAAGCGTTAAGAAGATTCTTAGGTCGGAAAAATACCATGCAATTTGTAGCAAACAAATACGCATTTTATATAATTCTACTTCCATATGAAATTTCATACCAGGGTTCATATATCCCAGGAAATTTAAATACCAGTTTTCGTAAAAGCACTATTTGCGTCAATGCTGTGTTTAAAGATGGCAAACATTAAATCAAGAAAAATCTGACATTAAAATGTCCTGATTCACCTGGGGCGTACGAGCCCTGTATATTAAAGTACTGTTTTAAAGCTCTTAATTCTTATATAAATGTAAAATTTAATTCCAATGCTTATTGGCGAAGAAGTATCTAACATTTTAGACAAAAATAATTTTTAAACGTATCAATTGGCAATGATACAATCAACAGCTTAATACTCCGATTGAATTATTACCGATAGAGAAAATAACACATACTTTGCAATATAATTATGAAGGAAATATAAGAAACTAATCGGTTTATATTTAAATTACATTTTTTCAACTCTGAAATTTTATTTGAATTTTTTGATTTCTTGTTTTCAAAATATATGGCACTTAAGAAACGTAGTTTTCAGGATTTTCGGGACTTTTCAATTTGTCAATAAAAGTATTTTTGAGCATCTTTAAAAATGGGAAAATTAGTTCTTTTTTTAATGTTTTGCATATCACGTTATATAAATCTACTGTTCACAAATCTTTAGATAATTGCATAGAGTATGGCTAATATTGAAGTAAATAAATTTTTTGTCCCTTATAGATATAAAAATTTCTTATTATTTCCCGTTACATTTTACATAAAACCAAAACTTATTTTCATGCTTGAAAATGCATTCCGACTTTTTGGAAAACTTCATTTTTCAAGCTGTGTCACTTTACGAATAAGCCTGCTGTATGTCAAATATAGATCATTGTGTGTAGATACGTATATCGGAAAAAAATTATTCAAATATATTTATGTATTATCACTGATGCAAATGTATACACTATCTACCAATAAGTATTTGGACACTTGTGATCGAAAGGAAAAACAACATTTCTTCACATTCAGAGCCCCCACGAGAAGCAATTACAGCCACAACCCTCCTGTGCATGCATTCTACAAGTCCTTCTAGGGGTATTTTTTTTCATTCGGCTTGGAGAAGAAAAGTAAGTTCCTTCACTTATTTTGGACGGTTGTCGCACCATTTAATTCGACGATCCAACTCGTTCCAGAGGTTTTCGATTGGACTCAGGTCTGGGCTCTGGGCAGGCCAGTCCAGTCTTATTGTCACCATACCAATCCATGGTGAACCTCGCAACATGACAGCTGGCGTGTCATCCTGGAAGTAACATGGGTACAACCCGTAGCACTGCCACAACGTAGGAAGCACACTGTCATCCAAAATAGTGCAGTAGGCGTCGGTGTTGAGCTTACCATGAATTGGGACCAAGGGTCGCAGAACAAACCAGTTAAGGCATCCCCGGACCATAATTCCCCCTCCGCCGAACTTAAGTGTGGGCACAATGCATTCTGGCAGGAGTAATTCACCAGACATAAGCCAGACCCAGACCCTTTCATCCGAACGGTAGAGGGTCAACCTTGATACATCACTTCAGAGAACCCTTTTCCACTGCTGTACAGTCCACTTTCGACGTGCTTTGTACCACCTTAACCGAGCAGCGGTGTTGGATTTAGTGATCAAAGGCTTATGAGCGGCAGCACGACCATGAGAGCCAAGCAGAAGAACTTCCTTACGGATGGTATGCATCGAAATAACACACCCGGATGCCTGTTTAAACTCTTGGTGTATGTGTGCCATTGGTTGGGTGCCATTCTACCGAATTTCTTTGGACAGCACCCGTCGGTCTCTGTCTCCCAGATTCGTGAGTCTGCCGACTCTGGGCATATTCCGACAATCACCGCTCACCTTCCACTTCTGAATCACATAGGTTATAGTCGATTTTCGGTAATTCAGCTCGCTCGATATGTCCCTTAAGGATCGGCTATTTCTGTGGTACCCAATGATTACACCTTTCTCGAAATCAGATAACTCTTTACTTCGTGGCATCTTGCATGTGACTGATGCCAATCTTGTTTCCGACAGCATATTTGACGATGGAGAGCGTGACGTGTGTCAGTACCGCAGATATCGGTATATGCATAGGTGTCCAAATACGTATTGGTAGATAGTATATGTAGTCACGTCTCTAATAACTAAACATTTCATAGTACAGCTTAGCAAACTTTAGAAAAGTGTTATTTCTTGACAAATTTCAAGAATTAAATATTATCCTAAATTAAAATTCTAAGATTAATGACAAATGAATATCCTAAAATATTGCATCTAATTGATTAAGTATAAAGTTCGACAGAAAATAAATAAAAATAAGAAAAGAATCTAAAAGTACGATAATTATGCAAGTTATTACAAATCTCAGTGTTAATGTTCAGTGAAAGTACAATTTAGGAAACATGATGCAATAACTCTAGGAGCAAAAGGTTATTGGTTATATTGGACAGAATATAGATCCAATATGCCACTAATTGGTAAGAAATACTTCCAGTTTTATAACAATATGATTAAATGGTAGCTTCACATTTGAAATAATTCCATGTAATGATATTATTGCCAATATTCTTTTTATTGGAAATATTTCCCATATAACTCATATATTGGAGAAACATTTTTAACTTTACATAAAAAAAATTCGAAAAGGAGTGTCAAAACATTTCCCGGTAATATTTCGTCAATATTGGTAAAATGTAAAGGATATCAATTGTGGGGAAACAACTCATGCAAACATTGCGAATATTGCCCAAGATACAAAAAAGATACAGATAAACATATTCGCTCAATTTTGTTTTACTTTTAGAGAATAATACAAATATTTATTGTAATGTTTGTGGGCATGCAAACCTATTTCAAAGGTAGAATTCATTAGATGAAACATCGTTTAAAATTTGAAATAAGAATTAATATAACTATTTTGATAAATTGAAAGACAATAATAGTTTATTAACGCACTTTTCTGGTAAATATATTGTTTGAAAATGTTCTATAAATAAGTTATTGGCATCTTGTAGAGAGAGTCAAATTTTTATAATACTCTGAAATTATTTAGTTTTACATTACTGAAAAATTAATGTCGATATCTATTGAAATCATTTAACCATTTTTGTTGAAAAAACATTTCTCTAAAACTTTGAAAAATAATTCAATAGCATAAGAGAGAATGCCGATTAAATATTGATAGCCTGAAGAAAATTCCAATACAGCTAAGTCATGTAAGAAACGAATATCTCCGTATAATCATATTTTGGTAAATAAGTAATTTCCTATTCAAAATCAGTGAGAAAATTTTTAATATATGCTATATTCTTCGATGATTAAAAAAGCATGTCAAATTTTAGTCATTGGGCGATATATATATATATATATATATATATATATATATATATATATATATATATATATATATATATATATATATATTATCTATATATTTTTTTAAGAACATTATTTTTTAACACATTATTGCTAATGTAAAATTGAAGAAATTAAAAAAAAAATTAGTTTTTAGTCGCTATCTCGAAAAATAGAATAGAAGTTATAACAAATTAAATATCGACTTATTGGTAAAATGTCTAATTGTTATATTATTCTAAAATTATTGATTTTTATATTAATGAAAAATTAATAGTCACATTTATTGATAAATAATTAGCTAATTTTGCTGACAAAAGTATTTCTAGAAATCTCTGACGCGTCAACTTATAACACAAGGAAGTACTAGTTTTCAATACTCTTTGAATAATTGCTGATTCAAATTAACAAATTATAAGAAAAAAAGATATTACGGTACAATTATGAAGTAAATAAGGAAAATATATAACTACCATACCACAATTACAAAATAAAATAATAAGCACAATTTAAATACATGTACAGTTCAAAACGATACATACATAAAAATTAATAATTCAAAATAAGGCATCCTGCGTGCATGCAATAACACAAACTCGTACATATCATTAAAATTAAATGACATTATTAAAATAAATTGATTATTAATTAAAAGTAAATTTCCTTTTTAACGTAAGTGATTATTAATTAAAAATAAATGACATTTTTCCTGAATATACAATCATATTTCTCTCTCAATTGTATTTTGTAGTAATTTTTAAACAAATGGTCTTACATATTGGAAAATAAATATTTTGCATTTCTATGTAACATAAATGAAACTTTACATTATTAAACAAATCGGGATTAAAATATTTATTATTATGCAGAACATATATATTAATGAAATACAATTAGAGGTATGATTAAAACCCTACCTCAAATATTCCGATAAAGCTGAGAAGACTAATATTATCCACGTCAAAATAAAATAGAAATATTTACAGTTTCTCTAATGCATTGAAATGCACTCCAGTAAAGCCAAATCACGGATTTTAGACACTAGTTCCAGTTTATCATAGGAGCTTTAGGAGTTTATGTTTGACAGTTATTGGTGGCTGGAGAAAGTTCTGCTGTGATAGCTGTTGATATTATCACTCTTTGCTCTGCTATAATATTCAAAGAATGTAAATAATTCTTGGCATTAGGTAATTCATTTATATAGGGTGGTCAGAAAATCTTTCCCTGATTACAATAATTTGTTGCAAAAAAAACTAATATTATTAGGCATATGCTTGTTTCAATAAATTGTACAAACAATTATAAAGTTTTTAATTCAAGTACTTACGTAAGTAAATTTCGACGTGAGCATACTTGGTAGCTGGAAGAATGTCAAGGCGGTATTTCATTTCTCACCACGTATTGCCCAACATTTGAGCTGTCACACTAGACACATCATCTGTGATCCTGATCTTGAGTGCATATCCCTTGAATATTCAAAACTTATGAAAAACTTATAATTGAATTTATTACAGTGTGTCAGGTGAAAGATCTTTGTGTAAACTATGATAAGTTAATTTAGCTTTTCAAAACGCCCTTGGATTAACCAAGCCGTATGTATAAGGAATCATCCATCCAGATGAAAAAAAAAACTTAAGAACATGAATTTTCCATAATAAACATTTTACCGTATTATATTCAATCATTATTTCATAATATTTTTTGTAACAAGGGAAATATTTTATCCTATAGTTTCCTAATTAGCATGTTAAGAATTTCCAGTAATAATAATTTATCAGCAATTTTTTAATAGTGTTTTGTACTTTCTCATATAAAATACTAAAATATTGAGAAAAAATAAACACATCAACATTTTTTTTTGTTTTGGTCAGTAATAATAGTGAGTTGGGTTGGGTTGATTATTGATGGCCAATTATCTACACTTGGGATATAGGGTCGGGGGAAGTGCCCTTCGTGGGGGGGTCTTTCTAAGGGAACCTAACCTGTATTTACGCATGGATAAATCCATGGCTCGAAGAAAACCACGAAAACTCCGAACGATTAGGCCGACGGGCGCGATTGGGAGTAATAATAGTGAATTTAAAAGCCAAATGTTTTCATTCTAGAATTGTAAATTTATATTTAATACTCTAATATGGTAGAAGTATGACCCAGTTTGGGATAGAAAAAAAATCTACACTATATATATAAAATCAAAATGAAATGATTTTATGAAACGACTTTATGGAACGATTTTATGAGACGACTAATTAAACGAATAAAACGAATGATTAACGGAAATATGTTATTTTCGAGATTTGTAGAATGCTGGTGGCAATGTAATTTTAGTATGTTGTTACAGTTACTTAAAGCATGTTTATTTCTCGAAGAGGGTGTACATAGAATTTATAGTTAATTTACAGGGCCGCACAAAAGAAGTCGAATATATGAAACGAATATATGTTAAATGCTTGATTTTTGGAATGCTGACGGTAATAAAATTTTAGTAAGTTGTTACAGTCACCTACAGAATATGTTTCCGCCAACAGCGTGTGTATAGCGTTTATAGTTATTTTACAGGGCCGCATAAAATAATACGAATATACTAAACGAATATGTTAAATGCGGGCTTTTTACAATGTTGACGGTGATGAAATTTTAGTATGTTGTTACAGCCATCTACAGTATGTTTCTTCTTGAAGAAGATAACATTTATAGTTATTTTACAGGGCCGCAGAAAAGAATACGAATATACAAAACAATTATATGTTAAATGCGGGATTTGTAGAATACTGACGGCAATGAAATTTTATTATGTAGTTACAGCCAACAATTGTATTTTCTTCTCGAAAAAGATGTATATAGCATTTATAGTTAATTATTTTGCAAAGCCGCGCAAAAGAATACGAAAATATGAAACGGATATATATTAAATGGTATTTGAAGAATACTGACGGTAATGAAAATTTAGTATATTCTGACATTCACTGACAGTATCTTCTTATCGAATAAGATGTAGCAATTATTTATTCTACATATCCGCATAAAAGAATAAGAATTTATGTCAAATGCGGGATTTGTAGAATATGGACGGTAATGTAATTTTAGTATGTTGTTACAGTAACCTACTGTATCTTTTCCTCGAAGAAGGTGTATATATCATTTATAGTTATTTTACAGAGCCGCAAAAAATAATACGATTATTTGAATGTAATATATGTTAAATGACGGATTTATAGAAATTTAACGACAATGAAATTTTAGTATGTTGGTACAGTCAACTACAATATTTTTTCCCCACTAAGAGCCACACAAAAAATACGAATTTATGTCAAACGTGGGATTTGTAGAATGTGAACGGTAATGTAATTTTAGTATGTTGTTACAATCACCTAACGGATAGTTTTTTCTGTCGAAGGTATATATAGCATTTATAGTTATTTTATAGGTCCGCACAAAAGAATACGAATATATAAATAAAATTTAATTCAAATACGTGGTTTTTTTTAACGCTGACGACAATGTATTTTAATATGCTGTTACAGTCAGACAAACAGGCAGCAAGTACTAGGCAGATAGAGAAGACAGATGGCCAAGAGACACTACATAGACAAGAGATAGTAGATGTACAGCCAACAGAGTGTACACAAAAGAGACAGATAGCAGATAGCCGACATGCAGACAGCATACAGACAACCGACAGACAAAAGATAGCAGATAGCAGACAGACAACCGACAGAGTGTAAGCAGAAAGACGGCAGTAGACAGGCATACAGCAGAGTGCAGATAGTTAGCAGGAAAAAAGTAGACAGTCATACAGCAGACTTTAGATACTTGGCAGGTAGACAGTAGATAGTCATACAGTAAAAAGAAGCAGACAGAAGATAAACAGAAGTCAGGCAGCATACAAGCAGACAGAAAGAAATATAAAAAAAAATCAATTTTATTTAAATTTAGAAAACCTATTTATCGCCGGGGGTCTCTATAAACGCATAGAAATTATGTTAAATGAATACTACCTATTTTTTTCTTGAATGCGTGAGGCTTTCACACAGTGACAGAATAAAACACACTTTTATTTAAATTTCTTATTCTATTTCTTGCTAGAGCGGTGTAAAAGAACACTATCTGTATAAAAGAAAATTGTGTTTAAATTGTCCCACTTTATTTTATTCGGCCAATGCCTGCCTTATGGAAAAACATACAAAAAATAAATCATTTTTTAAATTTTAGATATGCAATTGACCACCAGGTGTGCTATCAGCGTAATAAACTGTAAAATGGGAACAATTTTTCTGTACATACTTTTGACAACTGTGAAACTTATTCTGAAGATTTGAGCGAACTTTGTTCGTAACAAGTGAGTTTAGAATGAGTTCCAAAAGGTATTTGTAGACATAAAAAAAGGGTCATAAGTTGAATAGTCATAGAAAATAGCTCCAACAGTAATTGACGAAAAAGTGTGACGCATTTGAGTTATTTTGTGTTATGCTGTAAAAGAACTATAAATATGACGCTCCATATTTTGAATGGAGAGCATGTCACAATAAGTCTTAGTAACATATAAAACTTTCTTAGGGTTTTAAATAACATAATGTACTAAAATGCATTTTAAGTATAGACCGCCCATAGAAGGTAGTGTAATCGAATTGATTTGTGCTGTCTTGTAAATTAACTATACTCGTTATGTACACACTCCTTCAGGAAAAAATATGCTGTAAGTGACTGTGACAATATACTAAAACTACATCAATGTCAGCGTGCTATAAACGCCGTATTTAAGCGTTTCACAATTTTGCCACATAAATTCGTTGGATTAGGATTTTATGTATGTAGGATAGAAATATAATTTCAGAGTATGGAAGTAGATTATTTTTACCACATACTAGGAAATCTTCATAATTCTTTTAAAGTTGTATCAATAACATTATTAGTATAATTGATAAGAAATAAAAACATAAAAACTTCTTAATAGCACCATAAAATAAGGAATGCGCAAGGCCTTTCAAAAGAACTTTGTCTTTCTTCGTCAAGCGTAAAGAAGACATGCAACCACTTTGAAGACAGGAGTAAGAATGTTTGCGACTTTTGCTCTTGCCTACAAAGGGCTTGAACATCTTCTTTGTACCTGACGAAGAAAGACAATGTTTTTAAGAAAGTCCTTGCGAATTCCTTATTAAATGGTGTTATTAAGAAGTTTTTTGTGCTTTTATAGTATCACATCAGTTTATTCTTAATACCACCATAAAATAAGGAATGCGCAAGGCCTTTCGAAAGAACTTTGTCTTTTTTTGTCAGGCGCAAAGAAGACGTGCAACCACTTTGAAGGCAGGAGTAAGAGTGTATGCGACTATTGATCCTGCCTTCAAAGTGCTTGCACATCTTCTTTCCATCTGGCGAAGAAAGACAATGTTTTTTCGAAAGTCCTTGTGCATTCCTTATTAAATGGTGTTATTAAGAAGTTTTTTGTGCTTTTATAGTATCACACCAGTTTATTCAATACTTTAATGATAAGAAATATTACGGATTTTTAAACATTTAATGGATTATTTTTAATATATTCATACTAGCAAAGAAACTATTAAATATCAGTTAGAATTATTTTTAAAGTAATAAAGAATTCCAAAAATAATCGAAAGTACGAAAGTTGGATATACATTTTACAGAAACTTGAGGATATGTGAATCATTTCATTTTCGGAAAATTTCTAAACAAGTAAATATGGTACTAAAAATCAATGATTCAGTTAACATAATATATTAAAAGTCTCTAATTTAACGTCGCGAAACGTAGCCAAGTTTTGGAAACGTAGCTCACTTAGTTTCATAAGTTTTCATTTTAAACACTTATAACATTTTAAAAAGATGATAAAATCGTGGGATCAAAGTTTAAAACGATACGAAAGCTTTAAAATGCACCGTTATACAACCTTATGAAATTTAGTTATTCGTATTTTTTTGTATCTCTGTCTTGCAATTTGGAAGCTATCTGCAAACTCCAATTTAATAATCTGGTATGCAAATGATTATTATAGAATTTCAAAAACAACCAACATATCTTATATTCCTTTGATAAATAGACAGTTTTTATAAACAATTTTTAACCATAGATGTAAAATGATAGCTCGATTTACTTCAAAATGAATGTGTATTACAAGAAAAAATTATATCTTAATTTTCATGCGCTATTAAAAAACGAGTATTTTAACATTTTTAAAATCAGATTTGTACTCTGTTCCGTTTATTGTTTTTAAGGTAAATAATTGAAAGTGACATAACAAATCATAAAATAATGATGTTACAAACAAATGTTATCAAATAACTTTTCTTTCATACAGAAGTAACCTTCATTTAATTCATAAGTAACGTTACATAAAAATCACTGTAATTAAAAAAGAAAAAAACTAGTTTAACATTATAAATTTTTTCCAGCGGTAATATTTCCTGTAGTGTAAAATTTAGCTTTTAAAGCAACCCATTTTATTGTTGAATTTTTCAAGAAATATGTTTTATGATATCCTTTATGTAGTACTTACTTGTTGTTTGGTAAAAGCATCTCAGGATATTTATTATTGGTAGACCCATTTACGGCACTTTTTAGCATATGTTATCTTAATGCTTCCTTTCAACATAATGTCTCAAATTCTAAAAGGTTATAGCTTTTTCAAGTTTCAACACATTTTCTTTTCTTTTATAACATTTTAAGTAAAGTTTTGTTTATGTTATTGCAATAAAATAAAACGGAACAATGAAGTATATCCATTTTCTTTACAGAATTTTAAAAAAAGTGCGAGCACTTAATTTTAATAAATATAATATAGGATGAAATTTTCGTCAAGCATTTATACTTGTGAAACATATTGTCTGGAAGATAAAATTACTCAATCTTCTAAATTTCTGTTACGTCTTCATTCCTAAGGTTTTCATGCTTTTATGTACGCTTTTACAGCTGCATACTAAGTGCTACAATTTTGTGTTACACTAAAAACTTGAAAATTTTCTTATGCCTCTCCTATGGAATATAGTATTTTTGAGTTGTGTCACTTTTCTTTCGGGTGATCGATATATTATGATCCCTTTTAGTTCAGACCATCAAATCCGATAAACTATGTATAGATAAAAAAATGGTCGCAACTTATAATTAATACAATTTTAAAGTTACAATAAAATAGTAATAAACTACGTTGTACGCTTCGGATCCCTCAAAATATGCCCAGTCGTTTTTGAGGAATGTGAAACACTTATTATACGGATGTATGTTATGCAGTTATTTAATAAATTAATATATCAGACTGAAAATTTTGCATTTTTTGAAATAATAATTTATAATGCCAACTTTATCCTTAATTTGTTTTCTTATGAAATACAATCAAACTTTTCAAGCATACTCCAATTTTAAAATTTTAATAAATGCTTGAAATTTAATTCACAAAATCCTTAAATATATACAGGTCTAAAGCTTTTGAATATTTGATTATCATGATAAATGAAGAATGTAAAATAAAAAAGCAATCTTTGAGATATTTTTCTTATCGGACGTTCTCGGCATTTCTCATCAAAAAATTTTAATATCAGGCTGGAAATCAAATATCCAGTAGGCGTTGATCATGGCGTTGATCTCCTGTCACTGAAAAGAATGCCAAATACGAGATTGAAAAATAAACCTAAGGAACTATAAATATTTTAAAAAAAATTCGCATTTCTTTAGTTGTGCGAACAGAAATTTGTGATATATAAAAGTATGTATGAAAATATTTGTCCTGACCTTTGATGTTTAATATATAACTGATTTTTTTTTGTACTTATGATAAATCAATTGTTATTTCACTTTGTTTTGAAAACAAAGTATATATGATAAAATTTTCAAAATTATTCACTAATTTTACTTCACTTAGACTAATGTTTTCTTGAAATATGTGAATTATTGACCACTACTAACATTAAAGCATGATTTACCTCTACAATTTCCGAAACATTAAGTGAAACAATTGCTGTATTTATTATCATTATCACTACTATCATTATTTTATATGACGATACTTAACTCTATCTTGTAAAAAGCACGTCAATTTTATAAAAGTGCTAAAGTTTTCGTTCGATATATACAATGTAATAGCACATTTCCCTATTTAAAACAAAGACTCAAAAATATGTTTCGAAACTTTAACGTAACTTGTCTATTTTAGAAGATTGTATAGATCATACTAAAATAATGAAGTTTTTGTTTTCTATAATTTTAATTTAATCAAATCCGAAATCAGCAGCTTCCATTTTGTTTCTGCTCACATTCCTCAAATGCTCGTAAGATTAGCTTTTGTAAAATCAAATTGCATCAGATTAATCAGCATTTACTAGAGTTCCATTACCTGCGATTTATTCTGTTGAAGTGATTGAGATATCAGACCAGATGTTATGATCAATAAGGTTGACTGGGGGAATTAGATCCTGCAGATTCGTCCGGGACAATTCGTCAAGTAGAATACTTTTTCTAAATTTTTAACAGCTAAAAATTTTCTATGGCACCAAATTGGACACAGAATTTCATGTGATTTTCCAGAGAAAATGTTTTACTTCACAATATGCAGTCTATACTACAGTGAAACATTTCTTCCATCTTGCTTTGTAGAAGTTTTAAGGAGCCCAACCACTACACTTTTGCTTAATTTTATAATAACACCTGTTGTTTGCACAAAACTCTTTCCATAGTTCTTTCTTTTTTTTTTCCTTGCCCTAATTTTCTTTCTAACTTCCTTGGTATTATTTCGAAGATATACAATTTTTTTCTGTATCTTCCTGCACTTTTCTTCCCATATATTTATTTGTATTCTCCATTGTTCAATTCATTTTATTTAAAAGAGAATGATGAAAACTTCATTTGAATTCTTATTTTCGATTCTTATATATTAAGATTATATTATATTATTATTATTATTATTTTAATTTTCATATTATATTCTTATTTTGAATTTCTTGAACTTTGAGAAAAATATAACATAAATGCTACCAAATTTTCGAGCAAGATTTTTTGGCAAATGTAAAATGATTATACACCTTTGCAAAAGTTAAATTTACGGTTGGTCAGAGAAACTGATTGGAACCATATGCGAGTTATTATTTGCACCAATAAAGAAAGAAAATAGCGTCACTGCTACTGATGACGCAATGCAATGCGTGATGCCCGTAATTTCCCCAGTAAACCCCTTTAATGGTGAATAAACCATAACAGATGACTAGTGTAGTTTTCAGTTTAAACGTTTCTGAACGCCTGTTTTATTTACCTTTTTTCTGTTCGCTGTAACTAAAAATATTTTTATCATAATATGTTTTGAAGTTATGTTTAAAACACGTGAAATACCGTTAAAGTACAATGCTATTCAAGCTAGACTATTTACTTTAATATTGTAAATTAACTAATCATTTTTTAATCCGAATATAATTTTCCTTCACGTGTAAATAAAAAGTGAATATATATTTTTAAAAAAACAGGAAGTTTATTAATAAAATGATTTTTCTTTACAATAAGTTCTATGACGTAATCGCTTAGATAAACATTACGTAATAAAAAAATAGTCACTTGAATTTATTATTGCTGCTAAAAATCTTTTCAAAAATCGAGTCGTATTATAATCATTATTATCACTTATGACAAAAATGTTATTTTTCTTTAAAAAAAAATCATTAATGTTTGTCTGCCTAAATGAAGAATCTACAGTTGATATTTTGTAAGGAACGTCCAATGTTTTAAGAGGCTTTTGTGCTTTCCCTTTGTGAAAGGTATTTGTTACAATTCTTGTAATTTATAAAAGATCTTTCTGATAAAATATATAGAGTAAGTATGCAATATACTCTTCTGTCTTAAAACCTGAAAATTCTGTGATATAAAAACGATACAAATTTATTCTATTTGAAGTATTTTTTGTAAAAAAAAAGTTTAGATTTTAAAACAATGCAATTTTTTACTAAATTAAAAATAAATAAGTGTTTAGATATCCATTAGATTATCTATTTGTTCTTTGTTAAAAGCCTCTCTTGATAGTTTAATGGCAGACGCATTTATGGTGTTTTTCGCATATTTCATCACAATGTTTTCTTTCAAAAGTATGTTTGGTACTCTAAAAGGTTGTAGATAAACATAGAATCAACAAATTTACTATGTCCCCATTAAAGTATAGGACTTTATATTTTATAGTATTAAAATAAAACAGCATCGAATAGCTGCATTTCTTTATAGAATTCTGAAAAGCATTCCGATACAAACAAATACAATGCAAATACATTTTTCAAAAGGAACTTTTAAGGTATCCATTAGAGAATCTATTTACTCTTTGTTGAAAGAGTCTCTTGATAGTTTAATAGCAGACCCATTTATGGTGCATTTTGCATGTGTCATCAGAATGTTTTCTTTCAAAAGTATGTTTTATACTGTAAAAGTTTATAGCTACTCTGTTTTAAACTCGGTATTTTGTTTCTTTTACAACAAAACATTATTTTTTTTTATTACATAAAAATAAAACGGCACAGAACATTTATGTTTATTTATATAATTATGAAAAACATTCAAATAGAAACACTCATATTTCAAAATATAATATTTAAAAGAAAAAAGTAAACATTCAGGTGCGTAAAATATTATTTATATAGCTTGTCAAAATGTTATTTCAGGTGTTTCACTAGGGCTTCGATTTGGTAATGCTGCACGTAAAATATAAAAGTAAAAGAAAAGTATATTATGTGCTTCGACAAATATTTTTTTTTTTTTTACAATTTCTACAGATACGAACATAAAATCGTTGCTTAACAATATAACCCCCCTTCCCAAAAAAAAAGACTGAATAGTTTTTGAATTGCAAAATTGCACGTACTAAGTTCATTTTCAGGAGATAATCAGATAAGCATTTAGTTCATTATAGTTTATATTCCAAATATACATCGAGCAATTAAAATTTCACTTTATTAATTTAACACAATTATTTTAATTGGTAAATATATCATATGAGTTATAATTTTTCAACTAGTATTAGAGTCAAGGAACTTTTGGCTTAAACTACATTTTTACATGCATACATGTGTTATTATAATGCATATGTTAACACTAGAACGACGGGAAATTTTACACAAGTTTCATAAAAATATTCCACACCAGAATTTTTATTTAGAACTTTTAACTTATTTATTTAACTTATTTTTGTGCGGTGTATATTTAACTTATTGTATGAAGAAATATTCGGTTTGAATCGACATTTTTTCTTTTGGTAGGGGCCAAATTGGCCCCTCACCGTTGTTCTAGTTTAATATATACATATGAAATATAACATAATGTACACATACATATTAAACTCCATTATACACTGCAAAGATAAAATTGTTGATTTTACGATCTAATACTGGCACCTCAGCTGCCAGTATTATGCTGTAAAATTAACAGTAATAAACAGTAAAATAAGCAGCAATACGCTAGCGCGTATGCTCGGCTGGGATGCCAGTATTATACTGTAAAATCAACAATTTTGTTTTGCAGTGTACCTGCAGAAATCATTATATTATCAAAATGTTGTTTGAGTGAAATTTATCCGCCAGAACAAGGATAACTCAGTTGGAAGAGCGTTTAAGCTGAAGCCTAAAGGTCCATTGTTCGAACCCTAGCCTGAACACTCTTTTAATAACTTGGAAAATTACAACTCCTAAAATTCACATTTATTAATATTGAAGATACCAAAAAGTAAAACAGTTTAAGCAGGTATTAAATGGCAACGTAGCTGATTACACGTAACTGAGTTACGTTATAAGAGATAATTCGAAAAACACTTAGCTCATTACAGGTGATACATCACGTCGAGAATTTAGGAATAATTTTAATAATGAAAATACATACGTTATAACTTTAATATGAAATTTTAACCCTACCGTAACCTATCATTAAACGAGGTACAAACAGTTTATTATTTTGAGAACTCTAACTTGCCCCAGAGGCAGAGTTAGGCACCTTGATTTTGCCTGTCTTCTAATATCAGCACATGCATATGAAACTATAAAATGCATTTAGAATTAAACATTTTTAAAGATGTTTAATTTGTGTCTTTTTAACGGCATTTTTAATTGAAAAATAATAATTATCAATGAATTGTTTTATATCATACACTATTCAATTACTGTTGATAAGGGTAAATTTTTATGTTACATGTATAACGTGAATGAGTTCAATTATAAAGTTCTTAATAAGTACTGATTTTGCAATGTATATCTCAATACTGTAGCAGGGAAAAAACAGAGGGTATATTTTATAGGTAGCAGCTTAGCCAGACTGTTATGATTAGGGGACGGTGGATCATGGTCCTTCCTTTCAGACATATTGAAATTAGCTGGTGTTAGTCACATTTTTAACGCATTAATTTAATTTTGAAAACCGAGATTTTAAATAGTTTTTAAAACAATACAGTATATACTTAAAACGTTGTTCTGGTATGAGGATAAGGAAAAAATTTTACAGGTGTGCGTTATAAGCTGAATATAAAAATGAAGTATTGAATACCAAGTAATTGGACATTAATATGTTTACCGCCCCAAGGGTCTGTATTGTGTAATGCGCGAATTCCGTTCTGCGCACCGTGAAATCATACAGTCTTCTGCGCAGAGTACCGTTGTTTCGTCTCTGATAGCTTCATAACGCAACCTTTTGACAAAAGCCTGAACTACGTGCTTCATGACTGCCAATTATTAGTTTGGGTTGTTTAAAAAAAATAATCCATTTCAGGCTCGGTGATTAATGTGTTCATGAATATGATACTTATTTACAAACAATGACAAAACTTATGAGTTAAATAATACTGCCTATCGGATAACAAGATAAGTTCAATATAGTCTTCCTTATATTCAAACTTTTTTGTATACATATCAAAACTGCTTTGAAGATTATATACACACGGCGAAAGATGATATCGATACTCAATGATACGGCTTTAAAGATTATTATGACATTCCTCTCTTTTTGTGTAAACATAAATTTCAAAGTAAATTTGATACCTCAAAACCTATTCTTATTGCTATTTTAGAACAGTTAATTGAATTTTTACTTACGTGACTGTAGTACTTCTAAAATGTCTATATCTCATTTGTATAAAATGTAGCGTTATCAAACCATAAAGGTTTTTAAACATTCTTATGAAAAAATTTTCACAGGCCCCAAAAATAGACGTTCAAATTTCAAATCTTTATTCACAATTGCTGTATTTACTGGCATAACACTGTCATCTACAAAATATTCACTAAATTAAATATATAAAGTTTTTTTTTTAATATATCTGCATCTTTTAATAAAATATGACATTTTGCAGGATATTAAATGACGTTCTTAAAAAATTTGTTTTGATATACCATTTGTTATCTGATATACCGATCCGTACCCCTTCATTAAATGTTAATACATATGAAAAGATATTTTTAATGAATAATGTTATGTTACTTTCTAATAGATTTCTTCCTATTTACATGATGCACTTCAAATCAGGTTTTGAAAAAAAAAAAACATTCATTTTTTTTCTATTTTATATGTTTGGTGGAAAGAATTAATATTCTAATGCACAGGTATTAAATGCATCATGTGGCTTTGTTATTTCAGGCGAATAGTATTTTATAGAAAATCAATGATGCGTAACAAATTCTATATTGAAATCTGGAAATCTTTATAAAAGTCAAAATGTTTGTACAAAAATTTAGAATTTGCAGTGTAAACTTAGCACTGTAACAATAGTCATAAATGATACATTTTTTTCTAAAACACAGTCCATGGGAAAACACTAAAAACTATCGCCAGAAAGGATTAATTTTCAGTGTATCTTTTCGAATAATGAAGAAAAATAATTTTCGAATTATTCCAGATCACGATAGTATGAGCTAAAATTATCTGTAGTGCTTTTAATTTATGCAATGGATAAGAACTAAACATATTTTAAAGACATTGATATACAATTATGCAAAATTTATTTAGAAAGAGTTTAGCATTTGTTTTCGTGTTTTGGGAAATTTTGCCGCTGTGTCTCGACAAAGTACAGTCGTGAAAAAAAAAACTGGACACCCCCCACTAACTCTGCAACAAATTATAGTAGAAGGAAGTGACTGGTACCAAACGATTGGAAATAAAGTCTACTTTTAAATGATGTATATAAAATTTGCTTAAGGGGCCATCTACATATTAAAACCAGCCTAAACTTTATTTTGTTCAATGGCAACACCCACTTTGGACATGATATTTTAAATCTTCGGTTCAATCTATGCCTAGATATAAAATTTGAAGTCATTTGGATGATAAGTTTTCGAGTTATAAACATTCAAATTTTAGAGCTTCTAATGTTAAATTACCTTTTTATATTTTTATTAATATCTCCTGAAATTATAATCCTAATGTGCTAACGTTTTGTTTGGTTATAAACCTCAAAAAACCAAACATAACTAAGTTAAATTTGTAGTTTTTAAAATTTTATAATATGAACTATGAATTATGAAATTAATATTCGAAAAAATTATGAATTGCAACCTACAATTTTTTTGATGGATTTATATTTATTATGTCCTGCTTTATGTGTATTCAAAATTTCAAATTTTTCTTCCAAGTAGTTTTCAAATTATGCTTAAACAAGAACGAAAAATCATGCGTCAAGCATAGATTATATAGCACTTTCCAACGCTTCCAAAATAATTTTACAAATCATACCGTTTAATAAGCTAAAAGCTAACATCTAAGTAAACAATTTAGAAAACGCATAACATATTTAAAAACATAATTTCAGGAATTTCCAACATATACAATATTCGGAAAAATATCCGAATACTTTTATTCAGCCCTGTATAGGATCTATAGATTTGTATATATACTACATAGGATGATAATTTTAGTTCAGTTAGGAAACGCGTAGCACAGTTTAAAATTCTCCGTCTGGAGTTTGTCAATAAACGGAAATGTGTTCACGAACTTTTGTGCTGCCCTGTATAGGATCTACAGAATTTATACACACCACGTAATAGACAAAAAGCAAGTTAAAATTAAAATCGCGTTCAATAACTTAAAACGCACTTCCAGGAATTATTGTTAACAGACAGTAGAGAATTCTTTTGCGTGTCCCTGTAAATGAACGATGACTGCTATACACACAATATTCCGTAGTAAGTCTCTTGTAATGCACCTTAGTGATATATATAAATTTCAATGCGTTTAAAATAGTGAAACATAATTTAAATAAACCGCAGACGATTTTTCTCCATAGACGTAATGTAACGGAATTATTTTTACTGTCCCTGTAAAGTACCTATAAGTGCTATGCACACCCTGTTCCATATTAAGCTTCTTCTAATGCACCTTAGTAATATATATAAATTACAATGCGTTTAAAATAGTGAAACATTATTTAAATAAACCGCAAATGATTTTTCCCCATAGACCGCAATGTAACGGAATTCTTTTGAGTGTCCCTGTAAAAAAACTATAAGTGCTACACACTTCCGTTGAAATAGGGAACATGCTATAGATAACGACAATAACATATAAAAATTGCAGAGCAATCCGAGCATATTTACGGGAGTTAGAGCACGGACAGACGGCAGACGGCCAGACAAACCGAAGTCATAAGCACTTTTCAACTAGGTTGGAAAGTGCTAAAAACGGCAAGACGCTGCTTTAAGGGGCCGTCTGTAATGTGAATTAAAGCATAGTTTGAACAGGGATGGGAACGCTCCGACTCGAAATCCCAATTGACACCACTAAATTTTAATGGTATTTGTTACTTTATTCAAGGAAAAATTTCTGAAATTCATTACGTTGGAGAATACTATTAAAATTTGGTAAGAATCGAAATTCGGGTCGGAGCGCTCTCATCCCTGTTTGAGAAAATATTATACTCATAGGCTGGGATTAAAGTGACTTTATAAACTTAGATATTAAGTCTGTCTTACAATATAAACAATGCGTAAACCGTATTTCATTGCTTCGCAATCTTACGTTAAATTGAAAGCTAGCTTAAACTGAAGCGTAAGTGAATGATCGCGGGAGCACAACAAACCGGACAACGACCTGTGATTATAGTAAGATATAAGATAGCGAGGCACCAGAACCCCAGCCTTTATTAGTATATATATATATATATATATATATATATATATATATATATATATATATATATATATTTCTTTTACTTTTTCAATGTCTACTTTTTCAATTTTTTTCCACGACTGTACATAGTACGATCATTATTTGTACAATATAATTGTGTGTGCAGGTGGAACTGGGCTTGCAATAATAATTAAGGGTTCATTTGGATGGTCGTTTTTTGTTTCCCCCTTCAGACCACAGATATTATTTACTGTAAAACAAGACCAATGTTTACTAAAATATTACAAAAATTATTTCGGACTTTACAACTTTACCAACGAATCCGAAAAGCATTCTTTTATCTTCCGAAAAGTCAGACAGCCATATAATTCCGAGATTTAAAGAAGCATTTCTGAAACACAAGTTTATTTTCCAGCCCGTAGTTTTCGGAAACGTTTCCAGTAGTTTTTACAGATCATATTAATCAGTTTTATTAATACGAAATATTGGTTTTTAGATGTTACATTTCTCTAGCAGACATTTCCAGCTGCGTAACAAAATAATTACGTACAATCGTAACAAATAAATATAGCCTTAATTTAATATTAATGCTGTTATCTTAGCATATTTGTATGTTGAATATGTTCGCTGAACATGAAAAAGGTTAACTTGATAATTGATAGCATCCATTTAACCGATATTTCGCGTTCAGAAAACTGATTAACACACTGAAAAAACTAAAAAATTCTCAAACAAATTTGAAAATTTTTAAATCTTGCCTGAAACATTCGGGTAGCAAATTTCTTTTGTTTCATAAATGTTTTTTAAATGTTGGAAATATATTAGTTTCTGAGGTACCGGAAGATAAAGGAACGCTTTTCGAAATTCTGGGTATCTCGGAAGAGATTATATTATATATTCATAACCCGGATTAAATTTTGTAATATTTTCGGAAATAGCTGTATTTTTCTACAGTGTCTGACACACACACACACACACACACACACATATATGTATATATATATATTCATCTATGAAATCTCCATGCATTATTGTTTAGAATTATGGATATGAATAGCACATTTACTTTCTGATACATGTGGTACATCTCCAGTTATATTGGATTGCTAATACCTATCAGCATTTTTTTTTGTTTATAAACAAACATATATATGTATAAAAGCTATATATGATATATAAAAAGAAGAAATATAGTGCTTATAGAAACAGATATTTTGTTTTTTGCAAGCACAAACTGTAAAAACTTTCATGCAAACAGCTTATAATAACTTTAAAAACCTACTGAAAAGTTGTAGTAATGCGCTTTCCATAAGACAATCTTACAAGATCAGACTTTATTTTGAAAGAAAAACGGAAATGTCAAACAAAGTATCTGTAAAGAAGTTAACACGAACCAAATGTACTAGCAAAAGTGGATGAAGTGATTTTTGTTGCTATTTGCACTTTACTCCTGAAGAGAGTATGTGCATTTGAAAAAAACAGAAATGTTCTTTGTTCAGAAAAGAAAAGTTTCATATAGAAAAATATAAGCTTTTTTGGGTTTTTAGATTGATATGAAAACAATGGTTTGAGTGACACAAGGCTAAATCTGATTTGCTTATTCTATAGTTTGCATATGTTAATGTCTTTTTCAAAAAAGCATTTATACATTTTTAATAAAATTATTTTAAATTTTTATTTTAAATTTTTTTAAAGAGTTATGTTAAATTTTACGTTAAAAAACTTTGGATTTATGTAATTTCTTTAGACATTACGCAATTAGTCAAATTTGGTTTTGGGCAAATCATACACTTTTCTGCTATTTTCGGTTATTTTATTCCCAAATATTCAAGTAGATTATTTATATGCATTACACATAAAACACCCACATTTCTCTCTCTATTAAAATCGTAAATATATTTGTTTTTTTAACTTTTATATCGCATGATAAACTTTAATGCATCATATTACATCGGCTGCACACAAAAATTACGGTGATTTTAAAAAAGCATATAAAAGGAATACAAATTTTTCAATATAGTTATAATAAATGCAAATAAAATACCTTATTACAACTAAAAAAAGAAAAAAAAAATATTATAATCTATAGTTTAAAAAAACACAATTAAATTCTTAAACACTTATTTTCATATTGTTCTTTATATAACATGTTAACAGGTTATTAAGTATCTGAGCTTGAATTTTTTAGAGTTTGTATTTAATAAGCTCGACTTTTTAAACAGGTGTTCTCGTAATTTTTATACACAGGATTTAGCCAAGATCTATTTTTTTTTAATTATTTATTGGAGAAATCCTCACCAATATAATGGTGAGGAGGAAAGTTGTTTTTTGATGTTTTCTTAAATTGACAACAAAGAGAAAAAGAACAATTTGCATTATATTTTATTAATTTTTTTCTTTCCAATCCCACGAAATTTCTTATTTCTGTTAACTCTTTTCCTTCTTTAATATGTAAACTCACTAACGTATATGTATAAACATTTAAAACAAAACCAAATCTTATTAATCTAGAGAAAATGCCTACAGTGTGATTGTGCTGATACTCCTTCAAAACTTTTTACGAAAAACCTAAAGTTTGAAAATTTTATTCAGTAAGAGATGTATCTACTATATTTCTTTTACTTTTGTTCAAATATTTTTACTGTATTTTGACCAGTATTCATTCTAGTATAATTTTTTTCGGATAAAGCATTACATTTTCATCTAAAGGTGGTAGAACATTTTTGTGATTTTTCCGAATACTCTTATTTAATGTATTAAAACACTAAAATCCAGCGAAATTCAAACCTGGGTTCTCTTGGCTGAAGCTGTCATGCTCTACCAACTGAGCCATCTCGGTCGAATCTGGAGGACCTAATTCAGTTGGCTCAGTTGTATAGCATGGTAGCTTCAGCCAAGTGATCCCAGGTTCGAATTTCGCTGGATTTTAGTGTTTTAGTGCACGGACACTTTTCGTCCAGTTGGAAAATTAAAACTCGTATGATTTCTTTACCAATTTGAACAATTGTGTTAAAATTAATCTAGTGTAATCACGTATCCAATGTTTACTGGAGTTCCAAATTACCTGCGATTTATTCTGTTGAGCTGATTCAGGTATCAGACCAGATGCTATGATCAATAAGCTTAACTGGATAAATTAGGTCCTCCAGATTTGACCGAAATGGCTCAGTTGGTAGAGCATGGCAGCTTCAGCCAAGAGATCCCAGGTTCGAATCTTGGCCCGGACACTTTTCGTCCAGTTAGAAAATTACAACTCGTATAATTACGTGATTTATCTGTATATTAATTTGAAGTTGTTCTGTTAGCTATAAATTTAACAAGAACGACACACTTTGGCACTATTATAATATTACTAAGGAACTAGTTTTTTTCATACAATGAAAGGGGATATCTAAATTTAAAAATAAAATGAAATAAATAACACAATAAAAATTCCTTTTAATCAATTACTGTGTATAGCTGGTATTTTGTGTGAATATTTTCGAGCAGCCATATGATCCATAAAACTTAAACACTAAAATTGGCACTAAAACACTTTTACACTAAAATTAAAATTAATTTTAAAATGTATACCACAGCTGAAAGCGCACTTCCGACAATTATCGCATATAGTTATATAACCTAGTTTTTTAGTTATATAACCGAGTTATTTAGTTATATAAATGAATTATTTTATGTGTCCCTGTAAATGAACGGTAAATATTATGCACTGCAGAATCTATAGAAAGGAAGTTCTTATTCACTTCAGTGATTTATATTAGTTTCATTGTGTAATTAAAATGCACCATAGACGATTTTTTCCAATAGGCCATGTTTTTATGGAAGTCTTTTGTGCTCTCCAGTAAACGAAATATAAATGCGACTCTTTCTATACTTTATCAAATTACTTTTACCTCAATAATGCATAATAAATTTCATTATTTTTAAATTATTATAACAGCATTAAAAATTCCTGCAAACGATTTACCCTCTACTCCTCCCATAGACTGCGATGAATAGAAATTATTTTCAGCGTACCTGTAAAATTGTTACACACTCCATTTACAAAAGGGGATGTTCCATGGTAAACTTCAATAACATATACCAAGTTCATAGTAATCCAAAAATATGTACGCGAGTTAAAGTACTGCCAGGCTGCCAGGCGGTCACACAAACGGCAGAGAGAAAAACTAAAGTCATAAACAATATTCAACTATCTTGGAAAATTGTTTAAAATTGCAGTTATTTTAATCAAACAAATTATAAAATACATTTAAATTCTAAAACTTATGTCGTCCAAAAAATTGACAAAGGCCATACATTTTAATCTTCAGATTGTTGAAAAATGACTCGACAAGAACCGTTCGACTTGGAATTTTTGTCTAAGTTCTAAATATGAATTTTATTTTTGAAAAAAGAGGTACATATTAAGAACTGTACCAATTCAGGATTTTCAAAAGTAACTCCGATAGTCATCGTATTAAGTTTAATATTAATATTTGTATAAAAATATAAAACATCTACAAAAAATAAAATGTTATGAGCATCTCATAACGAAAAAAAAATCCAATTTATGTAATTGAAATATATTAAAATTTTGCTAATGCACTCTATGTTTCTGGTCTTGCATAGCATACTTAGGCAGTCATAAAACGAAAATTAATGAGAAAGACGTTTTCATAAAAAGGTTAAAACATTTCAAAAAGAACAAATCTATCAAAAGAAGATGGGATAAAAATGTGCTTTATCGACCCATATCTTTTATACATAAAGATACTTTTTAGAAATTTATTTAAAAGTAAAATTACATGCAATTTATTTTTTAAATACACTTAATATGAATGTTATTTTTTTTTTTCAGAAAAAGGTAAAAAGTAAAAAAAGAAAAGAAAAATATGATACAATTCTTTGTATATTAAGAAAAAATAAATAAAGCATTTCACAAATTATTTTAGACATTATTTAAAGAAACATTTTTCAATATTTTAACTATTTAAAAAATTACTTTCGACGATACTAAAAATCAAATTACATTTAGTTGTGCATTTTCTGATGTTAATCAAATTTATCAATGAAGAAAATCACTATCTTGACGCAAAGGACAAAAAGTGTTCATTGTTCAGACGAACTGACAGCGAAATAATTTAAAATTCCAATGACAACAAGAATTCATTCCATGTAAACGCTATGAAAATTTAAATAAAACATACTAAAGAATAACACTTGAGTCTTATTTCCTGAAAATAGATTTTCAATAGTTTTTCTAAATTTATTCTGAGCTCTTTGAGAATGCGGTTTAAAATTTCTCCTTTTCTTGTTGAGAAAATTTCGAAATCTGGTGAAAAGTAATATCAAACTGTCAAGAATATGACACGAAACAAGCAAAAAATGTCTTTAAAGTTCCTAAGAAAAAGTAGGTCTTGTCATATTTCTCATCACATATAAAAATTGCTTTTGTTTTCTTTTATAGAATATCTAGAAAGACAAAGAAAAATAATTTACCTCAAGGTGTGAATGACCAAATATTTCTTTTTAAAACAAATAAACTGGATAGAAAAGGGTAAAAGATGTAATTTTGCTTTATGGTAATTATTTCAATGATATGAACCATAATTTATTACCAAAGTGATATCAAAATATCTATTTTGCTTTGTTTGTACACGAATTCTCAAGAAATTTTTAGAATATCTATCCGTAAATAAAATTAAACAAAAGATACGAATGGCGGAATTAAATTGTAACGTACACTTTCCTTAAGACAGAGCCATGGCACAGGTTTAACAAATTATAAACAATAAAGAAAATTTTGCGTGGAGCTGGTAAATGCAACTAAACTACAATAAAAAGTAAGCTCGAGCTTTAAAAAATTGAGAGGTAGGTACACTCACAGAAAAATAAACTGATTAAAACTACAAAACATATTTTTTGAGTACATTTTGTTGTTTTAGCAAAATTGGAGTAAAATTGAACCATTTTACTTCAATTAACAAAACATTTTTGCTGACGATACACTTTTTTTTTTTTTTTTTTGGAATTGCAAAAAAAAAAAAAAAAAAAAAAAAAAAAAATTGTTGATTCAAACAAAATTTTTATTGACCCATATTTAAACAAAAATTTTGTTTAAATATAGGTCAATGAAAATTTTGTTTGAATCAACAAAAAAAATTTTTTTGCTGAAAACCACTTTTTTTGCAATTCCAAAAATAAATTTTGTATCGTGAGCAAAAATGTTTTGTTAATTGAAGTAAAATGGTTCAATTTTACTCCAATTTTGCTAAAACAACCAAAATGTACTCAACAAAAATGTTTTGTAGTTTTAATCAATTCCTTTTTCTGAGTGATGCTTTTCAAAATACTCACCAAATTCAAACACAAGTCTCAAATCAAATATGGACTCTCTAACATTTCTGCAGGAACTGCAGGAATGCCTCTTAACTTGCTGTAAAATATCACTTGAAACACTAAATATATCACTATAGAAATGTCTCTATAATCACTCTGATATCACAGTAAGAGCCCAGTAGAATACAACAAACTTTTAATCGCAAACACGAAACTGAACGTCTTTACTACTCTCACGTAACTCATAGCTGTATACTATTGTTCAAATATCTACTAGGCAAACATAGCTTGCAGAACTCGACGGACAACGAATCCAGGATCAATTTTCCCTATGGGCGAGATGCGTCTAAATCCGATGAATCAAACTCCTACTATAGTATGTAGAGCAGCTAAACAATCACATATATCTAATTATCATAACACTGAAAAAAAATAACACTGAAAAGTAAATTCTCAGAGATTCAGACATACTTTGTGAAATTAAAATAATGGCAGAAAAGAAAGCTCATTCCCGTAGAAATGTTAAAATTCAGGACAGCAAAATTGCACGCAAAATCCTAAAACCCATCTGACCACAAATAACCTTTTTAAAAGAGTAGCTAGGCACTATGCTACAAAATTATTCATTCTTTGCATGAAACATGTGTGAATAAATGAACGTGTACTAGAAAAGTTAGTAGAGCACTGTATATAATGCTACGATTTTATTAAAGTGTAGCATTTATTACTTTCTTCTATCTTTACAAGAAGAATGTATTGGAATCATGAAAATTTTCGACTTCCGGTTTTCGACGGATTTATACGTTTTAAAAGGTTCAGAACACGATTTGGCTGTTTTTAGAAAATGTATGTCTGTGACTCTGTCTGTCTGTATGTGACAAAAATTTTGTGGGCGCTCTATCTCAAGAACTAATGCTCGGAATTTAATAAAACTTTATATTTAATTAGTCCTTGATATAAATCGGTGAGATTAGTTTTTGGTGAAAATCGCCTAGCGGCTAGCGGGTGGCGCTGCTATGCTGCATTTTTCGCGATTTCCGCAATAGCTCTATCTCATGAACTAATGTACTTATTTTCATGAAACTTCAGATTCAGTAGACCTTGACATAAATAGACGCTGATTAGGTTTTGGTGTACGTATCCCAACAGGTGGCGCTGCTATACCACTTTTTTATTATTTTTACTATAGCCATATCTCAAGAACTAATTCACGGAATTTCATCAGACTTCAGATTCTGTTAGACCTTGACATACATAAATGCTGCTTACGTTTTGGTGTAAATATCCTAACAGGTGGCGCTGCTATGGTACTTTTTTTATTATTATCACGATAGCTATAACTCAAGAATTAATGCACAGAATTTGATCAAAACTGTGATACATCTCAAGAACTAATGCACGGAATTTAATAAAATATTACATTCAGTTAGACCTTTATATAAATTGATTGCTGATTCTTTTTAGTGTATGCGAAACCTGTGTGAGATAGAAGAAAGTTTTTGGATTGAAACATCCGACTAGTTTTTTATATATGGCACACTATATCAGTGCTGTAAATGCTTTTAGAAAGTGAATAAAGCTTGGTAACTCGCATTTAGCAGTAGCGGGAATCGTGCCAGTCCTGTTATCACTCAGCGACAACTGATATAGTGACAGTTAGAGGGATAGGGAATATGACACCAAAGGTTCGATATTTACTAACCAATAAACGACAAAAAAAGGGTATGACGAAGAAGGTGCGGAATCATACTGTGCGCAACTCTTCTTCGTACGGCTTACTAAACACTGTAAAAGCACTCTCGAAAGTTGAAAATATTAGCCTCTCATTTCTACTTTCTAATAATAATTACGAGATCAGGATATATATATATATATATATATATATATATATATATATATATATATATTATATCTGCATAGTTTTTACATTTTGAATATTCATTTTACATGCAACTTTACAGGATAAAAAGAAAGGATAGACATCCCAAACACAGAAAAGTGGCATAAGAGACATTCTCAAAAATTATAAAGAGATTGTAAATTGAAAACACTTGGAATCTGCATATTCTGAAAATTGTCATTAAACCAAAAGCGAGGAGTAGAAGTTAGATCTTTAAAAAAATATATTAAAAGTAATAATTGATCGTAACTAACAGTATTTAATTATTTTTACCTCGAAAGTAAATAAAATCTTCATTTTAGAAGCTCTTTCTGGTAAGTTTTACAGCTTAAATTCTATTAGCTTAAAAAAGAAAATAAGAGATCTAAAATAAATCTAACTGACATTTTATATGATTTATTTTATATTAAGAATGACAATTTTACTCTAAAACAAGAAGTCTTTAAATGTATTTTTAGCAATTTGAAAATTTCAAATTGACTTTGTTTGAAATGTGCTTGAAAATGCTCTACGTCATTTTTCAATATTTTATAAACACTTTTCATCAAAATCACAGACGGTAACAGACATTTGATTGATTAAATAACGTCAGCCTACAGAGGAACTAAAAAAACACAGAATAGGAAGTTTTAGCTCAAGTGTGCTTGAAATTTGAAATGACAAAAGAATGTACAGAATGACTGTGTGTGTTATTAGTGTCATTTAATAATTCTTATAGTATAATTTCCGCTATTATTTAGTATTAATAATTTAGAATATTTAGCAGTATATGTCCTATTGAGTTTTTCTTTCTTTTTTAAAATATTACAAGAGTAAACGCTTTTTTAAGTAAGAATGGTAAGTTTATCAATTTTGTTTTCCTACAGTCATTCATATTAAAAAGTTCAAATTAAAAAATAATAATTTCTGTCAAATAAAAAATAATATGCTATGCTTAGTGGATTTTGAAAAATAAAAATTTTTAATTTGTTTTATTTTAGTTTGCTGGCTGTACATGTTTATTACAAATGTTTTTATTAGTCATGCATGTAAGAAAAGCAAGTCGGATGTGACAATCCCAAAACTTTCTTCTATGTCATACATGTTAATGCTTCCAAATTCGGTATCTTAGCGCCAATAAAAACCATATTTTCGTTATTCTGTTGTACGTCATCTACTTTCAAAGCGTCGGGTTATTTTCACTATACAAATAGCAGATGTTGAACACAACTAGAAAAAATCGAGGAAATCGCACAAAATTCACTAACACAGCGTACCCTTCCAGCGGAATATGGACCTGCATGCAATAATCAAAAACATAAAATGTGGTTCAGTTCTCTGCTTTAATTTATATATTTTTCGATAGTACAATAATAAAAATAGCACAATGAATCGCTGTTACTGCACCCCCTTCCGGTGTAATAAATCCAAATTCAATAGTCACAAACCTATAAATCAAATTTGGTTCAATTTTATGCATAACTTCATACACTTTTCAATGATAAAATGACGACAGACACATGGATACAAGGTCAGACAGACATTTTGTATAAACAAGTTTTTCAGAATCTCTGACCCTTAAAACGTGTAAATCCGTCGAAAACTGGAAGTCGAAATACTTTCTTCTCCTATAGAAAGAAAGACGTGTAACGTGTAATTAATGCTTAGTATTATAAGTTTTAATCCTATAGTTATTAACACCAGAAATCGTGCAAGGAAAAAAATAACTTTGTAACTTTATAAATTAAAAATAATCTTGTAAATTGTATAAACTGTAATAAATGTTTAGGCAATATTTCATAAAAACAACTAATGTACCAAATATTTGAACAAACTAAAACTTTAATGAAGTTATTATAAATAATTGAATTACATTTTACCATGCACAAAAAGCAACAGCCATAAAATTCTGTTTGAAATGTTGTTTATTTAAAAACACTTAAAATAAAAACGTTTAGGGGAAAATTGCGGCATTATTACAATTTTGCTTACATACTGTAAAACCTTAAACATACTACGATTAATTTATAATGATGTGTATTTTGAGAATAAAAAGATAGTTTCACATGAAATATTATTCCTAAATAATTCAAAAATTTTCTTCACGCAAGGAAAATTTATCTAGTTACAAGAACACAGTTTTCCTTTTAAAATATAATAGAGAATGAGGAAAACTTGTGTTTTTTTTAATAGGGAGTTAAAAGCTATCGTGAAGAAAAATTATTGATTTTCTCATTTTCCCTTTCATCACCTCATACGTTATTGGTTGAACATCCTGATTATAAAAATGTGATCCCGCATAAGGTAAAATGAATTTCTTTGTTAGCAATTTATTTCGTAGAAGAAATTAAATTAGAATATTCTTCTGTAGATACTTAAAATGGATGTAAAACATGTTATATTTTTCAAAAAGAATATACAAAATATATTTATTACATTTAATGTCCGTTATCAAGAATTAAAAATATTGTGCAAGATTATATGTAAACATGCACACGTCTAGCTAGGTAAATGAAAAAAATAAGTAAGCTATTTATATATATGTTTTTGCTTATAAATGACATTGTTAATATGTTAAAAAAATCATTATCAATAGAATTATAACATATATTAAAAACAATAATAATAAATACAGCATTTATCTTATTCACTTCATTTTAATTAGTAATGTTACTAAAATTATTTATTTTATAATGAGAAAAAAACGTTTAATTCTGTTTTATATTAAAAATAAGCTTATTTTTAAGAAATCGTTTAAAATAATATGTATTACTTATTGTTGTGACGGAAGAGAATTTCTATAATTTTTTCACATTTTTTTAAAATTTAAATTTAAAAAAAACGGTCTTTATATGTATACTTCATAGATTTGGTGTTTAACTTGCAATATAATCTCCCTAAAAATGCTTTTTATTATTTTTTTTTTTTTAACATGGACGTATTTATATTTTTATTAGTTGGAAACAAATTTTATACCAACAGTATACAAATTATACTTCGGCAACGATATTTTTCATCTTCTCTTAATTAAAAAAATTAACTTTATATTCAATCCTAATAATGTGGCTATTTTTTAAGATTATATTTTACTTTTGCAACAAAATATTATCTAGATATTCATTTAAATTGCACAAAGCATTTTATCACACACATACGCATAGATAAATAATATATAGTGTGTGCGTGTGTGTGTGTGTGTGTGTGTGTGTATACATAAGGTGGCCATAATTAAACAGACAGTACTCAGCGAATTCTGTAGCGCGATGTAATTGCGAAAACAGAGCCAAATTTTGTGAAAAAAAAAATAAACAAGACGGTTAAAGAAGGATTCCGCGGAAAAAAAACAGCGTTGCATATGTGACTTTTGGAACTATTTTTTTCGCATAATATGTCGCTCTCCGTCTTGTTTAATCGTCTACGAAATTAATTTCCATTCTCCCAATTAGATTGAGCTACAGAACACGTTGAGGACTGTCAGTTCAATTATCGCTACACTGTAAAAAATGATCAATGTTTCTTATTTTATGAAAATATACTATAACCACGAATGGAAATATAATATAATCTTCTGAATTATCCGAGATTCCGAAAAGCGTGTTCTATTGTCTTTTGAATTCCCAGAAAGCAATACATTTCCAAAATTTAAAGAATTATTTATAAATACAAAATTTCTGTAGCTGCCCGTATTTTTCAGAAACGTTTCCGAATAATTTTTATATTGTATTAATCAGTTTCTTCAGCCTAGAATACCTATTCATCGAATGTCCCCCATTCTCAAGTAAACGTTTTCAGCTGCTTAAGTTAATTTATACATGAAAGAGGAGAATAATCTTAATTTTTATGTTAATATTAACACTGTTAATTTTGCATGTTTGTCTGTTAACGTTTAGCTTACGGGAAAATAAAACCTTATATAGCCTTTCACTACGGGAGAAATCTGTACATTTCACTCCCCTTCGTTAATGATTATTCACGGCAGGTGTGTGTGCGTATAGCTTCAATCGCTAGACACATGTGTTACTCATTAGAGGTCGTGGGAGAGATGGGGAATTTTTCCTTTCCCTATCTGTTTACCAGACAGAAGTATTTCTTCGTTTGTAAATAAGTTTTAAGGGGTATACTGTGATTAAAATTATCTTTTTCTGTGAAGTAAATGTCATTAAATTCAACTGATTATGCTTCGCAGTAATTGAGTATAAATCGATCTTTTTTAGTTACTGAAATTGTATGCTCATACAAATCTTATTTTAAAATACAGTGATGTAAATGATATATTTTTGGTGAAATAAATGTCATTAAAATCGAGTTTTGTACGTTTTGTAGCAATTGAGTGTAAATCGTATATTAAAAAAATCTATCTTTTTTTAATACGTAAAAATGCATGCTAATATAAATCTTTATTTCAGAATTTTAAAACATCTTTTAAAAATAACTAGAAAAATCACCTTCATTGAATGTTTTAATACTATTTTATTTCTTGTGAAAGGTGAAATATAATATATATATATATATATATAAGCAAAATAACTAATACCAGAGGACCCGTGCGAAGATATTCGAACTGCATTTTAATATTTTTCAGATGCAAGTTTAAATTTATATTTTAAAAAATAAAGACTAAATATATCTGCAAACAACATTAGTCAAGTCAGAATATCAGCTCATTTATCCCATGAAAGTTACAGTAAAAACTAATCGCTGATAGCGAAGGCAAAAAAAAAAAAAAAAAAAAAAAAAAGTATCGTTTTTTTAACTGGATTAGAGGAGGACATAATCTGTTTCGAAAAAAAAAAAAACATGAGACAAAGAAAAATAAATTGAGTATATGAATTTACATTTTGCTTTTTATCCTAATTATAAAATACACCCGTGCAGCAATCTTTATTTTACAATTTTGTTTTATAAATACTGTTGAACACGATATAATGCAGTATTTTATTTTTGTGGCAACACTAATTTGAGGAAAACTTTTCATTTCATTTACGAAAACAATGCCGATAAAATTTTTAATTAACAGCAATTTTTCATCAAGAAACATGTTTTCACGAAATGTAAGTGTACTATGTCAGAAGCCGGTTTAAAATTCTTTTATATGGTATCTCATTTATCGTTCTGTGTTTTGTATTTGCTTAGAAAATGGGATGTTGACAACAGAAATAATATATACGATTGTAGCGATTATAAAACTTTATAGAAAAATGTTGAATTTTCAGATAATTAAATAAGTAATAAAAATTTATTTCTTTAGATAAGCATTTTTTTTAAAATTGTTATTATCGCGATTCAGACTATAACAAAAACAAAAAACAGAAATTTCAAGCGAGAAAAAGTAGAAATAAATATTAGGAATTGATAAACAATATACTAGCGAATGATAAAGTGATACCTAATGGAATCAGTGTTATCAGTTGGACCTTCTTTTTTTTTAATATACTTACACGCAGTATTTATGAATAGGATTATAATTTAATCTGTAAATAAATCAATTGAATATTACTATTAGGAAATAGTGGCAGATATATGAATATAAAAACGCGTCCAATTGGCATGACGGAATGAAATATCTATAATAAAATTTAGCGAATTTTGTTGAAGAAATATTCATTATGTATAGTTAAGTTTATAACTTATTGTTCTCTTTTAACTTTCTCCTGAAAACTAATAATTTTTAAATGTTATCGTTTAATTTTAGGTCCCTTATTTTCTTCACTTTATAAGTTTTAAATCGTAAAATTCCATTTAAAAATGTTATACTGCAAAATCTCTTACGCTGTCAAATAATCTAAAATGCTGTATATTTTGAAAACAGAAATATTACTTGTTTGGTCTGAAGAAGGCGGACTGTTTCTGTCGAAACGCGTGCTCTATTAACAATTAAAATTTTCTGTTTAGAGTTAGATCGGTAGTATAAGTAGTTTTTTTTTCTAGGTTTCACTAATACATAACATTTAAATAAAAGTGAAGCATATCTGCTAAGACGGAGGACTCTCTAAATCGCAATTTATTTCGTTTCTTTGCCATTACGCCTTTATTTGTTTTAAATTCATGCGTTATATATATATATATATATATATATATATATAGAGAGAGAGAGAGAGAGAGAGAGACCTACTAATGCGGAATCCGTAGCTTACAGAGTTTAGATTTTTAAATGGCAAAACACAATTTGTTCAACACAGGGTCGAGAACAGCTTTTTTAAACCCGGATTTTGACGCCCTCCTCCCTTTTTCTCTGCAAAGAGAATTATGCTAAGTTTCTAATAACCAACTTATTTAAAATTTAAAATATGAAATCACAAATTACATAATATTGAAACACGTAATCAGCTTTGTCAGATAGTTATTCATTAAAACCTGTGAAAACGGATTCGAAATGGAAAGGGAATGTTCCGCTTTATACAGGTTTCCGTCTTGGTATAATTGTCTTTCTGTTGGGACCAAGTAATTTTTTCATTTAAGACAAGATTACATTAAGGAAATATTTCATTCTCAGAGATTTTGCTTCAGTTGTAGTATTACAAATTATTACAATTGAGGCGTTTAAAGTCATAGTGGTATGACTCACATTGTCTTAAGAACTCAAAAACCAGGTTTTATTATAGACATACAACGAATTTCAATTCCTTAAAATATGTCCTTGTGCTATAATCTACAGCAATTTCTTGGAACTATGACTCATACCGTTCTTCCTATTTATAGCTTGGGATGTCTAGATACTTTCCTGAACCTAACTCTAATTTTCAAAATTATGTGTGAATCACAACAACAACAACAACAAAAAGACTATGAAGGCTGGTTCTCAAATCCAAATGAGCTACTTTCTGACACATTTCTGAATTCATTTACGTTCGGAAACGCATCAAATTGTCAGGTGTTCTTATTCAGAAACTACGTAATCGAATGGCATTTTCCATTTTTTGGTAAAGACAGAAATTTCCTTCAGAAAATACTGTCAAAGTTGGTGTTTTGAACAGAATTTCCGGACGAGACATCGCGGGAAAGGAGGAAATGTGGTCGTCACGAGACTACAATCTTTTACAATTCGATAACTAATTTATTTATTAAAAAATGGTAAATGCTATTTGATTTCAACTCAGGCCTGACGATGTTTTGCATTTACATTTAAAAATGAATCAGAAAGTTTCACGTTGTTCAGCAGGGAATGTGAAAACTGCCTTATATTTTTACGTTTTAGTTAGTGAATTTCCCACCCCTCAGTATTTCGTGTCCCGAGCAACCGCGCAACCGCGCAGTTTCTGCGGCCGAATCTGGATGCAAAAAAAGAAATTGTAATAAATAATAATAAAAAAGAAAAATTTGTGGCTTTTTTTTAGTTAACGCCTAGGGCGGAAAAACACTTACAAATGTCAGAAGGACGATAATATTTTTGTGCTGCGCAAAAACAAATTTTTATATGATTAATTTTAAACTAAGAAATGTTTCAAAATTAACTGTCTATTTATTTAAATATTAATATATATATAATCATTTGATTTTTTCAGTTCAATAAATAAAGTTTCCTAAATAATTTTAAGATATCTAGTATGTTATTGTCGATAAAAAAAGAAAACGCGACCCTTAACATTCTAAGAACAAAAACTTAATCGAAATCATCAACACAAAAATATTTTATTGAAAATAATGTATTTATTATCATGTTGCAAAGATGAACTATCTTCAACCAATGTGGAAAAAGTGAGGTAAAAATAGATTCAAGACGTCAATCAGTACAGAATGTTTACTTTCTGTATTGCAGAAATTTCCCTTCGTTTCCTTAAGATAGGTAATATCATCCCTACGTAATTCCCCTTCTTCAATACGCAGTCAGACCCCTGTAGAGCTTAACGCTGTCGATTACTCCCTGCACGCCATGCTTGAGGGGTGGAAATTTTCGGGATAACGGTTATCCCAACCCCGTATTTTTCAGCATCCTTTTTCTTGGGATTACGGTAATCCCACCGTAAGCAAAAGGTTAAACATATTTGTCGAACATGAAAATGTTTACTTGATAATGGATAGCATCGGATAAAACTATATTCCGGGTTTAGAAAACTGATTAATACACTTTAAAAGCTACTCGTAAATGTTTCCGAAAATTTCGGGCAGCTAGAAAAATTTTGTTTTTCTAAATGATTCTTTAAATCTTGAAATGCCATTGATTTCTGAGGTTTCTGAAGATAAAGAAACACTGTTCAGAATCATGATTAACAAGGATGAGATTATATTATAAATTTATTCGTCATTATATTATATTTTCGTACATTCAGAAACATTCGTCATTTTTTACAGTGTACCAAGGAAATCCTTGATTGTCAGTTTTGTGAAAGCTTTATTACAGGCTTTATATTCTTCATAAATATGGGATTCCCTTTAACAGAAAATATGTAATTTGTATGAAGGTTCACTATGAGTTTCTAGAGTGCAATGTATGCACATATTATGTACCCCAAAATCTTTCATATCATGCGCCTCGCAAGGACAGTAAGTTTCATATTCTTTATGTTAAAAGTTTTTTATGCACCACATTGATCAAACAAAAGACTAAATATACACTTTAACGTTGATTATTGGTAAATACTGTAATTAGTTCACCCAATTACATTCCTCGTGAAAAAGTCGTTGTGTAAATTTGTGTAAATTTGATATTATTCATCATTTCATGATTTTGTTCTTACGAATCAGAAACTCTGTCCGCTTGTTGATTTGTGGTACATCTTTTTTTGTATTACTTGCTTTTCAGTGGGTCGTTATAAGATTATGTGGCGTTAAAATAAACTTACCGTAAAAGCCCCCATTCACTATTTATATTATCCATTGACAAAAAGCCTTTTTCATAAACAGCACATAGTCTGCAGCCAATCCATGATTTACGAATTTCATTATTATTATTATTATTATTTTATACACCGCTATATTTTTTTACCATGAACATGCAATATTAGGTATGAGATTTCCTAGTATAATAGGTGAAGCTGTTTTGGAATTTAAAAATCAATACAAAAAATGCGACTATTACGGGATTACACACAGTAATATATTTAGCGAAGACACACTGGGTCTTGTTTACACATGACACTTTTTTTGTATAAGCTTGCATAGGATATACATGATTTTAACTATTATGTTCTTTATTGAAATAATTCATTATAAACCTATATTTTCATTTCCAAGGTGAATACTCATATGAATGCTTTTGAACATCAACTACTGCTGGGATATTTTTTTTTCTTTGTCATATTCTTTCGGATTATTAAATACTATATAATGAAACACAATCTTGTATTAAATTTAAACAGTTTTATTTATATCATTGAGAATATTAAGTTAAGAATTAGGAAAATATATTACATTTGAAGTAATTTATTTATTTAAATTAATATTTTTTTTCGGAGACTAAATTAATTCCAGGTATCAATTAATCAATTTTTAGCTAAGGTACTTTTAAAAAAAGAGTTGCAGCGAACAAAAATGTTTGATTGACTAGCATAATCTAATAAACGACGGGAACTTTATATTAACAATATGATATGTAAACACACTGTTTAATTGTTAAAATTTTTCTCGCGAAAATGTTACAAAAACTGTGAAAGTAATTTACTTAAAAATGTAGTAGCGGATAGAGATTGTATTTTATTGTTTGCCTATTGTCACCTTATTTTCGAGAAAAAAGGATAAACCGAAAGAATTCTGTACAATATTTTTAAATTTTATTGAAAACATCCAAAAATATTGTTTTTCGTATACTCTGATATATTTCACATTCACATGTAAATTCCGAATTCTTCAAAAATCCCAATACCTTCAATTGTTTTAACAATATTTTTTTTATCTCACGTTAAATAATTTGGCTGTGTTTCGTCAGTACGAACCAAAATACAATTTGAGTTTGCGACTATTTGTAATTTTAGAAAAATCTTATTTTTCTCTTTTGATCGCAGCAGCATAACAAATATCCAATTTTTTCTTTTGAAATTGCAGATAAGACATATTAGAAAATATTTTTTTAAAAATGCTTAAAAATGTTACAATGTAATTAAGAAAAATATAGTGAAAAAGATCGCTTTAAAATTAATGATAATTTTATGCAGAAAATTGTTACATGTGTTGAAGATAAAATAAAAATGCATAATCAAATAATTTCTGTTTACACAAAAATAATATTAAAGTCGTTAGCATCTCTCTGCGCAGGTTTACTAGTCTATATAACCAGTTTTAAACTAATTAATAAAATGAGTTCCTTTTTCACTAAGCATAAATTTCAATATGATAAGTCTAAATTACCCGGTGTTGTTTATATTATCCCCTGTAAAGATTGCAATAGTGTCTACATTGGTGAAACATGTAGATCATTGGAAATTCGCTTAAAAGAACATGCTACTGCTTTAAAAAATAGTAATTTGAATTCAAAAATTGTCCAGCATTCACTTAAAACGAATCACATCCCGCTAATTGCGAACGCCGGCATTTTGAAATCTGGCTGTAACAACTACCATGGTAGATTATTCCTTGAGGGTTGGCTCACTGAATTGCGATCGGAGACACTGAATGAAGCTCGTGCCGTACCGAGTGAATATTGTCTGTTGTTAAAGTAACTTTAACTGTTCTTGAATTGTTCAGTGGTCTGTTATGCATTGGATTGTTTTTTGTACTGATGATGCCTTGGGTGTCGCATGGCGAAACGTCTACTTATTTGTATTTTTAAATGTTTTTAAGTATATATTTTTTTTAATTTTATTTTTTAAAGTGAGCTTATGTCTGTCTTAATATATTTTAATTGGTGTTTTTTAATAGTCTATATAGTTAAAACAAAAGCTGAAAAAAAAGAGACCGATTTCAGCCGATGTGATCATGCTCAATAGACATTTTAGGACCTTTTTTAAACGGTCGGAAACTAGTCTTGAAGTTATTTCGTTTCTGAGGAAAATTAATCGTAGTCCCTATAGCCGACTGGTCTAAGGCGCCGGAAAGAGGATTTTTGGTTATCCCAAGGGAAGGAGTTTCTTATTTTCTTCATTATTATTAAGTAAAATCTACTATACCCAATATTTTTTTTTATTAATGATTTTATTTAAAATTTAAAATTAACAGTTTTAGCATATAATTATCGTTTAGTTTAAATGATCTATAATTTTTCATATTTTTTTTTTTACGATTGATCAATAAGCATACGTACTAAAGATATTTTTTTACCGTACACAAAAATAGAAAACAGGAAGAAGGAAAAATATTTATATAAAAAACAGCGATGCAATCTGTTGGTATTGTGATGCAGTAAAATGTTTATATTTGAGTAAAGTAATAAAATTTTAAGTTGAAAAGTTTCTTTATTTGTAAAACTTTTAAGAAAAAAAAACTTGGAGTTGCTCTTTCATAGATCTGAAAACTGAATTCTCTAGAAAATGATCTCATGTCTGTATCCGTGTAAAAAGAGTTAATATGCAGCCGGTCGCCAGCTCGGTTACAAAAGGAAAGGTTTTTTGTTTTCTTCTTTTAACTATTGCTAACAACTGTTCCATAAAGATTTCTGACATTTTAATCATATTATAAACTTTGTTTTCCTAAGCCTTAACTGTGTTGGTGAAATTAAGTTCCGTATCAATGCTAGTTGTGAATTTTTTTTTAAATGCCCTCGCAGGAATTAAATAAAGTTTTAATTGTACAAACATTTGTTGTACTCTAAGTGGTTATTCTAATGGGAAATAGTAATAATTAGCAAAAATAACTGCATAAATATTTGAATGTTCAAGACATATGTATTTTTCACATGTTTTGCAGACAGTCTTAACTTTCCTGTCTTTATTTCGAGGGCAATGTATACATCTTGATGTCTGAGGTAACGGTTGCGGTGAGGAAATGAGAGGATTAGTTTCACCAAGTTGGTCCGAAATTATGTGGCGGAGGTCTTGTGGTAGATGGTGCACATCTCTGCTCTTCATATAATGTCGTATTAGAGACTTTCTCCAATTAGCTAATTACTTCTTTTGGTTTGGCCTTCAATAGGTTAACATTTCATTAAAATCAATCCGTTCACTGCAGATATGTTTAATATAATGGTTATAATGATATGTGTACGAGTACCGCTTTTGCAATCTTTTTTCCACTTGTACTTCTTATATTTACCATGATAAACATATATTGTTTATAATCTATTCATGGCCATCCGAAGAAGCATTCGGACTGTGTATCATGATCACTGCATTCTGCATAAGCGAAATATGCATAGATTTCTTCATCGTCGGAACAGAAGTAGGGGGAATTCATTATGGTGTCTTTCTCCGCTTCAGATAAAATGCGTTTGGAATCGAATGCCGCCAATCTAAAATAAAAGCAACATACGTTATTGTATAACAAATGAAACATAGTTAAATTCCCGAAGACAAAAATATAATAAGTTGAAAAATTATAAATTGAATTTTGAAACACTTGCTGGTGGGGTTCATGCAGACTTATCGTTTAATATTCGCTAAACTGGTGAATGAATGTTTCTCAAATGCTAGGTATAGATCAACAACAACCAAAGGAGAGATTACATGGAATGCTAGTGCCATCTATTAAGAAGGATACAATATACACAGAAAATACTTTGCTGGCGGGGTCTGTATGAACCCCACCAGCACAGGTAAGTGTTAAGAAACATTTAAGTTCTTTACTGTTAAGTTTTGATGAGTACTATCTAGTTCAATACAAATATAATTATAAGAAAATATTTAATTTATATAAACAAATGTCATATATTATTCATTTGATTTTCCAGGTAGTCACAATTTTTCGTAATTTTAATTATTATCCATTATTTATAAAAATGCTTGAAAGAAAAAATATTTTTAACTAAAAAAATGATAATTAAAAGTAACAAGATACACTTCTTAATGTTATTAACAATTTGTATATTCTTCTGTTCTAGTGTACTTCATTAACTCTAGTAACTCTAGTGTTCTTCATTTTACGTATCAGTAAAATATATTGTGAAGACTACGTACTCGTTGTAGCTTTTTTAAGCTATCAAATAGGTAACAATCAAGATTATTACGCGTAATGATATTTTTATGATATGGGATTGGAAGATATGATCATAAAATGATCATTAGTTTTATTAATGTGAGTAAGACCTAACTGGCTTCATTTATGAGTATCCATTTATTCGTTAAACATTTTTCTCTTTTCAATACTACTACATCTATTCTTTTATAACACTACTAATTTTATAGATTTACTACGAAATATTATTCAGTCTTACATTTTTAATGGATAAACATTTCAAAAATAAATTCAAAAAATTCAAAAATAAAATAAAGTATATTTAAACTTTTTTTTCGCATTTTACAGATAGTATGATTCATTAGCATGTAAATCCTGTCTTCCAGCGAGCATCAAATGAAAATATCGATGAAAGGTTATAAGGTGCAATGCCAAACGATAACACAGAGAAGAAATACAACTCATCGTTTGTGCCGGACAGAAATCATTTATATGAATACAAATGAGGAGACACTTCCAACATCAACAACAAAACAGCCAATCTACGAGTCTCATTTTCCGTTCACTTGAAACAGGGTATTTTGTGTACAACGGTTCGTTCTACTACCATCAAGGAAAAACGCGAATGATTGTTTGTTTTCAACTCAATCGTGTTACCAACCACCTTACACAAACTGTAGTCGCCTCGTATAATGACGAACATTATTTTCAATCTTTTGAGCTTGGATACATGGATGTGATGGCTGATGAAAACGGATTGTGAGTTGTGTATCCAGCTAAAGACCCTAAGAACTCATTAGTGAAAAAGCTTCAGCCTTACACACTTGCTACAGAATATATGTGAGATGTGACCTTATCTCACAGAAGTGTGGGTTAAACATTCATAGCCTTTGAGGTTTTGTGCTCTATAGTGTCAGTCACTGCGCCATCGACGCGCGTTCGATTTGCCTTTGTACCAGGAGAAAATTCTGGATGCAAACATACCTTTCTCGAACACATTTAGGTGTAACAGCATGGATCACTATAGTAAAAAAACATCGTTTTTTTACTTGGGTACGTTTTTTTTACCAGTGTATGTTATCATCCGTTTATATCCGTGTGTAGAAAAAATAGATTCCAAGTGACTCCTGTACGCTGATTTGTTTAATAAAATTTAATGCACAATTTTCCTTTTCAAAGAAATGTCTTATTTTTTTATGAACTTAAAATTAGTTATTTTCCAAAATTTCTTAAAGAAGCTGATATATAATCTTAAGGATGTATTTAAACAAATTAAGATTATGCATTTTCGTTTTCGTCATATGACCGCACATTTTTCAAATAATTTAGTAATTTACTGCTTTTTATGAATACCTGTACAAATTTAGTACCTGGCCGATATTATTTAGAGTCAACGTAGGCTGTCAGTCTGATGTTTCATAAAAAAGTAACATCCATCTATGCAGAATTGATGAGCGTAATGCCATATTAGTAATTTTTCATCGCAGTACACAAGTAAAAACATTTTTTATGCGATTCCTTGGCACGTGAAAGTTTACAAGTTCACTTACCTTAATAAATAACTACTTTAATACATACAATGAAAACTATAATTCACAAAACTGTCGATATTTTTATTAAAATAACAATAAACCACTTATGACCTTTTAATAATATAATTAAAGTGAAAGGAACATTTGCCTATCTTTTTATTTTTATATGCTACCCATATTATCAGGGTAGGCAACCCCCTGTATATTCCAATTATTCACCACCATTATTATAAAAACAAAATTTTTGTGACAGCTTGACATTGCGCATATTAAATAAATATACTACGAAGATGTGGATGTGGTGGCAGGAAGAAAATAAAAAAAATATAGGACGCTGCGAGCCTTGATATTAATAATTTTATATTTACCCATACATACATATGACTCCCATACATGAGTCACAAGTTTACCTTATTACTGCATGGATTTATTGAACTTATCCGTATGGAGAAATATGGTAAGTGTATTAAGACTTTTCCATTTTTTTCACTTATTACTTCATAAACTTAATAAAGAAAATGAAGATACCATGATGCTTAACCACAATCTTTTCCAATATAAAACTTTCCATAAGAAGGCTAGATTCCACCCTTCATTTCTCTTTTTAACACGGATATATGGCAATAAAAATTTATTCAGCATTAATGCAAAATTATATATAACAGAGTGTTCAAAAGTACTTGACACATTTTAAAATTCAATAAAAGATCAAGCAATTTGCGTACGGGTGTGCGGTTTGGACGAAAATGCTTCTTAAGATCTGAAATTTTGTTTAAGCAAATAAAAAAAATAGTTCCAAAAATTTCTCATAGATGATGCTGCTTCTGGAAAATTATCGAATAGTTGGAATGCCTTTATGCATAACAGTAGCGAAAGACGCACATTGCGTTTGTACAGCTTTTATCCAAACAATGGCAATCCACATTCCAGAAGTTAACAATACTCACCCTCCTGAGATCGATTAAATGAGGATGGATAGACGAGAATTGTTAACTTCTGGAATGTGGTTTCCCATAGTTTGGACAAAAACTGTGCATACGTATTGTGCGTCTTTCGCCATTGTTATGTATAAAAGCAGTATACTAATTCGACAACTTTCCAGAAGCTGTACCACCCTGTATAACATTTTGTGTAATAGTGAATGCATAATGTCATAATTTTGCAGCTGCAGGATTGCTGTTACTTTTGTTTTACAACATTGTCGCAATATCTAAAGAAAAATATTTTTTAACAACATTTTGATTAAAATCTGTATTCTTAAAAAAACTTAACAATACCTTTTTTCTATCAGTGAGCGATTTCACATTTCCACAATGTGAAGTATCATGAAATATAAGACTCTTATGGGAATTTGTTATTTTGTAGCAGTTGAGGCAATGGAAATGGCATATCTACAGTTCTGGGTAGGAAGAAATGCCAAAATATTTCTTACATTCATAAAAACGAGAAAAATATCGTTTTGATATATCGTTTTGTGGGGTACGCATTTTCGTAAAAGAATGCTTTTGTTGATTTTAAAAGAAATCGTTGAAAACATCGACAGTTGACACGCGACCTACGTTATACACGGCCGGTGCATGACGTTTAAAACGTCACATGTAGTGGATCATTTTTACACGGTGATTGGTGCAAAGTGGCACCGGCCGTGTATAAAGTAGGTCGCGGTTGACACTGCTATTTTTGTATACGAAAGATTAAAACAGATTTTATTCACCGACAGATGACACTGTTAACATTTTATACGTAGATAAATGCTGATTTGAATTTGCAAAAAGTCCTCGTAGATTTCTTAATGCATCTCATATTTAGAGATTCAATAGATTAAAAGTAAGATGAATTTGCTTAAAAAGTTATGTTAAAGAATATTGATGATAGCGTCATATATAGATGGTATATTAATGATAGCGACATAATCATAGCCATATTGACACAGTCATATATTGATGATATCGTCATATCATAGCATTCATCTACTGGTTGTGCCTTGAATTTTTTCACCATGGTGAGAAAATGTGTCTTGTAATGAAAAGTAATGCATACGACAAGTTGCTTTTAATACGATTTTTTCTCGGTATTTTGTAATGCTAAAAATTATGAATTTTTTACCATCCGTTTATTTGTATTTACTGATGATTTTTACTTTTTTTTCTAATCAGTAATCATAAATGTTAATTTAGAAATAAAGAAATCATTTTAACGTAATCTTTACTAGCATAATATTTTGATAAAAGTATCTTCTGTACATTAATTTTAAGTTTGAATGATAAATTCTGGCATTTCCGCACATGAAATGTAAATTATCGCTGTAGAAAGTTATTGGAAATCATTTCTTAAAGTTTCTGACATAAAAATCGATGATTTGTTCCGCAATCACTTAATATTAGTAAATTTGTCAAAATGTTTGAGACAAATATATGTTGCTACATAAATAAATGTCACGTATATATAGTTATAATACTTGAAAAGACTTCTAAAATTAATACAGAAAAATTGCGGCAGAACATTATAAGATTTTAGACTTATCTGGAAGTAAGGCAATGTTTAAATAGTTTTGAAGTATTTGATAAATTTTGTGAGACACATGTAATTATTTTTCCGGTATGTCAATTGTAGTTTATATAAAAGTGGGAATTTTATTTTTAGTCACCGATTTTGTCTTATAAAAATGTTTTCATAATTAGAAAATCTTTGATTATTGTTTTTACCTATTTTGTTTATGTTAGAACAAAAAATTATTTAAATAACTTTATACATGATGTTTAAAAAATCTGAAACAAAATTTAAAAAGCATTAAAGCGCACTAAAAAAAAAAAAAAAAAAAAAACAGAGGCTTCCATGTGAGGTAAAGCCTGGAGAGATGGCGCGGTCGGAGAGATTGCGCACAGAGAGGTTCAGGGGGAAGGAGTAGAGTGAGCGCGTAGCGACTCCATGTAGTTGTACAACAGCAGTAGTGGAGTGTCTACTTGAAAGTGCACGTTGATTGTTTTGAGCGTCTATGATAAAGCATTGATATTTTGTTTTCTTTTACCAAAGTAAGTGCTTAAATTTTCATAGCTATTCAGCAGAATTTCTATACAATGTCAATAGTACAAAATATTTTACACTTAAACGATTTCTCATAAGCTACTAATCTAGACTAACAATGTGAACATCAACTGTTCGTTTTAGTAGCGGTCATATTTATATAAAAGGCCGCGCAATCTCTCCTATCGAAATTGCAGAGTTTGCGCTTCTGCTACTTAGGAGAGATGGCGCATGTTCCCATTAGTTTCCATGCTAGTAGAGATTACGCAGCTTATTGGTAAATTGCATAAAAAATGAAAAATTAAAATGGACTACTTTTAAGTTAAACGTGTTATCAAGTAACTTAATGTTATTTTGTAATCTTACCTGGACTTGCTTTTTCTGATTCTTTATTTTTTTCTTTTAATTAAAAATTTTTAATCGTTTTTAAAATTATTTCCCTTTTCTGATTCTTTAATCATTAGGTTAAAATATTCACTCCTAATACAATAATATTTGTTCACAAAATCCTTACAACAATGTCATTGAAGTGTAATTATTATTGTTAACAATTTAATTGTAGTTATTATCGTAACAATCTTTCCTACCCATGTGCGCAATCACACCAACCCTGTAAGGACAGATTGCGCAAAATAACTTTCTTGATTTTATTACAAGTGTTCTATTAAATTACAACATAACAACAAAAAAGCAATGGAAATGCATAAAAACAAATGAAGTAAATAATATTCATGGGTAGTTTGGCAAAAAATTAATATATAGATTTTTTATTGAAGATTTTCTTTTGAACTGTGCGCAGACTCACCCAGCTTTACCTTATGTATTTTGTCAAAAAAAGAGGATGCATGCGTCACTTTAATTCAAGCCCAATTTTTTTACGATAACTTTAGAAAAAATTATAGTTTCAGGAAATCGTCAACAGGCTTACTTTTTTTTTGTGTAAAAAAGATTGACATCACAAATGCACTGGAAATTCCCATTCTTCTCAGTGATATTGTATGGTATGTATACATCATACCAAAAGATGTGGCATTAAGCGCCATCTTGTTTGGATGAGATATGTGCCCACTTTCTACACTTCTTGTAATTTTGCTACATTTCGCACAAGGCAAGGTATGTCTGTTGAAACTTCCGTTAAAATATCCTTATTATTGTCAAATATATGAAAACACTCCGTGTTTGGTTTGGTATCTAATAAAAAAAAATATTTGTGTTTATCAATTTGTTTACGTTTTTTTTTCTTTTTTTTTTTTTTTTTTTTTTTTTTTTTTTTTGTATTTACGTCTAGATGTTACAAATCCAAAATTTTTCATCTGTTATAGGCATATTTTCTGCCGGAATTTAATCTTTTGAGATATTCCTTACATCACATAGCAAGAGAATCCTTGTGAGTTTGAGCTCAATTTTTCAGAATACACATAAATTTTCCAATTTCAAACAAGAACGAAAAATCATGCGTCAAGCTTTTATTATGGCACACTTTCCAACTCATTCAGAATACTGCATTTTTTGTGTAAATGTAAAAGAAAACTTCACAGTTTAATAAGGTAAAAGATGAAATCTAAGTAAACAATTTGAAACTAAGTAACACATTTGGAACTCCGATTTCAGCTATTGCCATGAATAGTCGGAGACATATACGAAATTTTTTTCACATCCCTGTATATTATCTATAGATTTGTATATATACTACATAGTATGTAAAATTTTGCTAAGTTAGGGTAGGCACATTTAGAAACTCCCTTTTAGCAATTTCTGCCAATAAACGTAAATGCACTCGAAATATTTTGTGCATCACAGTATATTATCTGTACATTTCATACATACTAAACAATATACATAAAAATAGTTAAATTTAAAACCGCATCCTACATTTGAAAACGTATTTCTAGCAAATATTGTTGATAGACAGTACTGCGACCGAATTATTTTGTGTTCCTCTGTAAATGTTCGATGAATGCTATGCACACCATATTTATAGTAAGCATACTTAATTACACATCTGTGATATATATATATATATATGAATTTTAATAAGTTTAAAATAATGTGAAATGATTTGCTCAATAATATATATTATCTGCAGGGCAATTCTAATACAATTACGCGAGCTAGAGCACGAACAGACGGCAGACAGACAGTCAAAGAGACAGGCAGACAGACCGAATTCATAAAAATTTTCAAATGTTGGAAAATGTTAAAAATAATACAAAATTAAATGCACTCAGGACCTTTAAATATCCAAAGTTATCTCAGTTTCGTCGTATGTTACATGACGATGTAAAGTGATCCTTTATTTCAAAGTACCGATGTTTTTTGGAAACACTGAAGTTTTACAAATTTATCACAGAGACCTCTACATCAACGACAGAGTTATCTAAATAAGGCCAAACCCATTGGTTTAGATGGGATTTCATCAACAAAATTCAAATATATTTGATCTACACATTGTTATTACACGAAACGCTGCCAAAACTCATGGTAAGCCAAAGCTCACAAATCTCCTTTGACTTAAATCCATGTTTTAACACTAGTTTATTAACTTTTAAACGGGTCCCTAAATAGAATTTTTGAGAAATTCTCGTTATTTAAGAATGAATGTGCGTGATAATATTCAATTTTTTTTTTAAATTGCCTACGCTGAAAGTTTCTATTTTTACGTTTCTAAGTTCTAAAAACTTACGTACTGACCTATAATCGTAATACCTTCTTCAGAATACGAAAAAAATAAATTGAGAATAAAAAACAAGAAAGAAAAATCATGCGTCAAGCATAGATTATGTAACAAATTCCAAAATATTCTTACAAATCATACCGTTTAATAAGCTAAAAGATAACATCTAATTAAACAATTTGGAAAACGCATAAAATATTTAAAAACATAATTTTAGGAATTTCCAACATATACAATATTCGGAAAAATATCCAAATACTTTTATTCAGCCCTGTATATGATCTATAGATTTGTATATATACTACATAGGATGCTAAATTTTTGTTCAGTTAGGAAACACGTAGCGCAGTTTAAAATTCTCCGTCAGGAATTTCTGTCAATAAATGGAAATGTGTTCGCGAACTTCTGTGCTTCCCTGTATATGATCTACAGAATTTATACACACCACGTAATAGAAAAAAAAACGAGTTAAAATTAAAATTGCGTTCAGTAGCTTAAAACGCACTTCCAGGAATTATTGTTAACAGACAGTAGATAATTATTTTGTATGTCCCTGTAAATGAACGATGACTGCTCTACACACAATATTCTGTAGTAAGCCTCTTGTAATAAACCTTAGTGATATATATAAATTTCAATGCGTTTAAAATAGTGAAACATAATTTAAATAAACCGCAGACGATTTTTCTCCATAGACGTAATGTAACGGAATTCTTTTGACTGTCTCTGTGAAGTAACTATAAGTGCTATCCACACCCTATTCCATATTAAGCTTCTTCTAATGCACCTTAGTGATAAATTATATATATAAATTTCAATGTGTTTAAAATAGTGAAACATTATTTAAATAATCCGCAAATGATTTTTCCCCATAGACCGCAATGTAACGGAATTCTTTTGAATATCCCTGTAAAAAAAAAACTATAAGTGCTACACACTTCCGTTGAAATAGGGAACATGCTATAGATAACGACAATAACATATAAAAATTGCAGAGCAATCCGAGCATATTTACGGGAGTTAGAGCACGGCCAGACGGCCAGACAAACCGAAGTCATAAACACTTTTCAACTAGGTTGGAAAGTGTTAATAAAGATTTGAAAAAACCTTGTTATTATTATAAAAAAAGAGATATCCTATATCTCAATTTCTAATGTCTGTATTTCAATATTTTTTCTCCACATTAGCAATTTCACAATAAGACATGACTCCAAACAAGGTAAAAGTTCTCTAAAAAAACAGTTCATCATCCTAAAATTGTTTAAAAGTTTCCAATAAAAATCCATCACCATTACAAGAACATTTTCGCTCCAGCCGGAGCATCATCAGTTGTAATTACATTTCTAACGTCTGTATTTCAATTTTTTTTCTCCACATTAGCAATTTCACAATAAGACATCACTCCAAACAAGGTAAAAAGTTCTCTAAAAAAACAGTTCATGATCCTAAAATTGCTTAAAAGTTTCCAATAAAAATCCAACACCATTACAAGAACATTTTCGCCCCAGCCGGAGCATCATCAGTTGTAATCACGGGAGCTCTTCCCTTCTCTATTTACTTGACTGATGATTGATAAATTCCCTCTAATCTCTTTTCTTTTCTCTAATTTTTTCCTTTCCTCTTTTTCCAACATTTTTTTTCCAGCGAGAGTCTATTATTGCGTACACTATGTCGTTACAGACTTCGACTTTTGAGGCGCTGATTTCGATAGCCTCTGTTATTAGAGCGTTATGTAAGTTATCGCAATTCGCTATTTTTTCTATTTTCAAGGCTTCTAGTTTAATGGAAGTTATTACATTTGACCTTGCAAGGGCTATTGTCTGTTTATTTAATTTTAGGTATCTAATATGTTCTTTCCTTCTTTCATCTATTTTCATTTTTGTTATTACTATGTAGATAATTTTTTCGTTTCTGATATTTAAGCAATTGATTTTATAAATCCCTACTGTCTGTGTTTTATCCTATTTTTCGATTTCATTTGTTGCTGATCGATTTCTTAAAAATTTTCTTGTTAAAAATCAATTAAGCATATCCTTATTGCAGAAAAAAATACAGATCTCGTTAATTAAATCAAATTGAAAATCATACATTGTTTTCATCCCTAGTTCTATGGTTTTCGTAACCCCTTATGACTCTCTTCATGTATATGATTAAACATCTTCCCGTGGCAATGTAATCTGTAATATAGTCTTAAATGTACTTTACAGATATTTGAGTTGCATCTGTTTTCATATATTTACTATCTACATATAAATGTAACTGAGTGGAAGCTTTTATGACATCTTACATTAAATATTTGAAAAGATAAGTATTTTTACTTTTCTTATAAAAATAAATTTTAATACAAGTCATCATTAAGATTTTTTATCAAACATTTGAAAGTTACTATATATAATAAGCCTTAGCTCACAAATTTCTTTCACGTAAATCTATGTTTTGTCACTATCTTATTAACTTCGAAACGGAGACCTAAACATTTTTATAGAATTTCTCTTTATTTAACAACGAATCCTTGTGCTGGAATTTAATTTCTTAAAAAAAATGCGTACACTGAAAGTTTTAATTTTTATGAGTTCACTTTCTGAAAACTTAAGTATGAAAGTAATAAGTTTTCAGGAAAGTAAAATATATTTTTTTAATGAGAATAAATAATAAAGATTTGAAATCAGATCTTGTTATTTAAATCAAGTTGAAAATGCTACATTGTTTTCATAATCCTTTAAGACTCTTTTCATTAATATGATTAAATATCTTCTTGTAGCAATGTAATCTGTAATAGAATCTTAAATGTACTTTACGGCTCTTTGAGTTACATCTTTTTTCAAATGTTTAATATCAATATATAAACGTAACTGTCTAAAATATTTTATGATAGCTTACATTAAAGATTTGAAAAGATAAGTATTTTTACCTTTCTTATAAAAACAAATTTTAATACAAGTCATCATTAAGATTTTTTTCTCAAACATTTGAAAGTTACTATATATAATAAGCCTTAGCTCACAAATTTCTTTCACGTAAATCTATGTTTTGTCACTATCTTATTAACTTCGAAACGGAGACCTAAACATTTTTATAGAATTTCTCTTTATTTAACAACGAATCCTTGTGCTGGAATTTAATTTCTTTAAAAAAAATGCGTACGCTGAAAGTTTTAATTTTTATGAGTTCACTTTCTGAAAACTTAAGTATGAAAGTAATAAGTTTTCAGGAAAGTAAAATAAATCTTTTGAATGAGAATAAATAATAAAGATTTGAAATCAGATCTTGTTATTTAAATCAAATTGAAAATGCTACATTGTTTTCATAATCCTTTAAGACTCTTTTCATTAATATGATTAAATATCTTCTTGTAGCAATGTAATCTGTAATAGAATCTTAAATGTACATTACGGCTATTTGAGTTACATCTTTTTTCAAATGTTTAATATCAATATATAAACGTAACTGACTGAAAGATTTTATGATAGCTTACATTAAAGATTTGAAAAGATAAGTATTTTTACTTTTATTAAATAAATACATTTTAATACAAGTCATTATTAAGATTTTTTTCAACTAATTGAAAAACCAAAAAAAGATTACCAATACGTTTTTTCCAAATGAAAATAATAAAAACGTCGAATGTGTAAATTGATAATAGATCACATAAGAGGAATTTATATTTCTATAAATATATTTTATACCCGAAATTTTATTTAATTTCAGCAATACATAATGTTTGGCGGTTGAAATATAAGTATTCTTTTAAGGATAGGGTAAAATCTCTTGTAGAAAGTTACGGTTATTCTAATGAAATTAAAATAGTAAATACATTCAGACATATACTCGAGAAATGAAATAGCACAATTACTGGATATTAAGAATATAAAATTGAAGCGACAACGGGGGATTCAGGGGGGCGGAGCCCCCGCTATAGTAATGTATTGTTATTCTGAAAAAATACAGTAAAAAGTAGTTTATCCTATCATTGCATAACATTGTGTTTAATGCGATACTTCTTAAATTCCATTAACTTTCGATACATTTTATATTTTTAGAAATGTATAAATAACTTTTAAAAGATTGAATTTTAGGATATCAAATAATATGCAGATAATGTTAAAAATTAGTGAGATTTATGAACAATGATTTGTAGATCTGACGTTGTGGCCTTTGATCTGTAGATTTACTAGTTAGAAAAATGTCTACAAGTATATGTAATTCAACTACATCATTTCTACAACTTCATTTATGAAATATATTTTTGTTTAGTATTATTAAGAAAGGAATTAAAAAAAATTAAGTTTAAAATACCTAAGATTTAGATCAGAAGTAGTTGTCGAAGCGTCAGTTGAGGATCACTGTGGAGACCGGAAAAGTTTTCGGTTTCCGTCTCTTTGTCTCTTCCGTGATAACTGCCGCAAAAATCCTATTAGATTGATGTTTGGTTGGTAAATTGGTGAGGTACCCGTATTGAGCTGTACAGTTTTGGGCTACATTTGGGGCATTCGTTCAAAAAATAGAGCTCATTTATTATCAGGTCATAATGTTTTCTTATGGGAATTCAGACAATTTTTATATTTTCCATTCGTTGAAAAGAAAATGGCGCGTTTGATTAATGTATTTAAACGTAAGTTGTAAAGACTAAAATTTATCAAGTCAGTTCTTAAACTAGGACTTCCCTCAAAGGGATTAGTCTGAGTGATATTGCTGAGAACATAGGGTTAACAATTACAATATAAAGAAAAAGAGCAAATTAAATGATAGAATTACAAAATATCATATATAAATTCATATACACTGTTAAAAAAATAGAAAAGAAGTACCGTTCATCAGATGTGTTGTCATATTTTTTTAAACACATGTGGCAAAGAATCTCATTTTCTTAAGCGCGTATTGCGAAAAACTTAAAAAAATAAAAAATAAAAATAAAAAACGCCGGATCTTTTAAAACGCCAAGCTTTTTAAAGTTACGTAATTGGATTTGCAGCCAATAGATTATTCTATCAAGCGTGGCTTAACGCAAATTTAATTTCATTGTTGCACCTTTTTTTGTGTGTGAATTTAAAATTTTTCTTCCTTGATTATATATCTATTATTTGTATAACTGTTTATAGAAACACTTACACTTCAAACCACATTGATAGCATGCTTTGCTACAAACCAGATTGCAAAACTATAGTCTAAATTACTATTAAAGTATACAAAAAATCTTTCGATGACTTCTGTAAAATAACTTTTACATTAAATCTCCATATCGGCAAAATTGAAAAATTATATATATTTCAAAGTTAAGCTTAACAGATACTTCTTGATTATTCTCTAGGAGGCTCGGCCCCCTGCGCCTTTACTGCTCCAATCCAGAGACTTTTCTTTTGCCTGTCTGTCTGTCTCTCCACAATCTGTCTGTTTCCCTATCCGTTCTTCTGCGCGTTTCTCTAACCGATTGTCTATCTCTCTACACGTCTCGCTACCTGTCTCTATATTTCTCTACCGGTCTCGCTACCCGCCAATCTATTTCTCTGACCATCTGTCTATCCGTCTAACTTGTTGTATGCCTAACCGTGTCTCTATCCACTTCTCTACCCATTTGTCTATATGTCGCTCTACCGTCTGGCTATACGCCTCTCTACCCATCTTCTTACCCATCTCCGTACCCATCTACTGTCTCTCTACTCGTCTGTATACCCGTCTCACTATCCGTCTGTTTTTGTACCCGTCTCGCTACCAATCTCATTACCCGTCAGTCAACTCGTCTCTGTACTCATCTCTCTACTCGTCTCTTTAACTACCACGCTACGCGTCTCGCAACCTTTCTCGCTACATTCCTGTCTACCCTCTTTTTACCTTTCTCTCTAGCTGTCTGTCTATTCGTTTTGCTACCCGTCAGCCTACCTATGTCGCTACTCGTCTCTCTACCCATCTCACTACCCGTCTGTCTACCCGTTTGTTTACTCGTCTTTCTACCTCTCGCCACCTCTTCCCAATATTTAAACAATTCATTTAATATACAGAAGCCGTTTATCAGTTATTAAATGCAAACAGAAGTAATTTATCTAATAAGTGTAATCAGATGCAATTTTTTTTAAATACATACACAAACCTGAATAATAATTCATCAATTTTGTGTCCATGGTTTTTTATATCATTTGACAGTAAATCTCAACTTCTTAAACCTGAATTGTCTCAACCTTTTTTAAAAAAATCACAAGGTCTGCATAACTGCAAAGTACCCTGAGGGCTATATTAGCTACATGTTATTATGTTAAGTGAAAGTTTCGTTATCGCGTTTGTAGAAAATTGCTTATGTCAGAAAGCGTGCCTTAACGCCATTTTAAATTCATTAGTGTAACTTTCTTTTTTTTTCTTTTTTTTTTTGGGGGGGGAGGGTTTCAAATATATACATATAAATTAAAACTTTTGCCTCCCTGCCATTAGTGTTGTTTGTATTATTAACTAATACCTTGTAGACCGAGCTTCATTTGAAACTAATGTAAAAGACTTCTTTTACAGTTTTTTTAGGAGAAACTTTCGTAATTGGGCCTAAAGCCAATCGGAACATTTAATATCATTATTGTAACTCTTATAGAGTTAAAACAATATTGTTGCTAGCTTTACTCTTGTTTGAGACCAGCCTTGATTGTGTATCTGAATGGGGAAAAGTTTCGTATCCAATGTCGGTTGGCGAAAAAAAATTTAAATGGTGCCAAAAGGTAGTTTTAGCATCTTACAAAATTTTTCAAGAGAGCGGTAAAACATGTTTTTCAAATATTTACAAACATACGTTTATTAAAGCATGTTTTTGCACCATCTTAAAAATTTAAGCACGATGCTAAAATAAAATTTTATCGCCATATTCGATATTTTAATAAGTAATGAATATACATAAACAAACTTATTTAACAAACCTAAGAGGCATTTTTGTGATATATAATTGTTATTGTCAGGGAAGTAAATTGTAAACAATTAATAAACGGCTAGTAAATAATAAATCATCATTATCATATATATTATTTTTCCTGTCAACATCCCTTTTTCTCCGAAAATACGAAACGCAGAACGACGAATGAGATAGCATATGAAAGGATTTTGAACAGGCTTCTGTCATAGCACACTTAACATTTCGTTAAAACATGTTTTTGATTAAAATTTGCTGATAATTAAAAATTAAATCGGCATTGTTTTCATAAAAGAAATGAAAGGTTTTCCTCAAAATATTGTTGCCAAAAAAATAAAGTACCACATGATATGATGCTCAGCAATTATAATAAATAACACCGCACGGGTTTATTTTATATTTATGATTGAAAAGCAAAATTGAAATTGAAATTTTTTTTTTTCTCGCACGTGCCTTTAGCAATCTGGGATCAGTTTTTAACTTTGATGGAATAAATTACATGATATTCTGGCTTGACTAACAACTAAATGTTGTTTGCAGATATTTTTATCCTTGCTTTTTCTTTAGAAGTTAAAACCTGCATCTAATAAATATTGCATACTGATAAAAAAAATGGCACTTCTCTATTATCTCGTCGACCACTTTTCATAACAAAAAACTATCGCCAAACAAACGGGAGAACGTTGCCATTGGAATATCAAAATAAATAAATAAATAAAATATAAGAATTTAAGGACACAATTGTTGTTATTTTAATTAAAGAAATAACTAATAAATCAGTAAAACATAATGAATAATGGAAATTTGAAAAAAAAAATTAAATAATTTGTACTAATGATCAGATTTTGACGAAATTGAAATGGGACCCCCTTGGGGCCTCACTCTTTCAAACAAAATAAAAATTATCAAAATCGATGCACATTTACGAGAGTTATGCGTGAACAACATAATACATACATACGGGTCGAATTGATAACCTCCTCCTTTTTTTTAAGTCGGTTAAAAATACACGCAAATGTCGAATTAAAAACCGTACGGTATCTTGATGACGTAACAAACCCGTATAATGCTTCTGACATCAAGTAAATGGGACTGCATTTTTGGCGTTTAATCTTACAGTTTGGCGATAGTTTTTTGTTATGAAAAGTGGTCGACGGCATAATAGAGAAGTACCTAAAAAATATTAGATTTCAGTGCGAAATCCTCGCACGGGCCATCTGGTAGCATTTAAAATCTGAAAATGAAGAAGTGGTCCGTATAAAAATGCGAAACATAACATTATATGCTTGATATATGTAAATCTTTTTTTATTTTTGAATATTTCCGAAGGCACAGATAAAAAGGTAAAAATCTCTTTTCCAAATGCCATTGCAATTTAATATATATATACAGGGTCATTCATAATTCCCTCCGGGGTTTCGAAACGTTATAATAAAAAAACGAAGACGAATATGAAAAAAAGAAACATATGAAATTATTCCGAAACTATTCAAGTTTTACTTACATACATTACAGGTGTTCTATGTGTGAACCCTTGGTCACACGGCATACATCCATGCGATAGTCCAGTTCCTGCCATACTCCGTTTCTTTAAATTTCCGGTACCACACATGAATTGTTTTGTCAGTTGGTCCCTGTTTTCGATATTTATTACGAAAGGCCCGTTGAACTGACACCACTGATTCAGATTTAAAGAAACGGAGTACGGCAGGAACTGGACTATCGCATGGATGTATACCGTGTGACCAAGGGTTCACACATAGAACGCCTGTAATGTATGTAAGTAAAACTTGAATAGTTTCGGAATAATTTCATATGTTTCTTTTTTTCATATTCGTCTTCGTTTTTTTACTATAACGTTTTGAAACCCCGGAGGAATTATGAATGACCCTGTATATACAAAATACAGAAATATCTGCAAAAAAATATATTTACATAACACTATATCTGAAAAAAAATAAGATTTAGAAAAAGTAAGCCAAATTCTGCAGATCCCAACAATCACATCGAAAAACTTATCACCAAAAAAGAACTCGCCAAATCGTACGGCACAGGAGATGGATTTTTCCCTCTGAATGCAGAATGTTAGTTTTTTTTTTCTTGTACGATGGGTGATTATAATATAATTGTTTCATTTCACGTACTACATACCGTTTGATATATTGGTACTTTTATGTTATCCTGGCGCAGTTGATAAATCGCCGAATATTGTTCCTATAACATTTTCATATTGAATTCATTTCATTTAAATATAAACCTTTCACTCATTTAATTTAAAATACATGCCTTTCATTAATACCATTTAAAATGCTAAAAAGAGAAAAAAGAAGAAATAATGCCATAAATCGAAATCTTTTATTTAAACACCAAAGAGTTTTTTTTATCATTATTTACACACGCGAAATAAAAAAAGCTGCTATTGCTGAGATTTGCGCCAAATCTCTAATACCAAGTCTACCAAGTTATTGCGGGGTTTTTCTTTCAAACAGAAAAAAATCCAGATTAATTTTCGATTTCTACTAAATTGAAATATATTTTATTGTGCAGAATATTAGTGCTTGCATATTTTTTTGCTCCATGTACTCCATGAACTTTTCAATTCCGATTGTCTACGAAAATCTCCCGCCGGTGAAAATGACGTACGCACAAAATTTAGTGACGTATGTACTTTAATTGTGCTTTTTTATCTATTTTTTTAATATAATTTTCAAACGGTTTGACATTTATTCTTGGTAATAAATAGACGTCGTTGTTACCTTTATAGGTACCTGCTGTAAAAATTTGAACGAAATCCGTTAAATATTTTTAGAGTTATGCTTGACGAAAGGTTTTAATATCCATCGTAGCTATATATGGGGCAAAGTAATACTGCGCTGTGTATGAGTCTTCGTTGCACTCAGACAATTATTGCAATTAATTTGAAATTTTGTTAATACATTTGTCAGATTTTTTTTAAATTAGGTGTATACCTTTTGGTGCAATTTTATAAATATGTTCGAATAATATAAAACATTTTGGTTTATCAATTTTTACAAATTTTAAAATGCATTTATTTTAATTTTTCTCTTTAATTTAACCGTTACGTAGCAACCATATTTCAAAGAATATCAAAATAATAAAATTCAAGTAACTCGCACTATTTCGCTGGAATATTTCATTAGCAAAATAACTTGTTTTGGGGGGATTTTAGTATTCTATTGAAATAAGTGATAATTTATTTTGATACAAATTGTCTTTTAACTACTATAGACAGATTACCGAAATATTTTTTCGATACGAAAATTACAAAATCTTTGAACGTGTAATTTCAATTCAAATGTCGTAGTGTAAGTTACTTTGTATAATTGTATTTCTCACATGAGGTATTATTAATTTTCTGGAACAAATGGGGATGTTTCGTGGTTAAAATTAGTATTATTTTTAAAATAGGATGAAATCTCTCGTACAACAAGGATGTTAATATAAAGAAATTAGAGTAGTGAAGTAAAATAAAATATATGAAGAAGATAAGATATAAAACATGTTGGAGGATAAAACGCAGCCACATATATCGTCGAATTCTGAAATAGGACAATTACGAGAAATTAAATTCTAAGAATTTGAACACGCGTAAATGAAAATATCTTCTTACAAAGAAATTAGAACGACCAGTCCTCAAAAGTGAAATCAATGCATAACATGTGAGAAAATAAGGTGATCACTTTAAATTCAGCCACGTGCACTGCAGATACATGATTGACAATACAGTACCACCATTTCGTGATTAAAAATTAAATTAATTCCACTGTTGAAGGGAGGTCTTCCTTAGGAGCACTGGATATATATATATATATATATGTGTGTGTGTGTGTGTGTGTGTGTGTAAATATATATAACTGTAACAGACAACACAGATATATCGCACAACAAATAGAGGAATTAAAATATAATTTAAAAATGAACACTACCAGTTTGAATAAAATCCAGAAAAATATAGAAGTAAAATAAAATATATGAAGAAGATAAGATATAAAACATGTTGGAGAAAAAAAGTGAATTAATGAAATATTTGTGTTACTGTAGCAGAATCGACATTCCCGAAATACTACCTAAAAATAATGTACCATTTCATCCATGTATCAACTATAATTAGCTAAAATTTTACATGATTTGGGCTATCGTACATTATAAGATAAAAAATAATAGTGAAAATTAAAAGAAGAAATAATTTTGAAGTGACGAAGACATTCTCATGATTTCAGCATGATTTGCAAAACTGCAAACGATGCCGAAAAGTATTTACAAATTGAGTAGATGAATCAACTATCAAATGAGCGAATCACAAATATTCGAGCTCCTTGAGGCAAATAAAGTTATCGTAGGAGCCTAAATATTGTTATTAAAAATGGGAATTGGAACTATGCTGCCATCTATTATCAGTACAAAAATGGAAAAATTGATCTCTCTCTGTCTCTCTTTCTCTCTCTCTGTGATACAAAATTTATTTTAAAAAAATCGTGTTTTATGCTATTAACAAAATCATTTACACAACATAAATAATACACTCTTCATTTTACTTATACACAGTCAGTCTCCTCATACATGGCTAATTATTGTACTCTTCCCATTTCATCTTTACAATATTTAAATTAGTTTTCATCACATTCTAAATTTTATTTATATTAATTACTACTTTGTTTTAAATTTATTTATTTTTATCCCACCTTCTTCCCTTTCTAAATAGATGGCAGCACCTGATTTATCATTAACTAGTCTTTAATTTCAGTTATTCCTTTTATTTTTATGCGATAGAGGACATATCACCTAGCAATTTTATTTCCTTTCATAATTTTTATCAATGCAATGACTTTGTGTATTTTTAGCAGCCATTTTGGATTATTTGGTGATATGAAAAATTACAGTATTTGTAATGTATCATTAATCCAGTTACATCTTTCCCAATATTAGTTTTTTTTTTTTTTTTTTTTTTGTGTGTGTGTGTGTGTGTATGTGTAGTTCTGTACATTCCGTTATGATTTAATTTCTATTTATGTTGAATAATAATTTTTATTTATTTATTCATTATGTTAATTGAATGTCAGTAGGTTTTTATTTTTATTTTGTTTCTCATATATGTTATTAGGCACTTAATATTGTCAATTTTAAGAATAACACTGAGAATATTTCATAAAATAACATATATTTACTATGACTATTCTTATGAAGCTACTCTGAAGATTCCATAAGGTATTCATAGTTTTCCATTTTTGATTTTCCGTTTTATTAAGTTTAATGCCTGCTGTATCCTTTCTATTGCTTTTTGTAATGTCTCATCCTTTGTTTTTTACATGTGTTTTAATATATATATGCATGGTGTCCAAAAAGTCATGGTGTACAAGAAATATACATCGGATTGAAAAACGGAAAATATATGTTCAATATTTTTAGAAAATCTATTTAGGAATACCAAAGTTGCCCCCCCCCAACTCTGCCCCCTAGGGAAAAGTGGGAAACCTTGAAATCTTAATTGATAACCCCCCCCCTCTTTATTTCAGATTCGGATTCTACAGGAAAACTTTTGTATTTAACATTTTCTTCGTAAAATCGTAGATGGTGCTGTAATCGAGTAAAATGCTTTTCCATTGAAAAGTCTGGAAAAGTTCGAATAACTCGAGCAATTTACATTGGATTGAAAAAAGCAAAAATACGTGTTCAATATTTTAGAAAAATGACAACTTTGATATCCCTAAACAGATTTTCCTAAAATATGGAACATGCATTTTCCCCTTTATTAATACGATGTATTTTTCTGGACTTTTCTTTACTGTTTCAAGACTTTTCAATGGAAACGATTCTCATTGCATTTTACTCGATTACAGCGCCAACTACGTTTTCTGAAGAAAATATTAAATTCAAAAGTTACGTATATTTTCCCTTAGAATACGAATCTGCAATAAAAAAGTGTAGTTACCTTTTAAGATTTCAATGTTGCCCCACTTTGCCCCCAGGGGGCAGAGTTGGGGGGTGGCGAACACATATTTTCCATTTTTCAATCCGATGTCTATTTCTCCAGTTATTCGACCATTTCCAGACTTTTCGGACACCCTGTATATAAAGGTGTTCCAAAATTTAACCGACAAATTTAGAGGGGTGACAGAAAGTATCAAGAGGATGAAAACTTACCATAGAACATGGGATCACAAACCACGTTTAGTGGGACAAAATCGCAAGGGTGTGCGGTCGAGTACAACAAAAAGGACCAATAATAAATAGAAAAAAAAATTATTTGACGTAAATCATGTATTACGCATTACAGTTCAACGTTAGAAAGCAGACGACGAGATATTTTTTTAGGAATATGTTTTAGCGCGTCCGGCAATCCTACGTCCGTCGATGTCGACTGTGCGGTGCAATGACTTTCGTGGCCGCAACTACGAAACATTTCTATAAAAATGTGTGCCTGCTTGCGTCTTATAAATGTTTTTTCGACTTATTATTGGCCCTTTTTATTCCACACGACGTCACACCCTTCACAACTATTTTTGTGATTTTCTCCCACTAAACATGATATGCAACCCCATGTTCTATAGTAAGTTTTCATCCTCTTGATGCCTTCTATCACCTTTCCTAAATTGCAAGTCGAATTTTGGAATACCCTGTATATATATATACATATACTTACATATTATTAATCTTTTTTTCTGAATTTATTATTGATATTATGCAATGCAAAAATTGTATGATAGTATAAGGGTAAAAGTTATTTTCCGAAATATTATTTCACTGCATGGCTTTGCATACTTTGCGTCTCTGTCTAAAAATAATTTTTATAAAATTTGTATATCAAAATGTTTATAGAAATTGTGCATTTTGAACATATACTCTATAAAAACTAAAAACCATACACGTCATTGAAGATCAACTGAATGCATCATTGCAATATTTTAAAATACTGTGTGCAATATATATTTATGAGTGTTTTCTGTAAGGTTTGTTGTGTTTAAAGTATTGCTGCCCTTCATGACCGTAGTAATTTCCTATTATTTCAAACATATATATTCCGTAAGAAATATTCGAATAAAACATTGTTATTCAAAGAAAGCAATGTTTTCTATGAATAGCATTACTTTTATTCGAATATTTCTGATTCCATGCATAAAGAAAATTCTATGTATATTTCTAAATTTCCATAGCACTTCAATAATACAAATAGGCATATTTTCCCTAATAGGGCACCGTAGAAGATGTTTAAACTTTAATGCATTGATAATTCGATATTTGTACACTCTTTTACTTTTTTACTTCACTTGGTTTATGTACGCAGAGATAGAATTTTGAAATTGTTTTTTCACTCACTTCCTGATATGCTAGAATTATAGAAATTATGCACACAGATGTGTTTCTGGTGGCAATACAACATTTTCATGCGTTTATAATTTAATTAAAAAACAATAAATTAATTTTAAGGTGTTTTTCCATTAGCTGCTAAAACAACGACGTTAAAACAAATCTCGCCAAAAGAGGCCAACTTGCTGTGAAACTGCAACACAAAAATATTTTAGACAATAAAAATTAGAATATGTAACTAAATATAAAGAATTAATATATTTTTAAAAATACAGTTTTGTCGTTTATTAGTTTAACATTAATTAAATTATAAGTTCAGAGAAGAATTGAGGAATCCAAATAAATAGTTTAAATAATGGTTGTTTTTCTTTCCTGTTGGCCGAAAAAGAAAAATATTTTTTTTTTTTTTTTTTTTTTTTTTTTACGTATATTCACAACTTTTTTCTTTCTACCAAGAGTAAATCAAAGCAGTGAATTTTTCATAATTGGGACCCGATTTAAATTGTAACGGAAACTTTTTGCAACAACGAGAATTGAGTTCATGAAAGTAAGCGTGGATTTTAAAATAAATATTAAATGCTTCTGAAAAAAATTTATTTTTTTTTTTTTACTTTTAACTAGTTCCTTTCCAAACTAAATCTTTTTATATTGCGCAATTTTGTTATACCTCATAATACATATTATTACAGAAATATAAAACGGGTTGGGAATTAGGGTGGAACGTAAAAAAAAAAAAAAAAAAAAAAAAAAAAAAAAAAAAATCGGCCTGGTGTGCGAAAGTTCCGTATTGTATTGCTTATTATTTAAAAAAAATAATCAGCCCCATCAGTTGATAACTTCATGCACCCCAAGGGGCACGAAATTTCCGAATTTTACTTAAATTACGCTAATTTTCCTGAATTTTAATAACAATTAAATTTTTTTGAATTCAAAATCGGCTCGGGATGCGAAAGTCGTGTATTGTATTGCTTACTATGTAAAAATAAAATATCAGCCTTCTCAGTTGATATCTTCACGCGCCCCAAGGGACGCGAAATTTTCGAATTTTAGCTAAATTACGCTAATTTTCCCAAATTTTAATAGCAATTAAAAATTTTAATTTGTTATTGGCCCATTGTAGATACAAACTTATTAAGTCTCCTTATCATATGTAAAAAGTTTCAAAACATTTGAACAACATCTTGCGCCCCAGCAGTGTTGAAACATCATAAAATGTAACAAAATTCGACTTATTTTGTGAAATTAAAAAATATATATATTTTTTTCTTTTTAGGATCAAAAGAACATAATTAAATGGAGTGAAAGTTTAATTTCCCAGCAGTGTGAGATGTAAAGAAGCTCAAGTTTTCGTGTGTTAGATTCATTGTGCAATTTGAGTGAAAAGCAGTAAACAGCTTGGCGACTTCGAAATGGCTAATGCGTCATCAACTAAAACAAGAAGTAGAACCATCTGCCCAATATTTGGTACCCCTGAAACTTTACTACACCGCCTAGCATACATAGTGTGGAAATCTGCTACAAAATAGTACTAAAAAATTGTATCCAATAAATGTACAACGTTGCTGAAAAGATTACGATGGGATCGCAACGCCATCTGCTAGCTCTTTTCAACGTAAACATTGTATTAGAATGTTTTCGGCTGGTGGTAAGTATTTTAAATATTTAAATTATATCCCTTTCTCATCTGACTTAGTGATTTTTACAAGTTTTTTTTTAAAATATGAGAGGCATCACTAAAAAACTTAGATACGCATTGTTTTGTCTCTGGTTGCAATATTATCGTCGGAGCACCGTTGCACATTTATAGACTACAACTTTTTAGCACTTTTTAAAGCATTACAAGGATAGCCGGTTTCCACACTATGTATTCTAGGCGCTGTAACTTTACCCCACAGTGTTTTGCCTTCATAATCAGATGTTTTGAAGCATTATTTTTTTGTACGCAGTAATCTCAAACAAGATTTTACCAGTAAAGAACTTTCTATTAATGAAATTTCCGAACGTGTTGCAAACGAAGTTAAAAATATCTGGTTAAAAGCCTCTATACCATGCATTACACAGAAGAAAATAGCCGAGAAAGTCAATTAATACCATGAGAAATATCGAAACATTCTCAAGCCATTCAAAGATCGTCAAAATGACCCAACATATGTGTCGAATATTAAAACTTTTGGTGCTGAAGGACCGAGAAAGCTTTTTCATGTGAGTTTTTGTTAACGCGCTGATTACACGATTTGCAAATGTGAGAAAGACAAAAAGGTACCCATTGAAGAAAGGGATTTCTTAACTGACCAAAGGAATAAAAAGCGAATGGTCATTGGTGGAGTAGACTACAAGACAACATAAAATCCAGAATCGTAAGACACGCAAAGAAATTGCAGCAAGGAATTTACAAAATCAACCAAAGTCAACTTCAAATGACTATTGGAGTGAGAATTTGAAAGAAGAGAGCAATACTGAAGAAAATTATTCTAACACAGAAGAAATGCTGATTCCCAGCACTTCCAGATGCTTTCACCTCTCCCAAATTTGGCTATGACATGTGATAGGTATGGCATATTGGATCGCCCAGCTACAGTAGTTGCCAGCGCTGTGTTGAATGACTTTGACATCATTCACGACTCTGATACTTCTAGGTTTGTCCACAGAAATAAAGTAAGACGGGAAAGTAAGAAATTAAAGCAGGATATGTCATCATGACATCAGAATTTTTGATCAACTGCATTGTTTTTTTATGGCCGTAAAGACAATACATTGGTTCAAGAAAAAATAAGAAATAAGTTCCGAAACATCTTAAGAAAATATGAACATGTATCACTGTTACAAGAGCCCGGTTCTAATTATATTGGTCATGTTACACCTGCTAATGGTACGGCTTTTAGTATAAAAAAATTATAGAACATTTGAAAAGAAAAGAACTAGCGATTAATGATCTTTTAGCGATAGGATGTGATGGCACTAATGTCAAAACCGGTATAGTTAATGGAGTTATAATATTGATTGAAGTTAGCTTGGAACTCCCTCTTCAGTGGTCTATTTGTATGTTACATATAAATGAGCTGCCACTCCGTCAATTATTTCAACATCTGGATGGAGAGACGTCTGGCTCAAGTTCATATTCAGGACCAATTGGGAAATCCCTTAAAACGTGTGAAAGTTTACCATTAGTTAAATTTATCCCTATAAAAGGCAATGAAATTCCAGCTGTTGACTTTTCAGAACTGAGTAGTGACCACAGAATTTTTCACGAAGCATAGTGCATTGTTTCATCAGATGAATGTACTCCAGAATTCCGATTTAAGAAACTCGAACCACTAAATCACTCAAGATGGTTAACCACAGCTATAAGACTTCTGTGTCTCTACATTGCAAGTGAGAATCCCTCAACGAATCTTTATGTCCTGTGCGAGTATGTGATGAAAGTCTATGCACCTGTTTGGTTTCTGATAAAGACGAAACCATATTCTACAGATGGAAGTAGGAATTTATGGGCTTTAATAAATAATTCAAGGTATTTAGAGCCAGATTTACGGGATATTATTGACGTTGTGATCCAGAGAAACAGCTATTTCGCTCATGAAGAAAATTTACTCCTTTCTATGCTAACAGATGGTAGGAAGCACATTATAGAACTCGCATTTAGACGCATAAAAGTAGCAAGAGACTACAGCCAGCAGAAAAGACAGCTACAGAACAAAAATGAAAGGAAGTTTAGGGTTCCAGTCATAAATTTCGAAGCAAAAGACTATATCGATTTAATTGATGAAAATAAGAGGTTAGAGAGAGATGTAAAAACACGATTGCAACCTCCAATTGCGAGGAATTTAAAGATAGAAGAAATTGAAAGGTTCAAAAATTGCGCAATAGGTGCAAGTTCTGACACTTTTTCAAACCTAATGAAAATACCATGTCGCACACAAGCAGCTGACACAATTGTTAAATTAGTAACAGAAGCCTCAGAAGCTGTATGTGGATACGAAAGAAGGGACGGATTGATTCGGACTAAAATGACTCAGAATGAAGACTTTCGATACAAAAAGCGATACAAAGTACAAACTGAAAGTGCTTAAAAACTAGCACTACTCTTACATATTATAATTATTTGGTGCTTATTAAAACTCAGGAATGAAATGTAAACATGCCAAAAGAACATATATTATATCATATTGTAGTCAAAATTAATAAAAAATTGAAAGTTTTGTATAAATCTTGATTTGTATTATCTAACAGTATCTTCAAGTAAACCTGAATAAAGTCAATATTTTTCAGATTTTATACTTTTTAACCCTGTTGAGGCGCATTAAGATGATTTTCAAGTGATTTGAAACTTTTTACATATGATAAGGACACCTAATAGTATTATATCTACAATGGGCCAATAACAAATAAAAATTTTTAATTGCTATTAAAATTCGGTAAAATTAGCGTAACTTAGCTAAATTCGGAAATTTCGCTCCCCTTGGAGCGTATGAAGATATTAACTGAGAAGACTGAATTTTTTTTTTACATAATAAGCAATACAATACGCAACTTTCGCAGACCGGCCAATTTTGAAGTCAAAATTTTTAATTGCTATTAAAATTCAGGAAGCGTAATTTAGATAAAATTCGAAAATTTCGTACCCCTTGGGGCGCATGAAGATATCAACTGAGGGGACTGATTTTTTTTTTTTTTACATAATAAGCAATACAATACGCAACATTCGCACACCGGGTTAATTTTTAATTCAAAAATTTTTATTTTACGCTTCACCCTATTTGGGATATTAAATGAAAAATCGCAATACATATATTTCGCATGTGAAATATAACACACTAGCAGAACTACCCGGCTTTGCCCAGGTTAACATAAATTAAAATACAATAATACGACAATAACAATGACGGAGGTTTGTGCATTCTCGACCATAAATCGATAAAAAAAAGACAATTAGAAAAAATAGCGTTACTTTGACTCAAGGATAGTAAAATTTCCAGCTTTATATATGAGAATGCGCAATTTCTTTGCGCATGCAATAGAAACATATACGATTTTCCTGACAATTAAAAAAAACAGTCAAATGGCGTGACATTTTGTGAAATTCACTTTCATATGGCATCTATCTATATTATAAAACAAAAACATATCCGTCCGTAATGTCGACATCATATTGACGATAGCAACGATCTAACCATTAAAATTTACTCTTACTGCATTTTTGTAACTGCTAAATATCGCATAATTTCATATTTTATACTGTCAATTAGAAAAAAAAATGCATTTTCAAATGTGGTTTGAAAAGTTTATCTGAATTTACTGACTTTTTATGGATTTTAAAGTAATTTTAAAGCATGCAATTTTTTTAATCTGTGCCCAATCCAATTACGAAAGATTAACTTATTTGATCTTTATAATGTAAAGACATTTACTTCTAAAAATAGCACATTCAAATTTTATGCGGTCGAATAAAAAAATATACTTTCAATGTTATTTATTTGAAAAGCGTACCTCAATTTACTGATGTTTTATGGGTTTTAAAGAAATTTTCAAGAATGGATATTTTTAAATCTGTGTGCGACTCAATTACAAAAGATTAAGTGGTTTGCTCTTAAAACAATGTAAATAATTCAGCATTTGTTGTTTTACGTGTATTCTATAACTAAATTGCCAAATTAAATTAAAACTTAAAAAAATAAAGCAAGAAAATATGGAAGCCTCGGATAATATTAGAAGGAATGTTCAAAATATATTAATTTAATAGTTTTAAATGTTTTAATATCCGTTATTAATTACACCAAAGAAAACATTTCATTTTTTTTATTATTATTCTTAAAAAAGCTATAAAACTGGAAAGCTGCCAGATTTCATTGAATAGATTGCTGTTAATTTTAACAGCAAAAATAAAAGAAAGAAATGGAAACATGGAGTTAGTAAAAATGACATTAAGGAGTATTTTCATATTTACTTTTAAGTTGGGTCTAAATTGCATATGCGGACAACTACAGTAACTGTTGTTGTCCACCATAGCATGGTTCTTTGGAACCTTCTATGGTTCTAAGCCATGAATTCCAGTGATTCTTTGGTTCACTGGAATTTTCCATGAACTTCTATACTTACAATAACTATCCAAAGTACGACGTCATGCGGAAACTTAACTTTCTTTCTTTGAAATTTTGAATAACTTAAAAAAATTATTTCGTGTGGCTTAAACATAATTGTGGGTAAGCCTATTTACTTTATGGATAATAATAAAACGTTAATTTCGGAAAATAAAGACTTTTCACTGATAATAAAACATCATTTTAAAATTGAAACTTAAATTTTCATTAATAAAAATTAAATCTATAATGATTAGATGAAAGTCATGTCAACTTCATATGTACTTTTAGTCGTGAATTTCTTTGTTGAAAAACGAAAGAAATTACTCTCTTTTTAATATAAATCAAAGAAAATCTTTCCACTGCTTATAAATCAATAAAACACTTAGCGGTATAATGTATAGCTATAAGGTACAGCTCTAGTATACAACCGAAGAAGGAATAAAACATACTAGACGATTACTTGGACTCAATTTGAAATAAAATTGAAAACATTTATTAGATAGTGACGTCATGCCTAGCTCTTTCTTTTTATTTTTTTCTTTTCATTTCTTTCTTTCTTTATATATATATATATTAACCTTTTTACTAAACTGTTTCCTTGAAATTATTATTATTATTGTCTATTATTATTATTTTCTGTATTAAATAAGATGTGTTAACTAAAAATAAATTTAAATTAAGGTACTACATCATTAACGCATTTAAAGTTATCGTTTCATATTTATATCGAAACAAAATGCGAATTTTTTCTTAATATCACTTCAATTTCGGAAATTAAAAACAATATAGCGAGTGAGTCTGAATTTTTATTGGCTTATAAAAAAAGAAAATAAACGTGTTATCATTTGTTTTTAATTTTTTGTGCCGTTTTGTGGAGTGTGAGAACAGGAAAGTATTGTTGCATTAGAAATTGAGAGCGAAAAAAAATATTTCTGTAATGATAACCTATGGGAGATGTTTGAAAAAAGTAATAAAGAATGATCTGAGAAAATTTAAAGTTGACAGTGATTTTACTCGTGTTTTAAAACATATGTACATAAAGTTTCGTTCCAATCGGACAAAAACTGTAGATTTTTATAAGGACCATACATACTAAGAACGGCTTTTATATATACAGTATGCCCACTAAAGTCCCTTTCTACGCTCTTAACTTCGGAACGGCTGCTACTATATTCATAAAAGTGGTGTTTAGGTATAGTAATGTAGCCATGCGCTACTGAATGAAACCGCCTACGGCACCACCTGGTGGATTACTGCGGAGTTAGCATTCCTATCTCAAACGGAAAGAGAAGGGAAAACAAGTGATTTACAAAGTTGTAGAGAATCATCGATTTATTACAAAAAACACCTTGTGGACATTAATGTGAAGAATAGAACGGTTAAAACACGCATTTGTTTTTTCGTGATTTCCAACACTGTGACGTGACAAAACGATCTTATAAAGAAAGAAACAACCAGTTATGAAACAACCGGTGTATGCGACCCCTCCACAAACATTGCAGGACCTTAAAAGACGCGTTACGAACGCTTGTTCCAACGTGTCACCATTTATGCTCGAACGTGTGCAACGTGAAATTCAAATAAAGATCCAAATATGCATTGCAGCTGACGGTGAGAAGTTTGAACATCTAAAATAAAGGTATATTATTAGAACTAGTTGCTTTTTTTCTTTTTAAGATCGTTTTGTCACGAAACAGTGTAAGAAATCACGAAAAAACAAATGCCGTTTTAACCGTTCTATTCTTTGCATTAGTGTCCACAAGGTATCATTTCGTACTAAATCGATGATGCTCTACAACTTTGTTTCTCTATCTCTTTCCATTTTTGAGATAAGGATGATAATTGCGCGGCATTCCACCAGGTGGCGCCGTAGGCGTTTTCAAAGAGTAGCGCATGGCTACTTTATGACACTACTTTTATGAATATAGCAGCAAACGTTCCAAAGTTAAGAGGGTGGCAAGGGACTTTAGTGGGCATACAGTATACGAGGGGTGATCCAAAAAAAAGTTTACAAGGCAAAGGAAAAAGTATTTATTAACAATACAAACAAGATACAAATGGCAATCAAGAGACACATCTGGCCTTTACTTTTCCACATAGTCGCCAAACCTGTTTAGGCATTTGTCAGAACGTTCGACCAACTTATTTATCCCGTCTTGGTAGTAATCAGGGCCCTGCTCATTGAGCCATTTCTCGGCAGCTGTTTTCACTGCATCGTCTAAGGTGAACCGTGTTTCGGATAAGTTTCGGTTCAACGCCGGAAAAAGGAAATAGTCACTTGGAGCCAAATCGATGCTGTATGGGGGGTGATTCCAGACCTCCCACGTGAACCTTTGCAGCAATTCCTAAGTCTGGCGAGCTGTATGGGGCCTGGCATTGTCATGCAGAAGAATGACGCTTTTGAATTTCGGATGCGGCCACATTCTTGGCCCATAAGAATCGAATTACGGCTCGCACCTCTATGCGAGACCACTTTTCTAGACGTCGTGCCATTACTGTCGCTCTTAAGTGTCTGCGTACTGACGTTACTTACTCGTAGAACCGCTGTAGGACAACTAGCGCCATCTGTCAACCACCCTGGGTGGAAATATTCGCTCCACAATTATTACGTTTCAAATGCTTCTGCTTGTAAACTTTTTTTTGGATCAACGTACGTAGATATCTATCATTGTCGTCAGACAGTCAATTTATTTTTTATCAAACAACGTTTAGAGTATTAGCAGCGAAGTGGATATTATTTTGTAAGATAGTAGTATACAGCACGTGATAGTACAATTTTCCATGTTATGTATAAAAATATCGACATTTTTTGAGCTTGCCTCTAAAATTTTCAACGTCTCATATATTTGAATAACTAATCAGAGATTTGAAATCACTCTTATTAGTTTTTATATTGTGAACTAATAAACAGTTATTGCCTTAAAAAGTTATTAAATATCTGAAATCTTAAAAATATGAATTCTTTTGACATCGCGTTTTCGATGTATACCAAATAAAATATATATATTGTTGAATTCTCTAGTAATGTGAAATTTGCTCGTACCTTGCTAAACGAAATCCATGTAATTCGTTATATATTATTTGAGATTAATTGCGCATATTAAGGACGAAATCCCAATACAAAAGTGTCTAGAATCAGTACAGTTTAAAATACATCTCTATCATTAACGTCTGTCTGTCAGTTTGTTCTATTGTGTAAATTTCCAAAGAGTTATTGGAGACGAACTTGACATTGTAAAAGATTGTACGAGTTTACAACAGCCTTCCGAGTTATGTTTACATGGATAAACAACCACTCGACCCGTGTTGACTTCACGCTATGGAATTTCAGCTATGCCTAATAAATATGAATGACTAACAAATACATAATATTACATTGGAATTTTTTTCAAGAATCCTTATTAATTTATTTTTGAACTAACTGTTATTGCAATGAATTTACGGGGCATTACGCTTTTGACTCGCCATATTAGTATAGTTGTATTTTAAAATATTAAACAGTATGTGTAATAAAATATATTAAAAATACGTATTATTAAGATATCTTGTCGAAAGTAAATATCATCTTAACTTTTTCATAAAGTGCTGAAAAAAATTAAACGTATCAAAACATACACACTAGGGTGGGTCGAAAAAACCAAAATTTATATAATCGAAACATAATAGTGCGGGAAAGTTGTCACTGGTAATAAAGAATAAATTCGCAAAATATTACACAAAATGGTTAGTATCTTTTACCGCCGCAAAGGGCCCAAGTTTCGAAAAATCGCAAAAAATTCGGGTTTAAAAAATAATAATAATAAAAAAATTAAACTATCCAACCATAGTAATACAATTCCTAATAGAATGCTACAACTACATCAAGATGTTAGTAATGTTCGAATAAAATTTATTTGTGATGAAATCATTTCTATTACCGACGCAGGAACGGAAATTAAAAAAAAAAAAAAAAAACGGAAAAAATTTCAATTTTCCTTTTTCTTTTCTTTCTTTTTTTTTTTTTTTTTTTTTTTTTTTTTAACCATTTTTATTTATATGTCTAGAATTAAATAAATTTAAATTGTATCTAGTAATAACTTATAAATGTCTAGTAATTTTGATCATGGGCCTAGCCAACCAAGAGCAAGAAGTGCAACACCCCTCCTAAATTTGACAGAAAGGAGCTTTTTGAAGATATTTTGGGGATTTTCTGGGAACTTATTGGAATTTGTTTGTAGAGGAGAGGAGGGGTGTGGCGAAAAGTAGAAAATGATAGGAATTTATGTATGAATCCCTCCTAGAAAAAAATCACCAAAATTTCACGGAAAATCTCCCAAATTCCTTCAATTTTAGGATTTTAATATTTATAAATGTGTTACGAAATTCTGTTGAAATATACATAACGGATCTTTTTAGAAATATTTGAAAACACTGAAAGTAAATATAAAATATAATAAAATCCATTGTTATTCAATACTGTAATATGGAAAAAAAATAAATCCTTTAATAATGGAAAAATTACTGAAACATTTAACAATTGAAAAGTTTGAAATACATGAAGAACGCCTCAAGATAAAATTTCGGAACGATTCCGAACAAGACAATCGTCATGAACTTTTATTTTTACTTTGTCGTATCATTTAAAAAATGTATATATGCAACAAAAATAAAATGTGGTTAACATAAAAAATATGCAAAAATAATTTCTCAAATGTTTCCAAAACATCCCATCTAAAGTATGAAGTATTTAAAAATATTTAAATCATAAAAAATGCACTAAACAATCCTTTAATAATGAGTAAAATCTCTAGAATACTTAATAAAATGTTATTTGTAAAGAACTTTAAAAATACTTTTATAAATATTTTTTTTTTGTTAAGTATGGGATTTTTTTTTACTGAAAGAGCAAATAATTTGATGACAAGCATATCCTTTTTTTATAACTAAACCTTATCGGCAGTGAAAAAGTATGTGGGCCATTCAGTATTATCGACCGGATTTTTATTCTTTTGTTATGCCTTTTGTCATATACGTTTGCGGAAAATATCCTCTGAATATTCTCAAAACACGCAAAATACATTTACGGCCATGTAAAAAAAAAAGAGATTTTCTACTAAAGCTGCGAAACGGAAGTGTGTAAGTGTACTGTATACATGTGTACATGAGCTAAGCAACTTATATTATACTTATATATATACAACTATACACTTATATTTTTACATAGTTTCATAATTTTTATTGCGTCAGTGTAAAATTATATGAATAATAAATATTTATGATTTTATAGAAAAAAGATACAAGAATGAAGCCTATAATTAAAATAATTTTGCTTACGTAATACCTATTTTGATGTTTCATCTGTTCAAAATGCTTGCTTTAATTCTGAATAGCAATTTTAAGAACAAAACGAATGAGTATAAGCAATCTATGAAATAAGAATTTTTGAATATTTATTTATTAGTAATGATTTCTAATTGAACATGAATGATTTTTATTACATATCTAATATGACTTTAAACTACACGTCTGAAACTTTCATGTACGATTCCTTTTTATATTGAGTTTTAAAATACGCAATGATATTGATATCAACAAAGATTTCTTAATTGCTTCGGAACGGAGTTTTAGAATTATTTATTCAAATACAGCAGTGGTTGTCTTCTCACTTTGCTTTAGAAGAATTAATTTTGAACGTGGGCAATACTCCTAGCAAGGGGATGGGACTTTCAAGATTAGCTTTTAACCCGTTTTTGGCAAGTTATTTATGTCTTTGTTAGAAAAGTGATGTTGTATATATTAATAAAACACCTGCGTGCAAATTTCAAAGATAAAATTAACAAGAACGAAAAATTATGCGTCAAGCATAGATTATGAAACACTTTCCAACGCTTCCAAAATAATTTTATAAATCATACACTGTAAAAAATATTAGTGTTACTTTACACCAAAAACGGTGTAAAGAAACACCCCTTGTAAATTGGTGTAATGAAACACCAAAAATTAATTAGTGTAAAGAAACACCACTTTTGGTGGCAACAAAGTTGCCACCAAAAGTGGTGTAATAAAACACCATCATCAATTTGGTGTGCTTTAACACCAAATTGGGTGTCCTACTAACTAATTCAGGATATGCCACTTCGATGCAGCATCACACCAAATTTGGTGTTCAAAATCTGTTGTCCCAAATTATCCTACGAGGAAAAGTGATTGAAAGGTTATGGATATTTATGTAAAGCTACAGGCATTTTTACTGGATTTTTCCCCTCTTAATTAAAAGATAACATATTTTGAAACAACTTTTATAATTAAAATTTAAAAAAATATATTGAGGATTTCAATTACAAATTTGCGAATTAATTTTGAAATATCCTTTTCTGAATCAAAGAGAAAAATATGTCTAAGTTTTACATAAATGTATAACAGTTTACAGAAAATTTAGAGATCTTTTTCTCTTTGATTCAGAAAAGGATATTTAAAAGTCAATTCGCAAATCTGTAATTGAAATCCTCAATATAATTTTTTTTTAATTTTAATTATAAAAGTTTACTGATGTTTCAAAATATGTTATCTTTTAATCAAAAGAAGAAAAATCCAGTAAAAATGCTGGTAGCTTTACGTAAATATCCATAACCTTTCAATCACCTTTTCTCTTAGGATAATTTGGGACGATATATTTCCGGTCAAAGACTTGAAAAGAGCTATAAAAAATAATTTGGTGCTGCAAGATTTATCGGGTGTTTAATTACAACAATTATGATAGCAACTTTGTTGCCACCATTAATAAAACCTTATTCAATTACAGTTATAATTAAAAAGAATTCCATATAGAAATTTAACAATATAAATGTTGTGATTACATAAATGTTAAAATAAACTTAGTCAGGAAATTCTGTTAGACTTTGTATTTTTTCATGTCAAAATACTTACGTATTTAACAATGAAGCCACATGAAACTATTTGCACTTATTTTTAGTAGTGAAAGGGTTTAATCGATTTTCAATATAGCATTGTAGAAGTTATGGCCATCCCCCACTCTTATTAACACCTAATATTTTATTATCCTAGTAATGAATGTTTTGCGTTTTGAATAAATTTCTTAAGAAATACCCCAAGGAAAATGTTACTCACTTTAAATAAAAATTAATTTTAAAATATCACTCTTAAGAAGCTTAAATTAATTGGATTTAATTACAAGTATTACTTGTTAGTGATATTTAACTATGGCATCCCAACACAACTTACATTTCTGGTTATAACTTAGTTGGTCAATAGAATAATCAGGTAACCATGTATGCAGAATTTATTCAAAATTTTAATAGTAAGAATTAAGAACAAAATAACTTTTATATTTATTTAACTAATACTGAATTGGAAAGTATAATACACATTTGTCAATACTAAAAGTATTATATGAAAATAATCAGAGACTAATAACTAAGTAAGAACGAATGAAATACAGTGAAGAAAGAAAAAAAGTTAAATTCAAAATATCTTAAAGAAATTTGAATGCATTAATAAACAAAATAACCTAACTTAATTTGAACAGGCAAGCAATGCTTATAATAATTCTTAACAGCTTGCAGACCAATGGGTTAGACACATACTTTTCTCATAAAGTTAGCAAAAAAAATTATAGAATTTTCTCTGAAGACATTTACTTACTCATATCTTAGATGGGCAAAGTTCTGACAGTAAGCCTTTGGTCAAATCAGTATATTTGCAATTTCACAATAAAAAAATGATTTTTATAAGCACATAAAAAAGCATAAGTCAAGGTTAAAAGTAAAGAACGGTTTTAGCTAATCATAAAAAAAAAATTGCATATTGCAGTGTACCAAACCACACAAACAGCATATAATTATTACTTAACATTATCAAAACACATTTCATGGTTAAATATATTGATATTAACCAAAATAGTATACCTACAGTTAAACCCAAAACAGGCTTACACAATTTTTTAATTGTCATTTTGGATTTGTACTGTTCAAATTGCCCACTTAAGATATATTACACACAATATTATACAATTTTTATATGTAACAAAAAAAAATCTTAAGTATTACATTCCATGTATGAAACATCATTTAATGTTACCAAAATATGTTTTAAGACAATGTACCAGTTTCCATTTTTGTAGTAGCTGGAAAATGGATATCTAAATTGCAAGAGACTTGAATCCATAAAAAAAAATCTTGAACAGTCCTTATTAGACATTTTTTTAATTTTATATGCACCAAAATGATCATTGAAAACACACTCATAATCTTCTAAAAGAAAAAAAACTTTATCACTATCTGTTATAATGAGCAAAATTTTTGAAAAAATTGGTTCTTCTTCAACTAATTTCCTAACAATAAATAAACCACTAACATATTTTAAAAAGTTAATAGTAAAGTGTGAAACAGAATATAGTTCCCTAGTAAATCCTTTGTCTTTCACAATAACCTGAGCAGCTTCTGGTTGTATAGAACTTAATTCAAGTGGTTTGGTAATCCCAACCGATTTATTATGCTAAAGGTATCCATTTGAATTACAAGCATAATATGCTTGACGTAATTGATGGCGATTTGCTAATGTGATAGTTATATTTTAAAATTTTTTTCTTATTGCAGCAAGTCTCTTAAAATAATAATGCTTCGCTTCAAATCTCAATGTCCAACAGTGACGGAGAGGCCCAAAATTTAACATGTGAGAAGGGTAATGAATAAGAAAGTGCTGCTTTGGTATCTTCATTTTATCAGGAAAAAGTTCTCTAAAAAAATGTAGGTGGTCATCAATTCTAATTTTTAAATAAGCAATATGGTCTACTGTGAGAACAGGGGCAAAAATAAGTTCAACAATACCCTTTAAATCTATAAACAATTTCCAATATGAATTGTCTTCAGGAATGACAGCAGCACACATTAACGGGAGTAATCTGACAAGTGTCCACATTCGAGCAGCTGTCTGATTTATTTTACATTTTTTATTTATTAAAGATGGTTTATCAATAGAATCTAAAGGTCCATAAGGCCACATTTCAATTTGTTTATTTATATAATCAATAGAAATTACTTTGTGTGTGTGTAAAGCTTCTAAAACTAAACCTGTTTCATATGGGACAACTCCTTCTAGCAAATCATGGGCAATATCAGGAGGGAGACCACGTGTAACATGAAAAAATTCTGAATTAAATGGAGAATTGTTTTTTATTCCATACTGAATTAACTTTGTGTCATCAGCAAGCAACTCTGTTACATGTTGTTTATAGTTTTCAGGAGTCCTCAATGTAATATGATCATCAGTATATGTGTTTTGTATCTCAGCCTTATTACACAAGCATGTTCTGCAATAACAGTTTACTTTATTAGAGAATGATTCCACAAAACCACCAATCATATTGCTTCCTAAATTGTCACCACTAATAAAAGACAGACAGCCAACAAAAGTTTCAGCTCTCACAGAAATTCCATCAGTTGCAAGAATATTCAAATCCTTAACTAAGGGTTCAACAATTTTACCAATACCAAAATATTTCACATCTGTACTTTTACAAATAATAACTAATTGAATTATATCAGTTGAAGATCTATACTGTGGATATACATTTCCTAGAACATAGTAAAATGCCAGTAATTTGTGAGTTTTTCTATGAACACCTAATGGGTTACAAATCTCAAATTCATCACAAAACAGATTTAATTTTAAGGAATGGAAGTTGGTAGAAAACAGGGGATGAGTTTTACAGAATTTACCATCATCAAAACTTGTTATAAGATTTTTGGCTTTGTCACACTTAGGGTTCACAACTTGTGTAAATACATCATCTTGTATCAACAAAAATTTCAAAGTTTTTAATATAGACACATAATGAAAACAACACGACTTGTTGAAACTATTATTTCCTAAAATATACTCAACAGGAAGAACCATTTGCATGTTTGTTTCATAGTACTTCATTCTCCTATAATTATTAGATAATGAATCAATGCTCTCAAAAATACAATTTTGTTTCAAAATTTCATTAATCTTTAGAAAACTCTCATTACTTATACTTAAATTAGAAGTTTCATTTTTAATTTTGTTAATTAAATAATCACTCTGCATTTCCAACAAAGAATTAAAATCCTGCAAGATTTTTTGGGTTGTGGACAGAGGTAGCATGTGTTTTTCCTGAGCTTTTAATAATAATAAACTAACATGTCGTTTCATTTTTGAATCAAAATTTTCTTCAGTTGCACCTATATCATCTTCTATATTTATTGATTCAAAGTCCATTAACGGATCTTTACTACAATTAATGTGACTTAAAAATTCTTCATCGCAATTATTCAAATTATTTTTACTTTTATCAGTGTGCGTATAATATGTATGTTTTCTACTCAAATGTGATCGATAAGAGGAAAAACTTTTGAATTTGGCTGTACAGCTTATGAAAGGGCAAAATATTGTTTTATTTTGTTTTGTATGTACATTCAAATGTTTTGAAATATCTGGCAGATTTTTAAAGCAGCTTACTTGTGGACAGTTGATACATGTTTTACATATGTAATGGCCAGGAAAAATAGATCTATCTTGAGAAAATGTATTCCTATGTTTTCTATAAACATGAGATTTATATGCGTGAAAATTAGTGAACGTATTTGGACAGTCATGAACAGCACATTGCAAAAAAAAATTGTTTTCTTGGCTATGAAACAAGTTTAAATGAGTAAGATACTTGGTAAAAACTGTAAATGTTATGTTTGGGCAAAAATTACAAATTAAAACCATGATTATAAAAAAGATAAAGCACTAAACAATATAAATTGTCTTAAGTATAAAATGTCTTTCTAATTGTTATCCTTACATACAATTTTTAAGTTTTTGTGCAAAGTTTACAACAATTGATGGTAATTTCTTCCTGTCTGACTGAATGTCAAAGATGAACTTTTCTATAAAAATAAGGGTTTTGATGCAACGTTTTGGATACTCGCAATTAAATATAAAGTATGATGCTATCAGATTGGTGACTGCTTCCGATAATGAATTGCAGTGGAGAATAATTTCATGCTCAGCTAGCACATAGTATTTTTCTTGTTTAGTCTCAAAGCCAATGATTCCTACATGAGGCGATGAATAACCTGCTTTCTTAATGTCATCAATAGAAGTAGTTGCCTATAAGAGAAATTAAAATTAAAATCAGTGCTACTCGATTTCACTGCATGACAAATACAATTTTAATTTTTTTCTTTAAATATAGCATAAACCTCATCATGCGGTCGATGCAGTTTTTTTTTTTTTCTTGGGGCCCATTTTGTGAAAAATAAGTTATTATTGTGAAATTTATCATATTTTTGTGAAAAATAACATTTTGTAACAAAGGATGAAATTTAGCTAACTCAAATTCAAACGAAGCATTTAATAATAATTTCTTCTTTAAGTCCTTCTGTTAAAGTTTTACTTTTCAGTGAACTTGTTTTGTTGGCAAATTACAAATTTTAAAACATAACGTAATAAAAATAATCAATGAAGAGTATGTTTTTATGGAATAGAAATTTGTGAAAGTGTCTATTTTTTTAAAATGAATTTTGTGAAGGAGAATGTTTTGTTAAATTAGATTTTTGTGAACGGGCTCTAAATAGACCCCAAAATTTTCCTGGATCGACCCTTGATCATCCAAGCATGCTATTATAAAACTTGATAACTGATAATGTAGAAGAAATATTAAGACAAGATTTATCGTTTTATAGACAAAACATTTACCACATAGATTTTAGCTATATTTCACTTATACAAAGAGTAACGTGCAGAAAACAAACCAACTTAGAAAGTATGGCATGCAGGAAGAAAAATTATAAAGAAATATTTATTGATACTACAAGTTCAGTAATCCTTTAACAAACAGTTAAAGAGATTTAGCAGATTCTGATATGTAAAATAAAGAATGTATTTTTTCTCTTTCATCTGTTGTAACTGACTATAAATGCTTTATTTTGGCAGTCTATTGTAAATTACATAAATATGGGCAACATCAACAACAACAAAAAAGGTTTGTACAAGCAAATATTTATCATTTTGATGAGATCTCTAGTTTGATTCTTTATCAAGCAATTCAAATCTTTAATGAGATTGTGACATAAGGAAACAGACTACATTATCAGGGTTGTTTAATTTAAATGTAAGATTTGATAGATAAATATTTTTCTAATACTAGGTGAAATCTAAAAGTTATAGCTTCTAATCAATCTTAGAGACAAGTGACTCATTTTTTTAGCATATGAAAGTAATTTATAAACACATGAGCAACAATAGTTAAAGCTGATATTTGCAGTCTCCTTTCATAGAAACCTGTGAAATATTAATTGAGGCGTATAATTTATTTATAAAATGTGAAAACATTGCCGTATTTATTATAGTGCTACATTTTACCTATTATTCAATTGTAATGTTGAAAATCCCCAACATTTTGCACAATCAGCCTTCACCCCCATCTCCCAACCCAAAACCGACCCACAGGGAGGCTCTATTAAATATTATTTAAACTGAAATTTAAATCATGATGAAAATCATTTTTATAAGAATGTCTTTGATTAAATGCAGAGCTAAAACTAGGATTTTTCTAACATATTAGGCAGGAATCTTAGAAATCTTTTCCTGAAAATTTAAGGGCAATGGAAGACATTTTAAACATTTACATGTATGTAATAACAATACTTTTTATGCAAGTCAATAACAGGTGGCACACTGCTAAATAATATTCCTATCATTTTCAACCACATTAAATTCATTTCTAACACATGCAAATAAAATACATACTTTTCACACATTTCATAAAAAAGAAAAATAATGTTACAAACCAAGACATTTTAATTTAATATCAAAGAAATGTTTCTAATATAGATGCACAGAAAATAAAAGTGGGCAAGAAAAATATGGTTACTTTTCCATTATACGGATACCATTGTCGCCAAGCATACATTTAATATATACATTATGCATTAACATACATTTTGGCATGGTGTCAGTATAATGGAAAAGTACCAAAACATGTTATTGTCTTGTACGGTCACTAACACTGTAAATAAATTAAATAGCATGTTATAAAAACTTTAAACATTTAATAAGAGCGATAAAAATTGTATAAAAAATGCTGTCATTTTGTAAATGTGAAAGCAACATTGCATATAAAATATTACCTAACTATCTTATGTAAACATTAGGCACAACATCCCTCGAGGAGGGGAAGGGGGAAACTCTTACTCTTATGTTAAACCTTTCTTCTCCAAAGACACCTTATTTTTGCAGATAATCAAATAAATTAATAACAGTATTTGTAATTTATCACTTACCGTGTATGTTAAAAATAGCTGGTCTTCAGAAAAATGCACAGGTAATGAGATCAGCAGAAATTCATCTTTAGCTATTGCTGTGTCAGCTTGCTCTTGGAGACATTTCAGAGTTTCAACCCATGAAGGAAGGCTTTTTCGTGCCAATAATAAATTATAGAGCTGCTTATTATATAAACTGAGAAATTTTGGAATACACTGAAAAATGTTAGATTTCCCTGTTATTCGGAAAAATTCATCAGCAAAGTGCTGTTTATTAAATAAGTTTGGATATTTAATTTTTAAATCAGCAACTTTCATATATTGATTGACAATTTCATCTCTTCTAATGTCAAATGTTTCATTTAACTCAGATGAAGCACTAGCCTGTTCATTAATAACCATGAGTTGTTTTTTGAACTGTGGTATTTATTTTTTTTCATTCGCTTTTTCTCCTTTGTTATGGAACTTATTGGTTATTTTCTTCTGCTTTACTTCCTCACTTTGATCAAATTTACGCATATTTTTCAATTTATCTCGAATAGCCTGTCGCCATCCACCATATCCAGTTCCAATGGACTCTTTTAAATATGGGTATTTAGAAACAATGGCTCTTGCCATGTCGGTCACCATAACTGATGTCGGATATTTTGAATGTTTCACAACAGATGAACATATGGTATGTATTAATTCTGACCGCAAAACCCTAGGTAAGGGTACCTCATCTTGCAAAGCTTGTCTTAGGCGACTTGAAAAGTCTTTAGCGGGTATTGTGAAATTATCTAGGGGAAAAGATGACTGTGGAGTTGCTGCAGCAAATAGATCTGGTTCTGATGATTCACAGGAACCAGAAGCATTTCTCTCATCAGTGAAAAATGGTTCAGTTATATGGGATGATGATTTCGATTCAGCACAGTCAGGAACTGAATTTTCAATATATAATACTTTGGGTGTATCTAACACAATTCTATATTTCTTACCTGGAAGAATGTTTTCATCTTTTTGTACATCAATGTACTCCTGCCAAACTTCATTAAAAAACTGTATAATAATGGATACTGTCCGATCAATACAAAATCTAGCATAAACCTCCTGAAACATCAAATAAGAATGCATAAGTTTCAAGTACATCTTGTATAAATTCAGTAACCATACCAGGAGTTGATCCTGACAAAATTGGAGGCCTATTTCATAAAAACTCATTTAATAAAGCAAGCCCATTCTCAAAATCCATTTTACTAACATAGCCATAGTCTTCTTACAAAATTCATTATTTATTAAATAAAAACTACCCTTACATGATTTAATGGAACAGATGTCGCAGACGCACCGGGATTTGTGCAATTTTTCTTTGCGCCATTTTGGCAAAAAAACCCAATTTTCCCAATCTTTTATTACACACACGCATTTAATTGAATTTATTATTTTTATATTATTTGATTTATTTACACATATATTCATTTTTATTATAAAAAAACAGGTTGCTATACACAGCAAAAATCGCCATTTATGGTGCCAAAAAGAAAACCCTGTGCAGTGACATCTGTACCGATTTAATCAAAATTGTTTGGGTGTACTGAAATTAATGATTAAAAATTGAAAAATTAATTAAATCCATGATTATTGTTTCTTTCTTAGCTTAAAAATCAGAAAATATAATGATTAACGAAATACAATTATTTGATCGATTGGAAATTTTTTTCTTATTTACGGCTATACCAAAAACAACCATTTTACAGGTAACAGAAAAATCGCCAAAAATAACTGCTTCATCAGCAGTTATGACAGTTGAAGTTGAATAAAATCTAATAATCTTAATTTTACAATGTTTATGAGAAACACCATAGAAAACACATGCTATTTTTTTATGTAAGTAGAGGATATTTAAAAGAATAACAGGACAATCTTCAGTAATGTAATGCATGAAAAAGTAAACAAATAAGTGATTCAGCAAATCTTAAAAATGTATTTTTATTAATATAACTATAAAATGCAGAAAAATATTCTGGTACTTCTATATTATCCAGTCAACCAATTTCCGTAAAAAAAAAAAAAAAACTATCGCCAAATTATTTGCCAAACTGTAGCATCCAATAAACAAATGAAAGAATGTTGCCATTTGAATCTCAAAAAAAAAAGTAAGGAAAAGAAACGAAAGAAAAAGAAATTAGGAAAGCACCATTCATTAAAGTATCATTTCTCAGCAAGTTTAAACAATAAAATTTACAATACATTAAAGAAAAAAGAAACCAAAATAATCTTTGATATTTATTTATTTACATTATTTTTTTTAATTATCCCTCTCGACTGTTGGATAAATATTTGTGATGTCAGTTGAAAGTGATCTATTGTACGTAACTACACATTGCAACATTTTTTCAATGCTTTTTCTGTTTAAATATCATGATGTCGAAGACGTAATTTTTATTTTAGTTAATGAAGTAACTAATAAATCAGTAAAACATCATTAAAAAATCATTAACATCCAATTAAAAATCATTTGATGAAATAACAAGCACATGTAACGCATTTGACGTCAACTGAATGTGACACCACGATAATTATTTTTAGCTTTAAATCCCATAGTTTGGCAATAGCGAAAATTTCTCCATCTTTGCATAAAAATTGATTAGTTTACAACAATGGATGTGTTTTAGAAGATATGGATTTGAAACGAACAATGATTAAAGAGGACATTTTAAAACATTCTTTTAAATATTAAAAAAAAAATTAAGAGTATTCAAATCCAAACTGCTTATTTTGATACACATTTTTAAATTCAATTTTGCTCTAAAATGCCTCCAATTGGCAGGTTCTCTTATTCAGAAACTTTTATAATGTCTGTATTGTCTCAATGTTTTGATAAAGGCAGAATATATTTCAAAAAATGCTGTCAAAGTGGACATTTTGAACAAAATTTCCCAAAGCGATAGCGCTGAAAACAAAAAAAAATTATACTGTGAAAATAAATGTTCGTAATTCAATTTCTAATTAATTGAGCGAAAAATAAAAACATAGGTCCCTTATAAATCTCTTCATAAATCACACCGCCAAGTTTCATGTTTTTACTTTTAAAAATGAGTCTGAAAATGTGTCTCAAAATTTTGAGTTGCTGAGCGTGGAAAAATATTTTTTTAATACCGCCTTAACATAAAATTTCCATGGTGCCTTTGAGCAGATGCAATGCAGAATGCGCATAGGAGCTCACTCGGTTGTATTATCACAGGGTAATGTACTTTATTTATACTACGTTCTTTTATTTACTGAATATGATATGGACAAAGGAATATACTGATCCTTGAAAATTTATTTCTTGCAGTACTGAATATAACTGCAATTTCGAAATGATTTGCATTACACAGTTGTTTACAGATTGTCTGTTTGGAGTTTGCATCGAAAATAGTACTGTGTTTCACTAGGGGAAGAACTTCTAAAATAAAATTTATGAAACACTTTTTCATACTATCCCCCTATTAAATAATAAAGAAGCTTATTTTACTCATATTGTTATAGTAATTTGTTTCTGTCAGGTTTTGACGGGTTCCATCTAGTATACATAAAATAATACATATTTATATAAAGATTGTGTATATTTTTTAACATGTGACACATACAACGTTTATTATTGTCCACCCTGGGTCACCTCCTGAATTCAACACTGTTTGTATCTTTACATTTAAAAATTAGCCCGTCATTGTGTCAGAAAATTTTGAATTTGTTGCACAGTGAACTTGAAAACAGCTTTAATAGAGCTTTAGATTTAACTTTTAAAGTTCAAAGTTGATAAATTTTGGGGAAAATGAAACAATAAAGAAGAAAGTTAAAATTTAATATTTACTTACGTATTAACACCACCGTAGGTACAGATTTGGCGGTTTTTAAGTGCCGCCAATCTTTCATAGCACAAAAAATGGCGTCAAAAATCAGCAAACAACAAGGAATCCAAAAGATAACTGTGTGCGCGTGCAAACAACAAGATTGTTCTTTATTGGCACATTAGCGCAACTTCTGCTGCGGTGGCGTTAGTACACAAGTACCATTTAATAAAGTAGCATTAAACATCAATATTGTTTAGAAAATAGTAAACATTAATTTCTTTACAAAAAACATTGCAAAATTTAAATATCTTACATTTTCAAATTCATCCAATGATGCTGGTAAATTAAACAATTTACTTCTTGAATTATAGGATACCAAAATATCTTTTTCCATGCTAAAAATGATAAAATATAAACTAAATCAAATTTTAGAATAATACCATATACAAGAGCATAAATCAAGAAAAAATAAGTAAAGTTTCTAATATTTAAAAATTAGGGCTGTAGCTAGATGTGAATAATAGGGGGGGGGGGGTCTCAAGAAAATGTAGCGGAGGCTCATATTTTTTTTCTCTCTCTCTCTGACACATGCACGCACAAAAACACACACAAATATATATATATAGATGATCAAAGTATTATGCAGAAAGATAAATTAGTGTATATTCATATTCTAGGCACTATGTTTTTATTAAATTGTTGATAACATCATTGTATACTAAGAAAAGAAAAGGCTGGAGAATAAAAATTTCCAGTGTAAACTAGTGTATAATTATACTGGTGAAATAATAAGTGATGATGTCAACAATAAATAAAAAGCTTGCGGTTCACCCGCTTCATAAAGAGTTGCAACCTTTAATCAAAGTATTATGCAGAAAGATAAATTAGTGTATATTCATATTCTAGGCACTATGTTTTTTATTAAATTGTTGATAACATCATTGTATACTAAGAAAAGAAAAGGCTGGAGAATAAAAATTTCCAGTGTAAACTAGTGTATAATTATACTGGTGAAATAATAAGTGATGATGTCAACAATAAATAAAAAGCTTGCGGTTCACCCGTTTCATAAAGAGTTGCAACCTTTAATTATTTTATTAAAATTCCCTACCCTTAAGGATTTTAAAGTTGTATTTGTATACGATAAAAAAAATTGACAAAATCAAGGATGTACTTTGCATTTTAAAGTTATTGTTTTTAAAACACTTATTTAAACTAATTTAAAACACTTATTTGCAGTTTTTATACGTATTACAATTTAGTATTTGTAAGAATGTTAAAAAATGTAAAAGGATCCCAAAACAAAGTTCGATTTTTGAACAGTTTCATTTGGTGACCTGAGAATTTTTCCTAAGGGGGGGGGGGGGTCATTTTTTTTTTAATCTAGAAGATTTGTAAAAAATACTGTTATTAGGATTATATTAATTATATCACAACTATTGCAGAATTATAAAATAAATAAAAGTAGATTTCCAAAAGCTAAAAATCTTCTACGGAAGCAGCAAATTATATTTTTATAATCACAAAAGTTTGCTTTTGAGCAAATGTTTAACAAATGGTAATACGAATTTCTAGAAAAGCCAAACACAAAGAGAGTGTAGTCCAGGGAATAAGCTTACTTTTAATTATGCTGCATACAAGATTTCAAAACTCCTCACAGTACAGAGGAAAAATTATGAAAATTCAAATCACTATGGACTGCTTAGATATTTAACAATAAATACTGTTTTTTTTTTTTTTTTCACATAAACAATGATTTCTAAACGTTATTATTCAGATACAACATACACTACTGATTTTTTCCCCTTTAAAATATGATTTAAATGTTCTTTTAATGCAATCCACAAGTATTTTGCTTTAAAAATAAAACAGGAACTAAATATTATGTTCTAAAATATGATAATTTTTTATTAAGGGCTAATGTGAATTCTATAGGGCATTATTTTTCTAATATCTCGTTTGCATTTAAATATTTTTAAATGATTTTATTTTATTTTATTTTTTTTTTTTTGCACTGGATAGCAGAGATCAATCTCTATTTCCGCCGTTGATTACTTTTTCGATTTTTTTCTACGAAGATACTTTCATTTTCGGAACCGGTTTCGAAAGTAAAAGCATCTTCCTAAAAAAAATCCGCAAAGAAAATCGAAAACGTAATCAACGGCGGAAATAGAGATTAATCTCTGCTACCCAATGTAAAAAAAAAAAAAAAAAAAAAACATTTAAAACTATTCAAATACAAACGAGATATTAGAAAAATAATGCCTATAGAATATAGAATTAACATTAGCGATCAAGTGTTGTCAAGTGCGTGAAGAGGATTATTAAGCAAAAACAACTAACAAAGTAAAAATTCTCATGCTTTGTTTAGTTAATTTCCCTCATCTAACTATACAAACACTATTTAGTATTATCTATTAAATATATAAGGAATAATTACTAGGCTTACCTTATGTTTTTAACAGCACTTCATAATGAAATCAAAATGGTTCATTCCGTTCTCTGCTCTGTTGTCGTCTGCTGACGCAACACTCTGACGTCATCGTATATTTCAACACCACAGAGCTGGATTGCGAGATAAAAATGTACACCTATATTGGAGTTTTGGTTTCTGGAATTAATTTCAAATTGTCATTCTTGGTGTGTGATATCACCGATTTTTTTTTAAAGAGTACAGATAAACTATTTTAAGTGTATTATAACACTTAATTCAGTGTTGACACCAAAATTAGTGCATATTTAAACCTTATTTGGCATTTCATAAACCCAAATTAAGCGTAATTATACTCCCCATTTTTTACAGTGTACCGTTCAATAAGCTAAAAGATAACATCTAAGTAAACAATTTGGAAAACGCATAACATATTTAAAAACATAATTTCAGGAATTTCCAACGTATACAATATTCGGAAAAATATCCAAATACTTTTATTCAGCCCTGTATAGGATCTATAGATTTGTATATATACTACATAGGATGCTAAATTTTAGTTCAGTTAGGAAACGCGTAGCACAGTTTAAAAATCTACGTCTGGAGTTTCTGTCAATAAACGGAAATGCGTTCGCGCGAACTTTTGTGCTTCCCTCTATAGGATCTACAGAATTTATACACACCACGTAATAGACAAAAACCGAGTTAAAATTAAAATCGCGTTCAGTAACTTAAAACGCACTTCCAGGAATTATTGTTAACAGACAGTAGAGAATTCTTTTGTGTGTCCCTGTAAATGAACGATGACTGCTATACACACAATATTCTGTAGTAAGCCTGTTGTAATACACCTTAGTGATATATATAAATTTCAATGCGTTTAAAATAGTGAAACAATATTTAAATAAACCGCAAATGATTTTCCTCATAGACCCCAATGTAACGGAATTATTTTGAGTGTTCCTGTAAACAAACTATTAGTGCTACACACTTCCGTTGAAATAGGGAACATGCTATAGATAACGACAATAACATATAAAAATTGCAGTGTAATCCGAGCATATTTACGGGAGTTAGTGCACGGACTGGCGGCCAGACGGCAGATGGCCATACGGCCAGACAAACCGAAGTCATAAACACTTTTCAACTAGGTTGGAAAGTGTTAAAAAATAAGATTGGTATTCAATTTTTAAATTTTTTCATTGAAAAGTTCAAAATATAACTCTTAGCGGAAGAATTATGCGAAAGTTTTTGTAAAATAAAATTAGATTTCTTTTATAATATTTAAAATCATTTTGAATTTTTTTGGGAATTACCGTAATTTAGAATTTTATATAACTCTTTTGATGATTTATTGAATGAACCTCGTCATTCTATTTGCTCTGCAATATGCCACCTGCAGAAATTACGCATGAAATTACTCAAAAATTTATCAACAATTGACTGTATTGAGCACACGTAGCCTCAAAATATAGTTTAAATGTCTTAACTAGCTATTACCAACATTATAAAATTATTAAATACCCAAACGGGTATCAGTGGAGCAAAAAATTAGTAGTATTTTTTTATGGCTATGGTACAGGCTTCATACACAAGTAATATAGATATCACGGTCAAGTGACGATAAAGCTGTACAAGAAAATTTGCAATGGAGAAGTGTGTCATGATGGAAAAAGAAACTGTCTACTTAAAATCGATAAAGGGGGTGATACAGAAATTCTTTTTGTGCCTATTATTATTCATCGAGAAATCTTAGTATCCAAAAAAAAACATTCGTTTTTAATAAGTAATATGGCTTTGTTGAATATTTAGAGTTATGCTAAAACATATTTGTGACAAAATTTTACTTTTTAATAAGTTAAAAAAGAGAAAGCGTCTTGTCATTGTTAACTAATTTGCAATTAGAGACATATTGCAATTATACGTTCCGTATAGGAGGCAAAAATCCGTTTATCAAACACCACTATTTTCGCATAGTATTTTTACTCTTACTTTATTATTGAATTTCATCGATTAAATAAAGCAAAAATTTCGTTATGAAAAGGGTTAATATCCTTTTAAGACCTTCTCCGTGTCAATACGTATTCAAGCTTTAACAAGTTGGAAATAGTACGTCAAACGTGACAAATGAGGTGCGTTCGTACTATAAATAGTTTTATAAATATTCAGATCTCGGTGCAACAGCTATTGCTCTCTTATGCAAAAATGCATGAATACAAAATTTATTTTATATGGACATATTTGCACATTAGAAATATTTATTTTATTTTATGAAATTAAGTTTCAATACACCTTTACAAAAAATTACTTGCAATTTTGTTACATTAAAATTATACTATGCGCAATTGTCCAATACAAGACACTATAAGAAGAAAACATCATCGTTATTATTTCAGTGAAATGAATTATATCGTCTGTTGTTATGATATGATTAATTTCCGTAATAAAATAAGTACAATTTAAGTCGCAACATTTTATCTTTTATTGACATTTACTGAAAATTCCAATGGGAAACGTAAGCCTACCTTTGAAAATTTCTGAACTTAAAATCCATAATTAGACTCTTTTACCATTTAATATATATTTCTCCGAAACATCTATCCAAAAAACTGTCGGTAGATTATAGGATTGCTATAAGTAAACAATTTTAGTATACAAATTCTGTTTTTAAATTCAGTAATACTGAAATAATATGAATCCATCTTAAATAAGACGTAATCATCATGACAACCTAGAATCATTACTTATCATGGGATATAATTGAATTAATTACGTATGATAGGATTTAATAGAATGAAGAAAACTTTTATTACTAACTTTGTAAGTTTTGATTCGATTTTCATAAAATTTGAAATGACCCAGTAGTATTCTGCAACGATTATATATACTACATTTCAAACCATTTGGTGGGGTAGTTTTTGTGCAGTTATATACGGACAGATGGGCAGACGGACGGACCAGACGACGACTACAGGTGCTACGTATTTATATAATTACTAAAAAATAAGAATCATATGATTTTAGAGATTCTTAATTGGGGCGGGGCGGGGCTAAAATAACGTTGGGAACAACTGATTTAGAACCTTCACACTATCGTTTTATTGAAAATAAGGATCACGAATAGCAGTATGTTATATTTTGGATATCAAATTAAGCAAAAATAACTTTATAAAGACATAAACTACATGATCTTTCTGAACATAAAAAATTCCAGATTTCATTCCCAACTGATACAATTTATGACGTCATTTATCCCTCATTTATAATAAAAATAGATTTGATCTCCGATGATGTAGGGAATAAATATTTTCCATTTTTCTACTGGATTTTCTTACAGTATATTTGCATTATAAATGTTTTGTTTTTGGGGGGCTTATTTTTAATTTTTGTGCTCAGATGCTATTGTAAACTGTGTGTTAGTTTTATTTGAATACTACAGAAAAATATTAGTTAATTTAAAATAAATTTGGAATTATGCAATGATTTTATTTCTACGTTCTGTATTCAAAGTTATCCCTATATGTACCGAAATGTTGAAAGTAAAATTTATTTTAATTGAATAAAATGAGAAGTTATTTCTGATCGTTTCTGTTTTGTTACAGATCATGCATTGGCATGAATTTAATATTATCAGATTTAAGAAAATGTTTTATTGTAGCTCATTAAAACTGTACCCTTAAATTGTAATAATATTTTTCTTAAATATGTAATGTTCTCAAAATCAAGTAGTTTTAAATCCAAACTTCAGAATCTCATTCAGTTACTAAGAACAAATTTAATTTAAAATTTTGAATTTTTAGCGTTTACATTTAGTTTTATTTTGAAACACAAATTTACATCTAATATTTACCACAATCAAGTAAAAATAATAGAAATACTTGAAATTTTAATCCAACAATCCATTAAAATTTTTGGAAATAGATTAAATAAAAAATCTTTTATCAATATTATCTTCGAAAACTTTCACGAATGTAAATTCTCTTGCAAAACAATATTTTAGCACCAAATTTCAAAAGAGGCATTCATAATTTTTTCTTTTTAGTAAACGTGATATATGCATATTTTTTTTGACTGAAGCAGCAAATAATTTGATGATATGCACGTCTTTTTTATGTAATTGATCTTTATCACTACAAAAAAGTAGGTTCAGTTTTTGTATTTTAGTATTATCGACGGCTATTTTTATTATTATTATTATTGTTTTCTCTTACATCTCATAATACAGATAAGAGGAAAAAGATTTTTCTTTACAAAAAAGAAAATGTGCAAAATGAATTCTGGTTAAAAGCTACGAAGATCATCATTTTCACTAAAGTATGTGATTTTTCGTAAATTTGTGTTTGCATACAGTTTCGGATATATATATATATATATATATATATATATATATGAAACAAACACATTTATTTTTATATATACGTTTTTGTGTGTTTTAGGAATTATCTGTTATTTTTAAAGAAAAAGAAAAAAAGGAATATTAACAAAAAACTAGAAAGAAAAATCATGCGTCACGCATAGTTTTTGAAACATGTTCCAACACATTCAGTATATTGTAACAAAACTTCACCGTTTAATAAGGAGAAAGATATTGTCTATGCAAACATTTTGGAAAATTCATAACACGTTTGAAAACCCAATGCTCAATTACCGCCAATATTCGGAAAAGTATCCAAATTCTTTTGTGCAGCTCCGTATAGGATCTATAGGTTTGTATGTATGTTTCAGCAATTATATATTATTATATATATGGCATATATGTTTCAGCATGTACCAGTTTCAGCAATTTTAAGCAGCTTCGAAATTACTGCAGTTAGGAAACGCAAAGTACAGTTGAAATTTCCCCTACAGCAAATTCCGCCAATAAACGTAAATGTACTCGAAATCTTTTCTACATCCCTGTATAGGATCTATAGAATTTATATGCACCGATTAATATGCAAAAGTTGATTTAAATTTAAAAATACCACAACAGTTATTTAGTACCACAATTGAAAACGCACTTCGAGCAATTGTTATTCAATTATTATTGATAGACAGTACTGTAACTGAATTATTTTGTGTGTCCCTGTAAATTAACGATGAATGTTACGCACACCTTATCCTATAGTAAGCATCTTGAATTGCACTTCAGTAATAGATATCAATTTCAATATATTTGAAATAGTGTAACATTATTAAACTACACCGCAAACGATGTTTTCCTATGGACCGTAATATAACGCATTTCTTTTATGTGTCCCTGTAATAAACTATAATTGCTACAGACTTCATTTTTAGTATCAAATAAGCCATAGTAAACCTCAATAACTTATATCAATTGTATGGCAAAAAAGTATATATTACACGAATTAGAGCACGGGCAGACGACAGACAAACATATAGCAGGTAGACAAATCGAATTCATAAACATTTTTCAATTATGTTGAAAAGTGTTCAAAATCAATCTTTTATATGTATTGTTTATCTAATTAAATTAGCTTTTAAAAATGCAAAAAGAATTGACATCAATTGGTTAATAAAGAATAATATCTTACAAATTAAAAATACAAAACACAATAAATGACTAGTAACATTTCATACTGAAAACTTGAAGCAGTCCTTATCAAGTTAAAAAGATTGATGGAGAATCCACCACACAGACGAAATGCGTGCTTTTTAGATTGATAAAAAGAATGTGTCAGACAACATATCAAATTTTACGAAATTTGTATGATTAGTTCTGGATGTATTTACTATTAAAAAGTTGGATAATTTGAAGGGAGGTCTTAAAAGTGAAATAAGTTTTTAAAATGTGCTAATTTTATACAAAAAGCTAAATACTCTTCAGCAGAAAATATAATTACTAATATTAAAACGCTATAAAAATCTATTAAATATTTTCTCAAATAATTAAGAACAAGTATTATATTTCTTAATTAGTTTTAATGAAATTAAACCTTTTTTCAATTGCGTTTTTTAAAGTCAAAAACACTCTAGGGGAATAAATGAAAGTTTTTTATAATCATATTAGACCGTTCTGCAAATCAAAATCTAACAAATTATTTGTAGGCTAAAAACTTTTTTTTTCAAATATCAGTTCATATATCATATTCCATACATAAAAAAATATATAAATGTATGGAAATCGAATAATTTTAATTGGGAGACTAATTACTAACTCAACAGAAAAAAAAGGTGAATAAAAAACATTACTTACAGCAGTACAGTATGCGTGAAAGTTTAATTGATTATTATTCAGTTAAACTTGAACCATTTTTATATATAAAGTTCATCCTTTTTACTTACCGATTCATAGATTGTTTTTTAATTGTTTTCTTCATAGATAAAAGAAAAGGAAATAATATCATAAAGGGAAAAGTACCAGAGTCGTTCAATTATTAACATTTTAAAAAATATATAAATAGTCTATGTATAAAATAAACTAGTTTTATATAAATAAAATCTCACACATTTTACTGTAAATAATTTTTGAATGTTTATTCAAGCAATAACCTGAGGCGCCCCCCTCTCTTTTAGACCGTCCAAAAGTAAAATTTCTCTATACAGAGAAAACTAATGAAGAATCCGAACTGTAATTTCACATAGCTAAGGTTTAAATATTGTGACACTGTTTATGTAAAAATTAATATATGTTATAATTTATATTTTTAAGATAATATTATTATTAATTTTCATATTATAAATATCATTTTGATTAAATGATTGTCTCCATGCACTTTTCTCATTAAGAAAAAGAAATATTTCAAATGGATGGTTTTGAGGAAGATGTAAAGTTTGTGACGTGAATTTCACATTAGCGTCCTCAAAACGACCCTTTCGAACTTTATGAATATTTAAGAGAAAATGCACAAACTATGAACTGTTCTGTATTTAGTCGATACAAGAATATCAAATAAACAATCAAAAGGGGGAAAATGTTTGAAAAATTAAAGTTTGTACAATTTACACTAAATAGACACTAAATAGCTCCTCTTGCAATAAATGCTTTCATATGTGAATAGAAGACATTGTTTCGAATTTACCGATACGTTTGTGTTCCAATGATCTCATTGTAAACGATCTGCGAACAAAGGTGGGTGAAACTTTTTTCATATAACGAACTGAACAATCGGCCAAAAGAAAAATAAGAACATCACACACATTTTAATCATCAAATTTCCAAAGAAAAAAACGGAAATAGTCATTCAACTGCAAGTTATGTCTTTTTTCAATTTATGTTAAATTTTTTGCTTAGGGGGTCGTCTTCATACTGAAGTTGTGACAAACTCTGAAATTTACTATACGAATACCTAGTTTTGATATCATATTTGATATGTGAATTTTATTTTATTGTTTACGGTATTGATTTTATCTAGAAAGGAGTATAATTCATCTTTTCCGTGATTCCATACAATGCAAATATCATCCACGTATCTTAATCAGTAATCCGGACTCAGTTTTATGGTCCCCATGATTATATTTTCAAGAGGACGTATAGTTTAAACTCTGCACGCAAACCTGAAATGGGGGAACCCATTGGGGCCCCAATGACTTGTCTGTAAACTTGATTGTTGAAAACAAAAACGTTGTTGTTGATAATTAAATTTAAACCTTACTTGACTGTATTTTTAATATTTTCTGTAAACATAGGACCAGAATTGATCAGACTCGCTATGGCGTTAGTAACTTCTTTTATATCGATAGACGGGTATAAAGATACCACGTCTAAACTAGCCATAAAACTGGAAATTATAAAAAGCTTGAAAATTACCTTTATTCCGGCCTATTCCTAGTATTCATTATTCACAAATGTTTGTCAGTTCACTTTAACAGTAACAGTTGTACGTATGCACATAAGTCGTTTCTGACATTTCGTATTGAGTATAACATTTTCTTTAATGTAAAACTGTGGACATAGCAATAATAGGTGGTACAACCATTACATAGTAATACTAAAACGCAGCGCATTTGAGAAGTATTGGATGTAATTGACAAAGCACTTAAAAAGCCCAAATAAAATTTGCATGGGTAGTCTAAGAGAAACTCTATATAAAGTATGGCCGCTACTTTTAAAAATAAAATATTTTTTCATCAGAAAGGATCATTGGGTTTCAAACGTACACTTTAGATTAATTTCACACATTTCTTCATGACCTCAACCCGACTCTTGTTTCATTCGATTCGAAATGCATGTAATAATACCATACATAATGCAAATATGGATACGGCGAAATTCTGCAATGTCATTAAAATCAACTTCAGACAAATTATCTTAGGTAAATATTCTATCCGCAATGTAATATTCGGTTTGTCTTTGTAAAACAATTAGAAATATTCAAGGCACTACCTTCAGATCGCGGAAATATTCGTGGGAGCACTGCTGCCGGAATATTTCCGTTATTTGAAAAAATATCCGTTTATTTCTTTTTTCTCTGTTACAGGAGAGAAATTATCCGTTATTTGAAGAACGACGGTTTTAAAAAATTGCATCTCTCTTTTTATGCCGCCATCTATGGAGTATTACGGGAATATTTAAACAATATATTATATTTCAACAATATTTTCTGGCTGACCTTAGCGCTTTGAGTCAAGTGTCTTACCGGTAAGGCCAGCGGGTGCTTGCTAGAATAAGAGTTTGAAACGATGAGACAGGTTATATTCAAATGGCGGCTTGGAAATTAAATAATTTGCGGTTTAAAAACCTCTCAGTTTTGAAGTTAATTGCAGGGCGATTTCGTCGTTATGATATGATGGGTTGAGGTTTTATGTTTTAACACTTTAGTATTAATAGAGGATAAGAACATAAATTATATATATTCTTAATTATATTGTTAGATGTAAAATATAAATATTATATTTTTAATTAAATTCGAGAAAGTTTGTTTGCTTTTTTGAGTAAAATCAACTTTTTTTCATCTATTATATATTTTTAAATGCGTTTGTTTAGAATATATTTTCAGTGCAAGTGTTTTTCCGTAACTTTAGAAAATAAATTGCTAATAATTTTAAATGAACTGAAAATTATTTCTTACTTTGTTAAATTCAAAAGCATTATTTTTATTTGTTGCTTTTTTGAGTAAAATAGATTTTTTTCATTTAATTTAACTATTATATATATATACGAGTATATATTAATCTGTTTGTTTAGAATATATTTTAAGTGCGAATATTTTTTTATAACTTTAAACAATAAATTGAAAATAAGTTTAAATGAATGGAAAAATTAATTGTTACTTTTTTTTAAATGCGAAAACACTATTTTTTTTTTTAAATAAATTCGAAATTTTAGTTTATTGAATTTTTAGTTTTTCATTTTTAAAATAAATTCGAACTTTAGTGTTCATAGAGCCAATACGCATGCGTGCAGAGAATAAACGGAATTTTTCCCTCTTCTTCAGATTTCGCGAAGAATTTACCGAAAAAAAACATGTTTTCTAGGAGTACGGAAATTATTTGTTGAACAATGAGGAATAATTAAGTGTATAATGACGAATTTTTCTGACAATCTATATTCAGTAGAACAGTGGATCCAAAGCTCTTTGACTCGCAGAACCCTTTTAGTAATGCCTTTCTATCACGGAGTCCTTTAAGCTTACCGTTCCGTATATTATAAGATAATGGGTTTATTAGGTAAATTACGACCGAGCACAGTAAACCTCAATATGATGGTATAGATCCATATATATGCATTTTTAATAAGCACGCAAAAAAACCATTTTTAATTCTTTTGTTAAAAGTTATCTCTTCTCTTTTCTTTTTATTCTAAAACCAAGTCTCATTTATTAGCAGATTAATGCTTTATCCTTTTTGCAGGCAGATGCAATTTATTCTCTCATCTCTTACCTTTTTAATTTTACATGTACACCGCAGCTCGAATATTAGAATAATATGTTTCTCGCTGTGTGTATGCACTTTGTCCGGTATTATTGTCTTTCTTTTTAATTCTGAACTTTGAGCATCTGCTAGTTATCATAATACATTTACTTTTAGCCTTGTAATTATTTCAGTTTAACACAAAATTTATATACATCCGCAGTTTATGGTTTTACAAATTGTTATTTCTGTCTCGATATTTCGTGATCGCAGATGGTTTTCCCAGCGTCTAAAAGCCACAAAAAGGTTACTGATGAACTTTGTGATATTACACCCCCCTCGTTAATCGCCAAATTTAAATATATCTATTTCTTATCATTAACGGTTATTTTTGTCTGGCGTTAATTGGTCTTGCCAATTGTTTTATTTTGGTGTAAAATACTTACTGACCTGTGAACATTGTCATGATTTGAGATAATCAGTCTTTGCTGAGATGTAGAGGTGAAAAGACTTATCTTAATACTGCCTTGCTATGAAGCAAGCCGACCACCTGTTTGCTTTTACTGTTATGCTGCTTTTCGCTTCAAATAAAGGACTAATTTCGACAGAATGAGCTCTTATTATATCTCCGAACTATTGTTGTTTCTGTTTACTCAGGAAACGCATCTGAAGTGTTTTTGCGGTACAACGAACTTCATTTTAATCGCTATGTACTATTATAGTAAAATATTTGCTGTGACGGTCAGGCCATCTCTTCGATAATATTATTAGAATGCAAACGACAACTATTGTACACTAAAACTACACTACACATATGACGTCATTTTCACTGGTGGAATCACTCTTCTGATTGTTTAAATAATTAAAGCAAAATAATTTTATGTTATAGAGAGAAAAACTTAACCTGTTTGCCACCATTTCGAAGATATTTCATAAAAAAAACTGTTAAAATCAGAAATCAAATATAAAAATGGGAATAATTTTTAAAATAGGTAATTTGAACACATCTACAAATGAAAAGCTTTCATTTAAACAAATAATTATCAAAATTGATTCAGTAGAAAGCTCAGGGAAGATGACTAAAAGACAGCCTTGTGTTTTAACTATATAATAGATTATAGAATTTCAAAATATGATGAATAATATTTATGTACAATTTAGAATTATAAGATAAGCTTACTTACTTAAAGAGTCTTCAAGACAAAACACATGCGTTGTCTTAATAATTGTAATCTACTCATTCTGCAAAAGACAAAATATGAAAAGCCTTTCTTACGAGTTGTAATTTTTCCATCTGAGTGAAAAAAAATGTCACTACTGGCATTTGAACCCAGGACATTGGCTTAAGCGGCCAATACTTTACCAAATAAGTTATCCAATGGTATACTATCCGGTGTACATAATTCACTCAAAAAACCATTTGATAAGCGCTTCTGGTCAGTTAATTGAAACAATTCCACAGAATAAACCGCAGCTAAAGGAACTCCAGTAAACTATGGATACGTAATAACATTTTTAATTACTTTAACATAATCATAGTGATTTAGTAAAGAAATCATACGAATTGTAATTTTTTAGTCTGGGGAAAAGTGTCCGGCACGGTTTTGAAATAATGACCTCTAACAAATAAACTATCCTGAACAAATCTGGCTGACATAATTTACTCAAACAACGTTGGGTTAAGGCGTCTGGTCTGTGATCTGAAACAGCCTCGACAACTTGAGCACAAGTAATACGCTGCCGCAAATGCGCGATAGCGTATTACTGCTTATTTTACTGTTTATTACTGTTAATTTTACGGTATAATACTGGCTGCTGGGGTGTCAGTATTATACTATAAAATCAACATTCTTTTTTTTTTTTTTTTTTTTTTACAGTGTATGCATATACAATAGAACTAACTTCGCTTAGAAACAATTATAGAGAATATTTTAAAAATGTTTTAACAAGATTACACTTTTTTATTATGTATGACATCACAGACACGCAAGAAGTATTGCAGGTCCTGACATCTAGTTCTCATTAAATACCTTACTATACATGCCTTCGGCTTGGTCTTATTAATTATTTTTTGTATCTTAAAACTAATTCACATGAAATATGTATATGAATAATTTAACAAGTAAATGTTGTTACTTTTCTTACATTGATTATTAAAATTGTGATTGGGATAAATGGCTCCCCTGCAGATGACGAACTGACGGATAAACTAAAGTTGTGAATATATATATATATATATATGCTTTAATAATATTGATTTTATACCGAAAGTATTTAATGTTATTGCAGGAAATATTTTTGGAAATCTCAATGTGTCGTCAATGTGTATGTCTCAATCTTTCGTGTCTGTCAATTTAATATACCTCTGAGTATGAAGGCATTATTTTAATTTATTATAAAACACCTTTATAAATCAATTATCAAATCATATTGCACATGTTTCAAATCATAATCGATAAAACGATTCTTCTGAAAACATCAACGATAACAACAACAACAACAACAACACCTCTGACAAGCATGAATCCTGCAAATAGACTGGTAGGGTAGATAAGAACTTATCTAGATATCTCCGTGCACGTTTCAGTACATTGCAGTTTTAAAAAAAGCTCCATTAAGTAATAATCATAAAAATGTTCGAACTTTTATGATATCAAAATAATAAGATAAATTATCTTTATTTTATAATGAAGAACATTTTTATGTTAAACCCGCTCCTCAATTCAGTATCCGTTAAAATTATTGAAGAATTTTTCATATTTACTAAATGTTATCAAAGTACATTTTCTTTATTTAACAGCTTTTTCCAGTAACAAAATCACATAAATTTATAAAAATAAAAAATAAATTCTTTAAAATAACGCTTTTACGCTAAAATAATATTGGAGTTATATGATAAAATCTTAACACGTTAAATCTTTCTAAATACCGACTTACATAACCGGTATTCTCCAAATAGAAATGCTTTTCAAACTTCCACAAAGAAATATTGTAATATCCGATTTCATAAGCAGTCCAATTTGCAATTCAAATTTCAGTTGTTTGAAAGAATTACCTATTTCAAATTTTTGCCATTTCTGAATGCGGGAAAAGTTATTTTTTATGTTTTATTTTTTATTTATTTATTTATTTTTCTATTAATAATGTCCAATAATATTTCTGAAAGCAGGTGTACGCAGAAACTGCATACGGGTTCATGATAAATACATATTTTCTGAAATAGACCTTTTTAACTTGCATTTTTACTTTATTCTACTATTTCACTACACTGAAAATGTTTATGGCCTCTATTTTAAAAAATCAAACTTTTGATTATTTTTATTTTAGTTACCTTTTTTTTTTTTTTAAAAAAAAAAAGAAGAATTGTAATATTTTACAGAAAATTCTATCATAGGCATATTCTTACAATTTTTTATTGACAAATAATAATATTTGTTGCAAGGATATTTTTTACTATAAATAATGCAATTTAAAAGACGATATCAAAGAACAGGTTACTTCCATTAACACTAATCATACCAGGAATTTTACTCAAGTTTTTTAAAAATATTTCACACCACAATTTTTATTTAAACAATTTAACTTTCTCAGGTTTTGTTCATCTGACGAGATCATATTCGTCTAACTCCTCTGACTGTCATGTGTGTTATGCTGCCAAAATAAAAAAATAAATTATCTTTATTTTATAATGAGAAATTTTTTACGTCACAGCGTTTGTTCTCGGAGACTGTATAAGTTAAACATTGTTAGATTTGCGTACTTATAGCTGAATACCTCCTGTCACACAACAAACCATAAAATTTTGAAAAAGTCGTATATTATTTTAATTAATTAAAAGCTTATTCTAAATTTCTGGAAATTTCAGTTTTCTTAATAAAAAGAAACTGAACTTTTCATTTCTGTCTGTTTTCGGACACACTGGCGAGGATAGAAACTATCCAATCAAAACGTCGGATTATATTATTTTGAAACCTCTCAGGGAGGGCTAGTTTTCAATAAAGATCTTCACAATCAAAGTAATAAAACCGCATTTAATACCAGTAATGGCATATTGGAGGCTTTATAAAATTATGAAAACGATTTTCTTTATCAATTTGAAAACTATGCATATATACCCAAAACAATTATGTTATTAAAATTATATCCAATTTTCATAAAAATCAATTCATATTTTGCTGAGATATTAATAAAAAAATCATTAAATTTCCAATAAAAATTGATTTCTATTTATGTCAAAAACACACTGGACAGTCTATCTATTTCCTTCCCGACAGATGAAAGGGTTATCAGACGGAAGGCTGCCAGGTAAAACCGCCAAAAGAGATTTTACCGTATATTAACATTTTTAAAACTATATAAGGTAGGGATTTGAAAATTGGTATACGAAAAATAATTTTCTATTTCAGAAAATCGAAATTTTGAAAAAATCGACCGGTAACTATTTTTTTTTATCAAAAAATTATTTTTTCTGCATTTTTTTTTATTCTGTATCGATAAAATGAGTATTAAGCGTGATTGGGAACTGAAAGAACCGCATGATTCAGACCACTTGAATGATCGTATGATCGTATACTATTATGGATCTATTATCATTTTAGGACACAGTCAAGAAAGCACTGGTGACCATGGTACTTCACGGATTGTAGTGCTGCGGAGGTAATTTTTATTTTATTTTGTCACTGTAGGATAGGAAGAAAATTAAGTACCTTATACTAGATCGAAGTTTTGATTTATTTTTTTGAGATTAAGATTTTCTTCAATCCCAGAACGACATTCAACATTAAAGTAGCAGGCTGGGAACCCAATATCTTTCATTTGCATAACGTGCGATCTTTCTATTTTTTGGAGAAAAACCAATCTAATTTTATTCTACATTTAAAAAAAGATGAAAAGATTTATATATATGTATATTTTTTTACTTTCTTATTCTAATCAAGAAATCATGTTCACAATGTAAATAAACTCAAAATTACGGAAATAACATTTTACAAGTTACGTAGTTTTGATGCTATTTTAGTAAAATGCTTTATTAAGACAATGAAGACATACGGACAATAAAATCCCATTGGTACTAATGATTTCGGAAAGAAATTTGGAAAGCTTGCCGTTCTTGCCAAGATAATGTTTATTTACTTGTCTAACTTGCTTAAGCAAATTCGTCCATGCGACTATCCTTAAGTTCTGCAGTGTCTGTTGAAATGGTTTGGATAAAAAAGTCTAATTTGAGAATGTCCTAACATATGTTCAAAACTCCATGTTTTATCACAGGCTATACATTTACAGTTTAATCAAATTCGTCTAATAATATTCCATACGGATCAATAATAAAATTTTTCAGCTTTTTGATAATAAATTTAGTAAAAGTGGCGGTAACTCGCATGACTATTCTTTTCATTGCATTTTTAAAAAAGATAATGTAAACTATAAATCATTAAATCGATTTATTCAAAAAAATCAAAAATAAATATATTTGTTTACTTTTTCGGATAGCAGACGATATCCCATTATTTAATCTTTTCCTCCCCTTTTCTTCACCAAAATGAAGTAATTTAGTTGTCATCGTTAGAGAAATCATTTTAACTCTCTTATTGATAAGACCGTGTTAATACGTTCACTAAGTTCCGGGTTTTACTGCAATACAAGCATTTTTTTAAATTAATATAATTCTATGGATATAATGCAGTTTTAATTCATTGAGTAATGATTGATACCCTCAAGATTTACATTAATATATATAATTAAGTTTTTTATATAATTTTGGTATAATGATCTTTTATTAGCATTTAAAATAAAACAAAGAGAAAACAACATTACAATTGAGCCCTTTTGCTGGACAGTCAGAGAGTTAAAAGTTTTAAACAAAATTTAATAAATAGGAAACTAATTCAAACTTAAAAAGTCCTAAGAACTTATATGACATTTTCGGCTAACTGATATTAATTTTATTGCGTTGCATTCCATATTCCAGGAAAAGAAACACAGTCAGCTTTTAATATAATAAACAATTTAGAGCAGACTGGCACATCACTTTATTCAATAAAGATAAAAATTTGCAAGCGATTTCCCTTAGCAAATTTTCTAATTTACTCACTAAATATTGCTGCAGCATATGAGCATGATAATTTTATTGCAAACGAGTTGTTTTCATATAAATTCAGAACTATCATTTGGATAGTTCGAGGTGGGGTTTTTTTCTATTAAGTTATCGAATGCGAATATAACTTAGTAGTTAGCATTCTTCAGACATTTGGTTTGTTTTACAAGAAAATCTCTGAACTTGAAAATATTTATCCTTGAATTACAAATGTAAAGTGTTGGTATTTATAATATTATGTATTTATATATATAGTATATAATATTATATATTAATATAGTTATAATATTTAATATATTTATAATATTTAATATTTATAATATTTTATATTTTATAATATTTAATATATTTATAATATTTATATATTTATAATATTTAATATATTTGTAATATTTAATGTAACATTTATATATCTTTCTCTAGAATTCTGGTAATCTAGCACATGAGTTTCTTATGCCCGTCATTTCTAGGACATCAACATTTTGCTGATGCAACAAGGAATCAAAAATGCACAGTCGCAACAATAAGGGGTTTCAGTAGATCCACTGTTTTGTACAACTGTATTAGAGATTTCGTAACATGCCAAATATAATTAATTTATGCTGAAATAAAATTTTATTTTGTCTAGATGTAAAATGCTATTTTCTTGCCACAAGGCCGGTGTTCTGCAATCGTCGTTATTAATATTAAAGCGGAATCCTGAAAAATAATGACATTTTCAAAGCTGCTTTCATACGGTAAACTCATTTGTCGTTCTCGAAACTATAAGTCTTTATAAATGAATATTTTTAGCTGTTACTAAATAACTATTGTCGACTAAATTAGTAGAAAGTACAATTTTTAACTAACCGCCTATACATTATATGAAATATCGATTTTGGTCCGATCAGCTTTGAAAATTGTGAATATATTCAAGGAGAGAGGAGTAAATACGTGGGGACACTGTGTGTTTTTTGCACGTACACGTGTCTTCTACGCTTTCTGGTTATGATCAAATTTGTAGAGATCTGTTTAGGAGTTACTGTAGGTCGCCGATGCAGTGTTTTCATAAAAAAATCAGTTATAATAGTTGAGATATTTTGGGACTATGTCTTATTTGACTACTGACCCCCCTAATAGGTATGTGTTACTTCAAACATAAAAAATAATAATAAAACGAAAGAATACATGCAGATCCTTTTATTGGAAAATCGCTTGTTTGTAGTTCGGTAAACTAATTATTTTGGATAATCTAACGTAAGTGATGCCAAGGTCATCAAACCTTACTCCAAACTCAAATGATCGTAGCCTTTCAAAATCAAGTTTTTGTACTAACCAGTAGGCATTCACTAAATGAAAGAAGATTATTTAAGAAAAAAAAATGAATTTACTTATTTTTTAAGTTGATAAATAGTGAAAAATCTTTTAAATAGCTTTAAAAATTTAAAAATGTAATCTATTAATTAAAAAGGAATTTAATCTTGTTAGTTTAACTAATTCCTTTGTCATATCTTTTATAATCCTATTACGTTTATTTAATCTGGCTTCATTTTATTTCGTTGTCTGTATCTAAATTATTTTATAAAAATGCTTAAAATGTATTTCAGCAAATCTGATCTCCTTTTGTTCTGTTCCAGCTTGAGATTTAATGTAAAGAAGATTAATATTTGTATTGACATTAACATTCAGGAAAATTGACAATGGCAGTTTAATTTCATCTCTTTTAACAAAGCATGTCTTTCCCGGATTATTGTATCAGCCAAAGATAATTTAGATTGAATAGGACTTTATTTGTAATAAGATTAAAAGAGGATTTGGACTATTTTGATTAAAATACTTCTGCTTTATAATTAAAGAATATCAAATAGTGCCGTTATCTGCATAGTTATTCTTAGAAAACACTTTTAGTTTTTAAATTTACCACACAACTTTTTAATAGATATTTTTGATAACGATATTTTGATATTTGGAAAACAATGCGAGAAATTTGGTGCAATAACTAAAATTAATCTTTTTACTGAATGTTAATGTCAATAGATTAATTTAAATGTTACGCTTATCATAGTCATTATAAATAATCAAAGGAATTAAACTGGTAAATTTACTATGCACAAAAGTGCACTCTAAAAGACAATATCAAACAACAGTTACTTTCATTAACACTAAATATACCAGGAATTTTACTCAAGTTTTTTTAAAAATATTTCAAACCACAATTTATATTGAAGAGATCATATTCGTCGCACCGAGGCTCACGAAAAAGACAGGCTACCGCAGTGCATTCCACTTACCTTTTTTTTACAGACCGCTAGAGTGACATCTGCTCTTTTTGTACACCTTCATTGGTGCATTCCAGCATCATGTGACTCCGGCGGTCTGTAAAAAAAGATACGCGTAGACCACCGCGGTAGCCTTTCTTTTTCGTTATCCTCGCGTCGCACACCTCTGACTGTCCGTAACAGAGTTCGTTCTCAGAGACTTTATAAGTTAGACACTTGAAAATTTGCGTACTTATAGCTTGAATACCTCCTGTTATACAACAAACCACAAAATTTTGACAAAGTCTTATGTTATTTTAATTAATTCAAAACTAATTCAATATTTTCAGAAATTTCAGTTTATTAAGAAAAAGAAACTGAACATTTCTTTTCTGTCTGCTTTCATATCCCTGTCGAGGATGTAAAGTAATCAATTAAAACGTCGGATTCTAGAAGTTTGGCTAGATCTGATTCTAGAAGCGAGGCTAGCCTTCAATAAAGATTTTCAGTAATAAAAACTCAGATAATACACCCAGAAAAAGGAATTGATTAAAACAACAAAACATGTTTTGTTGAAGTAAAAAAATTGCTTTTGTTGCTTGGACTTGAATAAAAATATTGTTAACACTCTTACAAAATTTTAACAAAATTTCATCAATTTTATTTGAATTAACAAAATCTGTTTTTTTAATTTTACAATAATTTTGTAATTCCAACAAAATTTAAATTGTTGTGTAGTAGCCATAACTCTCTCACGTAACTCGATTTATTTGACTTATATAGCTATATAATTAAAGGATTAACATAATTTTTGTATAATTAAAACTTTTTTTCATTGGGACGGACCAACGCAGTTTTAAAAATCCCCCTGTCCCATTTATTACTTTCTTCTATCTTTACAAGAAAAAGTATTGGGATCATGAAAATTTTCGACTTCCGGTTTCCGACGGATTTTAGAAGGTCCTGAACACGATTTGCCTGTTTTTAGAAGATGACTGTCAATGACTCTGTCTGTATATGACAAACATTTTGCGGGCGCTCTATCTCAAGAACTAATGCTCGAAATTTAATAAAACTTTATATTCAGTTACTTCCTAATATAAATTGTTGCTGATTAGTTTTTGGTGTAAATCGCGCAACAGGTGGCGCTGCTATGTTGCATTTTTCGCGATTTCTGCAATAGCTCTATCTCATTTTCAGCAGTGAATTACGCCTGTAATCTTTGAATAATAACCAGTGAATTTTTATCCTGCTTTTTGCAGGCGTAATTCACTGCTGAAAATTAATTAAAAATTAAAAATGTGTTGCCGTATGCTGGGCTTTGTATTGTCGTCTCATGTTTGCCGCAGAAATTTTCGTGCCCCTGATGACTTTTCCATCTTTTGCTGCGGTTGCAGCCGTTCCGACATATATAAGAGTGAGAAATGCCGAGCTCAGATATCGTTCCTTGTAGCTCAGTGGTAGAGCCTCAGAGTGCTGTTCTGAGGACCCGGCATCGACGCCCATCTTGGGCAATTTTCACTCTCTCGGTTTGCGCTTGAGAAAAAAAAACATGTTAAAAATTAACTTGTTATTATTCAAGGTTTACAGGCGTAATTCACTGCTGGAAACGAATTAAAAAATAGTTGAAATTGCATATTTAGATTGGTTTATTTAACAAAAGTTCTTGTAGTATAAACAAAACAAGTTCGTAATATAACATATTTTATTATTTAAACAAACAAAATATATTTTGTTGAAAAAAGAAAATAGATTGTTAAAATAACACATAGCATATATCTATGTAACAAAAAGAATTTTGTTAATTGAAGTAAAATTAAACCATTTTACTTGAATTAACAAAACATTTTTTTGCTGACGATACAAATGTTTTTTTTTGGAATTGCAAAAAAAATCAACAATATTTTTTTTGTTGATTCAAACAAAATTTGCATTGACCCATATTTAAACGAAAAGTTTTGTTGGGTCAACCAAATTTTTGTTGATTCAACAAAACTTCTTTCTGGGTGAACGAGTAGTGGCAGATTTGACTCTTTACAAAATTAGGAAAACTATTTTATTTATCAATTTGAAAACTATTCATATATACATAAAAAGATTATGTTATCCTAATTATATCAATTTATTATCTTACAGTTTTATAAAAGTAATCATCATAATGTGTTACTGATAAGCTGAAAACAATCTCTATAATCAACAAAATAATTTTTCTTTTTCTTTTACAAGCAAAAAGTATTTTTGTTAGCCAACAGTTCTTTTATTTTCTTTCCAGGAATTATATGCACTTAGAAAAAAAGTGCATCAGTTAAGTACATTTTAGAGGAAATAAGCTACACTTATATTAAATAATAGTAAAAGAACATTTAGACAGATTAGAAACAGCGCACGATATTCTAAAACAATGTGGAATGAAGTTGAGTTGTTTGTAATTATAGCCATTTAAAAAAAAAATTACTAAGAGGCCATGTAAATCACATGGAAATAATCGCAAGCTAATGTTAATCCTACGGGGGCGTTTTTTTTTCAAATTTCTCGTTTGAATTTGAATATTTTAAATGATTTTATTTGAATTATCTGAGGTCAATCTCTAACTGGGTCTTATTTTTTTCGAAACAATTTGCGATATTGAAAGCGACATTATACAAAAATATTTCCCACCAAAATCGAAAGAGTAAAAAAGGGGCCGTTTAGAGATCTACCTCAGCTATGCTATGCAAATATATATATATTTAAAATTATTGAATTGCAAACAAGAAATTGTAAAAGAACTCTCCCAAAGATTTAGCGTGCGAGAAATGGTGTGAGTTCGCTACTTTTTTCTAAAATTCAGATTGTCTGATTGCCACCATTTTTTAAATAGTATAAATCATATTATTGTCCATTTCTAATTTATATACAGTGCATATTTTGCAGTATTGCTATAATTTTTTCTACTTTAGCTCCTAAGATGTGCTATACAACTACTCATCTCAAGACTGTGGTGTTCCTTCACAACTAGGACACCCCTTGAATTACCTATCCTGTTCCTGTTGCTGTTCTGTCATTAAAACTGGCGAATATTTCTACTTCAAAAATGTGGTGGCTATCAGGAAATTTGTATTAAGAAAGTAGCGAACTGGAAACATGGCTTTCTACCGTTTTTGTTTGATTAGTTAAGCAGCATAATACAGAAGCAACGAAACACATTTTTTTTTTTTCAAAGTAAAATCATCTATCACAATAAAACTAGCAGCGTAGCTAGCCAATGCGTTGCATTTAAATTTCACAAGATTGTTGGAAGAGAAAGAAAGATACTAAATTTTATTATACATTTCAAAATATATATAATTAGTTTTAGAATACTAAATTTTATTGTACATTTAAAAATATATATAATATTAGTTTTAGAATACTAAATTTTATTATGCAATTAAATATATATATAATATTAGTTTTAGAATACTAAATTTTATTGTACATTTAAAAATATATATAACATTAGTTTTAGAATACTAAATTTTATATCTGAAATCATATTCTAAATGTAGATTAAAACACGGGTGAGTTCAGAGTGGTGTCATGAAATAACAGTCACCTGAGAGTCATAATGTGACGAATTATATAAATTATACCATATGTACATTGTGAACATTCCAAAGTGACGTCATTTTCAGCTTGGTGTACTATCGGGAAAATCCATTTATCGCTTAAATCACCAATGGCGCTTACAGTGTAAAAAGAAAAAAAATAGAGACAAATATTTCTTAAGTACGATATTATAATGTAACAATGAACGAAAATATACAATAACTTCTTGCAGTAATCAATGATTACGAAAACAGTACTTTATCATTAGAAACCTCAGAAAGTAACACATTTTCGAGATTTAAACAATAATTTATAAAAACAAAGTTTTTTTTTGTTGCTGGCACTGACTTTCGGAAACGTTTATGAGTAAGTTTCTCTAATGTATTAAGAAGTCTTCTCAAACCGGAATATCGGTTTTTAGGATGCTCTCAATTAATTCTCACAAGGAGACCGCCAAACATGATGCGCACAGATTTTGATGATTTTAAAGTATGTTGTAGGGGTCATACCCCTAATTTTTCAGGTCAAAGGTTTCCTTCAAATGGCTTTAGTTTTCGAGAAATTTCGGGTTAAAGTTCAGTATGCATTTCAAATACCCATTAGTTCGCAGTCTTGAACAAGTATGGTAAAGATACCATATATATCTTTTTCAAAAATTAAGAAATCTATGTTTTAAGTATTTTTATTAAATATATTTTCCCTTTTCTGCATTATCGTAATTTATATACATTCCCGGCTATTAAAACGCGCACCCTTTTTATCATTATCTTTCAACGATAACTTTTAGTCAAAATCATACATATTGTTTGTAAATTACCATTAACGTACTTTATTCGGTCTCCCACATATCAAAGGAAATGGAATTATACAAGGCATAAAATGTTTCCTTTCTCAGGGTAAGTTTTGACTTCATAATGCATCCAGATGTTAATCCCGTCATACTGACGCCTTATAACATTTTTCTAAAATATCTTTCCTGCATTTTCTCAAAACAACTAACCGCCAAAATTCTATTTCACTCTCTTTTTTGCCAAAGTGCAATCTTCGCCAATAAAGGTTTCCCCTACCACTGACGTCAGTTATGAAGTTGATATGATGTATATGTATAATGTTTGATATTTTTGATACACTTCCCTACTATATAGGTAAATTTTTTCCAGACAACTGCTCTTATGAATATCTTTCTTTCTATTTCACAAGTTAATGTTTTTGTTGTTTACACATCTGTGTGTATAGATGGTTCGTCTCTTTTCGTTTGACTATTTAGCGCGCGAAAATGGTAGGGCGATTAGAGGTATATTTTTATGTCGAGATTTTTTTTTTGGTGCGGGTCGTCAGAATTTTTTTTCGCATATTGAATAAGTGTAACTGATCCGTACACACAGCTTAATTTATCTTTTACCTTCGTTGTATTTTCGATATTTCAGGTGTAGACAATTCTTCTTCTCAACATCACTGTTCTTTAAAAAATATATATAATAATAATAATTCAAAATAAATTGTTATAAAAAAATAAAAGGCAAAATAAATTTGGCGTAACATCTTTTCCTTTGGCACATTCTTGCAGAAATTCGCATCAAACATTTTAAAATTTCCTTTGGTAGAAATAGGTAATCATATTTTTTTTAATTAAATTATTAATTCTTTTGGTTCTGTTTTTCTCTATAATCAGAAATTTGTTCATTCTTCTAAACTTCGGTTGTGATTTAAAAAAAAAAAAATTCTTTGTGGTTCTGATTCCTTTTGTTTTCAGAAATGTAACTTATTGAGGGCTGATACTTTTGTTATCAGATTATTGTTTTGGTGAGTCTGACTCCTTGTTTTCAGATATATAACTTATTGAGGTATTGAGGTATACCTTGTTATCAGATTATTATTTTGGTGAGTCTGATTCCTAGTTTTCAGATATATAACTTATTGAGGGCTGATACCATGAACCTCTATACCAGGACTTCTAACGCCGTGTGATAACATCGTGCCGAGACTTCGGCACGAAATGGCAGCTGCACAGCTACGCGCACCGTTCTGCGCAGCTGGCCAGAAACCGTGCTGCACTAGCGCCATGTCACTGTCAGTGTCAAACGGTGAAGCAGACGAATTTAGTGACGTAGGCAGAAACCATCCTCACATGCGCCACCTATTTGAGGCTTTTTTCGAGGAACGATTTCCTTCTTGGAAAGGCTATTTCGTTAGAAGTCCAGGTATATAGGTTCATGGCTGATACTCTTGTTATCAGATTATTATTTTGGTGAGTCTGATTCCTTTTTTTTCAGATATACAATTTATTGAGCTCTGATACCCCTTGTTATCAGAATTTTTTATTTGTGTGACTGGTTCCCTTTGTAACCAGAATTTTTTTGATTACCGTTTTCTCACTTAGTTTTCTCCGGTCTGATTCCTTTGTAATCCAAAACTTTCTTTTTTCCGTTATTCATTATTACTACACTTCTATACTTAAGATTCGTATTCACTGATAGGTATGGTCGAGCATTCACACATACCGTTATCTTTTTCGCACTTCACATGTTAGTGTATACATTAATTTTCTATTGCTCTTTATATATACTTATACACTATGTCATCGTTTTTTTTATTTTTCAAAGTTACATCACATACATGCCACTTTCACTTTATCAATTAGAAAGAATTTTTGAACTTTATTTCAGTGTATAAATCCCATAATCGTTCTTACAATTTGGACTTATGTAAAATTTTTGAATTCTATGTTATGCCTTCTTACTTCGATAACGTACATGTTGCTTTTTCTAAATATTGTTCAGGTGTAAACATCTCTCTCTCATAGAACATACATAATGTTAACACCTTTACTTCACACTATATAGATTATAGTGATATTTTAGGCATTTTTATTTTTTTTATTTTTCTCAGTTGTAAAAGCAGATCCTTCATTTAAAAAAAAAAAAATCACAATTCTTCTATATTTATTCATCGCATTGTTTCTTTAAATATTTCAGAAATTCTTTAGAGATGCATTAAAAATTGTTATGTAAAGAAATTCATTAATGAAAGTTAGATATAAATTTTAAAAATGATTACAACTATTATGGGTTATTTCAAAATTATTTATTCAATTGCTATTTTAATATTCGGTAAAGATGATCCCTTTTATGTACTATAATAATTTAATAGTTTTCCCAGTTATATAAAATAATAAAAATAAAATAAAATAAAGATTATTTATGCAATTATTAAATTACAAGGTGGTTTTGTAAGCTGTTTATGCACATTTCCCGATTAATACACAATTTTTTTTTTAATTTTTCATGTGGTATATGTGTTTTTGTAACCTCTATTGTGTCATTTTTATATTGTATAATTGTAACTACTTTTTTCAATATTGAAATATTATTTGTGTTTATATTTCACTATGGCCAGAATTTAAAGTGAAAAGTTTAATAGTGCACATTCTAATCTTCGAAATAAAATAACAGATAAAATGTGACTATTTATGCAAGTGCACTAATAATATTAAAATATCATTAGGCATGCCATTTTAAAGAAAATGATATATTTTTATGCAGCCAAAAACAATTATATTTATGTTGATAATGGAACTTTTGAAAGCTACTGAAATACATGCTGCTGCAATTTGAAAATTTTATGGCCATTTATTACACTAGTATGAAGCTTTATGGTAGTACTACATTTTTTTTATTTACATATTGTATGCATACATATATTTTTATTATTTTTATATATTGATATTTTGTATTATATTTCCAAGGTGACATTCTAAATATTTCAAAATCTTGTGAAGGGGTGATATATATATGGTAAAGATACCATATATATCTTTTTCAAAAATTAAGAAATCTATGTTTTAAGTATTTTTATTAAATATATTTTCCCTTTTCTGCATTATCGTAATTTATATACATTCCCGGCTATTAAAACGCGCACCCTTTTTATCATTATCTTTCAACGATAACTTTTAGTCAAAATCATACATATTGTTTGTAAATTACCATTAACGTAATTTATTCGGTCTCCCACATATCAAAGGAAATGAAATTATACAAGGCATAAAATGTTTCCTTTCTCATGGTAAGTTTTGACTTCATAATGCATCCAGATGTTAATCCCGTCATACTGACGCCTTATAACATTTTTCTAAAATATCTTTCCTGCATTTTCTCAAAACAACTAACCGCCAAAATTCTATTTCACTCTCTTTTTTGCCAAAGTGCAATCTTCGCCAATAAAGGTTTCCCCTACCACTGACGTGAGTTATGAAGTTGATATGATGTATATGTAACGGTTACAATTCCCACGCAAAAATACAATTCTCTTGGCTCTAAAAATGTAAATCACTTGGCGTGTTTGTCTAACGCATGTTTTTATATCTCGACTCACTTTTTTCTCTGACCGCAGCCGATGTAACATCTAAAGAATCTGGCCCCTTGGCCACCCTTATGGTATTCTCCCAAAACACTTTCCCACTTTTTTAAAATTCGGATATGCAGCCTAAGTTCTCGATAATCTTACTTCGCTCCTCAGTCAAAAATTTGGATTGTCACCCCATCATACAAGATGTGATTCCTTATACCCGTGGATTATTAACTGTGGAATAACTTTATGGATATGTCTTCTTTTCATCTTTTTAAAATAAAGAAAAGATGTCTGTCAATTTCTTCTTGATTCTTCCTCGTCGAAACAAAACTTTTCCAGTTCTCAACAGGATGTCGTCAACTTGAGTTATCGCGGAACAACATACAAAAAATCACTATACGTCACTCGGGACCTAAGTGCCTATGTCCCACCGAAAACATTTGTCGCGTTGTAAGTTTTACGTAGAATAATGAATTCTGCATCTTTGAACTTTTTGATATTTTCCTAATAAATTATATTTACATTTTCGAATTTTTCGTGAACATTTATAGTTTTTGCGCAATTTTTATTCTAATATTTCGGTTGACGAAAATCCAAACTAATTTATGTCTTGATATCTGGTCTTTTTAAAATGATTATTGTTTACATTTATGTATATTTACTTATTTATTTACCGTATTTATGAAATAATGCATTTTTTTATTTGCATTTTCTATTTTAAAAAATTTAAATGATTAAGAAAAAATTAACAAAATAATATATCCTTTTAATATTTGATTTGTTCTAAATATATTGAAACATGTTAACTGCTGAAATACAAAAATATTTATCATCACCGACATCGACATTTTTTGTTTATTAAATATGGAACTAATTGTGTGATACATATCGCAAAAATATTCTGAACAAATTCCGCATTAAAAGTCGCCTTTAAATATATTCTTTACGTAAATTGTTTTAACAATATTGGAAGAATGTATAAATTAGCGTATTATATATTCTTTAAATACTTAAATTGTGATAAATATATTAAAAAATGCATTAAATTTGAAAAAGAAATTATTTCAAACTTGGTAAATGTCTGAAAAGGAAGCTAAACGAAATTGATAAAAAGAAAAATTTATTTATTCTGATATTACCGTAAAAGTCATAGCAGACGATTTTTTTTCAAATATTTTTTTATATGTATTGTAATTAACAAACGATTTTTCTTTTCTAGTTGAATTTTTCTGTATGGCATCGACTTGTTAGAATGAAAAAAAATAATTGTAATATATTATTTTTTATTTGTGCAAATCAAAAATGATGTTGAGTTTGAACTTTACAGTTAAATGTATTTAAATAACATAAAAATATATATATATATAACTGGCTAAAACTTGGATATAAGAGTTATTGCTTTAATATTTTATTACTCCTTTCAAAATATGTTTTTGGTATTACCTAATCATACGTACCTTTAAAAGATTTGAAATAAAAATATTTTGTATAAATTCTAAAAAATATATATATAAAATTCATTTAAAATTTCATAAAGTTAAAAAAGTATTATTTTAGAACAGTTATTAAACTATAAAGAGTAAATAATAATAATAAAAAAATAAACAAACTCTAGACATAAATTAGTTTGGGATTTCGTCAATAGAAATATTAATTTCAAAACTGCACAAAAAAAAAAAAAAAAAAAAAAAAAAAAAACTATAAATTTTCACGAAAAATTAGAAAATATAAATAGAATTTATTAGGAAAATATCAAAAACTTCAAAGATGCAGAATTCATAATTCTGCATGAAACTTACAACGCAACAAATATATAAAATTTATTTAAAAAGGGTAAAAGTCACAGGCGAGGACAGGACCCTCATCTCCGGATTTCAAATCCAGAGCACTAGCCCTGCACCACGGAGACCTTGTTCAAGATTGCGAACTAATGGGTATTTGAAAAGCATGCTGAACTTTAACCCGAAATTTCTCGAAAACTAAAGCCCATTTGAAGGAAACCTTTAAACTGAATAGTTAGGGGTATGACCCCTACAACATACTTTAAAATCATCAAAATCTGTGCGCATCATGTTTGGCGGTCTCCTTGTCAGTCTCAATTAAACATTTTCAGCTACGTAACTGAATTAATACATGCAACAAGAGTAACGATCATATTAACTTTAATGTTAATTTCAATGCTCTTAATTCATCATGCTTGTGTGTAAAACATGTTTGTTGAACATGAAAATGTTTATTTGATAATTGATAGCATCCTATAAACCTATATTGCGGGATGAGAAAACTAATTACTACAATAGAAAAAGTTATCGGATACATTCCCAAAATTCAATGGCAGGAAAAGAAACTTTCCTTTAATAAAAGTTTCATTAAATCTCTAAAAAATATTGGTTTCTGAGATTTCTAAAGATATCGTTAGTAACCTGGAAGAAGTTACTGTATATTTTTATTCGTGGTTATATTAGATTTTCTTACATTAAAAAACAACTGTCTTTTTTTTTGCAGTGTATTTTTCAGATTAGGTTTTTAAGCAAAATTCAAGTACACTTTTAAATATTTTCTAAAATATTACATATTGCTGTTTTTTTTTACATTTATATATTTAATTATTTCATTCTGCACGAATATTTAAATAAATCACGTAACTAATATTATTTTGTATCATATTATAATATGCTTTATCTACTAAATCTTGAGAGTATTTCTCTGTTAAATTTAATATGGGAGAGACAATATTTTCATGATACAGAAAACAAGATCAGTCACGCTTTGTTACATATTTCTTTCCTCTGATATAAATTCGAGATTTTCAAAACTATGCTGACTTTACAAATATTTTATTTTTGTGTATAAAAAAGGTTTTTGTTCTATGTTTTATATTTTTCAAGTTACATTTGTAGTGGAAGTAAATTCTGAAACTTTCTTATAAAATATCGTGGTAGATAGTCTGTGGATTTTGTTCTGTGTCTTGTTTTAGTCGTTTGTTTGGTGAGGTAAAATTTACGAAGTAAAACTTTTCTGCAAAATTGTAAAGAGATATGACTATCGCTAAAATAGTGTAAATCCTGAAAAATTAAACATTGCAGCCCCACCTGTTGGTAGATTTACACCACAACTTAATCAACAACAACTTGTGTCAATATCTAACGGAATCTGAAGTTTCATGAAATTCTGTGCTTTAGTTCTTGATATATAGCTAACGTGAAAATCATGCAAAATGGAGCATAGCAGCGCCACATGTTGTGCAATTTGTACCAAAAACTAATTAACACTAACTTATGTTAAGGTCTAACTAAATATAAAGTTTTATTAAATTCCATGCAATAGTTCAGATAGAGCGTCCACAATGTTTTTGTTTCACACAGACAGACATTTCCTAAAAACAATCAAATCATGTTCAGTACTTTCTAAAATGTATAAATCCGTCAAAAACCGGAAGTCAAAATTTTTCATGAATCCAATACTTTCTTCTTATAAAGGTACAAGAAAGTAAAACATCTGAAAATCCAAGCATCCACAGAAGTGTTATACGTAGACATGCCAAAAAAAAAAAAAAAAAAAAAAAAAAAAAAAAAAACAGCTAAATGAATTGGATAACATCCTTCGATGAAGTCGGTTAAAATCATTTATATTTTTAAAAATTCAATTTATAAAACTGTAATTTTTTAAAAGCTAAATTAAACAACATTGACAACAGTTTTTTTCGATTTTTTTTCAAGATTAAAGATGTTTTTAGAACATGATGCAAAATTTTCATTAACATAAAGAAATAACGGTCTTTAACTTTTTTAATAAAGGCAAGTGAAATGTTCAATGAGAAATTATTTTTTTAACTAATTAAGCTGCCAAAATGAAAATATTTAGAAACTAATATACAGTAATGGAACAGTCCTATCTTGCCCCATGTCTGAAAAGCACGAACCTGAAAAACCAACCGAAAAGGAATACACTTTTATTTTACGGTTACGATTTTTTTTTCAAGATTAAAGATGTTTTTAGAACATGATGCAAAATTTTCATTAACATAAAGAAATAAGTTAGTTATTAATTATGGATGTCTAATCTGCTGTATTTAGACAGTGATTTCATAAACGTAGCAAACCTACGGGAAATACAATAAAAATTAGATAATTTGGCATGCCAGTACATTGTATGAGCTAGGGTATAAATCTTTTGACTACTTATTAATGTCAAGGTCTGCAAACCGTAATCGAAACGGAAACCAAAAAACGAAAAACCCTTTATTTATGTTAGAACAGAATTCAAAAATGAATTTAAAACCTTTATTTTAAAATGGAAAACTGGAAGTGAACCGAAATATTTAATTTTAATTTTACCGGAACAAAATAAATTCCAAAATTTAAAGAATTATTTATAAAAACAAAGTATTTTTCGCTGCCCGAATTTTTCAGAAACGTTTCCGAAGGGTTTTTATAGTGTATCCATTAGTGTCCTCAGCCTGGAATACCTGTTTTTCGAATGTCATCCATTCTCAAGTAAACGTTTTCAGCCGCATAAGTTAATTTATACATGAAAGAGTAAAGAAATAATCTTAATTTTAATGTTATTGTTAACGCTGTTAATTTTACATGTTTGTCTGTTAAACATATTTTTTGAGCATGAAAATGTTTAATTGAGAATTGATAGCATTCGAAAAACAAGTATTCCAGGCTGAGGACACTGATTAATACACTACAAAAATCCTTCGGAAACGTTTCTGAAAAATACGGGCAGCCAAAAATACTTTTCTTTTATAAATAATTCTTTAAATTTTGGAAATGTATTGGTTTCTGGGGATTCAAAAGACAATGGAACGCGCTATTTGAAATTTTGGATAGCTCAGAAGATTATATTACATTTTCGTTCGTGGTTATAGTATATTTTCATAAAATAAGAAACATTCGTCATTTTTTACAGTGCAGACAGAAATGTTTTTGAATTATTTTGCGTAGCCCTGTGTATGACCTGTAAAAATTATACACAACTTGTAGTATACAAAATTTAGTTAAGCTGAAAAACCCATACCACAACTTCAAAAGCTCATACACAGTAATGTAGATGAAGTAAGTTGTGTGGCCCTGCAGATGAATAAAAATGGTTATGCACGTCATGTTCTGCGGCAAAAATCTTATAATGCACCTCAATAATATGTTTAATTTTATTAGGTTTGAAATAGTGTAACATCTTTATAAACGCTGCAAACAATTTTTTCCCCATAGACCATTATGTAACTGAATTCTTTTGTGTGATCCTGTTCATGAATGATAAATGCTTTAAATTCCATATTATCCAGAATGCATGTTTTATTGCACCTCTAAAATACATATCAATTTCATTATGTTTGAAATAGTGTAACATCGCTAAAATTAACCACAAATGATTTTTCGCCATAGACTATAATGCAACTGGATTCTTTTAAATGTCCCAGTAAATATATATATATATATCTATCTCTATATATATATATATGCCACTTTTTAATAGCAAACATGCCATAGTAAACTGCAATAACTTATATAAATTACATGGCAATACGTATATATATTTACGAGAGTTAGAGCATGGACAAACGGAATACGGCAAACAGACGACAGACGCTAAACGAAAAAACCGAAGTCATAAACACATTTCAACAGTATTCTAAAGTGTTAAAAATACATTAGTTACTTATTTAGGCTAGTAAATTATATTATTAAGTTTCATTTTAAAACTTTCTTTCAGATTTCCTTGCAATATAAATTGCTTTACTCTCAATGTCATAATACTTTTCCAAAGATTAACCCTTAATTTATATTTTAAAAACGGCATTTGCAAAACTGAGCAAAAAATACTCAAATCTGAGTATGTCGCATAGTAAAAATGGCTCCGAATTAAACTTACTCAAGTTTGAAACATGCATATATTCGTTTTTAAAAGCATGCACACACTCAAGAATAAAACATCATGTTCTCATATTTGAGTATGTTCATGTTTCAAAAATGAGTATGAACTTACTTCTTTGTGCTCATTTTTGAGTTTTTCCATGTTTCAAAAATGAATTTGAATTGATTCTAATTATTTTTGTGTATGCCCATTTTTCAAAAATGTGTATGAAGTGACCTCTATATGCTCAGTTTTGAGTATGTCCATGTTTCAATATTCTGAGTATTTTTGGTATTTCAGAATTTAACAAACAGTTTCATAACAAAATGAAAACATTGATTTACTCAGATTTGAAAGTGTCATTTTTCTCAGTGTACGAATGTCATCATATTCGTGACAACCATTTTTTATTGCCTGAATGAGTTGTTTCGAATTGGCTGGTTGGTTGGTTCATTTATGACGGCCGATTATCTACTCTTGGGATATAGGCCCTACGGGAAAGTGCCCTCCATGGGGTCTTTTTAAGGGATCCTAACCCGTATTTACGGCAAGGTTCGAAGAAACCACGGAAAAGTCCGAATGGTTACGTCGACGTGCACGACAAGGGTTTGAATCCAGCACCTCCCGTCTACCAGCTTTGAAAGCAGAACCTCTCAGCCACTGGTGGGGCAGTTTTCAATTGGACCCGAGTACATTTGCACAGAAAATACATTAAACAACATTTAACAATAAAAATTGGTTATCGCGAATATGGCCGCCTTCATTTGTTAAAGGTTAAAAGAAAACAAGTTAAAGAATTCCATAAGTAATAAATATATTATATATCCAAGTTGTAAAAGAAATATAAATTTGATTATTTGAAAATCGGCAGCTTTAAAGATAAATGTAATTAAGGCATAATTTTATTAGAAAAGTAACCTGAAGTCAATGAGCTTGCTGTTTATTTTATGTAGTGTTAATTTTATGAAATTCTGATAAACCATTTTAAATATTCACACTTCACAGTCTTTCCGAAATATTTTCTGCTCACTTTATGTTTATACGTTTTGTGAAACCTCATATTCTGTCAAATAAAATATATATTACTGGTCTCAAGAATTCTTATAAATGTACAAGTTTCAAATATTTGCAGAATGCAATAAAACGATTTTTTTTAAGTCTTACTCGCCATATAGATTATTTCTCTATCTTATTGACTGATATGTATGTGATATTTTCCGAGATCAGATTTTTTTTTTAAATGAAAATTGTATTATGAATGAACTCATAATACAGAATTAGAAACCGTTCAATATGAATGTAGTGAATGCTTAGAAGTAACTATGGGTTTTTATTTATGCGTATATAGAATAAATCTATATTAAAGATTCTTTTTTGTGATTTGCTCTAATTTTTTATATACATTTATTTTTGCTATTTTATGTTAAAAATAGTGAAATATCAATTGATTAAAGTTGATATATTCCATTGAAGAAAGGTTTTTATTTTTTTCCTAAAATTTTTGTTAATAAGATTTCCCCAGGTAAATCACATGATTTTAACATCTTTTCACGTGCGAAAAAAAAAAAAAAACAGACCGCAAATTAGAAAATTAGAAAGTGTGATATAACCGCTCGAAAGCTCGAAAAGTCTTTAAAATTATAAGCAATAAGTACATGACTGATGATTGTCTCTAATATGTTAGTTTATACGTATATTACAATTTCTACCTACATTTAATAGTAGTAAATTACATTTATTGTTATACACTTGAAATTTACATTTGGCCAGAAAATTTAGCCTTATTTAATCTCAAAACTTCAGCAATTAAATAATTCAAAATCAGAAAAATGTAGTGCAAAATCAGTAATAATTGGAAACAACATCTTGAACAATAAAATTTTGTTCTCGCTAATATGGCCGCATTCATTCATTAAGGGGTTAAAAATAAATAAATAAATAAATAAAGTCCATAAGTGATAAATATATTTTATATCCAAGTTGTAAAAGAAATATAAATTTGACTATCTGGAATTGGACAACTTTAAAGATAAATGTAATTACGGCATAATTTTACTAGGGAAGTTACCTGAAGTCAACGAGCTTACTGTTTATTTTATGTAGTGTTAGTTTTATGAATTTATGATAAACAATTTTAAATATTTACGGTCTTTGAAATATTTTCTGCTTATTTTATGTTTATTCTTTTCGTGGAACTCCATATACTGCCAAATAAAATATTTATTATTTGTCTCAGGAATTCTTTTAAATATACAAACTTTACATTCGGAAAAAACACCTTTTTTTAAAAGTTTTTCTTGCCATATAGATTCTGTCTCAAATTTATTGAATAAAAGATGTAAATGATATTTTCGTATTTCATATTATTTTTCTTTTTGTAAATTGGATGATGTAAGATTGAAAACAGTTCAATACTGTAGTCTGTAATGAATATTTAGATGTAAGTATGAGTTTGATCCGTATGAAAATATTCTATATTAAGTAAAATGTTTGGAAGATCTACAGTGTTAAAAATGTGCAACAAACTGCGCTTACATAATCGTAATTTAACTCTATTCTGACCATAAAATGAGCAATAATACGGTCGGAAAAGTGTTAAATTACGGTTATGTAACCGTTTTCTACAAAAACGGTCAAATGACTGGACAGTTTGCTGCAAATTTTTAACAGTGTACTATCTATTTTTATATATTTATTTTTCTATTTAATTTTTGGAAAGAATAAAAGTTCAAATGATTGATGTTGGTATATTCCATTTAAGAAAGTGTTTTTATACTGTTGATAAATCTGTTGACATTTTTCCAGGAAAATAACATTATTAAATTTTAAGTACAGTAACCTTCCGTTAAACGCGCATGCTGGGAAGCAAAAACAAAACAAAAATGGCAAAATCTATCTTAAAGAGTGATGTAACAGAAGACATTGCAAAAGTCATTAAGATTATAAGGAAAACAAAAAACATCATTGATATGTATCTCTAAAATATCTTTTTGTATGTATATTACAATTCTTGCCTATATTTGATAGTAGTAAATTACATATATTGTAATAGATTTAAAATAAATTACTTACAACGTTTGGTTTAATTAGATTTTAATATTTTTCATGAAAAACCAAAAATTATCGTTATATCAGGGTTCCCAAATAGTTCGCTTTTTTGAATACCGATATTTTCTTAGAAAAATTTTGTTTTTAGATTTTTTGCAAATTTTGCAGAAACCACCATCGGTGGTAAATTTTTGCGGAAATGTTGTAGAAACCTACCATGAAATTTTCTGTTAAAAAAATATTGGTATTCAGTTAGCGGACCATTTGGGAATCCTTTTATATCCGAATGCGCGCTACATTGAGACACTATGTAACGAATTGGCACTGTATATTGATATCAAATTTTATTTTGCTTGTTTTCGAAATATTTTACATGCAAATTGTCAATAATCAGAAAGTTTTATTTATTTACAGCAATCTTATAAATACTAAATCTGTAAATTTCATCTCAGCATTATTGATAATAATTTTGAAGCATATTGTGTTGAGAATTTTGATTTATTTTAGATCAGATAAACTATTTTCTTAGAATAAACAAAATAATCCCTTTTAAATTAACCTTATGTAATTGAATTCTGATATTGGACATAAAATATTTGCCTAAGTCTATACAAATAATATAAAAATTTCTTTTCACAGAATAAAAAAAAACTTTCCTTTGAAAATACACGTAATATAACTGCCGAAATACACTGCGCTTAATTTAAGAAAAGTTACACAAATCACGGCGAACCGCAGAAAACAATGTAGTAAAAGGCACCGAACAGAGTACAGCTGTTCAGAAAGACCTTTTATGTATGTAATTGACTGTGTAAGAACGATATTTGTTCTTAGAAAAAAAATTAAGCATTAAATTTTTATTTTAAAAACTTTTTATAGATATATGGTCATAATAATATATTCTTTTATTCTTTTCAGAATGAATTGCGTGAATAATAATGGTGGTGGAGAATTTGGATGGATTGTAGAGATAAAAAAATCACTCATGTTACCAAATGTACCTGTTGCAGTGACGTAAATAGATAGGTTGGTAAATATGCGACTGTTTTTTGATAGCATGCTAATAACAAGTAATATTCTGTGGCCATCTCAAAACTTTCTTCTGTATCAATAAAATGAATTATATAATTTAAATAGTACAAGAAATTACATCGATTTAACAAATATCTTTTTTTTAATATATATAAACGAATAATACTGTTATGAAATCGTGGACAATGAAGGGTTTTAACTTAGTAAAAACAAAGTTAATTTATTTGCGTGCATTTATTTGAGCTCGTGATATTAGCATATTGTATTTCGGACAAATCATCAAATTTCGGTTTCCCCTCTTACAAATCTGCAAACAAAATTAAATGACAAACATTCCCATTATGGGGATTCACAAGGTAAAACTTCACTGAATTGGGTGCACTTAAACTGAAGATATAAGCATCGCATTTTTAGAGCAGATCATTGAATTTCGGCATCCCTCCTCTTAGATGTCTGAATACAAAATTTAATGACAATATATTCCCTTATTAAGGATGCTAAGCGTTAGGTTTCGTTGAATTATGCGCATTTAAACTGGTGATATAAACATCGCATATATCGAACAAATCATCGAGTTTTGGAATTCCCACTTTAATGACCGCAACCAATATTTACTGACAATCTATTCCTATAACCAAGATTCTAAATTTGATATTTCAATGAATTCTGCGTGCATAAACGGGAGATATAAGCATCGCATAAATTCAACAAATCATCCATTTGCGTCACCCCATCTTGGGGTATTTTGCCCAAAACCAAATCAGCATCAGTTCGAATAAAGATAGAATTTTATATGAAATTTCATCGTATTGTACGCAGTAGTTTGTGAGTTAGAGCGGCCAAAATATATGTGTCACATACATGCACCCAAACAGACATGTATACATACTCACAGACAGACACTTTCTAAAAACTGTCAAATGTGCAAGTCCTTCTAAAACGTATAAATCCATCAAAAACCGGATGTGGATATTTTCACGAATCCACTACTTTCTTCTTCCATAGATCGAAGAAAGAAAAAATGGTTTCTTCAAAATGTGTGTAGATGCATTTTATGTAAATTGAAAATTAATTCAATTTATAGGTATTCCTCGCAAGCTTAATGTTTGGTACGTAAATTACGGTACATTAAAGGGATGTGCTCTTTTGCTGTTTAGATAATAACAATTATAAAGTTGAAAATTTCATTAACAATTTTATAAAAAATATTTTAAATTTATTATTGTGCAATTATATCACGTGTTGATATACTTTCAAATTCTTCAACGAATTAGTTTGTTAATTATAGTGAAAATAATTACTATTTTGCGTATAATGAAAATTATACAATGATACTTTTATAAGTTCTTTGAATTTATTTTTCTTTTACGTACATCAGTTGTCAAGAATATTTCAAAGATACTTTATACGGATACAATGCAGAATATTACTAATTTTAGAAAAATAAAAAATGACGTAAAATACATTCTGCATCTCAAACTCTAACAATACCCCTTTTTCTTTTCGTTTTTCAAGCAATAAAAGCTGTTGTAAAAAGCGTAATTATCTTCAAACGTAATAATTATTTTTATAAAGAAACTACTTTTCTGTTTCATATACAATTGGAATATTTCGCATTACTGTTTTAAACATTACAAAAATTCGATTCGAATGAAATTCTTCAATATAAATCCAAAAGATAATACGCAATAGAAATTTTATGCAAATCGCCCAAGAGCAATATTAATTATTTAAAAGTGAAATGAAAAATAAACGTTCACAAGCATTGTTCTCAAAAACCGAAAAAAAGTAACTTATATATATATATATTTTTTTTCCTTTACAGAAATAAAATCCTGACTCATAACGATATATATGTCTAGCATATTTAATAAAAAAGAAAAAAAAATACTCGAACCATTTTTTATTAAAAGCACTATGAGTTCCATTTAAAATTTAATAAAGTATTTTTTATATAATAATCTCGTTACAATAATCATGTCCTATAAGTCAATCAGATGAGTTTCATAAAGTATTTTCATAATGCTTAAAAAGCATAAAAAATAAACTAGATGTAAAATAACTTGAAAGTCATTTTGAGAACAAAATTCTAGAATCGCTTTCCGTTTAATAAAATAAAAGATGTTTCATTTTTGAAATTGAGTGGCATTGTCTTAGTATGTCAATAGTTCTGGATTGACAGAAGAAGGAAATATGTTAATGATATTGTGTTAACATACATCCAGTGATTTGTACAAATTCAGCATATTGAAATTGAAAAAGTGTCTTGGAGATTAGAAATTAAATCTAAAAATGAAATTTAAAAAACACTTTAAATTGCAATGTTACATAAATGAAGTAATTCGTCTACTATATTCAATTATTTTGATTATACGTCTATATAAAAGAAGTTTCTTCTAAAAGTCATTTGTTCAATATGAAAGCTTCTACCAATGAAACATATTTTATTGCAACAGATTGCTTTTTCAGCATAAATGTTTTATGCTTTTCGTAATATCTTTCCCATAAAAGATCATAAACACTTTCCTATGTATAATTTACATTATAATTTACTATAAAAAAACAATTTACGCAAAAATTCATGGAAACATATTTAAATTGTTGAATCTTATCATTATGTGTATATTACAAGATATCTCTTCTTAGCATTGACAAATTGCTAATTCCTGAACCGTTAGTTTTAGATGTACAGTTCCAATTTCAAAATTACTTAAAATGCACTCATCCTATGAAAATCCATTAAAGTAGAAAAAGTTTTTTGTTAAATTTTTTTTTAGGCATGCAATATAAATTTTTGTACGTCTGGGGTAAAAAAGAAATTTTTAAAATGCCATGAAATGCCGTGTACACTTCATTTAAATTTTATAAAATACACATTTTCATTTTAAATAGGAATGTGATAAAGAACAAAATTATTTAGCAATATAATTCATTTATTGAGTGAGTAGTGAACGTTACGGTCTGTTAATTAAGAAAATGTGATAGTTGGAAAGTTAATTAAAAGTTCCTATTCTAATTAAAAGTAATCTAAAATGGAATAGTGTTCTTTGCACAAGAGACTCGTACCTGCATTTTATGCAGATCGCACTGATTGTTATTATTTAAATATTTAAATATAAGTAATCTATTCATGATAAATATTAAGCTTTTGTAAATCGTAATCCTCCATAATTGTTTCGAAAATGAATTGTATGGGCACATACAATTTCAATTATATTTTCAGTATAAATTGTTTTAATTTGTTTTATTGATAGCTAATTATTTTTCTCCAGACGCATATGAATATAATTAGAAAAAAACATGTGTGCCTAATAACGAATTTAGGTAATTTATACATGTAGTTTAATTTAAAAATTAAATTTAACGAATTTAGGTAATTAATACTTTATTATTACTATTATAATACTTAATAGTAATGATAAAGAAAGACCGTAAGATGCATAATAGTGTGTATTAAATCAGTTTTAGTAGTAAATACTATCGAAAAATCCCCGACAATTTCTAAGCCATTTATAATCAATAAATGCGTGAAAACATAGGATATAAATTTACTCACATAAATAAATGTCACCCATAAACGACAAACAATATTGGAAAAGACAAAAAAATCGATAGAGAAAAATCCTTACGGAACTATATGGGATTCGGTGTCTATTTCAAAAGACGAGAATGTTCCTTTAGATTAGAAATATGTGCAATATTTCATTGGACAGCTGATTTAATCTGCTATGCCATACGTATTTAATGTATAACGAAATATATCTGCCTATACTTCGGGTAGTATAAAAATATATTTTATAATAAATGGAGCTTTATTTTTGAGTTTGCCATGATGTCGGTGTATGTAGGTAATAAGGGGAAAAGTCAATGGATAGTTACTTTACTTTACTGAATAGCAATAATTTAAAATACAGATGTAAATGCTTAAAATGATAAAAACAGAAAACAAAAAGGCTGATAAAAACCTTTCAATGTGATTATTGATATGTTTAGAAAGCACAAACGGCGCCATTATCAAGATCTACATGATAAACAAACTATTCCCGCAAAAATTTTAAAATAAACTTGAAAAACAGAAACCACACGATCATACGTGTAATAAAGGCAGGTGCTTATAGTCAACTGTACTGGTTACAGTCAACTGTAAACGTGAAAATTAATATTTCCTTATTGCCTTTTTAAAACTGAAAAACAAATTCGTGCCAAATTTTAAGTAATTCAAAAGAGGCTGATTCATTGCATATGGTCTCGTTACGCATGTAGATCTCTATTGATTCACGGATAATAGATGGGAAATAAAATATTAGGTTAAATTATTTTACTATTCTTATAATTGTAAAGCTCATAAAACAATATTTTAATTGTTGTAGATTAATTAATATTACACTTTAATATAAACGATATAATTATATTATATACAAAGTTATGGCCAAATAAGGCCGTTTGATGAAACATATTAGGCGTCTTAACATCGGAGACATGAGAGCAAGATCGGACAGTCGGTCCAGAACAACTTCCACTCACAAGAGCTGCGAATTTTAACAATTAGTTCTCAGGTCAAAGCTCATACAAAACTATGCCCCTGCATAACCGTTTGGATTGGGTTTTTACGTCAGAGCTCTGCCTTTGGAACCTGCTCAGCTCATCTTACTACAACCACATGCATGCGTGTGGGTCAACACGATGGCGTTCAAACTGTTCTTCCTATTAAACTTGTTGCCATTTGGTAAATATGTTACAGTCCACTGTCGCCAGAGATGTATTCTGTACAAATTGGAAATGGTTTTAGTACCTAATACATTTTTCAACAATTTTGTGAACAGACCAACCATTTTGTGAGCTTCTTTTTTAACTGAATTAAATGTTTCTATTGTTTTACTATCGTCTTATGTCGATACAATCACGATATTTCAGATGATCGTGCCTTAATTTAATAAAACTTCATTTTTATTAAAAACCGATGTAAAAATAATTAAGTGAGTTTTACTGGTCTGATAAAAGCGTATGTAAATATTAGTATTGCATTCCATTGATGAAAAGACGAAATATATGCATTTAAAACAACTTAAAACTTCCCTTAGCATGGCTATGTATATTCGTTTTTAGGAAGATGTAATATTTTCTCGACACGTATAGTGTAAACAAAGTATTGTAATCGTGGGGTATGTATATACGTTAGTGAAAACGATAACATTCAAAAGAAGTTTTTGGTTGATCTGTCAGTTGACAGGTATTTTACAGTTCCATGTCACAAGAACTGTAGGCACTTTTCAAACATGATTTTTACTCATATATCAATCATTTTGTGACCACAGGTAACTAATTAAATACCGTTTCGATAGGGTCAGTTACCAATTGTACAATAATATTTGCATGGACATACATGCATACACACATACACGACCATGACAAAATGTTCACCAAGCTTAGCATCAATTGACGAACTATCGCCAAATTTGGTGTTAAAAGTAGTCGCCAAAACAAAACAAAATATCACGTATTTGGCGAAATTTACATATATTCGCATTTATTACAATAAGCTTTTTTTGTCTGCCCATTCACTAGACTGTAACTGGTATTCTTCCATAATCGTGTCCACAACGAATTGGTGTATGCTAACGAGCATGGTTCTGCGCAAAATTGATTAAAACATTGTAAACATTGCAGTGATTCTTATCCAGTTGAATCTAATTGTTTCCATGATTGCGCATGTTTGAAGCAAACTTGTCTGTGTATTCAATTACGGAAGATTAGCTCTATATTTGAAGTAATATAGTAGAATAAATTGCGTATGTTGCGTTACATATTTTTTAGCTACTATTTGATTATTTAATATTTGAATGCAAAGTATTGTATAGAGTATTCGGAAAGTGGCGTGAAGTTGTTCCAGTTTTTTTAATTTATTGTAACTGAAATCATGAGACTGTGGGAAAGAGAATTAATTATTCTCCAATTGTTTAGTTTACATATTGGTTAATGCATTGTAAGTATTTTTCATTTAAAATGAAATATCTAAGCAAAGCTTGGATATATAAATTTATGCCTTTAATACCATCCTGCCCAAACATTTTTTAAATGTTTTTATGCATGTAAAGTCTTGCACGTATTGTTCTGTTGATTGAAAAAAAAATGACATAGGATTTCATAATACAGTTCTTCTACTCTTCTCTTAAAATATGTATTAATATTGTAATTTTGTTTACGATATGCATGATTTACTATAATGATTTACTATACCCCATGTACCCCAACTTTTATGCCAACACATTTTAAGGTCTTAAACAGTATTTGTCTTTAAAAATATTTAGAATTATGCTTTGGGAAAAGTAATAAATGAAGACAAGGAACTAAGGCATATTCAAAAAATTTTTCATGTAGAATGATCTGTAAATTTCAGAAGAACAAATATAAAAACTTTAAAAGTGGTCCACTGTGCCGCGAATTTACATGATCATGAATATAGTTTATAATTTGTTGAAATAATTTTACTGTTATAATTCCTTATTTTAAACTTCATCTTTGCAAAATTTGTTACCCAAATTTCTGTTAACAAGTGTAAGAAGGTTAACAACGTTATATGTGAACGAAGTTATTTATTCTTGAAAAACTAAAATCTGAAATCCCACATAATAACATTCTTACTTTAAATATTTAGGAATCCTTCAATATGATAAAATCTCTAATGCGGTAAATCGTTCCAAATACTACGTTTCATCAAATGTATCAACATTACTCAAATGGAAATCCTTCCGAAAATTCGATATAATTTATAATATTGAATTCTGAAAACTGTACGCAAATTTGCAATTCAAATTACAGTTGTTTTGAAAAATGTACATGTTACAGTTGCTGTCAGTTCAGACTGCTAGAGAAATAACATTAAATGTTGTATCTTCTGAATTAATGTTTTACAATACATTTTCTGGTATCATAATAAAAGTATGAGGGTTTATGGTAAGTGCATATTTGAATTAAAAAATTAATATTATGCCACATTTTACCGTTATGTGGTATTTGTTTTTTGCTCGGAATAACTTGTAAGGTATATATTACCATTAAGGAAACAAAATTTGTGTTTAGTTAAAATAGAAAAAAAAACATATAAAACTAAAAGTATATGAAACTGATTTTCGAATTTCTTGTGATGTTTAGAATCAAGAATTTTTCTTGATATTTATTATGGCACAAAACTAACTTTTTGTTCCGGGTTTTCATTAAATTAATTTTTTATTTTCATTTGGCAACACAAAAATATACAAATAAATACCACAGACTAGCAGGCAATACCCGTTCAGCTTGGTCACAAATCTTGAATCAATTTTCGGAACCGGAAGTCAGATTCGATAGTAAATGTATCACCACAAACAAAAAGAAAAAAACTGCAAACAAAATTAGAAAAGTAAAAAACGGTGGTTGTAGAGATTGATCTCAGCTATCCAATGCAAAAAAATCGCTTTAAAATTTTGAAAATGCAAAGGGGATATTATAAAATAACTGTCCCATAGGATTAACATTAGCGAGAGAGTGCTTTCGCGTGATTCAAAGGGAGTCATGATTTTCAAAAACATTAAAATACTTTAAATGGATCTCTTGATCTTTAAAGGAAAAGAAAACATATCGCATAGGCGTTTAATGAGAAGAAAACATAGTGTAAATTTTAGATATTCACAAACTCAACAGCGACTCATCTTAGTAAATTTTCAATCAAGGATCAATATATAAAAGTGCATGTAATAAACAACCACAAATGCAAAATGTAAAACTGTCTGTGTTTTATCTTTAAAAAGTATTAAATAAATGTATTATTTCTTTCAGTAAGTTTTTTAATGTACTTATTAATAGTTTCTCATGAAATAAATCATAGTAGTTATAAAATCAATTTTAAATGAAAAATTTGTGTTATCTACCCGTTTTCTTTGACGTGCACTGCACAAAAAAGTTAAAGATGAGAGCAAATCTTTTGTTCTGTACATACATAGATTTTTTTTTCTAAGAAATTTTTTTTTTTTTTTTTTGTAGGGAAAACCCTTATTTTGCAGTTTTCCTTGATAAAAACTATTTGAGGGTTCATAATACGAATTATGAAAGAATTGCAAAACATATTCATTTTTTAAATTGCGAAATGGAAAAAAGTACTTTTTGTGTTCGATAATTACATATTGAACATTAATTTGGAAGGAAATATCACATGCATATCTATTAGGGGAAGAGATATGCGTTGTAAGGAATAGAATTTTGTTCTCACACCCGATAAGGTTATTTTTTTACTTCTTTTATAACACTTTCCAACATTGTTCAAAAGTATTTATGAATCTGCTCTGATTGAATGTCTGTCTGTCTGTGCTGTAACACTCATAAATATACTTGGATTGTCATGTAATTGATATACGTAAAGACTGTTTACTATGGAACGCTTGCTATTCAAAATGAAGTGTGTAGCATTTATAGTTCGTTTACCGTGATACTCAATTCAATTCCATTATGATTTATGGAGAAAAATATTTTGCAGTGCATTTTAATGGTGTTTCACTTTTACAAATCTAATGAAATTTATGTGAATTTCTGAGGTGCACTGAAACATGTTTTCTATAGTCGAGCGCAAAGCATTTTTTTATTGATATTTCGGAAAAAACAAAAGAATTCGATTATATAATGGTCTATGGGGAAAAAGTGTTTGAATCGTATTTTAAATGTGTTACACTTTTTCAAACATAATGAATTTGATATAAATTTTCAAGAATATAATAATATAAAAAATTAGAACACCTTGTAATAATATATTTATTTTAAATACTAAAAGGTGGAAATTAACGACATAATAAATACACAGTAAAATAATATTTATTAGGTTGTTTGACATGTTTCGGCTCACTCCGGCGATTTTCAAAAACAAATGAGAATCTTCCATAATTGCACGGTCTTTGAAGTTATTATTTAAAATGCTATCATTTATTTTTAAAAAATACGCAAGTTATCCTTTATTTTTACTTGGTTGTTAAACAATAAACAACCATGTAAAAATAAAAGATAAAGTGCTTATTTTTTAAAATAAATGATAGCATTTTAAATAGCTTAATAAATATCACAAATATCACAGAAACATGTCAAACAACCAATTAAAAGTTATTTTACTGTGTATTTATTATGTTATTAATTTACACCTTTAAGCATTTAAAAGAAATATACATTACCAAGGTTCACTATAGTAAGATTGCTGTCGAATATAATGTGCATAACATTTATCATTCATCTACACGGACACACAAAATACATAAGATACAATATTGTCTATTAACGATAATTTCCGTAAGTGTGTTCAGTTATAGTATGTGTTTTTAAGTTTAACTAAATTTTTGCCTTTCACATGATGTTTATAAATTCTATAGATCATATAATGGACTACACAAAGTAATTTGTAAACATCAGTGAGTATGATTAACGTGAATTTCTTAAAAGTGTTTTTTTTTTTTACTGAAATATGCATTTTCAAGCTTAACTGCATTTAGTATACCAGGAAATGTTTGTAGAATGTAAATAAATTCATATATAAGACTACACAAATAGTTTGATACATTGCCGTCTGTAGACGGTAATTTCTGAAAGTATGATTTTAATAGTTTTAAGTGTTTTTTGCCTGAATTAAATTGCAACTTAATATGTGACGCGTATAAAAATCTGTAGATAAAATACAGGGCTCTACAAAAGAAATTGAGTAAATTTCCCTTTCTTAGCAAAAATTGCTGAAGGTAAATTCTCAACTGTGTTATGCCATTTTCTAACTAAATAAAATTTTTGCATACTATGTGGAATATATACAAATGTATAGTTATTATACATGGTTTCACAAAATAACTCGAGTACCTTTCTACTTATGGACGGTAAATGCTGATATTTTGTTTTTAATTTTTTTTTTTGTGTTTTCTAAATTGTTTATTTAGGTATGTTATTTACATTATTAAACGGCGAAGTTTTGTAAAGTAATCTCGAAGTGTTGGAAAGTGTTTCATAATTCATGCTTTAGCGCATGATTATTCTTTTTTGTTTTAAAATGCTTTGGTTGTTCTAGTATAATTTATGATACACTTTTAATGACTCTCTGTTTAATTTTCGTTCGAAGATTGCTTAAATTAAATATGTTATGCAAGGTCAGAAACATAGATTTATTTAGAAAATATTTAGGTATTTTAATTTTATCATATTGAAATATTCTCCATATGAAGCGTTCATAACCTGATCCTAGATTTTACATATGTTAATATGTAATGTATAAAGTAAAACGTATGTAAAAAATACGATATTGTTATGAGCATTTAAGCTAGAAAGCACTGAAAGTTATCTCATAAAATAGTGCACAGCCACTTTGATATGCCAAGACACCATTTGCATGATTATAACTGTCAGAATTTAATAATTAAGGTTGTGAGAAAGTACTTTACTGAATACCTTGTATAAATTAAAAATATTCTCAAATTATTTTTATTTTAATTGCTGAAATTTGGCATAATAGTGGGAAAATTATTATCTATCATTTTCTAAATTTTGAAAAGTGACATTATTTAACTTTTTCAAAGTAACTCTTCTTAACGATGAAAAGTAAAATAAAATAAATCAGGAAATATTTTTTGGGGGAAAAGTAGAATGTATTTTCAATGAAGAAATTATATTCTATTTTGTTTCTGCTCTTCTTTCGTAACATTTACATGTAGAAGTCACTTGTGTATCTACAGGATTTAGCTTGGAGATTATAATGTCAAGGATGTCTTTCTGTAGCTTAAAAACGTTGAATATTAGATTTTCTAAAAAGGGTTTAGCATTTTGTCTGTAATTAATCAGAAAAAAATGAATTTATGTACTTTTTAAAATTTAAGTATGAAAACGAAATCACATGAATTAAACTGTCGTTGTACATTGAATTGAAGAAAAAAGGTGGATTCGAAATCTTTTGGTTAAAATCAGTGTTGTAAATTTATTTTAATAATAAATTTACTTACCTATGTTCGAAATTAGATTACAAGTTAATTTATAACATAAAAAATTACTACAATGAATTTGATCTATATGAAATTGTATTATAATAGTACTTTCGTTACGTGTACCAGGGAAGTAACATAAATTTACATACGTATGATCATCGTATTCCCATCGTATGCGTATGATCATTATTTATAGAAAGCAACAGGTAAATACTGATGTTCCTCTCTATAAGAATTAAAATTAATCAAGTGATGCATATCTGAAAATTCAACAAGAAAATAAAAATTGGATTTTAAATACCCGTATATTCCAGCGCATAAAACGCACTTAGTATTTGAGATGGTATTTTTCAACTTTTAGGAAAATGTACCGTATTACGGCCACTCCCTCCTTTGTAAAGAAACCTTCATAAGATATGAGGCATGAAAAAAAATTAAGTAACATTAAAACGTATAATAACTAACAAAAACATAAAGAAAATAAGGAAAATACAAAGTGATACCACTCGCTACTGATAAAACTATCTGCTTGAATCCATACAAAGCGTTTGCATTCGTACGCTCGTTCATTGAAATAAACACGTCGTTTTGTCTTATTTTTACACATGGACTCTAAAATCTGATTAGACGACACCAGGCTGGTAGAATCTACCATTAACGTCAAGCTATTGTTTGACTTTTTATCTAACTCTTTTAAACATATATCACCAAGTTCTTTAATACTTGTTACTATTGTTTGGAAAGAAACTAAAAACATGAGCGTTTGTCTTTACTGCCCGTGAGGATTAGGAGCCAAGTCTGTAGAGCATAGATGTCCCTCCCGGTCCCCGTTATTGAGGTTAAAAAATAAACAAGTAAGCTCGCCTATAAACGCGACAGAAGACGTGATAGTGAACAATAGAAAAATGAATATATGAATATAACGGAAACAATATTTGGGAAAAGAAAATACACTATATGGCCAATATGGCCGGTCACTTACGATTTTAGACGTTTTGTTCTATATCTAGGAAAATATATAAGGAATTATCCTGAAACTTCAAGCGTGTAAACAGCATAGTCGACGTCATATATTTCGGTGAAGATTTTTTCCCGAAACACCATAGGGGGCCGTCAATAAATTGAAGAATAACGAATATCTTTTGGATAACCCTGTAAAAACTAATATCGCAAAAGCGTTGAAACGGTAGACCATGCTTAGGAGGCTTCTTTTAATAAACTTTGTTCATTTTTATAAGGATAGCACGTATACTCGTGGTAAAATTAAGGTTTTTACAAAAACATTCCCAAATTTCACCAAGTGTTTTGCTTATAATTTTCAGAGTTCTTCATATAAAAGAATGTTCTTTTCAGGAACGATGACAAACAACATTATATACAATACCCTGCAATTAGAAGTAAAAAATATTAATTATTGGATGAAAAATGAGCAGGTTTACTAAATATTGTTTCCCTGCGCACGCTCGAATGCAATCAAAATATACGGTACATAATATATCAGCTAACTGTATAGAGCAACTTTTGTGAAAGTTTCAAAAACATAGCTTGAAAATTCTGATAGTGATAGTCGATAGAATAAGCTTGAAATTCGCTGTTCCCAAAAGGAAGCAAAAAGATGAGGGGCGGTATCCAAATATACAATGAGAGACACTTCATTCTTATTATGTCAACTTTCATAAGCTAGTATATTTGAATACAACCCCTCATCTTTTTGCTTCCTTTTGGGAACTGCGAATTTTGAACTTATTCTATCGACGATTACTATCAGAACTTTCAAGCTATGTTTTTGAGACTTTCACGAAAGTTGGCCTATACATTTATAGTATCTATACATATTAGCTAATACGTATATTATGCACAGTATATTTTGATTGACTTCGTGCATGCGCAGGGAAAAATATTTAGTGAACCTGCTCATTTTTCCTCCAATATTTATTATTTTTTAATTCTAATTGCAGGGTATTGTATATAATGTTGTTTGTCATCGTTCCTGAAAAGAACATTCTTTTATATTAGGAACTCTGAAAATTATAAGCAAAACACTAGGTGAAGTTTGGGATTGTTTTTATAAAAACCTTAATTTCTCCACGAGTATACGTGCTATCCTCATAAAAATGAACATAGTTTATTACAAGAAGCCTCCTAAGCATGTGCTACCGTTTCAACGCTTTTGCGATATTAGTTTTTACAGGGTTATCCAAAATATATTCGTTTTTCTTCAATTTGTTGGCGGCCCCTTATGGGGTTTCGCGAAAAATTCTTCGCGGAAATATATGACGTCTATCATGTTGTTTACACTCCTGAATTTTCAGGATAATTCCTCATGTATCTTTCCAGATATTTAACAAAACGTCTAAAATCGCAAGTGACCGGTCATCAATGGCCATATAGCGCAGTACAAAATAATATCACAGTCGGAGAATATAAAGCTCCGACTTGACAAGGGGCAATGAATAAAGGGGAAACAGAGTCACTGGCTCAGTGATGGATTAATATTGAAAGGTCAGAAAGAAAGTTAAAGATGTTTTAATATTTTGAGAGTCAAGCCGGGCGCGATAAAATATTAGCCAGTCAACCATCTGGAAGAACAGAGGGACGACGAATATTCCAGCGAGTTGTTAAAGAACATTTATAATAGTAATGATAGGCGAGAGCTACAGCACCGCATTCACAAAGAGGAGAAAGAGCTCTTGTGAACCTAAAGAGGTAGGCCCGATTGGACCATGAGCAGTAAGGAAGGCTGTAGTGGAGAGAGTAAGTTGGGGAAGATTCAATGATACCACAGGGACCAGATCCTAAGTATACGTACCCTTATCCGTATAGTGTCAGTGATCCTGCCACTGCTTTATAAAATGAGCTTGAAGATGTCTTTTGATGTGTGAGTGTGATACTGGAAGTGAAAAATCAACTGATGTTCTAGAAGTTGTTTCCTTTGCCAGCATATCCGCCATTTAGTTGTCTAGGATACCCTTATGGGCTGAAACCTGTCCTAAATAGCTTTTACAAAGAAGATTGTTTAGAAGTAATTTAATCTCCATAACTTGTGGATTTGTTGATCAAAATGCATAGATTGGCTGCAGGCTGGAAAGACTGTCGCTAAAAATTGGAATTAAAAAATTACTTTTTGTTGATGGATCTACTCTAAGGCTTTAAAAATGGCAAAGAGTTCTGCTTGGAAAATAGAATTATTATCATCCAGCCTGCAGGCCCACCGGCAAATTACTTCTCCCCTTTCCGTAGCGCAGATAGCTGCACCTACGTCGGTATTAGTGCATGAGACATCGATGAAAACCATAATATTTTGAGGAGAGAGTAAGAATCTAAAGTCGAATCTACTTGAAGGTGGGAAGTCTGCTCTTCTGGATGAATCTGTCAGCAAGGAATATTGCGCTGAAATGTCATTCGTGGAAAGTGTTGTTGTAAGACTGCTTCATTCTCTAAATGGAGGATGCTACTTTTAGTGAACTCATAGTTAATTGTAATGAAAATGGATGGAATACCCGTTAATATTATATTGAGAGCATATATAGAAATAGTTCTATAAAACCTAGAAATTTGCAAAGAAAATAATTTATTAAGTGCTGATTTTGTAAGATTACCCCCCTCCCCAATAGTTGTCCATAGGACATGTTTTTTCTACAATATTGGAGTTCCAAAGTTTTAGCATATGAATTTTTATACCCCAAGATTTAGAGGTTTATTTTGTTGAATTATGATAAAACTTTATCATTTTGAGTTTAAGGTAAGTAATGTGAGAGAAACAATTCCAGTAATCTATCGTTAAACCTAGAAGTTTAAGGTTCAGAACATGATAGACGCTCGTGCCATTAATTGTAATGGTGTGAATAAAAATACTCTAGCTTTCAAGGCAAAGTGTACGGCGAAAGAATTGAAAGATTTTGCGTGTATGCCGCCTTCGTGTTGTAGTATACAGATTATCAGCGACATTTTTAAGCTCAAACTAAAGAACTAAGTGCAGATTATCCACAAGCATTTCAAAATGCACCAACAGAATGACATTATATAAAAATTATGTGAATTCTTAGTTAAAAGTTATTTTTTATAAATATAAATATAATTTCAACATATTTGTTTTTTTATGAGAAAAAAATTGCGAATAATTTTCTTTTCATTGCTTGTCTATGTGTAAGCTACTTAAGAAAAACAATGATATATGGTATGACGGATGGGCGAAGAAAGGCCCTTATCTAATCTTTCTAATAATTGCAACCGCATATGAAATAAATTGAATTGATGAAGGATCGATTTATTGAATCAAATATTTTAATTTATTTTCTTTTATAAAATAAACACAAAATACTGTTATTCGTGACAAATATTATTGTACAACGAATTTTTTTTTCATTTGTATGTCAGTGTTTTCGGAATACAACTATTCTATATAAAAAAATATAATAATTGTTTGGAATAATAATTGTTTGGAAACAAAAATGTTTGTTAAAAAAACAACAATTTAACATTAATTTATGATATATTTGTTTTTCATAGAAAAAATTATTTTTTAAAGGCGGTGTCTATAGAGTATAAATGCGGTGCCTCTCAGTACCGAAAAATACACCTTTTGCTCAGTATTTTTTTAAATAATCCTATATTATAAGGTACAGTAAGAGTGCTTATTATTTTTTAATCCATTTTAATGTATATACAATGTTTTTTTTTTTTTTTTTTTTTTTTTTTTTTTTTTTTTTTTAAGTGATGAAGAATTTATTCTATGCATGATTTTTTTCAGATAATATTGACTTATTTCTCCATTCCCAAATATCAAACAATAGTATCCTATTTTCGAAAAGTTTTCAAAAATTTTCGAAAATTTTTACATTTTATTTTATTTTTTAAATTAATTTTCTTCTAATAAAAAATAACACAATTGCCCTGTTAAATTATTTCTAAACCTTTGTCCCATCTTTATTGATTAAAGATTTTACATATGTTTCGTGTTGCCTTCATAAAATCAAGGGAAACCACTAATTCACTTTTCAGTTATTTTATATGAGAAAAGTATTTCCGATTTTTGCTGTTTTCTATTTATTTTTAAAACTGTGGTAGAAAAATTGTTTTGTTATTATTTTCATTTACTTACAGAAAAGCATAAATCGACACTTTATGTAATTTCTTAAATAAGTGCTTTAAAATTTAGTAAAAATCTTTTTTTTTTTCAAGTCATTATCATCCAATTGCCATTAGTAAAAACTTTCTGCTAAAAGGGGAAGAAACTCAGTTTATGAGACAGCTGTTGACTTTCTGACCAGGATCCATGTTAGCACCAACAAAGGAACGTAGTTTTCGTAAAATGATTAAATTTCCCGTGTTCTTCTTTCTTCACGTTTCCGAAAAATTAAACGTCAGCTGTATCTAATAGGGTGGGATTATTTTTCATCGATAAATTAAATATTTTTTAGAAATTTAACGAATACTACAGCTAAAATATTTTCCGAAAAGAAGATACTTTTTGTAATATGTTATATTTCTTATCGGGAAAATGGTATCTTATTTAATTTTGTTAATAAAGAAAGACACGAAAATAAACGTCATGAAATTAAAATGAGACACAGAGCCATAAAGACATATTCACCAGATATACCGATTGTACAATTATATAAACAGAATATTTCTATTCTAAAATAGTGGTACTGAACAATCAGGAAATCTGACAATATTGTAAAGAGAATACAAATTAAATGAAACTTGTTGAAAAGACTAGAATCTATGGCAAATAATTAAACACTTTTATTTAAAATGTTTCTTACTTACTAGATATTTTACAAACTGCAATTCAGTAAAGCAAATTATGTCGCAAAATATATAAGAACAGATAAATACATCATGCCATGACAAATAATCGCTTTCAATTTATTGTAGTTTATAGTAGCTCTTTTAAAACTCATCAGTATTATGTTAATAAATTTTCAACAAATACAACATTTTAAATTTAGAATTAAATTGATATCTAAAACTTTCCATAATAGTAATAATAATAATAATAATAATCTGCTATTACTTTTAGTATTAGATGCTTTTTTAAATATAATTTCTCACAATATTTAAAGCGTTATATCATTGAATTGTAAAACTTTGTATAGTTGTCATACACAGGACTTGACAAAAGCGATCGCCAGGTAGTTTACCGGCGACCAAGTGTTTTTATATAGCGAAGAAGTTATTTAGTCTGGCGTTTTTTTTTCTTTGTTTTTTATTTTGGTACAAAAATTGACCGAAGGAATAAGCACAAACGACATTTTTTCTTTCCCCCAACTCATACTCGTGTGCAGCATACAGTGGTTTTTCTCTTTTCTCGTACTTTTAATGTAAGAAACAAATTTAAAAGGCTAATTGTTTTCCTGATTTACTATTAGGTAGCTTTCAATACAAAAAAGTATAAAGCTACCTACTGCAGCCATTCGGAGAAAAGCAATCCCGGAAAATTTCGGTATATTTTCACCGATCATGACCCCTAGACCACAAAACCACCCTCCGTTCAAATGTTGATTTATATATATAGATATATCTATCTAACTATCTATATATCTGGCCTATGTCATACGATAACGCTCGTATTTATAAAACAATTTCGATGAAACCAATTGTGTGTATTAAGCTCACCAATGTCCCGACCGAGTTCGTTGGCCAGCTTGGTCCGCCATTTTGTTTCAAGATGGCGGCCATTTAAAAATTTAAAACTAAAATAAATATACAAAAAAGTTAAAAATTCAAATTTAGGCCTTGATACAAGGATTCCAGAGCATTATTTGGTTTAATATCTATCTTAAAAAATGGCTGAGATAGAGCAGTTTCAAATTCTAGGGTGGCTGACATTTTGAAACAAAACAGCACATTAACGCGATTACTCATAACGCGATTAATTATTTTCTTTCATTGTTGTCATAATTTTCCCAATCATACGCATAAAACTATATATTCATATACGTTAGCGCCAAATTCTCGCCAAAATTGGCGACATTTGGTGAAATATCGCCAAATTTGGCGACCAAAATAAGTCTTCATAAATGAAGCCAATTTGGCTATTGCTCAATAATTTGGTGAATTTCTTATTCAAATTCAGTATTAACGAATCTTTTGTAAACGTTTCTTTGCATTTTAACTTGCTGTTTTCGTGTAATATTAGCTAAAATTTTAAAACGAAGATATAGGAAAGCTACCTTTCCCTCCCGGTACAGGGCGGAATAACTTTTTTGATGATGCATCACTCATCAGATATATATTTTTTGAAGGACTGAACTGTCTGGTCATGTGAAGCTTTCTGCAATGAGAATTTTCCGATCATGTCGGTTAAATCAGCATTTACAGTTTTTCACTTTCTTTCATTTTTTTAGAGATATATAATTTTGATAAATTTTATACTTTGTTTATCTTTCTAAATTATGTAGAGTAGACGGTTCAAATACTGGCTAGCACTTTTGTTTTCAACCTTGTTCCTGTAATTCTGAAAATTTGTGGAGGTATATATCATGGTAGGGTACCTTGATTTGTTTCATACCTCTTTAGAAAAAAACATCAGTTTAAAACGCCTTTTCTGCTTATAGAAAGAAAAATTCCGAAAATCTGCAAATTTTGTGTTTAGAAAATGGTGTCTAAATACCGGCTATCTCAGTTTTTTTTCCGAAAGAATAATACAAATTAGGCTAATTTCGCTAATTAAGAGCGAATAGCACTGTTTTAAAAACTTTTATTGATTAATAAACATTTAATATGTACAGTAAGTACATGGAGTTTTTAATAAACAAGTATTTTTTTTTAATTTTAAAAATCTTAATGATTATCTCTGACAATCTTTTCTCCTTTCTATTCCTAGTTTTATTTTTTAATGTGTTGAACAAACAAAGTTTGCTGCTTGAAATGTAGATTACTTTATCTAAAAAATAGTGTAACATCATTAAAATACGCCGCAAAAGATTTCTATCGATAGACCGTAATGTAAAGGAATTTCTTTGAGTTTCCTTTTAAAAGAACTGTAAATGCTACAAGCTTCATTTTCAATATCAAACATGCCATTGTAAACAACAATAACATTATTCAATTTCAAGGCAATCCGAGTATATTTACACGAGTTAGAGCACGACAGACAGACAGACAAGCCGAATTCATAAACACTTTTCACCTATAGAAAGTGTTAAAAACGTAAAAAATTAGGTTATTGCAAATATGCAAATTAATGTAATTTAGACAACTGTGTGATTAAATATTAATTATTTTCGAAATATTAACCTCGGGCTATGCGGAGGGGAGGTGAGCACTGAAGAGTTATTAAATTGTTAACACAATGTATCTGAAAAAAAAGAATCCACAGAAAAATTAGTAGATAACATATCTGTTATTTATTTTTTTATTACACTTCAAGTTTTTCCTCAGTATTTTTTAAAACAGGGTGTGGAGGTGGAAATTCGTTATGAAGTCTAGTCATCTAGTAATATAATAAAACACGTAAACAATTTTGCTTATTAAATATATGCAAATTAAACCTAGATTGTGCAATTAGGTGATTTAATGTGATTTTGTATCGACAGCGACCAACCCGAAAATCGAACAAAATTTGCCGTCACAGAGCTTATTTTCTTCAAAATTTTATCCCAAACTCGTCTTAGTAACTTAATTCTGAATATTGAATATCTTCGAAAACGAGTAGGGAAGACCGAGCTACGCTCGGTCAAATAAAATTAGAGTTCAAATATCATAACCCATGACCAAAATGACCGACTAATTGAATTTTCTCGAACATGTGACCTAGCTCAACAGTCTTCTCGTGTCCAAAAACCATAGGATGTAAAATTTAGTGTAAATAGTCTGAGCCGTTTTTAAGATAAAATAGATTGACCCCTAATGACCCATGCCCAAAATGACCCACTAATTGAATTTTCTCGAACATGTGACCTAACCCAACAGTCTTCTCGTGCCCGAAAACCATATAATGCAAAATTTATTGTAAGTAGTCTGAGCCGTTTTTAGATAAATTAGCTTGACCCACAATGACCCAGAAATGACCCACTAATCGAATTTTCTCGGACATGTGACCTAGCCCAATGATTTTCTCGGGCCCGAAACTAGTAGGATACAAAATTTATTCAAAATCGTTAGAGCCGTTTTTTAGATAAAATTAATTTGACCGGTGTTGACCCAAAAATGACCCACTAATCGAAAGTTCTCGAACATGTGACCCAGCCCAAGAGTTTTCTCGTGCCCGAAATGGGTCGAATACAAAATTTCGTCAAAATCGTTTGAACCGTTTTTTAGATACAATTAGCTTGACCATGACCCAAAATGACCCACTAATCGAATTTTTTCGAACATGTGACCTAGCACAATCGTTTTCTGGTTCCCCAAAACGGTAGAATGCAAAATTTCGTCAAAATCGTTAGAGCCGTTTTTAAAATAAAATTTGCATAACAACACACAAGATTTGCTCGTATTAGAATATATGAATATTCGTAATTCTTTTTTAAACTGTAAAAAATTGAGAAAACCGCACAAAAATGGCGATCACAGCGTCCCCTACCAAAAGAATATCTCCATTTTTATCCTTACGTCTATAGCTAAAAACTTATATATAAAATTTGGTTCACGCTATCCATGACTTCATACACTTTTCGAAGATACAATAAGGAAAATGACACACAAATGTCACAGCACACGCTTCCTTAACAACATCCACAAATTCAACTGAGACCTGGGTAAATAAAACTGGCTAAAAGCAAAAACATGTATATGAAATTTGGTTAAATTCTAATCATACCTTCATACATATTTCAATATATGATACATTAAGGGAGAAAGCAGAAAAATCGCTATCACAACGCGTCCTTCCGCTGGAATATCACCAAATTCAACTGGAACTACTGGCCATAGCTAAAAGCAAAGATATCAAATTTGTTTCAACTCTATATGTAACTTCATATACTTTTCGGTAATACAATAACAAAAAAGGCACAAAATTCGCTCTCAACGCCCTTACCAGTGGTATATCCCCAAATGCAACTGGGACCTGCTGGCGATTAAAAAACATATTTTCGATCAAAAAACATAGATATGAAATTTCTTTCAATTCTTTAACCCGTAAATTTCATACACTTTGTGCAGATACAATAAGGAAAAAACATAAAAATTGCTATCAAAGCGCGATATTCCTTAATTCCTTAATAATCGGAATATTCCTTAATTTAATTGGGAACTGTTGGCTATGGCGAAAAACACGTATGTGAAAGTTGTTCAAAATATGCATAACTTCATGCTCTTTTCGATGATACAAAAATGAGAATGGCACTTAAATCGCTATCACAGCGCCACCTTCCGACGGAATATCCCCAAATAAACAAGGGACTTGGTGGCCATAGCAAAAAACATATTATATGCAATTTTGTTCCATTCTATGCATAACTCCATAACTTCACTTATCGGTGATACAATAATGGAAATGTCGCAAAAATCGTTATCACAGCGCCTTCTTCCGGCGGAATATCCCAAAAATCAATTGGGTTCTGGAAATGTGGTTCAGTTGTATGCATAACCTCATACACTTTTCGATGGTACAATAATGACACATAAATGGCTATCACAGCGCCCATTCCCACGGAATATACCTAAATTCAACTGGGATCTGCTAGCCATAGACAAAAACATATGTATGAAATTTGGTTCAATTCTACGCATAGATTGATACACTTTTCGATGTTACACGGACTGACAAAAATTTTGTAAAAACATGTTTTTCAGGATCTTTGACCCCTAAAACGTGCAAGTCCGTCGGAAACCGGAAGTCGAAAACAATTTCAATTGCAGTACTTTTTTCTATTATAGATAGAAGAAAGTAAAAATATTCTGCTTGTTTTCTAATGTCCAAAAATTTGATAGTTCCTACTGTGTGTGGGAAAATGAATGAAAATGAAATATTATCATTGAAATAAACTATGTTTTCTGGTAAGCTTTCTTGTATTCACTTTCTTCTAAAATAATTTTCGAACGGTTGCTTTGCATTATTTTATATTCTAAGAATGGTATTTTCAAAGATTTAGAACGATAAGGAATCGGTGTTTTAAAGTGGTCTTTTTTATCATTTCGTCATATTTTGGGAAAAAAACATAAGTAATGTGAATAGGTGCATTTTATCGTCATAATCGTTTAGTATGGTTATAAAATTTTCTTTATGTCATTCTGTATATAATATTTTTTTTGGAAAATATTCTACATAATGTAATAGTATAAAAATGATCTAATGTATTTTATAGTATGCTACATAGTAGACAATGTATTACTGGTAAAATGTAATATATTATATAATAGTTTTTTGACCTAATATACAACTTATTATTTATTTTCAATTTATTTTTTAAAAAGTTTGTTTCATTTCGGGAATGTAAAACTGTATATTGTTTTACTGAATTTCTTATATTTTGGCAAAATAGTTCAAATGAAAAGTTATCGCTTAAAAATTATATACACTGTCTAGTACTTTCTTTCTTTAAAAATATATTGAAAACGATTTCTTAGAAATATTTTGTATTCTAAGAACAAGTGTTCAGAAAGAAGTAAAAAGTCAGAAAAATGAATTGGTCACAAAGGTAAAATTTATTTCTGGTCTGTTCCATTCTTGACTCATATGTTACAAAAGTTGAATTGTTCTCCTATGGAAAGTTTATAGGAGATATATCGAATATCTCAAAAGATATATCACAGTACATTTTTACTCGATGTTATTTTTAGCAAAACTTGACTAAACTCATAAATAATGTAAAACAATTGGTGTATCTTTTTCGGATCATATATATTTGGTGTGATAATAAAATATTGTTTAATGCTGGGTATGATTATCACAATGGTAAATGGGGCAACTCCCGGGACCACTCTACAATTAAAAGGGCTCTAAAGTCCTTAAAGCATCAAATTAATTTTTGGCATTTTTAATACGTACAAATTAAACAAATTGAGGTTAAGAAAATGACCGGAAGTGAATCTTAGCCTTAAGAATCCAAGTGTGGTTATTTGGGCTGTGTGCTGAGAGTTTTTGCATCTGATATTTTCAATTAAATGCACTTAAAAACCATCAGGCGCCGCTATATACGTATATTACCCTATTTGTTTATGGAACAATTGTTTTTCTTTATAAACAGGAAGTCCTTAAAGTACTTCTGAAAAAAAAAAAATTCGATTATTTTGGAGAAACAGCATGTCCCCAAAAGGAGACCAATGGCGTCTAGAGGGGGTAAATTTTTCCAAAAATTTTGCTTATGCCTCTGTGCATTTATGGTAGTTATTTCTCAGTTCTTTAGCTATACCGGATAATATCATTTTCATACTGATGTTTTACGAAGAATTTATATAAATTAATCCAATATCCAAATTCTTAATAAAAATAAAATATAAAATAACCGATTCCATAAGCATTTTTATTATCCATCTCTTTATTTTCCATCATTACAACATTTTTGTCCTACTATTTGAAATTGCTTATGGAACTGTTATTTTTATTTTTATTTTATTATTTTGTTTATAAATGTAGAAGTTAGACTACTTTATATGAATTCTTCTAAAATATCAGTTTCAGAATGATATTATTCTTTTATATCTAATAAACTGAAAAATAACTAACATAAATGCCCGGAGGCATATATACAAAATTTCTAAAAATTTACCTCCATTAGGCGGCATTGCTCCCATTTTGGGAACAACTTATGCTTTCGATAATTGTGATTGATCTGTTGTGATACATATTATTTCTGGATTGATGTTGTTTTATGTAATACGCACTTATAAACATATTTTAATTAAAACATGTAATTTTTATTATAAAGTTATTTAAAAAAAAATATTTCTTTCAAATGCGGCCATAAAAGCTATTTTTCGCCTTTTTTTTAACATGTTTTAAAAATTAGAAAATCCAAATGAAACTGTTTTTTAAATTACGCAAGTCATCCCATATATTTAAAATGCAAATAACAGGAACCTTTTAAGAGTATATAAAGTACTCATTTTAATAAAACTCCTGCAGCAATGTTCCCAAAATGGGAGCAATGACAGCTAATGGGCTTTAAAATAGTTCGCTTTTTTGGTTATGGGAAAAATTTCTAGTTATTTTACAATTTTCGTTTCTAAATTTGAAGGAACCGAGCTTTTCTGTCACTACATTTTCGTTTAAAATGAAGTACAAACCCTTTCTTAGCAATATATTATATTTTAAAAAAAAATTATGTCAATGGAATATACAGGAAACAATGGTCGAATTTATCTTATCCATTCCATTCGGCATTCAGACGTTACGAGAATAGTCCTCTGGTTAAAAGCGTTCTCATAGGAAAAATACTTGGAATATAAAAAATGGGACGCGATGTATCAAAGTTCTTTTTGACACTGCATTATTTTCATATTGGAAAAACTTGACATGAAACATGCATAATAGAGGTGGAATGATGTGTCACTTTTCCGTCATATGATATAAAACCTTGCCTGGTATCTTTTAAAATATGGTATATTTTAAAGCAATTGATAATAACGCTTGAACATTTCATTCTATAAGATCAAATTTAACGAAAAAAAATACAAAATGCAGAAAATGATTTGGATTCGAAGGTAGAATTTATTGCTGTATCGTTTCCTCCGGGATTCATATGTTACGAATGTAAAACTAACTATATGTAAAATTGTTCTCTTACGAAAAAACTGAAAATAAGAAAAAAATTGAACAAGATGCATCTGAGTACATTTTTGACAAAGTGTTTTTAACATGTTCACAGACTTTCACAGGAAAAATAATAAAAGCTCGAAATATTTCAAAACCTTTTTTTTTTTTTTTTGGCCATTTTACATTCCACTTTCGGTTGTTTTTATGTGGGGCGCTACGGTTATCTTTTGCATTGGAAGGTTAAGCAGACAGGGGTGTCCTTTTAAATGGGAAAACGACTTACTATAAAGACCCATGCCTGATATATGAATCGAATTCGGTCCATTTGTCCAGTATCCAGTGCTATAACCACTAGAGAAGCAGATGGTCACACATGCCATTTTTACATGTATTATGTCCTCTTTATTCTAATCTTATGTCTAGGATTTTTTTACTGCTTTGAATTAATCTTTGTAAAATAGGTGAAATAAATGTTAAATACTTATAATAAATAAATCATTTTTATTAGCTCTTTTAATTTAATTTTTGTAAAATAGATGTAATAAATAAAGAATGTAAAATTCCGATCATTCAATGAGTAATATTGAAAATTCTCAATTGAAATAATATTAAAATATACTATAATTTATCTATTTCATAAAAAAATATTGTAGTTATTAAATTTAATATACATATATTCTAATGTTGAGAGAAATTTGCTTTTAAAAACTTTAGAAATATCATAATTGAAATAGACATAATGATAACGTGAATTCTACTTTTATCAAAAATATGCGCCTACTTGCTGGAAAAAACATTAAAATAATATTTTTATTGCTAAAAATAACTTAATTAAATTTATTTACTACAATTTATATACTTTATAAATTCTTTAATTTTAATAATTTTATTATTTTAGTAGCTGCATTTATATTTATTGTCAGTATGTTTATTTATTTATTTCCTTTAGAGAAATGTAAATCTCTGTCTCTCAAAAAAGAAAATTGATATTTTGTAAAATAATTAAGTAGAAAACATTTTTTATTTATTAATATTCATGAGCATTTGAAAAAAAGGTGCACTAATCCATTAACGAGTTTTTTTCTTTCGTATGGTATGAATCAATAAAATAAATTGTAAATTAGACATTGTCATTAACGATAGTTTTTATATGAAAACGTATTTAGCTGTTTATGGATTCTTGACAAATTTTTTTATTTAAACAAGAAAAAATTTTTTTTTTTTCTAATTCAGTCTGGAATTAAACAATTTAATCATATTTTATTTTTTCATAAGCTGGTGTTGTTTTAATTAAAGATTTTAAATATTATTATGTGTGTTAAGTAAATATGCCAGAAGTGTTTCAAACAACATTTTTATTTTCGCTTAATTTATTTTCTTGAATGCATTATGTGTTACAAAAATGTTATAAGAATATCTTATAAATTTCTTATATTTTCCATTTTTGCATTACTATACTAAACGGGGCATAGTAATATATTTTAATATTTTATAAAACAGAAAGCATATTTTAAAATACAAATTTACCGTTGTATTTATGCGTATTATGCTCATCCTCAATTATACGTAAAAATTCAAATATATGTATATATGGCATATAAGTTGCAGCGCATTAATTTAATGGTGAAAAATATAGTAACATGAATAAATAAATGCAAAAACAAATAGCAGCTTCTAAATTAACTACAGGCTTCGTAATCCACAAACAATCTGCAGTCAATTCACACCTTTCTAGATCTTTTTTCCCATAATAGAAAGATTTATTTATTTATTTATTTTTGCCAAATCTGCAATGGACAATTACAGAAGATCAATTAAAAATTTATTAAATACAAAACTCTGTTTTAATTGTATCCCGAATGTCATTAAATATTAACAATTTTAATATAGAGCACTTCTTAAAAGAAATAATTGATATGGAATGTGGAAAAAAGAATTCCAGTTAAATTAACGCCGTGTCGCTATAAACTATTACTTCCACTTTTACTCCTAGAACACTCTGTGTTTTAGAATAGAACGCAACGGGCGTTGCTTGAGAATGTTTTTGTTTATGATACGAAGATTTGGCGGTTTTGTTATAAAATATTGAATATGGAACGCAGCACTTCGAAAATTTTGATTTAAGTTATGTAAATATGTAAGATACGTGTATATAGTTTCTTTTTAATAAACATTTTTAAAGAAAATATTACATGGCAGTTTCGACTTCTGTGTTAAATGTGTAGCATGTTAAATGTAGCAATGTTAAATGTAGCAATGTTAAATGTGTTTTGTATGTGTGCTCACTTCTTTTTTCTTAAGACGATTCTCGATTAATTTTCCTAGGAAGTCAGCAACTTCTCACAAATGCACAGTTTTACCACAAGCTTAATTTAAGGAAAAAAAATTGAATACTTTTTCAGTTATAGAACTTCGTTCTTTAATAAAACATTCTATACAATATCATATAATGATATATGTTGCGTATTTCATTTTCTTTTCTTTCTTTTCTTTATTTCTTTTTTCTTAATACGATTCTCGATGCGATTCTCGATTAATTTTCATAGGAAGTCAGCAACTTCTCACAAATGCACAGTTTTACCACAAGCTTAATTTAAAGGAAAAAAAAAATGAAAACTTTTTCAGTTATAGAACTTCGTTCTTTAATAAAACATTCTATACAACATCATATAATGATATATGTTGCGTATTTCATTTTCTTTTCTTTCTTTTCTTTATTTCTTTTTTCTTTATACGATTCTCGATGCGATTCTCGATTAATTTTCATAGGAAGTCAACAACTTCTCACAAATGCACAGTTTTATCACAAGCTTAATTTACAGAAAAAAAAAGTTGACAAAAGAAAAGTATACCTTTTCAGTTATAGAACTTAGTTCATTAATAAAACATTCTATACAATATCATATAATGATATATGTTGCGTATTTCATTTTCTTTTCTTTATTTTGTAGGTTATTACACAGTTTTTCAAATACTTATTTTTTCTATTATAATAAAAACGAAAAAATCCTTTTAACATAAAGAAAACATAAATGCATATTTGCCTTGTTCTCAGTGCTTTTGAAAAATACAATTATCTTTTATTTTGTAATTTTATAACATTCCATGTTATTATTTTTAAAAATAATATTTGGAGTTCATGTGAGAGGCTAATCTGATATTTTAAACGTACATACCCAAATAATAATAATACAAATCTAGTCTTTTAAATTATATAAAATAAGATTAAGGACAAAATCCGACTGATAAATTTCTCGTCGAGATAAATTGAAAATGAGTAAAAAACAAACTATGAAAAGTAATTGTTTCTCAGTTCTGAATGCTTTTAGAAATAGCTTAGTTATTATATAAAATGTTTTCAAATTAAAATATTAAAAAGACATATTTGCACAATAAAAGTCGAAACATGAATTTTAAGACCCTGAATCAAGGGTAAATTATTTTGTTAGTTAGAGCAAGGGCAAACTGAAATGTCTTTTTTAGTAATTTGAATGGATAAAATCATAAAATAAAGTAAAACTAGGAAATAAAATCATTATTTTTCAGGCATATGTTCTGTAATTTTATACAGTTTGTTATGAATGACAGTCAAGAACACACATACCTTTTGAAATCTTTCCACTTCCAGTGAAAAGTGATGTGGATTCGACTTTTAATAAATTTAAAAATACTTATTGAAATTACATAAACTTCTGTAATATATTTAAGCCACATTACAGGTTTTATTAAATGTAAAAATAAATAACTACTTATATTATAATAATAATTACTTTCATTATAACAATAAATACTTATATTATAATAATAAATATTTATATTATAATAAAGAAATACAGTTCAGGTAGTAAGTTTTTTTTACATAATATGTCACAAACAGCACGATAACTTAACTTACAATTGATATAGGAGCATAAAACTTATGTTAAAATGATCTCTAAACATGAAATAGTGCTTATATATATTCCAATGGTTTATGAAATTTCAAATAAGTATAAAAATGTATGAGAACTCGAAACTGCATCACTTTTCACTGGCAGTGGAAATATTTCAGAAGGTATGAGTCACTTTAAGGTGTTTGAAGTTTTTAAATAATGCATTATAGTGTCTTTAAGATTTTTTTATAAGTATAGCCACATAAATCTACAAAATCTACACATGTGTTTTGTTCTACATTTAATTTTTTTTTAAATAAATATTTATTTTAACTAAGTTAATGAGTAATTACTATAAATAATGTTGTGTGTGGATAAACGTGATATATTCGTGTGTACGGAGTACATACGAAGTTCATATGTAAAAGAATGTTAATATAATATCCATTCAGTTTTAAGTATTATGCATTAATGTACTAAAAAAATAATTAATGTAATTACATTAGTGAGAAAATAAAGTAATGTTTTTGTTATTTTTTTAAACAAAATTTGTATAATTTTCTCCACTCTACATATATAGTATCCCGAAGTATTTGATTAGAAATAAAATAATCCGAAGACAGTAAAATAACCATCGCAAAATAAAGAACAAAAATGAGAATAAAATATTATCCAAACTAAGCATATACATATCTTAACATGTTTTTAATTATTTGTTATTTCTGTAACAAAACAAAAATTACGATTTGTCATTTTTATACACGCAAGGTATTTTAAATCATCAAAAATATTTTTTTAAGATTGTGCTAAATATTAAATATACATTTATATTATTTCATTTTCATTTATTTTTTTTCCTTTATGTATAATTAAAAGAAAATGTTTTTACATGTTTATTTATTTTTAATTGTAACGTCAATAAAAATTCTTCCAGTGCCAAATAGCGTAAAATTGAATTAGGAATAAACTGTAGTAAAGATCACTTCAGAATTTATGAATATAAAACTGAATAAAATATTTATGATTTTTAGAGCTAGCAAAATAAATTATCTGTCAATGGAAAATCAGAGAAATTTTGCTTTGCAATACTTTATTTTCTAAAAAGAAGTTTAAAAAAAGTAAAAATTTAACCACATGAATCAGACACAGAAGTAGCATACCTTTTTTTCCCCTTCGGTATCACTTGGGATCCATATGTTATGGAAGAGAAATTTTGTGTGATTCACTTTCAATGCTAAGATGTTTTAAAAAGGAAAATGATATAAGGTTCATCCGAACATCTCTGAAGAACTGTAATCTTTACCATGTCAGTGCACTTTTACGAGAGGCACAAAATGAATAATACTGAATAATATGGAATGCAGTTTTGTGTACCCTATTTCTGATAGAAAATTTAGGATCCATATAGAAAAATAATATTATTATAATAATATTAATAGATTATTATTTAGGATAGTTTATCCACTTTTATTTTTCTGTTTCTGTAACGAAAGAATGAATAAATTTAGACAGGAAATTTTGCAAGTAATTTCCACAATTAAATACACTTTATTGTTTGAAAAGAAAAAGCAATAAAGAAATAACTTATGAATTAAAAGTCCAAACAAATTTTAAACAATATATTAATTCCGAAGCAGAGTATATAATTTTTATATAAAATATGTCTTGTTTGTTAATATATTTTTAAACAATCAGAATCTTTAAGTAAAATGCAATTATGTTTGTTATATCGCAATATTAAATTTTAAATATCTCTAAAATCCAAAATTCTTATGTTCGGTTGGCGAAAAATTAATAGCTGAAGTGTAAATATTTTTTTTCAGATAATAAGAGTTTTAGAATTGGTGTATTACGTATTTCATTAATAAAACATAAAATCTTAAATGAACTGTTATTAAAGACATTCATATGCAATTTTAAAACTTTATTTTAGATATTTATTATAAATAAATCTCATATTTATCACATGCTGCATTTTTTGAATTACAAAACTTGTTTAAATAAAAATATTTATTAGACATATAAAGAAAATCATACATTAAAACTTCTTTTTTTTAAATAAATTAAATTTAAATTTCTATTTTTTTGTAAATGACAAAATGTACATAATATTATTCAAATAAATTCAAAATTTGCGATGTTTTATCTATTTATTTAAAAAAATCAAGCACACTTAACATGCAATTAGTTTTTTTAATTTCAATGATTTTTTTTCATGTATTAGAAAAAAATCTTGAGCAGATATTCATGTTTTAATTTGATTAAAAAATATATATGTTGATCCTGTCAAGAGAATATAAAATATTTTTATAATGGTTTATGAAATGCTTTTTCTTTCTTTCTTTCTCCTTTCGTTACAGTTCTCAATAATATTTACTCCAGTAAGTGTATAGATTAAAAAAATCACTCTTATGCAATTACTTTTATTTATAAATATCAAATTGTGAATACGCTTCCAGAATGCTTAATGTGCAATGGTTATGAATATAAATCTCGAATAAGTAGATATGTGTGACATTTAACAAATTATTTCGACATGGAAATCATCAAAAACGACATTATTTTTAATTACTCATCCAAACGTATTATTTTTAATTATTTGTTCGACATTTTAAGGATTGTTATTCATTTATTTATCATGAAAACAAATCTTTATTATGCTGATTGTTTCAATCTATGTTGATTATACTTAAAATAATAATATATAACTTTACGGAAACATTAAAATTCGTTTTCTATAGCATGAATATTTGTCGAATAAATCTCCTATTTCCTGTTTATTCTTAAGTTTTCGTTAAAAGAAAAAAAAAGTAGATAATACAAATTAAAGGATAACAACAACAAAAAAAAATAGTTTCGTGTTTATCTTAATAAAATTGAGTACATTAATGGTTAAATAAATTAATATTGTACATAAACATTTTTTAATAATGTTCTGAAAAACAAAATGGTGCAATTAGCCTTCCATTTACAATTTTTTTCTTTCTTTCTGTCAGGCATTAAGAAAGAGATAAAAACATTTTATTGCTTCCCTTGGAAGAAAATACATTAATTTTCTACTAACGGTAAGTAGGAGATATTTTTCATAAAAAAAGACTGAATAAATGTTTTTGCAGGTGAAAATGCTTAATTATTTATACTTACAGCTAGTGCAAAGTAAAATAGATGAGCGGTTATTTTTTACATAAAAACTAAATGCATGAAAATATTTTATTTGAGGAGAAAAATACACTAAGTAACTAAGATACAGCAATAACTTGGTTACTGGTACTTTCTTCTTAATTTGTTAAAGGTGATTTTTATTTTATTAATTCTCTTTTCTATACAGATACTATTTACATAATTACTACATACATCTACATATCCGCTCTATGCGTGAGCTCATAGACATCCGATACAGATATATATATATATATATATATATATCATCATCATCATCATCATCAACCGTTTTCAATCCACTGCTGGATGTAGGTCTCCCCCAGATTTTTCCATTGTTGCCTGTCTAGTGCTTTAGTCATCCAATTAACACCGGCCACTTTTCTGATTTCGTCACTCCATCTTACTTGAGGTCGTCTTCTTGGTCGTTTTACATCTCTGGGATACCACTGTAGGGTGTTTGTGCTCCATCTATTGTCTTGTCTTCTTGCAATGTGCCCAGCCCATTTCCATTTTAGCCGTTTAATTCTCTCGATGATGTCAAAAACTTTCGTCTGACTTCTTATCCACGTTATTCTCTTTCGGTCTCTTCTGGTTATGCCTAGCATACATCTTTCCATACTTCGCTGTGTTGTTTGTACCTTCACACTTCGCTGCTCCGTCCGAACTCAACACCGGTCATATATATATATATATATATATATATATATATATATATAGTGCTTGTCTCAAGCCATGCCACCTGACACAGGTTGTTTTGTTCTTTCTCTGGCTGTAATTTGTTGTGTTCTATAGTTTGGTGTTAAAGTAGTTTGTTGTGATTTCTGGTTAAGTGTTTAAGATGTTTGTTTTGTTTTCTTCTTTCGCATTTATGTGGTTTATAGATTTTAGTTGGTTTTGTGATATTGATCCTGCATGTGTTTTTTCATTGGAGTTTATTATTATACATACATATACAGGGTGAAATATGTTATCTATCGCCAACCTTTAATTTCTCAACCGTTGGTCGTAGATATATAGTTCCGATTACAAAAACGTTTCAAATGAGGTAAATATTCATGTTGTGGCATTGTTTAAATTACAAAATCAATTTTATAAAAATTACGAAATCTAACTTTTTATACGGTCCCCCAATCTCTGTAGTTATATTTAGTAAATGTTTACATATATCATAACAAATATAACAAAAAAAGTTTTAATTCTGTACTACAAAAAATGACACAGTTATTAAATTTCAAAGTATGAGATTTTTGCACATGATTTTGTCTTTCATTGAGGGATCTGTTAAAAAATGAATTAAAGTAATTCGAGATCGAAATCAGGGTGCAATGTCCGCTTTACGGCGAAACCACCTTTAGCCGGTATCGCCAAATCGGGGTATCATGAAAGAGGGTTATTTCATCTAAAAATTTGAACTGACTTTTATGAGTCGTATACAAAGTGAAAAATGAAATATTGAAATTAAACAGAAAAATAAATATGAATTTATTATCATATCAGAAAACGGTCTACTATAAAAATGAATACAGAAAACGCCAGTATCTACTAGAGATACTGCTCAAAGTGTTCATCATTGGTGGCAATGCACAACTGAATGCGTGACAGTACTGCGTACTGGACACGTTGGAGCATAGCAGGTGTAACTGTGCGACAAGCAAGGATAATGCACTGCTTCAGATGACCAAGATAAGCAGGTTCAGTCACATAGACATGTGCCTTGATGTAACCACAGAGGTAGAAGTCCATGGGAGTCAAGTCCGGCGAACGCGGTTGTCACTCTACTGGACCACCATATCCAATGGTCTGTTAACCGCATTCGGTGACCAGATACGCACGGACGTTTGATGCTTTATGCAGAGGGGCCCATCATATTGAAACCACACCCGGCATGCATGTCGGAGGGGCAGCTTTTCATACCAGTCACGTGCAGTGTTTTGTAGCAGGTGCAGGTAACGATCACCCGTCACGGGCCTATCGTAGAAGATAGGTCTAACAATCTGCGTTCCCCATATACCGCACACGTTCGTTGACCAGCGTACGGTCGTATTGTGCGGGCGATGTGGGGAGTTTTCCAGAGACCAGTAATGCACATTGTGCACTCTCATAATGCCACTCCGTGTAAACATTGACTCATCTATCCACAAAATCTCAAAATGAACGACGGATTTTCCTCTAAGGTGTTGAGTATGAAATTTCAATAATCAAATCGTCGTGCGTGGTCACTCAGCATCAATGCTTGCACCAGTGTCGGATGGTATGGATGCGCACCATGTGCACATAACAAATGCCAGACATACAGACGAATTTATCCTCAGGCCTCGCTTATTTCCGCCATGCTCAGTTGTGGATATGTGTAAATTTTTACTGGCGAATGCCAGCATCTCCTCCGGTGTCACTCGAACATTACACCTTGCCCGTCCACTTGTTTTGGGTCGTGGTGCAACAGAACCGGTCTCTCTAATTAGACGGTGCAATGTATCAATTATAGTTTCAAACGTTGGATGTCGATCTCTAGGGAAACGTTCGGAATGATCCCACGCAACCGCTCTGGCATTTATTTGACATTCACCAGAAATAAGTATCATTTCAGCATATTGCGTGTACGTGTAGCCTGCCATCACGGTCACAGCGCTGACAAGCATGTCCAATCCTGGATGGCTCGTATTTTATCCCAAACGCGTGGCACTGCGGTATTATTGTAATTTGAATAATCTCGATTTTCATGCTCGTTTAGCTTGGCTGGTCGTTTGCATTCTACTGCCATTTATCTCGCTCTTAGTGAGGATGTTTTATTTTCCGGGTGTCGATTCTACCTACTTTGACTTTTGAATATTATTCGACCCTAAAAGTTAGCTCAGATTTTTACATGAAATAACCCTCTTTGATTATACTCCGATTTGGCGATACCGGCTAAAGGCGGTTTCGCCGTAGAAAGGACATTACATCCTGATGTCGATCTCGAATTACTTTAATTCATTTTTTAACTGATCCCTCAATGAAAGACAAAATCATGTGCAAAAATCTCAAACTTTGAAATTTAATCAAATAACAGAAGGTATTTGAATATGCTATTACCGTAGTTTGGATAAAACTTATACCACCAGATAACTGAGTGGTCAATTGCATCATATCAGCATCCATATTTTGCAAAATATCTGTCTCTCTCTACATATACAGGGTGCAATATATTATTCTATCGCCGACCTTTAATTCCTCAACTGTTGGTCGCAGACATGTAGTTCCAGCTACAAAAACGTTTCAAATGGAGTAAATATTCATGTTGTGTCATTTTTTACAGTAAAACGTCTTGTGACTAGGGAATTTCAGGAAAATCGGACCTTCTTTTCTTGAATTTTCCGTGTTTTGAAGGGGAAAAAAACATGCGTAAAATTTCCGCTTCTAATACTGAAAAGTAACACGCAGCACAGTTGCCGGTACACCCCTGTTGTTTGAAGAAATTGCATACTTAGATTAGAGAATTTCAGGTATATTTTATGTTAGATTGGTGAGTTTTCCGCATTTTGGCGGAAGCGAAGCAAATCAAAGCGGAAATTTTCGTGTTTTAACGAATAAAGGCAACGGAAATTTTTTTTCAATTCACGGATTTTTTTTTAGAGTGCAAGGTATACTTACAACTCTAGAGAAATTGTAAGAATCATCATTGCTACAAATTATGTTAAAATACCATAAGTGTAATATTTTAATTAATTCAGTAATAGAATGGTATTTATTTCCGCGTTAAATACTGAAATACCGTATCAATAGAGACAAATTAAGAGAGGTGATAGAAAGTATCAAATAGATGAAAACTTTCCATAGAACATGGGTTCTCAAACCACGTTAAGTGGGAGAAAATCGCAAAAATATTTATAAAGGGTGTGACGTCAAGTGGAACAAAAAGGGCCAATAATAAATAGAAAATAATTTATTTGACGTAAAGCATGATTACAATGTATTACAGTTCAACGCCAGAAAGAAGACGACGAGACATTTTTACAGAAATATGTTTTAACGCGTCCGGCAATCCGTCATCCGTCGGGGTCGGCTCTGCGCAAGCTCTGTTGATAGAGTTCTGCAAATCGGCTGTTGCGGCATTCGTGGCCGCAACTTCAAACAATTTCTATTAAAATGTGTCGTCGTCTCCTTTCTGGCGTTGAACTGCAATGCATTGTTATCATGCCTGAGGTCATATAAATGTTTTTTCTACTTACTATTGGCAATTTCATTATCTTGATGCCTTCTATCATCCCTCTTAATATGTCGGTCAAATTTTGGAACACCCTGTATAAAAATTATCTATTATAATAAATATTAGCAGATGTAGTTTTCTTAATTATTAATTATCAGTACTAATATATTAATATTTATTAAATTAAATATTGTAAAACTGATTATTAAGAGATCAGTTAAGGAAAAAAATCACTAAAGAAAATAGTGAGAGGAGGAGAAAAACCTCTTAAATAACTTAATGGAAATATAATTTTAAATTTTAGGATTTTAGGCTGCTATATTCAATTTATTGTTAACATTATCTCACACACAGACACTTATCGCTCTTGAAATTTGAGTAACTTGAAGAGATTTTGGCGAAACATTCTACAAACAGCTAATATATTCTGTAACATCAATTCATTAGTTTTATATAATATCCTTATCTTGTTACTAAACGTTGTCATAATTTTTGAATTAAAATTTGATGGTTCTTGAAAAAAGCAAAAACATCTACGTGCTGATACAATGACATTCAAAAAGAAAAATATCATAATCGGACGTACGTGATAATCACTATGCAGGTATTCCTAAACATTTTCGAAATACACTTTTGATAATTTTTTTTTCCACAATGGTTTCACAAACGTTTTTGGAATTTTTCTTGGCTTATCACTTTAAAAAACATATAAATTCTAAAGTATGTGAATTATGAGAATAAAGATCACTTTCGAAGATCACGTACGTAAAAGAGGTTAAGACTTTATATTCCAGGTTTTATAAAATTATAGCTACGACATCCTCAGTGAAAGAAAAATTATCCAGTTTTCGCTTTATTTTCTGAAAAGAATAATGATTTTAATGAACAAAAAAAATCCGTCCAGAAAACTGGGATACATGTTAAGATTTTCTCATGATCTGCACCACTTGGAATCCATTCTTAACAAAGAAGAAATATTATATTACTTGGATTTTTTGGCAAGACATAAAAAGGAGAAATGTGATATGGTTGATATAAAGATCTCCCGTGAAATATAATATTTTCTAGATCTCTAAAATTTAACAATGGCAAAAAAACTTATAATATTGAGTATATGTCTTTCCTTAAAATTCCGTATCTAATATATATTTATGTTTATTTTATTTTTAAATTTGTATAGGCCAGACAAATTCTCATAGAATAAACTTTTATAGTGAACGTACGTCCTTTATGAAGATAACCAACGACTGTTGATATTAGCTGTTCAAGTTCAAGGAATGTTTCCGTAGGCATTCTAAATGCAATTAAGAATTTATATACATTAATAACTTATTTAATTTTAATGAAATGTAATAATTTCCAATTTCTATAGTGATAAAAATAAAGTAATTTTTTAATGAAAATTAAATGGTGGTTGTAAAAAAATTTGTCATGTAGATGAAGAAAATTGTATTGGGAAAGCACAACATCATCCCTTAAATTAGCTAACTACTTAGACAATTTGAAGCATGATATTGTACTTTTTTGTTTTCAAACTCCACATATTTTTTTTTTCATTACGACATATAAAGTTACGATTTATAAACTTTCTGATTTCTTTTTCAATTTAGTATTTTAAGTTAAAACATAGAAATATAGAGAATGGAAGAAAGTCTTTGAAATCATGGTAAGAAAAATCACGTTCGAAGTATACGAACATAAAACAAGATAAAAATTTTAGCTTCTAAAACTAGAAAAATACTTATGCTGTCATCTGTAAAAGAAAAATTTTCCAGATTTTGTTTTATTTGTTATCTAAAGGTAACATTACCTAATGCTGTGCTATTTTTTAAATATTTTTTTTCTAAGGAAGTAAACATTCCACCAGGTGAAATGGACAAGAAGGAAGGTTTTCCTTTTTGATACGTATCACTTGGGATTTATTTTTTACAAATGAGAAGATTTGTGTAACACTTTTTCATTGTTAGGAAGTAGGAAAAAAATGAGATAATGCAGAAAGATTTTTCCTGAAATATAAATGTGATGTTAAATTTATTTATTCTTTTAACATTACATACACTGTTAAAAATTTGCCGCAAACTGTAAAGTCATTTGGCCATTTTTGTAGAATACGGTTACATACCCGTAATTTAGCTATATTTTAACCATAAACTGAGCAATAATTCTGTCCGAATATCGTTAAATAACAGTTATGTAACCGTTTTCTACAAAAATGGTCAACAGACAGGATATTTTGCTGCAAATTTTTAACAGTGTATATTTCAAATTTATCATTGGTTTATTCATTTAATTATCAATTTTTTTTCTATATTAATATAACCTTATAATTTGCTAAGTAATCATTTTAAATTTAAATATTATTTTATTCCAAGTTTAATAACCCAGCACTTTAAAATATTCTATTTAGATAAACTCCATTTAAATTTTGGCTTATCCCTATAGTAAAACTGTAACATGATATATTATTTCATAGTGGATTGGTAGCGTAAACTGTATCTTGAAAGCCCTTAAAAGAGTATAACCATGTTCGAATGTTTCCTTAATTACTTTGGTGAAGGATGTGAAGAAATAACATAACAAATATTGAAGTTTACATCGAATTAACTTTACTTTTAGAGATAGAATTTTCACAGAGGGACCCAAATTGGGCTAGTTGTTACGAAGTCAAGATCAAAGAATGAATGACTCAATCCAAACAGAAATGGACAGATGTTTTCTTCAAAAGGGATCTATCAAAATAAACTGGAAACCAGCTGCTCTATTATAACCCTGACAGATTACACTTAAATATTAATTTTGAATTGCAATCGAGTCAAGCAATTTGTTTTATGATTTAACGGAAACTTTAATGCACCATGCGACCGTTGGGAAACACAATGATAATTATGGCATACAAAAAGTCTTAAATCATAGAAAATGAATAAAAGGCGTCTGTTATTATGAAGAAAGTAGATCATAATTATGGTTGGATTGCAAGTAAAATAGGTAATTTGTATTCTGGAATGTGACAATTAATAATAAGTTTTTGATTATTGTTGGGAAAAGCATTTATAAAATAATATCTTTTTTTTATATTTTCATTTTAACGGTCAAATAAATTTAATTGCAGTTTTGATAGAAAAGTTTATTTGCTATTTATTTATTTATTTATTTTGTTAACCGCTGAATATTTGGAATTCATTAATGAATGTTATTTATTAGCTACAAAATAGATGAAGAGAATAATATGTTTTTAAAAAGGAAAGAAATTTTAATTAAATATATTTGTAAAAGGTTTATTTTACTTTTAATTGGGGATAATTAATGATATATGATGATTTGTTAATTACATCATCATAATCCCTGTATTTTAAATATCTCCCCTGAGCAATGTTAGTTCACAAAGAATGTTAACTTCGTAGGTACATTTTAAATGAGGATAAGTTACAGCATACTTATTTTTCTACGATATTCTTTCTAGAAGCATACGGAACATTCTCGAAAATGAGTTGTTACTAGATAAATTTTGCATAACTCATGGAATGCCAAAAAATTCAGGTAACCCTGTGGAAATTACCATTTCATTCTCTGCTTTTCCACGCATATAATTGGATGCTACATAGTAGATCTTAGTAGCACCAGATTCTGAAACCTGATTAGTTGAAATTTACGATCTCTATCAAAGATCTAGCTTCGTTGTCAGTTTCAATCGATTAAATTTTGATGAGTTTTAAGACGAAAATAATCTTAGAAAACAGTTTGTTTAAAATTTTGTTCTACGCTCTTTTGAAAAGAGTGCGTATTAGCTCAGTGGTATGTCGTATATATCCAATTATGTAGACCCTAGTTGAGTTCCAAGCAGCGAAAATTTGAAAAATAGAAAGATTGCATGTTTCAATATTTAATTAAGTTGCAAAAAATAATTTCAAATATTAATTAACAGTTTATAATTTTGTTATATTCGTTATAGTGACTGCGGTTTTAATGAATGTACCATTTTTAGCGATTTCTATAAGACGATTTAGCCGAATCCTGTTATTTTTCGTTTAGTTTTCCATGCGCGCGAAACGCTCATTCACGCATTAGAGTGACAGCCGCTATAAAGAATTTCAGATTTTTAAGGATTTATATTTTTCATTTTGACTGGGACAAAATGTTATAACATTTGGAAAAATTGTATAATTAACTGACCGATTTAATAAAATTAAATTATTTAATGTTAACATTAACTTATTTTTTTATTTTTTCCATTCTAGTAATCCTTGAACGAAATTACATTAGCAAATGATAATAATATTTTCACCGAATTGCTAAGCAAGTAATTTTGCGCCCAAACTTAACATCTCTAAGAATCAACTTTCGATGAATAGGAATGCAATTCACAATCCGATGGTACTAAGATCTACTATGTAGTATCCGATTATATGACTTTTCCACATGTGAATGCATACAGGAATGTTTCATAGTATCTTTTATTTCTCCTGCTTTCTCTAGCCTATATGGCAACTTTCATTGTGGTTTCATTCATATTTCAGTCGGAGGATCCAGTTTTAGCGAAAGATTAAATTAGAGAGATCGACGATAATCCCTGGAAGTTTTTAGCTAGGGAGTTTTTTTCTCCTGGGCGTACTGCTGGTATCATAAGGTAAATTAAAACAGAAATATTGTGAGGTTTGTATAACTGAAGACATCCCCTATTTTCACTTTAAATTTTATTCTTTCTTTTTATTGAACGAAAATGCGAATATTTTCATAGACTCTCATACAATATAAATTTTCGATATGAATCACACAAACATAAAAAAAGGAAAAAGAAAGAAAGTCTTATGAAAACAAAATTATTTATTTTGAAACTCATTTCCGCACGGTATGCAGTTTTACATGAATACCAATGTGTTTCAAAACCAAAAACAATTATTCTGTGGCTACTCATCCGTGCAGTGCTCTCTAGCTGTTGCCGCTGTGGACAAACTCTAGAATCTAACTACCCTAGATTCGAGCAACTCATTCATGAAGTCACTCCAGTTGTTTCGACAGTGGACAAATTTCACCAGCGAGACCTACTGGTACTGAGATATGGAAGTACTCTACTTCTCGACACCCACTTCGATGGCTCGGCTTTCCGATACGAATTATCTGATGACAGAATCAGACGGGTTGATAAGATGCAAGATCTCTCAAACAGGACTGTATTAATTAATTCTTTTCACAATGGCAACAGGCGAATGCTCTTGTATTTAAGCTGGACGTTATTGACAAGAAGCGAGTCTAATGAAGTCGGGAGAGCATGACAGTGCCTTCTAAGCAAGCTGGCTATTATAGCCTTATGTGTGTGTTTAGCAGTGCAAAAAGCCCGTTACTTTAATTAAAAAATTTCTTAACTTATGTTTGTTAGGTTAATAAAAGAATTGGTTAACCTTCATTGTTCTAGCTATTCGTCTACATACTTTCACACGCAACAATATTAAGCTGACGGCTGACCCCTCTACAGATCTGGTGACCCTAGTGAAAAGTTTTCTTGACGACTGACCATTCTGGACTAATCTGAAACATATCTGTTTTCAAGTGTGTATGTTCCAATTCTTATTACATTAAGTATTTATTGTACCATATGCTGTCGCTATGCCTGACGACGAAGTTTCTCGTATCGCATTTCGTGCACCCCCCGTTTGGAAATCTGATATAGACTTGTGGTTTCTTCAAGTAGAATCTGGATTTGTTACGGCAGGAATTGCTAAGGACGATACAAAGTTTCATTGCGTGGTGGCTGCATTAGACACAGAGATTTTGTCTTATGTACATTATCTAATCCGTACACCCCCTGCCACAAACGCGTATGGAACGTTAAAATCTCGCATTACGGAACAATTTTCTCAATCTGAGAGTGTTCGTTTGAGAACGCTTTTACAAGATTTGCAATTAGGCGATAAACGCCCCTCTCAGCTGTTACATGAAATGAAAACTCTCGCTACTGATAAAATATCAGAAGAAGTTCTGCGTACACTTTGGCCTCAGCGTTTGCCAGTATCCGTTCAGCAAATTTTGTCTATAAGTAAAGATAATCTAACCGATTTGGCTAAAATAGCTGATAAAATTTGTGACATTCTTGGTTTGGCACCAATATTATCTAAAGTGAAAACATCTGGTATTTCCTCAGAACTTGCTGGATTAAAACGTCAAATTGACATACTCCATAAACGTTTGGATGACTTAACTCTGTCTACTACACGGAGACGTAGTTTGAGTAAGAACAAACCTCTTACACGTAATCGTTCCAGTAGTGGTTCTCGTGAAGCCCGGAACCAGAAATTATGTTGGTACCATTTTCGATTCGGAAACAAAGCTGAAAAATGCACAGGATTGTGTAACTTCGCTAAGGAATTAGATACCACTTCGTGTTTTTTCGAAAATGACAACTATGCAACTCGTCTGTTTTTGTCAGATAGGAAATCAGGTTTCCGCTAGTTGGTGGATACCGGTGCAGCTTGTAGTACGTTTCCCCGAGACCCTTTAGTGCATAAAACACCTGAACACCTGATTTATCCTTATACGCTGCTAATGGATCAAAAATCTTAACTTATGGTACATGTCAGTTAACGCTGGATCTTGGGTTACACAAACCACTTAAATGGAATTTTGTAATAGCAGAAGTGGATCGCCCTAGCTTAGGTGCAGATTTTTTACAACATTTTGGGTTAATAATGGATATGAAAAACCGGAGAATCATTGATAGCATATCTAAAAAATCCTCGAAAGGTGTTTTTACGTCTGGAAATGCCCTGGGATTAAAAACAGTTTCCGGCATTACGGTTTGTCATAAGCTGTTGCAGAAATACCCCAGCATTACTAACCCGGCTATGCTTCATGTCAAACGCAAACCTCATACTGTTACGCACACAATTTTGACAAAAGGTCCCCCTATTTTTTCGAGACCCAGAAGATTATCTTATGAAAAGCTGCAAGCCGCTAAGAAAGAGTTCAAATCCTTAATGGATCAAGGTTAAATTCATGGATGTATTATAAATGGATGCAGCACGCCCAGCCGAAGGTGACAACGTTGGCTGTGTTGCATGTCGGGAAAAACGATGTCACGCGATGTCACTTGTTGGCTACTAAAAGTTGGCGGTTGGCGATGCGACTGTAGCAATCCTTTGGCGATATACCAAATATTGCAATTTCTCCCCGCTTGTGTTTGATTGATGGGCTTGTCTCTGTACTTTTGTCCTGGGGACACGAGGGCTGATCAGTTATACAAAATATGTTTGTACTCGAGAACATTGGCATTGTTGGAGAGAAAATTTTCTTTTGACAATTTCAGAAAATGGTATTTTAATTTCAAATCACCAATAGAAAAAGTTTCATTTCCAAAAATTGATAAGTTTAATCTTCACCAATAACAATAACAAAATTTATTTCATAATTTAAATGTAAATTTTACTCTAATGATTCGCATCTGATTTATTACTTCGAGTATCCGTAAATTTTTATTAAGATAAATAAATTTGTTTAAATGTTACGCTGCACAACATAGTGATACTTTAATTAGGGAATTTTCAGGGTTTTTTGTGGGTGTTATATGCTTTTCCGTATTTAGGCAAAAAAAAAAAAAAAAAAAAAAACATTCAAAATTTTAAAGTGTGTGTAATTTTTTCCCCCACATCGTGTCATTTAATATTAAAAAAAAAAGTTCTTATTGTCCAAACTCTTTGAAATTTTTTATGAATCGTAAATATAATGGTTTTAAAGCCTGTATAAAACATTCGTGAGAAAATATCGATATTTAGTGGTAAATTAGCTTGTAAGAAGACTTTTTTCACATCAGGTCATTTAATAAAAAAATAGTTCTTATTGTCCAAACTCTTTGAATTTTTTTATGAATCATAAATATAATGGTTTTAAAGCCTGTATAAAACATTCGTGAGAAAATATCGATATTTAGTGGTAAATTAGCTTGTAAGAAGACTTTTTGAAGTGAAAACTTCTTTAGGTGCATTGGGCATTTTTTGAGATGGGAAAAAACCATTGAATTCGCGACACCGTTACCGTTACCGTCACCGACACCAAATTAAATTATGTTGCCAATTCATACAATGAAGCGAAAGTATCAAAAGGAAATAGTTCACGTGCAGAAAACGAAATGATTGGTATTATGAATAAAAATAATTCAGAAAATTATTTCAAGATAAATTTAGCACGCGCGATGAAAACAGATAAAAGTGACTGAACTCGCGAGACCAAATCAAAAGATGAAAATGAAATAACAAAACACTTCTGTCGGCACTCCCGGACTGCCATTGTTTTTTTTTTCACATCAGGTCATTTAATAGTAAAAAAACAAAAAAAAAAAAAAAAAAGTTCTTATTGTCCAAATTCTTTGAAATTTTTTATGAATCATAAATAGAATGGTTTTAAAGCCTGTATAAAGCATTCGTGAGAAAATATCGATATTTAGTGGTAAATTACCTTGTAAGAAAACTTTTTTCACATCAGGTCATTTAATAGTAAAAAAAAAACAGTTCTTATTGTCCAAACTCTTTGAAATTGTTATCAGTTATAATTATTTTGAAACCTGTGTAAAATATTCGTGAAAACATATTGATATTTAGTTGTAAAAGGGATATCTTTATTTCACACTTTTTTTTTCCGGCGTCAGTCGTTTAATATTAAAAATAAAATAGTTCTTATCGTCCGAACTCTTTGAAAATGTTATAAGTTATAAATATAATATTTTGGAAGCCTGCTTATAATTTTCATGAAAAAATATGGATATTTAGTAATAAAAACATGATCAAAACCCCCCCGCTATTCACGTTCTGAGCGAAAATTTTACAGATTTTTTTTTTTTTTTTAACAATTCTAATCGTCCAAATGTTTCGAGATTTTTATATGTGATGTAAATCCAGTGTACAAAGAATGTGTAAAAAGATTGTGTTAAAATACCGACATTTAGTTACTTTTAGCGCAGGAAAGTAAAAAACTGCCTTCCTGAGACAACTATACCTTATAATTCAAGATGCAATTCATTTATCAAAAATTGAAAAACACTGTTTGATTACAAATCACTTCCTGCAAATATCATGCATTTATATTTAAAAATGAGTCAGGAAATGTGGCAGAAAATTTCGCGTTGTTAAATGAGAAGATTTTTTTTTCAGAACTGCCTTTAGTGTTTTGGCTAAGTAATGTTTTCCAAGGTAATTTTCTTTTTCTTAATATTTTAGTTAAGAACAATTGTTTTCTTATGATATGCATACGTATTGCGATATAAATAAGTATAGATCACTATTATAGCAACAATGCTTACTAGACACAATTGTAAAATATATTTAGTATTTATCATTCTCAATCCCCCTAAAAAAGGAATAATTATCAAAATTATAGTATTTTAGTGACCTACAATGAAAAATCTAACAATGTATTTTGATCAAATCATTTTCTATGTATAAACACTTATACATTGCTTTAGGAAAGCCAAAATTATGTATGGAAATACAAAATAATAATGTCATCTCCTCTATTTTTTTAAGTAAAAAATTTGATTACTGTTTACAGATTTAAAAGTTAAATTTAGCTGTTAGATTATTCAAAATCTGCAGCAATAGAAAATGAATACTTTTTAATCAACTTTAATTATTAACAGTATTATAATCTAAGTAATTTAAATCTAATATTAGATAGTAGTAGAATTGTAGAAAACATATCTTCTACGATATTTATATCAGCTCTACATTTTTAAAATTTTTATAATTTGTTATATTTATAAGTATAAAACTTTATAAAAAACGTGGTTTCATGTAGTAATATATATATATATATATATATATATATATATATATATATATATGAATATACAAATAAAAAAAGTTTCAATAAAAATGTGCGAAAATCCACTAATTCTTAAATCGATTTATTATTTAGTTTTTTTCCCGTCTTTTAATACAGACAGCATTTTTTTTCTCATTTATTCAGTGCTGCTATTTCATAAATAATACGTGAATGATTTTCATTAAAATTAAATACAAGTAATAATATTAATCTAAATATTTATTTTTCTAATAATCAATCAATTAACACTGAAACTTCTAAATACAAGTTTTAAATGCAGAAAGACGATGGTTTATCATCTCAAGCAAAATTACTTTTACTTTACTGGTCGCTCGGTTCTGTCAAAATGAGAAATAATCAAACAGAAAAATACGCCAAAGTGTGATAAACACCCTATTATTGCACACCTGCTATCACCGAAATTACCCATGATTCCCCGTCTTACTCGATCCGTCGTAGCCTGCGTTAAAAACCCTGGGTGCTTCATCCATTTATAATACATCCATGGTTTAATTAGACCATCAAAAAGTCCATGGGTGAGTCCAATCCATATGATACCTACAAAGAATGGGGAATGGAGAATTTGTGGCGATTTTCGCCGCTTAAACTCTGTCACTGTTCCTGACCGCTACCCCCTCCCCCACATTCATGATTTCTCTTACGGCTTAACTGGAAAAATTATTTTTTCTAAATTGGATCTTATGAAAGCCTACCACCAGATTCCTTTAGATGAAGCGTCCATCCAAAAGAGTGCCGTTACTACACCTTTTGGACTCTTTGAATATTTATTCATGTGTTTTGGTTTATCGAATGCAGCGCAAAGTTTTCCAGCGCTTTATGGACGAAGTATTAAGAGGTCTTAATTGTTTCGTTTATCTAGATGATGTATTAGTAGTCTCGGAAAACGAGGAAACACATTAAAAAGATCTTGAAAAGATATTTGAACGTTTGCATTCTTATGGTTTAGTGCTTAACGTCGATAAGTGCATCTTTGGCTTAAAGGAGTTACCATACTTAGGATTTTTAGTCAACAGTAAAGGAATAGCTCCCTTGCCAGAAAAAGTCGATAAATTACTTAATTTTCCACTACCTACAACTGTTAACGAGTTACGCAGATTTTTAGCTATGATAATTTTTTATCATAAACATTTAAAAGGAATGGCATCTATTCAGGCTCCATTACACGAATTGTGTAAAGGAAATAGAAAAAATGACAATACTCCCATTCATTGGACTGATGCAAGTACGCAGTCTTTTGAACAATGTAAAAAAAGCATTGCAGACTCAACTTTGCTATTTCACTATGTGCCTGGGGCACAAGTTTCGCTACATGTTGATGCTTCGGATATCGGTATCGATTCCGTATTACAACAAACTGTTAATGGTGATATTCAACCTCTCGCGTTTTTTTCGCGTAAATTGACACCTACTGAACAAAAGTATAGTACCTATTATCGCGAATTACTTGCAATTTATTGTTCTATTAAGCATTTTCGTCATATAATTGAAGGGCGTCAATTTACTGTATTTACTGATCATAAGCCCCTAACTTTCGCATTTGTAAACCAGAGTGACAGTTGCTCACCTCGACAACAGCGACATTTGGAATACATTTCCCAATTTACTACAGACATTCGCTACATCCCTGGAAAGGATAATATAGTGGCTGACGCCTTTTCCCGTATTTCGGAAATTAAAGTACCTGAGAGTATTGATTATCTCGATCTTGCAAAAGCCCAATGTGACGATGCTGAATTGCGTTTATTTCGGGATTCTGACGCCCTCAAAATGATTCCCCTTGAACTTTTTTCCCCTTGAACCCCCTTCCAAACTACAACTTTGGTGTGATATATCGACAGGAACTGTGAGACCTTACGTACCGCCAAATTTTCGTTTACCCATTTTTTTTATGTTGCATAATATTTCGCATCCAGGTGTTAAAGGATCAGTCGACCTCATTCGAAAACGTTTTGTATGGAAAAATTTACGTAAAGATGTAACAGTGTATGCTCAAAAGTCAGAAAAGTAAAAAAGTCCTTCAGGCCTGTACCGGGAGGAAAAGGTAGCTTTCCTATACGTTCGTTTTAAAATTTTAGTTAATGTTACACGAAAACAGCAAGTTAAAATGCAAAGAAACGTTTACAAAAGATTCGTTAATACTGAATTTGAATAAGAATTTCGAAAAATTATTGAGCAATAGCCAAATTGGCTTCATTTATAAAGACTTATTTTGGTCGCCAAATTTAGCGATATTTCGCCAAATGTCACAAATTTTGCCCTTTTTTCGCCAATTTTGCCAATTTTGTCGCTAATGTCGCCAATTTTGGAGCTAACGGATATGAATATATAGTTTTATGCGTATGATTGGGAAAATTATTATAACAATGAAAGAAAATAATAGTTTGTGAGTAATCGCGTTAATGTGCTGTTTTGTTTCAAAATGTCAGCCACCCTAGAATTTCAAACTGCTCTATCTCAGCCATTTTTTAAGATAGAGGTAAACCAAAAAATGCTCTGGAATCCTTGTATCAATGCCTAACACGTAATTAAAAAATAAATTTGAATTTTTAATTTTTTTGTATATTTATTTTAGTTTTAAATTTTTAAATGGCCACCATCTTGAAACAAAATGGCGGACCAAGCTGGCCAACAAACTCGGTCGAGACATTGGTGACCTTAATACACACAATTAGTTTCATCAAAATCGATTTATAAATACGAGCGTAATCGTATGACATATGTCAGATATATATATTAGGGCGTATCGAAAAAATCCAAATTTTTTAGATCTTTTAGCGGTAGTGCGGAAAAGTTGGGAACTCCCTTTATTAAAAAGTGTGCGGAATCTTAAAACTGTGGGTTGATATCTTCTGTCGCCTCAATGGACCGAAAGTTCCAAAAAATGGACTAAAAATGATTAAAATACAAAAATTAATAAATAATCACAGATTTCGCTCATCGTTTTGGGGTAGTGGTTACAAGTTACTGTTTTGTAACAACAACAACCATAGGAAATTGTAGAATTATAGGTTAATATCTTCTGTCGCCTCATCGGCATGGAATTTTTTAAATTCAGATGCAGTTTGATAGTTTTCTGCATTACTGTTTACTGCTTGCACAATGCACAATCGACTGGGTTTGTCGATCTGCCAAACTAGTGGAACACACTTATTTTCACGTGGAGAAACAACAACAGCCATAAAATTTTAGAATTATACGTTAATATCTTCTGCCGCTTCATCGACACCAAATTTGGGAAAATGAAGGCAAAATTTTAAATAAATACACGTCATACTTACCTCATTTTAATGCGAACACAAACTTTATTTTTCCTTTCGAACATAGAAATGACAAAAGCATTACTGACTTGTAATCATTTTTGGTCTCAAATTTTGACATGTGTTTTCTGGATTCTAGTATCGCTCTAATAAATCTATCCCTGTTCTGCATCCCAACTGTTTTTTCTGAGGCTGCAGTGATTAGTTTCACAATCCGCTCCACCGCTTGTGTGTGTGAAGCAAATTTAATAAAGTCCCAGCAATACATTGGCATACTGCCCTGTATCATCTTCAGAAATTCTTGAGAACTGATCTCTGTGAGAACAGGAGGCGATATCACATAACAAGCTCGCCAGTCAATGAGATCTACATAGTCTGTAGCTCCAAAATTAACAACAAGAATAACAAATTTGCGAACACAATTTTCGCCTGGGCTAACTTCTCTTGCCTTGATAATCCGCCGATCTGCAAGGGTCCTAATACGGCACCTATCATCAGATAATATGGCCAAAAGCATGGTTACTTGAGCCGCAAAGTAAGCGTTGTGAGAAATAACTGGGTCGATTATGTCACAATACTTTTTTGGCAATTACCGAGATGAGCTGATGAAATGCCACAGGTGTCTAGCACCATCCTTTATAGAATGACGAATCTTAATTCGGAACCATGAGAGTGCGTAGACTCTTAGAATGAATCCAACCAATGTTAGCAACTCATTTGATGGGTCTGATGTTGATATATATAATCTCAGTATTCGATTGGAAGTTGTTAGCCAGCGGGACAAATTCAACGTTCCCGGTTCCCGGATAGATAGATCTGAACAAAAAACGCCAGAACTAATGGCGGTACAAATGTCTAATAAATATTTCTGATCTGAACTGAGGGTGGTAGGATCAATGTCCGACAACTTGCATTCAATATTATTAAAAGAAACAATTGAAAGCTTTTCGCATCCTTTAAGGTTTCGTCCAATGCCTCCGGTGGAAGATGTGGAGCCAGATGACTTGGCGTCTATGGACTCAAACAGGTGTCGGAATCGCAACGCATTCAAATAAAGTAAGCAGATAATCCATTGGACTAGTCTCTAAAGTTTCAATTCAAGCCTGCGAATTACGCCTTTAGACAGTCCTGTGTTCTCTACAATGCCGTCACACCCGAGAACAATAGAGCTGCTAAAATCATCCAATAAAGCACTTGTTACGTATTCGTAAATGCTATTAGATATATCAAGACTAGCTCCGCTTTCAAGTTTTACATATCCCATATACGTAGAACCAGGCTCCGATACAATACAGCAATGCGTTTCTACAATTGTTCTTTAGGACTGCTTGTCCTCGAGTGTTTCTGATGTTAAGGTTTTGTCATGTCGTCCATCAAAATAAAGACCAGATAGAGTGGAACGATTTTCATTTGATTTTGAGACCAATTTTATGTAAATTCTCAATTTTTCCCTCCATATTTTATTTTTGCCTGTGACGAGGCTGGTGTCTGATTCCGATATTAAACCCAAATCTTGCATAACACGCAATGCGATAGCAGCCGTGGCTCTGTTGGAGACACCATACCTTTCACTAACCAGAACTGTGTTGTCCAGTTTTAAATGCATTTGAACACTCCTTGTGGGTTCCCACATTGCCTTCACTATTTTGGCAGACCGCCAAACCCAGTCTGTGTCGATTGTGTATTGTGCAAGCAGTAAACAATTATGCAGAAAACTACCAAAATGCGTCAAAATTTCCAAAATTCGATGCCAATGAGTCGACGGAAGATATTAATCTATAATTCTACAATTTTCTATGGTTGTTGTTGTTACAAAATAGTAACTTGTAAGCACTACCTCAAACCGATGAGCGAAATCTGTGATTATTTATTAATTTTTGATTTTTAATCATTTTTAGTCCAATTTTTATAACGTTAGGCCCACTGAGGCGACAGAAGATATCAACCCACAGTTTTAAGATATTACACGTTTTTTAATAAAGGAAGTTCACAACTTTTCCGCACTACCGCAACAAGATCTAAGAAATTTGAATTTTTCCGATACGCCCTAATATATATATATATATATATATATATATATGGTATATATATATATATATATATATATATATATATATATATATATATATATCAACATTTGAACGGAGGGTGGTTTTGGGGTCTGGGGGTCATGATCAGTGAAAATATATCGAAATTTTCCGGAACTGCTTTCCTCCAAACGGCTGCAATAAGTAGCTTTATACATTTTTGTATTGAAAGCTACCTAATACATCGTCATGAAAATCTGAAAATAAGACATTACCCACTCCCAAAATGTAGATTTAGACATATTCATCTAGATATCGTAGGCCCACAATCACCATCGAAAGGATTTCAATACTGCTTAACTTGCATCGATCGATATACCAGATGGCCAGAAGTTTTTCCCATGGCAGATATAACTGCAGATACGATAGATCGAACGTTTTATAATGGCTGGATTGTAAGATTCGGCGTCCCAGAATTCATAACTACGGACCAGGGTCGACAGTTCGAAAGCGACCTTTTTAAATCACTTGCGAAATTTCTTGGCTCACATAAAACTTGCACAACAGCATATAACCCTTCCTCCAATGGCGTGATTGAAATTTTTCATCGTCGCCTTAAAAGTGCCATTAAATGCCACGCGACAAACAAATGGACAGAAATTTTGCCAACGATACTTTTAGGATTGCGAATTGCATTCAAACCTGATTTGCATTCCTCCCCGGCGGAGCTGGTTTACGGTTCCCCTCTTTGCCTTCCCGGTGAATTTTTTCGTCCCCAAACAACGAAACAGCCGGAACACCACGAATTCTTAATTTTACTCCGGGAGATGATGCACCGCCTCCGACCAGTTCCAACTTCGCATCATACCAAAATTAATGTTTTTGTCCATCCTTAGTTGATGACGTCATCCCATGTCTTTGTCCGAAAAGACTATGTTCGTAAACCTCTGGAACAACCCTACGATGGTCCTTATCCAGTTACGGAACGTAATGACGTATTTTTCGGTCAATGTTAATTGACGTGACACTCATATATCCATTAATCGACTCAAGCCTGCTTTTTTGTTCAATACCACCGATCTGGACAACGATCCTATCTTATACGTTACCGCAGTGGGCGACATGTAAGATTTTTAATTCCTCCCACAGATCTTGTTTAATCTTTTTCTTTACGTCTTTCAGACTGGAGGGGGAGTACCTGTGGCGACTCATCCGTGCAGTGCTCTCTAGCTGTTGCCGCTGTGAACAAACTCTAAAATCTAACTACCCTAGATTCGAGCAACTCATTCATGCAGTCACTCCAGTTGTTTCGACAGTGGACAAATTTCACCAGCGAGACCTACTGGTACTGAGATATGGAAGTACTCTACTTCTCGACACCCACTTTGATGGCTCGGCTTTCCGATACGAATTATCTGATGACGGAATCGGACGGGTTGATAAGATGCAAGATCTCTCAAACAGGACTGTATTCATTAATTCTTTTCACAATGGCAACAGGCGAATGCTCTTGTATTTAAACTGGAAGTTATTGACCGCTAATCGCTTGTGAGCGTAGGAGTCAGGTCGGCGGGTTTGACTCCCGCCAGCTCCATTGCACACACTTTGTGGAGCTCCCGGATGTAACTCTCTGGTGTTGTAAATTTCCTTGTGGCTATCTTGTCCCTGTATATTGACGATGACTTATAAGCGGGCACTTGATGTCAAGCACACAAGTATTCAATAAATTGATTTATCTTCTGTGCCACGCTATCCAAAATCATAAGTAAAATTTATGTAAATGATTATTTTGCGTCATATTATCCACTTGCATACATTTCCCTTTGTTTGGATACTATGACGCAAAATAATCATTTACATAAATTTTACTTATGATTTTGGATAGCGTGGCACAGAAGATAAATCAATTTATTGAAATAAATACATTTCAATACATAATATAGGCTCAGTGAAAGTAATATATTTAAAAGTGTATTGAAAAATTAAAAGTATTGTTTGTATGTGTAAATATACTTTAGAAGACAAACCAAAAATAATTTAAATTGAATTTTAAAAGAGTCCTATTAAATTCACGTCAAGGTGTCACTCAAATTTTGATATCATTTCTTTTAAAACCCATATTTTGAATTCATGAGAGATGTGAATGAAAAAGCATCAGCGAATAAGTTCTATATATTTTTTTCATATTAAGATAATAATTGCACCTGTGAATATAAATAAAACTAAAAAGAAAATTATGATTAAAAAAATTATTAACATAGCGTCACTTAAATTTGATATCATTACTTTTAAGATCCATATTTAAAATTTATAGAGCCAAAACAAAGTGCTGCGTCACAACTTTTAACCCGTTAAGGGTTTTTGTACTGATATCATTACTTTTTTAAGGTTATGGATGAAAATGTCAATTAGTCAAAATTAAGCATAGGGTATAAATTAATCATTAGAATAAAATTTTAAAGAAATGCTAAAAAAGACCCCTTGGACCCCAATAAAAATATGAGGGTGGTGGCCCAGGGAGAGGAATCCAAGACTCAACTTTTAAATTATACAGCGAGAGAGTAACACAATTAGAAGTATGAAAATGCATGGCAAAACCCGATTGTTCCATCTTCCACCGCCAGGGGGGGGCACTCTGTTCTATACAAACATAGCTGAAATCTTTGAGGCTGTCGATTTGGAGTCGAATGAGCCATACCTCGTCGTGATCGGTCCCATAGAACCCGATAGGAAAGCGCCCCCTGGTGGTGAAACTTGGAACTAAAATCGATATATCCTGTCGATGTCGAGTCGATGAATCAAACTACAATGTGATGGGACCTATAGAAATAGAGTTAGCTACAAAATCTGTTAGTTCCACCTTCCACCACTAGAGGGCGCACTCTGTTCTATACAAACATAGCTCAAATGTTTGAGGCTGTCGATTTCAAGTCGAATAAGCCATACCTCGTCGTGATCGGGCCCATAGAATCCGAGATAGGAAAGCGCCCCCTGGTGGTGAAATTTGAAATTAAAATCGATATATCCTGTCGATGCCGAGTCGAATAAATTAAACTGTATTGTGATGGGGCACATAGCTACAAAATCCGTTAGTTCCATCTTCCACCGCCAGGGGGCGCACTCTGTTCTTTACAAACATAGCTGAAATCTTTGAGGCTGTCGATTTGGAGTCGAATGAGCCATACCTCGTCGTGATCGGACCCATAGAACCCGATAGGAAAGCGCCCCCTGGTGGTGAAACTTGGAACTAAAATCGATATATCCTGTCGATGAATCAAACTACATTGTGATGGGACCTATAGAAATAGAGTTAGCTACAAAATCTGTTAGTTCCACCTTCCACCACTAGAGGGCGCACTCTGTTCTATACAAACATAGCTCAAATGTTTGAGGCTGTCGATTTCGAGTCGAATAAGACATACCTCGTCGTGATCGGGCCCATAGAATCCGAGATAGGAAAGCGCCCCCTGGTGGTGAAATTTGGAATTAAAATCGATATATCCTGTCGATGCCGAGTTGAATAAATTAAACTGCATTGTGATGGGACCCATAGCTACAAAAATCGTTAGTTCCATCTTCCACCACCAGGGGACGCACTCTGTTCTATACAAACATAGCTGAAATCTTTGAGGCTGTCGATTTAGAGTCGAATGAGCCATACCTCGTCGTGATTGGGCCCATAGTACCCAAGAAAGGAAAGCACCCACTGGTGGTAAATTTTGGAACTAAAATCGATAAATCCTGTCGATGAATCAAACTACATTGTGATGGGACCCATAGAACTCGAGTTAGCTACAAAATCCGTTAGTTCCATCTTCCACCACTAGACGGCGCACTCTGTTCTATACAAACATAGCTGAAATCTTTGAGGCTATCCATTTGGAGTCGAATGAGCCATACCTCGTCGTGATCGGGTCCATAGAACCCGAGATAGGAAAGCGCCCCCTGGTAGTGAAACTAGGAATTAAAATCTATATATCCTGTCGATGCTGAGTCGAACCGAACTGCATTGTGATCGGACCCATAGAACTCGAGTTAGCTGCAAAATCCGTCAGTTTCATCTTCCACCATCAGGGGGCGCACTCTGTACTATGCAGACATAGCTGAAATCTTTGAGGCTGTGGATTTCAAGTCGAATAAGCCATACTGCGTGGTGATTGGGCACATAGAACCCGAGAGAGGAAAGCGGCCCCTGGTGGTGAATTTTGAAACTAAAATCAATATATCCTGTCGATGTCGAGTCGAATAAATTAAACTGTATTAGATACCAATTAATCTCGGAAAAAATTGCAAATTTTGTCATTTGGCAGCGTAAAAATCATGAATTTCATCGATCGGCACAGAAAAAACATGTATTTTGTCGATAGGGGGAGAAAAGATCATAAATTTCGTCGAACAGGCGGATAAAAATCATGAATTTCATTTATTAGCGCATGAAAAACACAAATTTCATCAAACACTCGCATAAAAATTAAAAAATTCGTTGATTGGGCATGAAAAAACATTAATTTCGTCAAGTTTGCACGTAAAAATCACAAATTTCATCAAACGGTAGCATAAAAATCACAAATTTCATCAAACGGTAGCATAAAAATCAAGAATTTTGGCAATCGGGTGATAAAATTTTTTTTTGTCAATCCGGCCCGTGAAAAGTATGAATTTTGTCGATGAGGTGCGTAAAAATTGTCGAGTCGAATGAATTAAACTGCATTAGATACCAATTAGTCTCTGAAAAAATTACAAATTTCATTATTTTGCAGCATAAAAATCAGGAATTTCGTTGATCAATGTGCAAAAATCATGAATTTCATCGATCGGCACAAAAAAAACATGAATTTTCTCTATAGGGGGAGAAAAGATTATAAATTTCATCGAACAGGCGGGTAAAAATCATGAATTTCATTTATTAGCACATGAAAATCGCAAAATTCATCAAACGGTCGTTATGAAAATCAAAAAATTCTATGATCGGGTATGAAAAAGTCATTAATTTCGTGAAGTTTGCACGTAAAAATCACAAATTTCATCAAACGGGTGCATAAAAATCAAGAATTTTGGAAATCGAGTGATAAAATTTTTTTTTGTCAATCCGGCCCGTAAAAAGTATGAATTTTGTCGATGAGGTGTGTAAAAATTGTCAAGTCGAATAAATTAAACTGCATTAGATACCAATTAGTCTCTGGAAAAATTGCAAATTTCATTATTTTGCAGCATAAAAATCATGAATTTTGTTGATCAATGTGCAAAAATCATGAATTTCATCGATCGGCACAGAAAAAACATGAATTTTCTCGATAGGGGGAGAAAAGATTATAAATTTCGTCAAACAGGCGGGTAGAAATCATTAATTTCATTTATTAGCGCATGAAAAAACATTAATTTCTTCAAGTTTGCACGTAAAAATCACTTACATCAAATGGGTGCATAAAAATCAAGAATTTTGGCAATCGGGTGATAAAAATTTTTTTTGTCAATCCGGCACGTAAAAAGTATGAATTTGGCCGATGAAGCGCGTAAAAATTGTCGAGTCGAATGAATTAAACTGCATTAGATACCAATTAGTCTCTGAAAAAATTGCAAATTTCATTATTTTGCAGCATAAAAATCAGGAATTTTGTTGATCAATGTGCAAAAATCATGAATTTCATCGATCAGCACAGAAAAAACATGAATTTTCTCGATAGGGGGAGAAAAGATCATAAATTTCGTCGAACAAGCAGGTAAAAATCATGAATTTCATTTATAAGCACATGAAAATCGCAAATTTCATCAAACGGTCGCATGAAAATCAAAAAATTCTTTGATCGGGTATGAAAAAATCATTAATTCCGTAAAGTTTGCACGTAAATATCACAAATTTTTTCAAACGGGTGCATAAAAATTAAGAATTTTGGCAATCGGGTGATAATTTTTTTTTTTTGTCAATCCGGCCCGTAAAAAGTATGAATTTTGTCGATGAGGTGCATAAAAATTGTCGAGTCGAATGAATTAAACTGCATTAGATACCAATTAGTCTGAAAAAATTGCAAATTTCGTCATTTTGCAGCATAAAAATCAGGAATTTCGTAGATCAATGTGCAAAAATCATGAATTTCATCGATCGGCACAGAAAAAACATGAATTTTCTCGACAGGGGGAGAAAATATTATAAATTTCATCAAACAGGCTGGTAAAAATCATGAATTTCATTTATTAGCAAATGCAAAACGCAAATTTCATCAAACGCTTGCATAAAAAAAAAAAATTCATTGATCGGGCATGAAAAAACATTAATTTCGTTAAGTTTGCACGTAAAAAACCCAAATTTCATCAAACGGGTGCATAAAAATCAAGAATTTTGTCTATCGGGCGATAAAAAAATGTATTGTCAATCCGGTACATAAAAAGTATTAATTTTGTCGATGAGGTTAAAAATAAAGGTAATATGAGTCAAGGGGTTTAACCTTATGAGTCTCCTTATTTTCTTTCTTGTTCGGATGCAAACAATTCATATTTTTAATCTGCATTTGGTCGAAAAATGAATTATCTTTAATTTTAAAAACGAGAAATTCGTAATTACATGTATAAAATTCGATTGGTATTTATTATTGGTATTTATTATTTCAAAATTTTTAATAAGAAATTGTTTTTTTGCTAGTATACAGTGGGCAAAGTCTCTAGCCATGCCAACCAATCAATCGGTTGCTTATGGATCTGCTTATGCTTATATCACTTATTCATATAGTTTAGCTTTGGCTTGCCTCTTATTAGTTTGTCTTGACTGCTAAATTTTTATATTTCACATTTCATAATTTTTATTGCAATACTTCAGGTAAGAATGCTTTTTAACTTGATTATTTCCTGTATTTATAATAATTTTTTGTTACTAACATTCTTATGTTTTAATGGGTGCAAAATTTAAGATTGGCGAAAAAGCTACTAAAAGGTTCTTTATTTCAATAAATTGTTTTATCTTTTGTGCCATGCTGTCGAAAATTGAAAGAAAATTTTATGTAAAGGTTTATTTTGCATCATAGTATCCAAACTAAGTGAAATGTATGCAAATGGATAGTATGATGCAAAAAAAACCATTTACATAAATTTTTCTTTGAATTTTCGACAGCATGGCACAAAAGATAAATCAATTTATTGAAATAAATACATTTCAATGCATAATACAGGCTTATTGCAAGTGATATATTTAATGATGATTGTACTGAATTTTGTATCGAAAATGGAACATTTTAGTACATATTAATGGTTTAGCATAAAAAATAATTTATGCAGGTCATTCTAAAATTCTTATATAACAAAATCTGTAAAAATGAAGCTCTGTTTTGTCAGAATTCTGCAATTGTTAATTTGTTTTAAAACTAAATAAGCACTCCTTAGGTATTTTTAACTGTTTTTATTATTGGAAATGGTGCGGAAAAACAGAACAAAACAAACTTTAGTAAAATATTTTATGTAGTAATAGGGTGGGTTTTTTTTAGGAAACATTTATTTAACTGCGTTTATTATTTTTTTTTTAAGAGGACAGCCAAGGGTCGATGAATGCTTTACACTCACGCTAAAAAAAAAAAAAAAAAAAATTAATCGGTTAACAAAAAGAAAAATGTCTCCAAACTTTGGGGACTGTTTTTTCTTTTATGGCAACCTGGCTATTAAGCTTGTATTTAGTAGCTTGGCGCAGTCTTGGAAATCGTGCCATCCAAACAGTCGCCAATCTTTTGTTTACATTTTAGCGTGAGTGTAACACATCTGTTCAGTTATTTTTCTTGGGGCCCATTTTGTGAAAAGTAAAGGTTACTTTTGTGAAATTTATTATATTTTAGTGAAAAATAACATTTTATAACAAAAGTTGAAATTCAGTTACTCAAATTAGAACAAAGTACTTATTAACAAAAACTTTTTACATTTACAATCACTTTGCTGAAATTTTCCTCTCAAGTGAACTTGTTTGTTTACAAATTATACATTTTAAAACATCACAAAATAATAAATATTTAATAAATAGTAAGTTTTTATGGAATAGAATTTTGTGAAAGGAACTATTTTAGTAAAAAGAATTTTGTTGAGAGGCCCATTTTATCAAATTGATTTTTGTGAAGAGGTCCGTTTTATTAAATTGATTTTTCCCCAAATTTTACCTGGATCGACCCTTGACAGAGCAAATTATAAATATGTAAACTTTATTCTTAATAAAACAAACAAATAAACTGATATTTTTTTATGTATATCAATATTTATTTACATCAAACTATCAATTATTTATTTTATTTATTTTTTTAATAATAGAAACTATTTCATTAGTTACGCTATTTTATTTTTATATTGAAATAAAAAAAATCCACGTGCTATTATTGCATGCTATTTGTAACTAATATTAAAAAAAAGTTTTCGCCGGCGGAGGAAAAAAATCGCACCAACGTGGTGCGTATATATATGACATCTGTGCGGTATTATTGATCAATAATACTATATTAATAAAATAGATTAGCAGTTTCACACAGCTTTTTCGCCAATCTTAAATTTTGCACACATTAAAACATAAGAATGTTAGTAACAAAAAATTATTATAAATACAGGAAATAATCAAGTTAAAAAGAATTCTTACCTGAAGTATTGATATAAAAATTATAAAATGTGAAATTTTAGCTGTCGAGACAAACTAATAAATAAGAGCCAAGCCAAAGACAAACTAATAATAAGTAATAACAGCTAAGCTAAAGCTAAACTACTGTGGCTAAACTATCAGTCAGATAATCAACCGATTGGTTGGTTGGCATGGCTAGAGACTTTGCCCACTGTATACTAGCAAAAAAACAATTTCTTATTAAAAATTTTGAAATCATAAATACCAATAATAAATACAATCTGATTTTATACATGTAATTGCGAATTTCTCGTTTTTGAAATTAAAGATAATTCATTTTTCTACCAAATGCAAATTAAAAATATGAATTATTTGCATCCGAACAAGAAAGAAAAAAAAATTAACCATAATTTAATTTAATACATATTTTGGAATGTATAATAAACTGTTTTCATATTAAAAAAAAAAAAATCTAAATAGTTCTTCAGCCACATATGATTGCGAAATCGCCTTTAACTATAACAGTGATACCCATGAACATCCTGACCGCGCAGGAATAAAAAAGGGTGAAAAGGCCGAAAATCTTTAATGTTAGTCTACCAGAAAAAGCATAAGAAAAGAGTCCGATTTTGAAGCTGGATTATATAAAAAACAAGAGTTTTCCTACGTTAGCTCAAAATCTTACTCTCTTCATCTAAAAGCGATTAATATAATATATTAATTTAAAAAAAATCGTTCGATCCATTTTCCAGATAACACCTCTGTGCCCATTACACCATTACATTTTCCATTTTCGCTTAAAAATTGGTTTCCAGATCTCAAAATCTACTGCATGTAGAAATCTATAAATTTCAGGATAGAGTTAGGCCATAGATATAAGACTAATGTGAAAAAATCGAAACGGTATGCCTCATATTTACTGAGATATTAAATGTCGGCGTTTCGATTTTCCTTTGATGTCCTGCTAGCTGTATATATGAGAGTGACGGAATCTTCGGTTTTGGGCTTACGGTTTTCGGTTTTTCGCTGCGTCACTCAAGAGACTACCGTCTCTTATGATAATTTCAGATTTTAAAAAAAGAAAAAAGTCATGTTTTTAAAACCAAATTTTCAGAAAATGGTGAAGAATATATTAATATTCAAAAACACCATACATAGGTATGTCAACACGGCGAGAAATTTTATAAATTTTTTAATTAATCATTATTTTTATTTTAAAATATCTGTATTCGGAAAAGATACTACACTTTATATTTATCTATAGAAATCTTATCAAAACGATTTATCAAAAAAATTATCAAAACGAATAATATAAAATATCTTTATAGCAAAGAACTGAACTGAATTACGCAAATAAGAAGATACGCTTATGATTTTATTCAAAAAATTCGGCGACCAAAATAAGTCTTCATAAATGAAGCCAATTTGGCTATTGCTCAATAATTTGGCGAATTTCTTATTCAAATTCAGTATTAACGAATCTTTTGTAACCGTTTCTTTGCATTTTAACTTGTTGTTTTCGAGTAACATTAGCTAAAATTTTAAAACGAAGATATAGGAAAGCTACCTTTTCCTCCCGGTACAGGCCGGAAGGACTTTTTAATATTGTGCTGACATAAATGATGCAATTAGTCTCCAATTAACAATTTTTCTTGCTTTCTTTCAGGCATTAAGAAATGAGATAAAAACATTTTATTATTTCCCTTGGAAAAAATATATATATTGTTATGAATTTTGTAAATATTTCATTCTTTTTAATTTATTTTATTTTATTATTGCGAAAATTGCAGCATTATTAATGTATTTCCTATTGAGCATCATGTAACTCAGTGCTAAAGGCCTCAGGTGGTTTGCAAGGAAAACAACCTTACAGCATCGGTTTCTATAATGAGTTCTATTGGAAAATCGCCAAGGAATGGGTTTATCGCCAAGTTGGCGATGGTTTTGGCGACTTATTTTTGTCGCCAAATTTGGCGATATATCGCCAAATGGCGCCAAGTTGGCGACGGATTTGGCGACTTTTTGTGCAACCACCCCCCCTTATACCTGTACATTGGGATCCTCTCTCGCTTTGGTTCTCTATCGAAGGTTAAAGAACTTTCTGGTAATTTCTGGCATCTGAAGGCTCTGGAATAATCTGGAAAGATCTCTGAAACCTATATAAGGACCTCCATCAGTTCAGTTAGTTAGTTGTCTGTCAACTGCGATTGAATTCATACGAGAGGCTTTGCATTGAGAACTGTGTTACTCAGATTGGTTTTGTCGTTGATACGTCGTATTGAAAGCATTGTCTCTGTGTGAAATTTTGCTGCGCTTTTATTGGATTTGAAGATTACTGAATATCTTGTAATTTTCAGAAGATATTTGTGATCGTATTGCACTGTTTATAGTGAATAAAGCCTTTTTATTGTTCTTATATATTGGCATCAGTCCTTTCGAACCCCGAGCTCACAACAATATATTTGCGACCACCGTTAAGAAACTAGGGGATAATTTTCATAAAAATAACAGCATAAATGTTTATTACAGGTGAAAATGCTTAATTATTTATATTTACAGCAAGTGCAGAAATAAAATAATTCGGCGGATATTTGTGACATAAAAAATAAATGTATGAAAATATTTTATATGAGTGGGATAAAGGCACTAAGCAACTAAGACAGAGCAATAACTTTGTTGTATATATATATATATATATATATATGTGTGCATATACAGACATATAATTTGAAAAATATATGTATATTGAAATTATGCAGTAATGTACTCAGTTGTGGTATAATTTTTATCCAACTACTGTAATAAAATATTCCGATTCCTTATTCGGAAGGACAATAAATGATTCTAAATTATTGTAAAAGACATTAGTTTATTCATTTATTTTCTTAATGAATAGCAAGTCAAGATAAATATATTTTCGGCACTTTAACATACATTTGAGAACTTATAGTGGATTGAGTTTTTTGTTTTTTTTATAAAGAAATTACTTACGATTAGTGTATTATACATTAATTATTAACCCTCTTAGTGCCATTGGGGTATCTTTTGACCCCATTTTTATTTGCTTTGAAGTTTTGCGTCTTTCTAACCAATAAAAGTAATAATCATTTAAACTTAATAAATTAAATTAAATAGACACATTGTAAGAAAAGACTACATTTAATAGAAATAAATCTTTGGTTCTAATCATGCAAAACTAAGAACTCTTATCAAAAATTAAAATCTGGTGTTAGGAATGTTAAAGAATAAAATTTCATCTTTTATTGACGTCCACCATTTTCTGATGTGGCTATAGAAATGAAAACTAGCGTAATTAACGACAACTTCTATTTTAAACAACAATTACGTTAGTATAGTTTGATTTCGTTGTATTACGTTAAATTGTCCTCTTCTCAATTTTCGTAATGGCCATAATTGATAAAAAAGTCCGTATATTCCAAGTGATTAAAAAAACATATGTTAAATGTATAAAATAATAGAGATGAGTAGAAGATAATCAAGTCAAGATTTTCGTATGATCTGCACCACTTGGAATCCATTCTTAACAGAAATGAATGATTATATAACTCTGTTTTATTAGTAAGACATGAAAAGGAAAAATGTGATACGATAATCTAAAGATCTCTCGTGAAATATAACCATTTCTACATCTGAAAAATTAAATAATGGAAAAATATTCTAATTATGAATGTATGTCTATCCTTGTGCGGATAAATATACTAAAAATACCAACGTTTGACACACAATAACATCGTATAATAAACAGAAGCACGTTTTATGAGTATCTTGGACTCACTTCCTCAGTGTAAATAAAATTAAACCCTATTGTATCCCCCCAAAGACATGGAAATTAATCTAAAAACCCAAATGAAAAACAACAACACACCGAGAAACTCCTCCAATCTGATTAAGCCGGTTGGTTGGTTGTAGAGGATTCACTATGACAAAGTAACTCAACCAAGAAAGGTGAGATGTACGGTACACTTGAAAAATCATTGACCAGGGAGTTACCAAATTTATGAATATAAACTGCCTCAAAGAAGTCTAAATCTAATGGAGTGTTACATTTCTTAATAATAGTGGCTGAGTCGAAGTTAAAATTATGTCCCTCACTCCAACAGTGACAAGCAATAGAGGATTTTTGTAATTCTTTTTTCTTAATGTAATTTCTGTGTTCATTGAGTCTGAAACGGAGTTGTCGTTTAGTCTGTTCTATATAGGACAAACCACATTGACATTGGATATTGTAAATGCCCCAAAAGTTTTGATGGGAAATTTTATCCTTTAACTGTGAAAAATTTAGTTTATTAACTGGCTTCAAAACAACCTTAAAATCATATTGCCTTAAAATATTAGCTATTTTATAGCTAATGCTATTGTGAAATGGTAAAATAATGAGGTTAGAAAAAGATTCTGGGACATCAGAAGAAACAAGATTACTATTTTTATTTAGACAACGAAAAATTAAACGGTTGATATAAGTCAAACTAAAACCACGATTAATAGCAACAGATCTAATATAATTCAATTCTGTACCAAGGGAAACATTTTCAGAACAAATGGAAATTGCTCTATTAATAAAGAAATGAAAAGCCGAGGCTTTCTGAGAAGGGGGAGTGACACGAATTAATTTTTTCCAATCTGTTGTTCCAATTCTTTCATTTCTTTATTAATAGAGCAATTTCCATTTGTTCTGAAAATGTTTCCCTTGGTACAGAATTGAATTATATTAGATCTGTTGCTATTAATCGTGGTTTTAGTTTGACTTATATCAACCGTTTAATTTTTTGGAGGAGTTTCTCGGTGTGTTGTTGTTTTTTCATTTGGGTTTCTAGATTCATTTTCATGTCTTTGGGGGGATACAATAGGGTTTAATTTTATTGAAACTGAGGAAGTGAGTCCAAGATACTCATGAAACGTGCGTCTGTTTATTATACGATGTTATTGTGTGTCAAACGTTGGTATTTTTAGTATATGTCTATCCCTCAAATTTCTTACCTAATATTTATTTATTTATATATTTCATGTAACTTTGTATAAGCCAAACAAATTTCCATAGAATAAACGTTTGTAGTGAACACAGATAAATTTAATAACGATAACCAACGGTTATTGAAAATAAGCGTTCTTAACTTCAACAGGTGTTTTCGCAAACATTCTAAATGCGATTAAGAAATTCACATCAAATTAGCATGTTATTTAATATTAAACAAATATAATAATTTACATTTTGTATCGTGCTGAAAATAAACATAATTACCTTTAATTAAAATTAAATGATGCTTGTAAAAAAAGAGCTCCTTGTACATGTAGTAAATATTAATGAAAGAACACAATATCATACGCAAAACTGACAAACTGCTTAGTCAATTGAAAGAAAAATTTTGCACTTTTATATTTTCTAATTCCATATTTTATTTATATATGTTTTTCCACTACGACTTATACAATTACAATATATACGCTTTCTGATTTCTTTTTCAATTTATTATTTTAAGTAAAAACATATACATTCCGAGAATGGAGAAAAGTCTTGAAAAATCACATTCAAAGTATACGAAGATAAAAAAAGATAACAATTTTAGCTTCTAAAGCTAGAAAAATACTTATACTGTCATGTGTAAAAGAAAAATTATCCTGATTTTGCTTTATTCTTTAAAGGTAATATAACCCAATACTTTTTTATTCCTTAAATAGGTTTTTCAGGTGAATTGGACAAGAAGGAATGTTTTCTATTTGATATGTAATATATTTATTATTCTTTATTGCTTTATTTTTATACATGAGAAATCTTATGTAACACTTTTTCATTGCTAGGACGTGGAAAAGAAAAGTGAGACAGGACGGACATAAAGGTAGCTCCTGAAATATAATTGCGCTGTTATATAAGTGTTATATTAATTTTTGTTTTCTAGATCAAAAGATGAAAATGGTCACGTAAGCTCACTGGGTTACATGATTGATATAAATATCGCTTTTTCAGGAGTTATATGAGTTAGGCCAAATTTCCCTAGTAAGAACTGATGTTGTAAAAAATTCTGGAAAGCCTATCGTAAAAAAAAATTACTCTGAGATGTATCCTTATCCGGACAGTAGTAGCGTCTTTTTTTAGAACACTATTGGTTGCGTTCAGTCTTTTTGACGCAGGTTCCTGCATATAGAAAATGGAAATCGAGAAACAATTTCCATTTAATATTCGAACATTTAATTTCAAAGAACTTATAAATTGGCAGTTTACTTAAACTGTACATTTTTCTCACGAGCTTTGGAATATTGGGAAAAGGTAAAAATGATCTGACATTAGTGATAGTTTCGCAGAATTTTCCTCAAATTTTAACTTTGTTTCTATAATTGCACCAGAAGAAAAAAACAGAGACGTGTTGTTACTTGACTATGATGGTGGAGAATCATTTAAGTTCGGCTACGTAAAATGCATGCACAATTTAATAAGTAATCGTTCTTAATCAAATTTTATTCTCCAAGTTTTATAACCCAGCACTTTAAAATAATCTACTAAGGTAAATTCCTTTTTAACTTTTATTTTATTCTTGTAACTTGAATATCTACCTTGATCGATGTTAGTTCACATAGAAATGTCAACTTCATAGGATCACCTTTAAATAACTCTGCAGTAATCGCTTGTCTGTCTTTTTTTTCCCCATATGAATTATCTTCTCTTAACCCATCTCACTTTAGAAATACAATGGGGAAATTCCATGTAGCTGAACTTAAATGTTTCTCCACGACCATAGTCAAGTAACAAGACGTCACATTTGTTACTTTCGGTACATTTTTTGAAGCAAATTTGAAATTCATAGAAGATTCTGCGATACGATAACTGGTGTCAGATCATTTTTACCTTTCCCAATATTCCAAAGCTCGTGAGAAAAATGTATAATTTAAGTAAACTGCAAATTTATAAATTCACTGAAATCAAATATTCGAATATTAAATGGATTTTTTTTTCTTTTTCTCCATTGTCTGTATGCAGGGACCGGTGCGGCGGAAAAAAGATCGAACGCAACCAATAGCGTTCTGGAAAGAAAAAAAAGCGACAACTTTTTTGGATAAGGATACATGTCAGAAGAATACTTGTTTTTATGTGATATGTTTCCCAGAATTTTTTACAACATCAGTTGATACTAGGGGAATTCGGTCGAACTCATAGAAATCCAGAAAAAGTGGTACTTAAATCATTCAAATAACTCTGTGGAACTTACGAGATCATTTTCTTCTTTTCCGCATGTAAATGCATAATGGAAATTTCCATAAGATCAGTTTATAACTCCTGGTTTTTCTAGCCAATATGGCAACCTTTTTTTTTACTTCATGTTTAAGGGGAAGGATGTAGTTTTAATGGAAGATTAAGTTTCCAAGATCGACGCTTGGCCCCAGTATTTTTAACTATCTATTTTTTCCTCCTGGCTTTTTCCTTCCTTCATAACTAGTTAGTTTTCTTTCGTTCTGATGTGTCTCGAAGATAAACAAAAACAACAATATTACGAACATTTTTATATATAAAGTCTTCCTCTTCCTGTTCTTTTTATCGAAAAAAAACTAATATTTTCATAGACTCTCATACATTATGCATTTTGGAGAAGAGTCACAAAATATCACACGATAAGAAATTATTTCATTTGAAACTCTGCCCATAATATTCAAAAACTCCATGTGTGTATGTTAACTCGGCTAGAAACTTTATAATTTTTTTAATTAATAATTATTTAAATTTTTTAATCCATGAATTTGGAAAAGTGACTATGCATTGCATTTATATATCTTTATGTTACTTAAAAAGGGAAAAGTGGCTTTACAATAATAATATTCACCATCTGTAAAATTTAACACAACATATGTTTCATACCTTCTTTTGTAAATTTTTAGTTTCTTTATTTTTTATCAATTTATCATTTTTACTCAAAACACATGAAATTAGAAAAAGTAGAATTTTCTTTTGAATTATAGTAACAAAAATAACGTTCGGAGTACTGGAACATAGAACCAGATAAAAATTTTATCTTTTAAAGATCGAAAATATTTATGCTGTCATCTGTGAAAGACAAATTATCCAGATTTCCCCCACTTTCCAAAGAGAGCTTTACATAATACTTTATTTTCTAAAAAAGAAAAAAAAACTTTTTAAAGGCAGGAAACATCCAACCAGATGTATTGGTTACAAAAGATAGCAATCCTTTTTGATCGGTATCACTTGAAATCCGTTTTTTTATAAATGAGACCGGATATACAACTCTTTTTTATATGTAGGAAGTGGAAAAAGAAAAATATCATGCAATCTGATATTTCATCTGATATAAGGATCTCACAAATAAAATCTTCGGTTCGTCTGTAAACTTTAACAAGATGCACAAAACACATAACACATAATGTTTGATACATCCATATCATACCATATCTAGAATTAATTTTTTCGATTAGAAAGATAAAATAATATTAAAAATTTACTCTTATGGTGTAGATTTTTTATGCATATAACCGAAGACTCTTGATATTTTAGCTTTTCAAATTGAAAGATCATGCAAAGGGAAATAGAATACAAAATACTTGTTGAGATTTCCTTAAATTGAGAAGATTGATTGCATATTTTTACAGGTAAGAAAAATGATGCACCAAGCATACATTATTTAACACTTTCCAAAATTCCAGAATTCTGCAACGAAAACAGCGTTTAATAAGGTGGATGAATATATCTTAAATTAACAATTTAGAAAAGGCATAACATATTTAAAAACCCAATTTTAGAAATTGCCGTAACAGTAAAATGGTGCTCGAGTTCTTTTGTGGAGTCCTGTATATGATCAGAGTTGTATATATTCATCATAGTATGCTAAAAATTAGTTCAACTGGAAAACGCATAACATTGTTTAAATTTCACCTTTAGCCATTTACGACTAAAGACGGAAATATACTCCATTTTTCTGTTAATTCATTCCTGTATGTTTTACAGATTTTTGGACAGATCACATAATAAACGATAATTTTATTCAAGTAAAAATCGCATAACCCAACTAATGGGCTCTTCCAGTAATTACCACCCATAGACGGCAATATATTCAAATATTTTCTTAGCCCTGTATATGAATTTATTTATAGTTTACAAATATTTTAAGATTACTCGTTTGATTATTAAATTATTAAATTATTTTACTCATATTTAATTCAGTTACTCAATTTAATTACTCTTCTATAATATGGATGGCGCAGTGACGAACGTACAAAAAATCCCCACGAGTAGGGGGAAAAGATTTTTTGAGTAGTAGTAAAATTTTCGCTTGGATAAATGTGTTCAGGCATAAGAATATGATATATTTTAAGATGTTTTATAGCGAATTAAATAGATTTTCATCAGCAAAATACTATAGTTACGTGTTTTTAAAATACCAGCTTACAGTTCATTATCTTGTAGTCATACAGTACTATATATAATTCATCTGGATAACTCATAACACAATTAAAAACTCTATTAAACAATTCACGCCCAAAGACCGCCATGATTTCGAATTTTCTTGTATAGTCTTATATATGATCTATAAAATTTATGCACACCATGTAGTATGCTAAAATTTAATTAAACTTAAAAACGCAAATCAATGCTGAAAACGTACTTCCAGAAATTACCACTCACAGACTTTACTGTAACCGAATTATTTTATGTGTTTCTGTAAATCAACAATTAATTAAGAGTTTACCGGACAAGGACGGCTAATCCCATATAGACCATTAGGGTTTTACGTTGCGATCCTTCATCTCCCTAGGAAACATGCAAAGTCCACTGGAACCACACCAATCCCACAAACAGAAAAGCTGAAAAGGGGAACAGATGTTGCAATCCAATATAAAAACTCCGAAAATCGAATCCCGCAAAGAGGCTGATAACATAACTACCCACGGAATAGTATGACATGAATAATGTTCAATGAGACGTCTGCAACAGGGTGAACAAAATGCCGCTGATATCTTTGCATAGTTAAGAACTTTCATCATTTCTTCGTTAGAAGTGTAGTCGAAATTGATCTTCCCCTTCTGTGATGAGCTCAATGACGGTTGATGAGTAAGGTCCACTTGAGATGATAATGATGCAATTTCAGATGTTTTGTCGTCTATGATTTAGCATCCGATAGTGTCGTACAGGTATTTCTCGAAGTTAATTTCATCTTCCGGTCGTTCATCTTTTCCTATTTGCAAGACAAATGTTTCTTCTGACTCCAAACTTATCCCTGATTCAAAGAGTTCAATGAGATTACTGGGCACAATCTTTTCACTCACGGTAACTGCGATTGTCGGTTCATGTTGATATTTCTCAAATAGAAGTCGAACAACGTTGAACATGATAATGTTAACGTAGGTCTCAAAGTCTAAAACTTGAATTTTCACGTTTCAAGAGTGTGATAACTGTAAAAAAATGTTAACATTCTTGAAAATGTTTGGAGAAAATATCAGTTTAAAATTGAATAGTAAAGGAGATAGGTCAAGCAATATAAACTTGATCCAAAGCAGAGTTAAACACAGTGAAGAATATTATCAGTTGATTAAAAACTTCACAAGTTAAAAAGAAAAACAGACATTTTCTTCAGAGTCAAAACTTAAAACGCAGAATTGAAGAACAATAAGAGAAAAAACAATCATAATCTGAAATAGTAACAACATGTTGCATAAGAAATTACATATTTTGTAAATAAGATAGAGTAACATACCACCTTTTATGACGTTACATTTCAACACAAGAAATAAAAGTGCTCATCCATTACGTTCTCTACACATTTACCGAGCAATTTGAATAATGCAAGTTGCCAAAAATAAAACAGTAGCAGAAAACCCCTACGCAGAAGCTCCGAAAAATACGAAGTGACTGAAAAACTGGGAAAAGAACCGGCAACGTGTGAAGGCAAAGGATTTTGCTCGTAACTCGAAAAAGAATAGTTACAAAATGAACATAACTACAAGACTGCATAACTTGCGAAAACCTTCCAGTAAAATAGCATACCGACAATTTATTTGCAATTGTAATATCTTATTATAACTGTAATAATATAATCATATTGTGGTTACCACCAATGTATGGCAGTGTAAGAACCATAAGCAAATATAAATCGCACTTATGTCTTTGACGGAAAATGTTTTTAAATGAACGAAATTTTGAAATTTTACAAAGGACCCTATCATTATTAAAACTCAATAGCAGGTATGTGACATATCAGATTACTAAGCTCAATGGGACTACTTGAATGAGCTATAAAATTCTAAATTCGCTGCCAATCACTATGGTACTTTTACTTGTTAGTTACGGAACCCTCAACAACATCCCCCAAGGCAAATAAATAGCAGTTACTGCAAAAGGTAACTTTCCGGGCAGTTCGGACTGGCTTTGACAGATTGGGTCATTCCTATTTATATGATTTATTTTTTTACTTACCAAAAGCGCGTTTAATTGGGAACACAGTATAGATAATTATTATTATTTTTTTATTATTCAAGACACCTATCAGCATTTCTTAATGGTGATTTTTGCTTGAGCTATAGGCATTCTGTGATTTAAAAAGACAAACAAATATTACAATTTAAAATTCTAGTATAAGTAAGAAAAGCTGCTTGTGAATCTTACGGGTTACGGAGTTCGAATCTTGAGCAATATCATATCTATACATTTTCTCATACCTTAGCTATATCAGGTATCTCATACACATGGTTTTGTTTTTGTTAAATGCATGATGTTATTCTGATTATTTAATAAATAATATTTATTTAAATAAAGTGTATCATTGACGCCTTATCTGTCTCCGAGTTTAGCATACACAATCTAAATCTTCAAATAATATTATCTTCTTTTATTTATTTTATTTATTCTAGTGTGTTACTTTAGTTATTTTAGTCAATGTAATATCTTGTTTTATTGTTTTAAAAATATTATTATTTCTCTTAATTAACCTCGAAAATAATATTTCGTTAATTATTAGAATATTTTGTATGTAAATTTGAGTTCTTGATTACAGTAAAAGATCAAGAATACTTTAACGAAGATATACTAAACATTTACAATTTTTATTAAATGTGTATTTCTTCTTGTATAGATAGTTTTTAGACACTGAATCGTGAAAGTGATTTATAATAATTAGTTATAGTGTTTAAATTTTGAAAAATGAACCTATAATTCATGAATAATTTTAAATTGAAATACTGAAATCATAAACAAATGTTTTTATTTAATATGAGATTTCCTGTAAATCTATTTTACATTAATTGTATATTAATAAAAAAGTATTTTCCAGCTATAATTTTTATATTAATTAATTTAAAAAATTGCATTAATGTTTGAAAAATGTTTGATATATCTATTCCGGGCGTGATTCGAATATTAAATCACCTGCTTATGGGGGGACGCGCACTAAAATTGCAACATCAGGGCATAACCTGTTGTTTGCCGTCTTAAAAAATATATATAACTATGAAAAAATATGAAGAACAAAATATCTTGTTGAAAAAAAAAATCATAACGAAATTTTGAGGTGAAAATGAAAATGCAATATATTCTGATTGCCTTTGTGTGATCTCTGTTCTTCTGACTGTTTAAGTTAATAACACAAAACTATAACATATAAATGGGAAAACTTTTTTTGTTGTTGTTTATCTATTTAGAATTTTTACCTTCTTACTTTCGTTTATCCGGAATAAGTCTCCACCAATTTGTTTATAAACTTAGCTCTAAAATAATACGTATTTCGCAATTGGATTGAAAGACACTGTCTGAATATAAATTTTAAATTAATGCAGAACTGAACGAATCTTGTCTCAAGTAGTTCATCGATTTTTAAAAAGGGCCGTGGCTAAAGAGACTATTTTACGATATTTTACGAAAAGAGATAATTTTTCGTAAGATAATTTTCTTTCATACCCGACATATGTTTAAAGCTCTTTTATTGACAGGTAAGTATGTTTTTAATCTGACAAAGATAATACAAATGTTTAAATACCGATTCATGATAAACTAGCTATTTTTTTCGTTTGTTAAAGAGGTATTGTTACAAAAATAATAGGACATTCTGATTATGGACGGTCGCATGTATATTTAATAATTATGGTAGTTTCATATTTATTTAAAAATACAAATTTATCCACTAGTACTAAATTTAAACATTAAATAATATGTGTGTTTCTATTAAGATAGATGATATGTATGTTTTTGTAAGTGCATCATAATGATTTTTGAAATTTTAATTTTAAAACATATATTTTGCATATTACTCCGTGGTATGAAAAGGATTCTCTGTTATAGAAAAGGTCGAGGGATTTCGATTATAGACCAATATGATCAACAAAAATATCAATTAGATATTTGATATGGAAAATATCAATTGTGTTAACATATCTCCATATTACGCTGACGCACGATCAGACGGGTGAGAGCAAAATATTTCATTAAAAAAGTAATTTAAAACGAAATTAATTATATCAGCCTCTCTGGCGCGTAAAAGTCTGCGAGAGTTGTAAGAGTCTTTTGTAAGTCATTGGAAATAAGACGACAAAGCAAACACAGTATCAGAAAACAGCAGTCACCAAAATGTTAAAGCAAAAAGTTTGTTCCTTTGATTCTAATTGTGCTGGGTATAAAATAAATTATAAACACCATTACAAAAATATAAGTCTTGCATACTATTGCGTATAAACAAGCCTAGAGAATCTGGGAAAATATTAAAATTCTTCATTTGATGAACTCAAGAAAGCTCTTGGTGAAATATTTTGGATTTTTTTTTAATTTTGTATGTTTTAAACAAATTATGCAAGCGACAACTAAGAACGGATGGCTGACAATTCTGTCCATAATGCTGAGTCTGATCTTTACACAAGAAACAGAAAAACGTACCAGACTAAATCAAAAGGCATATGCATTATCTTTTGCTTTGAAAATTCAAAAAATACGTACCGGACAAAAATGTAAGAGAAACCTTAAAATTAAAACTAAAATTAGAATGTTTTATGCTGTATGATTTTTCCTTAAATTGATATCCCTAACTACGCCTTTGAACTGCTTACAACGGTCATTATTACTTAGTGTCCATTAAATGATATTAGGCAATGATCAGAATTCAATTAACGTCAGAACCTAATTTTGTTTTATACGTAGTTAGAAAGATTTTTTTCACTGGCCTTGAAGAACGCTTAAGACCACATTGCAATGTTGTATTTGATTTATGCTAATTAATTATTGGAAGCAACATACCAATTAAGACACAAAATTATCACAAATTCTAAATTTTTATATATATGGCAACAATCTAATATTTAATAGTCATTATATATCTAGGAAGCTCTACAAAAACCTTTATGTCATTAATATTCCGAGAGAAAAAAACAATATATTTTCAGACATCTGAGAAATTTATAGTACAATCGTTTAAAAGAAAATACAAAATGTATCCCGAAAAATGTGTCAAATGTATAATCTGCTCATGAATGTATCAGAAAATAATTGTTTTATATTTTCCTTTCGAATTCAGACAAAATTGTATATAACTGGTTTTCAAAGCTTTCATATGTGAAACATACATTTAAGACATCAAGCGCTTCAATTAAAATAGTTGAAGATAAGGAGAAACATATTTCTGTAAAGTTGATCATAAAGAAGTTCAGTTTGAGGAAATATTGAGGTAATTGAGATCAAGTGGTTCGACACATGAAAGTTGATTTGAAAGTATACACCCAGCACACCCATGGCAGTCTACAATCTCGACACTGAAAGGAATGGTGACCACGAAAAAATTTAATTTATCCTGAAACATTAAAACCGTTATGTATTTAGCTTGACATAAGCATACATAATCCAGAAATGTTTGTGAGTTGCATGTGGACTTTGATAAGACATCAGAAATACATGATAGAATGGAATTTGATTTAGACACAGTTATTCTAGATGTGACTAAATTGATGATATTGAAATCAGTTTTGAAGAAAAGTTATTTGATATGTATTAGTAATCAATATTAGAAAATGTTACGTCTTTGATCATCTGCCCAATTATTTAGGTAGATACATTTTGAAACATATATTAATTTATTTATAACAATATAATAAAATATAACACCTTGTAATAGTATATTACTTTTAAATGCTAAAGGTGTAAAATTAACAACTATAATATAAATTAAAATAACTTTTATTAGTTGTTTTACATGTTTCGACTCTTCTGAGTCATTTTCAAAAACAAAATGAGAATATTCTAAAGCTGCACGGGCTTTGAAGTTATTATTTACATGTACTTTTTAAAAAAATTAGGCACGTTATCTATTATTTTTTACTTGATAGTTTATTTTCATATCTTTGAGCATGGAGTAATTCTAGCCACAGTTTCGGTAAATTAAAAGATGCCGCATCGTTACATATTGTATTTTTGCGCGTGAGTATCTCTATGGTTTCTCTTATTATGGATGGATAGTGTAGACTGGAGGGAAATATTATTTTACTTTCATTAAAATTTATTTGGATGGTTTCTTTTTGATATAATCTTGCTAGGGCTGTAGTTTTTCTATTGTATTTAATATCAGCTATATGCTGATCAGCACCACCCAAATAAAGAAACCACCCAAATAAATTTTAATGAAAGTAAAATAATATTTCCCTCCAGTCTACACTATCCATCCATAATAAGAGAAACCATAGAGATACTCACGCGCAAAAATACAATATGTAACGATGCGGCATCTTTTAATTTACCGAAACTGTGGCTAGAATTACTCTATGCTCAAAGATATGAAAATAAACAATCAAGTAAAAAATAATAGATAACGTGCGTAATTTTTTAAAAAAGTACATGTAAATAATAACTTCAACGCCCGTGCAGCTTTAGAATATTCTCATTTTGTTTTTGAAAATGACTCAGAAGAGTCGAAACATGTAAAACAACTAATAAAAGTTATTTTAATTTATATTATAGTTGTTAATTTTACACCTTTAGTATTTAAAAGTAATATAATTTATTTATGTTTGGAATAGTACTATTTCCTTTTTAAGATAGGAAATATCACAAAAGATTACAGTGCATTCTGTTTATGAAGTAATTTATATATATATATATATATATATATATATATATGTGTGTGTGTATATATATATATATATATACTAGCAAGCTACGCCCGCTTCGCTGGTCAATTTCTCTTAACGAACTTTTAATCAAACAAAATATTGACATTTCATAATTCACTTTTATATTTTAACAGAATAATAAGATAACAAGGCTACTATAATTTCTGACTCGTGCTATACCAATATACACGTCAGGACACGTCACCCTTATCATTATCTTTTTACGCATGCAGGTTTCGCTATTGTACTCCATTGTAAAATTTGATAATTTTTGAAATTCAATATTTGAAAAACGGCATAATCATTAGATTTAAAATTTATATCAAGAAAAATTCAATTTTTTACCTTTCAAACGCAGTTTGTCTAACAATTTTCTGACAAATACTTTTCGAGCTATTATTTTTTTCAGTAACTTCAAATGTTTCGTTTTCCGAGATTAATCTGGGGCAACAATTAACGAAAAACCCAGTCGTCAGCAACGCATAGCTTTTTATTAAAGAGAAAATGTTGGAGCAGGGATTGTCACCATCAATTTTCCACCATTTCTTTTGAAATCGGTTCTGTAGTTCCAGAGATGCCACAGAAATTATAATTTAGAATGTTTTTAGAACGCTTTTCGCTTATTTCATCCTTTTTAATTTCGAATTTTTTTTATTTGTTCTTAGAGAACATTTACACCTTATAAGTAATTATAATGTCAAATTTCAAATTTCTAACTCCTTCAGTATAAAAAAGTCACAATTTTCGAACATTTTTCACTTCTACCCTGCACACCATTGCGGTTAGTGGCACCGACATACAATATATCCTATGTTGGAGTAGGGTTTGTCACCATCAATTTGCCACCATTACTTTTGAAATCGGTTCTGTAGTTCCAGAGATTCCATAGAAATTGTAATTTAGAATGTTTTTAGAACGCTTATCGCTTATTTCACACTTTTAAATTTCGATTTTTTAAAAATTTGTTCTTAGAGAGCATTTACATCTTATAAGTAACTACAATGCCAAATTTCAAATTTCTAGCTCCTTCAGTATAAATAAAATCGCAATTTTAGAACGTTTTTCGCTCCTGCACCCGCCTGGGGTAAGTGGCAACAACATAAGATATAGTCTATGTTGGAGCAGGGGTTGTCACAATCAATTTGCCACCATCACTTTTGAAATCGGTGCGGTAGTTCCAGAGATTACCCCCTACAAACAAAACAAACAAACAAACAAATAAAAAAAACAATCTTTACTCCTTTATAATATTAGTATAGACTCCTTTATAATATTAGTATAGATATATATATATATTAATTATGGTGGTATAATATTTCTTTACAAATATTAATTAATGTACTAGCAATGAGTTGAAATGTTGAATAATATATGTGTTTCAATTAAAATATATGGCATTTAAAGTTTTGTAATTGCGTCAGAACGTTTTATTTTAAATTTAATTTTAAGATATAATTTGCATACCATGCCACAGGATGAAAGGGGTTTTTAATTATGGGAAAAGTACAGTCATTTATATTATAAACAGGGATTAAGAAAACAATAATTTGAATGGAATAATTAATCTCATTTGGCTTTTCTGTATCTGAGTTAATTTATTTGACTAAAAAAGCTGGAAATCCATGTGCAGAATTACAGTAAGAAACATATGTGTACGGAAACATATCTGTTGTACATATCTTACTATAATAATGCTGATCTTACTATAGTGAGTTAATTTCGTGGAAATGTGAGTATATTTACAAAATTGGCGTATCTATGCAATTTTTAAAAAATATATTAAACTATTTGTAATAAAAACATTAAACTACTTTTCGTAGATGTTAAAAACTTTTGAATTTCTTTTTTCTTTATATTTTAAGATGTTTGTATTGTGATAATCTACCATATAGGACGTACGCCGAACCGGCGTATGAGGAAAACCGCAGATAAGTGTATAGTTCGGACAAAATTTCGTGTTTTTCGCATGCTTTTGCCTGATAAGACGACCCGTGAATTATCATCTGTCTATGAATGATTTTAAGTTTATGATGTGGGAATTATATTTGTGCGTGAGTGCCGTATAGAAATAATATAAAATTGTGTAATGAAGATCATTTGTACGTAATTTTATGATTTCATAAAGCTATTCAATATATTAATATCATTCTATGCCGAAATATAAATTAAATGTAAATCCACTATCTTATTTAAAATGTTAATTAATTAAAAGATACCACTTTACATAATGATCAATTTGTTTTATTTATTCATCTTTACACTTTCAAAACAATCATAATTTAAACTTTCCTACAAAAAAGGTACGAAAAAAAGCTTTAAGATATTTATTTTAACACCCACTTCTTTATTTCGATTTTTCTTAATTTTTCATTGCATAACAAAAGATAAAATTTTTCTAAGTTATAAAAAAAAGCTGTTGGCTTAACATACTTATTATAATAAAAAAGAGAACATTGAATGTTAAATAATATGATACTTTATTTCCAAGATTTCTTTTTTTTTTACGATTATGCAGGAAAATAATGCAGAAATTAGCCATACATTTACACAGTTTTTCCTTTACTGTGAGGCATTAAGAGTAACAATAAAACCGCTTTTATGTCTTACCTAAGTGAAATATATTTATACGTTCATAAATATAAGAAACCATTGAGAAACTTCCTTAGAAAATTACCACTTTTTCAACTGTTTAAGTATTTTTATCCCAGTAAATCATCTCTAAACTATAAAAAAATAACTTTAAACAATTACTTTCATATGCATATTTAAAGTTATAAAAAATTCTCAGTATAGTTTACATATGCGGTTTTTAAAAATTAATTTAATCAATTTGAATTGTTATTTATTCAAGTATTTTTAACAAAAGATTCGTGTTACGTATATGTATATATTTTATTTTATTTTAGTATATCTCTTATTGCGTGTGTGTATGAAGAAGTTGGAGGGGGGGGGGTAGATTCTGCGATATAGTGGTCCTACACGACTTTCTGGATATCAGAAGATTGAAGAATTTTTATTCTCTAAGGTTTTCCGTTACAGTTTTTTTTAAAGAGAATGCTCTTGAATGTTAAAAAAAAAATCAAACACACAGTTCATACGAAAAAAATGGTATTTGTTAGATTGCTGTATATTAAATTTGAAAATTTTTTTAATAATAGAAAACCACACAAATGTATAAAATTTTCATTCTAACTCAAAAATTTTATAGCCTATGTATCGCAATCTACTTTATTTATAATATATTAACGAAAAACTTTCTTTAATTCCTTATGGGGTAGTATAGCTACTATTTATACGAATATATAATATCATACGAATATATAAAATTTTTAAAGTAGCAAAATTGTACGTTGGAGTTTTAAACCAAATCCTATAGTGCGATTCGGTTTAGATTGTACAGTTTTACCCTGATTATAATCGAAAATTATTAGTAAGAATATTTACTGTTCAAGAGTGGCAATTGTATTTCTTGCAATTTATCACACAGGCAGATTGGTACTTGTCTCATAGTATGGGCTAACAGAGAAATATTACAAGCATTATTTGCTTTTGTTGATTCTTTTTTTTTTACTTTTGCAACTGTTCAATGCTAAAATGAGTGCAAAACAACTGTATTATTTATGCTTAATGACATATCACCGAGTAAAAACTACATATTTACGAAGATCCGTGTTTTGTGAAAAATACAATTGTATTAAATTATTATTATTATAAGATTATTTTAATTATAGTCACTCTAGGTGAGACTAATTAAAATAAAATTTATTGGCAAAACTTTCTAAACATTTTAATATTAATAGTATCAAAAGTTCTATAAACATATTTGTAACCATTTAGTTTTGCACCTAGGATTCAAGGTTACACTGCTTCATTAGAATTTTGAAAGATTTACTTCTAGTAGGTTTTATCCAACATAAATTTCTAAATACAGTTTAAAGTTCTTATAAAGTGCAACTGTGCCAATAATTAAAAAATCACTATGTTTGAGTTATGTTTATTCAGAAATACGTCAGCAGAAAATGTAAAAAAAATATATAGAATATTATAAGGCTCAAAAACTATTAATTCCAAGTATTCTTTATGTGCGGATATATATATATATATATATATATATATATTATATATATTAAAATTTATTTTATTTATTAATTAATTTATTAATTTATTATATTTAAATTTATTTTATATATAGAAAATTACAATTTATATATATATATATATATATATATATATATATATATATATATATATATATATATAAAATGTAGTAATATAGATAAATTCTTTTTTTTTCATGTATTCTTAAAAAGTTCTTCTGACCTGTACCGGAAGGAAAAGATAGCTTCAACAGACCTTGCTTTTAAAAATTCAGCTAGTTTTACTAAAACAAACGAAGTTAAATGTATGGACCCCAACTACAGGAAATTCTCAGTTTTCGTCAATATTGAAATTGTATGGGAATTTAAAAATAATTAGTAGGTATCGCCAAGTTTGCTTTATTTACGGAGATCTATTTTTGTCGCAAAATTTGGAGATATTTCAAATCCGAATACTTAAAGGAAAAAAAAATTCTATTTGTTTTGTACATGTTTTTGAATTTTAAATTTTAAATGGCGGTCATCTTGAAACAAGGTGGCTGATAAAGCTGGCCAACGAGCTTGGTCGAGACCTTGATAAATCCTATGCACATGCTCAATCACATCCAAATCAGTTCATGAATACGGGTGCTACAGCATGACAAAATCAGATTGTTTCAAAATGTAAGCCACCCTAAAATTTCAAACTGCATATCAAAAATATCTTAGCCATTTTCTTAGATATCAGCGAAAAAAAACTTCTCCAAAATTTTTGGATCAAGGACAAATACTTAAAGAAAAAACATATTGAATTTAAAATTATTTTGTACACATTTTGAATTTAAATTTTTTAAAATTATCTTCTGCAACTTACCAAGATAGCAGATTAATCTGGATAAGGAACTCGGTCGAGACCTTCGTATATCCTATACACATGCTCGTAGTCACATCTAAATCTGCTCATAAATATGAGTGTTACAATATGACAAAAATCATATATATTCCATATATTAATAGAATACATGCTATCTATAAATCAAAGATTACCGTCAGGTTTAGTAAAAGTACTTGTTCGTTCTCTTTTGAATTAAAATGTATAATATATATGCATATCTATACTAATAAAATAAAGTTTCGCTCTGTGTGTGTGCGTGTGCCCGTGTCTGTGTCCGTGTGTGTCTTTTGACGATGGCTAGCAAAATCTAGCCCACCTAGAAGGCTGGAAATTTAGATTTAGATAGTCCAAACCCTATCCTGGTGTACCTGAACGTCAGAATTGTTATATTTTAATTACTTTCTGAAATATTAATTAAAATGCACAAAGAACTCTCATTAAAAATACGCTTTTTTTCTTTGGTTTGTTGGTTGTATAGAATATCTTATCAGAAGACGTTAAATAAATCAGAGTAACGATGCATAGATAAGGACTTATAACGAAATAGTGCCAACATGGATTGGAGTTACCTGCGTACAGCCACGCTAATGTAGCGCCATCTACTCACGGCAAATTACACAAACGCCACTTGTTTAAGACATTTCCAGGCACGGTTTTCTTTATTATAATTATCTGGGTTTAAGTTTTTTTAAACAGGACATATTTTATTATCATAGAGACAATACAAAAAACTTTATTTAACAGATTATTTTTTATATATTTGCGGGAATGGCGAAGTGTAAGTGTCTAATTAAATTTAACATTTTTAACATTTTTAGCTTCACCCGTAGCGTTTAATTGTTGTTTTATATACAGAATACCGCTACTTTAAATCTCAGTTTCTCAGTAATATCTCAGTAATAATGTTCCGATCTTCTCCATTTAGTTCCATTTTTACTAAATTATCGTAAAAATCAGCATCCATTGCTTCAAGGTGTATTTCTAAAAGCAATTACCAGTATTTTCGAATAATAGCCTAAGCCAAATTTCAAATTAAGTTCCTAGCTTAATCAAATGAATCAATCTTTAAAGATGTATAGTGATCCTCCTAATTAGCAATGTGCTGAAGGTCACTTGAACATCCACCAGCCCCCCGTCCCCCCTCACTCTCCGGGGCCCTCCTTCAAAATTTTCTCCAACTATTCCCCGTTTCCATATCTCAGCAACTATCTTTCCCATTTCAACGCAAGTCATACCAAACATTATAATTAACTTAATAATCACCCTTTATAACATTAAACTAAATTTATGAGTAGCGGTTACCACTATTTCTGAATAAAAGTTTAAGCCAAATTTCTAATTAAGTTCCTAGCTTAACCAAACAAACGAATTTTTAAAGATGCATAGTGATTGTCCTAATTAGCCATTTGCTGAAGGGCACTTGAACATCCCCTCCCCCTCGACGCCTCCTTCAAGGTTTGTTACCTAACTATGCCCCGTTTCCATATCTCAGCAAGTATCTTTCCGATTTGAACGCAAGTTATTCCAAACATTATAATTAACTTAACAGACACCCTTTATAACATTAAACTAAATTTATGAGTAGAGGCTAACACTATTTCCGAATAATAGTTTAAGCCAAATTTGTAATTAAGTTCCTAGCTTAACCAAACGAACGAATTTTTAAAGATGCATCGTAGTCCTCCTAATTAGTCATTTTCTGAAGGACACTTGAACATCCCCTTCACCCGGCACCTCACTCATGTTTATTTTCTCTAACTGTGTCTTATTTCAATAACTCGGCTTATAATGTTCCCATCTTCTCGAAACCAGCTCGGTTTTGTCGCACGCCTACTATACAGTACCGTAGGCAACGTTTACCTGTCTCAGAGGTTCTTTCCGAAAGAGGTTGCTGCCCTGGTGGTGGAAGTAGGAAATAAAAGATTTTCCGGAGCGTGCGAGCGAGACCGGTATACGGTGTCGAAGCCATCGGAGACCTTGGCCAGAGTTTCGTTTTTTAAAAGATTTGAGTTTATTACACGGGCTAGGGCAACGCCGGGCGGGTCAGCTAGTATATATATAAATCAACATTTGAACGGGAGGTGGTTTGAGTGTCTAGGAGTGATGATCGGTGAAAATATAACGACATTTTTCGAAATTGCTTCCTTAAGACTGTTGCGGTTGGTAGCTTTTTTAATTTTTTGTATTGGAAGCTTACTATAAATCTATCAACTTATTTTTTTAAATTTTAATTATTGTAAAATTATGATAAAATCATTTAATGTTTCCAATACATTTCTTCAGATACTATTACACGATTAGTTAAAAAATCTCATTTACTCTTATTGTGTAAAAAACCATTGACAATTATCCTTTTTCAGTCAGTACAATACTTCTTTTTTCAAAGATGAGCAAAAGTTCTAATATGCGACAGAAAAAAAAGAAAGACAAAAGAAAGATTTTTCCCCAAACAAGTTATTTTTGTTTTCTTAAAAATATTTTGAAGTTAATGAAATATTATAATCTATTGAACCTTTCAATAATATTTTTTTTATGTTAAAAAAGGTAATAATAATGAGCCAAAATAGTAATAATATGTTAACTCACTAATAGGTAAAACAGTTTCAATATATTTTGCTCTTGAAATGCTACATTTTGCAGTGTTTCAATTGAGAGATTTTTTATTTCTCTGCCACCCACCCATTATATAAATCGTCATATCGTTTCATGAATAACCCATTGGCTAGCTTGTGTGCTTTTATCTTAAAAGTATGTTTGATGAATTTTATGTAATTATTACGAATTGGGATAAAAGTTAATGAATTGGAATAAACGTTGAAAATATGAACTTTCAAAACAAGTACGATAAAGAAAAAAAAAGAAGAGAAAGTTATATATATATATATATATATATATATATATATTCCAGTGGAAACTGCTATCTAATAATTTTGAGCAATATCGAATATTTCTGAGATGCAGGTTTAAATGTCTAAAGAAAAATTAAGGATAAATAAATCTCTAAACAACATTAGTCATACCAAAAAATGTCTTATTTATTCCATCAAAGTTACAGTAAAAAATGATTGAAGATAGCAAAAAGCACACGAGAAAAAAAATAACAATCGTATTTTAACTGCTTTAGAAGATGACATCATCTGCTTCTTGAGAAACATGAAACAAAGCAAAATAAATTGAATGCATTTAAAATAAAATTTAATCTATTATAACAAAGCATACCTATTATTCTACATGTGAAATAGCACTGCTTCCATCGATCGGTGGTGTCTTTTTCTTCTAAACATTTCAATTTCAATTTTACTTTTTAACCAGAAATATAAAATAAACCCGTTAGGTGAACTCATACTTTATCTTTTTTGCACTGTTTATTTTTTTTTTAATCATTATTGAGCATCGTATAATGCGGTATTTTATTTTTGTGGCAACATTAATTTGAGGAGAACGTTTCATTTCATTCCTGAAAACAATGCCGATTTGTTCATTAATTAACAGCATTTTTTAATCAAAAAAGTCCTTCCGGCCTGTACCGGGAGGAAAAGGTAGCTTTCCTATATCTTCGTTTTAAAATTTTAGCTAATGTTCACGAAAACAGCAAGTTAAAATGCAAAGAAACGTTTACAAAAGATTCGTTAATACTGAATTTGAATAAAAAATTCACCAAATTATTGAGCAATAGCCAAATTGGCTTCATTTATGAAGACTTATTTTGGTCGCCAAATTTGGCGATATTTCGCCAAATGTCGCCAATTTTGGCGAGAATTTGGCGCTAACGGATATGAATATATAGTTTTATGCGTATGATTGGGAAAATTATTACAACAATGAAAGAAAATAATTTGCGAGTAATCGCGTTAATGTGCTGTTTTGTTTCAAAATGTCAGCCACCCTAGAATTTCAAACTGCTCTATCTCAGCCATTTGTTAAGATAGCGGTAAACCAAAAAATGCTCTGGAATCCTTGTAATAAGGCCTAACACATAATTAAAAAATAAATTTGAATTTTTAACTTTTTTGTATATTTATTTTAGTTTTAAATTTTTAAATGGCCGCCATCTTGAAACAAAATGGCGGACCAAGCTGGCCAACGAACTCGGTCGAGACATTGGTGAGCTTAATACACACAATTAGTTTCATCAAAATTTATTTATAAATACGAGCGTTATCGAATGACATAGGTCAGATTTAAATATGGATATATATATATATATATATATATATAAATCAACATTTGAACGGGGGGTGGTTTTGGGGTCTGGGGGTCATGATCGGTGAAAATATATCGAAATTTTCCGGAACTGCTTTCCTACGAACGGCTGCAATAGGTAGCTTTATACTTTTTTGTATTGAAACCTACCTAAAACATGCTTTAACAAAATGGGAGGGTACTATGTCAGAAGCCGCTTCCAAATCTTTTCTAGTGATACGTTATTCATTGTTGTGTGTTTCTTAAATTCATAGAAAAAGGGATGTTGACAACAGAAATAGTATATATGATATATTTTAGAATGATCTTTATTTTTCAAGTTGAAGGTATGCATTACAGTTATTAAAAAAGCTTAAAAACAATTGCTGTTCAGTTACATTTTTTTTTCCTTTTTTATGATATTTAGGAATCTAAAGTGTAGCCCTAACAATATTTTACGAAAGAATGACTCTAGGTATTGTAAAAAATATAACTTGGTGAAAAAATCATTAGTCCAAGTGCTACACGACAAAAATAAGGTGAAAACTGCACATCGTGATACAGTTATACCGATTGGTCAGTATCTACTCTATATTAATACAAAGTATATAAGAAGGGGAGGCATCGCGGAAAGTGCGGGGAATTCAAGATGGCGGCCGTTATTCAAAATGGCGTCTTTTTCGGGAATTAGTGCAATTCCGTTTCTATTCATCGTATAAAAGCATGCTTGATGGAAGTTTCGATGTTTTTAGATAAAAAATATTATTTGTAACACTTTACAGCACAGTCGAAAAGTATTTATGAATTCAGTTTGCCTGTTTGTCTGTCTATCTGGTCGTCTGTCTATTCGCGCCCTAACTGAAAAAAAAACGGATATCCAGATAATTAAAATATGGTATTGTAGTATACCGTAACAAGTTCGGTATTCATTTTCAAGTGTGCATAATTCATAGTTCATTTACAGGGGCAATCAAAAGTATTCCGATACATTATGGTCTGTAGACGAAAATCGCTTGCAATGTGTTTTAATAATGTTATACTCTTTTTAACGTATTCAAATTAATATACATCAGTGCGGTGCATTACAAGATATTTACTGTAGAATAAGCAGTGCATAGCAGTTTTCGTTCGTTTACAGGGGCTCACAAAATAATACAGTTACCGTTACATTAATGTCTCCGAGCACAGTGCCTTTATAAATTGTGTATAAATTTTATAGATCATCAGCTAAATCGATTGTTATTAAGGGAGGTGCTAGGTATGAAATAACTGCAATTTTTAATAATAATATCCCTATTGGTCAGTATCTTCTTTATATTAAAACAATTCATAAAAGAGAGTCATAATGAAATGTCTTAGGAATTTAAGATTTAGGTTGTATTCATATTCGTCCCCAAATGTGTCCTGCTTCGAAAGCACTCTGTAAAATATGTTGCTCTAGTTCACCCTTGGTTGGTGGAAGATGTTCAATAGGACGATTTTTTGTCATAAACAATTCCTGTCTAGCACCATTTACACTTATGCTGTTACATGTTGAACAGTACAGCAATGCTACGAATTTTTCTAAAATGTTTAGAATATCGTCTGGTATGGAAGTTTGCAGTTTTGTAAAAATGAAAATGCGATAGTAGCATCTTGATAGAGAATCCATGTCTTCCAAGCTGACTTTTTTGTTTTTCCTGTGAAACCAGGATCGCTGTCGCAGCCTGCGAAAGCATGGAATCCTAGTAACGACATTGCTTTTTCTTTTCCAATTGCTGCAGCTTCAGTATGGACGGGAATAAGTCTGTAATTCTTCCCTGTTTCAAATGCAATCCAAACAGTTTGCAGGTGTCTATCTGACAGAGTAAAGAAATGTGCAATTGCTAGAATTAATACATCAATATCTACAGAGCGTATAACAATATTTTCCAATCCGTTTTCTGCCATGTCTTTGAGGTGCAAGATTATCCTTGTATCAGCTACTTCATGACCAGGGCAAGTCATTCCAATTAAGGAACTTAGTGCAGTATTATTTCCTTTAACTTCTTCACCTGAAGTGGTTATAACTTGTGTATTTTTTATGGTATTTATAGCTAGTGTTCCAAGCAGATTAAATAACTCTTCTTTATTACTTGAATTTCTTAATAAATCATGCCAATTTTTAGGTAGTTTGACATGCGATAGCACTTGCTGCCTGGTTCCTGCACCCCTTGTTTTTGTCTGGTTTCACCTTTAATGCCTGGTGTCATGTATCTATTCCATATCAAATCTATTCTTTGGCAACTAAAACTCTCAATGTCGTTACATAAATGGAGTTGAAATGTGTTAATGTAGTAATCATTAAAGGTTTTTGAAGACTGATGAGGCTTTAAAATGTTAATAAGAACTGGCCCATCATAAATTAAAGCATCTCACGTTCCTGGAAAGGTGTTTCTATTCTTCTCAATAGTTTCCTCTAAAATACGTGCTAAATCACTTTTATGGCTGAGTCGAAATTCACCATTACCGGAAAAAGCAGGGGGAAATGGTTGATTTTCATATTTGAAAAAATTTTGCAGGTTTAACGGACGATTCTGTGCAACTACTAAAAGCCTGGAAAATATCTGGACGTCTGTTTTTAAAACCTTTAGGGTTGCATTTTTCTGGCTGATGTTTTTTGCCGGAGTTCTAAAGAGAGAAATTTTGTTTTTTTTCAGAGGTTGAAATATTGATGAGGAATTTTTTACCAGACGTTCCTCAATGAGACTGTGGAATTGAATAGTACCAGTTGATTCAGCTGAATTAATTATTAGTTTTGAACTATAAAATGTGTACTCAGAATATTCTGATTCTGATTTTAAATATTTTTATTTGATGTGAAAATGTACTTTTTACGCACAATACTTTTAAATTTTGTTTTAATAATTAGCAATACAAAGCAAATTTACATTTTACCATTAACTATTACTTTTAATGTATTTATATGAAAAAAAATATTCATTTGCCTATGTTGCACAAAAAGTTTGAAAAATAAAAGTTATTTTACATAATTTAATTCAATATTTAGTTATGTAACAGAGTGAACAAAATCTCCCATTACCAAGCAAAAAGCCATAAAAATCTTAAATTGAAAAAAAAATATTTCTAGAACGTATAATAGATAAATTCAATACAATTACTGATATGACATTTGACATCAAGTTTATTTGGATTATATGATTTTGAAAAAAAAATGTTGAAACATTAAATGCACACAAAATCATAAAAAATTTCTTACCTCAATTCGTGGTATCTTTAAATGGATGACTTCGATGACAACTATTTATTTAAAGTAAATTGCATTCTTCGAAAAAACGAAAACATTAATTAACATGAAAACGTAAATGGTACAGATACTGACACTGAATATTTACAAAATTCATCTTTATCACGCGTTTCAGCATATAATCGTGCATCGCGCTATAAAACTATATATAGAACAAATCTTTCATAAACAAAAATCTTTTCATTTCAATTGTCAGATTGATCGTCTGCACCCCAAAGAGTCTGAGAGTAGAATTAGAAATCGCAACATTAAAATGAAATATGTTTTGGAATTTTGGAACAAAACCCCATAGTGAATACGTCTTATTTTGAGTGGTACCTCGTCATCAGAATTTCATTGTAATAAATACATAAATACGCGCTACATTGTATATTTATATAAAAGAAAATGTTCATATGACAATTTGCAATTCTTTCATATATAGCAAAGTTCAACAACACATTATATAATTAAAAACGGGCATAGACAGCATTGTGCTTATTGAAAGTCCTGTGACCGTATTACACTGCTCAAAACAATTAAAGGATATTGCAGTTTTAGGTGGATTTTGTATCTGGGAAACTTTTTAGCTGATTGATACATGGTCGACAGACATAGTAGGTTATATGAGAATAAATTACACATCTTTGGCAGAAAAAAAATGCATTTTATTGCGCATTTGTGTACAAAAGGAAAAAAACACAATTTGTGTATATGAGAAAAAAGGAATAAGAAAAGGTGTTTTCTTCAAAGAAAATCATTTTCAGTAGGGGGTATGGTTTCCACGGGCGGCCAGCAACGTTGAACACCTTTGAGGCATGGACTCAATGAGGCTATTAATGACGAGTTGGGGTATTCTGCCCCACTCTTCCAGAAGAGCTCTTTCCAGTTCTTGGAGAGTTTGTGGGGGTTGTTGGCGGCCAGAAACTCGTCTTCCTAGAGCGTCCCAAACGTGCTCGATTGGATTCATGTCTGGAGAACACGCTGGCCATTCCATTCGAACGATTCCTTCCTCGAAAAGGAAATCCTCCACCAGG